>OX243865.1:24119180-25402930 GCA_945859645.1 Amphipoea oculea
ATGATGTGCGGTGGTTATGATGCTTGTAAGTTTCTGTATTCTGATCCTGGGGGATTTGAGGAATTTATTTCGGTTTTGAAATACAATTAAGGTCGAGGATTGAATAAAAGTGAGGAAGTCGGTTCAATGTCTTTCGTACTTACAGGTCTCCCAAAGTGATAATGCGCATAGAAATCTTCGTCACTGTTCGGCAACGGTCGTATTCCCCGAGCGTTGGAAGACGATATGTATATACAGGGTGTTACAGAAAGGGTATATCAATACAAACGGGTTGAAGAGTGTATCTGGTCTAGAATCTCTATACAAAATTTCAGCTCAAAAGCATTAACTTTGAAAATGCTTAATATTTTTTTATTTCGACATCACGGCGCTGCACTGGCGCGCGGCGGCGTGATGTGCGTGTACTAGGCGCACAGACACACTACAGATAATGGATAATGACTCTCGTAGTGCGGTGACACGTTTGTTATGATTTCAATTTAATAAAGTATCGAAATAAAAAAATATTAAGTATTTTCAAAGTTACTGCTTTTGAGCTGAAATTTTGTACAGAGATTCTAGACCAGATACACTCTTCAAGCCGTTTGTATTGATATACCCTTTCCGTAACACCCTGTAGAGTGGTTAAGTGCATTTTCAAGTGCATTGTTTAGGGCTCTTACGATTCAATGATTCGGGTGTTTCCGGGAATACGACAATTAGCGAAGATCTGCATGCGCATTATTAGTTTGGGAATACTGTAAATGTCTTGTTTCGGTTGTCACTTGTTTAGCGAAATCATGAATAACGGCCTTTTCAACAGCTATGGTAATTCATATAAAATTCAGGTTCAGGTTTTTACAAGATACCCTTAACACTGTAGTGTCAAAAGGAATATATCAACTCTAGTTCAGAAACATCTCCGAGACAAGAAAGCATCCAGGTAATTAATTAATCTAAAAATAAAACATTAAAATAGAAACACAAAATACGAGTTGTATACGAAACAGCAGACGGCCAAGATTATTTCGCAACAACAATTATTTGTAATAATTTATCTCGTGCACGCACGGACAATAAAATCCCATAAATACAACACACCACAACTATTTTTGAATTAGGTACCAAGCCCCACGTCACCTTTCAAAAACTAATCATAACTTCTTGAAAAACTCGTCACAGTTGCACGCCTTTCATTAAAAGGAACAATGGGACAAACTTTTATTAGTAACGTTTAAATAGAAACTAGTGACGATTGTGAAGTAAAAATGACAATAAGACGTGATAAATAAGGCACTGCGCACACGTAGAGAATTCTTGTCATGAATCCGCTATAAGCAGCTGCAAGTATCAGAGGACAATATGAAATCGATCATCAAAATATTTTATTTCACATGGGCAGTTATGAAACGTCAGAAGCTAGATGCACGGTTCCAATTGGCAGTTTCCTATGGAGAAGACCAGAAGGCCAATTCTAGTAATTTAAAACGTTCAAAATCTAGTCGCAGTCTCATCTCGGCGACAAACAAATGTCATAAACTAGTCAAAATGTAGGGATTTTTGACAGATTGAGACTGAGATCATACTGTGAACGTTCTTAAAATTACGAGAATTGCCCCTCTGGAAAGAAACTCAATGGTTACTCTCAAAAAAATTTGGTTTTTACAATGTTTTAAAATGGTATGGGAGGATCACCCAGTGTAGACGAAGACCAAGTATGACTCTAGGTACAGTACCCGGCGATAAATATTGCACCTTTGGAAAGAGACAATCGGCTAATTTCGGCTTCGTAGAGCGTTATCTCTGTCGCACACTACCTATGTAACGCATTAACAGGGTACAAACTGATCGCCGATCAAAACACGTCTGAAGTTTTCAGCGGAAGACATGTAAAATACCTACATAATATTAAATTGATTTTGATGCAGATTGTGTTCGTTAAAGGTGCCACACTTACACGTGCCCTTGCTCAGTTGCTTTCGACATTCATTGTGTCAGATAGTTTAAACTAGCTTCTGCTTGCGACTTCGTCCGCGTGAAATTTCGCCCCCATCCCACCGCGTCGCATGATCACATCCTATTGCCCGTCTGGGCTATTATGTACCTCGGTTACGCTTTGCGTTCTTTCTTTTTGCTCGGCTCTTAAGTGACGTAGCGCAATGTTAAGTAGCCTATAACCTTTCTCAAGAATTGGGCTATCAAATGCAAAAAGAATTTTTCAAATCCGACTGATAGTTCCAGAGATTAGCGTGTTCAAACAAAGAAGACTCTTTAGCTTTTTTATTAGTATAGAAGATAGATGATTCTCTCTGAACACAGCTCAAATCTAGCGCCGGCAACCGATGACTGTGGCGTGTTGGATCGTTGTCGAGGGTAACAAAAAGTGTCCACGTCCGCGCCATACCTAACTCTTACCATGACAATACTCCCGACAGTGATTTAAATCCCACCTACACCGACATTCCTAATCAAAAATAATCTAACAAAGAGACCATGTGATAGATACCTCGTCAGAGGTAATTTCCTCGAGCTGCCAAGTACAGTGCTGAACACAAGTTATTTATTTATTTGGTAAACCAACAGCAGTACGTATAATATACAAACAATTGAAAGAGAACAGTAATTTAATACAAGTACTGTACCTACCATAGGTTTAAACAACATTCACCATGAAGAAAGCAACGTAATTATCTAAGAAAACATGACAATACAATTTTTTTTTAAATTCCTCCATACTAATATTATAAATTAATGCGAAAGTGTGTCTGTCTGTCTGTTACCTCTTCACGATTAAACCGCTGAACCGATTTAGATGAAATTTGGTATGGAGATAGTTTGAGTCCCGGGAAAGGACATAGCATAGTTTTTATTCCGATATTCCCACGGGATCGAAACTTATGCGGGTGAAACCGCGTGGCGCTGCTAGTTTTATATAAAGTACGTATAAGATCTGGATGAGACTCGCACATACCAGGGAAGCATGGCACAAAGGGAGGAGCCCTATACTCGGCAGTGAGTGGAACAAGGCTGCCAATGATGTTGATGATAAAGTGGACATCTCTGAGTTAGAGGTAAGTAAAATAAAGGGCTTTCTTAATGATCAGGAAAAGTATTTTAATTGTCATCTTTGGTGTTCTGCCAACTGATGTAGACGGGTCAAGGTTACGTTTAATCGAAGTTCTCTTACTGTCAGCGGGGATATTGAAGTGTTTTCTTGTTATTAACTATCTTAATTTATGTAGATATACATGTTTTGGATGTTTCGGCACGACCAGGAGCTGAATCTCAAACTAAGCTGTCAAAATATAAATGTCTTCAGAATTTCATTTTTTTTTTTCTTTGTAAACCTGACTATCCTTGTCTCGTAGGTTAGCCGAAAGGAGTTCAGAGATCATTCCGTCAGTAGCAAGATGTTTCGAATGATGATTATATGAATAACCTTTGCAGTATAATTACATGAAATAAACTTGAAATTAGCATGTCCATTATCGACCACCAAATAAATAATTGGATCAAAAATATTCAAGCAAATTGTGAAAGAGCGTGCCCCGTCACAACAAGTTAAAATATAATTTCACCCTTCGAATATTTAATACTAAAATACTTTGCACTTCATTAAAACTATCACGACACTCGATTGTCATTCTCAAAAAAACAACATGGTCGCATAAATAAAGCAATTTAATTTCGATATAAGCGTACACATGTACATCATCACGCTGTATAATGTCCCGACGTGACGCCAGAGCGCGTCACGTTTGCGTAACGGCGCCCGCGCATACGACTACAACGTATTTGTAGCCAACAGATAGTTGTAGAAGTTCCACTTTGAATGAGGCGTCTCGAAAGAAGGCAAGTCCACGCAAACACTGGTTTATGTGGTAACATCAAAAATTTTAACATTGCCTACCAACATTATTCTCTTGCAATTATCACAATTTATTTGGGATCGGCGTAACAATTAATTTTTATTCCTTACTTCTCCATTACTTGTCATGTCAATAGTTAGTAGTCACCCTCTTTCTAGCCATATCATCTTTCGCACAGCAAGCATCGTTTTATATTATCTACCAGTGGGTTTTATAACGGTAGCCTAATAATTTTGTGTTATACAGGGTGAAATTGAAAACCTGAAATAGCGAAAAAAAATCAGCTGTTCCCTACATTTTGACGAGTTATGCAAACATAAATGAAAAAGTAAAGAATAAATAAACCTAGGTAAATGTATGTTCTTTTTCGCGATTTCAGGTTTGGTCCCATAGTAAAAGTTGTTCATAATGATGAGTACAATCTCCCATTTCGATTTGTCGCATGTTTTCAATTTCAACCTGTGTATGAAAAATGCATTTTATTTGTAAATATCCTGGCTTACACTAGCAAAAAAACCGTCCAGATCAGTGGGATAGGCTTACGGGAGCATGTATCATTATGATCCTTCATAATACGGCCTCTGTAGTTTGAAAAAGCATGCTACGAATTTCGTAGGTCTTCGTAGACCTTCGTAGCATGCTGCATAGAAGCTACATTCACTAAACCTTCTGGCCCTTTCTTGCTCGCTATACGTATTTGTTAGCCGGCCATTTTGAGAATAGCACATGTCTTGTATGTGTCAGATATTAATAGCTGGGACTGGGTCACCTGTAGCGGCATTCAATATTTACAGGTGCCTGCTCGTGATACTTACACGTAGGGCTGAAAGTACGTATAGATTTTCGTTTGTATATGATGGGTGCAGGGTTTTTATAGATTGGCAATTGGTTCGTAGTCCTTATATATTTTATAAGTTCAGTTTTAAAACACTATCTGATGGGTCTTTATCTTATAGGTCATTGATATCACACTTTCAACAACGAATGAAGATACAAAATAGAAATCCGACTTTTGGTTAAACTGAGACTATTATAATAATAGTACCTAAATAATAATAAAAGCTTTAAGTGATTCCTTATAAATCTTATAATACATAGGTATATAAGGAATCAAACGCAGCAATAGCAGCAACAAACCCTGTTAGGGCCTATTAATTACCTATTTCTAACTACACGATATAGTCGTTAATTTTGATGAGAAATAGAATACAACGAGTGGCTACATTTATGTAATATGATAATCAGTATTTTCAATTTAAAGAAAAATCTCTCGCCTATTTTATTTATTTATCCATTTACTTCAGGCATCAAGGCCCATATAAAACAAATACAATACAATATGAATATAGCTTCAAAATATAAATACATACAACATTAATTACACTAAAAAACTAACTAAACACGAAGTGTCTGCGTCGTGTTTCGCTGACTGGTGTCATGTAGCCGGCCACGAAACCGGCGGTACACAACACCCTTCGGTCAGAACTCTTCCTTGAGGAACTACTCGAGATGATGTGTCGGAACACGCACCACGAACGACTTAAAGTCTTGTTTTGTTCGTCTATGTACTCGTATTTTCAGTTCGAATAAAAATCGAAAGAACAAAGCTTTCATAAATACGAGTACATTCATATTTTCAGTACAAATACCGTTGTAACCCGAGCAGCTTGGCAAACTGAAGCGCACTAGTTCGCTTCATGTTGCAAGCCGGTTTGAAGCCAGATGGAGTACCAGTCACCTAACACCAAACATGTTTGTCATAAGTAGATATTCAATCAATATCTGTTTACTGCCGTTTTCCTTTGAAAATTATCTAATGTACTAATAACATCTACATTCAACATAATTACCTCGAATAATAGGATAATATAGTTGAATATCATAAATTTAGAACTATATTGTAAAGTTGAGTTGATCTTTGAGTGGGCCGCGATAATATTCTGGAATTTAATAAGTAAAATAACAAAAATAAATTATAACATAATACTTAATAATTCTACTACATTAATAATAATGAACTATTTTTAAGCGAGAAAAGAAATAAGCAATGTTTAATATAATTAAATAAATAATAAATGAATAGATAGACCTGCACATATAATATTAATAGAATAAGTGAACGAATGGAAATATAATGGATAGAAAATAATTCTAACTTAATAACAAGGAAAATTAATAAAGCGCTCTTCCTCTCTCTACTTATTTAAAAAATTGCTGTGCCCGACAGGGTCCATAATTGTTTCTATTATTTTATTATTTACCACCTGTAATTGTACATCATAGATTGCAATAAACGATTTGAGACCAAGTAGCAAAATAAAAGGTCTACCTAGGTGGAGAGAATAACTAGATCAACTTTTTATTTCACTGTGTACTGTGTATTTTGCTTGTACCATGTTTGTAAATATGTGAGCACCATGTATCTATCAGATAATTAATTTATATGTCATGGTTTCGTTTTTAATTCTTTTACCTATTGTGGTATAGTAATTTTATTGTAGGTGCATCGTCCTCACATGTTATTATATAATTAATGTACCCATGCAAAATATTGTACCTACCTAAACATTTTAAAAGAGTAACGGTGGAGTTTCTTGCCCGTTCTTCTCCATACGAAAACTACCTTTTGGAATGGGCGACTAGAATCAATTCTATTTTAAGATAATTTTTGACGTTCAAAAGTGCCTTTTATGTGCCTATTTGAAATAAATGCTTTGACTTTGAGTCGTTTTGCCATTTTCATATATTCGACTTTTAAACTATTTAAATTCGTCTATCAATATATTATATTGATGTAATCAGTGCCATCTGAAAGCTGTGTAAACTGAAAAATACTTCTAAAGTTAGTCCGATCGCTAAGGTTGATCATTGTTTTGACTAGAGGTATTCCCATGAGTGTCAAAATCAATCATAAACACGTTTTTTTTTTTGCACCTCTTTGTCATAGGAGTAACAGACAGTCCGCTGTGCAGGGCCTGCATGGAGGACGACGAGACAGCGGCACATGTGCTTCTAAGCTGCCCGGTGGTCGCCACGTACAGGGCAAAGTACTTCGGTAACCCAGGTACCCTACGAGAGACGGGCAGTAACATCAAGGCGTTGCTGGCCTTCCTTGAGGAGCTGGGGTGTATCGAATAATCGATTTTCCCACCCGTACGCAAAATACGCGCATTGACGTGGGGTTGCGGACACCAGCCCGTATTACCTATTATTTTATTGCTGAATGGGCCCGCTCTTAACCTCGATCACGCCTGTTGGAAAGCGATGGATAAGGCCTATGATGGAACGTGCGTGCCCAGAAGATGCCTAACTCACATGAAATCTCGTGATGGTCACAATGATAAAGATTCTTTGCAATACCTAGCTACTTATCTCCAAACCTTTTCCCGCTTTCTAACACTAATCCTCTAATCTATAACACTTATAATAATCTGCACGATATGTGTAGACACCCGCGCGATCAACAAACAAAACGACTGGCATCCGACCAAGTTTCGCAACGGTCGCCACGCTCGCCACTCCCGACACTCGGCGAACAGTTAATCTTAACTCATATCCCGGAATGTTAGGAGGAGAATACAATATCGGAAAGCGAAATTATTCGGATAGCTGTAGCATAATCAGCCTATAATATTCCCACTGCTGGGACACAGCCCATAGGCCTTCTCTCTGTGAGAGGGAGTGGGCCGTAATCCACACACACGATCCCGCGGGCCCAATGAGCGTTGGTAGATATCACATGTCTTTGAATTTTTGGATATAGCACATGCCGGTTTCCTCACGATGTTTTCCTTCACCGTTTTGAGAGTAGTGGCGATGAAATAATTTACACAAAGTAAAGTGCCTGTCAGGGTTCGAACCTACGACCTACAACTCAGTCGCCGCCGTTTCACCGCCACTGCTCTAACAGTTCGGTTAGCTTTAGCATGAGCATAATCTGTATTATAATTATACGAAAGAAACGTTGTCTGTGATTCTGTTACCTTTTCACGGCTTAATTGCTGAACAGATTTGGACGAAATTGGCACAGGGATAAACCGTGACCTGGGTTACAATACAGGATACTTTTAGTCCCGGTAGAACGTTTTCTATGGGATAATTTCTGACCTCAATGCGGGCGAAACCAAAGGCAAAAGCTAGTCAGCTGTGTCACAGGATATTTGTGAGAGGGTTTTCGATTAACACCACTCAAATATATTTTAGTAGTAGATATAGTGAATGCGTGACCATTCCTTATTCTTTGAAGGCATACTGTCACTGTGTTTTGAAAAGCATGTTAAACCATTCGTCATATAAATACGGACCCGAAAGTCTAACCATTGGTTTCATTTTAAGACAAGATCACAGATAATATTTGGCATCTGGATAGTAAAGTAAAAAACTTTTTTACATAAAAAACAACCGATTTAACAAAAACACTACAAAGTCAAAAATAACTTTAATTTCGAAAGTCGGTGTCGTTGGTTCCGCATTTTAATTTTTTGACACTGACTTCCGAAATTAAAGTTATTTTTGACTTTGTAGTGTTTTTTTTTAAAGTCGGTTGTTTTTTTTTTTGTAAAAAAGTTTTTAATTTTAACTTTTTAGTTGTACCTACCCCACACAAACTAAATGAACACTAGTGCATTGAAGAATTGAAGACAGCGAATAGTAGAATCATGAAAATTCGCATAGAGATGTAGTACATTTATGCATATACCTAACTTCGTACATAAGAATAATTACCTAATGTATTATATACTAAAACCTTCCTGAAAGTATATATTAGTTTTTGAGAAAGTCGCGGACAGAACCTCCTTTTTACAGAACCTCCTTTTTTGAAGTCGGTTAAAATAGGTAGACACCTAAAGTCTTTTATATTATTCAACATTTTGAATTCTAGTAAATCGCTGTCAAATCCGTCTGAAACGAATTTCGCAGTCGATGTACCCATCACCTAACTCACAAACACATCAACCTCTTAACAGCCAACTAGAGACTATTACTCAGCTCCTAAACACCTCAGAAACCCATTTGTCACCTCGTAAACACAGGTGCAAAGGGATTTACTGAAAAATCACTTTCTAAGCACCCTTTGAACTTCAGATATGTTTTGAAGATTGCCCAATTAATAAATCTGATGTTATATGACAGGTAAGAATTAGTTTTAGTTGGCTTCGGTATGGTTTCATAATGTTTCTTTATGATGTTTTTTATATAGAAGATTATTATAATAAAAAAATATGTAGTTTTATAAACATACGGGATAGTTATGAAAAGTCTAGTGTGATTTTTACGTAATCAACATTTAACATAATTAGCCCATTACACAAAATACAGTGTTTTGTGCCTATAACGTTGTGCTGGGACACAGGCCTGCTCTTAGTGAGAGGGAGTGGGCCGTAATCTACCACGCGAATAATATATTATACGTAATAAAACCCAGTTTTTTTACATCGACTGAATATAGGGGGGTTTTGCGTATAGTACAGTCATTTGGTATTTTTACCTGAATTTTTTTTTAGGGAGTTTTGATAATGGGTAATTTTATATAGATTTCGATGTGCTCTTTCCGAATTTGAATTGGAAAAATGGCGCCTGATACCTTTTTTTTGACAATATCTCCCTGACTCATTTTACGACAAAAACATATACCATTAAACTAAAGTCCTATAATTTATGTAATAACATTTTTTTTTGTAAAATTAGTAGTTTTGGTGTAGCTTTTGACAATTGGACATGAAATGGACGGACATTTAACCAATTATAATAAACGTAACATCTAAAACTCACCCTCCGGTATCTTGATAGCAGTTCCTAGGTTGATCTGCTGCAACCTGGCGAGCGCGGCCTGCTGCAGCGCTCTCCGTTCCACCTCGCTGAGGGTCAGCAAGGAGGTGTCCGTCAAGCGCACGCACCGCCCACTGCCGTCTGCCCAGCAACAGCTGCCCTGCACATAACGCGTGACGTCATCATACCACACACAGGTAATGCTGCAGCATTCGAAGTAGCACAGAGACTAAGATCTAATAGCACACAAGCAACACGCAATGCATAAGCATACGATCTAGCATTATCAGTAAACATCGAGATGATGACATTGATTTCAAAGTGGAAAGATGAGGAAAGAGAGAGGGATGAGGTGGTTCAAACCATCCAAAGATTGTTTGAAAGAAAGAAAGAAAATACATTTATTTAGCACAGACTAAAAGACACACAATACACCAGATAAAAACAAAAGTAAAAAGTAAAGATCAAATAAAAAGTGTAAAGACCGATGTAAAAAGAAAAAAAAAATAAGCAGGAAAGTGTGCCTCACGGCTGCGCTAAAAAGGCCCCGTTCAGCAAAAATGCCAGACAACTAGTGCCTGACGCTGGTTTTTTTTCTGGTGTGTGAGATGACGGATGTAAATTAAAGAAAGTTTTGATTTGTTTGAAAGATAAATCGCTTTCAGTGATAAAACCGCCACTGTATCCATAGAATTAGCAGTATTGTAAAAAAGGAAAAGTATATTTTATCTATCTAAAAGTCAAGCCGAGAGAGAGGGGCAGATATGAGTCAACTCATGTAAGGGGAGACGAGACGTTAGAAATATATACTAAATCTATGGGGAGCTTTATGATAGATTCAATTTAGGTTTATGAAAGCTTTGCTCATGATGTGCCATAAATGTTCACTGCTGAAAATGGCTTACCAATGAATAGTCAAAGGGAGACTGCCATAACCATCATGTTTGGCAAACAGCTCGGTATTTGTTTGTTGTTATTATCAAAGAATAAGACACTGTTGCCCATACATTGGTGTTTTTTAGCTGGGTGGGATTGAAGCACACTAAAGGAGCTAGTACAAAGGATACGGAGAGACATAAATATTCGGAGTTGATGGCAAACCTTCAGTAATTGGAGAGGCACCTAAAGAAGAAGAAATGAGTTAGTATCAGGAAAAGCATTACCAAGAATTACCAAGAAGTCCAAGACTTGCTGAAACAATTTCAAGATCAAACCAAGCTTCCTGCTTCCACTAGACGCGACAAAATAAATATATAAGTAACAAATAGGAGTAAAGAACCCGTAAAGTGTTTTCTCAATGAAAAGTACCACGTTAATGTCACAAATATACGCAGTAAATTATTAACAGGTGTTTATATGGCATGACATGACGTTTTTATTGATAACCACGCTTTTATATCAAGAAGTGTTTACGAAATTGAGTGGTTTTTCTGAGTGGCTGTAGTGGGATAACTATCTAGCTTGGTAGTTTATATCCGAGCTTGCAGTGGACTGCGATGCACTATCGAAAACGTGCAGACTGATATATGTCTTTAAAATATTATAACCCTGTATTTGCGCTGCAGTGAGGTCAGATAAATTCATTATTAAGCGTCACTGATCTAGGCAAATAATTATATCATATCTGAGGACAAAAAGACAGGCTACTTGACAATTTATAAGCTCGTCTACAGATGACGCATGACGCGGTCATATAACGCTAATATTCTTAGCTAAAGTAACACTACATTACAACATAACACAAAAATCGTAAATACAAAAGTTGTAGGATATGATAGCTAGAGCCCAAATCACAAATAGAAGGCAGCAAAAATAAAATCTTCAAAAAAAAAAATGTAGGAAACACATGACATGCAAGTCATGCCTATACAATATTCAATGACTCATTCTTCGTAGCACTATGCGCTGAATTGTTTTAGAAGAAGGAAATCTTAAAAATTTTGCACAAGGAAGTTGACGAATAGAAGTTGTTATTCACAGTCTTGTTAGAGGACATTAAAATGAATGCGCAATACAAATAAACAATGTCCGATGTGGGTCACTTGTCAAAATTGGCAATACAATCGGAAAACAACAGGAAAAAGCTAATAAACAGCAGAAAAATCACACGTTTTCAAGGCTAAACAGAGAAATGTTTTGTCAAAGAAAATCTTGTTTTAATATCACACTGGCAAGCCAAGGTGACAATTATGAGGAAACATAAAAATATAAACACAAGAAGCGTATCAAATTAAATAATATGAAGGACATGTTTTATATCTAACAAATTAAAGTTAAGAACTCATAATCTAGATTAATAATAATGAAAATGACGAGTTGTCACATTCGAAATGAAATATAACCAGCGAAATATTTTTCTTTTATAGCGTAAGTAATTAAAAACTATCAAGCGTCAAACACAAAAGAAAATTCAGAAGACTAACAACTTCAACATTGTGAAAATTTACGAAGATCGGATAAAATATACATAGTATTGATGCAACAGTGATATACAAAAACACAAAAGTCATTCAAAAATAACGTTATTATAACTGTAAACAATACAGTTCATGAATTGAAAACCATTTAATTGAATAATAAAAGAAGAAAGAGAGAAAAAACATTTAATGGAAACTGAAAATGATTTAGAAAAGCAGCTGAAGCAGCTTGCAGGCAAGTGGCTTGTACGATGGATGGATTGTATGAAAGATGATATAATTATAAAGGGGGTGAACACTAAGATGACGGGTAATAGAGATGAAATGAAGAAACATGCTAAGCCCCAAATTAATAAACATAAGGGCAGGATGATGGTAATGAGTTCAAGGTACTTGCATAGTTGGAAACTGAACTCGCTTGTCTTTTCTTTGGTCTCCAAAGAAAAGATATCTAAACGAATAATAGTAAAAAGAGAAAATGGTTTGCACCGTTTCCCATAACATGCGAAGAAGATCACCAACAAATTACCTCTTACACACAATCCAATATTAGAGTGATAAACGACAGGTTTATCCGTTCGTCTGTCACTGGCTCGATATTAAAGAGAAGCTGATAGTGACTCAGGCAGCGCTAATAAATGTGTTGTGTCTCATATACGCCTACGATACTCTTTGATAGTCTGCTTTTAAACCAACAGCGGACTTGGACGCGGCATGTGTATACATTTTTTGTTATATTATGTAATTTGAATGTTGAGATGGGTGTGAAAGACGGACTGTATATCAAGATTGTAGTGCATCTAGATTTAAGAGGAGAAGTGTTGATGGATGGGGTAAGTTTGGCTTGCAATGAATATGCAGAGATGAAATAAAAATTTTGTTTTAATGCAGATGGAAACAGTAGAACTATTGGCATTGAGGTTTCAGGAAAACAACTGCTTAATAGAATAGATGCAACCACCGTGAGTGTCGCGGATCAAAATCGTGTGCATGTCTGTCAATATGATATGTCCAGCAACATTGATGCACTTTTCTTTCCTTCTTAGCGTGTCGATGCTTACTATTATGACAACAACTTCAATATTGGTGGTAAGGTATATCATGGAATCATTGAGCTTCCCAGTATACAGTGAAACCTTCACATCTGTCATCTGGGCAGTATTGACTGACGCTGATTCTGACGCACACAATCTACACATGTCTTTTCTAAATCATTTTCACTTTATTTTAATCAACTATTCGCATTAGTTAGACGAATTAGATGGAGGTTAATATTCACAGATGAGTAACCGCAGGCTGTTCTTGATTATACGTCAAACGACGGAGACGAAATAAGTGCTACAGAAATATGACTGATTGATGGCGAAAATAACTCAAATGACTAACGAAATTCAGAAATAAATAGAAAAACTAATGCACCATGTGATCCAGTACCAGGGAAGCATAAAAACTGACAGGTGTGTTTTTTAACTTGTTTGGCATCGGATCTAGGTTGACTTAGCCTGTATTAAATTCGCTCAGACAAAGTGTATAAATAGTGAAGCTAAAAGGTTTTCAGTATAAATGTACTGGGATGGGATAAATATAAAAGGTTATTTCTGTATGTGTAAATATATTCGGGTATATTTAGAATGACACGAGTTATCTGAATTTCAAGCGTTTCAACACAGGTGCATCGGCACCTCTCATCGGTTTGTAACCCCGATATAAACGTGCGAATTTATATGAAAGCATATCTGAAAATAACAAACATGTACAAATAACATCAAAAATAAATATATACATATGTAGAATAAAACAAGGTAGATTATATGACTGATAACATCTTTAAAGTTAAAAGATTACAAAACGGACATGAATAAAAAATATCGTTAGGACATTAACAACAAATAAAACCATAATGACAATCAAAGTTATTCGCGAATCGTAAAATGATGTACGATCCAAATCAAGAGAATATATACGGATGCCGAAAAGACTAATGCTGAAACTGGACTGAAATTAGGTAAAAGTATATGATTGATGTAAAAAGAGCCAGAGAAACAATATTGTCACACATATTGCAGTAAATAAAATTAAGAATAGACAGAACCTGTTAACTCTCATTAAAGAAGAACATTTCCAACCCGATCCTCATGAAAAAGTAAAAGCATCCACTCATACTCTCGAAGTATACATACTTGAAGAACTCAATGCCTACGCGTCTCGTTGAAACCGAACGTCGACGCGACTGGAGAGTGCATTATACAGACGCAATTTATGATCCTCCACAAATATTAGTATAGTAGGCAAGTAATGTGGTATGCGGCTTCGCGAATCATGTGATACTCGGAGGTATGCTGGTACGGATTGAATGAAAGTGGTCGGAAAAAGGTGTCTTTGACAGTTGAAGTATGTAATGGGAGAGGTTTCAAAACATATATAATTTTTGCAGCAAAAGCTTTTTGGACAAGTGATTTAGATAAGGCATTAGAAACCGGAGGTGAAAGGTCGGATAAAAGAAGACTTGTGAAGGTAGGTATATAAAATATATATTAAGAAAGCATAAGTTATGAAAGCAAAAATACGTGTTGGAAAATCATCAGTAGGAAACATTTTTTCCTTATCGATAGTCTTCAAATTGTAATGCGTGAAGTTTTAATGAAAATTCCAGGACATACATTGAAAACTTTGTGTAGTCTTAAAGGTATTCATAATTAATAGGCGCCAGGAATTCCATAACAATTTGGAAATAGTGCAGGAAGGCCGGAAGTAATAAACTGTGAGAGTCAACACTTATGTGTACCTGTACTTCAGTAGGTATTCATTCAATCGAGCATAGTTGCAGAGAACACGTTCTGATTTATAACGCTGGAAATATGACGTAAATGGAGATTGGAGAAATGTTTAACTGATCGGTCCACTTCATTGCTGCAGTTAGGGATCCCTAAAAGGAACCCCATTGCCCGTTGCCCATTCTTCTCCATACGAAAACTACCTTTTGGAATGGGCGACTAGAATCAATTCTATTTTAAGATAATTTTTGACGTTCAAAAGTGCCTTTTATGTGCCTTTTTGAAATAAATGCTTTGACTTTGAACTGCTGCGGTTTTAATTTTTATTTTTTATAATATTATTTTCCTCTCAACCAAGGCACCTGCCATCTAATCCCTTTCATAAAAGTTTCATTACCCTTGGTTCATCATCATCATAATCAGCCTATAATGTTCCCACTGCTGGGACACAGGCCTCCTCTCAGTGAGAGGGAGTGGGCCGTAATCCACCACGCGGGCCCAGTACGGGTTGCTGGATGTCACATGACTTCGAATTTTTTTGGTTCTAGGACATGCCGGTTTCCTCTACGATGTTTTTCTTCACCGTTTCAAGAGCAGTGGTGATAAAATAAATAACACAAAGTAAAGTGCCTGTCTGGGTTCGAACCTACGACCTATAACTCGGAAGTCGTGTCCGTTACCACTAGGCCACCACTGTTCTCCCTTGATTGACTGGTAAAGAATTCCTAGAGTATTAAGTCCGCCTTTGTTTCGCTAAATGCTGGTCCTGCTCCATAAGAACGCACAAATAAATTGATTAGCATTGGAAAATACTGTTGGAGAACATGAATGATGTAACCAAGACTTTGTAACCATATTATTTTGATTTAAAAGAGTGTCCATGGAGTTTCTTGCCCGTTCATCTCCATAGGTACCTACGCTTTGGAATGGGCAACTAGCTTCTTCTTTCTGACTGACCGACCCCTTGACAATTCAAAAGTGCCTGTAATTGGTTTAATTGAAATAAATGCTTTGAGTTTGATTTTAGTGTGCGAGAAGTTTAAATAAATAAATAACTGCATAATCTAATGATCGGATGTTACTACAGGTATACTATAAACCTGAAACCTTTTTGAATTCTGATTGGCGTTGATGACAGGCAACCGTCTAGCTACATTATCTTAAAAAATTATAAGAAATGGGGAAGCGTTTTGTTTTTTTATACCTTAATAACTTCAGTTTTCTCATAATGTAGTAATTACGATCTTATTACGCTAGAGTGCTCAAGTATTCTAATTAGTAAAATTGCATTAATTATTCCACAATTATTTCAAACATTCTTAAGAAGAAACGACAAAATCATGTATTGGAAAATGTGCACGAAATCAATTCTCAAATGCACCCAGTAAGTGCTAAACAATATTAAAAATACATATACGGTAAATCCCAGCAATATATTTATCGGGAATTCCCGGTAGAATGCAAACATTATACAAAGTATAGTTACAAAACATTCAGTCACCTAATAAACATTTGTGATCCTAATGCTAGGAATTAACTAGAACAAGCGGAGATATGCAATATCAAAGCTAATGTAGATGTAACTATCTTACAAAATGACTCCCCTTTTATGGAATGGACGTGAATTTATCAAAATATCTTATCAAGGAACCTTGTGCTTTCGACAATCAGGGAAGACTGAAGATGGATTGACGAAGATAATGTGAATGAAGCAGTATTTACTACTAATGATAATATATGAGAAAAAATCAATCAGCGTACTCTTTTAGGGCGGAGCTAAGACCAACATCAGTGTGATGACGGACATGAGACGAAAGAGGCACTTCTCCTGATTTAAGGTATGATATTGTTTACTATTTGTTTGTATACAGAACATACACACGATGTTGTCACCAATATATATATACATACATAAGCGACACACAACACAAACCAGAACGCTATACACAACACACACTATAACGCGCAACAAAACACAGTCTATAATGCGATACACAACATAGTCTATAATGTGATACACAACACAGGCTATGGTGTTATACACAACACAGACTAGAATGAGATACATAACGTAGACCAGAATGCTACGCACAACACAGATAATAATGCTTTACACAACAGAGACTATAATGCGACTGACCTGAGGCGTCCATGTGGCGGCAACGCGCGATGAGCTCCGGCTCCTCGTGCGCCACAGCTTCTTGCTGACACTCTGCACCACGCTGCTCGAAGACCGCGACTTCTGCATGCCACCTGCAGGAGGAGCTACAGTCGGAGCACTTCTACCAAGCAGCGTCGACAAGAACGAATGCGACTGTGTAGGAGACGCCGGCGACGGCGGCGACGTCGGCGTCGATGCAACCGACGCAAACCGTAACTCTCGATACGTCAGAATCCATCCTTCTTCTGTCTGACAGCCTTTGTGAGGACCATCATCGTCTACGTCACTCGGCATACGAGGTTTAATGTTTCGCAAATTCTTATCATAATTGATGCGCTTGAAGCGGTCCGCTTTATCAGCGTCCACGCTCTTCTTGCGCGCCATCCTCAGGTACCGCTTGATAGTGTCGCTGACGGACTGCGACACGTCGTCGTGGTCCACGCTGGAGCGCCGCCGCGCCGGCTTGGACCGGTCGGGCGGGCCCCCCGTCGGACTCGTCGGTGCCGTCTGCAGCTCCAACTTCTCCCGGTACGCACGCTCCAGCTCCAGTAACTCTTCTTCTGGAATAGTATGCGTTTGCGTTCCACACTCCACATACATATCCTCCAGCGACTCATGAAATACCTCAATGAGTGGCGGTGGGGACATTGGTGGCGATCTATAACGGTCATCGTCATCTTTAAAACGCGTAACACCAACAGTTCGACTCCGCGGAACACTTCTAGAGTTAGAGCTAAGAGCACTGACGTATCCACTAGGTCCATAACCTCCGACGCCACTACCACCGCTACCACTACTACCACCACTCCTACCACCTCTGTAGGGCTTGGTCTTACGAAGGTCATGATACAGTCTTTTTAATAAATTCCTATCGGTTAACAGATCCTGCACTATATTATCCCTGTTCGGGGATCGTACGTAGTACCTGCTGAGGTTCTCCAGCAGGGTTCTCTCCCGAGAGGGATTAGAGTCGGCGTCGGCAGGGATCCGCTCCGACTGCTGCTTAAGATACTTCCTTAACGAGCGAACTAGCTCTTCCGTGTCCGAGTGCCTCGTCGGACCGGAATCATCCTCTACTTTCAGGTACGTGCGCAATAAATCAACTAGACAACTCTCTTCTTCCTCGGGCACGGTCCGGCTCACATCACCGAACGCAGCGGCCGTGCGTGCCTGAGACGCAGCGCGAGCTGACGACGCTGCGTTAAACTTTGAGGTGGAGGCGGCCGGGCTTGGTGATGCGAAGAAATCACGCCGGAGCTTAGCGATGTCGAAGCGGCCGCCAGAGGTGTGGCCGATGTAGAGATCGGTGGGCCGCGCCGGTGGCGCAGGCGCGTCGTCGACGGGCGAGCGAGCGCGCACCGAACCACCGCGCGCGCGCTTCTTGCGGCGCGGGCGGGGCAGCGCACCCGGGTACGAGCTCTTGCGCCACAGCAGGAAGCGCGGCTCCTTGGCGCACACCTCCTGGAAATAGGCCTCGAGGCGCGGGACATCCTCGGGCCGGTTCTGAGCGCCGTCCGGAACAAGCCGGCGGCCGGCGTCGGACATGTACTTCCATGTCTTGCGTGTGAGGAGCCAGCGCTCGCGCGGCTTTTCGCGCCGACGCGCCACCTTCGTCATGGGGTCGGGCGCGGGCTCGAGGCGGCGGCGGCGCTCCATGGCCGCGGGTCACATGGGGTCAGGCGGGCTGGCGGCGCGGCATGTCCGACCTCGGCCCGCGCACCTGCCTGCGCGAAACTGAACACTACTCCGCACGGTGCGGTATATTATGCGCCGAAATAGCCGTCCGGTTATAGAGCGGCCGTGAACTGGATAGGGTGCGCTCGCGCACGACGGACCGGCGCTGGCGGCGGCTCGGCACGGGACTGCCGCCCGCCCGTAAACAAACCGCGCCCGCCCACGAGCCCCCCGCGCCCCCGCCCGCCCCGCGCGCCTTGACCTATGTGGTGACATGCCCTAGCAGCCGTGACTGACGATGGTCATGGCTCATACTTCGGATGCGCTTCATTCATGGATGCACTCGTGGACGCCCCAGGACCAATCATTCCAAATTGGAAAGTCAGGTGGTAGCAATCAGCTGGTCACATTTTTCGTTGCAAAATCTCCTAAATATTAACTTCCTCTTTTCAGTTTTATCTTCTTAAAGAAAAACGGTGTCCAGATAATCAGTAGATCAAAGTAAAAAGGCGGCGGCTTCAGTAATTTCTTTATTTATTTGCTAACACCTGTGAGCTTCACCCACCTGTTCTTGTTTGTATAACAGTCTATGAGTGCTTTCATTTTTGATTTTACGTATTCAAATAGTGTAACTACTGAATCCACAAAAACTGACCACTGAAACATCAAGGTAAATGATTCGCATAATTATTTAATTAAATGACGAACATATTTTTGAAATAAATATGATAAGTGTTTATGCCAAGTTTTAATTATAACTATCTAGGTAGTAGTTTGGTAGTTTAGCCAAAACACGGACGAAATAGATGTAATTAATTGCTGTAATTGGAGAAATTACTTCGAAAATAATTAGTAAAATAAATAATAGCCAACGATCGATAATGAACAATACATAGCTGTAACAGCTAGACAAAATGAAGTAGACTAACATAAAAAAAAACGAATTTTATAATGGAAAAGCAAACTTTTATAAGTGAAGGTCATATTTTTATATTTCTAGATTCACTAGTAATTTACAAATGTCTCTCAAATGAGCCAAACAAGATATTCATAGCTGCTAATTAAGGTAACGAGGCAGTGACCACGATAACCATAATTAATGTCAGAGTGGTCATCAAATCATTTGGGATATTTGCACAAATGTGCGAATTTACATTCATGACAGTTGACATAAAAATTGGCCATAGGCTAAACTATTTATCATACTGGCCTGTAAACGTGCAATGTTGAACAGAAGGCCTTCCAATGATGTAAGTCATTGGGTGGCCATAGTCACCGTCATAGTCAAAGAGGGTGTGAGCTTATGACCACATGATAGAAGTGAAAACTTACGACTGGAGCCGTGTATACGCGATTCAGCGTCATTACCGACCGACTGAAATCGAGTATACTTTTTTTTTGTTTCCGGGTTGGAAAATCCTCATAGATGTCCTCCTCCCTGGGGCGGGCGGAGGGGTCTGTCAGACTCTTACTGACTAAAAACCACTCCGGTGTTCCATCTCACCACCTACGCCGGGGGTCTTGGGAACGTACGATCCTTCCGCAACCCCCGACTGGTGCTGGCCCGCCACTGCGGACCTCCTCCGGGTCAGGGGAGGGGGGGGGGGGAGTGAGGTGTTTGATTTTGATTTGATTTTAACACTCGCACCTTCACCTAGAGTCCTGATTTGTGGGAGGCGACGGACTCGGGGACGTCCTGGACCATTAAGGGGGGCTGGAAGAGGGCGTTATCCGCCCTCCGCCGACGCCCGGTGCGCCTGCTGCGGGCCGGATGAATGGACGAGATCTGCCTTTCCTTTTCCGCAGCCTCCTTCTGCGAGACGACTGTTTAGCAGAAGGAAACCACCACATCTTAGCCGAGTATACCTGATTCAGCGGCACCGACCTACTGGAGCCGAGTATACGATACAGTTTCGTTCACTGTTCAGAAAGTTTGGCACTATGGCAATTTTCAAAGTAAAAACTTTAAATATATGTAATCAGCAGGCTTGTTAAGAGATTACTGGTTGCAGCTAGTTCTAAATACGTCCAAGGACGCTGTGGACCTTTTTCTTAATTGTAACTCTAAGTCATCTTTTACGACTAAGAAAAGTGAGCAAATTGTGGCATTTTTTGCCTCAGATGATTAAACTAGGTTCAAAACTAAAGGAAGGGTGGCTGTATTAAGAAGAACGGTGCAACTGACGCGATCTTCCCCCCAGAATTAACAAGCACTGAAAAAGATAAAGAAGAAAAATTGAAGACGTGATAAGAAAAAACGAAACTCGGGGAAACTAGGTCAAAAAATTAATCTGGCTTGGCCTTAGGAAACGAAGGAAGTCGAAACAGAAAGTTCGTGAGATGAAAGAGTTCAAGCTTCAAATGCTTAATCTGAGAAATGTTCTCCTAGTCAATTTTATTTATTGCTTCACGATATTAAAAGATGGCACTTCAAAGATTAAAAGAAATAAAAAGTACATGAAAAACGTTTGAAAACAGATATGCAAGTTAATATACCTTGGATGACGTCTGGAAAATCTATAATATTTTCTCATGTTTATAAGATCATGTAGGAAAATTCTGGTAAGTATAACATTACAGACTAAGTTATGCTAATAAGATCGAAGCCATTACCCAATTCATTGAAGAAATCGTAAGCCTAATCTCTAAAATAAATGCTTCAGCATCAGTGGCCCACAATTCTAAATTCTTTCGCTGTTGCAGCACTACCGCTGCCAACTAAATGACTTTTCTATTACAAAAACAATACGCCTACCAGCACATATAATCCCAAAACAACAACGGAATCAAAACTTTCCCACCGTTAAGCGTCAAAACAGACTGAAAAAACGTTTTATTGGTTCAGTGAAATCAATAAAAATTCAACGTATAGTGTTCGTAGCGTGGAATCGTCTCGGCACTGCACCGCCAGCGCCACATTCTGCACAGCCGCGGTATACATAACTTCCTAGGCCACTTATAAAACGCTCTGATTTAAAAATAAACCCACGACATAACATAAACAAAATAATTTGGAAGCTCACCTCGAAGACTACTAGCGCCATCTAGCGGGTGCGGTGTAAACAAGGAAAATTGAAAGCTTGCCAAATGACTCCCGAATATATTCGAGTTTGAATCGGGATTTTCTCATGCTTTCAGTTCAGGCATTGACCGCTAGATGTCGGCACTATTAAATCAATTTTGAATGAGACAATATACCTATTTAAATATGCACGTATTTATATTGCACTTGAATTAGACACTACGAATAAAGCTTACGCAATAAAATGTATTTCGGTAAGTTCTCTACGTTTCAACGAAATTAATGTTCTTATTATGATAGAATGAAATTCAGATGACGTAGTTATCGATACTTTTGTTGCTTTACCAAAGCTACATTTTGATACAAATTCGTGCAAACGTAATATCGATCGTTAGGTGAGTTAACGAACCGATAACAATTGGTTTGTAATGAAGTTTTGGCATGCTCCCGCGCATTGTATCACGCGTTCCAATTTTTGCGATTCCATAATTGATATTGCATTGTGATGGGCTACAATGGCAATGGTCGCCTGCCAACATACCGGGGTTCATTTACAGAAACAGTTTGCGTCAATAGTAAGAAACAATAGAAGAATACGTATACGGTTATCAATTATGTTTTGAGGTCAAATCTATTAAATGATTGGATATATGTATAAAGCAGCAGAAACAAAAAAAAAACCTCAAATAACTCAAAGTAAATATTTCTAGGAAACTCAAATTAGCACAATTGATAGCATTAGAGTAAAACAGAGATGTTAATGCATTCAACATAAAGTATGCCACTGATAATGAAGCAAGCTATATTTAGAATTGAAAACATTGGAATAATGTCAAAAAACTAAATCTTAACAACGAAGAAATCTTTTGAGTCCATAGTTTTTTAGACATCAGTGCAAAATAGGCCAGCGATAATAACGATAATCATCGTTATTAGAAAAAGAAAAATCAATGAAGTTCAGTTTTAAGAATTCTACGATTAAGCAAATGTTTTGTCGAATACCAATGGACTTACCAAAAAAGTTGATAGAGACTAAGATGTTGGACTCAATAAAATTAAGGAGACACAGGGGAGCCATTTCTTAAAATAAAAATAGTTGACGACGTAAACAGTGAAAAGTATACATTTAGGTATATTTGTTGAGGAAAACAGACAAATAGTTGTTGATACAATCAACGCGAAATAGGCCACTGATGATGACGATAGCCGTTTTACTCAGAAAAGTCTATAAATCAAGCTGTGTTTCAACTTTAGTCTAGGCTACAATATTTGTGTATCTCTTCGAATTATGCCACATGCTGGCAATACTGGCATTGAAATATTATTTAATCTATTAAATCACACCACATAATAGTGATGTAGAAATGGACAAATGAATTTGAATATAAATGTTTTCAAACAGAAGTTAGTACATGGTAAATTGTGGATTTTCACTGCGTGGTTTTATTAAGATGGCGAAAAAGAGATTCTTCTTTTAGTCTAAAGATTACTTAACCAAATGAGGCAAAACATAAAATTTGTTACTGACGATGACCAATCAACCTACTGGCAGTTTTTATTTAGGTTTACAAGTGGTACATATACATAGTTTTTTTTTTCCTTTTAGATGTAATTTGGCTTTCAAGTGGACTACGCAAACGTCAGACGATATACCCGGCAGATGTGTGGTCACATAAATTACACGCATCATGCATGTATGAAAGATTAATCACTATATACGTATGAAATCTTAGGGCCCGATCACATTTAGGTACTACAACACGTGGACGGGCGCTTATTTATGTGAAAATGAATAGTTCATTCTCACGGACCACATTTGGCCGTCAGAATCAACCGTGTTGACGATACCGACCACATCAATGCCACGTCGCAGCTACAACGTAACCACTTGTGGGACCGCGCACTAGTGGACGGCCACATCCCCAACACAACGTTGCGTCGACGCGACGATACTGTACGCCCCGCATTCATTCTGTGTTGTGGGAGACACAACGTAACTACTAGCGTTAATGCAATCACAACGCAACTGCAAAAAGCTGCAGCAACACTATGCACTCATATCATAACCACTGTTTACCCATATTTTGTCGCTGAGATGTGGTGTAGTTCGTATAAACGGGCCCTTTAATTTCCTCAAATTAACCACAAAGCAACTCCCAGGCAGTACTAAAAAACACTAAATTCCACTTTTCCAATTCGGATACGAAACATTAAGAATAATCAACTAAAATAAAACTCCTGAAAGAGTCAGAAAAAGAAAAGTATATATTTAAAAAGAGAGAGATATATATATTCGCAAACGAAAAAGATAAATGATTCTGGCGCAATTATTTTTTCGGGAAGACATATTATTTTAGTGAATTTTGTCACGCGGTAGTCGACCTGGCGAAGTCTAATGAACTTTTGGATTTGTATATTACATCTCTGACTGCCTAACATGGATTATTTTATGATGAAGAACAATAATATCAGTATGATGTACTGAATTTTCAACTGCCAAGGTAATTATGGAGACATTTCCTTCGTTATTGCAGTGGTCAAACGCTGCGACTTGGTTGTAAGCAGTGACAGGCTTGTAATGTATGGTTAAAATGGATAATCCATTTTTATAGCTAGTTTCAAAGTAGACAATATTTCTTGAAATATTTTACACAATATTAGAATTTAGGTTGTTTCATCTGCTGTACAAGCAAACCATGCTGTAGCTCAGTATAATTTACAGTAACAGTAAATGGAGAGGTCATCCTCCAGCCACCATCAAATTCTACCTCTTTGGCATTAACTCAAGGGCCCAAAGATCGATTGATGGTCTGTGCGTAATGAGAACCGGAGCAAATAAATGGCGGAAACACTTCAAAATCATTGTAAACGGATCCGTAAATCTTGCATCACTTAACTAATCATAAATATATTCATTTTTCTTGTTCATTATTTTGTATTATTTCTGTTCAAGTTAGTCACTTTCCTTAAGAGAGTGCGTCTGCGTCGGTCGATATTCTTTTTGCATGTTTGTGTTTTTATTTCTTGTATAGCAGCAGCTGTTTTGCTTTCGACTTTCTAAGAATAATCCTTTTTTTATCATTAGTATTGCAATACTTTCTTAGTTATTGGTATCTGCTGTTTATGTAACTATTTTCTTGAGTATGATCCCTTGCTATTTGAATGTGTGTCAGCTACTCCTGTCTCTTAATCCCTTTGTATCTTATCACCTTTATTCTGGGTACTCTTATCTCTACGCATTGTAAAAACGGTGACCCATGCAAATAGAGCTTCCAAATGTAGAATAAAATAGTTATTTCTAGTTTTTTGTCATAATTTTAAACTTCAATTAACGTACAGTAGCACTCGCAATATTTCCACTGTTTTCACATCAAGGTCTGATCCATCACGAATTGAGGTCATCAATAACGTGGGATTGTAGGCTATTCCCAAAATTGCGCATATTAATGTTTCTGTCATATCATATCGACAGAATACTGTTTTGTTTTGACGTTTGTTAGCATTATAGCGAAAATAGTGCGCGAGCGCCGAAGTACAACCGGCATTCTAAATAAAAAATTCAAATGGTCGCCGGTATTTCTGAGTTAGTCGCATTCGTTCGTTCTAGGCCGTACGTTTGACATTGAACTTAAACTAAAATAATAAAATAAATATATTTGAAGACACTGAGAATAGAAATCATGACTTTGTAGAGGACAAGGATGAATGTGTCCTGTTTCTTTGCTTCGATAGCAGATTGAGTGTGTTCTAAATTGGTCTGTGCAAATAAACGTAAGCAATGCGAGTCTTTCTCGCAAAAATGGTTATTTATGCGTTCTTTTACATGTCCTGAAGTTGAAACCAGGCTGAAAGCGTGTTTAGTTGTATTTTTAAAACTTCTGCGGTATGTTACGTTTTTATGTAATGTATTTTCTCTAGACTCTATAGATGTGTCACGGCTTAATAAATATAACACAGATAGTATGACATAATCATACTGCTGTGTAAATGTTTCACTTTAGTTAGGGTTGAACATTGAAACGATTTATGCGATTGACATGATTTTGGTTTTATTATTTTATTTTTATCTTTTTCACGACCAAAGCTCTTTTCTGACCTGTTTTAAATTCGATGTAGGTATTTTATTTTCTACTGTTGTTAGAACTTTAAATTCTCTGCAACTACCTACAAACGGGGTGAATAGGGATGCAGGGGTGAATTGGGATGAAACTTTAAAATGGATTTTAGCGTTGAAATAATATAGTTTTTTGCCGACAAGGGCACTTAATCGTTAATTATAATACAGTAAACACATAAGAGTCCTTTTTGGCAACAAAGTATATTATTTCAGTGTTAAAATCGCTTTTAAAGTTTCGTCTCGATTCACCCCTGCATCCCTATTCGCCCCGTTTGACGGTAACGTAAACGCAAAACGTAAAAGTTTAACCATAACATAACAACACGCCTATATTCCCAGAAGAGTTAGGCAGAGGTGTACCTTCGAACATCCATTTCGCGAGTTATGTTTAATTCTCATGTAATAGGGGGCGAGGCTATTGTTATCAACCGGGCACCAATCTAAACTCCGTGCTGCTACTGAGATAATTCCTTTTGTGAAAAACTCAACAACACGTTGCCCGACCTGGGAATCGAACCCAGGACTTCGTGCGTGCTTAGCAGTATCCCTTGCGACCACAAGACCGATGAGGTTTTTAATATGAAAATAATGTAAACTAACGATTTTTTTAAATACTTGTTTTTAATATGAAAGTTATAGTAACGATCCCGCAAATAAACATTACTTTGAGGAAACAATAAATTCTATGATTGTAAAACAGAAGTGGTACTGTATTAATATACCTACATAAATTAAACTGGAAGTGTTGCCTAATTTTTTTGTAAAATTATGATAAGAGCACCTGTTGTTAGTGTATGTAATGTGTATGTTTTCATTAAATATATATATAGATAATTTAGTGTTTGTATCTTCGGAACTATTGATCCGATTCCGAAAATTCTTTCATTACATAACACTCTGTCCACTAGGTTAACCATTTTTTGACAGCTGCTGTAGAAGGTAACTATTCCAGATTACGTAAAAGTTAATTTTATAAAATGCATATTTAAATAAATATACAGGTTGAAATTGAAAACATGCGACAAATCGAAATGGGAGATTGTACTTATCATTATGAACAACTTTTACTATGGAACCAAACCTGAAATCGCGAAAAAAAATCTGCTTTTCCCTACATTTATGTTCGCATAATCGTCAAAACGTAGGGAACAACTGATTTTTTTCGCGCGATTTCAGGTTTGGTCCCATAGTAAAAGTTGTTCATAACGATGAGTACAATCTCCTATTTCGATTTGTCGCATGTTTTCAATTTCAACCTGTATAAACTACCTTATCTTATTGAATTATCTTATTTATGACTTCTTACAGACATTATAATACCGTACGTGTATCAGTTTTGACAAAAAATATATATTGTAATTGTTATGCGTACCGGTCAAGGACCGCGGTCCGCCGATCGGCGAACAAACAATAGAAAATCAATTGTGTCTCATTAGCGGAGCCTGACAGATTAAATTACTTTCTATCGTACTAAGTGATAGGATCGAATGTATTCGCTTCAAATGAATAAATCGAAAATAATCATTTTATACTATAGGTTAGTCTTGAAAAACCTTGCATCCACTCAAATATGAATAAAATATATAAAGTATTTGCCAGGATACGGATTTGCCACTATAACAAGATGTTAATGTTTTATTTCGATTTTAAAACTTTCATAACATGTTATGAATAAAAAACGTTGTGTTTTAATATAGTAAACCCTCTTATTTATGTGTATATGTTACAGCCAAAGTAATAAATCCGGATATTATATATATTATCTAGCCATTATTTATAATGTCTACTTAATTTAGATAAAGTGACAATTGACACAGAATTAATCACATTAACTAGCAATTTTATATAATATCTTCGAAGACTTGGATAATGTAATAAAACAAGTAGTATACCTTCGATCAATAATGCTATACCTACTTGTTTTATTACATTATACAAGTCTTCGGTAAAGTTTCTTTCTTAGGTAAAGATTATAAATGCCTTAAGCATACCTAACTACCTGTACGTATATGTGTAGCAATATTATACTGTTATTTGAAAAGTAATAATTATAATGTTTATTTTAAGAATTGAAATAACATTGTCATAGATAATAATTCTACGTTAGTTAACATTGTTATAAAGTTATTTAACTTTAATTTATAAAGTAAATTTAAAGCTCACTAGCCATAAAATAAAATTTATTGAAGGGCGGGAGGGGTAACAAGTCAGTTAGACCGTATATATTACTTTGGCTAACTTTGACCCGCTATTATGAATAATATCCGGATAAAGTGATTAATTTATCACATTGTCTAGTTAATTTTGCTATTATATATAATTACCAGTCATTATGTATAATAGCTATTTAATCACTATGACTGTAACATATACACTACAACACAATTGATACGGCAATCAGTGCGCACTTTATTTTTACGCTGATTTCCGCTACAAAACCTGCAAAATTGAAATTAAAGTAAACAAAGCGGCTTATTTATATTGTTTTGTTTAATAATAATAAACAAAGGCATAGAAACCGCACCATTTTTTATTCGACAACAAAAAATCGATAATTGATACTACATACAAATTAAAGTGAAATTATCGAAATGTGTGTTATAACTTATAACGTCAAAAAACTGTTTACCTAGTGGACAGAGTGCAATGGGAAGCTACGATATTGCCGAGTGTCACAGCATATTTTGTTTTATGTTAAAACAAAAAAAAATCCCGCGGACGAAGTCGCGGGCAGAAGCTAGTTGTATTTTTATATTATTTCATATTTTTTCTTTATGGATAGTACAGCTAAACACGTCATATGGCTTGAAAACGGTGTGTTGCACTTTCATATAGCCGATGTGTGAATTCTGTCTCGAAGGACCAAACATTTAAAGTAGTAAAAAAATAATAATTATGTTATTTATCTACAGATTTAGTTAATTATTTATTTAGTAAACTCAGACTATTAAAACCTTTTCCAATAGTAAACGTTAACAAGCCTTCTTTATGTGTTCATCTGTGTACATCGTTTCTATTTTATTTATTTGTTGCTTTAAAAGCCTGATTTCTTCCTCACAAGTAAAGACTTAGACCTGATCAATAACTTTATCATCCTGGTTTGGTATAAAATTTATATCTAACTTAGAAACATTCAACCTTCCTCGTAAAGCGTACTTTTTCATATTGCCAAAAATTTAAGAAAAGGCGAATCAAAAACGCTACATGAATGTCGTAACTATGTTTTTACAGATGAAATGGTTAACAACTCAATAGAAATTTCATGTAGCAGTCCATAGAGTGCTTTTGTTTACGTTTTTGGCGAAATGAAATAAAGGAATTAACACTCTATTATTCTTGTCAAGTTTTAAATCTAATACCCATATATGATTTATAACTTTCTACATAATAGAATGCAAACCAAGAAACTTTACGTAATGAAACTGTTTCGATACATCATACAAAAACAATCATGAATTCGTCAGTGTTTTATAAAGATGTTGGTAGATGAATCAAAGATCTGCTTTCGACGTATGCATCAGACAGTTTCAAAAAAAAAAGTTTATAGTGTGTCTATGGTCTTAATAACATAAATAAGTTAAGTGACTCAACTTACATGAGTTGCTATTATAGTTCACAGAATTCTCCACTTGTATGCCCATGATGCTCATACCATGCTTTCCCGGTGATCCTCAAGCGAACCACGATGCACTTCATCCGAGCACTTGGCACTTTACATCTTACACTTTTGATGCACTTTGCACTTTCACTTCACTTTTTGGGGACGTTTCATTGTTTTTGCATTCACATTGATCTTTGACTGTGGAAAAGTATACGTTTTAGTCATGATCTTATTAAATGGTTCTTAGTTTAGTCCAAATTTGAAAACTGAAACTTTCGGTACGAATTTCGAAACAAAAAAAAATCTCTATGAATAATTATTGTAAAAATCACTGAAAAATCAATACGAATGCAAGAGATAAAAGCGCACATGAAAAACTGGAATGTTTAGTATGTAGCTGCGTAGCGTGCGGGGAGCGCGCGCGCACGACCGAAGCTGGCATGTCACTGCGCCGGCGTCTGAAACCAACACAAAAATCCCTTTATTTTCGTTATGTTCGGAAACAGAATGCGGAAACTAATGGCTGATTTTTTTTTACAACCGCGTTTCTTTCGGTCTTTAGGGGGCAAAGACAAATATGCATACGATTTTTCTGGAAATAAGGTTTCTATACCTAAGATAGGTTAAGGTTTCCTATTCAAAAGTGCCTGTAACGATTTAATTGAAATAAATGTTTTGAGTTTGAGTTTTAGTTTTCTATTAGGTAGGTATCCTCCATAGAAACTTGGTTTGTGCTAGAAAAGTGAGCTCAATAGTCACTCTTTCTCTTTTTGAGCGACTCTTTCACACAAACAAACAATCAACCTACATTATTATTAATATTTTTAACAATCTGAAATATCCTAATTAATATTCCTTTCCTAATCACTCTCCGGTCTTCTTATTTGGCCAAACAATACATAGTTACACATACCCAGTTCTGTTTCATTGGTACACAGAAAATAAACGCGGAAACTGGCAGGTTATTGTCTAAATAGGTGACTACAGTGAATGGGAGTAATGTAAACAATATTTGTGTGTCATGTGTCGCCCTAGTCGCCCTCCTAATGCTTTGACAGAAGTGTTGAAATATCTATGTCGTCTACCCATACCATGTTGCCAGAGAACTTTTAAGTGTTCTAATTAGAAAATTAATAGAAGAGTAAAGTATGTATTGAATAAATTATTTGCTAAAATAAACATAATCATAATTTCATCATCATCATCTGCCCAGCCTTTTTCCCAACTATGTTGGAGTCGGCTTCCAGTCAAACTGGATGCAGTTGAATACCAGTATTTTACATGGAGCTACTGCCTATCTGACCTCCACAATCCAGTTACTGGGTAATACGATACCCCTTGGTAAGATATATTGTCGGATGTTGGTCACATCTTTTAGGATGTATGTTCTTTTATTAGTGAAGCTATGAAAGTCGACATTAAATAGGAGGTAATTGCTCGGGATCAATATAGGTAACATTATAAAGGTCTATTAAAAACGTTTATTGATTTTTTATGTTACTAAGAAACTTAGATTGAAAATTTAGATTATAAATCACACTCCTAAAACAATAAATATATTACTGAACGATAACTCCGAGAATATCAATCGAATTCTCGAAAATCTCAAGAATTAGGTGAACGTATCTTAATATCTCTTGATAGAACAATAAAAGACCAGTAAACTTGTAAACGTTTTACACCAATTCTACGAAGTACTATAATAATAAAACCAATGTAGTTCTTGCAGACTGCAGGCGTCTGTAAATTCCAGCATTTTCTCTTCAGAATTTAACGACCTTGCTGTATTTCTAAAGATTGTGGAATACTTGTGGCAATCATAAAATTGCAACAATCTTTAAGTCTCGATTTTAGAACATTATGAAGAAGAACTATAAGAGGAACCTCTGCCTTATCCTTCGAGGAAAACAGGCGTTATGTTATGTTAACTACTGTAGGTACCTACATAAGCAAATTGCTATGAATAGACATGATTTCGGGGCTTGAGAGGGGCTTGTGGCTAAGTAATAACAGCACGGGTTAGGCTACGCGTGGCACGGTTGCGGTTGGCCCGTGGATGTGGATGGGTGACCATCTTTACATACCAAGTCCCCTCCGTGCCTCGGAAAGCACGCTAAGCTGTTGGTCCTGGTTGTCATTCGTTGATCTTTGACAGTCTGACAAACACTCTTACCAAATTGTATCGTATTACCCAGTAACTGGGTTGTGGAAGTCTGATAGGCATTCGCTCCATGTAAAAATCTAATATTCAGCTGCATCCGGTTAGACTGGAAGCCGATCCCAACATAGTTGGGAAAAGGCTAGGCAGATGATGAGCCATGATTTAGAGATAAGACCTAGGTGAGTATGCTCCCATAAGGTGAACCAATGACCTGGTGAAACTCGCGGGAATCCGCTGGATGTAGAAGGCACAAGGCCAATCGTTGTAGCGATGCTAGGGGAAGGCCTATGTTCATCGGTGAACGTCTTTTCGACGACGCTAAAATAATGACGATGATTATAATGATTGATGATATATAGGCAGTTTTTTTTTACTACTGGCCAACCGTCCAGGTGAGGGAGCGGGTATCCTTGACAGATCTGACCAACATCCGACAAATAACACACCTAGAAATTCCACGAACCTGAAATAAACCATGTGTATTCCCAAAATTACTGCTTCCCATCTTAATCGATCAACCCACAACAAACTGCTTACTAACGATGAGCAAAATTGCACAATCGCTCACAAAACGAAAGAAATCATCTCACTGACTGATTCGCAGTTAGTAGAAATGTATAAATAGCCGCGTCCATCAACCAAGCTGTTAGGAAAGCCAAAAAGCTATCTGTTCCCATGAAAAACGCATTCATCTTATTCTGAATCTGTTTCAAGTTCCAGCCCTACTGATAAATAGCTTTAAATTTTTCTTTGACAAGTAAATTTGTAGAGAAATGGAGGGGTTATTAGTTTCATTCATGTTCAAAACAAATGCAAGGTTTTTGTTAGTCGAGCGGGTATAACAGATATTCATTTGAATCGAATTAATAATATTTCTTTAAGGTCATATCGCCTACTAATCAAGGGGAATATAATTTAATAAATAGACGACCGAGGTTTGTATCTCTGTTGAGTTGGAAAACTACTGTGATATGACAATTTCAGGGCTTTAGGATAAGATTTAGATGCAGCAGTTCATAACAGGTATAATGTGACGACAAAAGAAAATGGTTTTAAGCGTCATTATTTCTGTTAAAAACAACTTGTCAATCACCATTCTGTCAACAAAATTAGTTGTTTATGACAGTAACCCTAGAGATTCGGCTATAAAGAGGAGACGTTAAAAAATCGGGAATATCATAATATGATTCATATTCATATATATTCATTTATTTTGCGTTCCACAAGGTAAAAAGATGTTTACAAAAGGCTTAGAGCTAAGATCCGTTGTACACCCTGTTAGGGCACAGCAAAATGTTTTTATTGGTACATACTTAGCAATTAAATATCTAAATCATAGAAACTAAAATTAAAATAAAATTATACATGAAAACTGAATATATAAGTAGAAGAATATAAAGTAAGTACCTATTTTCTTAAAATACTATCATTACGTTTAGATAAATTTATATTTATATTGCCTAAGGTAATATTATCACAAAAACTTATTTAATAAGAGATCATAATTATTTTAAGATTACAATTTATTAATAAAGAGAATGATAATGACGATCTATTTTCTCTACCCCAAAACAAAATTATATTATTTGCATTATATCTTCCAACAGAGAGTTTAGAATCAATGAACAAGACAGTCGGTGGAACATATCTGAGTTACATTAGTTAGGCACTAGAAAAATATTATGACTTCATAATATTCGTTGAAAGTTATGACAGAAAATCATTTTACCACCTTCTAAATAGCTTTGTCTATCAACTAATAGATGAACGGAGAAATAAATATTATTAATATAAAAGCAAAACCGAAGATAAATAAAAGAATTTAATGTGGAAGACTTGCGCACGCGTCGTTCAGTGACGTTGCCACTAGACATAATAGTGCAGTAAATTATTGTTAAATGCAATTTTTTAGAGATCGTTTTTCATATTTTTAATGCAGCATAGGGTTGCTTGGAATAGAACTATCCGTTATGTTTTTAAGAAAAGAAATAAAGTTACGGCCTGCATTAACATCATATTGATACCTAAGCGTACGGAAGATCCAAAAATGTTGGGTCCTAAGAGTCAGTAAGCTCGCTGTTGCTGAATTTTGGAATACTATACCAATAATTTAGATGCTTTAATTATAAATTCTTAATACCTATACAATCTAAAGATAACATTGACTTACAATAGCATGGTTCCGAGAAATATATATGTACAATTGTTCCTGACCTCAGTACCATCAATTTCAACAGATATCTACCTTCTATCATCTCACAGTCTCATCTCAAACTATCAAAATAATCCATCAACATCACCACAATAGCCTGTCACGTGCACTTTATTCGTGTCACCATCAACAGGTGCTCAACCCTACGATAAAACATCCCACTCTGCATCATTATTATTCACTAAATAGTTGTGCAATCTTCTATTATCAACCAGCATAACTTGATCCTTCAGTACGGCGCTACTTTGCTAACACCAATGTCAAATTCAGTACATATCAACTCAGTTCTCCATTTTCCCGTAGGTCAAGATATAGCGGTGGGTAAGCTATAAAATATAATAGAGATGTCATCAGGCGCAGACATTCGCGATCCGATGTTAGAAATTGTATTATTTATTAATCATATTTTGTCATTTTGACGTCATTGGCTACTTAGAATTCGGGTGATATAATACCTAAATGGATACTGAGAACTGTCATCATGAATGCCATATATCTCCAGAATGAAAATTTTGCAGTCAAAGCTAACATAATTGCAGCTTACATTTGCGGCTCCCGATTTAAAACTACTCGTATAGTTTTATTTGATAGGCTCGCGTTTCATCACTATTTCACATTACACAGGGTCTCATTAAAATAGATTTGGGCAACAGAATTGGGCAAAATTAGCCACTGACTGGATTCCGAATAACAGGAATCGGCGACGCGGTAGGCCTAGAAAGAGATGGCGTGACGAATTGGACGCCTATCTAAAGGATTGGCCAGATGTAGCAAGAGACAGGAGAAAATGGAAAGACGGAAGGGAGTCCTTTGCCCTGCAGTGGGACATAACAGGCTCATAATAATAATAAATTAAAAGAGATGGACAAATTATAACACAGCGCTCAGTACGTCTAACCAAAAATATCCAAGCAAAAAAAAAACACTTATTAAAGTGATTTTATTTTGACCTAAAATAATAAATTGTATAAAATTGCACATTAGTGTATTTTCGTTAGCTGATTATTTTTCTTGTAAGTATCTAATGCGTTTTTCTTATAATTTTTTTTACCATCGTCCTTATTTTGGTGGTCTGAATGATTTGTAAAAGTTTGTCCATCTATTTTAATGGGACCTTATATAATCAGCCTGTAATGTTCCCACTGGCACTGCTGGCTTCGTTCATCGTCTTGTTATGACAAGACGATAACCTTTCTATGGAAAGGTTTTCAACAAAAATCTTTGGAAAACACACAAGATCCGTTCTTTACCTAACCAGCACCATATACTCTCAGTAACCTAACACAAACAGCCACTACCCACACTCAGCCCTCATATTTACACCACGACAATGACCAGACCATCCACATAGAGCCAACATCCTTACTACCTACAGTCCAAAACTAAACGAACGGTTGGCTCGTCTCCCAGTCAGGTGTTAATGATAACTAGCCGAGTTGTATTAATTGAGGGCTTATGATGCTATGCAGAGGCCGGTGTGTGACGTGGGTACCTATGACGTCAGGTGACGTTAGTATATGCAAGCCAATAGTTGACCTGCATGAGTCTTAAGGACGCTCATTAGTCAGTCATTTGTTTTAAAAACATTTCTTCACAGTTATGAGTGGAAATGTCAGGTGGGAACCCCCTAGAAGGGCGTATAGTGTCCTTACTGGTGATGTTCTTCAAAAAAGTTCAGGTGCGTTAGCGTAGTACTCGCAACTGGCATCTATGCGTATATAATTAGATGTGTGAACGTAAACAAAACAAAAGGAGTATGTAAATATCGCAGCAGGATGTATTCTGTAGATTCTGCCTAGCGCTATGAGAAAGGCGTGAGTGTATATATGTATACTTCAAAGTAGGATTTTTCCATTAATGTGTGTGCGTTTACAAACACCACATTGAATGAAAAACAGACGCGGCATAGCAGTCTCTAGGTATCTTCTATACTAATAATAAAGCAAAAGAGTTTGTTTTTTGAACACGCTAATCTCCGGAACTACCAGTCGTATTTCAAAAAAACTTTTTGCACTATGATAGCCCAATTTTTGACATCACAATATGACCCTTAGGAGCCGAGCAAAAATAAAATAAGGCAGAAGGGACGCTAAGCGAAAATAAACTAATCGGAGGGGAAGGGGGGATAGCTATAAGATATATTTTATGTTAGAACAAGAAATTTCTCGCGGACGAAGTCGCGGGCAGAAACTCGCCTTATTGGAACCGTGCGAGACACAACCAGTATCGCAGGAACAAATTGCTTAGCAGTGACTAAGCGGTTGGTGCAAGTTGTGCCGTCAAACAAATGTCACATTATTCGAAATACTTACAACAAATTGTTTATGGGCGGGCAACTTCAACCTGACGAGGAGGAATTAATCGATTAGTAATATTAAGACGACAATAAAATCCCCTACTGCAATCTTATAATGACAAGAATTATGTTAGAGATTAATTATTATTTACATAAAGATATATTGTGAACTTGTAACTGACTAAGGTTCTCTTAAACTTTATTACCGACTTAAGTTTACATGAACTGCCGAACGTGTTATTTTATATGACAGAACTAGCTTCTGCCCGCGACTTCTTCTGCGTGAAATTTTACCCTTCCCCCATTCACCCTCTTAGGGGTGGAATTTCGAAAAACTCTTTCTTAGTGGATACCTACTCTTCACAAAGATCGCACCCTAAACATTTCATGTCTCTAGGACCAGTGGTTTAGGCTGTGCGTTGATATATAAGTCAGTCAGGAATTTGAATTTTATATAATAAAATAGAAGATAGATAGTACCAGTTTTTTTGCTTAGATCTTAATTTCATTAAAATTCTGTAAGGACCACTAACTCGACTGAAATGATCGACTGTAGAAATCATCTTTCAAAACGTTTACAATGTTTGAAGTGAAAACTTCTTTAGCGGCGTTGCACACTTTTTTGTAATGGGTAAAAAATGTTAAACTCGCGTCAGGACACGTGACCGTCGGGAGAGACTCCCCCCCCCCCCCTCTCTTTATACGGCGGCGCCAACCGAAGTGAACCAAGTGATACACGACAATGGATGGATGGATGGATGGATGGATGGAGTGGAAGTGGAAGTGGAAGTCGTAGTGGAAGTCGAAGTGGAAGTCGAAGTGGAAGTCGAAGTGGAAGTCGAAGTGGAAGTCGAAGTGGAAGTGGTAGTCGAAGTGGAAGTGGAAGTCTAAGTGGAAGTGGAAGTCGAAGTGGATGTCGAAGTGGAAGTGGAAGTTGAAGTCGAAGTGGAAGTCGAAGTGGAAGTCTAAGTGGAAGTCGAAGTGGAAGTCGAAGTGGAAGTCGAAGTGGAAGTCGAAGTGGAAGTCGAAGTGGAAGTCGAAGTGGAAGTGTACGTGGACGTGGACACACTGCTGTGTATTCGTAACATTCGTGTAAATAAAGTGTTTAAAATATAGAAATTGAACAAAGTGCATCTATTAATGAAAAAAGGGACGCAGAAATAGTGAAAAAAATGAGTTATATTAATTCAATTAATAATTGATTTATTTCAACGTTAATATTCAAGTTTTCACTTCTGCCGGCACTCCCGGAGTGCAACCCGTCTTTTTTTTTGAAGTGAAAACTTCTTTAGCGGCGTTGTAAACTTTTTGTATGGGGAAAAAATGTTAAACTCGCGTCAGGACACGTGACCGTCAGGAGAGATTCCCCCCCCCCCCCCTCTTTCTACGGTGGCAGCGCCAACCGAAGTGAACCAAGTGAGACACGATAATGGATGGATGGACGGACGGACGGACGGACGGTGACGGTGACGGTGTCGGTGACGGTGACGGTGACGGTGACGGTGACGGTGACGGTGACGGTGACGGTGACGGTGACGGTGACGGTGACGGTGACGGTGACGGTGACGGTGACGGTGACGGTGACGGTGACGGTGACGGTGACGGTGACGGTGACGGTGACGGTGACGGTGACGGTGACGGTGACGGTGACGGTGACGGTGACGGTGACGGTGACGGTGACGGTGACGGTGACGGTGACGGTGACGGTGACGGTGACGGTGACGGTGACGGTGACGGTGACGGTGACGGTGACGGTGACGGTGACGGTGACGGTGACGGTGACGGTGACGGTGACGGTGACGGTGACGGTGACGGTGACGGTGACGGTGACGGTGACGGTGACGGTGACGGTGACGGTGACGGTGACGGTGACGGTGACGGTGACGGTGACGGTGATGGTGGACGTGGATGTGGATGGATGGATGGACAGCTGATGGCTCGACCGTCTGTGTAGTAGCCACACTGCTGTGTATTCGTAAAATTCGTGTACCTATATAAAGTGTTTAAAATATGGAAATTGAACAGTGCATCGATTAATGAAAAAAGTGACGCAGAAATAGTGAAAAAAAATTAGTTATATTAATTCAATTCATAATTGATTTATTTTAATGTTAATATTCAAGTTTTCACTTCTGCCGGCACTCCCGGAGTGCAACCCGTCTTTTTTATATAGATACCGTTGTAAATTTTTCAGCGCTCAATACTCAGTGACCTCAGTCAGTCAGTGATCAATCATTCCGTCAATCAGCAATGTACAACGTTACGTTATGCACCGCTGTGACAAACTGTGACGTCTGCTGACGTCATCAAGGTCTACACTGACAGGCCAGTGACAGATACTGTTGAGTGCCACTTAACATACCTAGTTATTAATGTGATATGAATGCATTACCAATTACCATTAGTTATGTATTTATTTAAATTAGGACTCGATCAAATACCAGGTCCAGTTGAAAACCAGCGTCAGGCACTAGTTGCCTGGCATTTTTGCTGAACTGAGCCTTTTTGGCGCAGCCGTGAGGCACACTTTCCTGCTAGTTTCTTAAATCGGACTTTACACTTTATTTGATCTTTATTTTTGTTCTTATCTGATGTATGTCTGGCTCTCTGGTGTATTGTGTGTCTTTTAGTCCGTGCTAAATTAATGTATTTTCTTTCTTTATTTCTTTCAAATTAGATAAAACCTTTTTTTTCATAACTCGTAAAAATGTAGCTGATTTTTTTTCGCGATTCACGTTTGGTCCCATAGGAAAAGTTGTTAATAATGATGAGTACAATGACCTCTTAAGAGGTTGTTGGTGTTTTTCCAATAACCCTGTATAATATATCAATTTAAATGTCTTTTTACATATAATAAAAATGAAATGCTGACCGTTGGTAAGCGCATCACTTCAGAACGGCTGGACCGATTTCGCAAGTTTTTTGTTTAAATTATTCGTAATAGTCCAAATCAAATTTTTACGAAAAGAAAAAATTAAAAAGTGGCCGAGAAAATTGGAAAATTCTGGAAAACTTAAAGAGCATTTCCTATTGGAATTTTGTATGAATTGTTGAAATTTAATCAAGACAACGTATATCTATGTCAATAATCCCATCTCATCATCATCTGCCTAGCCTTTACCTAACTATGTTGGGGTCGGCTTCCAGTCTAACCAGATGCAGCTGAATACCAGTATTTTACATGAAGCGACTGCCTATCTGATCTCCACAACCCAATTACTGGGTAATACAATACCCCTTGGTAAGTCTGGTTGTCAGACTTTCGGGCTCCTGACTACCCGTAACGACTGTCAAAGATCCATGAATAACAGCCGGGACCACCGGCTTAACGTGCTTTCCAAGGCACGGAGGGGTCACGGTATGTAAAGATGGTCACCCATTCACAGACCAACCGCAGCAAGCGTAGCTTAACCTGATTGATCGACCTGTGCGGCTATTATTATTTAGCTACGGGCCCCACAATAATCCCACCTACTAACACTTTTATACAAATTCTTTACAACATCATCTAAGAAATATATAGAATAATATAATATCTACTAAGAAACAAATACTTTTTTACGAAACCTCAAAAGTATTTATGTTTCCTATATCACCTCATAGCAGCCAATAGATCTTAAAGAATACATTTTATAACACTCGAGTTCAAACAACACCTACCATAAAACATACAAAAAAATATAAACAAGAAAAAAGATTCTTCTTAACGTCAAAATAACACTATTATCCCTGTGTATTATTAACTAGCTTCTGCCCGCGACTTCGTTTACGTGGAAGCGGTAAGACAACACAATATATTAAAATAACAGTCACATTTTTATACAACTACCCTGTACTACCTGTGCTACGTTTGTAGTTTTGGTCTCAATCTCAACAGCGATCCAACGCGTCGCATCGCATCGTCTGCCCGCGCTATTACATCGTTTTCGCTTAGGGGTCGTCTCCACGAGCGAGAGAATCACGGCGATATTATCGTCGTGCTACGTATTTCTATACACTCTCTTAGAACGTGTCTCCACACAGCGATATCATCGCGGCGAAAATTTGATGGCACGGTGAGACTAACGCCGCGATTCTGTCACTCGTGGAGACGGCTCCTAAGGGTCGTATTGTATTTTTAAATACTCTATAACCTTCCTCAAGAAATGGTCTACAAAAAGATTTTTTGAAGTCCGACTTCCAGATTTTGAATTCGAGAATAGCGCCTTCAAACCAACAAACTCCTCAAGAATTAAAAAAAGATTCTTTCTCAGCTTTACTATATAACTATTTATTTATGTATACATTTATTTCAGGCATCAAGGCCCATAGAAAACACATAAAATACAATAATATAACTTAAAAATACTATAAATAAATAAATCATTATAATTAACTAACTAAACACGAAGTGTCGGCGTCGTGTTTCGCTGACTGGTGTCATGTAGCCGGCCACGAAACCGGCGGTACACAACACGCTTCGGCCAGAACTCTTCTTTGAGGAACTTCTCGAGATGGTGTGTCGGAACACGCACCACGAAAAACTTGAAGTTCGTGTTGTGCCGCGACTCCAACTATAGATGAATGAAAAAAAACTAGGTAAGAAGACAAGGCTACGCACTTTTTCGCCTCACAAATTGATTTAGAAATACACGCAGTATCTTTAAAGAAGGTGAAATAAAGAAAACATACGAGTATTCGCAAATTTATAAACTTCCGCGGCGAAGTATATTGGATATACTTAGGTTTGTATATTTAGTTATCTTTTCGACGTCAAGAATCTAATCCGACTCGGACGCATTCTAAGATAAGGCTACGTAGCAAGCGGACATACAATTTAGTCTAAAATAATTTTGATTACAATTAGCAAAAAAATTTTCTAAGCAATTCAATAACAACAAATCTTCTTTAGTGATAATTAATTTCATTATCAGTACCCAAGGACCAAAACCAACAAATGAATTTCTTCGTAGAAATAGAAAGAAATAATAATGAAAGTTAGTTTTAACTACATGAGTAATGATTATAAGAGTACTAGTTTCTGCCCACGACTTTGCCCGGGTGTTATATCTTGTTTTAACATAAAATTTATATTTTATAGCTGTCCGTTATTTCGTTTTCGCTCAGCGTTCTTTCCGACTTTTTTTCTTTTTCCTCGACTCCTAAAAGTCGTAGCGTGATATTAAAGAGCATATAACCTTCCTCAAGAAATCACACTATCACACTAATATTATAAAGGCGAAAGTTTGTGAGTGTGTGTGTTTATATGTTTGTTACTTCTTCACGCTCAAACGACTAGATCAATTTTGATAAAATTTTATATGGAGGTAGCTGACACCCTAGATTAACATATAGGCTACTTTATCCCACGGGATTGACACTTATGCGGGTGAAACCGCCGGGCGCAGCCAGTGGGTTATAAAATGCAAAAATATTTTTTTCAAATCCCGACTGGTAGTTCAAGAGATTAACGCGTTCAAAACAAAGAAACTCTTCATCATTAGTATTTTTCATTAGTATTAGTAACATATTTCTATATCTGTGTACATACTTGCCAATGATACAATTAACTGTAATACTCACAAGTAAACAATAACAAATCTACATGACTCAGACATTTTTTCATATCGAAAATCAACACTCAACCATGCTATTAAAATTCCAATCAAATGACACTTAAAATTTTCCCTAAAACGTTTATGACGTAGGAAAAACGCCCCCGCTCCGTCTACCGCTGAGTGTGCGACCCACGCCTTATACTCATCGGTGTATATTTAAATCACTATAAACCATTATTAGTCAGTGAACTCTTCCATATGGCGAGTGGTAGCATTTTTGTTACTTCACTAGTATGTTAACGTGACTAACATTTTAGTTACATAGATTAATTTAGTCATTTAAAGTCAAAGCATTTATTTCAAATAGGCACATAAAAGGCACTTTTGAACGTCAAAAATTACCTTAAAATAGAATTGATTCTAGTCGCCCCTTCCAAAAGGTAGTTTTCGTATGGAGAAGAATGGGCAAGAAACTCCACCGTTACTCTTTTAAAATGTTTTACAATATTTTACATGGGTACATTATTTATATAATATGTGAAGACGATGCACCAAAAATAAAATAACTATACCACAATAGGTAAAAGAATTAAAAACGAAACCATGACATATAAATTAATTATCTGATAGATACATGGTGCTCACATATTTACATACATGGTACAAGTAAACGATTTTAATTTAAAAAAAAATTACAAGTAATTAGTCAGGGTGTGAGTAATGAATGTAAATCAATGTAAAAAAGAATAAAGTTTTGCAATTAAATTAGCAACCAGTTTGATTTTGTCTAGACTCTAGATCAGTTAATTTGGATTAGTAGAAATATGTTATTTTATTGGGCAAGTAATTGTGTTCGCAAGCGCTACTGCAACATGAGGTCCTGCACCGTAATTGATTTTGAAGTATATTGCTAATCCATTGCTTCATATGTTCGAAAAAGTTGTCTGCTCAACAACGTAAATAACGCAATGAATGTGTCTGTGTGTAAAGTCAAGTAATAGGAAGTGAACTCATAGGAGTCACTGCAACTGACGGTACATGACTCATGAGTCTTCGTCTAGTCCATTGTTTTAGTTTAAATCACATACACATTACAATAGATAATGAATGTATTGTTTTAAGCTTCTGTTTTTAATAATGACATGATTTACGTAGAGAAGTTGTGAACATCAAATAAAATCGTCACTTTTAAGTGAGTAGAAAGAGTCATGTAATTAAATTAGTTATTTACTTAATTATTGTATTAATAGTTTTAATAATGATGTAGTCACTATTTAACCCGATGGTGAAAGTGTTATCCAAAATATTTTTATTTTTTGACAATGGTCGTTTTGGTCCTTTGCTACGTCGCTACGAGGTACGTGCTACGAGCTATATGCTACGTGCTACGCGCTACGCCAAAACAAATAATTTTGTCAAACAATATGTTTGACTTTGAGGTAAGTTTTCTCCTAAACTATACAATGACATACTCGCTGAACGTATGTGGGGGGGGGGGGGTATTTCGGAAAGACCTTGTAGAGAGGCTTCAAAAAAAAACATCGTTTTGGACCACTGTAAAAGGGCCACCCAGTATAAAAACTTTGCCACATACGTGCCGGACGGCGCGTATGTGTTCCACGCGCGCCTCAAAGAGATGTCAGCATAAAGGAAGGAGCCTGTAAGGGCCGACGCCTGCCGGGGGTGCGGGATTGTCCGAAAGGGTTACCGCTACCCCGGAACATAAAGGGCTAAGGAAGGAACACGGGTGGGTTTTAGCCAGTAAGAGTCTGACACTCCCTTCCGATCCACCCAGAGCGAGAGGGGTCATTTGATGATTTCTCATCCACAAAAAAAAAAGTATAAAAACTAAGTTAGAAAAGGCAAAACTATTTTCGGCTTAAATTACCTTTCCTAACTATGATGCTACTACGCATAATATTTATTAATAGAGCAATATCAAGCCGTAACAGCTGCTTGTGTATTATTGATTATTAAATAATAATAGTTGGCAGTTTCCCCGACACATCAGGCGCCTTAGATCTTGGCGCATGCGCAGACGCATCGAAATCGTTACATGTGCGAACTGATCAGCATATTTACAAGACCATGTGATACATGCCAATTTGTAACGTGTAAACAGCTGGGCGTTAGTAGCTATAGTAGTTGCTGTACTGTTTAAGTACTCACGCAGCTGAAGACTGGACACGTGTTTTGTTTATTAGATTGAAGCTGTGAAACTCAAACTCAAAGCATTTATTACAATTAAACCATTTACGGGGCACTTTTGAATTGTCAAGAAGTCAGTCAGTCAAAAAACATAAAGCTAGTTGCCTATTCCAAAGCGTAGAAGGTAACTATGGAGAAGAACGGGCAAGAAACTCCATGGACACTCTTTTAAATTTATAATTATATATGAGAACGATGTAAAAAAAGACGTACGCGTTAATTAAAAGCGTCCAGAGTACAGCAAATAGTAACAAAACAACAATCCAAAAATAAAATAATTAAAAATAAGCCGAGGCAGCTAAGTGATGACCAGCCCCAACTGACGGCGCCTGATCACGAACATGACGCAAGGACCAGCACCATTCAGCCACAGCTCAACCATTTTGAAGGCTGTTAAATGATCCAACACACACACCACTGTCAACGAGACATTTGTGTGAGCATGACATACTATCAGCCGCCAGGGCACATTCAAGTCAATGATAGACATATTATTATCCGGTGGCTCTATAGTACATAGAACTCAAAGTTACAAATTGTTAAAAGGAGTAGAAGCTTCAGCTCCAATCTAGTTCAGTATTGCGGATTCCATTATATAAGCACCGATAGTTTGCAAGTTTCGAGTGACATGTATGGTCTGTTCGAAAAGTATCTGATGTAAATTTCAACAAATGGATCAGAAAACGTACCGGTCGATGTGATTTGGTAATGATTTGTAATCAAATTGGGTGATTATTACGTAATCAGAATTTGGGATGAAATATTTAATTACTAGCTGCGCCCCGCGGTTTCACCCGCATAAGTCTCAATCCCGTGGGAATATCGGGATAAAAACTATCCTATGTCCTTTCCCGGGAGTCAAGCTATCTTAATGCCAAATTTCATCTAAATCGGTTTAGCGGTTTGAGAGTGAAGAAGTAACAAACATATAAACACACACACACACACACTCACAAACTTTCGCATTTATAATATTAGTGTGATTGAACTTAACCCCAAATTTGAAGACATGGATGCACTGTGTGAAAGATGACGCTAGAAAGGAGGTGACTACAGAGATGACGACTAACAGAGAAGTAGGGAAGAAAGTCAAAGCATTTATTTCAAGTAGGCACATAAAATGCACTTTTGAACGTCAAAATAAGACTAAGACATGTTGCGCCGACCACAAATAAATTGGGATAAACGCAAGAGAATGACGGTATTAAAACTTAACCCCAAATTCTGATTTTTAATTACCACAAAGATGTCTTTCATTTAGCAATTGAGGTAAATTTTATAAACCCAATTTTCATCGATAATTATTTGTTTATTTAAACTTTTCGCACAAAAAGGTACAAAGGCGGACTTAATGCCTTAGGCATTCTCTACCAGTCAACCAAGGGTGGTGAAGAGATTAGATGGCAGGTGCTTTGGTTGAGAGGAACAATGAAAAAAAAACTTAAAATTAGGTACACAAATACATAAATAAGTTATATACTCATACATACTATTTACTATAATAAATACTTATAATATATATTATATACATACAAATTCAAGGGAGAGAGAGGTTGAGATGACTCTACACTATTTGTTTAGAAAATAACTCTGCAAATAATTAATTATTCAGCTACAATTTAATAATGTTATTCAAAAATGGTGAGATATAAAGTTGATATCTTTTAAAATACAGATGAATGTGTTACTAATCCCCTTTAGCGAGTGATTGCCTAAGAATTTAATCTGGACAGGTATTGTTTACGTTTAAATCTTATACTTTTGAAACAGACTATACTCGTACTTACAAAAATGTGCTACAAAATCTTGCCATAGACGACAACTGCAAATGCTAGTTTTAACCCTGTAATACTCCTCAAAGCTAATAAGCACAATGTCCAAAAGAAATCGTGGTCGGTACAAGCATTATGCTGCCAATTGCCTGCCAGAAATTGTTGGCACGAAAAGGTGTGTTGGGCGAAAATATTTTTTCTCGCACACAGGCTACTACATTTGTATACGACATTATAATATAATGTTAGTCGTATATGTGTCAACGGTCATCATATTCACATCAGCAGTGAACAAAGTTGCTTCGTATTTATTGGATTTGTAGACTTTGGTGATGTCATACCAACTAAGAAAAAATTATGGGACATTTTTGGTAATTGATTTATTTTTACGATTAATGTATAACATAGGAAACTAAATAAATAAATTACCTTCTGTGAAAAGCATTTCTTACAGTCGTAATAGTGTCAATCATTAAAACCAGAGAATTTATTGACAATGTTTTTTCCGATTTCAATAACATCATTTTCTCCGATTTCACATCAAAATCGCACCAAAACTACAAGAGGCACTTCGCTCATTTTGGTTATTCTGGTGCATATTATATCGGTCAATCATTAATTTTTCTGGTGGAAGTAAAATACAATGAATGTAGGTGTGCCCAACATTTTGAAAAAGCATAGATTGTAAACATTGTCTTCTACTATATATAAGGCATATGTACACTTACCGACAGTATATATGTGGCCCAAGCCCTAAAAAATCCCAAAGAATAGTCAAATCCGCGTCTAGGGCTAGAGCCACATTGACTACCGTTGAGAGTAATCCTTTTAAAAAGGCGCCAAGAAGTTAATTTAAATATATATAACAAATAATATTCACTAGCTAATTGGCGTTCATAGCGTGCTGACACCGATTTCCTCCCCCTTTTATCTTCCTAAGCCATAAATAAGCCACTTTGAACTTGTCACGGCGGATCATATTCTGTGACAGCTTTAATTAGCTATAATTAGCTTGTATGAAATGGGAATGCCTATATTAACTATTATGGGAATAACTTGTTACGTCATGTTCTTGGTTTAGAGTTTAGATCAACTGTGCTGAACAATAACGTGGTTTTTTATAGGTGTCCTTAAAACTCTAGCTGTTCCTATTTTTAACTTAAGAATGATTTTTAAAAACAATATTTTTATAGAAAGGAGTGTACATGGATTTTCTTGCCCGTCCTTCTTAAGAGGAACCTTGCGCTTTGGTATGGGCAACTAGCTTCATCTTTCTGACTAACCGACCAGACAGTGCAAAAGTGCCTGTAATTGGTTGAATTTAAATAAATGCAGTAACGATTGCAATGGTTCAAACAGTTTTTGCATATCTAATGCTAGTTTTCTATTTAATACTAGTAGTAGTAGTGGATTGAGTTAATTTTTTACCTTTTTAAAGTTTATATACGTTTGCTTAAAGTTAAGTTATGATTAGCAACTACCTAACCATAAGTTTTTGACATTTATTTATTTACTTTATTGTGTTTGGGTGGCCTACAGCTATCAAATACAGAACTAGTAGTGAGATAATTGACGACAAGCTATTTACTATTACAAGGTACAAGCCTCCACAGTTAGCAACAGAGTATTGTTGTACACATTTTCAAATTGACTAACTATTCATTTTAACGTCTATTAACTTTAAGCAACATTTCAATCAACTCAGCCTATCGCAGTCCACTGCTGGACATAGGCTTCTCTCAGACTGCACCACAGCACCCTGTCCTCCGCCTTCCGCATCCAGTCTACCCCAGCCACCTTCTTTAGGTCGTCCGTCCATCTAGCTGGGGGGCGTCCCACACTACGCTTGCCGGTACGCGGTCTCCACGCCAGGACTCGTCTGCTAAGCAACGTTTATAAATTAGTCACACTATCACACTAATATTGTAAAGGCAAAGTTTGTGAGTGTGTGTGTTTATATGTTTGTTACTTCTCCACGCTGAAACGGATGGACCAATTTTGATAAAATTTTGTATGGATGTAGCTGACACCTTGGATTAACATATAGGCTACTTTTTAACCCGATATTCCCACTGGATCGAAACTTATGGGGGTGAAACCGCGGGGCGCAGCTAGTAATTAATAAAGGGGTATATGTTACCCCATTATTTAGGCAGATATAAGAGCAATAAAGTGTTCTATCTCTAAAGAACAAGTATCTACAAGTTTCTTTCAAATAATGATACTTACGGTGAACAAGTCAATCTAGTTTAAAGAATTGGCATAGGTAGGCACTCAAATAGAAATTTCATAAAAACCATAATAATAATATCTTGGCAGCAAAGTCAAGAATGAAAATCATCAACGTTCTCAATTTCATATCTTATTACAGACAGCACGATGACGTGTTTAGACGTGTACCATGACAAGTGACGTCACACAACCAGCGTCAGTTACCTTCCAACCTGTCAGTTTTAGTTAGGAAAGCAGTGACATCACCTCGGGAATATTTCCACATAGATTGAGGTAAATTCTTGGCATGGACGGGTAAAAGAAAATGTTCTGATTTCTGTCCGCTACGCCGCGTTGGTCTGTTTGACGGCTAGACTCCGGTCTGGCTTCTTAAGCGCGAAAAATGTAGCTTTTGTGAATTTATTTTTACTTTTGATGTAAATTTTTGAAGTGAAAACTTCTTTAGGTGCGTTAATTTTGATGGGAAAAAAATCATTGAATTCGCGCCACTGTTACTGTAACCGACACCGCTTCGGATGTGTCCGGCTGTCCTCGGGATTTACTCGGTTTTAATGTATATCCGATATGTCAGTGAGTGACGGCAAAGTATTCTGTTTGTGTTTTGTTTTCACTTCTGTCGGCACTCCCGGAGTGTTTTTTTATTTTTATTTTATTTATTTGTAGACATGCTATGATATTTACAGTGAGAGTATATCTTCGGGCAATGACGGATATTACAGGGCAATCATTTAAGTTCATTAAATACAGTCCTAGCAATTGAATATAAATTTTCATAATTATAATAAGTAAGTATAAATCGCATGTATTGCAACTATGATGAAACGACCATTGTGATTTAATAATGCACAAAAAATTAAACGGTATACAAAATAAATAAAATAGGCTAAAAAATATGTATTTTCTGCGGACCGTGTGACGCAAATTAGTTTAAATTATTAATGCGATCGGTGTGCGCGCGCGCCGGTCAAACGATTCACACTTCATATTATTATTTATAGTGACTCATTCGCGGTCTACACATCACCTGAGGAGGACCTCGTCATCATTCTCAAGCTTTATGTTCACGCCTTCAGTTTTCAGTGGGAAATAGACCTGAAATATTCATTGAATACTAGCTGCGCCCCGCGGTTTCACCCGCATAAGTTTCGAGATCCCGTGGGAATATCGGAATACTAAACTATCCTATGTCCTTTCCCGGGACTCAAACTATTTCTATACCCATCTAAATTGGTTCAGTGGTTTAGGCGTGAAAAGGTAACATACAGACAGAGTTACTTTCGAATTTATAATATTAAGTATGTATTAGTATGGATACGTTTCTTTTTAATCAGACTTTTTTCGAGAAATTGGCAAAGTTTTCTATGGGTGACCAATTACAATACGTTTCAGTGTTTTAAAAATTACTGACTTCCTTCTTGAGAGCCTAGGTTTGTCTGGGACACCAAAGAGGCAATTCCCAAATAACGGTAACGGCCGCGACTTACGAGTTGTAGGTTCGAACCCAGACAGGCGCTTTACTTTGTGTAAATTAATTCATCACCACTGCTCTCAAAACGGTGAAGGAGAACATCGTGAGGAAACCGGCATGTCCTAGAACCAAAAATTCGAAGACATGTGACATCTACCAACCCGCACTGGGCCCGCGTTGTAGATTATAGCCACTCCCTCTCGAAGAGAGGAGGCCTGTGTCCCAGCAGTGGGAACATTATAGGCTGATTATGAAGATGAGATTGCGACTTGACATTAGAATAGAATACTCTTTATTATGTACGGTCAGCAGCAAAAGTCGATTAACACTTCAGTTTTTTTAATCTTAGTTATTGAGCAAAATATTTGTTCAAAATTAGAAGAATTTTTTTTTATAATATAAACTCTTTGCTATTATGTGACAAGCTAAAAAGCAGTTTATTGAGAAAAAATTTTGTCAATTTGATATCATGTAAAAATGACAGTGTTAATCGACTTTTGATGCTGACTGTACACCATATAAATTACAGACATAAATATAGAAAACTTTACAATGGGTGACACAATGGGCGGTCTTACCGCTAAGAGCGATCTTTTAAAGACAACCTTTGGATGGATTAAAAACGGGAAGGACAGACAAATACTGTAGGTAGTCTGTGGTGTACCATTGAACGTTTTTTAAGTACGAGAATTGGCCTTCAGAGCATTTACAATGGAAAACAAAAGTGGACTTGGAGGCTGAAATTTCCAACAGCCACTATGGAAACGTGATCAAATTACTACTCTTTCATTCACTGAACAATTAAAGGCTCAAATTATACTAGAAAGCTACATATTGCATACCCAAATCTTTCTACAATCATTGCCTGTTCCGATTCTACTGTACCATGTTAATTTTAATTGGCTGTTTCGTCCAGTAGTGTGCAATATTCTGCCAAGTTCAGGGAAGCGAGCAACTAACATAAAACAACGCGCGTATTGACTGATATATACGAGTTAGGAAGAATGCTGGTGTTATTTATATTAAGTATCTCCTGACAAACTGACGTATAGTTAGTTGGAAAATATACACATCGTTATTAGTTACGCCGTCTGCAATATTTTAAGGAACTTGGGAAACTATTATAGCCCGGTTCCAAGATCCAATTAGGTAATAATGTTTGGAATCACACGGAAGAAAATCTCACACAACGTCTGATATAAGACATATGTACATATCTGCCAGATTTTGTACTTGGAATAAAAAAACGGCCAAGTGCGAGTCGGACTCGCACTCAAAGGGTTCCGTACCCAATGTTTAATACATTATTAATTTATTATTACATTATTACCACATATTTTTTTTTAATACTTGAGTAAATACCCCTTTTATTTATAACTTTATTTTATTTATATTATTTGTTATTAGTAGTTGGTACGCTTCAGAGTAAAAGCCCTGAAACAGACAGGACGGGTTTATTTTTCCTGATTTCACTTAAATTACAACAAGAAAGAAAGACAAAAAGTATTTATTGTGACTCCCACAGGAATATCACAAACTAGACTAAACACACTCATAGAATTTTTTTACAGCATCTTAAAGCGGAGTTTTAATTGTATTTTTCCTTTTTCCAAAAACTTTGTGAGTTATTAAGAAAGAACTAGATGTTATTAGCAAGTAATTTTGAATTTCGTAGAACCATACAAGAGTAAGCAGAAAAATTAAAATGGAAGGCTATACTAATAACTTTTTTTTTAATTTAAGCTTTAATGCAGAATTCTGGTATTTTTCTAAATAAATATTAAAAACTCATAATAAAAAAACCGGTGTAACAAGGAATGAGCTATTGGGCCTTAAGAGATAGCAATGACTTCTCCTTTCGGCCAATTCCATTTGGCAAACGATGCACCAAACACCCTGTATATCTTCAATGTACAAATCTTATCCACAATCCCTTTGTCAAGTTCAGCAGCTAAGTAAGAGTAGTGAGTCATTGATTTATTTCAAATTGCACTCGCCTTTAATTAATCCCTGTAGGGCCGGTCGAATTTCAGAAGAAAAGGAACAAAACCACACAGGAAACGCACTCGCCAATAAAACGGTGGCACGATTTGTTTAAAGTTATTTAGGGCTTGAAACAAAGATACGTTCCCTTTATTTATTACATTTCTTAGAAATAAGCTGATGTGTGAATGTAAACACAATAAAGTGACTGTTTGTAACTGATCCATCTCCGTTCACCAATTTATTTTAAATAGGTATTTAAGCTTTATTATTTATCGAAAGGCTCGTTTAGATCACGAATTCATCAGTCAAACAATGTTTAAATGAAACATTAGCGTTAGTCATCGTTGATTTAGAAACACTTTTTATTTAATAATAACTTTTTTGTCCTTTATTAAAAAGAACCAGGTTCTGAATAATTAATTACAATCTAGCCTAGAATTATTTAATTATTTGATTCTTCACGTGAACAAGAGGGCTGCCCTATTTTTAGCCCAAAGAATCAACATTGCCATCCAACGCAACGTGGTAATGCTGCCAGCCTTTTGGGCACTTATCCCATTGACAGCGATGCGGACGAATTTTTTGATGCCCAATCAGCTGCTGCCTTTTTCTTTAATTTTTTATTATATACGGATATCTATGCTTGTATATAATAAATATATATTTTGCCTAGAATATATAGTGTTGATTGTACTTTACACAAGTCCGTTCCACTTTCTTAGTCTGCTATAATGACATAAACACTTTGTTCGTGTGATTAAGCAATAACTGGCGAAATGGTGCTGTACTGTGGTACCCACGAATCCAACTAAAAACTAATATTACTTAGTTATTATATCTTGTTTCTCCGACCCAGCCCGTCGCATCGCATCGCCCGTCCGCGCTATTGCTTCATATTCGCAAAGCATTCTTTCCGACTTTTTTTTCCTTTTGGTCGGGTCCTTAGTGTCCTAGCGTGATGTTAAATAGCCTGTGTGATAACCTGTGTGGTTAGCTTGTGCAAAGAATTTTTAAAACCGGCTGGTAGTTCCAGAGATTAGCGCGTTCAAACAAATCAGCTTTATTATTAGTATAGATAGATGTATGCGTCCAGGGCCGTCTTTACCCGAGGGTGCAAGGGGTGCGTGGCACCCGGGCGTGGGGTCTTAGGAGGCGCAAACCGGAGAGAAGCGCCAGGGTAGCCCGTGAAATTTAAAATAACAATTTCATGAAATATCAATCAATAGGGTAATATGAACTTATGAATTGCAAGACAAAATTATACAACCTGACACTGACCTGCAAATTGCAAAAAACGTAAGAAATAACTCGTAAAATTAAATTTCGCGGGCTACCTTGGTGCTTCTCATTAAAAATTGGACTCCAAAATCAAGTTTTTATTTTGTTGCCAAAAAACGAAGAGCCTACGCCCCGGGCCATTCCGCTCAATTTGGCCGACTTTTATTTGCAAATGGTAAGGACATTTGGTGCGTGTTGATTGCAATAATAAATTAAATAAAGGTGTTAGACTTTTTTAGATAGCGGCACCATACGTAAAAACATGTAAGAAATGTCATATAAAGTAAAAAAAGAATGCAGCTATGATATTTAATTTATTATTAGCATATATTCACCGTTAGTGAATTTCCGCGGATTGACCCCCCCAGACCGTTTTTCGCACCCCGGCGCCCACGGCCCTGTATACGTCGGAATAAAAACTAACAATACTTACTTATTCCTGTTCATCAAACACAAAAACCCACTCATTTCCACCAGAATCGGAACTAGCCGTCATCATTTCCCTAAAAAACATGAAGCCTTGACCTTGGAGCCCTGAAACTACTAACTAAACGATGATCGAGCAATTACCATTGAGCTGTCACAACAACAAATATGATGGAAGTGTTGGGCCACTAGATCAGCGAGGACGTCACCGATTGTAGTTTGAGGACAAGGTTTAGTGTTATGTAGCGGGATTGTCCGAAAGGGTTACCGCTACCCCAGAACACAAAGGGTTAAGGAAGGAACACGGATCGGTTTTAGTCAGTAAGAGTCTGAGTCTGACACTCCCTTCCGCTCCACCCAGAGCGGGAGGGGTCATTTGAAGATTTCCCATCCAAAAAATACAGGTTAAGTGTTATGAAAGACGAGAGTGGATTTAGATATGTTTGTGAGTAGAAGATATCTACCAAACACGTCATATTATCGGTACATTATCGGTACATTATAAGGCCAGCTTGCACCACAAATCACGAAATTCGTTCAGCGCTAAACATAAGTCATTCATCATCACTTATCAGAAACTGTTTTTGGCAATTTTTTGAAGATGATCGAGACAGAAACACGTTTAAAACATCGTTTTAAATGTATTAAATGATTTGTGGTGCAAGTGGGCCTAATGCTTCTCAGATCGAAAACACAGTTTCAAGAAAAATGGAGCTGTTTCAGATTTTGAATGAGTAGGTAAGTACTTGTACACGCCACATAGGTAACTATCGTAAGGACCCTAAAAAGCATGAACATGCAATAAAGAAACTGACACTGACAGTATGAAAAGCAGTTTTAGTTTCATTTATTTAAATATAAGAATTCTGCCTAATACAGTAGCTCCGTAATTCGGTCCTAACCTCGTGTTAGCAGCCTTTAGGTCCTTGAGCCCATGAACCTTGAAAATCTACCTTCAAATTCGAATAGTCTGTCTAACCCGCTCGAACTGGAGCCCCACACCATAAGGGCTATTGGTCACAAATGATTCACGAACACGAGCGAGTTAATAACGTGTCTCGTCGTTCACCCAGTGCGTAACACGCCTTATTTCAGTCCATACGCCTTGTACACGTCAGTTCCTATTTATTTTACAAAGCGATCCAAGGTTTCACAATGTTTGATGTTACGTTTCAAGATTTATGTTTCATTTCGTGTAATAAATAAACAAAATGTAGATGTTAGAATTATAACGAAACGTTATTATTTTTGTGTAAATTAAAAATAATATTTTGAATGTAAGTGTGATGATAACTTATAAGTTACTATCTGCGCCCCGCGGTTCCACCCGCGTAAGTTTCGATCCCGTGGGAATATCGGGATAAAAAACTATCCTATGTCCTTTCCCGGGACTCAAACTATCTCTATACCAAATTTCATCGAAATCGGTTCAGCGGTTTAGGCGTGAAAAGGTAACATACAGACAGACAGAGTTACTTTCGAATTTATAATATTAGTATGGGTTAGTATGGATAACACATTTTGATTATGCATGTACTAGCATAGACACTGCAAACAACAATTTCCAGAGGAAACTCAATTGAACTACGTCATCATCGTCAACAATGGCAGCCTTGTTCCAGTCATTTCTAAGTATAACTTCTGTGTGCCATGCTTCCCTGGTCTATGCAACTACATAAGTTTACATACCTCCCTATTTAATAATGCTTTTCAAATGAAGTGTCACGTAATTTACATTGTTCTCACATTAAGTTTAAACTCAACATTAATGATTCAAATAAAATTTTGTAACAATATAATTTAAAAGAGTTTCCGTGGTGTTTCTTGCCCGCTCTTCATAGGAACTAGGCACTACGCTTTGGAATGGGCAACTAGCTTCATCTTTCTGACAGACTGACACCTTGACAATTCAAAAGTGCCTGTAAACGTTTTAACTGAAATAAACGCTTAGGTTGAGGCCAAACGAGTGAAATTTTTTGAGTTGTGAGTCGCGTATTTTGAGTATCGCAATTTACGTTCAACTGAAATTCGGTTAGGCTGCCAGACGGACGGACGTAACTTCGGTCGAATTCTGTAACATAACTGACGCTTGCCTCGCTAACCTCCCTCACCCCGAGCGCAATTCGGTTGAAATAACGCGCGTGGTATTTTGCGTCGCCGTGTGGTATAAACAGGACTATAGTATGAAACCGATTGCAGCGTAAATTCCGCGACTCATTTTACGCGACTCACAGCTCAAAAAATTACGCTCGTTGGGCTTCAGCCTTAGAGTTTGAGAACACAAATGCGTGATATTCTTTTCCCTTGGCAAAGGAAAACTAAGAAGGAAAATCAGCACAATTTTATATCAATCACGTTTTTCTAGTCACCGTCCAATGACTGCGGACTATTTTGTAGAACAGATACATTTTTTACAACAGTCCGAACATAAACGTTGTAATTCGATGAAAACCCGGATTTAAGGTGACAACTGCTCATCCGTTCCTGTTAGTACAGCGGGTGATGAGCTTATGACAGTGTATATTTCACATTTATTGAGACTCTTTTTTATTGAGCGTTGAAGGAAAACTACGTGAGGTTATTTGGTCTGACGGTCAGAAATTATTCATATACTATAGCGTCATCAAAGCAAACCATTTCTTCTTTAGGTACATGATGAAAAGACTAATAAAATGTCGTTAAATCTTAATAATCTTTTGGGTCCACCACTTAAAATTGGTTTATAAAAATAAGGTACCTTTAGGTACATTGACTGACCGATGACTGGGAGATTGAAGTCATTACCGTGCTTTGTAGATGCCAGGTCAGTTAGTGATGGCTTTTATTATTTAAGACTGGAGGAAACTGTATGTCTTTTAAAAAGCCGTATCAAATCTACACAGAATGCTGTAATTTGTATATGATAACCCACGTGTTTAACCAAATCTTTGCATTACTCGGTCGCGAAACGTTGCCAAACGCAGCTACGTAAGTATATTCATTTTTTGTGACGAATCAAGCTGGCAGCCCACCTGATAGTAAGTGATCTCCGTCGCCTATTGACATCTGCAATACTAGGGGTAACACAAGTGCGTTGCCTACCCTCTTTGAAGAGGACGTCTTTAATTTTTTTTTCTTGAAGCTTTCCATGGCGTAGCTCCGCGGAAAGACCCCAGGAGGAAGCCCAATTCCCGTTTTGTTGGTACGTGGTAGAAACAATCGTGCTAAACAAAATTTGTGAGACGACCACGTATCTGCAATGTGTGGGTGGACTCTGTCGTGATAGCGAGACGATCTGTGGCACAACCGCGATGACAAACAAAGATAATTCGCTATTCTCATTCTCACCTACTTCCAACTTCCTGGTCCTCCCCCTGACCCCATTCCTTGCATGCCAGCAACTGAGGCGTCCCCACAAACGAACCATTAGACACTGACCTAGTCTGCTGTCACAAACGTTATAAACGACAAACGATTTTTGTACATTCATCTAATATCTCGTTGTCATATGTGGGCATTCATTTGTATATTTTTTCAGTGCTAGTTGAATGGTAAATCAGTGGAAGTTTCCCCAGATGTGTTTGGGTTTAGACCAAACGTAGATATCTCCGTTTCCATTTGGTCTAAACCCAAACACATCTTAGAATGCACTTATCTCTCTGACTTCTATGATGTTTTAATAATAATGATAAATTTATTTCAGACCATAAGTCCATAAAACAACACACACACTACAATTTTATACACAAAACATACATACATACATGAAAACACATACCTACACAAAAAATACACTAAAAAGAACTTATTTTAAATACTGGAATGACGCACGACGAGTGGTCATCCATTTCCACATAATTGGACTATCCATCCTGTCGGCTACTGTATGTACCACCAAGCTATATACATAGAACTACGAAAGCTCGATCCCTGTTTAGGCAAAAAGAATTTAGTAGCTAAGGATTAAAAGCTTGTAATTCCATAACCTTTATATTTCCTTCAACATCATTAGATCTTTATTTGTTATTTTAGTATATTAACACTGGATATAAAAATGCCGATCACGCATCAATCAAAATGGCGACTACGATCAGACATACAGACATACACAATGCATCACTCCTGACGCAACGCAATAACCCGTTCAACTTTAGTGTAAACGTTCGATAGTGTTAAAAGCTTCTGATTCAGAATCTTGCGTACGTGACAGCCTGCATGTACCCATGGATAGAATAAGGAGTAGGTAATGGAGGTCGATGTCAAGAGCTATATCTATTTGTATGAAACAGGCGTTGTAAAATAGTTAGGTTGGAGATAAAACGTACCTAATGATGAAACAGGGAAAGCCATATTGTGATGTTTAAAAATAAGAAAAAGTTGTAAAATTCAATAAGAAATTGGCCGCTTGTCATTGGCCGTGCCATGCCGGCCATGCCGTTGCCGTTGCACTAACGGTCAATGTTAGACCATCGGCCAATGGAAAAACGCCCAAACTGTCACGATGCCTTTTGGAACTCCCTAGAGGAATCGTCCGCCCGCGATTATTTTATCTACAATTTGAAAACACTTTTACAAGAACATAAACTGAAAATAGAACTAGGAACATCCCGAGGGAATATTTTGAATGCAACATAAATAAAATCATAAAACTTTTCGATATTTTGTTTTAGTTCAACGCTATAGGTATACATAGTCACCGCTAGCGTTGAATACGTAGATATACCTATAGTAACGTACGACCAACTAGAAATTACAGTTTTCAATGGACAGACCAAGTGGCTAGTTACCACTAACCGGAGAGACCACAATATGAAGGGATCAGGGGAAGAAAAACTTTTGTCACATTTATAATTTTTTTCAACTGGCAATGCTGTCTGAGTGGTTATACCTGTCGCTATGTTCTGTCAAAAACAACAGGGCAATAACATCCATAGTCTCCGAGCTTTCATGCTTTTAAAATATCGATACAGGGAAAAAACATACAATGTCCGGACCCCCACCCTCTATACCATTATACCTATTACAGTTAAAGTGCCTTGGGTATTACTGACACTATTTTATTAAGATCTTATCTTTTAATTCGTAATATCTCAGTTTGTTCATTGGGTGACAAAAGTGGTTCTTCCCCTGATCCCTTCATATGTAAACACTAAAACAAAAAAAGCTAGAATACACACACATATCACATTTTCGCATGTACAAATATCAAAGAAACTACCGTTTAAACAAAGCTTTGAGTAGAAGCGCTCATTAAAAATGCTCAACACGAGCATAAATAATTCTTGTCACAACTCAGCTTTGTTGTATATTCACGGCAGCTATAAACTAGGCACCGGCTATGATCGTAAACTGCGGTTATCGTGACGTCATATGGCGTAGCTACGTAATCATATGCATGGTTCGTGACGGCAACAGTTTCATTTTATTTATTTTATTTATCCATTTATTTCAGGCATCAAGGCCCATATAAAACACATGAAATACAATATTAATATAACTTAAAAATACTATAAATACATACAACATTATAATCACACTAAGAAACTAACTAAACTAAACACGAAGTGTCGAAGTGTTGTGTATTGTGTGTGTGTGTGTGTCATTTCAATGATGAAATATATCTTGAAACCGCATCACGAAATAGGTCAACTTCTTGTAGGAGATACCTACTCAATGTTGGGAAGGATCCTAATTTTAGATTAGATACAGTACTGAACAGTTCTTAAAACCATAATTATACGGGAAATATTGGACTGGCTACACGGAAAGCCGTTACTAACATATTTAGGAAAAGGCCAGGCTGATTTATGAGAAGACAACTAGAAAAAAATACGTTTTTCCAAATGTCAAACATACCAACAACTCTTCGGATAACCTTTCTCCCCAAGAAGCTTAGATAATAACTCGATCTTAAACTAACAAACCCTATGTGATTGCGATGGGCGGGCCATCTAGCGCGATCAGAAGACGACGCCGACGGGTGGACCCTTAGAACAACCGCTTGGCAAGACCCACACGGAAAGCGAAGAATAGGCAAACCAACAGGACGTTATTGGCACGATGAGATAGAGGAATTAGTTGGCGAATCATAGCTTGTGAAAGCAAAAAAACAGACAAAACTGGAAACCTCCGAAATTAAATAAAAGTTGGAAGCAGGCGGGGCCCATACCATTATTATAGTTTCAAACTCAAATGGGCCCCGCCTGCTTCCGAATTTTATTTAATTTAAAAATGGGCTTGTTTTTAGCTTTTCAGTTAGTTTTAGTTTAAGGTTGCAGTCGGGTTGTTTAATTTTTTTTATTACCTTTTTTTTTAATTAATATTACTTACTTTTTTAAGAATTTTGTTTTAAATAAAAGAATAATAAAGGTTTATTTTATTTTATTTGTTATGTGATTGAGGAAATTATCTTACATCGCTGCGTCAAGCAGAGAAACGGGATCTACTAAATATTTTGCTAACTAGTTGATTAAAATAATACTATGTAGGTAGGTATGTGACGATGGATTAGATTTGTCAGCAGGCAACCCACCCTTTCCCTGTTTCGAATCTCAATCTCTTAATTAGAAATACAAAACCTATTAATAATCTTTTGTGTAATATGTAACTCTGATCCCGACGACAGGGCCTGACGTCATAGCACAGTATTTCGTCACTTCCGCCATTTTTATGCGCAAGAGTTTAGTTTTAGAGGTTCGTAAGCTTGTCGTTAATTTATGGCTAGTCCGACCTCATAAAACTTTTTTTAATTTCAGTGGGGATATTAAAATCTTTAGCTGATGAAATAACTTGGATTCCTGTAGTCTTACCAGCTTGCCCCTTTGACAGATGGATGGGTCATATAATGTGTTAATTTTTGTGAGAATTTACAGGCCGTTGAGACTTGATAAATACCTACTAGTTATGAAGATATAGAAGTCGAGAAATGAGAGGTAAGTATTTACATGCCGATTAGATGTTTTTTGTCTTTGATCTTTTGTGTTTTTTTCTGTTACCGTACGGGGTCAGTCCGATTCTTTCAGCAGCACGTAATTAAATTGGATCTTGTACTAATTGCCAATTGGATTGATAATTTCATCAGGTTTGATTTATTACGACGAACCTAAAATACTTTTTGGGACGAAGTTCTTTTACGGAGCTTGCGGTAGGAACAAATTCATAAAAATCGTCACGTAACCACTGAGATAATATGTAAGTGCACGTAACGAAAATGCGTTATGCGACTTTCACGCTCTCTCTCTCTCTCTCTCGCCTATTTCTATAATATACGAGTGTGAGTACGTGTGAGTATCGCGTAACGAATTTCGTTCCTGACGGGGGTTCCCCGACTGCACACGTTATTTTATCTTTTATACCTTCACAACTTCCGTTTTTGGGAACCTGTTCCCATTTAGAACCTTTCTATTTATCCTTTAGATTAAGAATAGTTTCTCACTTATGGGTGAAGTGTCTTGTTGACTAAAACGCGATCATGACAAATATGATAAACCTTTTTGAAGAGAAAACTTCTTTAGGCGTACTTTGCGCACTTTTTGAACAGTGAACGAAACTTAACCGTCACGATCGGGTCAGTGACGCTGACTCGCGTATACCCTTTAGGCGCGATTGGTCCAATTCACCTTATTCGCGGTTGGTCCAATTCGCGACAGTCGGTCGGTGACGCTGAATCGCGTATTTTCGGTTCCAGTCGTAAGTTTTCACTTCTATCGGGTGGTCATAGGCACGCATCCTCTTTTTTTTATAAAGCGACTGATTAACATTAACAATAGCCATTTTAACACGCCAACCAATTACACTATTATGTAATCACGGATATTTTCACTAATCTACATATACATGCACCATATCTACAACCATAAAGCCATAACCCGTTATTACAACTACGGAACACAAAGCAATTATTTACAGGAGCAGACAGGATTGACGACATACAACAATAAGTAGCCGAAAATAGCCGAAGAAACCGGCTATATTTAACATTTATTGCGTATTGTTGTGACGTCAACAGGAAATGCCCTAGGTAAACAATCATAACAAAATATATTAGATGATACTGCTACATACATAGAAGCACAGTGAACAACAGTTAGATATGGAGGCAAGAAATGAACATAAATGAAATGAAATTGTTTATTCTGTTAATAGGATAACGGAATCACTTTTACACGTCATAATATATAAAAAAAAGCTAGATGAGGTCATGAGGTCGGCGTTTCCTATCTAACTACTCTGAGAAGAAAGGCTGAAACAAACTGGGAGACGGTCGTTCAGAAAGATGAAGCTGATTCCAACTGGAAATACCCACAATTCTGAAAACGCTGCTTAGCTAGCAGTAGCACGTTATATTTATTTGTAGATCCTTCAATAAGAGTAACATATCGCAGTTATCAATTGTAATTGCGTCAGACCGATCTTAGAGCTTGTCCAGATAAAACGCCTCAGCTGTACATACGTAATGCAAAACAAGTGAACGAAAATGTTTCTTAACACATAGATATCTATTTCCCAATGTTTCCACTGCTGGAACACCGGCCTCCTCTCTGTGAGGGACGTGGCCATAATCCACCATGCGGGTCCAGTGCAGGTTGGCAGATCACACTAATATTATAAAGGCGAAAGTTTGTGTGTGTGTGTTTATATGTTTGTTACTTCTTCACGCACAAAAGGCGGGACCAATTTTGATAAAATTTTGTATGGAGGTAACTGACACCCTGGATTAACATATAGGCTACTTTTTATCCCGATATTCCCACGGGATCGACATTTACGCGGGTGAAACCGCGGGGCGTAGCTAGTGTCACATATCTTCGAATTTTTGGTTCTAGGATATGACAGTATTCTCAAGATGTTCTCCTTTACCGTTTTAAAGTCGACGATACCAATAAAATGCTGCCTGGGATTGAACTTACGACCTACAACTCTTAGTCTCACAGTTTTTTTGGACTGTTATATATTTTTTTTTTAAATAAAGAAACATAGGTACAAACTAATACACAGCATTAGGTGATCAAAGTCGTAAAAAGAAGAAAAAAAATTATTTCGCTATAAATATGTCTTCTGAAGACCTGTTGGATCCTTTTAAATGCCATGCTTTCATGATTTATGTTCATAAAATAAATCAAAGCTTTTCGCAATAACGTCACGGACACACGAATACGTATATTCGGTTACAAATGAGGCGAATCACACATCTTTTTGTAGAGATATCATTATACACTAAAAACGTTTTTGAGATGCTATACATATACAAGCAAGTGATTCAGGCCAAGATCAAAGCTTTAATATCTTTTAACAATTAATTCACATCACTTGATCAACACAAGTTTGGAGCTCGTAGCTAAATTATAACAACCGCAGGGGTCGATTTGTCGAGGGACCTCTCGCGTCCGGCCCTGGTTCAAGTCATGGTCCGGAGCGAGAGGGAGTGGGAGGTAGTCACCTCCTTCTGCGAAGCAGTCATGCTAGCGAAGGAGGTGGCGGGATGGCTGAGAGAGCCTCACGTCCTAGCCGCCGCGGGAGACTCCCGGCCACCGTAAGCGCGGGCCTGCGGACGGAGAGTAATGGGTAGCTCACCGTCCGATCAGGACCAGGCCCGTGCCGGATGGCGCGTACGTGTTCCACGTGCCTGCCAGGGCCGAAGCCAGCAAGCTTCGGCCCGTGACACGTGGTCGAGGCACGTGGAACGGCACGTGGAGATGCGGGATTGTCCGAAAGGGTTACCACTACCCCTGAACATAAAGGGCTAAGGAAGGAACACTGATGGGTTTTATTCAGTAAGAGTCTAACACTCCCTTCCGCTCCACAAAGAGCGGTAGTGGTCATTTGATGATTTCCCATCCAAAAAAAAGTGGTCGATTTTCAAGGTTAAACAACGCTTGGCGAATTCGGTCCGTGGATGGGTGAACATCTATGACACGATGAGACCCCTCCTTGCCTCGGAAGTCACGTTAAGCCGTTGAGATGTCATTCGTAGATATTTGAAAACCGTTACGGGTAGTTAGAAGACCGAAAGCCACCTCTGCTAAGGGGTATTAGGCCGTCTTGCTAAAGAACAATCTGAAGAACTGGATTACGGAGGTCGGAAAGGCAGTCGCTCCATATAAAATACCTACTGGTATTTAAGCTACATCCGGTTATACTGGAAGCCGACCCCAACATTGTTTGGCAAGGCTGATGTTTGACTTGTAAAGATCATCATGATCTTCACAAATTTTAAATAACACATAACACTCACCTAACGTACTTCTTTTCTCGTATATAGGAACAATATTTATATACTCTACTTACTATAGTTAGATGTACGTGGAAGTTTCCTAATTTTGTGTTCTAAACGCTGATTTGCTCAAGGTTGAATCTTTTTATCTGTGAACCCGTAAAATTGACCGCGAAATTGGTTTTTCACAGGCGACTTTTACGACTGACGATTAATAACCATCGTTATATTCTTCTTTAATTGTGTAAACAAGATATCATGCCAGCCGGCAGTTTGCAGCACCTGAAAGTGTCTTATTAAAAATGCCTGAAATTACGGCACGTACCAACCCTTTTGGAACTTAGTTCTTTAATGGAGCTTGCAGTGGAAGTAAACTGATAGAAATAACTTTAATTTCGGAAGTCGGTGTCGTTAGTTCCGCATTTTAGTTTTTTGACACCGACATCCGAAATTAAAGTTATTTGTCACTTTTGTAGTGTTTTTTTTTTTGAAGCGGTTGTTTTTTTTTTTTTTGTAAAAAAGTTTTTATTTTTCACTTTTTAGTTGTATCTACCCCACACAAATTCAATTAACACTAGTGAATTGAAGAATTGAAGACACCGGCTAGAAGAATCATCAAAATTCGCATAACTTCGTACATAAGAATAATTACCTAATGTATTATATACCAATACCTTCCTGAAAGTATGTAGATCACACTAATGAAAGAATTATTAAAATTGGTTCATTCGTTTTTGAGAAAATCGGGGACATACTTACATACATACATACGGGTCGAATACAGAACCTCCTTTTTTGAAGTCAGTAAAAAATGCCTGAAATTACGGCACTCACCAACATTTTTAGAACGTAGTTCTTTAACGGAGCTTGCAGTAGGAATAAACTGGTAGAAATCGTCACCTAACGAAAAAGTGACAAGCTCCATGCGACTTTCTCGTCGAATGGGGGAGGCATATTGCTTTTTCGTAGAGAGAGACATAGTTTTCAAGGGTGCTAGTAACGTCAAAATGAAAATCTAAAATGGCGCTTGCAAACATTTTAAACATCATGTGTGTTGTTTTCGTGGTTTTCGAGGGTGCTGAATCCAATAGTGAGGTCAAAATGAAAATCCAAGATGGCGACAACTTGTTGAGAGGTTCTAAAAACTTATACTAGACGGCTTTGTATTAAAAACGCGTATTAGGTAACTTTCTATTATATACGAGTGTGTGCGTGCAAGTATCGTGTGAATAACTTCGTTGTTGAAGCAGTGAAAAAGGTCAACACAAGTAAAAGATACGGGCGTTGTTCCATTTATGCCAATATTCGCGTATTTTGACACTCGCGAAGGAATTATAACCTATATATAGGGTACTTCCCGTTGACCTAGAATCGTGAAATTTAGCAAAAAGTAATGTCATGTAGCACTAGTAAAGGAAAAAATCCGAATACCGTAAATTTGTAGTTACATACCTACTTTATACGGAACCCTCGCTGCGCGAGTCCTACTCGCACTTGCCTGGTTTTTTTGAAGTGAAAACTTCTTTAGCGGCGTTGAACACTTTTTGTAATGGGTAAAAAATGTTAAACTCGCGTCAGGGCATCGCGTCAGGACACGTGACCGTCAGGAGAGATTCCCCCCCCCCATCTCTTTCTACGGCGGCGCCAACCGAAGTGAACCAAGTGAGACACGATAATGGATGGATGGTGATGGTGATGGCGATTGCGATGATGATGGCGATGGTGATGGCAATGGTTATGGTGATGGTGATGGCGATGGTGATGGCGATGGTGATGGCGATGGTGATGGTGATGTGATGGTGATGGTGGACGCGGACGCGGACGTGGATGGACAGCTGATGGCTTGACCATCTGTGTAGTAGCCACACTGCTGTGTATTCGTAAAATTCGTGTATATAGTGTTTCAAAAAATGGAAATTGAACAAAGTGCATCGATTAATGAAAAAAGTGACGCAGAAATAGTGAAAAAAACTTAGTTATATTAATTCAATTAATAATTGATTTATTTCAACGTTAATATTCAAGTTTTCACTTCTGCCGGCACTCCCGGAGTGCAGCCAGTCTTTTTTTTTTTTCTACAGCGGCTTTACAGAAAGTAATAAAAGTTCCTTAGTTTCTTAAAACCTACAAAAACAATGTTAGTATTGGATTACCTTCCTTATAACCATGAGCCTATAATTAGAAAGAAAGAAGAAAGAAAATACATTTATTTGCGGTGAAAATGACGCAAAAAAGAACATAAACCAATGATGTATAAAACTATACGTCATTGACATAAACACAAAAAATAAAATAAAAAGGTAGGGGGAAACATGCGTCACATCCACGCAAAACGGCTATCGCTCAGCATTATGCTGCGACCCTATGCAGGACAGAGCCCCAGCGCTGGTTTTCAGCGACAGCCGGCGCTGACGTAATGACGTCGTCCGAAATTGAGCCTATGGCAGACGGTCTCAAACAAATGCGCGCGTAAACCAACATAAATAACAACCACAATATCATTTACTTCATCGACAACACAAACACAACACGTAGACAACACATTCTAATAGAGTTACCACATTTTAGGAGCACTTCGAGTCGGTGCACTCTCGTTCGGGTCGGCACGTTCGTTACGGCAGTATTTGTTGACAAACAAAGCCGAATCAATGAATGCACATATTCGGCTTCATTCCACTCGTCTAAAGGAAAACTTTATTCGGCATCTACCATTGTCGAATCATGTTCGGTTCGGCTCGGCAGAATTGGAGCTAAACCGAGCGGTTTTTTTTCCCAAAAATAAGTATATCTACATATGAACTTATATTTGATTTTGCCGCCTGGCTGTGCCGAACCATCCAGACCCGAATAAGTGTGTATCACGCCTTACACCGATCGCTTGCCAATTGTCTGTTTTTATTTTTATATAAACGGTTCTAAAATAAATAGCAACTTCTTGCTATTACATGATTTACTCGTGTTCATTCTAAATCCATTCAATTTCTGTTCTATTTTGCGAGTCGTGCGATAAATAGCCTCGTCATGTTCGTGGGTGTGGCAAGGGATTGGATCAAGATGGGCAGCTCAAGTGTGCTCAACACATCACTACGATCTACTCTTGGCATCGTGACTCAGAAACCACTGCTGTATAGCAAGCAGTGAACCCTTACAAGTATTTATAATTTATTTAACCATTTATGTACACACAGACAAGAAAAAACAGAACAGAAAAATGGGTACAAAGGTGATGCTTATTTCATAAGAAATATCTTCCAGCATACCTGCGATAGGACAAGAAATAGATAGATGTAGACCGCGTGTTAAAGAGTAAAGGAGACAAAAAAAAAACATAAAATCTAAAAAACAATTCACTTAATAAAACTAAACAAATAATACGAGAATATACTTACATACATACAAATACATACATACAAGTATTTCTAAATAAGTACGAAAATTAGTGTCTGTTTGGTAATTTTTCACTGGAAAATTGGTATCCAGCAAAGAACACAGCAAGTTACTTTTTATGTGGAAAAATTAAAAACGAGACAAGTAGTCCACGCCATTATTGAATCATTCTTGAAAGCATACCTGTAAAGATCACAGTCTCTTTTAGTCAAGACATAATCTATCATAGATCATTTCAAAACGGCTGGTTGACACTTCCCGTGACCCAAGGGCTGGCTTTTACCTTGGCCAAAGGCTAAGCATTGCCATACAACGTGGTAATGCCGCCAGTCTCTTGGGTACATTACCAGTCGACAGCGATGCGGATGAATTTTTCGACGCTATATTTTAGTTTTTGTATAGTTTTAGTTAAGTTAGGTTTTAATTTTGTTATTTTTGTTATAGTAATTAAATAGTATTCCAATAATACAGTACTCAATCTATAATAAATGACGCTATAGACATAATCTTGGTCAGATCATATGAGGACCATGCACTTTAATGTCTGAAATGATCTTTAAAGGAAAGAACCACACAGATTTGAGTGGACCTGTCCAGTCAGTGCACACATTTGTCAGTAACCTTGAAGCTCAACTACCTCCTCTTGTATTCCTCCTCACCACGTGCCCTCATCTTCCAACACTTATGTTACGACTTCGTGATGCGCAGTACGTCTGCCGCCAACATTGAGTCACACAAACAGATCCACACTGGATTTAATACGAACACTAGTGGCCATTCGAAGGATAGGGCTGTCGAACTGGAAAATATAGACGACTAGCTGCGCCCCGCGGTTTCACCCGCATAAGTCTCGATTCCGTAGGAATATCGGGATAAAACTATCAAACTCAAACTCAACTCAAACTCAAAGCATTTATTTCAATTAAACCATTACAGGCACTTTTGAATTGTCAAAATTAAGTAGTCGGTCAGTTAGTCAGAAAGTTGAAGCTAGTTGCCCATTCCAAAGCGTAGATCTCTATGGAGAAGAACGGGCAAGAAACTCCATGGACACTCTTTTTAAATCAAGATATTACAAAATCCTTGGTACATTATTCTTGTTGCTTCTATATGTGAGAACAATGTAAAAAAAAAAAAACACATAAATGAAGAAACAATAAAAGAAATAAGATTAAAAATAAGCCTTGGCAGTTAAGAGATGACCAGTCTCAACCGACGGCGCCCGTTCACGAACATGACGCATGGATCAGCACCATCCAGCTCAACCATTTTGTAGGGAACCGAATGATCCAACACACGTGCCACCATCAGTGAGACATTTAAGTGAGCATGACACATTCTCAACTGCCAAGCTCTTTCAAGTCAACATCAAAAAATCATAATAAACGGATCCATGGTTCTTACATTTACAAAAATTGAAAAAATGCTTCTAAATTATACAAAACTATAAATTGCAATTTATTTAATAGATGAATAAAATGTTTAATACCAAACAGGAAAAGGTGTTTAGTATTGCAGCATTAAACATGATTGAATAAAATAAAAATAAATATTAAGATCGTAATGTCAGAAACACTAAAAAAGAAAAAATAAAGGGAAGCACCTCTTCCAAATATTGAAATTTTAACTAGTGAACTCAAGTGCCTGTGGAGCAGGACCAGCATTTAGCCAAGCATTTTTATCTGCGATATAATCATCCAACTTATAGTATGCTTGTCTACATAGTGTGCGTTTAATGCATGTTTTAAATTTCTTCTCATTTAGTTGAAGAATATCGAGTGGTATTTTATTATAACATTTTACACAGTAACCCATAAAAGAAGTTTTTACTTTAGACAATCTGAAACGCGGTTGATCTAATTTGTTCCTATTTCTTGTGTTAAAATTATGCCTGTCACTTATCTTACTAAAAAGATGTAGATTTTTTCGAACGTACATAATGTTTTCATATATATATTGACAAGGAACCGTCATGATGTTAATTTTTTTAAACAGTTCCCTTAGAGAGTCGCGTCTGCTCAGCTTGTATATGGCTCTGACAGCCCTCTTTTGCAGGATGAAGATAGAATCAATATCTGCAGCCCGTCCCCACAACAAAATACCGTAAGACATGATGCTATGAAATCCTATGTCCTATCCTATGTCCTTGCCCGGGACTCAAGCTATCTCTATACCGAATTTAATCGAAATCGGTTCAGCGGTTTAGGCATGAAAAGGTAACATACAGACAGACAGAGTTACTTTCGAATTTATAATATTAGTATGGACTAGCCATGCATCTACGCGAGAGATATTATAGTGTACAAGTGTGTGCGCAGATACAGGTGCACTCTATCTTTTCTCATAGTCTCATAGTCCAATGGGACGGCAATCCAACATGGCCGAGTAGAAATCAGGCGCAAGACCAACGGCTTAGATAAAATAACATGTTTTTGGCAAACATTGATTGATTGAACAGGAAGGTCTATCCCAGTACCCCTTGGCTGGGATAGACTGGAAGCAGACGGAAAACCAGGTATTATGTCACATGTTGGGCCCTATTATGTCTAACCGGTGCTGCTAAAAATATGTTCTATGAATCCGATAGATGACTGCGATAGATTGAGATGATTAATACTTTCTCAGAAAACTCAACTATTGGTGTCAGCCTGTCTTGTAGAGAACGGAGTATTTATTTTAATATTTTAAGTTTATGGCATTAGTGCCAAAAATTACTACTCTGTAAAAATTTCAATGAAGTGAGTTTGTAGTGAGTCGTCATTCCACCTGCTAGGGATTGTCACTATTGACAGTTCACTTTATCAGTACTACGTACAGAAAGGACACTCCCTTCCCCGCACTAACATCAGTTACCGCACCTCACCCCGCACTTCGGCGTATTCGTCGCCGGCTCTTTAACAAGAGCGCTCGCAAACACAAGTACCTCACGCACACATTCATACGTATACAAACGTCATTTTTTAATGTAGTAGTAGTAGGTAATTATTTTGCGAGGGTTGTATGGAGTGTCCGGGGTGTGCTTCTATTAAGTTCCCACGGTAAGATTTTGACTGAGAGGGGCCCGTGGCTAAATAAAACCAGCCGCACAGGTCGATCGATCTGGTTAAGCTACGCTTGCCGCGGTTGGTCTGTGGATGGGTGACCATCTTTACATACCGAGACCCCTCAATGCTTTGGAAAGCACGTTAAGCCGTTGGTCCCGGCTGTCATTCGTGGATCTTTGACAGTCATTACGGGTAGTCAGAAGCCAGAAAATCTGACAACCAGTCTTATCAAGGGGTACCGTATTACCCAGTAACTGGGTTGTGGAGGTTAGATAGGCAGTCGCTTCATGTAAAATACTGGTATTCAGCCGCATCAGGTTAGACTAGAAGCCGACCTCAACATAGTTGGGAATAGGCGAGGCAGATGGTTGTGAGATTTTGACTGAATAGGTCTTCTGAACACGATTATCAGATAGGTACCTTTATCTCACCTATAGAGCCAATGACTTCCTACGTATGGAAAGTATAAGCATAATCAGCCTATAATGTTCGCACTGCTGGGACACAAGCCTCCGCTCTTCGAGAGGGAGTGGGTTATAATATCTACAACGCGGGCCCAGTGTGGGTTGGTAGATGTCATATGTCTTCGAATTTTTGGTTCTAGGACATGCCGGTTTTCTCGCGATGTTTTCCTTCACCGTTTTGACAGCAAAGAGCAAGTATGGAAAAAGTGGCTTTATTAAATAGGTAAGAACTAGGTTATTCTATATTCCAACTTTATGCATATATACATAATATAAGCTAACATTTAAAATAATAATAGATATTATATACAAAAGTATAATAAAAAGAAAAGGAGAGGAGCTCATTGGGCATCAAACAATTCGTCCGCATCGCTGTCAATGGGATAAGTGCCCAAAAGGCTGGCAGCATTACCACGTTGGATGGCAATGCTTACTTTTTGGGCTCAAAATAGGCCAGCCCTCTGGTCACGCGTAGAGTCAACCAACCGCTTGGCGATATCTCGAAATATTCGATGAGCACTCGGACCCCAAGGCCCTAGAGTTTCAACCCCAAACGGCTCAAACATATAGCTCCCAATAAGGTTGTTAATTTGCGCCGTTTGAAGTTTTCTGCTCTAGTACTAGGTATTCTGATTGTATTAATGTAATTTCGAGAACCCTACTGTCTGTTCACTTTTAGCGATGCGTATCATTGATCAACTGAACAGTAGTATTAGTGATATTAATAGATGTTATACTATTCGCTCCCGTTTGACACCCAAGGTGATACACTCATAACGCTTTAATATTCTTAGACTCGACAGATTAATTTAGATAGCATTGTTTTGATAGATTTAATTTACTTTATTTTATAATAACGTTTTTAACAAAGAAGGAATTTAAGATTATACAACATAACATTTATTTTGTTATGACGAGTTGCTTTTGGTGATATTTATGATGAATACTAGCTGCGCCCCGCGGTTTCACCCGCGTAAATGTCGATCCCGTGGGGATATTGGGATAAAAAGTAGCCTATATCTCAATCCAGGCTGTCAGCTACCTCCATGCAAAATTTTATCAAAATTGCTCCAGCCGTTTGAGCGTGAAGAAGTAACAAACATATAAACACACACACACACACACACTTACAAACTTTCGCCTTTATAATATTAGTGTGATGGTGTGATTGTAATTGGCGACTGTGTAACACCAAGTCTAATAAATTGTTACGAGTACCTATACTTGTATGATCATTATGTTGTATGCAGATGTATTTTTTTTTAGTTTTTATTGGAGTTAACTTTTCCATTTTTATTTATGACTTTTTTGGTGACAAATAAACCTACTTATACATTTATAACATTTCTTTCTTTTTTCAGAAGCTGTTAGTAAACCTTTATTAGTAAAAAAATATTGGCGAAATGGTCATAATACTCCTGGAACCTGAAAAACCGTTTACAAAAAGTTTTCTCATCCTGAAAAATCTGGAGATCCAAAATCCAGTCAAGGCCACACAGGAAAGGTCAGTAACAAGTACTACAAACAAAGCGGATCTTGGCAATCATTCAGCAATCAAAATAATTTACAATTAGATTATAAAAAGCAATTCACAGATAAATAATATGCTGAAAGATGTAACAATGAAACTCAAAAATCGTAATCTAAACTCTGTCTGTACACTCGCTGAAAGAAAACGTTTAGGTTATGAAAAGCAATTTTTACATCATGTAACATCCTTTTTCAACCTTCTGCAACTGCCATTTTCATTCATAATGTTCGCAGTACTGTAGAGATCTTAACCATCATGGTTTTACCATGCATACTGGTTAAGTAATCATAAGATAACGGCATAAGTTTATAAGATGAACGGTATTGCCAATTTAGGACACAGGAAAACAATTAGGAGTAGCTTAGGGGGCTGACAGAGATGATGTAATGATATAAAATAAAATGTAAAATAATCCATACTATCAATAATTCATACTATCATTATAAATTCGAAAGTAACTCTGTCTGTCTGTCTGTATCCTGTATGTCTGTGTATGTGTTCTTTTCACGCCTAAACCACTGAACGGATTTCGATAAAATTTGGCAACGAGATAGATTGCATCCCGGGGAAGGACATAGGATAGTTTTTATCCCGATATTCCCACGGGATCGACACATATGCGAGTGAAACCGCGGGGCGCAGTGAGTATAAATTAATTTGATAGTAGGGTGTGGATGTGGAGCTCTGTCGCAAACTATGCCGATCCTCCTATCCTGCCCTCGGTGTCTAGTTGAGCAGTGGGGAAGTAGCGGTCTCAAAACATGCAGACAAAGCGATCTGTGCGCTACTGCTGATGATGCCGTGGAAGTGGCGAAGTTTTTGTGAAAAGATTTGAAATACTGTCGTACCAGCGACACGAACATGATGAATACTTACGCTTTAAAAGTAAATAGTCTTATATTCATTGAAGTAATTTTCCACGATACCAACGTAATCAAAAAATATGTCTCGCGTCGCACTCCTCATGCACTGTGCTTCTAAAAATTAACCCAAAAGTGCTCAACTTTTTCATTCCGCGACTGTATTTTTGGCGATCAACACGCCATCATAAAAACGAATCGATTCCTAAATTTTCCTATTGTTTGTTTTGAAAACAAAGTAGTTTACAAGCACGGGTCATCGATCACGCTTTTATGAAAAGAACAATATTCATATGAATTGAGATTTATTTCACTCAACGGAAACGCCTCGGCTTACTTGAGCTATTCAGGAGATTCTCAAACAATTCCTAGAAGCTAAACTAAGATTAGATCTAGACAGATCTCGGCTTCAGACACATCAATCTGTTTAGGTTAAAAAAGAGCAATCGGAACTATAGCGATCAATATTATTGTAATACCGGGAGAACATTACCTACTAGCTCGATAGATGGCGTTGGCGTCAAATTAGAAGTCGCTATGGTTTCGTTACCGCTCGTAGTATATAGTCTAGGATAAAAATTTTGTTGGGTGAGCAGTAGTGATGGGTCGTTGAAGGTTTTTCCGTCAACGAAACGTTAACGTTGAATTGCGTTTGTCAACTAGTTGATCAACTAGTTAATTTCGTCAACGAGTTAACGTGTTACGAACGTCAACTTGCATGAAGGATAAACGCCTTAACGCTTGTATTAACGTACGCTGTAAATCTTTTATTCGTTATTTAGAGTTCAAATTATTGTCATGACTATCGCGTCGTAGCGGGAGTTTTGTAAATATAAATACAATTTACGTACGTTGAAAATAACAAAACGTTGAGTTCATATTCTCGTTTCGTTAAACGAGTTGAATTCATAAACGTCGTCGTTGTCTCGTAACTCGTTGACGAATTCAACGAGTTGATTTGTTTATGGTCAACGTTAATCCCGTTGAAGAGACATCAACGTTGATTCAACTAGTTCGTTGATTCAACGCCCATCACTAGTGAGCAGTACATACACAGTTCACTGTGATTCGGTATACAAAAATTAATTATACGCGATTTAATACCAGTCCAGTGTTTTGTTTCACACTACCCGCTCCTAGTCGACCCTCGGTCAATTTCATGGTCCTTCGAGTTCGGATGGTCGGGAGTGTTTTTGGTGGTCTCCGGTGGTGGTAGAGATTACCACCCTTCGCGTCATTACTGGGCAGTGGATCGCTGTCCAGAGCATCCCCTTCAAGTGGGGTACTCCAGGTGAGAGGTACCAGGAGCTGAAGGTGGAGCCGGTTGGAGCAAGGAGCAGCCAGTGGAGCGTGGTGCAGCACTACTGGTGGCAGCCACAACTGGAGGAGCGACGCAAGGGAGGAAAAGGACGGCAGATCGTGGGCAAGCAGAGGGCGCCACTTGTGTGGTCCATTACGTCAGTGTCAGTGAGTGAATTTGGTGAAAAAAAATCGTGAGTACAATTTGAAATCTTATTATTAGGAAGAATTTAATTGGAAGATTTCAAAAAGTGCATTTAAATTTGAACTTTATTATCATTAGAAAATTAACTTAGACATTCTTGAGTGATTTTGAACTTGTAAAATTTTAAAGAAAAAGTGGTTCAGACGAGAAATCTGTGCCCGATTTTAAATAGAAATAAAGCGGAAAAAAGACTTGTAAAATTTTCTAATCTTAACAGACATAAAGTGAACGTAAAAGTGCAAGAAGATTGTTTTCAGTGGACATTAAGTTTAGCAAATACTTAATTATATTCTTCCATTATTTTTGTTTGTGTGTTACTTGTTTTTTATTTTTGTGTGTGCCATTTCTCTGTATTTTGTGTTTTCTTGTAATTTGGATTATTGTTTACAAAATGGATTCCTTAAATGATATCCAAGAAGACGTAAAGGCAAAGATGAGCAAAGCTGTTACTAATTTCAAAAAATGCCCAAAAGATCGTCGTACTTTGTCATACCTTGAAACACGTTTAGAAAGTTTAGAACAACAGTGGCAATTATTTTAGTAAGACGCATGTTAAAATAATTAGCGAAATTAAAAAGTCAGATTTATATAGTTCGGATTATTATAAAAATTGTGTTTATGATGATGTTGAAGAATTGTATATACAATTCAAAAGCGATTTAAAAGAATTAATAACGAAATGTAACGTCCAATCTGGTGAACCACACAGTAGTCCGGGTCCTGGTAATAGTAAGGAAATGATTAATTTTAGATTACCAGAGGTCAAAATACCAGTTTTCTCCGGTAAATATATTGAATGGAAGACATTTCGAGACTTATTCGTAGGTTTAATACACAACAATAGTAGGTTAGATGATGCACAAAAATTGTATTATCTGAAAGGGTATTTAACCGGGGATGCGGAATACTTGTTGAGAAATGTAGAGGTAACATCTGACAATTACAAGGCTAGTTGGGATAAATTAGACTCTATGTACAATAACAAAAGATTTCTAGCAAATGGGATTTTAAAACGTTTCTTAAACCAAAAAGGTATAACTAACGAGTCCGCAACAGAAATAAAAAGACTCATTAGTACAACATCCGACTGTTTAGACTCAATAAAAAATTTAGGAATAGATGTGACATCATGGGATCTCCTAATAATTCACCTTGTTAGTGCCAAGTTGGATAAGGACACCAGGAAAGCCTGGGAATTAAAAGTAGCTTCGGATGCAACTGATGACCTACCTACTTTTGATCAATTTAGGGACTTTTTAGTGAGTCGATATCGGGGTTTAGAAGGCATAGAAACTAAAACAGACACCAGGAGCCCAAAGGCTACTCAGGCACTTCATGTAATTAAAGACAAAAAGGGATCATGCGCATATTGCGCAGCGGATCATAAAATTAGTTTATGTCCTAAGTTTAGCAAGGAAAACAATGAAGCCCGTCGTAAGTTTGCCCAAGAAAATAATTTATGTTTTGTTTGCTTATATAGTAACCACTCTGCAAAAAATTGTAGAAACACTCTTAGGTGCCAGGTGTGTAAACGCCGCCACCATTCATTGTTACACCCGCAGGGTGTTGTAGGGTCGGATATTGGTGAAGGTAGTGGTGCTGCTCGCGCGGAAACCTCATCAGTAGAAAATGAGAGGATTAAGGCCGCCAATCAGGCGGAGGATAAACCACTAGTCTCATGTCTTGCGACAGGACACAGTAGGAAAACTGTATTATTAACTACAGCTTTAGTAAAGGCTGAGTCGAAGAATGGGACTTATCGTGTGGTTAGGGCTTTACTGGATCAGGGATCCCAGGGTTCATTTGTTACAGAATCCATGGTTCAGTACTTAAGTTTAAATAAAACACCGTCAAAAAATACGGTGTTAGGTGTGGGTGGAGTTAAAGGTACAACTTCGACATCCATGGTGGTTATCAAGCTTCGTTCGAGAGTTAACCCTTCGTTTCAAATAAAGGTCAATGCTTACGTTCTGAAGTCGGTTACAGCTCTTCTGCCATCTTCAAGGGTAAGCCGGGTAGAATGGGTTGACTTGAGCGATAAGGATTTGGCTGATCCGGAGTATTTCAGGCCTAATAAAATTGATATGTTGTTGGGTGCTGATGTATACAGCCAAGTCATTCAGAACGGAGTTAAGAAAAACATAAGCGGTACTCTCTTAGCGCAAGAAACCACTTTAGGTTGGATATTGTCGGGTGCATTCGAAGTTGACAACGGGACACATACTCACTCACAAATTACCGTGATGCATGCCAGCGTCCAAGATGATGAATTGTTGAGAAAATTCTGGGAATTAGAGGAACCATCTGGAGCAAAAAGGATGCTAACGGAGGAGGAAATAAAATGTGAAGAATTATTTACAACTTCCACTACAAGAAATAAAGATGGCAGGTACATCGTAAGATTACCGCTACGCGAACCCAACCTGATGGGTAGGTGCAGTGAATCCAAAGTGATCGCTGAAAAAAGGTTAAAGGGATTAGAAGTAAGGTTAAGTAAAAACATTCAATTAAAAGCAGACTACGCGAACGTCATGCAAGAATATTTAAGGCTTAACCACATGGTAGAAGTAACAGAGCAAGAAAAATATAATAAAGGGGCTGTTTACTTACCTCATCACGCAGTAGTCCGTGAGGATAAAGACACTACAAAGGTGCGTGTCGTGTTTGATGCTTCCTGTAAGGGAACTAATGGCAGGTCACTAAATGATGACTTAATGATTGGTCCGTCTTTGCAAGATGAACTCCGTCATACTATAATGCGCTGGAGAGCACATAGGATATGCATAGTGGCGGATATTGTTAAAATGTATCGGCAAGTTTTGGTGGATAGGCAAGATACGCCATATCAACGGATACTTTGGAGAGATAGTCCTGAAAAGGAACTACAAGAGTATGAATTGATAACCGTTACATTCGGTACTGCTTCGGCGCCATACTTAGCTGTGCGGGCGCTACAACAGTTAGCTTATGATGAGTGCGGGGATAATTCAGGCATAGCTAAAATAATTTTAAATGATTTTTACATCGATGATTTGATGTCAGGAGCTGAAAATATAGAAGATGGGTTTAAAATTTACACGGAATTATCTCAAGTGCTAGCTAAAGGAGGATTCCAATTGCAAAAATGGAAAAGCAATTGCAAGGAATTATTGAATAAAATTAGAGATGGAAACGACGAAGAATTAAGAATAAAAATAGACGAAGTAACAAAAATATTAGGACTTACCTGGGACTCTCGCGATGATTGTTTTCAATACTCTCTGGAACTCACGCCGATAACTAGACCTGTAACAAAAAGAAAAATTATCTCGGACATTTCACGATTATTTGATCCGTTAGGGTGGTTAGCACCAAGCGTAATCCTAGCTAAAATGTTTATTCAAAAATTATGGTTAGCAGGGTTGGAATGGGATCAAGAAATTCCAAATAATTTATTACAAGAATGGGAGACTTACCGCAATAGTTTGCCTTCTCTTGTTAGCATTAAAATCCCACGATGGATACATATTGGTTCCAATATTTGTAAATTGGAGTTGCATGGATTTTCCGATGCATCTAAAAACGCTTATGCCGGCGCGGTTTATCTTAGAGGGATCGATGACATGGGAAATGTTCACATCTCCTTAATCACATCTAAAACAAAGGTGGCACCCATCAAACAGGTGTCCATCCCGAGGTTAGAATTGTGTGGAGCGGTTCTCACAGCAAAGTTGATTGCGGAAGTAGGCGAGGTAATGACTATACCAAAGACTGACTGGCATGCATGGACAGACAGTGAAGTGGTGTTAGCTTGGTTGAATTGTCACCCGAGTCGGTGGAAAACCTTTGTTGCCAACAGAGTTTCCGACATTTTGAACACCTTGGATACGCATCACTGGGCACACGTAGCATCCAAGCAAAATCCAGCAGATTGTGCTTCACGCGGGGTTTCTCCATCAGAACTTAAAGATATTTCGCTTTGGTGGGAAGGTCCAAAGTTCCTAAGGGAACCGGTAGTAGAATACAAAAGACCAAAACATCTTGTCACACATATAGAAGAAGTGAAGGTACATACAAGTATTTTTGAAGTTTCATTTTGGAACAAATTTTCATCGTTATCAAGGTTGGTTAGAGTCATGGCTTATTGCCGTAGGTTTCTAAATTTAAGAAAAAATAAAGCGATAGGTGTTGGTGGTGCTAAGTCACGACAGTTGTCTAAATCGGAAATAGAAGATGCAACAGAAATGTGTGTAAAGAGGTGTCAACAAGAAGGATTTACCAATGAATTGGAGGATTAAAAAATCATAAGTTAGGGAAGAAAAATGCAAAATTAGATTTATTGAACCTGTTTCTAGATTCTAAAGAAATAATTAGAGTTGGAGGACGGCTTGAAATGTCACAATTAACTTATGAAAGAGCGCATCCCATACTAATTCCAAGGGAATCATTTTTAACAAATCTTTTGATAGCGGACGCACATAACAAAACTCTGCACGGTGGTCCGCAATTAATGATTACTTACTTACGCTCCAAGTATTGGATTATGGGTGTAAAGGCTTTGGCAAAGAAGTATGTAAGAAGCTGTGTGAGGTGCATTCGATATACAGCTAAAGTAAGGACTCAACTTATGGGGCAGTTACCTTCCCCTCGTGTAATCCCGAACAAACCATTTTTGTGTAGCGGAGTAGATTATGCGGGCCCGATAAGTCTTAGAGTATCTAAAGGTCGTGGAAATAAGTCCTATAAGGGTTATATTGCTTTATTTGTATGTATGGCCACTAGGGCTGTGCATTTAGAAGCAGTTAGTGATTTAAGCACTAGAGGCTTTTTGGCTGCTTTTAAGCGGTTTGTGTCCAGACGTGGTCGATGTGCGGAACTATATAGCGACAATGGGACTAATTTCGTAGGGGCAGCGCGCGAATTACTTTATTTATTTAACGAAGAAAAGTCAGCCTGTAACCCTGAGTTAGCAGAAGAATTAGGAAATAACGGTACGGAATGGCACTTCATCCCCCCTCATTCGCCAAATTTCGGAGGTCTTTGGGAAGCAGGGATTAAGTCCACCAAGTATCACCTTAAGAGGGTAATAGGGAATTCGACTCTTACCTTTGAGGAGATGATCACAATATTGGCTCAAATTGAGGCATGTCTTAATTCGAGGCCTTTATCGTATGTGGAGGATCAGGACAAATTAACCATTCTAACTCCTGGGCATTTTCTAGTAGGGGAGCCACTAGTTTTACCTCCCGATTCAAATTATGAAGGGAAAAATGTTAATAGTTTAAGGCGATGGCAACTTCATCAGAGAATGATGCAAGATTTCTGGCGACGTTGGTCGCACGATTACCTTCACCAATTTTTGCAACGAAATAAGTGGCATTATAAAATTCCGGAACCATCTGTTGGTGAAGTAGTGTTAGTCAAAGAGGACGATATGCCTCCTGGCAAGTGGTTACTAGGTAGGATTGAACAAAAACATCCTGGTGCTGACGGTCTTACTCGTGTCGTAACTCTACGAACACAATCGTCTACCATAAAAAGACCTACGTCCAAATTATGTATATTACCTGTATCCAATTGAAACACGATTGTATTAGATATAAGCAACATGTTAAACTTATTGTTTTAAACGTTTGTCAAGTAGATTTATTGTTGATAGTTATAAGGATGTAAACTTTAAACATGTCTAGGGTTTTTTAGTAATTCTGTAATTACTTCCCACCAAGGAAGTACTAAGGTTTAAATTTAAAGGCATTCAATATATTTTTTGCCTTATTGAGCACGGCGTTGAAGGACATTCGGCAATAATGTCCTTGGTGGGCGGTATGTTTAGGTTAAAAAAGAGCAATCGGAACTATAGCGATCAATATTATTGTAATACCGGGAGAACATTACCTACTAGCTCGATAGATGGCGTTGGCGTCAAATTAGAAGTCGCTATGGTTTCGTTACCGCTCGTAGTATATAGTCTAGGATAAAAATTTTGTTGGGTGAGCAGTACATACACAGTTCACTGTGATTCGGTATACAAAAATTAATTATACGCGATTTAATACCAGTCCAGTGTTTTGTTTCACACTACCCGCTCCTAGTCGACCCTCGGTCAATTTCACAATCTATTCCACTATTTTCCCTCCTTTTCAAGAAAGTATAGGCCAAAACGTTACGTCTTGGCTATACTTACCAAGAAGTAACGCTTTGGTACTTAAATTAAGAAAATGATGGAAACTTGAAAAAATAAGTTAGTGAGAACTGAAGGCAGAATATAATTTTAAAATCTCAAAGCATATGAATTAAGTAAACTATGCAACAATTAGGTATGTGCAAAGTCAAAAACTATGTGCCTACCTAGTATAAGCATATTATTAGAAGAGGGACCATGAATTGTCAGTACCAATACAAGGATAGTATATACAGCTCATACAAAAATCGACGAAATCATCAAAGACCAAATCAACAACATAACACAAAACACACGCACAGTCAAAGCACTTCTAACTAATACGTTTATGTTAAACACACACCATAATGTTGAACACAACATAATTCTGAATAGATAGTGCCGAAGGTCTTTCATGCAATATTATTGAAACGGGTTTACGATCGCTAATAAACGTTCGATGCAACAAATATTTGTTGGGCTTCAGTGCTAGCGATGAAAATCCGCAAGGATTTTATGAAAATTATAATGCGGTGTGCGTGTGAGCAGGAGTGGCCCAGTAGTAACGGCCGCGACTTACGAGTTGTAGGTCGTAGGTGCGAACCCAGACAGGCGCTTTACTTTGTGTAAATTATTTATTTAATCACCACTGCTCTCAAAACGGTGAAGGAAAACATAGTGAGGAAACCGGCATGTCCTAGAACCAAAAATTCGAAGACACGTGACATCTACCAATCCGCACTGGGCCCGCGTGGTGGATTACAGTCCACACCCTCTAGAAGATAGGAGGCCTGTGTCCCAGCAGTGGGAACATTATAGGCCAGTGGCGTGCATTGGTTTTCAGAATAGGTAGGCACTAGGCCGGGTCACTAATTTAATCAGAAAAAAAGTGAGGTCAAAGGTGTGGTTGTTTGAGTAGGCATGCCTACTTAAGGATGATTTATTGCGAATGTATTACGCCTGAGACGTAAAGACCAATGACAATGTGCGAATACTGCCTACTGCTGCGCGTGTTTGTATGAAGATTTAGTTTTTTGTTAGGTATGATAATTTAGTGCGTTTCACACACACTAAAATGTAATTGACAGGCTTATGTTGATATATCGAGGTAGGCACTGCTTATATGCCTATATGCAATGCACGCCACTGTTATAGGCTGATTATGTGCGTGTATGTTCAGAATATGTATGAACGTAAGCGAAACAAAAGGAGTACCTATTATGCCTATCCTCGTGGGAATAAGGCTTGAGTTTATGTATGTAGGTATGTTAAATTATTATAACTAAGTACATTATCTAAACTTTCTACGCACCTGTATCATGTGAAAGTATTATTAAAAAACATAACAGAAAATGTTTTGAAACACAATTCAATTGAACCCCACTCACAATTAACAATGCCATTGTATTAATTACACTATACCGTCTAAACTCCATAGTGTAGGTACACTGTAGGGCCTTCTAGCAAACAGACACCTTTGAGTTGTTCCATCTTTGAGTTGATGTTTCCGCAAAATTCATTTATTTAATATCCATTTTTTTACTACAAATACACAAACTATTTCTTTCACTGAACTTAGGTATTAAGCGGGCCCGTGGCTAAATAATAACTCGTTCTCGTCGATCGATCACGTTAAGCTACGCTTGCCGCGGTTGGTCTGTGGATGGGTGACCACATGGGTGGTAGATTTCAGCCCGCTCCCTCTAGAAGAGAGGAGGCCTGTGTCTCAGCAGTGGGAACATTATAGACTTATTATGCTATGCTCTTATTATGGTATTCTCTTACAACGCTTATATTCTCCGCTACAACTGGCACCGTAATACTCCAGCCACCGCATCGCCACTCGCTGCCATCAGCCTTGACGTCATACCCTCATTTGCCAGCTAATGCAGTGCCCACCACGACCAGCTCCAAAGGTTTGTCTAAACGATTTGTTTGATTTGTTACCTGCCCGTAGTTTACTGCTTCATTGTGTTCGGTTTTGGATTCGGACTTGAGTGGTAAAGATTCGGGATTTGTAAGCGATTCGTTCGACTTCTGGTTTTCTATTTGAATTAAGATTTAGATTTCAAATTGATTGAGATCAGGTTTTTGTTGTATATTCTATAAAAGGTGCTGTTTATTTTATAGGCCGGAAACGGTGTTTCAGAAACCCTTGTGTAGTTTTTCATGAACCTATAGTTTCTTTCGATTTTATCACGTGGCTGAAATCTGTATTATTTACCCAACCATTTCATTCGGTCAGTCCAGTAAACATAACATAGAGTTGGTTTCTAGCATGACCTAAAGTAGTCAATATCAGTCATTTACAGGGAAGTAGTGTCTAACTTCCTAAATCAATAAGGATCCCTGCTGCATATATACTAAGATTAGACTTTTCTCGGCACTGAAACTGATCATACCCTTTAAAATCACCCTAGGTTCAGTCTATGCTCTTAGAGACCGAAATTCTAACTCAGCAGCGTCTTCCCACCTCTTACATCAATCATAATGCCCACGATGCATTTGCCACGAGCCCTTCACATTGGCATCATGGCGCACGCGTCACATGATCGTTCAGAATACTACACCGTGTATATATACAGTGTATGTGTCGAGTATAAATATGTGGGTTGCATCTAATACACGGCGTTCAATTAGCGGACGGCTCGTAGTTGGCCAGGCGCCCGTCACTGTGCTTAACGTTGGGCTTACACGGGGTTTGTCACTGGGTCGTGCTGCTAGCTTAATGGATTCGCCAAAACAATGGTAGAACTTTGGACATCCAAGCAGATCACAGTGAATTACTTTCTCCATTGTTGACATTGATGACTATTTAGTGTAACACAGAAATAAGACCTACGCATTCTTCTATTTTTTTGGTCCAGGACTCTATGAACTTTGGAATGGACTAAGCTATTCAAAAATCAAATTCAAAATATTATATTTCACATAAACATACATGGGCACTTATGAAACGTCAGAAACTAGGTACACCGTTCCAATTGGTCGTTTCCTATGTAGAATAGCCAGCAAGAAACTCCACTCCACTAGCCACACAGCCTACGATATAGTTGTCATTAACGGTACTAATTCAATTGAAACCTATGCAAGAAATTGCCATATCACAGTTAGTATAAAACTGGCCATATGAACGGACCCTGAGAACTCCCTTTTTTTTTTCTCGCGGTGGAAATCCTCACGGACTTCCTCTATCGTGGGGGTGACAGAGGGGCATGCCGGACTCTTACCGGCTAAAACCACCGCGGTTTTCCACCTCTACCTATGGCCGGGGGTACGGGATTCGCATAAGCATTCACCGCTCCCCCGACAGGCCTCGACCCGCTGTTCCTCATCGGGTCCCACCTCCCCGTGCGCCCATTCCTATAATGGCCGCACCCACACTCGAGTGGCGCGCGTGGAACACTGCAGCGCCAACTCAGGCCTGTCTGGTCGGACGACAGACGCACCCTGAGAACTCCCTGGCGAAATTAAAGATCTGTATCATCCAAGAAGATGTGTGTTACTAAACCAACTTGCCGAGAGTCTCACTATGACCATGTACACCCGCCGTTACGGCAGCGCATCGGTATCGCTCGTGTGCCGTGTTTGGATTCCGTCAAACAAGAATAGCTCACGATCTTTTTATAGTCAGTGTCGCGTTGGAAGAACAAATATAGCAAGTGTTATTATCTGCACGGATGAGTGACCTTCGTAGCCAAACTGTTGCTGCAGTTTCATATTTGGCATGTGATTAAGTTCCGAGTCTTTAGTGTGTTTTAGCCTATCAAGCTTCGAGTAATGAGACACAATTGCCTATAGTTGTTTTTCCGCCGGGGGTCCTACGCGTATGAATAACTTAATAAGTTTTTATGTATCTGTGCCCGTGATTCCATCTCGTAATCCGTATCGCAATTTAAAATCATACAAAACCTACCTAGTTAATAAAGTACAAGAGCGTAATCAAAACATGAAAGGAAAAGTTTACTTGTCTGCTCGATAGATGGCGTTGATCTGTCATGTGCCCTCATTCTGAATGGCGCTATGGTTTCGTTGTAACCCTCGCTGTTAGAATATTATAGTGGTTTTTACACATATTATGGGCCAGAACTCCACAAATAAGATTACAATTTTTGGACAAATCTCCGGAAGTATTCAGAGATTCTTATAATCGAAAGGACATACTAGTGCCCGTGGGAACTTGTGTAATTGGCTCTGTGTAACGAATGTAATCGTTAATGCAATCTATTGCAGCTGTTGGTTCTTCTTTATTTTATTTTAGTAAATACGAACAACATACATTATGCAATAGTGCAAGAGAAAAACATATAAATAACTTAAGTGATCATGTAGCCCACAGTGCTGCTCACAGATTACCATTAACTAGGAGCACATAATACTTAATCTAGGAGGTATAAATTTTACGACCACAAAATGTCCGCGATGATTTTTCAATTACAATTTAAAATAATGTTCTTCAAACAATAGATAATATTTGGAAAAAGTATGAGATTTAAAGTTGAAACCTTCGAAATACAGATAAACTAATGCGTTAATGAATACCTAAATAAAAACAGGCATATTTCCTTTTAGTGAGTGATTGGTTTCGTATGAATTTAACCTGATCAGGGTTTGTTTACACTTCCATCTAATACTTTTGAAACAAACTATATACAGGATGAAATTTAATTCATGGGCATCCTTTTGAGAGGTCATTATACTCATCATTATGAACAACTTTTACTATGGGCCTAAACCTAAAATCGCGAAAAAAAATCAGCTGTTTTTTTGCATTTATGTTCACATAACTCGTCAAAATGTAGGGAAGAGCTGATTTTTTTTATTCGCGTTTTCAGGTTTGGTCCCATAGTAAAAGTTGTTCATAATGATGATTACAATGACCCCTTAAAAGGATGCCCATGAATTCAATTTCATCCTGTATTTAGGTTTTCATCAATTAGTTTGCTGGAGGTCTTCCACATCAAGGGCTATTTATTTATTAGGTGTTATAATATCTGGAAGCTATGCGGATGATCAGTTTTTTATCCGAGATTTTATATTCTTCACCACAGAAGCGGTTATTTTGTTCCTCCACCCCATAGAAATGTAAAAAACATCTATGATCCACCGTAAGGTGGATACCTACGTGGAAACGCATGTCCGAGAATCCACCCTAAGCTTATGACTAAAGATATTTCTCATTGGAAGGCGGAAGCTTATGTTTTAATATCTGATTTACTTTTTGTTCAATAATTGAAATAATCGTGGTTTGATGGAGGTTCAACCAAAAAAGAGATTTCTGTCCTCTTGGGCAAGTTTGCTGGTCAGAAAGCCTTTGCCCCAATCACCGACCCAACTCGATTAACGTAAATCTTTTAGTCAAAACAACTACTGTTAGTAAACACTTATTACACAAGTAAGCGATGGTTCTCGTCATATTACTGGTGCAGTGTTGTCATCGCTGACAACCGGTGTAACGTTAGCCACGTTTGGCACACTGCAGTCATGCCAAACGGGGTGTCACATTTAACAATAGCCCACCAACGGAGCGTTGACAGACTATCAGCGGTTTGGACTGAGGTTGGGTTTATAAATATCATAGATAGATTATGTTTTTTAATGAGTAAGTCTCGGATGGACAGATGTGACCACCAGTGCCAGGAATCACCAATCCGTTGTCATCACCAAGCGATTATTCACAGCCTTATATTTAACAGTTCATAGGGGCTAATAGACCCCCAGCTGGACGGACAGAAGAACGCTAAAAGGTGGCTGAGACGGACTGGATGCGGAAGGTGTAGGACGGGGCGTAGTGGCGCAGCATGGGAGAGGCCTATGTCCAGCCCAGCAGTGAACTGCGATAGGCTGAGTTGATTGATTGAGGAGCTAATATCATGAACAACACATTGTAAAACTTGGATTCAATTACAAGAAACAGCATCACATGTTGGCACTAACAGTATCTTTGTAACCTCCATTACAAATCTCAATCATGTCCACATCTAATACCGTAATACTCCGTCACGAGCAGCTCACTTTTCGTTTTCCACAGTCAATATACTTATGCAGGCCCATCTGTGCGTCTATCCCATAAATGAGGCTATAAAGCTGGGTCATCAATCGTATTTACATATGAGCCCTGGGCACAGTCCGGTCTATATAAATACGCGGTACGACAGACTTCTCCGAAGCGTCAAGTGTAGGACAGAAATAGAAACGCATCATGCAGGCGGACGGGCAGAAATTGTGCAGAAAGTCAGCTGTTTGTGTGTGTTGGTTTAGGGTGTGTGGTAATGATTGATGCATTAAATTGGCTACTAGAGCATTGTTAGTCATACTTGTGAAAGGCAAAAGAAACCCAAATATTGTCTAGGAAAATTAAATAATAATGTTTTTACAGATGCGATGGCCAAGCAGCTTAAGAAAGCCAGTACACATTACAGTTGACATTTATATTCCTTGGTTTTCAGAAAGATATTATACTTACTTGCCACAGACTTTAATTACCTTAACCGAAACAAAGAAATGAGAAAAAATCTGTGACTAGCATACAAATGTAGTAAAGATGCCAAAAACTGCAAGGCGTGCATAGAACAACAATGTGTCATGAAGTGTCGACAGATCGTAACATTCGTGTCGCGCCGCACGCTTCGCCTACACGTTTGCAATACCTCGCGTATCCGCATACTGTGTAGTTGGAGGCAGTAGGGCAAGTTCAAGGTTTAACACATGTTACGTAAGTGAAATGTTGTCAAAAATTAATTTCATATCTGTATTGATAACTCTGCCAATTTGGCTAATCACAATTCGTTTAGTTATATAGTTACGACAGGATGTATGTATTAAAGGATACCTACTCGAGAAATTATAGCTATTGGAAAAGCCAAAAGTTGGATAGAGTTGCGTGGGGCGTCTTTTAAACTAGATTTACCTTTAAAAAGCAGCTGACAGAATGACGCAAAAGGCAGAGAACCAGGTGTTGTGATACAACTACTTACCTACTTTATTTCTCGTGAGATCTGACAAAAAGTACATAAACAGATTTAATAGTGGTGATTCAGGTATTACAGGTCACAGTCAAGCTGAATGACTCCGGACCGTTCACGCTCATTCCCCTAATTTGTTGCAGAAGCATTTGTCACACGTTTTCGTCATAATTGCATTAGCCGCACGAGACGTTTCGTCTGAACACTCTATCAAGTTTACAAGTTTGGCTAATTAGTAACAGCTCTTAATACATTATAATAGCAGTAGCTATTAACTCAATATACCAGAATACGCAGTAGTTGTCATACATTATGGCAGATTCCTTTAAAATCCCATTAAACTCAACTGTTAATGTAGGTAGATATACAGATTACATTGTTTTTTTTTTATAAATAGTGCCGATACATTTTACAATTGCCAATTGCCTCAGTTTAATTTTTTTAAATGCCACCAATTAGACAAGTTAGGAAATATTCAGTCCATTAGAAAGACTAAGATTTTTGCTCAACTGAACATATATAATATTTTTCACTGAACAGTAATATAATCCAAACTAATATTATAAATGCGAAAGTAACTCTGTCTGTCTGTCTGTCTTTTCTTCACGCCTAAACTACTGAACCGATTTCGATGAAATTTGGTATAGAGATAGTTTGAGTCCCGGGAAAGGACATAGGATAGTTTTTATCCCGATATATTCCCACGGGATCGAAAGTTACGCGGGTGAAACCGCGGGGCGCAGCTAGTATTAGATACTACTGAACGGGACAGACCTTAGAAAAGAAAGATGGACAGTCTGCAAGATAACTTGGCAAAGAAGGAATTCAACAACGAGATAGCAGGTAAAGCAAGAAGATAGTACCTAAGTACTCCTTCTCAAAAGAAGAAAGTTGTGAAGACGCATCATAGTGAAACTACTCTTCTTCACATTATTAGTGATGTTGTCGTAAGCTGCGCGCACGACGCTGTTGGCGTGTCCACAAGGGCATTACTAACTAGCGGTGTAACGTTGTATTAGTAGATCTTTTGTTTGGCGACAAAGCTTCGTATTTATTGTTATATCATTCTTTAGTCACTGAACTGCACTGGAGTGATTAAACTGGAAGGCGTCATTATGGACTTTCTAGATACGAATCGTTGCATTTCCATTTCTTTTTCTTCTTCTTTCGTGCTGGCTCGAGCTATATGAGCGTATATACCGTTAGTAAAAGGATTAGCGCATCAACAATCTGGTGGTTGGTAGCAGGCTGAACGCTTAGTACCATCAGTTGTAAAGCTCTTTAAATAACTCCATAAATAATTGGTATATTACGTACACCTATACCTAATGGATGTTTGTCCATTTAGCGAGTCTCATCAGTCTTTACAACCCCGACTTCGGGCAAAGTCAGACTTGGGCAAGTCAGGCTTGGGCCTGGAGACATTATCGGGGATAGCTGGATGATACCTAGAAAAGTAGAGTGACGGAGAAAAGCCCTAAACTCACTGATAGCCGAAAACAGGCTAAAAATAATAATGATCAATGATGTAAAATAATATCTGCAATCTAAATGGACGATACCAGAAAATGAATACATTACAGCAAGGATTTATGTTAGAGAACAAGCAATTTCAACTTCTCTCTTCTTTTGATTTTCAGCATCAAACGTGACAACAACTGCTACAAAAACGTTAAATAATGACATCAAACTGAAAGCTAAAAGTGTCGTAGTCTAGTCAGTGAAGATGATTCACCGTTTACGTAAAATATAGAACTACATATCTGTCTATCCTATATACATAGATGGCGAACGAAAGAAGAAAAATAAAGACAAAATTATGGCTGTTCACTATGGGGACATTTTTACCTTGATGATTTTTTTTTCAATTACCTAATATATTTACAGGCACTTTTGAATCGTCAAAGGAGTCGGTCGGTCAGAAATATGAAGCTAGTTGCCCATTCCAGATCGTTGTAAGTTTCTATGGAGATGAACGGGCAAGAAAAGTGTCCCAATAATTATCTTCATGAGGATACTAAGTATTCGAAGGAAAGGCAATCTGAAAGATGATGAAACGGTGTAAGTAAAGTCGCTTTCAAAAATCACTGAGAAAATTAAGATGAAAGATGTAGATACATGTTCTACAATGTTACATCATTCAGTAATGACAATCACGATATTATTTTCGACATCTCCAAGTTCCAAATTAATTCAAATTATAGCGAAAATGACATGAATTTCATACAATGTTAACATTAATTCGAATCAAAGTCGATGTTATTCAATGTCTAGGGAATCTGGAGTAAACCATCTGTTCCCATTATACTCCAGCTACTGATGATCTCAGAACAATTTCTTACTGAAACACAGATTCATTCCAATTATACTTATGTCAAACGCCCGACACTGACAAGGCGGACATAGGAACGTAATTATATACACGACTCCCACGCATAGTTCGGGATGAAAAAATCATAAATCTGTATTAAATGTAGGTACGGGAATATAGCGTAAAATAAATGTAGCCGGAACGAATTGTACCCGGATTTTAATGAGGTAAATACAAATACTATAGATATTTTTTTAGTACTAAGTAGTCACACAGACCAAAAAGAAAAAAAAAACAAGAAACAGAAAGTGTTATAGAGACTCAGAAATAAAATAACTATGACAATACTTTCTTTACTTCTGGGTCTCTATGGCTGCAGCAAGTCAGCGATGGAGAAGCGGAATTGAGTGCCTAGAGTGTGTTGGATTAACTCAAGTATCCACTACTAGTATCTTTGAACCAGGTTTAACCTAAGAAATGACAAAAATTTAAGAAATCCTCTCCTAATTTCATATGGTAATATTCGCCATAGCGATTACACGTAGGAAGGTACACCAAAATGTGAGTTTCCTAACTGGAAAACCTTAGTGAGAGTTGACAGTAAATTCAGCCAAACCAAGACAAAACCAGTGGAGCGTTTCAGTATCACCACGCACACGAAAGGTAAAATTAGAACTATTGCAAGCACAAATAGGTCCAAGTCGTCCGTTGCCCCAATAGGTGCTAAATCATAGAAGTTTAAATCTACAGCTTTCAAACAAAGCTTATTGTACGTTCCTTACAATTACAACCATTTAGACGGACTTACTATACCTACTTCGATTTAAGGAATCCAACGTAAAATTTCGTCTTTAAAAATAGCCTCTACTGTATTGCATCCACTTACAGAATCATGCTGTAAATAGTACCTCGCTTGACAAGGAAACTGGTGTTCAGAGCAAACAGGAATATGCTAAAAATAATACTCCACACCTACAGAAAGAGAGACCTGCTGAGAGAAGGTCTCAACCGCAGACCAAAGAAACTCCACCTTACGAAAAACAAGTTCAGGAAAACCCTAAAATTACCGGCTCATATGATAAAGATTATACCTGTTACTTTCCTTGAACAATTCAGTATACAGGGTGAAATTGAACACATGCGACAAATCGAAATGGGAGATTGTACTCATTATTATGAACAACTTTTACTATGGGACCTAACCTGAAATCGCGAAAAAAAAATCAGTTGTTCCCTTCATTTTGATGAGTTATGCGAACATAAATGTAGGGAACAGCTGATTGTTTTTTCGCGATTTCAGGTTTGGTCCCATAGTAAAAGTTGTTCATAATAATGAGTACAATCTCCCATTTCGATTTGTCGCATGTGTTCAATTTCACCCTGTAGATACTGACATTAGTCAAACGTCCATTTATTTGCTCAACACCTGGCCACTTAAGATGCTTCACTTAATTAGACCATTACGTCTACAAACAGCCGTTCCAGAGTTAATGACCAGTACGAACTAATAAAGAGCTCAGCTATAACTTCTAAACACCTGGCAAGTACTAAATGTACACCTGGCACCCCTAGGAGCAAGATCAGAGACACAGCTGGATATTACTCTTGTAATAACTGTTACTATTTTCCGCCCACAAAATCAGTCACACATAGAAATAGTAACAATGAAACACACACTAAAATGAAAATATACTGTAGGAGTATTCATTACATATTGTATAAATAAAATACCATTCTTCACAAATCTACAATAAATTTTTAGGGCTGCCAGTTGTAGGCTTTAGGATAAGAGATTTCATCAGGGTCACGGTAAGATGCAGGGCGAAATATGAGAGTAGGGAAAAGGGTCATAGGATGAAGTGGTAGTACTGCCGTGGGAGAAAACAAGTTTCTCCGGAGACGTACCATCAACGAAAAGAGCCCAGCCACCAATATAGATTATGCCCAGACCCGAAGAAAAAATGTCTCACAGTTCAAGGACTATTTTTTTTTTTTATCGCTGAATGGGCCTGCAATTGACTTAGATCGTGCCTGATGGAAAGCGATGGATGAGGTCTATGATGGATCGAGCGTGCCCAGAAGATGAGTCTGAGCAAGTGAACATCCTGAAAACGGGGAACCCCAGATGGATCTTTAACCACATTTACCACACACATATTAGCACGGCACAAACATGGCGTGAAACCCACACTACCACTTCCATTTCACTACCCATTATGTACCAACACACACACAAATATACAGACATTAACGAGTAGGTACACATTAGCACGGTCGCATTTAGCGATCGCCTGTAAACAATGCGCAGGCGCTCGTCCGGTCGTTTCAGTTCGGCGTACTATCCGCGACAGAAGTCTGAAAGTGTCTGAGCTTATAACACCTTAGTTTAAATTGGGTTTCAAAAATTCTAATCAAACCTCTTTGAACGAGGAACTCGTGAAGACTGTTACATAGACACGAGAGAAAGCACAGCCGAATTATGTAAAAATCTCACCCCGAAAACTTAGGCAAAGCGAGCTGTTAGTCCCCCGATGCTACGGATTGACACTATTGAGATTAAATCTGTTTTCATGATTGGCTTTTGTAAATTGGATTCCAAAAGCCGACGTGGGAATAGATTTTAAAAAAAACTGGGTTTTCAAAGGCCAGTACTGATCACGATTTAAATAATGTATTCTAAAATAAGAATTTGCGTTCTTTCTTTAAATACTGCACTCCAACACCGTCATCTTCAAACCTAATACATTACCTGATATACAATACTATGACGCCATGTAACAGCAGCTAATCGCTTCAGCTATGCGACCGACACCATGTTTTGTAAACATGGGTCGGTCAGGTCACTGGCAATCTGACACAACGGCTACATGCCACATACCTACTATAAATGGTAGTGCCTTTTAACTTGTCTCTCTCTGACATGTATTTAAAAGTAGAACTCTGTTCCAAAATATCAGATTGAAACTGTAAAAAAACCCTGTCCAGAGCCCTGATTCGCAACCATACGACAGGCTATCGTATCGAAAACCTGACATTTCGATAACCTGATTTGACATCCCCTCAACAGCAAATAGCTGTTGGAAGAATAGCGGGCGTCTATTTGATTTAAACTGACAAAATTTTCGGGTTTTGGACTTGTGAACAGCGTTGAGAAGACTCCTACGATAACAATGATTAATGTTCGATACGATACGGAAGCATATCGAGTGTTTGTGAATAAGGGGGCTGGTTAAATTTTTCCGCAACCACTCACTAAGGGGAATTAGTATAAATAGTGATTAGTAGAAAAGTGAGGTTTTAAAATTAACCTCAATTATCGCCAAATGAAAAACATCTGTAAGATGATTTAAAGTCAGAATTTCGAGTTAAGGTAGAACTAGTCGCGAGCTCGAAATCACTGATGGTTGTCAAAAAAGAACGCAGTTTTACCTGGCTTCGTGTCCGACAGAGCTAGTATCAGTGATGAGCAGTTAGACGCTAGTCTGCACGCATAACGTCTAGTTCTCACGCACCGAAACACTGCACCGTTCTGAGCTTCAAGGCGCGTCAAAAAATTCTAAAAGTGCTTTGGAAAATCGAGTTTTATGAAAAAACCACTGCATAAATCAATTACAAATAAAGTTTATTGAACTCTTCGATAACTGAGCTTTGTCGGTACCGACTTTGTTTTGAAGATTTTACAGTCCTTTTATTACTTATTTACACCCAAAATTACGTTAAAAATAGCAAGAAAAACGAATCTTTGTTTGGCTCATTACTTTTTAATGGCTTTTTATTTTACTATTCTGTTTAATAAATTATGTTTAATAAATGTCTTTGGTAAAGTTAAATAGACAGACTCTAAAATACTGCCTTCCTGTAACGACTGCCGCATGGTTTTGTCTAACAAACCGGACAACTGAAACCTATATTTCAGTTAGTCGAGTTAATAAATAAAATAGAGTTATTTGATTGTTACAAGGTAATAAACACACCCAACTGTCTCAATTAGCTTCGTGTTATTTTAATAATTGTGTTGATTTTTTAACTTGTGTTTTATTTTTCTTTAATTTATTTCATTCACAATTATTTATTGACACTAAAGAAGAGTTAGCTCAATATAAACTTTAATTATGGTAAATAATAACCTTTGAGACCAGTGGTGGCTCAGTAGCATTGGCCTCGACTTACGAGTTGTAGGTCGTGAGTTCGAACCCAGACAGGCACTTTTATTTTGTGTATTTAATTTCATCACTGCTCTCAAACCGGTGAAGGAAAACATCGTGAGGACACCGTCCTAGAACCAAAAAACTCAAAAATCGAAGTCGCGCGAGCCCAGTGCGGGTTGGTGGATGTCACATATCCACCAACCCGCACTGGGCTCGCGTAGTGGATTATGGCCCACTCCCTCTCACAGAGAGGAGGCCTGTGTGGGACAATGTGGTCCGGAACATTGTAGGCTAACATAATGCTACCTTTATATAGACATTTTACTAGTGTGAACTAGTTAGGACTCAAACGTCTGAATTCTTTCGGTATGGTTTAGTATCAGACAGCTTAAATGAACTTGGAGTGGATAAAACTTGTCTTAATTTAAAGCTGTTTTTAAATAGGTACCTACATCCTAAAAAAATTGATGATCAATGAAGTGTTTATACCATAAATATTCACGAGCAAATAATCAACAAAATAGTAAAACAGATCTTAAAACCTATTACAAACACACACTATCTTAACAAACAGTGTTGCGCATAACATATCGATAATATTACATCGATTCTCGATTCGCTTGCTCGTAAAATCGACGGATCGCGCCGATTCGAGATCAAAGAGTGACGGAACGCAACACCAGATGGCGCTGGTATCGCTGATGCGTTTGAATAACCCACATTCAGCCAACAATATTAAATTGTGTGATTTACTGAGGGAATCGTTTGTAGGAGGAACAAGAATAGGGGTTATTTTAACAATCTGCAATCAAACGTGCCTAACCTTGGTTTACTGCAATACCTACTGCAAGTCTTCAAGAAAAAAACCATAATTTTCATCAGCTTCTCAGCTAATATTTTGTTTAAAAAGAGTGTTTGTGGAGTTTCTTGGCCGTTATTCTCCATAAGAACCTACTACGCTTTTCAACGGGCAACTCCTAGACAATTCAAAAGTGTGTTGAATTTATCAAGTTATAGAAAAGCAATCGTCATCATCTCAGCTGAAAAGGTCTACTGTTGGACATAGGCCTCCGCTAAGCATCACCCCAACGACCGGTTAGAGATGCTCTTTGGTAAATATACAGCAAGATTCTAGGGCATTGTCTTCGTTTCACAAACATTCAAATTACAACAACAACATTTAAGCAACGTAGTAAACCATTACTTTCGGCAAACTTAGGCGCATTACTCCCCGTTGAGTCTGCAATGGTTAATGTCTAAATCTGTATTTAATAGCATCATCATCGATTTAATGATAGTCATAATGCACTGTACAAACATATTGGAAGCCAACCTTCAATATACTATACTCGCTCAAATGGGATTGGGCGGGACACATCAGCCGTATGGACGATTACCGCTGGGAATGAATCTCCACACAATGGGTGCCTGAAGATAGACGGCGCCGCCGAGGCCGACCCAGAAAGAGATGGCGAGATGACCTGGACGCGTACCACGAGGGCTGGTTCGACGTGGCGCGGGAAAAGAGTTCCTGGAAGGATTTGGGGGAGGCCCAGCAGTGGGACAGTACAGGCTAACAAAAAAAAAAAGAGAGGGTTCGTGGGGTAATTGCGTAACACATTAACAGTAGGAATGGCTTTCATTTTCACAGTTTAACAACATTCAAATTTAAATTCCTAACCTACCACGGAAGAGCACTGATTTCCAAGATACAGGTTTTTACCTAGTTTGGAATTCAGGAGTTCATATATTTTAGTCTACTCACTTACATTACCTATTTGTAGGTACCCTAGTATAACTGTATTTATTGCTATTTACGTTGTTGAGCAGACAAATTTTTCGAAAATATGAAGCAATGGATTAGCAACATCCTTTAGATTGCGTTTGATAATGTGTTACTTTTTCTTATATCTATGATTACGCAATTAGGGTGCAGATGTTACATTCCTTATATTCTTAACCCAAAATTAAAATTAGTTTCTTTTTCGTATCTGTTCAGAATCACAAGCTGTTACGAAATAAACCGCAACAGATCCATTCAATCAGCATTAGTTTAACATCGACGCGTGTCTATCAATTCGAATGTATCAAAAAATCTAGAATCCCCACACTCCAGCGCATGTTATTTTTAGATAATCAATGACAGATGACGAAGGAGCGAGCGAGAGGCAGATAGTGCCGTCTCTCTTTATAATGGACGTAATTTATAATAACTTCATTTGCTATTTTGTGTATTGGCGCAGGTCACATGTGAACGCACAGATTTTCAATAAAACCGAAACGTTGTATCTATACTAATAAAAAAACTGAAGAGTTTGTTTATTTGAACGCGAAAAACTCTGGAAATAGCGGCAGGATTTGAAAAAGTCTTTTTGCATTTGACAGCCCAATCTTTGAGAAAGGCTATGGGCTATTTAATATCACGCTAAGACCCTTAGGCGTCGAGCAAAAATAAGAAAACGCTAAGTGCAAACGAAGTAATAGCGCGGGCAAACGATGCGATGCGACAGGGGGAAGTCGCGGGCAGAAGCTGGTAATAAGAGAAAATTACAACATGAAGTAATGATCTAGTCTTGTTACGCCACTTGGGAGACACATTGTCACTGACTGTAATATGCGGATGACTGGAGCAACGTTATAATACGTAAAATTTGATACACGCTATTTGACACAACGTTTAATCACGTCAGCAAAAACTATGTCTTTTTTAAAAAAAACGTGTATAAACGGCTGCGGCTTATTCCAATTCCTTCAAGCTACGTCATCGCGCCATATCACCTTAAATTTTCGGACTGCTAGCGCCACTCCAAGTTAGTTTTTTCACTTTATAAGGCAGGACACATTGCTCGCAGAACAGATAGCCGATGGGGCCGAAAGGTTCTGGAGTGGCGACCGCGTACCGGAAGGCATAGCGTTGGAAGGCCTCCCACAAGGTGGACCGACGACCTTGTGAAGGCCGCAGGATCTCGTTGGATGCGAGAAGCACAAAACCGGTCGAAGTGGAGGTGCTTGGGGGAGGCCTATGTCCAGCAGTGGACGTCTTTCGGCTGAAATGATATAAGGCTACTTACACACATACATTTTGTATGAGAAAATAGTGCGCCGCGCAACAAACATTTGAATACCTAGATGTTCGCGCTAACATTACCGTCTTTGAAAACAAACTACAGCAAGAATATTGACTAAAAAACGCTATATAAAAGTTTCCGTGCAAATCCAAATGAGAGAAATAGCACTTACTGCTCTACTGCGTATTTCACAAGTTCACAAATATCACCGCCAATCACCAATTTAATAAGAAAACCAAGTTCTAAAACCTGTATTCGATTCTGCAAATACATTACTTTTAGAACAGAAAAGATTGATGCATGAAAGTGATGTTATGCATTATGTCATCCACTTGTGCTTTGATTACCAAATTAACTGCTTTTGTTCGATCACATCACAATAAATTATGATTGTTATAACATAAATGAATAGTAAAATCCTTTATAATCATCTTTCACAATGGACTTCAAAACACAATACTACAGATTCAAAAACAAATGAACACCATTCATTCTTCAATTAAAAAAGGTCCACTTACACGTTTAGTCGGGACTCGGGTTAAATTAATATAAAATAAAGTTTGTAAGCTCGGAGTTAAGTAATTAACATTTTAAGGAATGTAGAGTTTGTAAGCGTCGCGCTAATAAAAACATTAGTGCTTCTTGTTGACGTACCTAACATAAAACAGAATTGCCATATCTGTGCCCTGATATGAAATCCGACAAAAAATAAATGAGCGAAAAATGAACGGAAATTTTATACCTTCTTATTCGTAGATACCCATCTCTTTTACACTAAATTACGATACGTAATAGTCCATGCACGTAATACTCATCATTAAATCCGTATTGTATGTGGTTTTCATGGAGATTTACTTTATTGATTGACGAAATCGTCAGATAAGGAAAAATGTGTTTTAAGTAATTTATTATTTGTATATATTTTTATATGAGTTCACGAATATATTGCATGCTGATATAGTACCGATTTTTTACTTAATATAAAATACAAAATAAGTTATCAGCGTAACTCATAACATCAATTTATTTTGACATTACTTGGTGGGTTAAATATTTAAAAATGTAACTCTAGGTTTACCTCTAACTCTTGATGATGCAAGATGAATTTTATTTGATCAACTCTGAGTTAGCTGTTAACTCCAAGTTATTAAGGATAACCCATGAACACGCAAGAGGGCCTTATTTTTACATCCAAATATGGGAGTCCATCAATATAATCCATCGACAATATTTTATTACACATCGATTAAACTGATGCTTTACCGATTTATACATCGATACTATCGCGTAGGGATTAGAGGGTAATAAAATCTGTACTCACGGGCATAGCGGAGTAAATCACTCACTATCTCTTCAGATACAAAGCAATAAATTATTTGACGGACTTTAGCTGCTCGCGTTTGATCTACAACATGCTTAGCTGTTAAAAGAACGGAACAAAGATCTTTTCTATGTTTGTTTTACGCAATAGCAGTAAAGGTATGGTTTTCTTTAACTTTGGGTATCTGTGGAGTTTTATTTCCTGCTAAACTTTCGATGGTATTGAGTAGTATGTCTATTTTTGGGTTTTAGTACATACAGCGGTTTAATAAAAGGGTTTCGTTTGCAGTGTCTTAAATAAATATTTATTGTGTCGAAACCACAATTCAATATCCCAAACAGTTTTTTTTTTTTTTAATTTGAAATGGTTTTGCTCTTGACTCTAGTCTAGGTCAGAGGTGACAGAGACAAAGTCGACGATGGAGTATTCATTTGTTTTATTATTCAAACAAAAATCTGAATAGCGGTTCTTTGTTTTGAATATCATCATTATAGTTCTCCTTTCCTCTTTCTCTAAATATTTAGATAGACCACTCTATTGAACACCGATACCAACACACATAGAACTATGAGACAAACATATAACTATGTAAATAATAAAAAGGTACAATGGGCAATGTTTAAATATATACGAGTCGAAAGTTACACGACAACCAACCTAAACGTTCCTTATGGCTATGAAATGTTACTAGGAGTGATGATATTGTCAGGAAAATGTGTACCTATCTTAAGCAATACTTTCGAACCAGGGATTGCAACTTGCAATGATTGAAGGTGACCACGGTCGAGGAAGGTTTTCATCCTAAGCTACTTTAGCTTGTGGATAATAATGATACTGATTTTAATAATAATAGAAGAATTCGCGAAAGTAAAATAAGCATTAAGTCCGCCTCTGTACATTTATGTGCTTGAAGTATTAAATAAATAAATAAATAAAATAGTCTGCCGATTTTTCATATTGGTAGATTCGTTATTGGTATATTTTAAATATGTAAACGACCGTAACATTGAATAAAACTTTCACCGCGTGTTACAGGGAAGTTTATTAGGTCCCAAATAGATTGCTCAAGTGCAGAATATAATTTGATATGTTATAATATATTTGTTCATAAATCAAATAAAATCTCGTAAACTTTATAAACGTGTCATCAACTTGTTGACGACTCCAATAAAATCTGCATGCATCGCCCAGTTGGTCGTACAACTAATAAAACTTATAAATAAGTATTAATGCTTAAGGTCTTTGCACCAGCCGAGGTTGGTAAGCCAGATTTACGACTAGATTTAATTCTAATGCATTCATAAATAAATGAAAGATATTACCATGGCGTCCGTGCAAAATCTTCCGCGGATGAGGAAACCGGACACTAGTGAAAACAAATCAATCGTATCCAGTCACAGGACAGTATCGATGGATCGATTCAACTTGATCATTATCACTTGTACAACACTGGCTGTTTTAAGTAAACCACTGCGGTATTCCAAAATGTTTCGAACGCGGAAAATCGATTTTCAAAAAATTTCAAATGTCACTCGCGGTTGCTTAGGCGGGAAAACTGGAGGGCGGTCCGGCCGGCGCACGCGCGGTTGCCACTGAAACTGGCCGCTACGTGCCAACTGGTTCCAGCCTACGTCACCGCCAACATTTGGCAAGCACGCCAACATTCTGGGCGAACCATTTCGATACACCACGGATTGTTGACATAGCGGTTCATATTGGTGGTATTGTATTTTGTCGCGTTGGTGTCACAGAGTAGAGCCAACGTTGTTCTGGCTTGAGTTAATGGCACATAAAATCGTGTTATTTTGATGTTGGTCTTATAATACGGTTGATATCGACGCTAAACAAAGCTTATGAAGGTTTATACGCAATTGGAGTGAGGACAATGGTCGGGAACTCGGGAGCGGTCGCCGTCGTTCCGCTAGACGGTACGACGATGCGACGTGGATATTTGTGTTGACACGCTTGTCGGCGGGTTCTGTGAAAATGTATCTAAAATAGTATCACAATAATTATCCGTTTGAGAGCAGAGAGAATGGCTAATCACAAAACTGGATCGTAGACGATGAACCTAGTTTCTGGATGACGTAAGCTCTGGTTTTCGAGTTATTTAACTGACAATCGGATTAGTTTCAGTCATTCTGGTGGAATCATCTATTTTAATGACTTTATTTTCGACTCAAATTATACAATCATAGCTAATCGTAACTAATATTGTAATTGCGAGTTTGTTCCAGTTTCCTAGCCAAATTGGTTTCGTATAAAATCTATAATTTGATTCCTGTGGATTGATTTTCATACAGGGGAGGTCGTGCACAATGGCATGTTTACATTAAAATACCTGCCTAGGTAGCATGTCGTAGGCCAATGTCTATGAAAACATTAGTAACTGGTTTTCTTCTGTTGACTCATGTATGCGCAGGAGTGAGTTTAAGTGATAAGCGTCACAATAGAAAATGAAGATGCAATAAAGAAATAAGAAAAACTTTTGAACTAAGCTGATGAAATTATTTGATTAAAAATCTACTGCCCCAGTTACAAATGCGACTGCCTAGAAAATAAATAGAAAAGTATTATTGAAACTCTATCTTTTTCCATAAACAAAATTACTCTACAGCTCCTGTAATACCAAAATCCCGCATCAAAGTTCACTTTGATCCCTAAACCCGAAAGATAACATTATAACAAAACTCGCTTATTCTCAATAGATATGTAGGCGCGTTTAGAGAATTGGTTCGGTGATGCCAACCTCTTTGGTTAATATTGTTTTTTTTAGAAGATATGTCAACTGTCAATTTGACGTAACACCATGGACTGGGGAGGCGGCCCGCCATTATAAGAACAAGGGAAAAGTGAGGGATACATTCACATGGGTTGATCGTAAATGACGATATTGATTGGAGGAATTGTGCTATGATATCCAATTGTGTGTAAATTGATTGCGCTCGCGCCCCACGTACTTGGTGGAATGTCATTCATGCATTATCGTTAATTAAATAATTGGATTAGACATCCTGTGATTGTTCATAAAGACTTTCATAATACTTTCAACTCCTCGCCCGCAAACCCACGCAACATGGCCTCTTCTGACAAAGATGATCTATTCCCTTTATCAGAAGTGGGATTCAGAGGGCAAGATATTGAGGAGATTTGTGAGATTCCATTAGAACAACCTGTGATCAATGAAGTTTCCAAGGAAAATCATGATGAAAGTCTCCTTGGGAACATGGAGACTCTTTTATCACGCCTGCAGACTGCAATTCAAGCTACTCCAGCCAGTCATGTCTCAATAAAACTAATAAAGTTTTACCCTGATGACTCTGAACCAGATATTGAAGAACACAACTCTTCAGGATTTTAAGCAAAGTGTCATTAAAGAGACGCAGTGAGGATTGTGATTCTTCAGAAACTAAAACTTGTGATTACTTCAACAAAAAGCATCAACATAACCGGTCAAGCGGCGCGCGTCGCCCATTGGTGACGAAACAATAGAAAATCAACTGTGTCTCATTAGCAGAGCTTGACAGATGAAACACGGTTTGGAGGAACTTGTTTCTATCGTGGAAGTAGAGAACACAAGCTAGAAAAATGCCGCAAGCGACGCAATACAGATAGTCAAAAGTCAAGACCAACGGTGAAGGAAAACTCTGTAACATGTTTTGAGAAGCCTGGACACATTAGTACAACCTGCCCAGGAAAGAAGTCTGGAACTGAACAACATGCAGCACGCAGATAAGTGCAGATTTGCAAACATAAAATAATGAGAGGTACCCTGTCAACATCAACTGGTGAGGTCATTTTGTTTCTTTTTGATAGTGGCAGTATTACAGAAATATAGAAAGTTCTTCATAGATGGTGTGCTTATACGTCGCGTGACCACAGGTGAGTTACCTTATAGACCCATTTAAAACTGTTCAGAGGCGTCCCTATCGGTTATTACCTGCTGAAAAAGAAATCGTAAATGATAAAGCGCTCACTTTAAAAAAAATCTGCCTCAAACATACCATTGAATTGCACCTGGTTGCTACAGGGCTAATGGACAAGTCGATCGCGTAAGGCGTACGCTTATAAACCGTAATAGAGAATGATTCTAATAAAGTTTAGCGCAACGAACTTCCTGATGTTCAAATTGCTCTTAATAGTACTCGATTTAGGATAACGGGATACACACCCACTGAAATCGTGTTCGGTATTCAAGCCCAGTCGTTGGGTATCTCTAAAATTTCATCCAATATCAGTACGAATACTCCCATCCGCGCAAATCTATCGAAAAGTCGCATCCCGCAGAATTAATCAGGCTGCGGCAGCCGATACTCAAAGGTTAACCGCGGTAGGGCACAACTACGGCCTTATGTGCATGGTTTGTTCTTATCAAAGGTTGAGAACGCAACCAAACCAAACAAACTATCGCGTAAATTACGGGGTCCGAACTCATCTGCTTTAAAATGTTTGCTCCGAACTGAAACCCATGACTGGTACGAACCGCATAAACAAATACATGCGTCTAGTACCCAGAGGGTTTGAAGGATTAGTAGAATTAGCATCAAATATGATTAATGATGAGGAGGCCGAGACGGCGCGTGATTTGGAACAACTTGAAGAAATATCACCTATTGATAGCGATAGTGATACTCTCTCGGTGTCCAGTGAGGGCACTCTGACCGTCAGTTCAGGAACCCTTACAGCTTCGCATTCTGAATCGCATGCGTTCATTCATAAAGCGGATGTACATTAAAATGAAAGTACGTTGTTGAGATACTTCATAAACACGCAAACACAGTAGAATTTGCTAAGCGTAGTCATAAGGGCCCAGTACGCCCGGTCTACGCCGCATAGTGAGTTGGTGGCTAGTCGTAAGGGCCCAGTACGCCCGGTCTACGCCGCATTGTGAGTTGGTGGCTAGTCGTAAGGGCCCAGTACGCCCGGTCTACGCCGCATAGTGAGTTGGTGGCTAGTCGTAAGGGCCCAGTACGCCCGGTCTAAGCCGCATTGTGAGTTGGTGGCTAGTCGTAAGGGCCCAGTACGCCCGGTCTACGCCGCATTATGAGTTGGTTGTTGGTCGAAGGGGCCTCGTACGCCCGGTCCATACAACATGGTGAGTTGGTTGTTGGTCGAAGGGGCCTCGTACGCCCGGTCCATACAACATGGTGATTTGGTTGTTGGTCGAAGGGGCCTAGTACGCCCGGTCCATACAACATGGTGGTTTGGTGGTTGGTCGAAGGGGCCTAGTACGCCCGGTCCACACCGCATGGTAAGTTGGTGGTTGGTCGAAGGGGCCTAGTACGCCCGGTCCACACCACGTAGCAATTTGGTGGCTAGGTCAAGGTGTATAGTACGCCAGCCTACGCCGCATGGCGATTTGGTGATTTGACGAGAGGGCCAAGCGGGCCCAGCACACGTTATGTTTTATTGATGTGGTTGAGGTTGTGCTGCTTCTTAGTGAGAGACCATTAAATGTTAGTCTATACGTGTGCATGTCAGGAATGGACGAGCTGACCAATGGAATGTTATTTCCTCTGGTAATTCAGATGCGCAATATCACTAAGCGCACGAGGGCGTGCGATAGTCAGGGTGGCCGTGTCGGCGCGTTTAGAGAATTGGTTCGGTGATGCCAACCTCTTTGGTTAATATTGTTTTTTTTAGAAGATATGTCAACTGTCAATTTGACGTAACACCATGGACTGGGGAGGCGGCCCGCCATTATAAGAACAAGGGAAAAGTGAGGGATACATTCACATGGGTTGATCGTAAATGACGATATTGATTGGAGGAATTGTGCTATGATATCCAATTGTGTGTAAATTGATTGCGCTCGCGCCCCACGTACTTGGTGGAATGTCATTCATGCATTATCGTTAATTAAATAATTGGATTAGACATCCTGTGATTGTTCATAAAGACTTTCATAATACTTTCAACTCCTCGCCCGCAAACCCACGCAACATGGCCTCTTCTGACAAAGATGATCTATTCCCTTTAGATATGATACAACTTTCAGAGTTTGATACAAAACATTTGGACGCCAATAAACAACAACACGACGTGTCCTCGACTAAGGACAGGGCCGATGAGATCAGTTTCATTTGAAGTACGAGTCTCTCAATGTCGATGTAATTTCGGAAGTAAAGATTAAAGAGGCAGACAGTTGTTACACGTGTTGATGAGAAAAAAAGCGTTCATTTAACTGTTTGTTATTCCAAGGTTTATAGCAAGAGTTTCTTGTCGTTTTATTTTCTCCAATCCAGGAAAGTCAAAAAGTAGGTACTAGCGAGTTCTGGGGTGTCTGAATAATAGAATACTTGCACACAATATGTAATGATAGAATCATGTAAAGGGGCCATTATAGTTTTCAAGATCATACATTGTAAACCTACATTCTGGAAAATAAATGGATATGATATGATTTTTTGTCGTCTTACTGGTTTTAATAATCTATTTCAAAATATTGACATCTTCGCTCTTCCAACCAGTTTTAGAGGCCTTGTTCGTGACACTATTTTGGATATTGCTCCGTAATATTCCAACTCTTAGACTGTACTTATAATTTCTTGTTTATCTTTTTTTTTATTTTATTTTAACTATCACACTGTAAGCGCACATCGCATTAGTTTTATAACTTTTCTTTATAATACCTATGTGGAAAATGTGGGTTATACATTTAATCACTCTGTTGCTCATGTTTTATGTAATTTTGTAATGTGTAACCGCTTATTTTCCCAAATAAATAAAATAAAATTTGATTTGAAAGATAGGATTCGGATTTCCTATCAGAATATTAGAGCTTTTTGATCTTAGTCAAAGACTTAAATGATTCATGAACATCAAAACTGGGTTAGGCATAAAATCAGGCTACATTCTCTGAAATTAAATTTTTAATCCAGTCACAGAATCAAAAATAACTTAAGCAGAAATAAGGTTCATCTAAAATCAAACGGAAACAATCTTCATTTAGAAATTCAAGAGAAACGACCTCACAGAAGTTCAGTCGACTGTGTTCATAATGGCTCATTTTATATATTTTTACAACTTATTTCCTCGAATACTGCTTACGCAATACGCTTCCTAAAACTATGTGACATCATCTTCTTTGTCCCGAATGCGAAGAACACTCAATTTATCATTTCAACCATCTTATTTGGGATAATTTAAAGCCGTCACATTACATTTTCTCTTTAACATAGCAACAAATCTTGGGAGTATTCACAAAATATTTAAGTTGATTGATATTTTCTGGGAACGGAATGTTATAGAACAGAGGTTGTTCGGCGAAATGAGAATCACCTCTTCCTCAGTAAATTGAGTTAGTAATGTTCCAATGAAATGGTTTTAGTTTAGCTTGGCTTTGTCTGATTTAGAAATGATAGTGAAACAAACACAGTTTATGTAGATTTGGGGAAAAAAGTTGCTGAGTAGAAGGTCTATCTTATTGACAATGGATTCATAGGTTCAATCAAAGCTTTGAAATGAGGTGCCTATTGAACAGAGTAGGATAAAAGTGAAAATGTAGAGAAGCGTAAGTCATAGAAAGTATTCTTGCTTCAAATTCCAGGTTCTGAAAATAAGATTTATAATAAACACCCGACTTCAAAAAAAAAAACACTACAAAGTGACATATAACTTTAATTTCGGATGTCGGTGTCGTTGGTTCCGCATTTTCGTTTTTTGACACCGACTTCCGAATTGTCACTTTGTAGTGTTTTTTTTTTTTTCCAAGTCGGTAGTTTTTTTTTTGCAAAAACGTTTTTATTTTTCACTTTTTAGTTGTACCTACCCCACACAAATTCAATTAACACTAGTACATTGAAGAATTGAAGACACCGACTAGAAGAATCATCAAAATTCGCATAGAAATGCCGAAGATGCAGTACATTTATGCATATAACTTCGTACATAAGAATAATTACCTAACGTCTTATATACTAAAACCTTCCTGAAAGTACGTAGATCACATTAGTGAAAGAATCATCAAAATTGGTTTATCAGTTTTTGAGAAAATCGTGGACATACAAACATACATACATACATACGGGTCGAATACAGAACCTCCTTTTTTGAAGTCGGTTAAAAAACACACATTATCTACGTAGTGTCTTCATTGTTTTCTCAATTTGTTTGCATCATCTTCTTAGTCTTCTTCTATTTCTCTTGTCGATGGTACTCTTCTTTGTTGTTTTTTTTTTTATATAATAGGTATATAGTTTAGGCCCAGTAAATGCCACTTTGATTGCGGCATCAGTGGCATTCTTTAGGTCATCCAAATTGCAGGAAAACGAGCACTTAGGCCACTCCAGCAAGTGGGGCATGGTATTCGTATCACTGGATTATAGAACAACTAGCTTCTGCCCGCGACTTCGTCCGCGTGAAATTTCACCCGAACCCCATTCACCCTCTTAGGGGTGGAACTTCAAAGAACCCTTTCTTAGTGGATACCTACTCTTCACTAAGAACACACCTTCCAAATTTCATGTCTCTAGGACCAGCGGTTTAGGCTGTGCGTTGATATATCAGTCAGTCAGTCAGGACTTTGAATTTTATATGTATAGATATTGCATTCATCGAAAGCAATATAGAGGACAGGTTTCAGAACTGAGAATTTGCAGTTGAGTCACCTGCAATGCTAAAGTTGAATTTGACAAGTTCTCCACATGAAATCCTGAATTCAACAATGTGATGTAACGTCACTTTGCTGCCAAGAACTAATCATTCATCATTAAATTCGTAATAGATAATTTGCATTTACCGTGTAGTAGTAATTTAATACATTCTTAGTAGTAGAGTTTCCTCTCCAAGTCTTCAAGTTTTAGGTAGACTTTCCTGTTGAAACATTGAGCAATCAATTTTATTGTAAGTAATAAAATTCAGACGCACGGAAAACCAGATGATTACTGTCAAAATAAAAATATCTATATTTGTTTTTTTAGTACCACTCTCAACCTGTAGGTATCACAACCCCAGTAACAATTTTTTTATGCACTTTTTACGATGTAAAACTAACTAATCCTGGGTTTTCCAATCGACCGGTCAAGGGGTTTTCCTGAATTCCACCGGTAACAGCTGCAGTAATGTGATATATATATCGTAAGTCCTAGAATATGTCGAGCACGGGATATCCAAGATGTTAAATCCCATTACATCCTGTCTCTGCCTTAATTTATATATTCATATTCATTTATTCACATTTAAATAGAGTAAATACAATTGGTGGTGCTCCATGTTACATTATTTGGTCTTATATTCTATTTAGCCTTATTATGGCATGTGAATCTACATAATGCAAGAGATGCATTAGGTATGTTCGTGACTTTAGCTAATCTCAATATGTTTTAGAGGCAAATTAAAGGTAGTTTCCAAAAATTGTACCTAATAGATAAGTGGAAGAAGGTAAGGTAGGTCTTTGCCCCACACTAGGACTACATGTATGCCGATATAGCCCCGCAGTAGGACTACATGTATGCGGATATAGCCCCGCAGTAGGACTACATGTATGCCGATATAGCCCCGCAGTAGGACTACATGTATGCCGATATAGCCCCGCAGTAGGACTACATGTATGCGGATATAGCCCCGCAGTAGGACTACATGTATGCGGATATAGCCCCGCAGTAGGACTACATGTATGCCGATATAGCCCCGCAGTAGGACTACATGTATGACGATATAAAGGAAGCATTCACAGAAATAGTAAAGCATTATTCTTCCAATATCTGTAGATTCATATTTGATATTGGCGATGCAGCCACAAGCTATTTACTGATATTTCTTCTTACTTCTTCGTCGCCGGGAGGGGACGCCAATTAAGGACATAATTATAGTGAACTTACTGGTGATTTTCTTCAAAAAGGACAAGTGCGTAGTACCTACTCGCAACTGGTGTGCGTTTGACCACACATGTATGAACGCGTAAACGAAGCAAAAGGAGTAGGTATGTAAGAATCGTAGCGGTTGGCGTTCTGTAATTTCTGCCTATTCCCATGGAAAGAAGGCGTGAGTTTAGTATGTGTATGTGATACTTCTTAACTTTGAATATTACTATAAGATTCCTACCCTGCCCAGGGCCGCTTGCATCCAAATTCTACCTTTATTTTCCTGAAATAAACATTTTCATCCGTTATAAATAAACACGCACCTCCCGTAATAGAATATTGTTGATATTATTAGCTTCTTGTTCGCGCTACCGTGTAGATATGAAACTTGGACGCTCTCTGAGGAAACTGTTCAAGAGGGTCAAACTAAGAGTCCACGAATGATGTGCAGCCCAGTTCTACGTCAGCTGACCAGGGAAGTCTTGACCCGGAGGCCGACACGACGAGTGTCGTCATAGCATTCACAGGCATTGGCTTCGCTCACACGACAGTGTTAATGCATCACCATTTTACAGTAATTACATGTCTTGTGATAACAATAGCCCTGATAGTCCTTCAGACCGTATTTCGGCCACGGCGGCCAATCTCAATAGAGACTAGCCTTCGGCGCGGGAGATATTATAGAACACAAGTGTGTGCGCAGACACAGGTACACTCTTCCCTCACTCTCATAGTCAGATGGGACGGCAATGCGACACGACCGGAGAGAGATCAGGCGCAGGGCCAATGGCTTAACTTGCATGCTTTCCGGGTATCACATCGCCAACTTCCAAACTCCGGGCTGTTACTAAGAAATTCCTAATGGAAGAACCCAATAACACTGCCCGAGCGGGAAATCAAACCCAGGACCAGTCGCGCTTGCGACCACGAGACCAACCGTTAGGGATAATGTTATGTTTGTTACAAGATCAGTTGTGCTAGATAATTCTGTGCGTGGACGCTCCCCTCTTCGTCAAAACGAGAATCCTCAGATTATGGCGTCCAATCATTAATTTTTTTGAGTAGTAGGTCATTTATACCATATTTATATATTGACAGGCCTGATGGTCTAGTGGTTAGTGACCCTGACTGCTATGCCGGAGGTCGTGGGTTCGATTCCCACCCAGGACAAATGTTTGTGTGATGAGCACGATCATTTGTTCTGTGTCTGGGTGTAATTTATCTATAATATGTATGTATTTAGAAATATATAAGTATGTTTATCAGTTGTCTAGTACCCATAACACAAGCTCTGCTTAGCTTGGGACTAGATGGCGTTGTGTGATAGTTGTGGAATATAAAAAAAAAAAAATATTTCTACTTAATCATAGTGTAATTATGTAATATTATAAATCATATTTCCGTAATCCAGTATCAAATGAATAATTACTTATGACAGTGATATACGAAGATCGGATTTCAGCGAGCTATTTCTAAACTCTTGCAAGTGTCACAAAAAATGGATTTCTAAAAGAAATTCAACTTCAAAGACTTTTAAAATTAAATATTGCATGGCAACACAAGACATCAGTTTCTCTTATGTTGTTCTTTTATAGGTTTTCTAAAAAGCTTATTGAATTTACTTTCATCTTCGCAGATAGAAAAGTACATGAATATACTTAATCATTTTCATGGTCTATTACCTACCAACTTTTATATCAATTTTATTATTTCTTCGTACAAGAATCAACGTTGTTACGACCACAGTTTGATTCAATAAGTGTTTATGTGTATTTCGATGAGATTTCGGCCACAGGTGACCGACCTCTTGGGAAGATTTGTGGATTTTTCAGGTCGAAGTCTTCAGATCTATCACATACGTATGTACATCAAAAGTCCGATATAGCATTATTATTTCAACTGGGTATAATTTTATTCAAGAGCAGGTTTATTTGAACTATAAAACAATGCACATTTGGCATGCTGCACCCGTATGAAGAGATCAAACATCATGCACCGTTCAATTCGTTTTGATGTGGTTTAAGTACTTACAGCATTTTACTGAATTTGAATGCACCAAATGGCTGTAAACAAAATGCATTCAGTACCTACCGAAGTTTGATGAAATACCAAAATGGTTGCCTTTTACAAATACAATCAATTCAATCAAAAATCATTCAAATACAAGTCTCTAGCGTTAGTTTAAACTCAAAAGCTTTTCAGGGGAGTGAAGAACATGCTATCCGGGTGAGAGTTAATATGGCCAGAGTCTTCGGTAAAGACTAAAATATGAAGAAGTATTTGCCTTCAACCAAAAACAGCAAACTGTATTCACAATCAGCACACATTTAGGTAACCTGCTACCTACTAAAGTGACATGAAAATCTCTTCGAGTCTATTACAATTGGTAATTATAACTATAGAGTATGAATTATACACAGTCACTAGACGATAATGAATTAACATCAAAACCCATCTTAAAATATTCTCCACAACCCCTCAAGACTAGGCCTGACTCAGAAACTAAATAAAGACTTAAAACCAAAAAGACCAAAAGACAAGCTAGGCCAATGACAGATAAGAAGAGTAAAACAAACGAACATGACGCGTTCGGCGCAGGCGCATCGTGTCTCATGTGTGAACTGACAATGGAAGTGCACTTGGCAAAAGTCCAGAAAAATTAACTCAGCTGTGTCCAGACTCTGGAGTGTAGCTTAGGAGCTAGGGAGACCAGAAAGTGGATTAATAAAAATAATTAAAAGTTCGAATATTGGGGCGACAATAATGTGCAGATGTATAATCTCGCCGTATTTGACAAGAACCTGCGCTTTTTGATAGTGCTGCATATCTTTCTTTTGGACAATGCAAATCCTGAAACGTTCTGGAGAGGCAATGGTGACCGCGTACCGGAAGACGTAGCGTTGGCAGGCCTCTCAAGGTGGACCGATGACCTTGTGAAGACCGGAGGAATCCATTGGATACGAGAAGCACAGAACCGGGCGAAGTGGCGATGGTTGGTCCCGGGAGGCCATTTGTCCAGCAGTGAATGTCCTTGAAATTATGATGATAAAATCCTGAAAAAGACCATGAAAGACGAACATACAAATAAGCTTATCTATCAGAATAGGAAGAATACCTGAAGTATAAGGACAACCTGATAATTTAATTTGCAACGGATATAAGTACTTCTTCTACTCTATAAAAGAATAGCATGTTTGGGATACATGAAGAATCCTCCTCGTATAGCCCAGTTTGTTCCGCCAGTTATTCAACTGAACCGAGCGCTCGACGTATCCTGGACAGTCACACCCAACACCTTATTTGACTGGCCAATTCTTCTCTTGCGGTGGTAAGGCAAACGCCCGCCTGGTTTGCGACACCCTTCCATCGGAGTCCGGCGTCAAGCTGCCTCCTGTATTTCGTTGATGCGTGGGAGTTCCAGTGCCTTAGGTATCTTCTGCGCACGCTCGTTCCATTATAGACCTCATACATCGCTTTCCATAAGGCGTGATCGAGGTCAAGAGCGGGTCCATTTAGCAATAAGTTTTTTTTTTTTAATTGCTCATTCCGTGATAAAAGGTTAGGTTAGTTAGTCAGCAAGCAAGTAGCGGGGCTGACAGTCGAATCAGTCAGTCAGTAAAGCTTTGGTTTCTTAGAAAACTGGTTCCGCCATATCATAACAGTCGTCATGAAAATCTGTCATTTACACCAGTATTTGACATTAAGTCCAACCCCGCTGCTCTAAGATTTAAATCGCTTTTGCTCTTACCGTATCTTAGTCACGCGAAAAAGTGTCCATACTGAGAAGAGTAAGCTCACACCATGGTACAATTATATTGTATACTTCATGGTACGGTCAGCATCAAAAGTTGATTAACACTTCAGTTTTTTTAATCTTAGTTATTGAGCAAAATATTTGTTCAAAATTGCAGCAGAAGAATTTTTTTTAGAATATATACTCTTGTCTATTATGTGAAAAGCTAAAAATCAGTTTATTGAAAAAAGTTGTTGTCAATTTAATAACATGTAAAAATGATAGTGTTAATCGACTTTTGATGCTGACTGTACAATTATATTATTATACCATGGCTCACACATTATTAAATAGCGTTTCCATAACAATCAGTCACTACGTCATTGTGTGTCAAAACGAAACAAAAACGCGACTATCTTTTGAAGCTAATCTAACTATTTAAATCTTTGTTGCCGTCATTATTTTCATGACAGGCGTCACTAAGGCCAGCGACCTTCTAGGAATCCTCTAGCAGCGCCGACTGTCCAGAGCACCTACCTCATCTGTGGACACTTTGATCAAGGAAAATATTGAAATAGGTTGTATTGCTCACAAGCTCCCTGACTCCCTGACAATCCCTACAATACACAAACACGTGGCTCAAACGTCCCTTTGTCAGATATTTCCTTGTTTTCAAACCAACATAATAACATAATACATACTTTAGTCTTCAAGACTTCAACCATATCGTTTTTTTTCCCAAAACTCGTAACTTTCTGTTTATTGTTGAAAGATTGATTTTCAACATCTTTTATATTTTTTGCAAAATCCGTTGTTACAAGGCTTAGCTTTATCGCTTTTGATGTTACACTCGGGCGTCGTAAACGTCAATTTATCAGTAAGGATCATTGAAATGACTCAGAAACGCGAAATATCAAAGAAAGCTAGTAAAATGTTAAGATTTTTGAAGTGAAAACTTCTTTAGCGGCGTTGTACACTTTTTTTTAATGGGTAAAAAATGTTAAACTCGCGTCAGGACACGTGACACTGATCGAAAATTCGTAAGACGGAAGTAGACAGCCAGCGCGGCGGCGGCGTAGGAGAGGACGTATCCCCCTCTCTTTCTACGTCGCGGCGAAAATGTATGCCTGCTGTTTCGTTTAGGCGGCGCAGGGCGCTTGCGCGAATTTTCGTGTGTGTTGTATGTTACAGCGTGCCACGCGCATCCATGGATGGTGACAGCTGATGGCTCGACCGTCTGTGTAGTGGCCACACTGCTGTGTATTCGTAAAATTATTATAAAACAAAAGAATAGCTACTTTACTTTAATTGTCATGTTTGTGTACGATAGCGCAATAAATAAATAATGTATTCTACCACATAAATAGTACGTTTATACTGATAATTAAAGCAATTCGTGCAAAATTATTCCCTAACCATTCCAAAATATCAAAAATGCACAACGTTAATATTCAAGTTTTCACTTCTGCCGGCACTCCCGGAGTGCAACCCGTCTTTTTTTTAACTACATGTAAATGAGGTGAATCTCTCGGAAAACTGAACTTAAATGTAGGTACCTTTTATAAGTACCTATGAACAAGTATCATATGAATTAATTATCACCAGACAGAACAAAACTCTGCTAAGCCATTCGCATCCGTTTTACATAAACTCGTGAAGGTTTAAAATAATTTTAACAGCTCTTTATGTATCGCCCACTCGCTTTTAGGTGCTTAAATGCAGTGCCTATAACAAAGAGATTTGTTTTAATAATAACACGAAATGTATAGACCTGGATACATCCAGTGGCGTGCATTGCATATATGTATAGGCATATATGCAATGCCTATCTCGATATATCAACAAAAACCTGCCAATTACATTTTAGTGTGCGTGCCCCACAATTAAGAAACTCACTAAATTACCTAACAAAAACAAAATCTTCATACAAACACGCGCGGCAGTAGGCAGTCGCCGGACGGCCTACTCGGCTCCCGTACTATTCGCACATTGTCATTGGTCTTTACTCGTTCAAGTTAATACAACAAAATTAAAAATCAGTGCGTCTCACGCGTAATACCATAACGTTCGGCCTTCCCAATTTATCACCCTTAAGTAGGCATGCCTACTCAAATAACCACACTTTTGACCTCACTTTTTTTTTCTGATTAGTGACCACGTTTGCCTAGACTAGACCCGGCCTAGTGCCTACCTATTCTGAAAACCAATGCACACTGGATACATCCATCAGCCATGGTAAATGACGTGATAGGTAAGTACCTATAGGTACACCGCCATCTGCTTCTCCAAAATATTCCATGTCAGCACGGTCGCTATTGACTCATCATCTACCTAGCCTTTTCCCAACTATGTGGGGATCGGCTTCCAGTCTAACCGGATACAGCTGATTACCAATATTTTACATGGAGCGTCTGCCTATCTGACCTCCACAACCCAGTCACTGGGTAAGACGATACCCCTTTGTAAGACTGGCTATCAGACTCGGGCTTCTGACGACAGTCAAAGATCCACGAATGACAGCCGGGACCAACGGCTTAACGTGCTTTCCGAGGCACGGAGGGGTATATAAAGATGGTCACCCATCCACAGACCAACCGCGGCAAGCGTAGCTTAACCTGATCGATCGACCTGTGCGGCTGTTATTATTTAGCCACAATCCCCTATTGACTACTGTTTGTTAATTGCAGACAATAAGGAACTTTATTAAAGTTATTGCTTATACTTATACCATACCAACCTGTTATTGTCCGCCTGTAAGACAAAGGCCTCTTCTAATACAGAAGGCACGGTAATTGACCACCATGTTTGCTCAAGACGGGTTGGCTAAAACGAGATTTGTGTAGCAACAAGAAATCTGTCTACAGCCTACAAGCGTCGCAGTTCGCTACGGCAAATCTACGGACACTTGCTACGGACCGTAATTTCGTAGCAAGTGTTCGGCCTACGAATTAAAAAGTTGAGCATGTGTGCCTACAACGAACGTTCCCTCTAGTAACAGTAGTTCTGTTGTTAGTCCGGTTGCCCGAACTACTGAAACTTTCAGTTGCGATAGTTCGGTTCTAACAAAGCACCGAACTACTGAAACTTGAATATGTACCCTCTCCCCTTTAGTTCGGCATATAATGTAAACAAACTAATATCTTAGAACAGAGATACCTATGTAAAAGTTGCATTGCAAGGAAATCTGGAATCATTGGAATCATTTTATGCCTAGTTTATTACTCGAACTAAAGGGAGGGAGGGTACATATTTAAGTTTCAGTAGTTCGGTGCTTTGTTAGAACCGAGCAACTGAAAGTTTCAGTAGTTCGGTCAACCGGACTAACAACCGAACTACAGCTACAAGAGAGATCGTTCACCTTTCAAAATAGCTCATTTGCGCCTGGTACACAAACTGTCTAATAACGTATTAAAATGCTGAAATTGCTGTTATAATAAATTCTCGAGTGTTTCATATTATTAAAATGTAAACACGATCATCAAAACTTCATAGTATCTACTTCGTTTTATGTTTTGAAGTTTTTTCTGGCCAGATTATACCCACATATTTTAGTATTTCTTTTGCAAAACGAGAATTTGTCTGTGGTTTTTTGCGACACCCAGCTTCGACAAACGACGAAGATACCTGAGGGAAATCATACTCAATATGCTCTTACATTCATGCTTGTCACAATCGTAAAAGTATATAATTGTAATTAATTGAAACAATCATTTATTGTACTGGCTTAAGATAATTTAATTTTAAAAACAAATTCATAAAAAAATATAATGCTAAATAGAAAACACCACTTTACTTACAATTTCAACTAAGAAAATATCTAATAAACTTCATGCTGACCAGCGATTAGAAGAAACTAAAAGAAGTTGCAATTATTCAATTGCTCCTAACAACCCCTTATAAATTGATTAAAAAATGCATGAATTTTCAGTTGTTATGAACTTATCACTATGAAAGTAAAATTTTATATTTTGACGTAATGTTTTCTCAATCTTATGAAACTCGACACTAGGTATATGTTGCACCCAATTTTGTACAAGCAGAAACTACGCTGTCATACAGGAAATTGTAATAAAAACAACGCTCTAACAAGCCAGATTTTTTTTCTAAAACTCAACGTACCTCAATGACGGCCGCAAACTTCTTCTTAATTCTTCTAATTTTTTTCTAGACTAAGAAGGTATACTTTAAAACAGCCTCTCGCCATCATAGGGCGCCCCATCCAACTCAGGTTGCCTCTCTCCCTCCGGAGGTAGGCCCCACCTGGGCCGGCAGCCGTTGTGCGCGTAGTACCGCGGGATGCGATTGTCGCGGATCATCTCGTACGCTAACCGAGCTATGCCTCCCTGGTAGTCACTGATGCCGGTGTGCCATAAATGTGGGCGGACGTAGCCGTATACTATATATGGGGATAAGAAAGAAATATTGTTATTTTGTCAGTAATTATACGGAAATAAGGGTGATCTTGGAATGTCATGTAAGGGAGACGCGGTGGGTAATATGGTGGTCTAACCTAAACAAAAAGTTGGCCACTCATAATATCCACAAAATCTACAAATTGTTGAAAAAGACAAGCCACGGCATCGATCATACAAGAAGCGTGAAAATGAATAAAGATCGTTATACTTAAATGAGTTATTAAGTGCCAAAGGTGCACTTCAGAAATTATATTTTCGAACATCTTTCTCAAGCCCGTTAATAATAACGTGCCGGAGAAAATCATATACAATACTACCACGACAATGCATCCAAGAGTGTCGTGACGTAAGCCTACACAACAGGCTGCTAGTTGGCACGGCATCTACGTAATATGGCCGCCAAGGCGTGCAGGCTCAGCTCGCCGTCCGGTAAGGACCAGGCCCGGGTCGACGGCGCGTTGTGTTCCACGCGCGCCTCAAAGAGATGTCAGCACTAACTGACGGGGTCAACCAGGACCGAAGCCTGCCGGGGTCGCGGGTTGTTCGAAAGAGATACCGTGGCCCCTGGCACAGGCAACTGAAGGAACACGGGTGGGTTTTAGTCAGTAAAAGTTTAAATTGCTCTGACCCAGAGCAATAACAATGACACTAACATAGAAACAAAGTATTACAATATTCAAACTAAGTAGAGAGACCAAGAAAACGACGGCCATAGACCACTTTATAAAAATTCTGTTTGCTGCTTTCATACTCACAAAATTTTAAGCTACCTTTTAATACATGCTACAATCTAAATAATTGACCTACGAGTCAAACAAATCTTATTATATCCAAAACTCAGTCTCAGAATATCGTTAACAAAATGGAAACATAAAATAATTAGTTAAGCAAACATTGTAAAAGGAAGTGCGATGGAATTAGCCGCGTGTTGTGTTAACAAAAATATCAGTGCATGTGTTGTTTGTTTGTTCATAACAATTATATACTCACTTGCGTCAATGGTTCGTCCGTTTGCAAACAAAACATTTTGTTACACTTTGTATATTGTGCATTCTTTACAGATCAGATAATATGGTAGAAAATATATTTAACTCTCACAATCAACTCAGGCTTTGGCAATTAATTGTTGACGGACATTTATGGCTCTCCTATGCACAACCCACAACACCAGGTTTCTCTTCCTTTATTAGCTAGGTACCCACCCGTGATTATAACTCAGCCTTATACTTACCCTACCTTTCCAACCTTATTTCCATCATCAATAACATTCCATATTCATTACCTAGACGAAAATGATAATCAAGAATTTGTCTTTTTTAAGTAGGTGGCCTATTGGTAACGGCCGCGACTTACGAGTTGTAGGTCGTAGGTTTAAACCTAGACAGGCTCTTTACTTTATGTAAATTTTTTCATCACCACTGCTCTCTTAACGGTGAAGGAAAACATCGTGAGGAAACCGGAATGTCCTTGAAACAAAAATTCGAAGACATGTGATATCTACCAACCCGCACTGGGCCCGCGTGGTAAATTACGGCCCACTCCCTCTCACAGAGAGGAGGCCTGCGTCCCAACAACACACATGAACATTATAGGCTGATTATATTAAGTAATTAAGTTCTTAAATAAAATAAATTCAATGATGTCAGAAAGCCTCACGGTGCCTTAGGCCATGATCTTTAGCTTTGGTTTTAGACACACGAAAAGACATTGCAAAACAACTTAGTTTACTGAACATATAAAGTGGCTTTTATAACGACCTCGAATCACGCCTGACATTGAAACTTTCTTAAACTTATTTATTTATTTCTGCCAAGACAGCTTTCTCACGGCTTTTGTAATTTCTAACAAAGAATGCAAACAGAAGTTTATGTGTAAAAGTTATTTAATCATTTGAAACTTAGTAAAATAGATACTTAACTAACTACAACTAGTAACTAAATAAGTGGCTACCTTCCAGCTAGCTGAGTACATTAGCAATATTTGGTACCTATTACCTACCCTCTTCAAATATTAGTTTCGAAAACAATGGTAGGTTTATGCACTTAATTACAATCTCATCTTTACAGCAATGCTTCTATATTTACGATACAATTAAAATACTTATACCTATGACTTTTTAATCTTATCAAAATAGTTAAAAATATTTACAAATTACCTTTGACTGTACCACATCGTCAAAATTACACGCCAGCTCTCGCTCACCTTATAACGAAAAACCTATAAACTTTGGAAACCTATTTGAAATCCGACTAACCCCTCAAATGTGTAGGACGCGGCTCCAGTGTTGGTGTGTCCTTGTCATACTCATACAGTTCCTTGGCCATTTTCATGAGCTCCGTGTCTTTCATGGCCAGTGTCTGGTGCTGTTCGGGTAACACCACCTCTTCTACTTCTTTCTTTTCGAACAGCTCTGAACACGGTCGGAGCTTCTTAACGCGAGGTACGAAGGGACGGTGCCCAAAGTCTGGTCGAGAAAGAATGATTAACATTTATTTGGCAACAGTTCATGAAACACAAAACAGTCAAAACACAATTTAAGTGAACTGCTTTAAAACAACAGTGTGTGCCTCACGGCTGCGCCTTAGAAGACCATTTCAGCATCAATGCAGGTGCCAGTTAGGGCGCCGCTTATTACACTCAAGGTAAGGATACACGACGACACTGACACTCGACACAAATGTCGACACTAATGTCGATTGCGTCCACACGGTAAGCAATTTTTTGTGTCGACATTGGTGTAAACATCTAGTGTCCCAGTTCAAGTGTATTGGCTGTCTACACGAATCGATGAATCGATGCTACACTGACTGCAATTCTGTGTTGTGACGTGCTGCTGCAGCGGTTGTCGCGATATGTGTTTCAATTAAAATGCGTTTTCGTAAAAAGAGGTTGATATGGGTTTAAGATTGGATTTAATGAAGAGCGCAGCTGGGGGCATATAATCAATTGTTATCTGAACTGAAAAACGAAGATCCAGAATACTTCAAAAACTTTCTTCGGATAAAACACGAAGACTTTCAATATTTATCTAACAAGATTTCACCTGCGATAAAGAAACGCGCGCGCGAGTCGTCATATTGGTCTAGCTATAAATTTCGCGCAGGTTCGAAATTCAGAGTGTCGACTGTCAGTGTCGTCGTGTATCATGAGCATTACGCTAGCAACTGCCTCCTGCCTGAACTCACTCTCAGTCATTACTCGAACGTGGAAACCTTTGCACATCTAGCAGTATGGCGCCGACTTTATCTAAACGTCAAAAAATTGGCTCCCAGTTTCCCTTTCCCGTCGCGCTGTCGATCGTGTAAGTAGTGTAAGTACTACACGATCGACAGCGCGACGAAAAATCTGGGAGGTTGTAATCACTCGGTCGCTCTGTTTAGGGACCCTGACTCCATGTTTCTTTTTAAAAGTAAATACCCTGTCCCTGCGGGCAGGGCCTGAGAAATCGTGAAACATAGGTACCTAATAGGCCTTTTAGTTATATTAGGTAAGTTACCTTCTGTATGATGAGCACAGTAGGAATTGTAGTAGACGGACTGTCCTCGGATGCTCCTCATCGTGTCCTTGATGAACACTTTGACCTCGTCGTCTGTCCATTGTTTCTATTATAGTGATATATGAAAGGTGTTATTAAAATAAATTAAAAGAACTAAACATACACTTTTCTAGACTGCTTTGCCTCTTTTAGCTACAGCGACCCCATAAGTAGAGGTTATTTTAAAAATAATGGTTGGCAGTTGAATGTAGGTACTAAGGTACACCCTAATTGCGTAACACACTATCAATCATAATTTGAATCATTTTGAAGGATATTGCTAATCCATTGCTTCATATTGTTACGAGCTTGGGGTTCGTGACAATAAAAACTGCCGATTTAATAACCAAAAATAGACACTTTATTTAAAAACACCAATTACAACTGTAAACACGCTAATTATACAACACAATCGCACTACAGATCACTCTAGTTGCACTTGAAGATCGCTACGGTGTTTTCGCTTGTATCGCTTATCCAATACTGATCCCGGCTCGCAGCCACACCGGCCTTATATAGGCCTCGGATAGTTCCAGAACCTTCTACCGTAGAAACATCTAGAATGTTCGAGTACATACCGATCCCGACCGACCAGACATCGATAGTTCTGGAAAGTTCTAGCATCGAGGTTTCTAGAAGGGACCCGAATAATTATTAGTTCTGCTACTCGATACTAGATGGCGCTAGTAGTAGCCAATGTCGCCGTCAAGTGTGGCGCGTAACAATATGTTCGAAAAATGTAAGTAGGCAACAACGTAAATAACGCAATGAATGTTGTTCAACTATCTACTATCAAAATGAAAGCCACTGCTATTGTTAGTGTGTTACGCAATTACCCCGCTAACTAAAACTACCTACGTTTTTGTAATATAAAGATTCTGATTAAATACTTCAATTAAGTATGTAAAATTATAGACCACTCTCCTAGTCATAAACTTACGTCTTGGGTCCCAACTTTTGGGTCCAGCCATTTTCCTTCAAATTTCGCCCATCTCAACTCTGGTCGACACCTGAAGGGAAGAAATAAAATCCCTATAGGCACTTTTATAGAACAGGGCCGCGTGTAAAGATTTAGAACCATGAACACAAAGTTGTTTACACAATCGTTAACAACGCCGTGGAAAGGTACGAATTTATCGTATCTAAATATATGTAATAGGTAGGTATGTACCTAAACGGTGTGCATATAGTCTCAATAAGGAACATAGAACTGACACTATCATGGAGGTGGAAAATACATAGATTAGGGACTCCTAAGAGTCGTCCTACTTAATAAGCTGGGATGGCAAATTTGTATGTGCGCTTAAGGCTATCTAGCAGTCAGGCTCATAAGAGATTTAAGTAGGCTGATAAACAAGATAATATGTACTTTAGGCTAGATGCCAAAGGGATAATTTCGCCAACAAAACTGAGAGTGATCAGCACATATGAACACGTTTCGTAGGTGAAATTCGCCCTACATAGGTAAAATAAATAATAATAATATCTTTATTTCTCAATAATACAGATAAGTAGATACTTTACGTTTACAATTTTTGAATTTAATATGGTAGAGAACTTTTACATTTAGGTAGGTACAACTTTAGATTACCTAACTCTTCTCAACAGTCAGTTTATTATCATAAAACATCAGCCTAGGCAACACAATATGCAGGATGGATCTGAAAAACACAACTTTTGAATGCAATCGTATCGTATGTTTTCAAAACTTACATTTTAGTTTTCCTGATGGGTTTCTGTCGGTACTCGTCAAAATATTCCGTTAAAAACGACATGATTCACTCTTTAATTTATATTTTATCAAAATTTTCCGATAAAATTATCCAAAATGATTTACAAATTGCAGACGTCAATCGCAATTAATTAATAAGTTTCGATGCATAGAGAATTGAAGGTTTTACAAAAAAAGGATTGTATGTTAGTTCTCCTGCGGTAGGTCGTAGGTTTTCTAATCAACTGAACATGAGCTTGTAATTTTTCTTTATAAGTTTCTTTTGTAATAAGGTTAGTTAGAGTTATTGCGGCTTTGCATGTTGAGCTCGACTTTTTTATGGGGTCGCCAACGGTTTGACTTTGAATCAAAGTAACTTTTACAAACAATAAAATTATTTTTCTTTTCAACTTTTATGTTTTTTCAGAACATAAATAAACTTTAACCTTAATCATTTGAAAAACGAAAGAAAAACAACATTAAAAATTGTTTAACATAATTTATTATTCTGGATGTTGTGAGTTACGATCATTATAAAACGCTCAATCACTCGCTAAGGCCACAAGCCACAAACGTCACGACTGTTGTCATATCAGGGCATGACAGAGAGCAGCAGAGACAAGTCCCAAGTATTGTACAGTCGATCTCGTAATTGCTTACAACTTTTTCCAGTAAATTGAAACTTGACTACCTACGACATGTCCTGCTTGTACTTCTTAGTCTCAATAGTCCTGTGCAGTATAACTTATCGTCCCTACGGCATGTCCTGTGTGTACCTACTTCTTAGTCTCAATAGTCCTGTGCAGTATAACTTATCGTCCCCACGACATGTCCTGTGTGTACTTCTTAGTCTCAATAGTCCTGTGCAGTATAACTTATCGTCCCTACGGCATGTCCTGTGTGTACTTCTTAGTCTCAATAGTCCTGTGCAGTATAACTTATCGTCCCTACGACATGTCCTCTTTGTACTTCTTAGTCTCAATAGTCCTATGCAGTATAACTTATCGTCCCTACGGCATGTCCTGTGTACTTCTTAGTCTCAATAGTCCTATGCAGTATAACTTATCGTCCCTGCGACATGTCCTGTGTGTACTTCTTAGTATCAATAGTCCTGTGCAGTGACTTATCGCCCCTACGGCTTGTCCTGTGTGTACTTCTTAGTCTCAATAGTCCTGTGCAGTGACTTATCGCCCCTACGGCATGTCCTGTTTGTACTTCTTAGTCTCAATAGTAATGTGCAGTAACTTATCGTCGCCGTGCAGTAAAAACCAAGTTATTTTTTTTTGAAGTGTAAACTTCTTTAGCGGCGTTGCATACTTTTAGTAATGGGTAAAAAATGTTAAACTCGCGTCAGGACACGTGACCGTCAGGAGAGATTTCCCCCCCCCCCCCCTCTCTTTCTACGGCGGCGCCAACCGATGTGAAGTGACACACGGACACAATGGATGGATGGATGGATGGATGTGGAAGTGGAAGTGGAAGTGGAAGTCGAAGTGGAAGTCGAAGTGGAAGTCGAAGTGGAAGTCAAAGTCGAAGTCGAAGTGGAAGTTGAAGTTGAAGTCGAAGTGGAAGTCGAAGTCGAAGTGGAAGTCGAAGTGGAAGTCGAAGTGGAAGTCGAAGTGGAAGTGGATGGATGGATGGATGGACAGCTGATGGCTCGACCGTCTGTGTAGTAGCCACACTGCTGTGTATTCGTAAAATTCGTGTATATAAAGTGTTTAAAATATGGAAATTGAACAAAGTGCATCTATTAATGAAAAAAGTGACGCAGAAATTAATGAAAAAAAATGAGTTACATTAATTAAATTAATAATTGATTTATTTCAACGTTAATATTCAAGTTTTCACTTCTGCCGGCACTCCCGGAGTGCAACCAGTCTTTTTTTTGTTGTTCTTTGCATCTATTTGTTGTGTAGAAAATCTCGTACCGCGCACCTAACCTACCTCGCTATTTAGAACAAACACGCACAGCTCTAAGATGCTTTTAATATCTACTTTTTACTGATAATGAACCTCGCAAAACGTCAATGAGGGTCATTTTTCAGACAGTTTTTATCTTCCACTGTAAAATTATGTTTATTGCTAGCTAAAGATTTTCACTGAAGGGCGCGCCTTCAAACTTCCAGTCCTACATCATCCAATATCACCAAAGATGCCACTTTAAATAGAATGCATGCAGAAATAGAAGCCTTTTCCTGCGTATGCGCACTTCCCTTCACGTCCCCTATAAAAATGACGTGTAAAAGCAGTGACACGGCACCGCGGCGTGATCGTCAATACATGGCGGATTTGCGTGACGTGTTCGTGAGAACATGCGTAACGGCAGCGTGATGTGCGATCTATAACCGTCTAGCCAGCGAGGCGCCTACTACGCGACCTCTATGTGCTTTGTAACCCTATTACAATGGTCTTTCTACCTACCCAACTACTCTAGCCCGCTTTTTCAGGTGCTGTGGCCAGTTTCTTACTAACTTCAGCCTACTAGGTACTAACTAATTCTTTGATATTAGAAGGGTATGATGAAATACGACGCAATCCCCAGTACCTACAGCATAGCTCAGCAGAGCTTCAGAGTCGAAAACGACACATTTTCTGTTACCTGATTTGCCTCCTAGTCCCCGATAGCAAATATCTAGTAGTCGTCTATTAGTAGGTTTAAACTGTTAAAATTTTCAGGTTTCGGATTTGTGAACAGCGCGGCAGCGTTTAAAGGACTCCTTCAATAACATTGATTATTGTTCGATTCGGCATGAAAGCGTATCGAATGGTTGTGAATAGATATTATGCTAACTAGGATACAAAATTGCGCGCGCAGCACCGTACACGTGATAGAAGAGAAATTTCGTTACAAAATAAGAACACCTAAGTAAGATTTAGTGTAAGAGATACCTACAAAGAGAGAGAGTTATATCTTTCATCTCTCTCATGTAACGAAATGTGCCAAAACGTGACGCTTCCTTGTTTCACTCTCAATTCTGAGCCCTGATTCACAACCATACGCCAGGCTATCGTATCGAAAACCTGACATTTCGATAACCTGATTTGACTTGCCCTCAACAGCCAATTGCTGATGGAAGAATAGCGGGCGTCTATTTGATTTAAACTGACAAAATTTTCGGGTTTTGGACTTGTGAACAGCGTTTAGAAGACTCCTACGATAACAATGATTAATGTTCGATACGATACGGAAGCGTATCGAGTGTTTGTGAATAGCTATGCTGGTCCAATTAACAAATCGACGCCTAATAAGCAGTTTTACTCCAAAAACCTTGAACTAGGTTCAAGTTCTTTCACTCGAGTAGAGGAATGATGAAATAAGGTAGTGTCCATTCTTCACTCGATAAGAAAAAAAAAAATTGGTTCTAAACCCAGCCTGAAGTTGCGATCCCCTACCTCGTCGCGACCTTTCATCGGCTCACGATTTTTATGCTCGCTCGCTACTTCGGGTGGCGTGACCAGCCGGCTTAAATCATGAGATCGCGCTATTTTTAGACGTACCTACACTTTGTCGTAAAATCGTATCTGCAAACCGAAGCATATTCAAGGTCAACATCGATCAAAGTAATGGATGTTCCGTTCAATTTGTCGGTGTTCGTGTCGCTTTGAGTGAGGAGCCGTGTGTGTGGGTGAGAGGGGTGATTTGTATATTGTATGTAGGGCAGAAATCTATATATATAAAAATGAAACCCGTTTTCCGTTGTCACGACATAACATGAAAACGGCTGGACCGATTTCGATGAAATTTGGTATAGAGATAGTTTGAGTCCCGGGAAAGGACATAGGATAGTTTTTATCCCGATATTCCCACGGGATCGACATTTACGCGGGTGAAACCGTGGGGCGCAGCTAGTATTGTATAAAATCACGCCTGTTTCTACAGGCAAACAGCAGCAGCAGAGGATGGGGCAGGGATACTTCCCTGAGGGGACGGCGCAAGTGTGTTAGTGTACGCCCGGGTACGCATATAACGTTACAGTTTGCAGCCGAAATTAAAAAAAATATCTAATATTATTGCAGACAAATAATAATATTGAGTAAACGGGAATGTTTTCTATATCGAAGTGCGCGTACAGAAACAAATCCAATTTTCTGTTGGCCATACAATATTATGTGCGGGAATCGAACCCGCAACACAGAGCACGAAATTCAGTCACAATAATTTAATTGCGTTAAAGGCAGACAAGCAAGCTGAGCAATTCTTGCATGTTCTCACAAATTGAATACCAACTTAAATTTTTTGTATATTGACATGTCATTTGACAGTGGTACAGTCAACAGCAAAAGTAGATGATGAATTGAGTTTATAATTTTGGAGTCAAAACTAATCACGAATATATGGCAGCTGTACCAGTAGTAAATGTTTGGTATAATTTACAATCACATACTTTTGAATCACTTCGACGCCACAGTTCTGACGCGAACTCCGTTCATTAATAATAATAATAATAATAAAAGCCCCCTAAACAACCACACGTCCTGAAGGCCAATTCTCGTAATTTAAAACGTTCAAAATCTAGTCGCAGTCTCATCTCGGCGACAGCTAAATGTCAAAAACTTGTCAAAATGTAGGGAAATTAGAGGTATTTTTGACAGATTGAGACTGAGATCAGACTGTAAACGTTCTTAAAATTACGAGAATTGCCCCTCTGATTGACCATCTAATCACGTGGGGGGCGGACACACGAATGAGAAATTACTGGCGTGGCTAACGTGGCTCTGGATAAACCCATTCAAAATGGAGACACGATCGAAAAGTAAACGTATAGGGCCGCTGCCCGGGGGCGATCGCCGGGGCGCACCTGGAGCTGACGCTGGGTGTCTCAGCATGCGAACCGTCAGCGGTGAGGAGTTGAACAGGCGGGCTCCCACCGACAAAGATACTACAGCCGAAATAACTGACGATGGTGACAGACTGACGGACAGGACAAACACCCCTGTAGAACCGTATAGCCCAAGCACAGTATCTTACACACCATCTAAACCATCATCACCATCTATACCATCGTCACCCATACTATCATCACCTCCCATTACTAGTTTAAATTCAATTTCACCCACTCCGACCTTGAATGTTGCGCGGGAGGCTAGTTCCTTTTTACCCGCGTCCACCAAGGCTGGAAAAGCAAGAGTTCGCATGAGATGGAGCAAAGAAGTTAACCAATTTATCATGCGAACTTACTTTCATATTACTAAATTAGAGACCGACATGACCACCTACAGACAACAATTGCATGAACTTTTTACACGACAATATCCTGAAATAACCGTTTCAGAACAAAGAATTTCAGATCAGAGAAGAGCTATAGTTAGAAACAAACTCTTATCTCAAGAAATAATAGAACAATTAAAAGAAGAAACACGAATACAACTACAAGAAGCAGAAAATAATACAAGCGCTGACGCTATCCCACTATCACAAAACACAACCGTAACTGCTGAACAATCACACTCACAACCGCACATCCAAGTAACACCTTGTACACAATCTCAACCATACAATAAATCGCAAGTTTTTACGCAAACATCACATACAGCCACACAAACCGAATCGATAATCCTAACTCTAGAAAATGATATTGAGACCTTAACCGTTGCGGATCAAAATCTAACAGCTGATATATGTATTCAAGAAATACTTGACAAATTCAGAACAACCCTAGCCCAATATTCTGGGATGGACCCAGCAGTTCGACCAAAACTACCTAAACTTCGATACAGTCCTAATCTCTTCCGGTTAGTTAATTTATTTAATGAAAACATACTTCATCAATTTATTTCCGATGACACACAACTTCTAGATATACACACACTTATATATTGCACAGCGGTAGTCGTATCCGAAGAACTTAACTTTAAAATCACGCAACACACAGAAAACACAAGATCAAAACAAAATATCAAACCAGCATGGCAACAGAGGTTAGAAAAAGACATAGAAAAATTAAGAGCAGATTGTGGTAGGCTTACACAATATATTAACAAGGCTATATTTAGGAGCAGTGTCACGCACACCAGACACGAAAATAACAACAGAAAACCTGAAGAGTTCTTAGATACCTTAAAACAAAAACTAGCTCTTAAAGTTCATAGACTAAGAAGATACAAAAAAGCCCAACAGCGCAAAAATGATAATGCCATATTCGCCACTAATGAAAAAATATTTTATAGAAACCTACACAAACCAGACGCCGACACAAATGATGACAATAATACACACGCACCTAACCAACCTACAAAAGAACAACTTGAAACATATTGGTCTAGCATTTGGGAAGAACAAGAACAACATAACGACAAAGCAACGTGGATAACAGAAGAAGAAATAAAATGGAGGGCAATAGAGGAAATGGAATTTGTAGAGATTACAGAGGCCGATATCACACACTTAACAGGCAGATTACATAACTGGAAATCGCCTGGTATAGACAAAATACACAATTTTTGGTACAAAAAGTTAACTATTTTATACAAACCCATAGCAAAAAACTTAACAAAAATGATATTAGGACAACAAAATATACCCGATTTTATTGCAACAGGTATAACATACATGTTACCTAAAACTAAAAACTCACCACAGCCTTCCCAATATAGACCAATCACATGCCTACCCACGATATATAAACTATTAACAACAGCGATAACAATGAAAATTAACTCACACATTGAACACCACAACATAATGGCAGAGGAACAGAAGGGATGCAGGCGGGGCCATATGGGATGCAAAGAGCAGTTAATCATTGATTCTACTATCCATAAACATGCCACTACAAAGAATAGAAATCTCCATTGTACCTACATCGATTATAAACAAGCTTTCGACAGTGTTCCACATTCTTGGTTAATACAAATACTACAAATTTATAGGATAAACTCAAAAGTAATAGATTTCCTACGAAACATAATGCCACTATGGAAAACCACACTTCAAATAAATTGCAATCACAATAATATAACAACGCGACAAATATCCATTAAGAAGGGTATCTACCAAGGTGATTCACTGAGTCCCCTATGGTTTTGTCTTGCACTAAACCCTCTGTCTCATCTGCTGCAGCGCTGTCGGGCCGGATATTGTCTCAAACACACTACAGAACAAACAACAGTCTCACATCTCATTTATATGGACGATATTAAATTATATGCACAAACTGAAAAAGATATGAAGAAACTAGTAGAAGCTACAGCAGAGTTTAGCTTAGATATAAACATGCAATTTGGTCCGGATAAATGCAAAACACTTCATATCATACGTGGCAAGATACGACCCGGTGACTATGTAGTAAACAACGCAGACACCATAACAGCAATGGAACCGACCGACTTGTATAAATATTTAGGATACACGCAACTAAAAGGATTAGATCATGTTAGGATTAAAGAAACACTTACTACAGAGTACAAAAGGAGACTTAACACCATATGTAAAACACAACTTTCTAGTAAAAATCTCATCAAGGCCTTAAATACATTTGCCATCCCCATATTAACATACTCATTTGGAGTTATTAAATGGACAAAAACAGACACAGAACAGTTAGAACGAACCACACGCACCACCCTTACAAAACATAACAACTTACACCCTAAATCTGCAACAGAAAGGCTTACTATCAAAAGACAACACGGAGGGAGAGGCCTAATAGACATCCAGCACCTTTGGCGGAAACAAGTCTGTCGACTTAAAACATTCTTTTACTCAAAATCTCGCACTAGTAACATTCATAAAGCCATAGCCCAAAATGATTTCAACTACACCCCACTTAACTTAAATGAACAGCTAGATACTCCACAAATTACTATCGAAGATCCGCAGAAACAAAAAATTGAGGACTGGAAGAAAAAGGTACTGCATGGCCGACATCCTCATGACCTAGAACAATCCCATGTAAACAAAGTAGCCTCAAATAAGTTTCTTAAAATAGGCAATTTATTCCCAGAAACTGAAGGATTTATAATTGCGATACAGGACCAGATTATTAACACTAAAAACTACAGAAAATTTATTATCAAAGATCCTTCAGTAACAAATGATAAATGTCGCAAGTGTCACAGCCAACCAGAAACAATTCAGCACATTACAGGAGCATGCACAACTCTCACGCAGACAGACTACACACACAGGCACAATCAGGTGGCGAATGTAATTCACCAAAAACTAGCACTCAAATACACACTCATACAAAACACAACCACTCCTTACTACAATTACACGCCACAAACAATCTTAGAAAACGACACACATAAAATTTACTACGACCGCGCCATTCTCACCGACAAGACAATCCACTACAATAGACCGGATATAACCCTACAGGATAAAATAAATAAAGTAACTTACCTAATAGATATTGCCGTTCCCAACACACATAACATTCAGAAGACAATAACTGAAAAAATGAGTAAATACGCAGAACTCAAAGATGAAGTAACTAGAATATGGCGCCAACAAAAAGTTTACGTGGTTCCTATAGTACTCTCCACAACAGGCGTCATCCCAAATCACCTTCTTCACAGCCTTAAATTACTAAACCTAAAAGAAACCCTGTATATCACCCTACAAAAAGCTGCAATTTTAAACACATGTCGCATTGTCAGAAAGTTCATGCAAATAGATGAAAACGAAATAGGTCCTCATCACCACACAATTTTAACATAACACACCACAAGCTGCATTTACTTGGCTTCGGTCCGTAAATGTCGCAAAAACCAGCCAGAGCTGAGAAGAGAAAACACTAAAAAAATAATAATAATAATATTCCACAACTATCACACAACGCCATCTAGTCCCAAGCTAAGCAGAGCTTGTGTTACGGGTACTAGACAACTGATAAACATACTTATATATTTCTAAATACATACATATTATAGATAAATTACACCCAGACACAGAACAAATGATCGTGCTCATCACACAAACATTTGTCCTGGATGGGAATCGAACCCACGACCTCCGGCATAGCAGTCAGGGTCACTAACCACTAGACTATCAGGCCTAAGTATTGAATTTCTGATTTTCATCATCTACTTTTGCTGTTGACTGTACGTCAAATATTGACGTAGCATGTCAATTTACTTAATAATTTCTTTCCCTGACTGTATCTACAGTCATTGCCAGATGACCCAGTCTGTTTGCGACTCTGTGACTGACTGTATAAAGGGCATTCAGCAGTGTGGCCACTACACAGACGGTCGAGCCATCAGCTGTCACCATCCATGTATGCGCCTGCCACGCTGTAACATAAACACACACGAACATGCGCGCAAGTGCCTTTCGCCGCCTAAACGAAACAGCAGGCATACATTTTCGCCGCGCCGTAGAAAGAGAGGGGGATACTTCCTCTCCTACGCCGCGCCGGCTGTCTACTCTTCATCCGTCTTACGAATTTTCGATCAGTGTCACGTGTCCTGACTCGAAGTCCTGACGCGAGTTTAACATTTTTTACCCATTACAAAAAAGTGTCCAACGCCGCTAAAGAAGTTTTCACTTCAAAAAAATCGCTGTTCCATACATTTTGACCGCGTAGGTATTGCACTTTTCTATGAAACAGCAGATTTTTTTTGATAACCCACCTTAAAGTTTCTTCGCTATAGTCTACAATCATGTGCTCAATTCATGTTTACAGTTTTCCGTCGATGTCCCTGCCACCTGTATTCGTGTATACAGGGTGTTACAGAAAGGGTATATCAATACAGACGGGTTGAAGAGTGTATCTGGTCTAGAATCTCTGTACAAAATTTCAGCTCAAAAGCATTAACTTTGAAAATGCTTAATATGTTTTTATTTCGCACATCACGGTACTCCACTGGCGCGCGGCGGCGTGATGTGCGTGTACTAGGCGCACAGACACACTACAGATAATGGATACTGACCCTCGTAGTGCGGTGACACGTTTGTTATGATTTCAATTTAATAAACTATCGAAATTAAAAAAATATTAAGCATTTCAAAGTTACTGCTTTTGAGCTGAAATTTTGTACAGAGATTCTAGACCAGATACACTCTTCAACCCGTTTGTATTGATATACCCTTTCTGTAACACCCTGTATAAAGTGTTTAAAATATGGAAATTGAACAAAATGAAAAATATCAAAAATGCACAACGTTAATATTCAAGTTTCAATTCACTTCTGCCGGCACTCCCGGAGTGCAACCGGTCTTTTTTTTATAACCGACGGTAAATTTCATCGCAGGGTTCAGAATCATGTGCTGAATCCATTATAGCAGGTAGCGCGTCGATTTACCTGCCCCCTGTATAATGCCAAGTGTTGGCGGCACCCTAATTGCGTAACACACTATCAATCTCAATCTGAATCATTTTGAAGGATATTGCTAATCCATTGCTTCATAATTTCGAAAAATGCGTCTTCACAACAACGTAAACAAGGCAATGAATGTTGGTGAACTGTCAAAATGAAACCCATTCCTACTGATAGTGCGTTACGCAATTAGCCCCGCAGGTCACCGCAGTCAATTAATCCCAAAGAAAAATGTAGGAATACGTAAATAATCAAAATAAATAATATATTAATCATAGTTTATTGTAGCTTATCTTATCATACGATGACAATAATTTGAGAGATACGTAACATTCACCACTTTGGACCAAATCAACATAAAATTTCAACCCATTGTGGTCACCATTTACACTAGGTCATTAAAATTATTCTCAAATTCAATTACGTCATTAACTAAATCATCTTAAACTATAGAAAACCAAAGGGGGAAGGCTTTTGAGGAATACTCTCAAACTTTACAACTCTTTGCAATTGATTTAAAAACAAATGTCGTCACATTGTAATAATTTTGATAAAATAAAATGAAAGTCATTAAATACATAATATAATTTGATTTGTCCATTCTCGCAATACTACAATAAAATGAGAAAGTATTCGTGTAAACCGTTTATTCAAATAAACATCCGTTGCATTGTGACTTAACTAATAAATTGTCTTATACTAACATTTCCACAATAAAGTTAATTGAATGTTTCTATGCATGACACCCACGGTCCTGTGAAAGCAAACATTTACCACTACACAATGATATATTTGAAGGTACATCGAACTTATTCTCAGTTATAACAACATTCAGATAATTTAAAACCGCTAATGTAATCTTAAATCTGTCTAGTACAACAATAAGTTTAAAATGTCTAACATGTCGGTTGTTGGGTCCGTTACGAGCTTTCGACAATTAACATGATGTGAATGAACACATTGTGCTGATGCTCGTTCTGAAGTAGTCGTATTTATTACTATACTGTTTAAAACATTTGCACATAAGGTATTATGAGTAATTGCACAGTTTAAGAGAGAAAAGCTGCCTCGTATAAAAAGCGACATCTATGATATATTTTCTGAACACACCACAGATACTTCTCGACGCAGCGCCAGAGTTGGTCCAGCGTCTGTTCTACCGAATAAAGGTACTTAAGTATTTATTGTAATCACGCCTTAATAGTAAGATAGCTTTTCTCTTTATTATGTTTGAAATACTAATATTAACAAGCGCTGATTCAAAACAACGCTTCAAAGTCCAACACATCTCAAATTACTGGGGACACTACGCCTCGGGCATACGATTCTCACCTTTATACATTTTCATATTTAAGTCCATATTCGCACACAGATTGATACATATGAGAATTCTTATGATGAAAGTAAACAATATAGATTGAGTCTGACAACAATATAGGAGAACATCGATATAGCGAGAAGAGATTGGTCATTCGATATTTCATTTACAAAATTATTATTTAAAAATAAAAAAGACTGATTGCAACATTTTAGAGCCCCGAGATTATGATTTTAATAATAAAAACTCAAGATTATTTTTAACTAATTAACCAACGAACATACCCTGTGGTTTTCCTTGATTTTAAATGCACAAATAACTCAAAGATTACTAATATTTTGAGCCGAATATATGAACCCAATCTAAATTATATTGCTAAACATTGTTTGATGACCAAAGAAAAATAATAATTTGATAGTCGAATGAAGTAACTTTTACAGAATATGTATGTCATACCATATACATTTCATATTGTTTAGACTTATAGTTCCATGTTTATTTTAAGACCTTCTCTTTCGGAGGTTCTACTGAAGTCATCTGAAGTGATGCTCTACTAAGGTCCTCCATAGTCTCAGCCATCACTACGATATCGTCGGCAAACCAAAGGTTAGTTATGTACTCGCCATTGATGTTAATGCTAGTCCCATTCCACAGGGGACCCTGGACCCTTGTCTCAAGCCTTTTCAAAATGCACACAGTTTTACTTTACAGTCTCATTGCTAGGCACAGGGATTCATAACCTGCCCCGTCTTTATGTTGTTTGTCATAGAGAAATTTAAAGTTACCTTAATTTTTATTTCTACAGAACATATTCTATAGAGTCCCTCTCACAGAGAGGGACCCTGAGTCCCAGCAGTGGAAACATTATATGCTGATAAATTGTTTGTTTCGTATATTCCATAAAAGTCACTCTAATCTAATAAAAGCAGAAGAAAAATTTACAAAGTTATTCTGTTGCCTCCTCTGTAATGTTAGCACTATCGATAGTTTCATCGCCATTGGTGCTAGCGATAACGATCTCGTTATCTTCGGTAGTGATAGCATAATAAATTATAGCACTGTCGTCATCTTTGAGAGCGGTGGCGATACCGTCACCGTTAGAAGTGGTGGCAATATCGCCCACGCCGGAAGTGGTGGCAATTTTGTCATAGTCCGTAACGAAAACATAATCTCCAACATTGGAAGTGGTGGCGATATCGCAATTGTTCACAACGACAGTCTTATCTCCAGCATCAGACGCGACGGCGACAAGAGCAGTGCTAGCGCTCGGGACCTCGTGGCACTGTGGACACTCACCCGCGTGCGGCCCGTCGGGGCCCTCACCCGCGTGCGGCTCGTTGGGGCCCACACCCGCGTGCGGCCCGTCTGGGCCCTCACCCGCGTGCGGCTCGTTGGGGCCCTCACCCGCGTGCGGCCCGTCGGGGCCCTCACCCGCGTGCGGCTCGTTGGGGCCCTCACCCGCGTGCGGCCCGTCTGGGCCCTCACCCGCGTGCGGCTCGTTGGGGCCCTCACCCGCGTGCGGCCCGTCGGGGCCCGCACCCACGTGCTGCCCGTCGGGGCCCACATCCGCGTGCTGCCCGTCGGGGCCCGCACCCGCGTGCGGCCCGTCGGGGCCCGCACCCACGTGCTGCCCGTCGGGGCCCACACCCGCGTGCGGCCCGTCGGGGCCCGCACCCACGTGCTGCCCGTCGGGGCCCACACCCGCGTGCGGCCCGTCGGGGCCCGCACCCACGTGCTGCCCGTCGGGGCCCACACCCGCGTGCGGCCCGTCGGGGCCCGCACCCACGTGCTGCCCGTCGGGGCCCACACCCGCGTGCGGCCCGTCGGGGCCCGCACCCACGTGCTGCCCGTCGGGGCCCACACCCGCGTGCGGCCCGTCGGGGCCCGGGCTCGCACCCGCGCGCGGCCCGGCGGCGCGTGCGCATCAGAACCGCGCACGGATGTATACGGCGGCGACGTCGTGGTTGGCGTAGCCGAGGCGCTTGGCGTGCTTGAAGATCTCGTTAGTGGTAGCCGTGAGCGGCAGCGACTGCTCCAGCGCGTCGCCCAGCCCCAGCGCCAGCTTCAGGTCCTTCTGCATGTGCATGAGGGGCTGGTGCGTCGAGTACGATGACTCTACCATCGCTGGAATTAGGAGGGAGGTAGGGCTAATCTTTTATTATCATCATACAAAAATTACAATGTTTTATTATTTTTTTGACATTTGGAAGACCAAACAGCATGTAATGACGAGATAGATAATTAAGTTAACTAGGTATAACATAACTAATTACAGTACCCGGCGATAAATATTGCACATCGTACTTTGGAAAGAGACAATCGGCTAATTTCGGCTTCGTAGAGCGTTATCTCTGTCGCACGAAATACAAACAGTCCGGTATCTATTAGGAGCTGTTAAAACAATTATGATTTGCTTCTTTTGATAATTCTTTTTATTCTTTGTATAAAATACACCAATCACACTATCACACTAATATTATAAATGCGAATGTTTGTGAGTGCGTGTGTGTGTTTATATGTTTGTTACTTCTTCACGCCTAAACCACTGAACCGATTTAGATGAAATTTGGTATAGAGATAATTTGAGTCCCGGAAAAGGACATAGGATAGTCTTTATCCCGATATTCCCACGGGATCGACATTTACGCGGGTAAAACCGCGGGGCGCAGCTAGTTTTTCTATAAATGATTGCTTTAGGTTGGGGTAAAATAAAAACGTTCCCCTATTTTTCCTAAAGATGCCATAGTACAACTTTAAATTATTTAAATTTGGGGGTGTTAACAACTCTAGATATATATTTTGAACTGGACGCGACCGCACTCTATTGCACTTGAACAACGACTGACAAAACGTCAGTTAACGTCACATAGGTAGTGTGCGACAGAGATAACGCACTACGAAGCCGAAATTAGCCGATTGTTTCTTTCCAAAGGTCGATGTGCAATATTTATCGCCGGGTAGTGTATTTTCATTTTGTCATTTCTCCAAGATTTCTAATTTTAAATATTGTTAAAACGTCTTGTTGTCCTACAACTACCATACCGTCTGATTTCCTACCGCCTGTGATACAGACTTATAAAAAATGTTATGTTCCACAAAAAATACTCTTGAAACCCTCTCTGAAATCAGAAATACTTTATTTCTTTTAAAAAAAAAGTTGGTAACTGTACATACCGCGGCCCTTCAGTATAAGATGCGGCGAGGCGAGCGGTGTGAGAGCCAGTACATCGAGCAGGTCTGCCTGGTTGAGTCCGGCTCTGTCGGCTAAGGCGAGTCCTTCCGCCAGCGCGGCTAAGGACACGCCGCCCACGACCTGCAGCACGGAGTTCATCTTCGCAGCGTTGCCGATATCACCTGGGAATGGGGATGCGTGTTGAATGACGATTTTGTAGAAGTACATAAGCTTTTTAGTTTAACAAACACGTAGAGGGAAGATTGAGCTAACTGCTTTATTATCATAGATTGAAAATTGATGGAAAAAGGCCGACACAACGGTACAAGATTTTTTGGCGCGTACGTGGCCAAAATTGGTACTACGGCCGCCATCTTGTTTCCAATAAATGAATCCATCAACTCAGCCTATTGCAGTCCACTGCTAGACATAGGCCTCTTCCATGCAGCGCTTCAATACCCTGTCCTCCGCCTTCCACATCCAGTCTGTCCCAGCCACCTTCTTAAGGTCGTCGAATGTCGATAACTCCAGTTATTTTCCGGATAACTTAATTTCTGATTTTGTTTTCTTCAAAGAAACTCGTTAAGTATAGCCCCGCTCCACAGCGCGCTGAGCGACATTAAATTTTTAACCAACCGGGTTGTCACTGTCCACGTTTCTTTTCAATTAATTTCACTAAACATTTGGTTTAAATTTTTACCAACAGCGCCACCCTGCCAACGTCATTGGACCACCAAAAGAAACTTGTAGTACTGTAAGTGGAAGAATGGAAGGGTTTGCCCTGCTATGGAACATTAAAGGCTAATATAAACATTACAACAGGTTGCGTTAGTTCAGTGCATTTTCTTGAATGCCAGCTTCGTTGCAGGAGTTTATTAAATAGCTACTAATTCTGCCACCAAGTTCCACTTTGAAAAGTATGGTTGCCGGACAAATTACAGACAAAAGCAAAACTCGAAAAAGTTCGGTAGTCAATATGTAAACAATGCCTTCGGTATTTGGATGCTTTAACATACACACAATGATATACGTATAAAACAATAAGGTTTGGGGCGAAGACTCGTAAAATATTGTACACTTTCGGTGCGCTGCCCAGTTGACAGACGTCTCACGTCAAAAAAAAGGTGCACGTCGAATGTTTTTAAAGGAAGCTTTTAGAATGTTCTAGAAGCTTCGACTCGCTCTCATTGGCCGTGCGGGAACGAGAGGCGTTTCCGCCAGAAGCGCGTGGATTGTGGCGGGAGCGGTTAGAAATAGGTTCGCGTTCCAATGCCTATTTTATGATATAAAACCTTCAGTTAAATGATGGGGAGAGCGATTTTCTTCTTAAAATCACATTCATACCAATCGGTATTCCCTTTCTTCCTGTAAAAAACTCAAAATATTATTGGTTAGTGAATGAGTGCTTCGACATGAATGTTAGTAATGATTGAATTGCAGTAGGTGCACTTTTCTCTTGGTGTCGTAAAAGCAACTAAGGTAGTATGATAGCAGCATCCTAATTGGTGCTTATGGCATAGTACGGTCACTAATGTCTTTGCTAAGCGTGGTGATTTAATATGTAAACTACATCTCTTCACAACCAGTGTGACCTCAGCTAGAAGGTGTTTAAGTCTCAATTTTTTTAAATAGCTGCAGTGCTTTTTATTTATTTTATTTTTTTCTTTTTCTTTCTCACTGTTTAATTGGAAACAAGTGGTTATTTTAATAGTTTTAACTATTAAATATAGTATAAAGTAATATGTTACTGCTTGTATGTTCACAACAAAAATTATATTATAAGTTTAAACGTGAAGACTTGTAACTGGCTTTCTGTCGATTTTTCTGTCGATTTTTTTTTCCTTTTTTTTTAGCTGTAAGTCTTCCATAAATTAAATAAATAATTTTAAAAACTGATTTTAGTAACAAGCATTTACGGTCTAAAATGCTATGAAGAACATGAATAGAAACCTTCACCAGAATAATTAGCAATGAAGTGTACGTGCTGGTTAGTAACTAAGATTAACTTATTTTTAAAAAGGACGCTCAGATTAAGACGTTGACAGTTAACAAAATATAAAATCGAAGTAAGAACAGAAAATAAAACATAAATATGCAAAATAAGAATAAAAAATAATAAGCCCGCGATATCATCGTCTTTTGAATAAATAAACGAAGTTTTACTGAAAACTGAAAATAACACTTCCGTATTTTAAAAGAACGACAGTTTATCATTTTTTTTTGATGTGGCAATTCAAGTAGAGAAGGCAGATATGTAACAGCTCACAGTCATGCGGTGGACTTCCTTGTTTCATCTATTAAACAAGGAAGTCCAGTGAGGATCTTCACTAATATCAGTCCGTCTATTGCTCAGTTATTAACGTTTCCATGGCTTATCTACAATATGGTAACTTACATTGATAGAATTATGCTAAAAATACCTAGAGAATGACAACATTAACTACCTGACACGCAAAGGTAGCTTGTAGGTACTTAACGACTTTATTTCCTAGTCTTTATTTTAATTCGTAGATAAGAAGATCCATTTCCCAAATTGTTCTTTCTAGACCTATCCTACCACATCGCGGGCCATTACAAACATAAATGTCAACGTCCAAGGTTCTGTACATCCGCAACCGGAGCAGCTGACTACTACCAAGGTAGAAGGAGTTCTTGCTCATGGCCTTGAAGCACGACTGACAGTCGTCGAACAGCGAGCGGTCGCCGGCGGCCAGGATAATGAGCGTGCCTTCCTCTGCTTGCGTTTTTGAGCCTTGGATCTGGAAATTGAGATAGAGAAGTTATATATAGAACTTATGAGTGTCATAAAAAATACGCGTCGAATTGCGAACCTCCTTTTTTTCTTAGGTTAAAAATTACAGTAAAGCGCTCGGTTATTTATGACCAATATAACCACTCAAGAATAGCAGTAAATGTTGACGAAAGCGGAGTAAATGTTGTTGAAGTAGTTTAGGGATTATGTTCAGAAGGTAGGCAGCAGGACCTACATTTTACATTGTATTGTAATATAGTGCTGTCATCATGTCTTTGATGATCAATTCATAGATGATAAATAAAGATTTTTGATTGACCATTGTTCATATTGCCCCAAGTTCTTGTAGTGAAGTGAACATCAGGACTGTTTGCAGCAATATATTATAAGTAACCTACATAAATGATATTTTTTTTCTATTTAGCTAATAATCAACCAAGGTGGCTGAAGAACGGCGTTTCACATGGAGCAAATGCCATCAAACCAATAAAAAGGTTTCAAGTAAATACTCTATTACCTAATGGTTTTAATTGTTTCTGCAGTAGAAAAAAAAGTGCAAAGGTCGTGTCCGAAGTCAAGATCCAATTAATAGTAACAATAAAAGTTTCATGGTAGCACTAAAACTTAATGAAAGACATCAACCGAGGTACATTTTGAGTACTTTGAACATAAAATGGACTGCTCGTGACACGTAATTTTCCTCTGCCTTACCTAGAATGCTTCAAATAAAAATGAATTCAGAGATTATTTTGAAATTCCAATCTTGTGTTCTACAGGGTGAAATTGAATTCATGGGCATCCTTTTAAGGGGTCATTGTACTCATCATTATGAACAACTTTTAATATGGAACCAAACCTGAAATCGCGAAAAAAAATCAGCTGTTCCTTGCATTTATGTTCACATAACTCCTAAAAAGGTAGGGAAGAGCTGATTTTTTTTTTCGCGATTTCCGGTTTAGTCCCATAGTAAAAGTTGTTCATAATGATGAGTACAATAACCCCTTAAAAGGATACCCATGAATTTAATTTCAGCCTGTATATGTACAGTAAGCCAATTTCTTCTTTCTGTGAAGAAGTAGGAAACCACTGTTTGTGTTCATTAAACTTCCCTGCCATCTTCCTCCAACAAAGAGAGAATCTTTGACTCCAACAACTTACACCTAGTTTAGGAGTCACAGCATTTAAATATGGACCTTTGTATAAACCCCCTTACTAATAAAAATATTATATGGGATAAATAGTTACACACCGATTTCTCTCTTTCAGTCGTCAGTCATTTGACTTTTGAAAGAAGAAGACAAAGCGTTGTGTGACTGTGTGTGTTTATTAGTAGTAAGTCTCTTATGTTTTCAGTCATAAGGATATTGTAGAAAAGCGTTTAGTGACTTGTTTTTTTATTAATGTTAGCAATCACTATCTACATTGAGCATTCAGTAGGACAGGCATGCCGATTCCCGGCCACCGTAGGCGCGGGCTTGCGGACGGCGAGCAATGGGCAGCTCGCCTTACGGTAAGGACCTGGCCCGGGTCGACGGCGCGTTGTGTTCCACGCGCGCCTCAAAGAGATGTCAGCACTAACTGACGGGGTCTACCAGGACCGAAGCCTGCCGGGGTCGCGGGTTGTTCGAAAGAGATACCGTGGCCCCTGGCACAGGCAACTGAAGGAACACGGGTGGATTTTAGTCAGTAAAAGTCTGACACGCCCTCTTCACGAGAAGTTATTTGATAATTACCACCCAAAAAAAAAAAAAAAAAGTAGGACAATCATAGCAAACTTTTCAACCCTGGAAAATCAACAACTTTACTCAGCACAGTCTGAAATGTTTCCTTACCTGAGCTTCCAGATATCGTCCGCCCTTCCCGCTAATAGCCTCGACGATGTCATGCGACGTGTCGGAGTCTATCGAAGTCATCTCAACATAACCCTTCGACTCCAGCGAGGGACAGTGCAGCACACCGCAGTTGCCGAACACCATCTGGATATTTGTACACAAATGATCAAATACAAGATTATAATTATTGAGGGTCGACGAGAAAATAATAATTTCTAAGGGGGCATCCATTAATTACGTGAGGCGTTTAGTTGGTTCAAGCCGATTCTCACCCAATCTCACGTGGGGGAGAGGGGGGCCCTGGTAAGTATCACGTTTTTTCCGCAAGAATTAATAGTGTAAAATTGCGAGAAAACCGGGTTGAATTGAACAAAACGTGTTTCTCTATTAAAATATGACAAAATTCTACACAATAATATTTATCGCGGTTATAGATATATGAAAGATGGAGATATGACCGGTAGTTGAAAATATATCAGAACCCGATGTCGCTAGGTTGGCCCCACCACCGCGCCACTAAACATGTAGTAATAAAATATAAAAATAATTAAACAAATTGATTTTTTTTATAAATCCTACGCAATGAAGCATAGATTAACGCATTTACACCGAAGATACGGATTTTGAACAATCTCACGTGAGATTAGAGGGAGGGGGCTAGGGGGTCGTGCCAAATCTCAAGATATCTCACTAAGGGGGGAGGGGGGTTCAAAAATCGCCAAAAAAACACCTCACGTAATTAATGGACGCCCACTAAGTGTCGCCAGTGACGGAATTTTTCAAGAAAATCGTTTGGCTTGGTATGGGCATGTGTTGAGGAGAGATGTAACATATGTGCCTAAAAGAGTGATAAATATAAATATTAACGCATGGAGAGGGAGAGGAAGACCAAAGAAAAGATGGATTGATTGTGTGAGAATGATAAAAAAGAAAAGGAGTGAATGATAGAGTAACCGCTGACAAGGGATGAGAATGGAACAAGAAAAAACTTGTTGCGCCGACCCCAAGGAACATTGGACAAGCGCAGGAATAAGATTATGAAATAATAAAGTTGGTAAGACCCTGTCTGGCCTACATCCAATTTTTTGTTTTATTAGCCATTAATTTCCCACTCCTGGGCAAAAGCATCTCTACTCTCTTTCCACCTCTCTCTGTCCAGAGCTGTCAAGGAGCAAAATTGTCATAGACTCAGCGGACCTACTTATGCAAGACGGAACCAATCCACACACATGCCAAAATCGAGAGATAAGTAAACAGAAAGCTTTCAAAATGCACCTTCTATCGACCCTGCAAAGATCAAAATGATCTGACAATTCAGATAAAACAACCAATTCAGTGATTCTAGTTTAACTAGATTAGAGGGCTGTCTAAAAAGTGGGACCTACAACACCTCAGCTTTTTTAACATCAAATCAGTTTCTGCATATAAAAATCAACCACCCAAGTGGATTAATAAAAGTTAAGAGCCGAGTCGAAACTACTAAGTTTCTACTTAAAGTTTTAGCAGCAATCTTAATAACCATATTTCAGACATATCTCCCCGTTTTTTGTAGGCGGAACCATTAGTTTCGCCAGATTGTTGGATATTTTCCTTCACACTAGTACTCCCGTTAACCTTTCCACAAACGTGGGTTTACGAGTGGGTGCAACATTTATATGGCATGAACCGCAAAACCGTTGCTACGAAACACAATGGGACGTAAGGTATATTAATACGAGAGCTGTGCCATTGTCGAGTGTTCCTTACAATAGAGATACTATGTGCGCGGTTTCACAGCTGTTTTAGAAAATCTGTGTTTATTCCATAAGAAAGGGACGCTAAAATCTGTTTCAGGGTTTTATAAAATAAATGCTTTGCGTAAGATTTCGTCTAAGACTAAATAAACAACCATACTCATTTTTATATGTTTGTGTAAAAAAAATATTAAAAAAAGAAGACTGAAAGCCGACCCCGACATAGTTGGGAAAAGGCTAGGCAGATGATGATATGTAAATAAATAATAAGCTTAGAATTTTAAGCCATACTAAAGACACTCCCAGGTAATTCCACAATTATGACAACAAGCTCACAAGTTTACTTAGAAGGATAGTCCACTCCAAAGTAGAATATTCCTCGTCCCAAACTTCACAGTAACAAAACCTTCGTCTACGCATTTGAGCAATCCCTTCCGGCTCAGTTCCCTGTTCAGCCCTCCGTAACGCATAAAGATCTCCAGTAAAGGTCGGATCAGGGTGGCGACCCTGACTCCCGCCTGACCTATGCTATGTGCAAACACACCTACCCGTGAAATCAGCATTTATTTATACATATTATATCATTATGATTTCTTTTCTGGAGCTACAACTGGAATAAAACTTGACCTTTATGAGTGCTTATAGAACTCTTCCAGTATAGACTTTTATTCATTGTGTGTCTGTACATGTAATCAATTAATAAAGCATCCCTTCGTCCATTATATTCAGACTAATAAGACTATGTCAGAAAATAAGAAAAGGCTCTGTAGTTACTATGGCAGTATTTTGGCATAAAACGTAATCGTTTGGCATATAAGTCTAATTTTTTTACTGGCCCATAATCAGCAGAAGCGTGCACGAAAGGAACAATCAATCGTTGTCAATCGCTAATCAGAAGCTCACCTAGCACCCTTTTTGGCGCAACCTTGAGGCACTGTTCTTGTTAAACATTTTTTTTTAATCTGTCAAGCGCCGCTCATGAGACATAATTGATTTTCTATTGTTTCGTCGCCGATGGGCGAACCGCGCCGCTTGACCGGTTAATATCAATTTTATTTTATATCTCACGAACTGTAGCCAAATAAATGTTATAATTGCTTTCTTTTTTCCTTTCTTTCACTCAACCAGGATAGTATTCGCCCAGAATCACGAGGAAGTCAGCATCAACTACAAGTACTTACTACAATAATTCTAAATCACAATAGTATCTGTGCCTGTTACCTCTTTAGCTGCTTGAGGGTCTGCGACGCAGGAGAAGGTGATGTCCGCCTCTTCCAACACGTCGCAAGGTGTCACCGCCAGCGTTGCACCCACCTTCTCAAAGTCTTTGCACTGGAGACAACAAAAATAATACATATAAATATATTTATTATTAAATTAGTTTTCTTATAATAAAATGTACTTATGTGAAATCGTTTGTCTAAGTTTATTCTAAAATAATTATTTTATACAGAGCCACTGTCAAACAGATCTCTTCACAACCCAAATTACCTAGTGAGAGACAAAAAAAATTTTTATTCATATTTTATCAATTCAATTAATCGCACAGTTGTAAATAAAACTAAACAATTTCCTTCTATAAAACTTCATACTCCTAGCGCCATCTATCATCAGAAATTGAACTAAAAGCTTCTGCTCAACGCTACTAGATGTCGCTGTCCGTCGGCGGGCCAGTACCTAAACGCAATCAATACCCGCGCCACGCCATCGCCACCGACCGGGCCGCGTCAACGACCGCGGCGCGCAATGGCCGACGCCACGCGCCGCCATTTTGACGGCGATAACGGCGCCTCTCTAGCCACCACGCACGCAGCGACACCGGCGAATACCGTGACGAGTGTCAAACGAAAGTCTCGGCCGATTCAGTCTATAAACACGACACTGTGTCCGTTTGACGAGTTACTGGAAAACGGAGAACGCAGCGATGCCTTTCTAGCAAAAGCAAATCTGCGGATTATATTTGTAACTTTTTAGCAATAATTGACAATGCAATTTATTTCGTATTCATTACTTATTTGTTTAGGGAAAAAAGTCTGGCAACAAAGCAGTGCTCTTTTATTTTTAGATGACTGAACTCTCCCAAGCATTGACAAAAAACGCATATAAATAAAACAGTTTACAATATTTAGGTTACACTAAAATGTAGCAGATATTGATTTAGAAGGGAACGTAAATATTTGCATATAAATAGTTAGCTGAAGAAAAAGGGCAGACAAAAGTCCCTGCCTTAGAATTCCAACTTTCAATGAACAAAAGGCATTGAATTCAATATTGATTTTTACTACCTACAGACAGTATCGAAGAGGTGAACAAAATATTATAGGTAAGATGCGACGCTGATGTCATGTGTCACAACATCGGCCCCAATTTCAATCTATTGTTTATAGCTATCATCAAAGTGTCAAGTGTTTATAATAAAACGTTCGCAAAGTATTGATGGTTGGCGACAAACAACTGTAGCTTCGAAGGTCAATATCAATGTTTGTACAGATGGCGCCAGTTTCGCATCCTGGCTACATACACTAGTATAGTATAACACCCACGCAGACAGATATCTATACATAGTATCGATACGACCTACATACATAGTAGGTGCAGATGCAGATATGAAAAATGTCGTTTATTGCCCGTGGTCCGACCGCGTAGTTCTACTAGTAGGACCACGGGCATTTTTCTTTTCGGTGGTTCTATCAATCGGACCATGGGCAAATCAAGTTCTATCAGTAGTACTAAGGGCAACTTTGTTTACCCGTGGTTCTATTAAGTGAGTAAACTTCTTTGCATGTAAACCTTGGAGTTACTAAATACCAAAATAAATGTTGGACATGCATTGGATAAGCTGCGATGATATATATTCGTCCACGTTTACTTACTCTTTGTCTAAAATCTTTTTTTTAGTTAAACCAGCTAACTCTTTTACTCTCACATTTTTAATCTCACATTTACACGTCCGTCCATCAATGCCTCTTTTGCTGGCTGCTGCAGTAATGTAGGTACTATTTTCTTTTTAGTGCAATAGGTAGCTACAAAAACATTTTTAATCACTATTATTTTTTAGTCTTGTTACCAAAAGGCTAAAAAATAAAAATAATAGTTAACAGGTATAAGTACTACGTAAGTAGTACCATGGGCAAAAACATTTATCTTAGTCCTACTCGACCAGTAGAACCAGTGCCAATAAAATATGATAATTTTATAACGATAGTCCGATTGATAGAACCACCGAAAAGAAAAATGCCCGTGGTCCTACTAGTAGAACTACGCAGTCGAACCACGGGCAATAAACGAAAAATGTTCCTTCCCAAAATGTAGATGTTATAATAGTTTTAATAAATAATGGAGATATGAATGGGTCAGACTAGGTCACGTGTGAAACGTTATTTTGTTTTTCCGTGACGTCAGTATTTTGCAATTATACAATTATTATATGAAGGACATCTCTTAACTCAAAATATATGTAAATTACTTACATCAAATATGTTTCTTGCTATTTTCTTAGCGTTAAAAGCAATCATAAATAATAAAAGATGCCACTGTTAATACATCCTTTATGCAATATCCGCATCGCAGTAACATTCTCTTTCGCGATCGTTTAAATATTGAGACGATAGTGGATTTGGCACAAGTGCAGCACTTGACTTCATAATCTGAATCACAGGGCATCTGCTAACGGAAATTAATCGCATATCTCTTGGATCTGCTGTAGCTTTTATGTAAACTGTTTCGTTTATTTTCGGGATCCCGTTTCGTAGACTTCTTATGGGTGTTTCGTGCGTGCAAACTGTAAATGACCGGTCTACGGGCATTCCCACAAAGGTGTCATTCACAGTTGTTGCTGTAGCTCCGAGCGCTGGCATTTCAAAGCAGTATTTCAAAAATTTCCTTCGAGACTCGCTCGTAATTACTTCATAAAATGCATTTGTACCGTATTAGTGCAGCGTACAGTAACGTGTTGAACTAAAAGATAAGAGAGTGCGTTCGTGATAAGATAATTAGGACCTGTGGCACTTTCGACAGATGTTAATTTTAATGGAAAGTCTAAAATGTGTGAATTTGACACGCATTATCGAAAATTTGCGACGGAGTTAGCAACGCTGAAACTCATAACATTATTTTAACGTTTCTTTACACTTTGTAGAAACAGACTTTCATCTGCAGACTCTGTTTCTGCATTCCCACCCACGAAGAACATATTTTCTCAAGAAAAGCCATTTACTCAGGTTACCTAACGCTTTCTTTAGAGTAGGTGTTCTAAAAGGGAATAATCTGAAGAATGCATTCCGTTCCCACACTGGGTGATTAATATTGTTCTATTGTCCTTCGTCAGCCAAAGGTTCAAAACCGATCCTATAATTTTCGGACTTCCTAGTTTTGAGTATTTTTAGCCAAAGCCGTCTCGATGTTTGTCAATGCGAGAACCCATCTCATTTCAAACGATACTGGAATTCCAGTACCAATAATTAGTAGGAATTGACACCGAATTCCTGCGGAAACAAAAATTCCATCAACTGGATTAAATTAATAAATAAACTTCGTTAATACAACTTGTTTATCTGACTTCAATTCTATTTTAAGCCTTATCGCCTTTAACGTGAGTGTATTAGTTTGTGGTATACAAGCTTATTGTTATAGCTGTCTGTGGCAATGTCTGTATTAAAGGTTACCACAGCCTGGAAAGGTGTTCGGTAAATAGAGTGGTCGATACTTCTACAACAAATGGAACACCTATCAGCACGGAAAATTCTTCGAACTGTTTATAGGTGGGTAAACATTTTCGGTCAAGGTCGCCTCCATTCCATTTTCAAGATGCCTTTCGCTTCCTTCGGCGATAAATTCTCGCAGTTTGAAAACTCGAAGTGTTTGTTGCAAAGTTTCATGCTGCTAAATTGAATTCGTTAATCTCTTTGCCGCGCGCTCTTGGCTGGGAATCGATACTTTCATAACATCTTCTATTGTTCTTATTATTAGAAAGATGAGTGAAGCCATACGGGTGATTTAAAACAGCATGCGGTCGCTAATAGGTCTGGCAAGAGTGATACAGCAAATCTACCAGGGGTATTTGGTGTTCCACATTGCGCTTCTCTCTGGTTCTTCACTCAAACTTGAGTACATCCGATGGACATTTACATAAGTAGACATAATCGCTACATGAATAATTGCGTTATATTAAGGACGGTATTTCGTGACTGGATTGGAAAACAAGTTAGGTTTTTCCAGGACAGTAATTTTCAAACTAAACTTATTCCAAGACTATCTTTCTTTGTTTAACTGTGTTTATTCTGCTACGAACATTGTAAAAAGACTGGGCACATCAAAATCGATATAATTTGTTCCACAACTGAGGATAATTCGAGCACTTACGCTCAAATTTCGTTCAGTCTGCCTTATGTCTACATATTTTATCAGTTGAGTAGTTTTCTCTTAAATATAATTTATACATTTGCGCTGTAACCCCAATAATTTAATTAAACAAACAAACATAATTATAATCTTTTCCTTGACCATTACTTTATACAGTTATGACGACCTCTGAACTATGTCCCTGTTGCGTTGCATATACATAAATTTATAACTCGCCTGTTCCCATCATCAGCATTGCTAATAATGCTGTATAAAGGTTTATGCAATCGGCACCTATCCTGAGGGCGGTCCTACTTTTTCGTATTCGCGATCTAAACACAAAAACATTCCATAAGTTCAAGCAGTACCTACAGTACAGACGAACAATGGTGATAATTAAAAGTTCAAAATGTCGGACGGAACCGCTTCGTCGATATTTAGTAGGTCGTACGTGCTCTTTCACCGTGCCGTCTAAGGTTGCCAAACAATATTATATCATAATATTATCTGCGTCATGGAACTGAGCGTATTGAACGTTCAATGTTGCTGTGCTGACATAATTACGTGTCTGTGCTTATTATTATATAAATCAGTTTATAAGCTAGAACTGAGAGATTGGCCACAGATGGCTTTACCTACATCATAGGGGTAAAGTGGAAGAAGCGAAGGGGGATTTTGCCCTGCAGAGATACAAAAGGTGACAATAATTAGTACTAGAATAATATTTATTTTTATGGTACTTTGCTAACCAATTAACAACGATATAAGTGTTTATTTAATTTTGTCTTTAAGTGCGCTAGTTACATTTCATATCCTTATAGTTGAGGATAATTTGTTTGAGGAACCTACAGGAATAATAATAAGGAAATATTATTTGATTTTTCAATAAATTATTGTCATTTATATGCATAACCATTTATTACACACAAAATTCATTGTTTATATTGATTCATTGATTACGATAGTAACGGTAGCCTGTTGATAGAAAATGACTGGTATCAACATAAAATGCATTTATATGTGGCTTTAAAAGTGATGTAAGTAACACGGACGTGAACAACCCTGTATCCGAAACGAATGGCAAGACCACAACACAACAGAAAGATAATTACTAGTACTAGAACAAGTCAAATAAACACAAAAGATTTGTTACATCATGTCGGTAAGAAACTACGTTTAATTACAACAGTTATTGAACTCACCAAATTAAAAGCAAGATTGATATTTCAAACTTCAGAGTTAGTACCTACTATTAGATATTCTGTGCTTCAGACACCTAACATAGACGAAAAATTCAATAAGAGAATCATTACAAAGTACTGTTTCCATACACGAGTTTCAATTCATATCCAACATATTATGGCATAAGTCTAATGGCAATTGGCTCAACACCTCTTATAAAGATTTATGTTTAGAATTTATAATATAAATACCAGCAGGTGATTGTATAATTAGTCATCCCAAGGAGAAACTACTAATATAATATAGTCCTTCAGAGCGTATTTCGGCGCGGGAGATATTATAGTGCAAGATTGTGCGCAGCCGCAGATACAGATGCACTCTCTCTTCCCTCGCTCTCATATTCCTAAAGAAACTACTAAGGCGACAGTGAAAACTTTAAGATTAAATGACAGCAATTGCGTCAAACTGATACAGAAAAATACTACCAAACAGAGAATTGAAACAAATTCTGATAATGTAACGTTAGCAAACAGTTCACTATCTATCAAACGATCCACCTAAAAGCATTCTGCATAGCGAACTAAACGATATTACTTATCAACCAAGGTCAAATAAAATATAAGATATTGAAGTAATGAAACGAAAATATGCCTATTGCCTATCAGACGGCAAACAGCACGTGGCAGACCCCGGACAGAATAATAAACATCCCAATGAGATCGTACTAAATTATCTGAATCTGAGGTCACCTGCACTGAATTTTTTGGCGGCAGTCCATAGAAAGAGGAAGTCATTGCTTTGGAGACAGGTGTTGAACCTGGAAACATCGAAGAAATAGATATTTTAAGATTCAAGTATTTTGAAGCGACTGTGCCAAAACTAAAAGAAAGGGTAATTAATTTTGATGCAAATGATGTCCAAGACAATTGATAGACGTTTGAACACCAAGCATCCTAGTACCTGATACCAAATCATATTATAAACAAGAATAGAGAAACGTATTTCATGTGTGCGAATACAATTGTTATGGTTAATGGACCAGCCATTGTCTTAAAACTTAAACAATGGATAACCAGGTAGGAATTTCTTTCTCAGAAACTAAGCATTGTTAGGCATGATTTCTAGCTGTTTTAAGACAGCTATTTAACTGGATATATTAAAAATGCCTAATAAAGATACTGAAGTATATTTTATCGACCAAATACAGGATGTTATACAAAAGAGCTATAATACAAACAGACAACGGTAACTAAACAACAGTTCCACGCCGTTGAACCAGGCACCCTTTGAAGATTTGCGTTGTAAAAAGCAAAACCAAAGTGATGCACGTTATAAAAAATTCGTTTCACATTGCAAGTACATACAACTGAACTGGAATACTTTTAAAATGAACACGATCTTAAAATAAAAATCGTTTAAGAGTTTTTTTCACAAGTGTGACCAACGCGGTTCTAAATAAACGGTTCAATATGGCTGAGGATCGTCTCCAGACTAATCTAATAAGCGAGCAGGAAAAGCGGGAAATTCCGGTAGGTAATATCCGTTCCCTCGGAACCTGACACCGCTTAGTGGTTCATCGATCACTGCTATTAAAACCCACGTATCGTCCGCTATATCCATCCTATATACATATAGCTAACTGACGGGTAAAAAATAGCACGATTACACCCATCATTAGCAATTGGTGTTCCACGTAACGAGGCTTCCCAGACCTTGACGTGTATCGATAATTTAGCTATTTAGCTTCTCATACTATGTTTGTCAAAACAACCCGGTTATGAGACGTCTTGGCAATGTTCCTGCACATCTTCGTTTTTTCGATTTTTAACATTATTCTTAAATAACTCGTTTCATTGGGTTTTGGTCGATTAGTTTTACCAATCAAGGTTAGGGTCGGGATATAAACAAGGCATCTCTAAAATATGACGTATACGTACGACATTTCAAGGATTATTATTTACATTTTTATGAACGTCATTTCTGTCATAAGAAAAGATCAAAATAATGAGAAGCTGAAAATAGGCACGACAGCAAGAAAACTTTGTACAAAGAAACAAAAAATTGGACACGTCAACATAACCAGTCCAATAGAGATTAACAAAGGGGTGTGAAGTGTCGTCGTTAGTGAAGATTTGAGAATAGGCCCGTGCCCAGTGGTGGGCGTCGAACAGTCGCGTGTGGAAGCATAGCGACGTGAAAGGAAATACCCGCCATTAAATGAAAAACTTTTTGTTTTATTCATGAGATCGGAACTTGTCTTGCATAAGTGACGCTTTTTTCTCATAAATTTTAAGGAATACTTGAATAGCACAGTTAAGAATTTGATTTAAATGACTCGAAGGTTAAAATTAGCTCCAGTAATACTTAAAACATTACAAAATGGAGGTTGAATAAAAGTGCTAATGAATGTAGTTTGGCTTGTCGAGTCCTTCATGAATTTTAACACTGGGAAAATAACTATGAGAATTTATTACACTCAATTCTACACGTTCAAACCATTCAATAGAAGTAATAAATCTTTAGATTTTCATGTAAATGTTATCACTCTATGATATTATAAACACGATAACTGGTAATCGTAAACACTAAACGTAAATATTTTGATAAGAAATCCTAAAATAACGTGATACATTCAGCAATATTTGTGTAGAGAACGGAAAACGGGTATATGCCAGAGACGGCCAATAAAGCGGTCAGAGTCTAGAAAATCCGGTCGCGGCCCACATAAATGAAAATGTATAAGCGTAAGTATTACGAAAGTGCAGCGCAAAACGGATAAAGAAGGTCCACTGCTGAACTTGAACCTTAACTGCCACACAATATGAACAAGTAGGTAAGAATCATCAAGCTTGGCAAATGGATTGGTTATAGTATGAGAGAACAAGCCCAGGAAGCAAACACACATGCAGAATTGAATATAAATATACGAAGCTACTTGAGACTTCTGTACCAAATCTTGCGGCAAAACCGTACGTATAAGCAGTATTCATGTACGCACGAAGTTGCAGGCAGGATGGACTATAAATATAGAACACCTGGGCATCGGAACGAAGCAAGCAGGTCACCTCGCGACTACTGAGAAACCGCAGCGATATCTACCGTTTATAGAACCGCAGGTTTTCCGGCCATTGGCGAAAAGGAAGTACTAAATATATGGACGAATCTTCTAACTTTGCATTTCGTGGCATATCCATTGTAAGAAAACATGATCTAAATACATATGTCTAGATTGACCAGGTCAGCATTCTATTTAAATATTGTTATCCTCGCCTCTTTAAATTCATATTTTTGGCATGAGTCATCGATGTACCTACATTTCTCGATATTTGCAAATATATTTGCAAATCCTAAAGAAATACGCGTGCACATTTCGCAAGGCTTCTAAACAGGCCTTCAGGGTTCTTTTAAAATCAGCAAAAGGCTGGAATCCGGAGGCGTTCACTAAGCTCTCTCGCGAACAATAGGGCTGCAACTACACAATGGCGCCAAGGGCAAGTACAAGACTACCTACAAGAGCCCCTTGAAGGTAAGATGGTAAAATGCCGTAAATGTTGGAACAGATTGCTACGCGCTGTCATTAGTGAGTTGACTCAGTACTATCCCGATATGGTGACCACATCCGAACAACACAATGATTAGCTGACACTGAGTTCGTAAACGGCAAGAGACTGGTTGGTTGAACATAAACTATAGTTGGCTGTTACGACTGGAAACATTTCTAAACTGTTCGGTTGACGTGCTTGACCAGCTCCCTAATTGCGTAACACTATCAACCTCAATCTGAATCATTTTGAAGGATATTGCTTCATATTTTCGAAAAATGTGTCTGCTCAATAACGCAATGAATGTTGTTGAACTGTCAAAATGAAACCCATTGCTACTGATAGTCTGTTACGCAATTACCCCGCAGATATAGTCGCACAAACAATCCCACCTTCCTAAACCTTACCTTGTCGAAAACGCAGGATATGTTGTACGAATATCTACTCGTCAAACGGAAACGCGACGCAATGACAAAAATGTTTGAGGACTGGGTTAATTGATGCGACTTGTTTTGCGTCATCAGCGAACAATTCGCGGCGCGTGCGCATTGCGTGTCTTTGTTCTTGATTCTTGACATAATGTTCGACTCATGCAGTCATGCACATGTGTTCAAGACATACACCTGGATGTAGGAGCATTTAAAATGTCTATTTCGTGTTATATATGATCTTGCTATAGTTTTTACGTTATATAGACACAGTAAAAGAAATGAAACTCTAAAATGTTTACACATCAATTGAAGTAGTAATCGTAAAATTGGAGAAACTGCTCTGTTTTATGGACGAAATTAAAAAAAGAATGGCTCGCAATCCCCAGCATTTTTGCTTTGATACGTATGTATGTTTGTTTTGGCCGCTCCGTTTCAACTTGCGAATAAAAAACTAAACATGGCGATTTATCCGGTTTATAAACAGACCTATCTTAAAGCAATCTTTTCAGCCAGTTTCCAGAAAGTTCCAGATTATTCGTACGTTACACGTTTTAATTAAAAGTTGTGACATCGCAATCAAGGCTTGGTTTATGACCCAAATACGAGGAGCTATGTAGGTAGTTACAGCGAAACGTTTGACAATAATTGACGTGCGCTAGCATACATTTAGATGTCCCAACTGTTGCTGGAGTATAATTTTAAAGACACGCACAGCTTCCTACAATGAACGGATATGCTGAAGCTAACAAACAACAGAAACATAACTACCAAAACTTTGCAGGTGATGTTATGAACGGTAAACAAAGGTCAAAAGCTATGAACCGTGTAAAAGAGGTTTTGACTTGAATATAACAGTATGTACAATTCGGTGATAGGATTATAGGATATGTTGCTTCGTTCGGAACTTAGCAGATTCGGATCAGACTTCAGTAACACTGTAACACGATTAAATAATTTGTTACAGAAATGTAGAGATTGATTGATATTAAAAGCAAGAGTATTGGTTGATTTTTAGCATTGGAGAGGCTATATTAAGACTTGGTAGATGTGCTCCTGACTGAGGCCCTAAGGTATGAGGGTGATATTGGAGTACTAGAAGAAGCCATAAATAAATTAGAAGAGATGTATATTAGTTGCTAAGCTAAGTAAATCAGATTATTAGAAATTCAAGTCTCAAGCACACCTCTCAATTCAAAGTTTGGTACAAATTCATTGTTTATGTTGTTTGATATTGAAATAGTTATACAAGAGGATGAAACTATTAAATATAATCAGTACCTAAGTGATGAGGATATAATTGTTTGGAGTTATGACATGTGACGATGGTAGAAACTACCGGTAACCGGTTATATCTACAAAATTAAAGTTCAACGCTGTATCCGCAATTAGTTGAGTTATTCTTAGATTCCCTTTAAGGGGAAATTCACCTATTCATATTATATGTTGAAGGTGAGTTATTATTTAATAACAATTTCAGTAAATTCTATTTAATTAAAACCAGAAAGAGCATTTTTAATTAATAGTGGCTGACAGCCGTCGATAAATTAATCATATTACTAATTAATTATTTATTAATCAGAAAAAGTACACAATGATCCTAATATTTTGGCGAATTCGATTACTTATATGTTCTTGTATAGTAATAAATATTTAAAACAAAAGGCTTGGAATTTCATTGCCAAAGACGAGGGGTATGAAAATAATAAACTATTCTTTAACATAGGTACCTATGTTAAACAATCTATTGGGTCTAACAAAGTTTTTCAAAAAGTTACTGCTCTTGCAAAGAAACGAACTGTTATTTTCTATCATTTTACAGTCTCATAACTCGTGATCGTAAAATTCGTTTAAGAAACATTGCTGAAGCAAGTTTCATCTACCACTTCCATCCTACTCCTTCAATTTCTATACAAACAGTTTCAAATTAGTTGTTTTCGCTACTATTAATCTCATAGGGAAAGAAAAGGAAAGACATAAAATCTCTCCGTTCCCCATAAAACTGAATGTTCTGGATGGCGTCCATTTTCCCCATAGATACTGGTCGTAAACTAAGCAATAATGTTATAACCTCGTGGGCCTAGGGCAAACTGCTTGCTGGCCGTGACCTTCACGAACTGTATGATAACGTTATGTATACCTATAGACACGTAACGTCCTTAAAATATGCGGCGATCAATCCTATGTGTAGGTATTGTCTTCTTTTATCTTTGTGAAATTTCTGATGAGCACGAGTCGTAAACATATCCAAAACAATGGTGAAGAATGAATGACAGTGCGAGACTGAACACAATGTCGGTGTCATAATAAAAGCTTCTCAATCTGTAGTTGCTAAAGAAGACAAAGGTGAGCATTTATTCGTAGAAGCAACGTTTAACGCTAATAAAGAGTGAAAGTCACATGATTTATTCCAAATTCATGAATAATTTCACGAGCTACATAATAATTATTTCGATATAAAATAACATATTCACATATAACTCCAAAACATTTCCACATCGATCACTTTTGGCGTTATTCATAAGTAATTGTCATAATTTATTATCAAGGCGTCTGGTGCGATTAATTCTATCGCGCCGAACTCCAAGGGTATCGCTCTGTGCGCTTGTAGGTCAGGTTGGCAGCCTGTATCGCGAAGTAAAGGAAATCTTGTTTCCAGCCAGTTTTCGCGCTTCCTTTCATTATCTGTTCCATTTGCAAATACTTCGGCGAATTTTCCGTTCAGTTATTTCAATTTCGAGAATTTCAAGTTTGCTCACCTTGTTTTAGTAAAGAAATTTACTTTTGGATATATTTTTTCTGCGTGTCATGTTTTTAATCAAAAATATGTTGTTGTATTGTTAGAATCTATTACCAATACTTCGCTTTTGATAGGATATTCGTCGATTATCATGTGCTTTCAACGTTCGCACTTGAATAAAGTGGAACTCCTGTTTGTATATTCTGGAATAAATCAAATCATTTTCCCTGTTTCATATTTGTGTGTTAACGAAGAAAAAGTGTGAAAACGGATAAAATACCTACTATTCATTGACGTCATCAGCTATATGGCAGAATGTTTTATTTTAATAACATTAAAAATTGTATTCAGTCATTGGAGTTCTAAGAAAAAGATACTGCTGTTTCATACTTCGGACTACTCAGTACTTTGGAGAACCAGGCCAAGGCTTGGATCTGAGAAACAAAGGTAGGTCACTCCTGATACACCTACAGCACAAAACAATACAAGTCTGAAGAGACAAACGAAATGTTATAGATCGGCTTACGTCACCTTGTTGCCAAGTCAACGATCAGCGACTGGCAGATGATTGCGGCCACCTTATCTCTACATTATCCACTTCTTGTACCCCCTGACTATATCTACGTGTGTTGACCACCTAATCGCCTTTAATACAGACAGACATCCGTCTCTCCATCGATCTTGCTACGTTAACGTTCCCCCGATCTCAGTAAGTTTTCTCGTGTTACGGACGACATCCGTCTATGTCGCACCATTCCGTTTTAGGAATGTATTCACAAGTTTTTGGCACTTCAGCGCTCTTTTCGGGTAAATGTACTTTTTAACCGACATAAAAAGGAGGAGGTTCTCAAGTCGACGCGTATAATTTATTTTGTCCCTGAATTCCGGATATGAAACCTTCATTTCATAGAGTTCTCAATCCTAAAAATCGCCTACGTACTAATTTTAGCAACTTTGCATTTTTATTACGATACGGGGGGGCCTATAAATAGTCTCGCAAGCTAATTTCAGCTGTGTGACGTAAGAAAGGGTTTACTATACAAAGCTATAAGGTGTGTGTTTGATTATAATTAGCGATACCAGTCTTTATTTAGCTATTAATAAAGATTTTATTATTTATTTCAGCTTGAGTATAGTTTTTAATGTTTTGTTGGTATAATAACGTGTGCTAGCTATACTAACTGAAGAGACAGCTATGTTGCTGGGCAGTTTGTCGCGCCACTTCTTCTTCCCAGTTAAACTCAAACTCAAAGCATTTTTTTCAAAACCATTTACAGGCACTTTTGAATTGTCAAGAAATCGGTCAGTCAGAAAATATGAAGCTAGTTGCCCATTCCAAAGCGTAATAGATATAGGTACCTATGGAGAAGAACGAGCAAGAAACTCCATGGACACTTAAAATATATTTTTACAAAAATATTAGTTACGTCATTAATGTTGAATTTATATATGAGAACGTTGTAAAAAAAGACGTACACGTTAAAGGCGTCCCTCTGGACGCCTTTAACGTGTACGTCTTTTTACGCGTCGTGTCGTTATTGTACTCTTACAGCAAATAGTAACAAAACAACAATCCAAAAATAAAATAAGTAAAAATAAGCCGAGTCAGCTAAGTGATGACCAGCCCCAACTGACGGCGCCCGATCACGAACATGACGCAAGGACCAGCACCATTCAGCCACAGCTCAGCCATTTTGAAGGGAGCTAAATGATCCAAAACACACGCCACCGTCAGCGAGACATTTGAGTGAGCATAGTTTATATACCTACAATGCAAAGATAGTCTTGCAATCTTCAGCAGCTCCAACATATTTTCAAGTGTTACTTAATCAATTAGCTGTGAAGCAGGGCCAGCATTGAGCCAGGCATTTTATCAGCGATGTAATCCCCTAACTTACGATATGCCTGCCTGTATAGTGTGCGTTTTATACAAGACTTGAATTTTGTTTCATTCAGTTGAAGAATGTGGAGAGATATTTTATTAAGTATAACCTTTTAAATAGACTAGTCTTGCGGGATCTACATCAGTAAATTGACAGATTTTTCTGACAGCATAAGCTGCTAAACTTAGCCGTCCAAGAGATGTTAATTGTTTGTAGCCTTGAGTCGAGCGTGATCCCTAGGAAAACAGTTTTATCGACGAATTCTAGTTTCTCTTGATTCAATATTATCTCACAATCACAACCCCTGACATTTGGCAAAGAAAATCTTATGCACTTCCATTTAATACTAAATTATTAGCAGTGAACCAATTTTGCACCGGCAGTAGGGCGTTATTTACGTCGTCAAAATTTGTAGCACGTCTATTTACCTTAAAAAATAAGGATATATCATCAGCAAATAACACCATTTGTGGTAGATTTTTTAATAAACGGAGTAGATCATTTATATACGCTATAAAGAGGAAAGGACCAAATATCGAGCCTTATATAAAGCACTAGGAAGTGGCCGGGCGTTTTGGGGAACTGTCTTGTGCAAGTTTGACGGTCAAAAAGTGCTGATTCTCATCCTAGTTCGAATAAATGACTTTTAATTGAATGCTATATTTAGCTATTTCTTCCCGCATAATGTGTCTTTAGCCCCCCTGATAACCAACAAGTTTCCATGAAGTTTCCTTCGGTAAATTAATAACTAACGTGTGAATCTCTAGCAAAGCAGAACAAGTCGTCCAAAAGACTTTACCGTGTAGTAGTTATAATGTGTGCCGAACATGATTTCTTGCTAAACTTGTTTATAGTCTGTGCCTCATAAAACATCATATTGTTTAAGAAACCATCGCCAATATAATATTATTTCCTATCGGGGTATCAACTATCATCGTCGCGGAACGTGGGTATTAATGTAATCCAATTTTTGTTATTACTTTGCCGTTAACATACTTAAAGCCTGCTTTAGACTAGGTATTAGGTATCGTAGTATAGCCTACAGGTACACATATCTACAACTATTGTATTACTTTACAAGGCATTGTAATCAGACAATTGTTCACCTTCATTATAAATAACACTCGATTCCAGTCAATCGATTTTACTGGTCACACTACATAGTCAATAGATACGTCATGGCAATCGTCAACAATTCAATTAAACATCCATCAATTTATCTAACTAGACGACATTGTCGTTATTGGTGGACTTAATACAGGTTGAAATTGAAAACATGCGACAAATCGAAATGCGAGATTGTACTCATCATTATGGACAACTTTTACTAAGGGACCAAACATGAAATCGCGAAAAAAAAATCACTTGGTCCCTACATTTTGACGAATTATGCGAACATAAATGTAGGGAACTGCTGGTTTTTTTTTCGCGATTTCATGTTTGGTCCCATAGTAAAAGTTGTTCATAATGATGAGTACAATCTCCCATTTCGATTTGTCGCATGTTTTCAATTTCACCCTATATATCAAATAAAAGACTAAGACATCTATTACCAATAAAAAACTCTGTAAAGATCGTTCCTGATAAGGCCGGCCGCATACGTCCGATTTCCTGATTCGGTCTTTAGCGCACACGTTCTTATATTTTCCGTTCGGAAACCCTGACGGAAAATATAAGAACGTTTGCGCTTTAGAGACTTTTAGAGACTTGCTCTGCAGTGGGACAATAACAGATTGGGGCTGTATGGTCGTTGGATTGGTATTATATTATAATTTTCAAGATTCTGCGGGGCAATTGCGTAACACATTATCAATCGGAATCGGTTTCATTTTGACAGTTCAAAAACATTCATTGCGTTATTTACGTGTTGAGCAGACAAATTTTTCGAACTTATGAAGCAATGGATTAGCAATTTGCTTCAAAATTATTCAGATTCCGATTGATAGTATGATACGCAATTTGGGTGCTGAATTATGCTTAGCACCGGACATTGATGTTAATTTTAAATACTAACAATTTTAGGTGTCATAGCCGCCACCGCCGTATTGTAATTTGTATACCTAGCAATGAACACTAATGCGAGCTCTATTAGTACCTGCTGTATATCGTGCGATAAGGATCGCATACGTGTGTGCGCATGGGCCGTGACGTAACCTTATGTGCTAGTGCTAGTACAGCTATCACAATGTGCAAAAACCAAACGGCCTTGTCAAAATTTCACTAGTCACGCACACAGGTGTAGTTTAAAGTGTGTAGGTGTAAGTTAGTGTTAGGCAATGCGCGTTCGATATAATCCTTTAGTAACGGTGTTATAGTACTCTATAGGTACTTTATGTATGGCTGACGAACTTGTGGAGTTGTAACTAATAGATAGCTGTTATCACGGAGATTATTTGATTATGAATATTCGATTTTGATTGCATCGTTGTTTTTGTAAACAACGGGCTGATAAAACTACAATTTGTGTGGACAAAATGATGGAACAAAACAGCCAATTGTCATAATTGATCATGAATTGTTGTTGTTGTGTGATTTTTGTTTCTTTATTTATGTCTGTAATTTACATGGTGTACATAATAAAGAGTATTCTATTCTATTGTAGTATTTCTGATTTAATCTTTTGGTAAACATTGCTTCAGTATTTATTCTCTGGTACGTCTACGTAGTTTCCCATGTTTTCATAAATTATAATAAGCATACTTAACTATACTATGTACTTACGCACGTCATTTACGCAAGTGTCGTGCATAAACAAGGATAAAAATTATCACACCGTTTGAGTATATTTATCCCACGATTTCGAGAGAAACAAAAATAGCCTTTATCCGCTATGTTTCCATACACAGAGAACAGAAGAAGAACAGTCAAGCAAGATGAGTTGAAAGTTTGAAACTGAAGAAACGGTTCAACAAAAGATATTCGCATCTGCCTAATTTTTGTCTAACGTTAATAATGCCAGAGATAGATCAAGAGCCATCGTCATCATCTGTCTAGCCTTCTCCTAACAACGTTGGGGTCGGTTTCCAGTCTAACCCGATGCAGCTGAATACCAGTATTTTAGATGGAGCGACTGCTTATCTGACCTGCACAACCCAGTTACTTGATACCCTGATAACCCAGTTAATACGATACCTTTGGTAAGACTGGTTGCCAGACTTTCAAGCTTCTGACGACACGTAACGACTGTTAGAGCTACACGAATGTCATTCGTGGATCTCTAACAGCCGGGACGAACGGTTTAAAGTGCTTTCCGAGGCACGGAGGGGTCTTGGCATGTAAACATGGTCACCTATCCACGGACCAACCGCGGCAAGCACAGCTTAACCTGATCGATCGACCCGTGCGGTTGTTATTATTAAGCCACAAGATAGATCAAGAGTAAACTAATTTAATAATAGTACAACAAAATGTTTAAACAATTCTAGAAGCCATCGGACCAGAAGCCCTTCAGGTGACAAGGCCAAGTTTCAAACTCACGTGGCCCGCCTAACTAGTTCCTCTATCACCTCCTACCGTCATACATAAAAGAGACAGCTATGATAAAGACACGGGTATGGGGGTTACAGTTCAAAGCAAGCTGTAATATTAAGTTCTAGATGAGGAAAAATGCACGTGGATAGCGGAAATCGGATTTAGATAAGTCTTTGTACGTTAGTATGTGATATGAGATCTTTGAACTCGGTAATGACCGTGTTGGCATCTCTTCCATTTATATTAGTAAGGTAATAACGACTGTTTCATATTCAAGAAGTGGCCTGTACAGAGCGTTCGACGAGAGACCTGTGCGACAATTCTAGTAGCTAATAAAGATCAAATCGTAAAAAACGTACTTATTCATTTGTATGAAACTGACAGCTGTCAAGAACGCATTCTCTCGACGGGCGGATTTCGGCTTTGTTGACTTTGAAGCAGAGGGATCGTTAATACAAAGTCAGGGCCGTAATACTATTTCGGCACGTGACCGAGATTCTGCTGCAGCGATTAGAGAGACAGCGAATTTATGACCGTGAACGGCATGAACTAACATTAATCTTCACAGGAACCCGAGAACATATCCTAGCCGCATTACAAATTGCATCCGAACCTAAGTAGGAAGTCTCCTGCAATGCATCACGGAATGAAAACTCACGTGTGAATTATTTATAGCTCAGCTCATATCCAACTGTCCCTTTCATACTTGATGTTTTCGAGTGAGAGAGAAAACTACGTGAATTCAGCGACCGGTAACGCTGATGGTTTTTTCGGACAGACATCGGCCCTTAATTATACTGATGGAGCAATTTCTTTGATAAATGGGAAGAGCCTCCGCTAGTAATTCACAAATAGATAAGCTTGATGTTCCTCGTGCACGCTATTTTTGTCTCTATTATTTTTAAATGCCACCCAAAATGGCATGCAGTTTGTTTAAGAGTATAAGTATGTCTTTAAAAAACTTTTTTACAAAAAAAACAACCGACTTCAAAAAAAAACACTACAAAGTGAAAAATAACTTTAATTTCGGAAGTCGGTGTCGTTGGTTCCGCATTTTCGTTTTTTGACACCGACTTCCGAAATTAAAGTTATTTTTCACTTTGTAGTGTTTTTTTTTTTTGAAGTCGGTTGTTTTTTTGTAAAAAAGTTTTTATTTTTCACTTTTTAGTTGTACCTACCCCACACCAATTCAATTAACACTAGTGCATTTGCACTAGTGTTAATTGAATTGGTGTGGGGCAATGATGTTTGAGTGCATTGAAGAATTGAAGACACGACTCGAAGAATCATCAAAATTCCCATAGAAATGCCGGAGATGCAGTACATTTATGCATATAACTTCGTACATAAGAATAGTTACCTAATGTATTATATACTAAAACCTTCTTGAAAGTATGTAGATCACAGTAATGAAAGAATTATCAAAATCGGTTCAGTAGTTTTTGAGATAATCGCGGACATACAAACATACATACATACATACGGGTCGAATACAGAACCTCCTTTTTTAAAGTCGGTTAAAAAATACTTAAAACGTGTACTTTCGAAAATAATGGTAATGTATTCGCAGAAACTTTCGCAACAGTCGAAATTAGTTTTGCTAAGTTCGACACGAAATCAGAAATTAAAACAACGTCTGTTTCTCATACATTTGTCGAGTATTAATTACAAGCACATTTGTGGAAAAAAAGAAGAAAAACCTTTTGTCTCTAATGGGTTGATAATATTATCGCTATAATAATCATTATTATCGTTAAAGCATTCATTATTATCGCTGTGACTGAATCACGCGGCCAATTAAATTAGAATTTTGTATAAATACTTTAAGTACGCACAATAAAATGTGGAGGTTGCCAAAACACTGACGTATGTATCCTAATTCTAATTGGATTTCCTAATTTAGTTATGTTCTCTATTAAGACTTACAACATTAGTAGCCAGGCCACTGACACTACGTAGGTACTCTTACATTGCATAACATAAGAAATCTAGTACTCGTCCATCAAGAGAGTAATCTCATAAAGACTTCGTGCCATGCAATTCTACATATGAATGCCTAGTACATTTATCCGTCTTCGAAATATGTAGGTAATACCTAACCCCGGATTTTGGCATTATGCGTTTCACTACATTAGATCTCATTGATATAGAAGCAAGCCTATGTAAACATGCGCCAGACATTGGCAATCTAATAAAGACAGTCAACTCAATACTCCCTAAATCTATTCACGGCCCACGGGTATATCTGCTGTAATTTGAATATCAAACTTCAGTCTTGCGTTATGTCTGTTTTGTCTGAGTCCATTCACTCAGTACGGTACAAGGTCGTATCCATATCCTCAGTTATTTAGTGTTTAATAGATTTACTATAGCGTTCCTAGAATAGATTTAAGTGTCTTCGAGTAGTGCGTGTCTCTACGCAATGAATTTTACATGATAATAATAAGCGTAAATATTTGGGCATCAAATATTCAAGAGGTTCGCAAACGTGAAGACTGCTCAAGAAATATTTAGAGCTAAATGAATGAAACCGAGTAGTCGCTGTAAGCTTCCTGTCTACGGAGTAATAATAAGTACTCTGAAATCTTATCCTTTCAAGTTCTCATGTTCTTATATCACCTACAAAGATAAAATAAAATAATGATTAGATATGATTTGTGTATCCATTCCTGAGGTAACGTTATATGCAGCCGCCAAATATGGTGACTTTCAAGTTGTCGAAATGGCACCATGTCGTGACTGTGTCACATAAATTTTAAATTTGCTGATTCATATAAGCCCATACTCGTTCACTGTTAAACCATAGGCCGTCTATTGCCAAAAAGGAAGGTCGTCAGTTATATGTATTGCCGTTATCACGAAGCTTGGCTATTGTTGATGCAAAAGAGGTTGCAGTGGCCATCTTCCGGACATGAATATCTTCGTCTCCTTTGTCAACATGTCATATTTGCCAAGCATATGGTGGGTATTCAAACTACGTCTATCTTTTCAGCACAACATTTACGACAAATTCTTTAAAATGGCTATCAGGTATTCCTGTCCGCTCGATATATAGAACATAATACCTACTTTATTTAATGCTCAGCGGCATCTGCGCGGATGTTCATTGTAAATGGGAGCTCTTTATGAGGCAGCGTGTAATGACAAGTATAATGTAACACAATCAAATGAATACTGCCAACTACTTCATAAGTGACTCTTCAATGGATGGACCAAGGACGAGTGTTAAAAAGAATAGATGTAGTGTTGGCCTAATGCTTAGCTTAAAACTCAAAATCTATCGCTGCCAAAAGGCTCCCTGCTGAAAGCTGAACGTCAGCGCTGTCAAAAATTTAAATGAAACTGTACAATCGGGGGGACCTAAATAAATCAGACAATTTCCAGCTCCAATTCGTTCCAAAACAAGTCATTCATGCGATTAGACAAAACGGCAGCACGCGTTGCTAATTTAGCAATACTATCAATCCTGAACTCTGCAGGAACTAACACGATAACCGCTATTCTCGTCCGAAGCCGAATAACGTAAATACTGAATACAAGCGCGACATTTATTTATGACCCAAATTAAGAGGTGCTTACTTATAATGATTGGCGAAACTTTTAGGTGAGGTGTACCACGTGATTCGCTTGGCAACGGCTCTGCACACGCGACTACGACACGAATCTTCTACATTATAAAATTATTGTTGTGCATCAAATGCTAAGACAATTTACGGACTTTGATCATACAACGCGACATTATATTGCGGTAGAATTGTAATGTAATTTGCATGTCTGGGCAATAAGGAAGACTGCTCATTAAACTTCGTAAGCGATAGTGTGAGAGCTGCCAATATTGTGTGTTTAGGAGCGTTCGAAACTATACAATAATTTGTAATGTTTTGAAGTTTATGAACACCTAAAACAGGCCATTTACAAGTAATTGATACCCAAACACTTACGTCAAAGCTAAGTCTACTAGAATTAATGTGGTAACAGGACTATTTCGGTGTACGAATCAGTTGTACTAAGGATTTTTCTGGAAAATCTGACCTCAGACGGAATCACAGGACGTCAAGGCCGGACGGAAGCAGTGCTAGCTAGGGCTATGGTAAATTGGAATTAATCTACTGGCATACGACCGCACGAGCGTAATAGGGCCATATCTTATCAATTGAATGTTACTGGGTTTTTTTTAGTAAGTATAAGAACATGCCTAGCGTCACAGATGAACAATTTTGGCCGCGGCGCTTACGTAACACTACGTGCAATATCTACTTTTTGGGAGAGCCCATGTCTTTTTTCTAACGTTCATCTCCATTAGGCCGGCTGTTACCAAATGACCGAAAGATTCCAAACACGTGTTTGGTACTGATAGGTCCCTCGACGCTAAATGATAAGGATAACGATGATGACGCATATTACTTTATAAGTAAATCTGTCAGCACACAGAGATAATGAAATAAGCGTGCTATGTCGCCGGCTTAAACAAATAAATGTGTTTGATTCGCGATTACCCAAAGTCCTTCACGGAGCATAGCTCTGATTTGAGGCGGGTGTATAACTAATTTTGTAGTGTTCTGCAGGTTTAAGTCTAAACCAGACCATTTTAGATTTAACTTAGCAAAAATCTGGTGAGCTAAGTGAATCATATCCCGAATGTTTGTTTTAGGATAAAAGATAGAATCACTGGCATTTGGCTAGTTGACCCCCCCTTTAAATAAATGACTAGCTGCGCCCCGCGGTTTCAGTGGGAATATCGGGGTAAAAACTATCATATTATGTCCTTACCCAGGCCCAGGGTATAGTCTACCCATGTGCCAAATTTCGATTTATTCATCCAAGTCCGTTCAGCCGTTTTAGCGTGATAGCGTAGTATAGAGGTTTTCTATATTTATGTCTGTAATTTATATGGTGTACATTAAAGAGTATTCTATTCTATTCTATGAGGAACAGGGTGTAAAGTTCACTCAACCTCCATAGAAAAGGGAGGATCCTCCGACCAGACGGGTGTTATGTCTGGCGGGCCACTGCCCGATGATTCATGTCGGGCCGTTGTATCTATGCTAGTTGCGCGGTAAACTCTGCTTGCGAGATGCAGGATTTGTGCGACGTCAGTATGACGCGTTGTTCGCATGTGGCGTTGTAGATACCGCTACAGTAGCAAACAAACACAAAAAACCAAATCTTTTCTCTTTATAGCCGCTCCGATGTCAATATTACAATAGAAAAACTAATTGTGTCTCATCATTAGTGACAGTTGAGCTATTAATAATAGGTATTAGTTTAGATATTCATATGATGTCAGAGTCGATTCACATAACCCCATGTTTCGTGCGTATATGAAATTATGAATACATGATCAGATTTTTTTTAGGCAAATCAAACTTGGCAATAGTCCAGGATAACACCATAGTAATACAGAGTTATACAATGTTATTATGTCAGCCTACAAATACCACAGTATAGGGATTCCTTATAGACTTGTAGGTATAGCTAATCTTTCCGACTAACCGGCTCGTAAGATGCTTTATGGGGTCTTTTCACTCCGTAACTGTTCTGTTACAGCAATCACAAACAACGTAAACACTTCAGTCGTTAATCAAGTTCCGTGATTTAAACCTAACTTTTCTGCGAATTGTGCTCCAACATTTGACATTTATCGCGACTCTCGTTCGTAGTTGCGTAAGTTTAGGGAAGAATCCCAGAAATTGGTCCAGTTATCCACTTCTAAATGTAACAGATACAATAATGTTACATAATCAAAGTGTAATGTGTAATAGAAATAAGCATTTGTAGGTATAATTGCACGGTACCGTAAAAACGCGCGACGGACAGACAGACGCGGCGATGGCAAAATAGCCTCAATCCTGTGGGGGTTGCGGCTATTTTGGCAACGCCGCGTTTACCGGTTACACTTATTAACACTTTCGTATCTGTTACAGATATATTATTACGGTTACACTTTTGACATTATTAAAAAACACATATAAAAGTGTTACATATTTGATTCTGTTATCAATTCAATATGTAACACTTATAATTCTGTAACATTTATGAAGGTGTTTTTAAGTCCCTGCTTATATTGTTTTTCCCTAAACTCCTATTTTGGTAGGTAGGTACGGTAATAAGGCACGTGCTGAAATAATAACATACACAAAGGCTAAAATTACCTCGTAAATATTTGACGGGCGCATGCTACTGAATTAGGAGTTGAAATTACTTCAACATGTAACCGTTTGTATCGGTCACGCCTCGTTACGCAATGCTAGAAGTTTTGCAATTAACATAATTATGGTAAACATACAATGAGGCCATGAATGGAAATGCCAATAGGGTTTTAATTACCACTGGCAGTTTCCCTGAACCGATTAATATCAAAGTCGGTTTAAAACTTGCAAACCCTATTAGTGTAGAACTGTTTGTTCGACATCGGACAAATGTCAGCACAGCCTTGGAACGCTCAGGGAACAGTCGGTGGATAATATAGGATTACAGGCGCGAGTTGTGACGTAAGCTTAGCCATCTAAGTGGAGAATTTATCAGCATTTTCGGGACTTATGTAAGACTATCTGCGCCCCGCGGTTTCACCCGCGTAAATGTCGATCCCGTGGGAATATCGGGATAAAAAGTAGCCTATATGTTAATCTAGGGTGTCAGCTACCTCCATACAAAATTTTATCAAAATTGGTCCAGCCGTTTGGGCTTGAAGAAGTAACAAACATAAACACACACAATCACAAATATTAGTGTGATGATGACACTACGTCTGTATTTCTCGAAGGGGTATGCAGACGTGTACTATTTCGCCAGTTATGTGTAAGTCGTATGTAGCAGCAGGCCAGTCTCTGGGCTACAACTAATGGAAATGTCATGAAATGTTTACATGAATTGGGACTTGTCAACACAAAATCAATAATGTACTGTCTACTATTTGAGGTCAGCTTACAGATGCGACCGAATTTCTAACCTCCGCTTTCTTAGCCATCAATATTCTATTTCCTCTGCTAAGGTTAGACCAAGTTTCAGGTATCTTTGAAAATTAGTTCGCGTTACGAAACAAAGATAAGTATACCTAGTCCGCCATGTTATCTGACGCGACGACTCATCTCCTGCACACAGCTTATCTGTTCCGAGTTATAGCAGTACATATTCGTTTAACGGCGCCAACCTTTACGGCTAGCATTAACTTTATCACGTAGCACGAGGGTATTATCGCCAGTAAACGAGGAGTGTCATGGATATTTCCTAGTAAAATAAAACAGCGTGAAATCGATTAGGATTCACGGTGAAGAATCTAGGTGTAAGTTTCTCTCAAAGCGTTTTCATCATCGACTTCATTGACCGCACTTGGTGGATAGTATGCTTACGCCGGGAGCAGCAAACACTGCGTTACCGTAAATGTAACCGTAAATGTGGTGCTGTTCCACAAACGATGGGACACTTAGTGTCGTGCCCTGCGTGTCCTGTCAGCTGCACGTTACAGGAACTGATGGACGCCAGTGATGGCGCCAAACAAGTAGCCGAATTCTGGGCCGAGTACATTTAGATTGCTATCGACACGCTAAGAAAAAGAAGATCATTGACATCCTTATTCCTCTCATCGCTGAGTAATAGGCCTCTTATGTGCCATGCTTTCCTAGTCCATGCGAGTCTGAAGCAATTTTTACTCACAACCTTCTAAATGTCATCCACCCATCTATCCGACTGTTGACCAACACTCCTACCAAAGCGTCTTACTGTAACTCACAAACATCACTAGGGTCTTCACTATCTTCGCGACGCGTGTCCTCGTGTGTATGCGCACTAATTCATCTACTGCTAGGGCAAGATCGGAAAAACGCCATGTCAAATTCAGTTACTTATTTAACCCAAAGTGGTATAATAGCCAGGTAAGTATCGCCATTTAAAAATGGGCCTTTGGAAAAATTAGAAATGAGTTAAGTCGGTACCCTACGGAACCACAGTAGGCATGGCTGTGAATGTTTTCATATCACAATGACATAAGTTCATTCATCGCATTCATCGCTTGTCAGTAGTTATAAACTGTCATTGTTTTCAGTGCACAATCATTTTATCGATGCGATATCCGTTATAGCATCAATTGGGGCTAATGGTTTTCATATTACTAGAGTTTATACGCAGAGGCGATGAAAGTTTGGAAAAACTGATTGTGGTTGGGAACACCGAAGGCAAACGATCGCACGGTCGTTCACCAACACGATGGACCGATCAGGTGAAGGAATCATCGTCCTCTAAATTCTACACGGTGGTAAGAGATGCGCTGGACAGAAACCAGCCGGCCGCGCCGGTGGAGGCGGATCATCCGCTCCAGATGCAACTCCGAAGCTGACCACGATCCTCAGACATGAGGGACCGACTACAGAGAGAGAGAGAGAGAGAGAGAGTTTATTCGATGAATTTTAAATATAACGACACGATGAGCTGTGTTTCTATCTGCTTACTAACAAACAGATCCAAAACAATACTCTATTTTTATAACAAACAAGGTCTATCAGAACACTTGGGTACCTAAACCTCAAAATAATATAGCTGACAGCGTTCAAGAAAACCTTTGAGGAAGTCTCCTCATCCCAGGCGACCGCCAATTTTCATTTTGTTTCATATCATTCAATCGGCGAGCCCTCTTCATTATTTCGCAACGTGTTTCTAACCAGTTTTCTGTATTATTTAGTAGAATATTTGATAACATCTCAACATTTTGCAATGTCCCCTCGTGCAAGTCGTGACCATGAGAATTACATGGCAGTCAAAACTAAGTAGTTTTGATTTCAAAGAGCATCAGAATGATGTAGCGTATTCCGTAATTGAATCACTGACGGAAATACAAATCAATCAAACATTTGTTTAGCAAAGAAGAGGAAGTTAAAAATTAACAGACCCCGTCGGTTAAACAATAAAATTCTGCATGGCCATGATTCCCGTGATTTTAGTCAGTCCGTTCAAATGATAAACGATACTTATGACGATAATATCACAATCTAACGCGTTTATCTACGTTATCATTTATATCTTATCAAGGAATCCAGTTGAGAGGATTTCCCCACTGCATATTTCGAATGTTTCTTACTACAGTAAATAAGCATCTACTGCAAGCATAGGGCTCGCCTCCTGTTAGATGGAATATAAATTTAACGGGGGAAATATGATGTTAAAGTTTCCCGGAAAATGATCAAATTCGGGAAAAATTGAACATCCTTTTTTCTATGGGATTTTTATAAGAACTCAAGACGGTATCGAAATTTTTTCTGTCGGGTCAGCTAGTATGATATAAAAATCATAAGCTCCGGAGCTGGGTAGATACATTTTAAACAGTCTCCTTTTCCCAAGCTTGGTTTAGCTAGCTTTAAATGTCATTTCTGCTGTCGTAATCAAAGCCTTTGCTAATTCATAAATATTTCGAACATTGTCATGGTTTCTGCGTCCATTTTTAGCCCTTAAAAAACCGTATTTTCTTTTTCAATTAACATAGTTACAGCTATTTTATAACTAATTATATGGCGACACATGCGTCATTGTAAAAGCAATGACCGTGCTGACGTATTTAGATGTCAAACATCTGTTATGGAACAAAAAGTATCAAAAAAACTTCATGGCATAATACGCTTTATTGCTCGTTGGTTAACGATTATAGTAGCGTATTTTTATTTTGGCAAACGGCACTGCCTAATTTTCGGTCTCATGTCTGGGTTACAAGTTACAACGATGAATGACTCACAAAAAAAAGACAAAAAAACCTCTGTATGAACGTTATTGCTACAGTGTCAGTGGGTAGGTCGAGCACGGGTGTACATTATTTGACCTTTGAACTTGAGGATTTCATAATTACTTTTTAACCCAGCTGCTCTAAGCTACGTAATAAAATAATAGAATACGTAATCACTACGAACGCGACCTTATAATTGCTAAATTTGAGGAAATAATGCGCTCCCCATATCCAATAACAAAACGTAATAAATATCAGCTTGATTATAAAAACCCGTTATAAAATTCCACTACACGATCTATTTTTTATTAAGTACATTGCAGGTGTAAAATGAATAAGCGAACGTTTTTCACAACTGCCAGACGGATCCCTAATAAATACTAAATAGACTTGTCCCCTCGGCCCTCGGAGCCAAGAAATACTTACAAGAATGCGTCGTCGGTGTTCGGACACACGGCGCGCTTCCGAAAGCACTTTCGCCTACGTTCGGAATCGCTCGGCAAACTCCGCACCCCACAGCTGACTGGGCCAAGGTGGGAGCGAGAAGAGCATGCGCGGGCTGACCGCGCGCGACAAGGACCGCGCTCCGCGCAACTCGCAGCGCCGCCATTTACTTCTTTTCAGTGCTCGGCCCCCGTCGTAGTGACAGTGTATTTCTTTTATCACTAAGCGCAGAGCTTATTCGTTTTAATTGTGAAATTCCTATATAAAATTGTTTACAAATGTTTGGAAATGTGTGATTTGTGAATGTGCAATGGAGTTAAAGTTAAACAGATGAAGATACGAGCCATTCGTTCGAGCATGGCTGGCTTCATCGCATCTGTTGTCAACATAAAATAACGTGGATTATGCAAGTTGGAGTAAAATGTGGACGAGTGTTAGGTGAATTATGTGTTTTTATTACGTTAAACGTGTCAATGGTTATAATTGTGTGTGAGTTTTAGTTACAAGTGTGTCCCGTTGTACCCTACAATTGAGTTGGTGTAGGTACGTACGCAGACGTCGGCTGACGATTGTGTGGAGCACGTACGTAGTGGAACCTAGTGTAAAAGACGAACACAGTGCACGCGGTGCAATTAGATTATCTTCAATTGCGATACATAATACGAGTGTGGCCATAAAGACATACTAATGAGCCGCTCATGCTCGGCTCGTGTTTTTGTAATGAAAACCTTCCACTAGCGGTCGACTGGATCGCTTCCACTCGACAATATTAGTAATTAAACTCACAAATTACAAAACATTTATAGTAAATTAGTAACTATGCCACAGGAAAAATAACCTGTTTTAAACTAAGTGAATATTTTATACTGGGACAGTAATTATAAATGATTTAGGGAAGTGTTCTAGTCTAGTTGCCTTTACAGTAAGTTGATTACGGTTTAAAACCTTGAAATCTAGGTCTAGGCGGGCAACTTTATTACTCTAACATGCAACAGTATCGAAACCGGAGTCTGCTATAAATGTGATAGCACCGTTAAATACCTATTATATTGAAAACAAAGCATTCGTGAACTCATTCGTTAAAATTATTTACAATCACGAACAATCGTGTTTATCAATTTTATACGATAAACGCATTCTATTACTTTTCACATTGTGCCAAAAATTAAATGAGAAAGTGTAAATGACCTAACAGAATCTATAAACATGTCAAATATTCTTTATTCTAAGTTGTTCATTCAACTAGCTACGCTTTGATAAAGAGTGAATAGTTAGGACACAAACACAGTGAGTACAATAGATAACACAGCAGGAACTTGAGCAAACAATTTTCTATTGTTTCAGTAAATAAGACTATGAGGGTTGTAATATAATGCAGCGGCTGCACAAAGTTTTAGCGCTGGCAATAATTTGCGCAGCGGTGAGGGCGCAGGACTGCCCCCCGGCCTGCTCGTGCAACAGCACCCGGCTGGCGTGCCACGCCGCCGCGGCCCCGCAGGACCGCCTCACACGAGAGTACTTCTCCGCATCCTACGGCAACCACCTCAAGGACCTCTCCTGGACCAACTCCAAAGTAAACACCCTAGAAATACACGTCTTTGACGGACTCATCGACTTGGAGTACATCGACTTGAGCAGAAACGAAATCAGAAGAACCGAACACGGGCTGTTCGGCGGACTCGGCAGACTCAAATCTCTCAACTTGTCGCGGAACTTCATCGACGATATTCCCCGGTTCACGTTCGCCGATTTAGAAAATCTAGAAGTCCTAGATGTGTCCCACAACCGGCTCCACGTTATACCATTCCAGGTCTTCGGGCCGATAATCAAACTCCAATATTTGGATATATCGCATAATAAAATAGCTACTTTCTTAGATTACTATTTTAATCCTAATAGACAATTGAAAGCACTGTTCCTAAATAATAATAGCCTAGTCAAAATTACGTCTAATGCTCTAGTCAACCTAAAGGAATTGGAGACACTGGACATCTCTAGCAACAAACTAGAATACATACCCAAGTCAATATTCGACAACTTCGAACAGCTGAGAAAGCTGAATCTAAGCTTCAATCAGTTCCAGAACATATCACAAGAGGTTTATAAGAATCTTAAGAACTTAAGGTGGTTAAGCATGGGTGGCAACAGACTGCGAACACTGCCGCCGACGCTCTTCCAGCATAACCAACATCTTCAAACAATCTACCTCGATCACACTGAACTAGCAGTTATACAAAACACTAATTTCAAAGGCTTAAGTACTCTACAGAAATTATACATAAGAAATAACGAATTTTTAAGAGAAATAGAAATGTATGTATTCCAAGACACGCCAACCATCACACACCTGGATCTAAGTTCTAACGCGTTACTGTCCCTGCCGCAATCTTTGACAATGTTGACCAACTTGCAAGAACTGAAGCTGGCTAACAACCCGTGGGCGTGCGACTGTCGGATGGCGTGGTTCGCGGGCTGGGCCGACAAGAGGAAAGAAATCATCAAGTCGGACTTGAGTTGCCCGCTCACCTACCCCAACGATATGATAAGAATTTTGAACCACACCAATTGTAAACCCCCGACGTTGGTATCTAGTAGTCCTCTAACACTATACAGATTGCAAAAGGACGCTCTACTAGAGTGCAAATTCGCGGGAAACCCTATGCCTTCCATCACTTGGATCACGCCTACGAGGATGGTGTTCCACTGGAACCCCGAGCCGCTGATCCAGGACATATTCCACAAGCATGGCGTCGCCCATGACCAGTACTACCACGCCATAGATAATTCCAAATCGAGAGTGAGAGTGCTCGACGACGGATCACTGTTTATAGGAGATATACATAGACAAGACTGTGGAACTTACTTATGCTTTGCAACGAACCCCTTGGCCAACCATACGGCGGAGGTCGTGCTCAACATAGATCCGATGACTATGTTAGAGATTAAAATGTATAGTTTATTGTGCGGTGCGCTATGCGCCGCTGGATTCTTAGGACTTACACTGTTTGTGCAGTTCTTGCGCTACATATTTTTCAGGTGAGTTAAATTCCATTACTAAGATGTTTAGTTTGTGTGTGTCTATGTCAGTCTAACGTCGCAATGTATTTCTGTTTCCAGATTCCGTCTGATGGAGACGTGTTGCAGCTGCTGCACATGCGTGAGCCGCGACGCGCCGCGCTCGCGGCAGATATTCAGCATGCTGGACAACATCGAACAATACAAGAGACAACAATTAGAGAAACTACGAGAAAATTACGCAGTTCAAGTGAGTATATCACACTAATTAGTTGCCTCTCGTCACCTGGTTCACGTGTACGTACCTATTCTAAGCCGTTAATGTTGTTACAGGTTCATCGCATCAAAGAGAACTGTACGCAACAGATGGACTGGATACAGAGCAGTTACTCCTCACAAGCAAGCCATTTACGAAATATTAGAGACATCGGCAGCAACCACTTGAGTGCCATGAAAGACCAGTATTGCGACCAGGTATTAACATACATTTTTAGAGTTGTATTTCCTCATAACTACATCTCTGTCAGTATAGTTGTTAACAATTATGGAATCAACTAATTTGAAAATAATTGATTGCACAGGTGAAGCGGGTGCGCGAGTACTCCACATGCCAGTTGAACTGGGTGCGCGAGAACTACGTGTTCCAGAGGAACAAGATCCGCAAGTTCAGCGCGCACCAGGTGCTGCGGCTGCGCGAGTCCTACAAGTACCAGCAGCAGACGCTCAACAAGGTGTTGGAGAACCTGCCCAGCCTGTACTTCGAGAACTGTCGTAGTGGCTCTTGCGGCCGGAGCGACTCCATGGCCTTCGACCCTGACGAGGAGGTCATCGACATGTACCTCAAGACGAAGATCGAGAAGCTCTCGAACCTGCCCAACCCGATATTCGACGAGGAGAGCAAGATATCGGTGTACTACACGCCGACGGAGCGGTCGGTGAACTCGCGAAGAAACTCGCCGGTCCCGGAGCACATCCACATCAACATGATCGAGAAGGGTCCGCCGCGGTTGCTGGCGGCGATGACGCCGCTGCCGATGGAGCCGCTGCCCACCGAGCAGGGCTCGCCGTCGCCCACGACGTCCAAGGCGCGGCCGGGCCGGCGGCGCGCGCGCCAGGAGCCCAAGCCGTCCAGCGAGCCGCTGCTGGGCCGCGACGCCGTGACGTACGAGCGCGGGCGGCGGCGCGTCACGCTGCCGGCCAGCGCGTCGTCGCCCGAGCTGAGCGCGCGCGCGGCGGACGCGCACCTGGCCGCGCGCGTGCTGCTGGCCGTGGAGCTGGCGCGGCCGTGCCACGCGCCGGGCGAGTGCCGGCGCGAGCCCTTGTAGTATCGGCTGCTGACGCGCGTCTTCAAGATCTACGCCGTCTCCCGCGCGCCCGACGTGCAACTTTGTGATTTTAGCGGCGAATCACCTTCCTACGTATGACTGTGTTCGTGAATCGGAACATATCTTGCCGGATGTCAATAATAATGTAAGGTTAGCATAGTGCGAAGGGACCGTTCGGACTCGGGTGACGTCGCCGCCGAAGCCGCTTGTACTTCTAAGTAAGCTGTGATAGACTAGATTTGAATTTAGCGACAATTTAATTTCGTACTGTCTCTAGTGGTAGGCGATAAGGAGTATACTGAAACGATCTGTTCGTAGTAGTGAATCGAATGAACCTGTATAATTAAGCATTCTGTGGGTATTAGAACTTGTAAATAACTTCTGTTTGTTTCAATATGTTTTCCATTTTAATGTACGGTTAGGGTTACAAACTCTTAGAGTTATGCATTTTATATTGTTCAACTTAAAGTGAGGTATAAGAGAGTTGTTACTGTATTGTTGTAATTGTTGCGCGGTCATTGTACATGGTGTATCTACTCGGGAGGGGAGCCTGTGACCCTCTGATCTCAACTCACTGCACATACCATCGTCACACATCACATCGTCCACGTTAGTATAAACGCGTGTCAACAAATTAAACTGTCTGTAATTATAAAGTATTCCTTATGATATATATTTTGTGACTGTCCTACAGAATGTATAGAGTCTTGCAGTGATATGCCAAAAATACAATCCAGCAATGATTATTATATAACGTTTCTTAATATAAAATATACAAATATTGTTGAAAATTTTCTAAATATATAACAAAAGTAAAACCGCTAATCATGGAGAATAAATTATTTTTCAATGTACACTTTTAGTCTTATTTGTGTGGCATTTAAATTGCAGTAAACTTACTGAACAATCCCAAAACACACTACAAAACAAATTATTATAATAATACTTCTGGTGGCATGTTGTTTAGTATTATCTTTTGCATCCATCAGCATATCAGATAGTCACAACATTAAAAAAAACTAACATTGAACAGGTAATGTTCTACAGACTAATAACTTTCCATTAATTTATAAACTCGACTCATTCAAATAACACTAATGTAATTTTAACGACTTCCTTACACAACAATTACAAAGTACTTTTTGTTTCTTTTCGATATTTTCTTTAATTGATTTCAATATTTTAATGTGTGGAGTGTGCCTAATGATTGAATTGAAAATTAAATATGTTTCTTTAGTTACAAGACTATGATAAAGTGGTTAGCATAGCGCCATTTTGTATACATTCAGAAAAATACATGAATTTTCTTAAAAAAATCCTTTAAAATAGCAATTTTGATAGGACATAATTTCAGTTATGACCTGCAAGACACAAATTCGTGTACATAAAGTAGAAAGAAGCACACAACATTAAAATGCCAATGACCGCATTATTGCAGTAACTTCAAAATGGCGGACATACTGGGCGAACAAACTGAAGCCGAACAAATAAAACACTTTGTTCTCATATCAAAGTTTATTTGACACGACGTATCTTGCATAACAAAAAACACAATACTCCAATTTTTTCACCAAAATATTATAATAATGACGAGCATACAACTTACATAATATTATTAATGATTATGGAAACTGACAAACGGCTAGATAAATAAAAGTATATAGCTACAAAGTAAAGAAAAACATGAAGAATGAATCAATAACGTTGCAACTTTGTTTTGTGATATCACGCGACGTTTTATATTTATTTTTAACTTGACAAATATGACGAACTTTTCTAAAAAATATCTAAAGTAAATAAAGGTTCCGTTGTCCAGAAACTAAAGGATATAAAAGCTATTCTGGCGCTTTTTTGCTATGTAAAGAATTACCCTGTCACGCATCATAACGCTTGTTCAATATACCTACATCATGAATAAATATAAGTACCAATTTTAGTAGATTGTAATGAATATTTAATATCACGTACGTCCAACTATCTATTCTAGTAATGATCTGTAATACTATTGTAGGTCTACTTCAAAATATTTCTCTAGCATTAAAGTATACTTCTTTATTAATCCTATTTCACATTGCTATTTTAATATTAATCTGTCAAGCCCCGCTAATGAGACAATTGATTTTCTATTGTTTCGTCGCCGATCGGCGAACCGCGCCGCTTGACCGGTTAATATGTGTCCATAATATAACTTTAAAAAAAAGAGTTGACGACACAGACGAACTTGATCGTTAACTTCAAAATTAACAATTACTTCATAGTAATACTGAAGATTTTTAAATACTTAATCTGTTCTTTAAATCCGATAACATTCATATATGTAATTTATCTGTCTGTACCTAATTTTTTTAAACTGTTCGCCGTACATACACACACAAACTCATACCTATACATGGGGGTAGACAGGAACAGCACAATACATGTATGTACAATATGTTGTACGCCGTTTCCGAGCTAAAATTGAAACTAAAAAATAGTTAATTTGAACACAAACAAGACCGCTTGCTCAGTGCAGTGCAAACTCCGTGAAAGCCGACACCGAGGGCAGCAGAAATCGCAGCCGCTGTTCAGTGGCATCAAGTTACACTACAGCAGCTAAATTATCGTATTACTTAAACATGGCAAATTTAATTTACTGCATAGTACTTAGAATACTGTATTTAATGTAAAATACTGGTATTCAGCTGCATCCGGTTAGACTGGATGCTGAACTGAACATAGTTGGGAATAGGCTAGGCAGATGATAACTAAGAATACTGTATTCTGAAGGTCGGTTTGGATCTAACGAGCAAATGCATAATCTATCTCTCTCTAGCAAATTATTTTTGTGTGAACACAGCATTCTTTCGTTGATATTATTATCTACACTAAAATGACAAGAATATCAAGAAAAAATGCTCTTGTTCGGGATCTATATTAGTTTGGTTTTAACCCACTTTTAGACAAAGACATCTTCAGGAGGATTTAGAATTAGATCAAACTAGTGAAGACCCATTCTATCCTCACACTACCAAATTGTCTTTGTGTAAAAAGAGATCTATCATTGTTGTATCTTCATACAAGCAAGGAATGAGCGTTGATCACGCTTTGTAATGATAGATAATCATCACGCCTATATTCCTCGATGGATTAGGCAGAGGTGTGAACTACACACACATTTCACCAGTTATTTTAGGTTCCCTGAAAAAGGGGGAAAGTCTGGCTTTTTAACCGACTTCAAACTAAAAAGGAGGTTCTGTATTCGACCCGTATGTTGGTATGTCCGCGATTTCTTCTCAAAAAGTAATTAACCAATTTTGATGTTTCTTTCATTAACGTGATCTACATAATTTCAGAAAGGTTTTAGTATATAATACATTAGGTAATTATTTATTATTAACTACCTAAATTTAGTATGGTGTCCTACCTAAGTATCCAGTAGCTTTATATTATTCGTGGTAGGACTGGCAAATAGGCTAGCGAGCTACAATTGAAGAGTGGTTACCGGCGCATTGACCTGCAACCCTATCATTATGTCACTGGAGCAGGTCCCCTTCCCGGAAACAACTAAGCCTATTTCCATTTACCGATCGGAATACCTTGGGGCTGCTAGGGGCATGTCCAAACAGCAATGGGACTTAGAACCTAAGTCTGACAGTGACGGGTATGAAAGGCTAGTGTACGTATGCACCACCAGTACAGAATTCTAAATTATATTATTGGCTTGACTAATAGGTTATTTAAAAATAACATTGTGTATGTTTATCTTCTATTAAATCTATTGAAATTGAGTGCTTTGAAAAGACATCTGAACTATAAATTATGTCATTCCTATAAGTAGGGAGCGTCATTTACTTTTTTTTAAATTAAGTAGGTAAATTACATCATTACAACGTAATTATTTTAGCAATAAATAATTAAGTAACTAATTAAATTTAACTAAGAATAGTAATTATTAAATGCCCTTGTGTGACGAGAGCATTAGTATAGAATTAATAATGGCTTCAATATTTATTTAAATGATTATTTATAAAATGAAATGTAAGTATTTAAATATAATAATTAAACTGTTCCATTTAAATAGGCTTAGGTAATCAATTTAGTTCATGATTTTCATTTTGTAATATGAAAATTATTTAGCTTATGGCAATGCTGAAAAATTATAATAAATGGCTGAATTTTAAAAGAAATTCTAACCTTATCAATGAATCCTGAAGTCTGAAACCTGAACAAATCAGATATGATCAGAGTATCAGCTGTCAAATATCATGGTAAGTTGTTCTGATTGTTTCCATTAACAATAAACAGTTAAGAGATTTCACAACTATGTGACTACAAATTAAATAGACTTTCAGTCATCCATGGTGAATTACGAAGAAATAATCCTAAAAACCCTGACGCATTACTGCAGAGACCATCAAGATAGCCTAACCACAAAACCAAAGTCGAATCCAAGACTTCTTTACAATTCAATAGTCCCTGAAAATGGTCTATTCAAATTAGTTCCTTGCTGCAAAACCCTACATTCAAGTGACTCCAAGCATCCCACTTACCTTGGCTGCAGTCCTGTTCCAGATGACGACCTTGTGCCCTGAGTTGAGCAGGTTCTTGACCACGCCGCTGCCCATGATGCCCAAGCCGAGGAATCCGAACTTCATCTGGCTGGCTTGGATATTCTTCTCCAGTAGGGTCTCGGACACGTTCTCCAGGTCCAGTGGGGGAGTGTCCTGCGGAAGGGGAGAAAGAGGTGTTTTAGAATAGGTTTCTCGTTTTAATTTCAACTTGGATAGTAGTATTTTTGTGGATTAATATTTGTTCGGTACGAGAATCGAACCTGCAAGCGCAGAATTTGATCACACGGCCGCTGTTCGCTGTGCTGTAAATACCACCAAGCGTGGGAGTTGGTCTGGTGCTCTTAGAGCTATTTTACATAAGAACAACCTGGTCGCACAGCCAGCAAAATGTTTACAGCTTTATGGTGGGTATCTCAACAGGCGTCCAATTGATGGCGCAACCAACCATACATTTTTGGCAGCGCGACCATGGCTCCACCAGTGTCCCAGTGTAATATATGTATAGCTTTTGGGCATCGCATCTGAAGCTCTGAGTAGCCTGTCAGTAAGAAATGACTAAGTACCCCTGTGTAACTTTTTCAATTTCATCATTAATAATACTTTTCTAAGCTAGTCATCCACTTAAATAACAGTGAAGTAAAATATTTTGAGGAAAGGTGGACTAAATCCATCTTATGCCAGCGCGAATCCACGTGAGACTCAATGGAAATTACGTGATTCCGGCAGACATGAGGTTAAAGGTTCGAGATCGCCAAAATGCACTGAGCAAGCGTTATGTCCAACGCTTGATCCTACTGTTTCAAAGGCTATTGTCCAACAGAGGAACAATGTGTTTATTGGACAGTATTTTTACTGACTACAAAAAAAGGAGGTTATTACTATGCGATGCTTGTGGAGTAAGACACTCAATGTATGCAGCTAGGTGTCACGTAAACTAGATTTTACTGCTGATGCAGTAGCTATTAATTATATAAGTGGGAATTTGCCACTCAGAATAAAACTTTAAGGCCATTGCTACTGGCAATAGCCAAGCGGTTATGACACGGTCTAGCGAATGAGAGGTCGTGAGTTCCAACCCTATCCGTTTCACAGACGTGACGTATTTTTTTATAAGTTGGGAGAATTCTACGAATCTGCCACCCACATTGCATTTAGGTAGTCTTTAAAGCAAGATTTGGCAAATATCCTTATGGCTCACCTTTCGCCGTGTTAAAAGAATTAACAAATCGAAATCAAAATATTTTATTTAACATAAACCTATGTACATGAGCACTTATGAAACGTCAAAAGCTAGGTGCACGGTTCCAATTGGTCGTCTCCTATGGAGAAGAGCCGGCAAGAAACTCCACGGTATATAAAAATTCAAGGTAGCTGACTAACCAAGATGCTTCAGATGTATCTAATCCATACTAATATTATAAATGCGAAAATGTGTGTATGTCCGTCTGTTACCTCTTCACGCTTAAACCGCTAAACCGATTTAGATGATATTTGGTATAGAGATAGTTTGAGTCCCGGGAAAGGACATAGGATAGTTTTTAACCCGATATTCCCACGGGATCGAAACTAATGCAGTGAAACCGCGGGGCTGCTAGTTATCTATATAATTGTCGCCAGACGTGTTTATTTTTAATTTAATACAACCTTCGGTTCTCTGGAAAACACTTATTGAAAACTAATAATTGGTAAGAAGCCTTAATTAGCTTTCCAATATTTCCTGAAAAATTACTTCGAGCACTGGTACTACAGTAGAATAAACAGGTCATATCGAGGCTGCTCTAGGTTTCGCAATATTCATTTTCCAATACAGTTACAAACCAACTATATCTAACTAAATAAAGCTCAGAAATAAAACAAAACACGCATCTGTGAAAGTCCTTTATTAATTAGCAAATGTAACAATATTTTCCAATAAATGCTAACACTGAAAATGATTTTACATTGAAAATTCAAGCATAAAAGTAAGAGAATAGCGTTGAAATTCATGCATGATTTGCAAAGGTAGGCGTAATCCGAGTGCGGATTAATGGAATTATACTGTATGTATATAGGTACCTATATACGTTTGTGTAGTGCATTCTCCCCCAGTTCCCCGAACTGAAATTCAATTATCAATACCTCGGGCAGTTCGGACATGCAAGCATCGCTGTCAGGATCGGGACACGGGTGATTTGTTGTATATTTTGATCAACTACAATAATTATTTTCATACCCTTATGTCGAACGTACGTGTGATGTTACTGCTACGAATTGGGGAAAATCAGTGAAAACTGAGGCACTTTTAGAGCAGCCATGATTTCCTATGATCAGTGCAATAACCGCACAACGATTATTTTTTTGCAAGAGTGTTGTTGCTCTAAGGTAAGCTGCATTTGACAACTATCTGCCAGTGAACTAATGCCTGAATGGAGGTCTATTTACACCAAAAATACAAGTAGGATTAAATACATAGCATAAGTAGCCTATAATGTTCCCACTGCTGGGACACAGGCCTCCTCTCAGCGATAGGGAGTGGGCCGTAATCCACCACGCGGGCCCAGTACGGGTTGGCAGATGTTACGTCTTCGAATTTTTGGTTCTAGGACATGCCAGTTTCCTCACGATGTTTTCCTTCACCATTTTGAGAACAGTGGTGATAAAATAATTTACACAAAGTACTAAAGCGCCTGTCTGGATTCGAACCTACGACCTACAACTCGTAAGTCGCGGCCGTTACCACTTGACCACCACTGCTCTCTACAAATACAAGTATACATACTAAATACAAATATAAAAAGAAAAGCCCTGACTCACGACTGACTTATCAACGCCCAGCCAAAACCCTCGGACCTAGAACTTATGCACAGAGTTTCCCTTTATGACGTAAGTAGACAAAGAATTAGGCCGGATTTGATTATGTTTTCACGGAATATATAAAATATTTAGCTAGTCCTATTAATAAAAATAAACAATATTTCTTTCTTTCTTTTCTTTTCTAGATGCTGTTCGTTGGTAAGCGCATCACTTGAGAACGGCTGGACCGATTTATCTATTTTTTGTTTTAAAATGTTCGTAGTCCGGTTCCTTAAAAATTTTCAAATTCGGGAAAACTGAACGTCCTTTTTTCTATGGGATTTTTGTATGGAAAGGACGTCTGTCGGATCAGCTAGTATATAAATAAAACACGTACCAGACACACAAAATTACTCAGTATCCCTGGCTGCCATTTTACTTATTGTTGATAGCTATATATGTTTAAGTTTTTCTTTTGTTTTCTCTCGCTACTTTCTAGTTAACCCAGCTTTTTCAATGCCGTGAAGCTCTGTTATTGGCTTAAGTCATAATTGTCATCATTTCGCTATCACTGAGCCATGTCTGTAGACTGTAAGATGCTTTAACTGTGACACAACCGCATTGAGTGGTTCATTGATAGTGGGGTGAACATTCATTACTCATGTAATTTAATTATAAGCTGTTAAGTTTCCAAATAAATAAATAAATTAAAAAAGTGTTTTTTTTTTTAGATGGTAATTGTGTTGCTACTTTAATAACTTAATAGTGTTAGGCTGGCAATCGCGAGTACCTACGTTCGAACTCTAATCACTGCAAAGTGCATATACTGACTCCCAACAATGCATAATCTTATCAGCTTAGTTGAAGAGGGAGTCTCCCCGCAATAGGCATGGGGGACAGATAATTGGTTTTTCACGGAAATACCTTTTTTATTCTAATTAGTAGTGCAGTGTTTCTGCAATACTTTCTATAAATAAATGAAGTTTTATTAAATTAGGTCGTAGTTATTACATTTCGAATCTGTATTTATATTTAATGTAGGTATAGTTCAGGGAAGTGCATTGTGCGAATTTGTTTATTAATAAAAAACGGTCAAAGGTTAGTCGTAATTCAAATTGTATAAGTATATAACTTGAAAATACTTTAGTATAGTTTCGAAATAACGATTTTGTTTTAGCAGATTTTCTATTTCATTGTTTCTTTCCCAGATTTTCCTACAAATCATACTAGAATCAATTCTCTCTTTTTTTGTAAATTTTATCGTTCAAAAGTGCCTTTTATGTGCCCATTTGAAATAAATGATTTGACTTCGACATAGATGCCCAAACTGATTAGAGGGTTTATATTTGATTCAGCCTTTGCCAGCTGTGGGACAAAATGTCCCACAGCTGGGCGGCACAGGCCACCTCTATTTCCTCCCAAACCTCTCTATCTATTTTATTTATCTATGCGTTTTGTTATAAAATAAAGTCGCTATTCGAGTCAGTCTGCCTGCTTAGTTTTTCTAAACTATTCAATGGACATAATTTAGAAAATTTATTACGGAAGGTTTAGAAAAAGGTTAATAAATAGGAAAATTAATAGACTTATGTGTATAATACGACAACATTGGGCTCGGATAGTAAGAAAAATGTTTATGAGTCAGAATGAGAAAGAACTTACAAAAAGTTCAGAAATATCGATGTTTTGGCATCACATCAGTAGATTGCACCCATGTCGTATGAAGCAGCTAGTAAGCGAATAAAATAAAAACTGATTCATTGCAAAGTATTACTGCGATTTTCTGCATCTTTGTTTTTTAAATATTGTCTCCCCCTTCTAGCATAATATTTTTTATCATAACATGATCATGACCTGTGCTAGTTCAGCTGTATACCAATTCTGCTTACGACTCCGGTAAATAGAATGTCGCAAAGATTTCCAGTAGTTTCATCCACTTATAACAAGCAATTTATATGAGCCTTTGTTTGTTTAGGGTATTTCAAACTATTTTGCATGCAAGCATGGTTAGGAACTAAGTGTATCAAAATAGCTTCCACGTTTGGCGATACAGCGCACATTGGGACCCTGCTGTATAGCTAATATATTTGGCCTGAGATGCTCTCAAATATTTCGTGCAGCTACATAGTTAGAAGAATTATAGTTAATCGGAAACAAATCCATTGATTTCCGAAAGTGTTTCCTTGCTTCGTGCCATTGCAGCATGTTCTCGTAGTCAATATTAATTCTGTTCCATGACTTGTACCTTTTGCTAAATCGGCCAGGCAGAGTTCAAGTTAGAAAACATATTTCATACTAGGTACTTTTTCTCCTCCTCGTCGTCATCTCGATCGCTTTCCACCGGCGGAGGTTCTTCCCATTTTACTTAATCATCTGATCACATATTTACTGTTAGACTCAGGCCTTGTGGTATGTGGTCAACACAATCTTGTTGGGATCCGGCACCAGCCACCTTGACAAGCTCTGTCCACCGAGCGACTTCCAAGTGATGACTGGGGCTTTTATAAGAATTGAAATAAATGAAACACTAAATTACAACCAAATCTATGATTTATTTGTAAATAAAACAATAATGATAATTTACATAATTATAAAATATTTAAATTTAATTTAGAAGGCGACCGCTGACTGGATACAGAATCGTTCTCATAGAGTTACATACAGGGTGTAACAAGACTCATCACATAGCCGTTATCAGTTACATTAACCATTTTTTTTTTGCTGGGAAACGATATTTATTTTTGGTGTGAAAAAACGCTGTTTACGGCAACGCGCAATGTAACGCACGCTAAACATTGTGCTTGTGGGTGCATGCAACGGTACAGGAGTTGAGGAGTTATACAATTTAATGGCATGGAAGTTTGACCTTCAATATCTCCCTATGCAGAAAATTCCCAGGTATAGTCCAGTATAAGAAATGATCACAGTGACGGAGAACAAGTGACTCTCAGCACCGTTATGCGTCTTTTTACACCTGTTAGAAACCAGTAGTGTTGTTGCGGTCCGTCATTGCGATTGAGCGGCTTTGCCGAACATCCATCAAGTCCAATGATTGTACAGCCAGCCAGCAACGAAAGTCTATTAACACATTACTTTCACATACTGTTATCATCTAAATATAAACAAAATAATATACAATGCTTTTGGGCATTTAATGTAGTATGAGATTACATTATCTTAATTTTACATCAGTTCCATTTTCTTTTTATAAGTATTGTACTCAATAATTCTGTACTAGATAACTGTTCATCGACTTGCATTACTGGCTGTGCAGTGACAATTATTTTATACAAATTTCCATAATCTTTGGTATGCTTAAGAATGACATAGTACAATGATTTAATATCTAATTAAAAACACACAATATGATCAAAGGACTACACTTACCTTGCTTCGCTTTCGGCAATGAAAGACGACAATTTCTTTTTTTACATTCTTACACTTCACAATAAGTACTTTAGCATTTTTTATTTAAAAAACGCGCGCGCACGACTCGATCGCGTGTTACGCGTGGGAAGCGTTTTGCTGTGTGAACGTTTTGGTTTGCGGCCCGCTGCAGCTTGTGTCTTGGCCGCCTCGTCGGGCGGGTTGCGTTTAACGCGAGTGCTTGACCGAGTGGAGGCCTGGTGCAAAAGAAACTGTATTCGCAACTCTTCTTAACTAAACGCTGCTATTTAAACGAAACGCCAAATTCTTTAAAAAAAAAAAAGATAAATGCTCACCAAAAAACTTCATTTATTTAGGGTAATTTTTTGGTAGGTTTATAAAATATATTTTGGTGAGCGTTTAACTAAATAATTTACAAGCCATGTGGCCGATATGATTTCTGATCGGCAAAAATGACGAACGTCCCTACTTTGATCCCATATTTAACCCCTTTAGCGGATAAATTTTCAAAAATTCTTTTATTATTTAAGAAACTCTTGTACAAAATTTTGTGCTTCTAGACCCAGAGGTTTAGGCTGTGCGTTGTCTGTCAGCGAATGAATGAATGAATGAATTCCAGATTTTTATTATGTAGAATGTAAAAGTTACTTACTGGGCGCAGAATGTTGGATGGGCGATGCAGCAAGCTGGACTTCTTGGAGAAGGAATGGTTGAGCATCGAGGGCTTCTCATTGGCTGCGTCGATATCGGTGTAAGAGCGAGACACCTTGCTCTTCTTGCGAGGGGTGGACTTGCCCGCCGACGACGACCGTTTTATAGGCTTCACCTTTGAAATGCCCAAACGTATCTATAAATATTGAGAATGGTCATTTGTGAAGTAATGAATTTGTCGTATGCCAAAACCCATTGTTATCATGCTTTTTACCAAGATTATAGTCATTCATTGATGTCCAGGAAATAATTTCCACAGTTGGGACTCAGGCCTCTTCTTTGAGAAAGGGGGTGTGGGTTTTAATCCACCGCACGGGCCCAATCATCGTCATCATTCAGTCACAATGCGGCTTGGTAAATAAATAATGGTGGCATGCAATCATGCGTGAAAATGACTCATGCTAAGTGTTTATACACACGAGCGGCACGCGTCAATGGCAGACCGCAGAGGCTACTGCAGCCATCGCCAATATGCAGATCGTGTATTTGAGCACCGTAGTCAAATTCACGAGTGGCAAGTTGTCGACGGCTGCATTGCCTCCGCCGTAGTCGCGTGTCGCTCGTGTGCAAGCACACCGAGGTCCTGAAGAGTTTAGACCTACTTATTTAATGTGAATTGTAGATGTACAGGATAGAAGTAATGTTTTCAAATCACAAGAACTTAGATTGGACTTGATCAATGATTGATGATTTTGTCGGCTAAACATAACAATTAAACAGGAAATTTAGGACATTTCCATGCAAATATATGAGTGGTTTTTAATTTATGGTTTATGGAAGGATCCCTAAGCGGTAATCCCTCAGATTTTTGTCATGGGAACTGAACCCTGACTGAGCAGTCTTTCAGACTCCAGAAAGGATTAGTCATTTACGTCTTATGCCTCACCTTAGGAGTAGAGCTCTTCTTCTTGGAGCTGCTGGCTGCTGGCTCAGCGGCGGCTGGTCCAGCCTCTTCCTCCTCAGCTGGCTTCTGTTCCTGGCTCTCATCTTCCTCCATTACATCCTTAAGCTTGTTAAAGTCTTCTTCTGTATTGCGGACGTGTTCATCGAGGTCGCCGAATTTCTGAACAGAGGTTAGGATTAGTTAGTTGTTCACTTTGTTTGAGGTGTATGGGACCATGTGGAAGGATTAAATAGTTTATTGTCCCATTGAGAGCTGAATGTTGGAAGTTGGCTTGACCAAGGATTAAGGAGGACGAACTCAAACTGTATTTAAAGAAGATACATTAATTTAGATTATCAGTCTGCTGTGATTTACTGCAATGTGAGCCCAATCCTTTCAACATAAGACTGAAAGCATGTTCTTTAAATACGCAGTACAAAGAAGTTGTTGCAGTTGGCAGGTGCAACACAATGTTGCCATAAGTTTTTATTTGTTGACTAGATTAATTGCCAGCCCATAGGCCATTACATTGTACCTGATGTTGATCTATATTAAGAGGAGGCTCCCTAAATTTTACGTTAATTTGCATTAATATTCTGAAACAGTCACACATACAATCAAAATGGAACTTTAGTATATGATTCATTGGATCTTTTTCTTTCCATGTACAAGACAGTTACGTAATTGTAACATTTTCGCTCGATTCATATTTTATTCAAAAATCATGTCTTTTTTAAAGATTATTACTTTTTTTTTCAAGATTGCTTGGCCTTTATGTCTAAAATAAATGTTAACAGTAAGAAAATATAGTTTACTATCCAGCCACAAGATATTTTTTCTCTAGATCAATTATTACTTTAGTTATAAACAAAATAAGAATTGAGACTTACGACATTTAGTTTCGAGCTCGAACGCGATCAAAGAGCGCACGCGGTATTCAACCTTATTACGACTACGTTAGCGTCTTTCACCATAGCGGTCTAACCGGTCTCCCATCTCTCTCTCTCATGCGTAGAAATTATTTTAGAGTGCCTGGTCTTAAGACCATAACTTGTAACAATACATTTCGAAGTAATTTATGAATACTTTCAGAAATTACTTTGAAATTTATAGAAACTTCATTCATGTAGCATAAGAACTTGACATAAATTCCTTGCTTCCATAATTATGTGTGTATTATTGATGCGTAGTGTGGGACGCCCCCCAGCTAGATGGACGGACGACCTAAAGACGGTGCCTGGGGTAGACTGAATGCGGGTGGCGGAGGACAGGGTGCTGTGGCGCAGTCTGGGAGAGGCCTATGTCCAGCAGTGGACTGCGATAGGCTGAGTTGATTGATTGATGTATTCAGAACGTAAACGAAGCAAAATGAGTATGCAAGGACTGCCAAGGCCATGCCATGGGAAAAGGTACAAATATTAGGAATGAAACAGGCTCAAATAGGTTAAACATTTATGAAATAAACCTACCTCCGGGTGGACAATGAACTCCTCGATCTGGTTGACGGCCTCCTTGAAGGCGGCGGTCTTGCAGGATTTAATCAGCTGCTCCTTGTATTCCTGGTATGGCTTGATATTATTGTCTTCGATCCAGGCGCTGTTGACAACAACCAGCCATCAGTTTCTAGGTCATGTGACATACTTTTATCATTTGCAGGGAAAAATCAAGACGATAGTAAACAGCACACGATTTAAAACAGCTTAGCATAAGCATAATCAGCCTATAATGTTCCCACTGCTGGGACACAGGCCTCCTCTCTGTAAGGAGGCGTGACCATAATCCATCACGCGTGCCCAGTGCGGGTTGGTGGACGTCACGTCTTCGAATTATTTGGTCAAAACAGCTTAACTTTTCACTTTTATTAAAGGGGTCTAAACAGGAGAAAAATAAAACAAATCAGCTAAATTAACATTTTATTATTCGAGTTAAACTGCAGTCTATTCTTCTCAGGATAGGAGGAAGACAGAATGACGCACCTTACGTTTACGGGTACACCGAATCAAGGACTGCTGCCTATACCGGCTCTATGAACGACGTTTTATGAAAATCTATCTGCACTACCTAAATCCGATCTACGAGAGAGCAACAAGCATGACGCATCCAGCTATGTAAAAGAAAATGTTAACGCACACTGTGTTCCTATATTAACTTGCAGCACACCTATGAAACCCTAGTAGGTGTAACGCCCTACCAACATGCGCTTTATTACCTAGTTACCGTTTCGAAACCGAAGGGAACGTTCGTCGTCCATATTATACGCAAATATCGTAATTTTATAGAATCCTCTTATAAAAATCTCTTTTTCCTAGAAAACCTCGCCAAAAAGCGGGCGCAAAATTAAATTGAGTCCCGAGTATTCCTCTTCAAAAGAATTCCCAGATTTAGTTTTCCAATAACAAAAAACTAGGTCATGCAAAGGGTGGAGGTGAATATATGGAATAAACTAATTGCTCCATATGAAATGAGGTCGCCCGGATATTCGCGGAAACAGCTCCAGCTTCGGTCAGGCACCCTAGAATGGGGAGCGGGGATGAATTCAGCCCCATATGTGCTGTATAGTAACGAATATCCAATTATGCGTCCGCCGGAACCCGGTCGATACTCAGGACACGTGAAACGAAAATACGCCTTAATTAATTTAATCTAGGGATTGCCTTTTCAACGTCATAGCAAAAAACGCATTGGCGTACCCCGTACGCCGAAGCCATAAAATTTTAGGTTTTGCCGACTATTGTGAAGTACGAAAAGCGCTCTTATTACTTCCTCACAAAAGCGCTCTCAATGTAAAATTGATTCAATGGAAGTGCTGTTGACTGTCACTATATGGACGAATGCTAAAAACTACAAGGCTATTATCGTGTCGACGTGCTACTACTAAAGGATGGCTCCAAATTAGCCTCTAGAATATTAGTCCATGCTATAAAAAGCTAGCTACCCGGTGAAGGAAAACATTTGAGGAAACCGGCATGTCTTAGAACTAAAAATTCGAAGACACGTGACATCCACCAACCCGCACTGGGCCCGCGTGGTGGTTTATGGTCCACACCCTACCATAGAGAAGAGGCCTCTGTCCTAGCAGTGGGAACGTTATAGGCTGATTATGCTGATAAAAAGCTAGTTTCCGACTTTGTAGGTCATCCAAAATATCAACAAAGAATTCGTCTTCAGATTTCTGAAGGTTATTGTTGCGATCCTAAGATATCCCATATCAGTTTAAAGCCGCTTCATCACTCCACAATGATCTCGAGGGTCTATTCATTCCGTTATCCTCTCAGTACCGTGTTAAGCAGAGGCCAACAAAAGATTGGCACAAATTGCCTTAGTAAATTGAAAGGGAATGCTAAGTGCATAATGCATTTTGCAACTCCTAGTCTTCCAACTCGATATGTATGTCCCAATATTTCTTCGCAATCTGGGCTATTCATGGCAATATTATGGGCTGGTCAACAATATTGTGATTGCTAAAAGTCATGGAACCTACGTCACAATCACAAGGGTGTCTCTATTAAAACCAATATCAAGCTTCAATCGAATGGAGGTTCATTTTATGTCCAGACGTTTGACTTTGAGTGAAAGATTATTATTTGGTTAGACACACTAGCAGCTAATTAACTGATGCGTGTGTATCTGTGGTGTGTATCAAATAGCTTGGAGATATTTAATCTGTCCAGTCGATTCTTGAAGCAATTCTGTGTGGGAGCCGTCACAACATTTTCTGGGAGCCTACTCCATTCTGTTACAACTCGGTTAGACAAGAATTGCCTCACAGGCTTTTTCTTTGATGGATTTTTCCATAACTTTAGGGAATGCCCACGCAAATACACACATCAAAAGTGTCTAGGGATCAACATATATTTTTGCAATAACTTTTCTCCTGATTGATATTAATTAAAATTTTCTTTAAGGATTCATCAAATAAAGTGTTTTCGTTTGTCACAGTAACGATAAACCAAGTCACCTTTGCATTAATAAAGAAATTTGCCATTTTCCTAATAAAGGGATTTTTGACATTTGAACCACTAACACAAAAGTTCGAAAAAAAGACTGAAATAACAGTTTTCTTTAAAATTTTATTGGGTAACTTAAACAATTAATAATCCGTGTTTCTACCGCGAACACTAACAACACAAGAACATCGGTTTGGCATACTCAAAATGAGTTCATCCAAATCACGCTGTGGAATGGCCGCCCATGTTCGTTGCAACAACAAAAAAGGTCTTCTTGCGACTGGATACCCTCCATATTCGGCAGAGCTCTTCTCTGTAGCATATCCCATGCATGCTCAATCGGGTTCAAGTCTGGCGACTGAGCAGGCCAGGGCAGGACATTGATGTTAGCTGCGGCGAGAGTCTGTCTTACAACTCTTGCGGTGTGCGGTCGTGCATTATCATGCATTAACTGAAATAAGGGACCGATTTGCACTTGTAGAGGAACGATGACGTCTGATACAATCGTCTCAGCATAAATTTGAGCGTTGAGGTTGCCTCTAATCCAAATCAACTCAGTTCTTCCGCCGATCCAAATACCCGCCCATACCATGATGGTTCCACCACTATAAGGATGGACTTCCTGGCAGGATTTTAATCGCTGTTGGCGTCCAGGGGTTCTCCAGTGTCGTATACGTCTTGTATCCGGTCTCATACCAAAACGAGACTCATCAGAAAAGCACACGAAACGCCATTGTTCTTCTGCCCAATTTCTGTGTTCAAGAGCCCATTGATATCGAATCCTACGATTGTGCATTGCTATAGGTGGTACCCGTAGCGGTCTTCGGGAATGAAGGTTCACTTCATGCAAGCGGTTTCTGACTGTTTGGTCGCTAATTAAGTTCCCTGAAGAGTGATGAAGCCTCACGGCTAACATCATGGCGGTTATTGTTGGAGCTCTTCGAGTTAAGATTTGAATGTATCGGTCTTGTCTCCGTGTGGTGCAGCGATACCGTCCTCCATGGCGCTCAGCCACGGTACCAGTGCTTCGGTAACGTGTCCAAAGTCGACTGATAACACTCTGACTTGTATTCAGAGCTAAAGCCACAGTACGTTGCCGGGAACCAGCTTCTATCATTCCCACGGCTCTGAGCATTTCTTCCCTGCTTAAATGACGTCGCCGCTCCATAATAACGTTGGTTTTAATCAGTAGTAGGGAAACAGTAGCACTAATAATGTCTTCAATGCGTTGTATGTTTTTATAGGGAAAATATTGACAGCTGATTTTCATCTTTTACTCGAATTTGATTCACAGTTCCTGATTCAAATTATGAAATGCACCAAAAAGGATCCATATAAATTTATAAAATCATAAATTTATTACAAAGCCACATCTCAATCTCAAGAAATCCGCATAAAAATGCTTGATCCCTAGACACTTTTGATGTGTGTATTTGTTGGTAGGTCTTAAACATGAAAGAGAAGAATGAAAGCAAAAATTAACAAAAAGTGAAGCGTCTGGTATCGGCTTTATATAAAATCTGGCACGCATACGATACTTTTAACCATCGTTACACGTGGACGTTCAATGTAATGTGAAATGACGTAACGGGGCTTTACAGACATAACAGATTCGCACTGCATCACACTTTGTCGAACAATAGTTACAACGATATTGGTAATTATGTTATACATCCCTGCCTATACCTTCGGAAGATAGAGGCGCGATGCTAGATTCTGCTACGTATAGGGTTACCATCCGTCCGGATTTGTCCGGACTTCTAGACCATTGTCCGGATTTTTTGGCTTAGATAGAATACGAGTAATAAAACTTATATTAGTAATACCAAATAAGTCTTTAATATTTATTAACTTATCATTATTCTAAAAACAAAATATACTTCTTTATCAATCAACTTAACGAGATCAAACAATAAATCTTGTATTGCAGCAAACAATCAACTAGTTCAAACATAAAATATTTTCTTCAAAATAAAAATAGTTTTACGTAAAATAATCAAACTTATCGCTAGTTTCTGGTATAGGTATTAAGTTTTATATTTTTCACCACCCTTTTTTTTATCCCGCACCCCGCAATCTCCCTCCCCTCGCGAGCGCTTGCTACCATGGCTACCATACCACTGTAACTAAGTGGGTAATGTTTAGATTTTGTGAATAAAATGTCCGGAGGCTTTATGTCAGGCAAAGAGATTTAAGATAGGTACAAAAATAATTTAATGTCTTTGATGACAGGACTTTTCAAATTTCTAAATGGTAACCTTAGCTACGTATCGACATGCGACAGTTAAGGTATGATTCCGATCTCGGCAGCACGCAGCAGTGCTGCCGCAGCTCTGCTGGTCCCCATATATTCTCTATAGGAATGTCGCGCAGCATTGCTGCTGTGCTCGGAATGTAATCTCATATAAACCCATAGAAAATGTTGAGGACCAGTAGTGCTGCGACCGCACTGCCGCGGCAGCACTGCTGCGTGCTGCCGAGATCGGAATCATACCTTTAGCCTTCAAGTACTTCGCGCATTGTAGCTTTGTCACTCATGCAGGACGGTACATTTATGTCAGTCACTTAGCTTTCGGCTGGCAAACGCTACATTCGATGGGATCGCAATATTCGAAAGCTGAACAAGCGTTTGCCCGTTTAACTTCAGTGATTTTGCATCACGGAGATTATTAGTAGAAAAACGTTGCTGTCACATCCCGTACGATATGTTCAACCAATTGAACCCGGGGCCGGTAGAATAACGCAACAGGTCTATTAAATGCACTGAATAAAGTTGTAGGGCAACAGCGCATTTTAAACGCGTTTGGAGCGGGAGTATAGCTTTCTTACGAAGTTTTTTCCTTCTATGTCAGTAGAACGATGATATCGAAAGCATATCCCCTCCCGTCCCCCTTTATTGACACTAGGCACAGCGCGTTTATTCAATGCTGGATTGTTTGCGACTACATGGTTCAATGCATAGGTACCTACAACAGCTGGCATGGTTTGGACTGCATACTATGGCAGCATTGATGATAAAGTCATTAAAAGTCTCATAAATGCTGACTTTCTTTGTAATCAAGTTGTTTGTAGTTACCATAAGAAAAATGTGGGGTTAATTACATCTATGTTTCAATATAACAAATTAAAGATTTTCTACGTGATTTGAATATTCATGAAAAAAATAGCTTCATTTATTTTTATGAAAGTAAATACGAAACGAGTACTTAGTAAGAACCGCTCCATGGTTCGCAGCTTTTCCCCGAAGCCAGATCAATACAAAAACAACAATATCACAGTGAGTTCTAGCTTTTATAAAAATAGCGCCGATCTCGTTCGGCGCGTACTTTTACCTACAGGTGCTATCTCTATAAGTATCTATTGAGTAAAAGAAAGAGCAGAAACGATGGTTGGATTGTGAAAAATATGATATGACCAAAAACACATTAGCATAAGGGCAGGAGGATGACGATAACCTATCAGCAAAAATGAGCAGTAAAAAGTGGAGCAGCCTTAAACCTATTTAGTCTACAATGCAAACAAGTAGACAAATTGAAGAGTATGTCAATTTCCGGAGCTCCGACTAAATAGTTCAGTCAAATGTCCACATCATGATTATTTTCTACTTTAAAACAAAAACAGCCAGATGTGGTGGGTTTGTAGACCTACAAACGATCGCGGGAAGACCTAAATGAAACTCGCACATACCAGGGAAGCATAGCACGAATGGGAGAAGGCTTGAACTCATCAGTGAGTGAAACAAGGCTGTCAATGATGAGGATGATAAAAGAAGTGGGCACGAAAGATATAATAAGAAAAACAGGACAAATTCCGGAACTAGAACTAACTATATAAATCATACGACCAAAGATTACACATCATGATCCAAAAACGACCGCGAGTAAGATCTAGACGAGATTTGTAAAGATTAGGGAAACATGGCACAAAAAGTGTAGGCCCTTAACTCAGCAGTGGTGGAACAAGGCTGTTAATGATGGGAAGGAGGATATTACTCCTGTTTGACGGATTAGAGACGGACAAGAGCCGGATCAAGATGAGAATCGTATGATATGAATGAAGGCCTATCGCTAAATGGGTCGATGAAAAATTTATGTTTTGCGGAAAGATCTGGGCAAGATTAGAACAAAGCAGGGAAGGATAAAAGAGGCTTATAGAGGTCTAAGTGGAAGACTCATACGATACTCGTCTGAATCGATAAGTATTGTTTTTTTTTAATTTATTAAAACAGAAAAAATAATAATAGGCCAGATGACCTGACCCTATTTAAATAAAACCGATAGACGACAATCCGACAATTTTGTAAGTTTCCATTATAGTTTTCTGTTTTACAAGTCGTGCGCATGATAGGGTTTCCCATCGGCAAAAATGACGAACTTCCATACAAACTTTCGTCCCCTAGACACTCGAGGACGAATTTTCATGCTCACTTTCGTTATAAAAGGAACTCAATGCATAAATGAATTTAAGGTTTTTTCTACAAAATAATTAAATAAGGTGATTCACAGCAAAAATGTGACTCTCCACTGTTGTGTGAGATGGGGTTTTTTCATGGTGCAGCTTAGTTATCTTTATCTAGCAAACAATATAAAACGCTTGTATCTGTATCTGATGATGACATTATGAAAAATACACTTCCGGACACCATATTTTTAAATTATAATTATAATACTTTACGGGCTTCTGCGAGTTAGCTACGGCCCCTAGCACGCCTTCAAGTCCGTGACGCCAGGGGGTCCCTAGATATGTCAAAGACATAATAATAATGGTAGCACAAAGAGTAAAAAAAACCCTGTTTTGAAGTCCGACATTGTTTTTTTTTTTAAACATAATTCGGGATACTATCAAAAACAGTTAATTGCAATAAGTCGTCTTTTCGCGTTTCTCATGGGCAAAATTAGCGTGGAGTTTTTGAAGAAAACAACGGCTTATATAGAGAAAATGTTTGTTTAGTAACTTGTGTTACCTCCATAAGTATTTACGACGGCCGTCATGCGGTTCGGCATGGAAATAATTAATGCCACTATGACGTGCTGTGGAATGTTCTCCCATGCTTCCAAGATGGCAGTTTTCAGCTTCAGCAAAGTTTTTGGAGCTGGTTGGTTAGTTCAAACACGCCTCTTCAACCTATCCCATAAGTGCTCTGTTGGTTTCATATCAGGGTTTCTAGCTGGTCAGTCCATTACTGCGATACTAACATCTTGCAGGTATTATCGCACAATTCTCGCAATGAGCGCCCTTGAATTATCGATTTATCATGCATAAAAATTAAATTCTGGTCCACAAACTCAGCATATGGGCCTGAGTACATAAGCTTAGCAAATGAGCCTCTAGGCATTGATGAATACGGAGCGGTGAATGCTTATGCGAATCCCGCATCCCCGGCCAGAGGCAGAGGTGGAACACCGCGGTGGTTTTAGCCGGTACGAGTCCGACATGCCCCTCTGTCACCCCCACGATAGAGGAAGTCCATGAGGATTTCCACCACGAGAAAAAAAAAAGGCGTTGATGAATATATCGGTCGCTATTTAGTAGCAGCAACCGTGGTCCCGTCACAACGTCAAGGCCAGTGTTTCCTTCGGTGGAAATTCCGCCCCAGACTGTCCATGATCCACCGCAATAACTCGCCTTCTCTTCAATGCAACATTGCTGAAAACGTTCTCCGTCATCCGTAGACTTTCCTACATCCATCATTGCCATACAGCATAATCTTGGTTTCATCCGTAAAAAGAACCTGGCTCCATTGACGTTAAGTACAATGCAAATGTTCGCGTGCAAACTGTAGGCGCGCCATTCCGTAAGCTCATGTCAGTTTGGGATTAGACCACGTTCTTCGAGTCCCCTTCTAACAATTCGAGCGCAAATAGTCAGTCCATGAATGTCTCGAAGCTTTTCTTGGACCTGTACTGAAGTGGTGACGATTACGCAGGCTGGCGGTAAAGATGAAACCGATCTTGTCGTGCTGTAGTGACACGGTTTCGTGACCCACCTGGACGGCGCACCAAGCCGCCAGTCTCCAGGTATCGTTAGAATATTCTTTCAAGGTCAGAACGACTTGCATGAAGTTATTCACTTACGTTTCGCTGACTAAGACCAGACTGAAGAAGTGCCACAGCTCGCGCAGCTTCTTCAGGTGCATTATGCATAATTCAGAAAGTCGGCATGGATTAAAAAAATTCGATAAGTACTCTTTTTATGCAGAACAAAACAAATAACGAAATTACTATTGAGTTATAGATGCCCTAATCAAAGCTTGTTGCTTCTTTAGAAGCGACCAAACTCCGATTTTCTTGTTTTTCAAATTCGAATTTGGAACAATAGTTATACCGAAATAATGGCCAATAAGTCAGTTTCATAACTACATACAAACGTTTTCTCTTGACTTATCATTACTTTGATGTTTTAGGCCTTTGAAGATAAAATGCACGGTGGCTCGATTTAGGAGTCCGGGAGTGTAATTAGTTTATTCGTTTATCATTTCTCAAATTGGAGACATCTTTAAAAAAATGGGATCCTGCCGTTTTGCCTAAAAGATTTTGACAAAATTTCGTTATCCAAACAAATTTTAGCAACCTTTTTTATACCAATGCAATATTTGGAATGATTTTAGTACGCACATTTTCATTTGGTCAAATTTTTACTCGGCAGAATATTACCGAGGATAATGTCATTAAGGCATTTGGTCATTAATCAAATGATTTATTACAGCAAACAATCTTTAGACAATAGACATTTAGTCAAATCAAAGACATTAAATTATTTACAATATTCCTATGACATGAATTTAAGTTCGAGTTCATTGACTGGTATTTTTTTAACATATTTTTCGTTTCGTGCGTGCTTCGGGTGACATCGGTTGCATGGTTGCGGTCGGTCGATAGGCGAAGTAGGAAGTAATGATTTGGCAAATGAAATTATACGGAAAATAGTTTGGGAAGTGATAATTTGTCAATATCTTTTCGATAAAACAAGGGACACCCTAAAAAAAATTATATTAAAATAGTGATGGGTCGAGAGAATATTCTCTATCGGAGAATGTTCTCCGATAAATAATATTCTGCAATATTCTTTTCGACGTAATTAATATTCTCGGAAAATGGAGAATTTTGAAAATATAATAGAAATAATTTAAAACTAGTGATTAATTATGACGAGCAGGCAATACATTTAACAACCAATTTCAAGTAACGACCTAAAAAGTGTTCATTGACAAAATCGATGTCTGTTCCAAAGAGATCATGATTATTATATTGTTTTTAAGTAGGTATTTGGTTTCCGGCCTAACTGGATGCAACGGAATAAAACCAGAATTTTATATGAAGAGACTGCCTATCTGACCTCCACAACCCAGTTACTGGGTAATACGATACCCCTCGGTAAGACTGGTTGTCAGACTTTCGGGCTTCTGAAAATCCGTAACGACTATGAAATTACCTACAAAATACCTTACAAAATTGTGAGAGAACCTATGAGAATTTTCTTGGAAATATTCTAAAGAATATTCTCACTCAGGAGAATCTATTGAGAATTTAAACTGCGGAGTAGTTTATTTTGACGTCAACTTCGTAAAACGTTCAGATGCACTTAAAACTATTACTTACTATAATAAAAATATAGAAACATACATAATAAACATCCAATTTTTGCTTACTCCCGACAAAGAAGCAAGCCAGGTGACAGTCACGTGCAATCAAATAAGTAACCAATAAGATTTAAGTTGCGTGATATCGGTTTTTTTTTTTGTTAGTCTTTTTTGTGTCCTACTGCTGTGCAAAGGCCTCCCATTTTTTCTTCCAAACCTCCCATGTCTTGTGCCATCTCTGGCCATGTTGGCCCTGGATATGATATTACATCGTCACACCACCTTCGCCTTGGTCTACCTCGACGGCGATGTCCTGCCTCAGGCGTCCAGTGAGTGAGGATCTTTGCCCATCTCTCCGGGTGCATTCGTGAGACGTGTCCGGCCCATTCCCACTTCAGCCTGGCTGTTTTTTCACCAACATCCGCTACTTGAGTTATGGACTGCAGCGTGGTGTTCTAACTCGATCTGTACGCTTAACACCTAACTGCTGCGCTCCATTGCCCGTTGGCAAATCTTGAGTTTGCACGTCTGTTGTTCAGTAAGTGACCAACTTTGTGCACCGTAGGTTAGGTCGGGCAGGAATGATATAGGAAGACTACCTTTCATGTGTTCTTTAAGGGCCCAGTAGTAGGTCTTCCAAGCATTTTGGACTCGTCTTTTGACTTCCTTATCTTATTTGTTTTTGAAAGACACTATCTGGCCCAAGTATGTGTACTCATCGACATATTGGAACCCATGTCCGTCTACCTCGACCCTACGTTTCGTGCTGTTGCTCATGACCCGTGTCTTGGATCTGTTCATTGAAAGTCCAACCTCAAGACTTGCCGTGCTCAGATCTTGGAGCATTTCCTCAAGTTCTGAAGGTGATGTGGAGAATAACACTATGTCATCTGCAAAGCGGAGGTTTGTTAGCTGGTGGCTGCTAACATGTATGCCTCGTGACTGCCACGAATCAGGCAACTTGTTAAAAACCTCCTGCAATGCACTTGTGAACAGCTTAGGTGAGAGTGGATCGCCTTGTTTGACACCTTTTTCTATGGACACATTATACATCTAAAAACCGGCCAATTACGTGTCGCCCACACTATGAGAGAGGCTACAGTCACACGCATCCTGTGACAAATTTAACTGGCTCTATTGCAGTTAGAAAGATACAATCCTGTGGCTGACAGACAGACAACGTTGTATGTAATACGTTTTAAGCTGCAATCGATTTCAAATAATGTAAAAGTCTGTTTTTGCCACACGACGACGTAAAATGAGTTTTCATAAACAAACTCACGCGGCAAAAACTACAGAGCGCCACCTGCTACGATCCTTACATAGTCCTTTTGCCTCTTTTACGTTCATACATCTGGTCATACACGCACGAGTGACTTTTTATTTGAACATAAATTATAGGACCGAAATTACGCTTGTGCCTTGTTTGGCCTCACCCTAAGGATTTCATTTTGCGCCAAAGCTCAAAATGAGTTTGACCAAATTCGCAAAAACTCGATTCTTTGGCAATGCAAAATCAATACGCTACTATATCAGAGCAAACCTTAGCAAGTTACAGATTATATGGATGGATTTGCGAAGTGTTATCTATATGTTGTGACGTCACTAGACGGAAGTGTCACACTCGCATCGAAATAATAAAAAAATACTAATATAATTCAATACAAAAAAAAAAGGAATTGGGTGCGCAGGCGCACCTGTTTCACTAACAGCAAAGGCAACTTGACCTATTTAGAATTTACTTACACAGTCTACCAACTTATACAACTCTACACTATGCAAAGTCAATGTGAGCAGACCAATCTTGAGGAGAGTTCACGATTGTTCTTGCGGGGGGAGGGGGCGGAGTTGCCATATTGAGGATTTACCTAATGCTATTTGAATAAATAATCTTTTATATCTAATAATCTTTTATTTTCATTTTTTTATTTTTTACTTTAATTTTGTACTTGTGTTTTTGATTAATTCTTATTGCATAAAACTCGACTCATAATTATTGGGAGAAGACACTGGCTCCTGTAACACAGGTACTATACCTACGGCAGGAGTCAGTGCCTCACTACTTTTGTTAAAAATATTTATGTCAATAAAGAATTATTATTATTATAATAAACCTTATGATGTAAGGCCAGCAAAAACAAATATTTGGAATTGTATACACTTTTATATGATTTGAGGAATTTGATTTTGTTTGGAAAAAAAAAAATTTCACTTTTATAGTACTTATAACCCGGTTCATTAAAGAAAGGAATCTAAAATGGCGGTGCTTATCATGTTTTCTCGCTTGCACACTAGTGCCGTCTATACTCACTCTCGCGCGTACTGTAGGCAGAAAAAAAATCAGTCTTTATTTGCTTTCACGCTGTCTTGACGCGCTCAGTAATCCTTTTTACGAATACCTTGTTATAGTTTGCTGTTATTTTTCCGGTGAAGTACCGTCTCATAGACAGTGATAATAAACGAATTAAAAGTAATATTCGTTCTTTATTTTTACCAACATCATAATAAGGATCCTCCTGAAATTTGGTTTTATACGTTGTCAGGTGTAGGTCTGCCTATCAAGCCTGGGTCAAGGCCCGCGACCGCAAAGTTAGAGCGCGTAGGGTTCGCGCGAGGAAAAGAGCCTTTAATTCTGCCGCTAAGTTCTGCAAGCGGGTTTTACGTGGGGCGCGTTTTGACCATGTCGGACGTATTACGACCAAACTAGCAGCGCACCCCCCGGGTAGTAAACAGTTCTGGTCCTTGTCTAAAGCGGTTGAAACGAATTTCTGTCGTCCCACTTTACCTCCAATGCTGAAATCTGATGGCTCACTGGCTCACTCTGCAAGTGAGAAAGCCAATTTATTTGCATCTCTTTTTGCAAGCAATTCACGTCTGGACGCTGGCTCCAAGCAACCACCCACTGTACCTCATTGTGACTCCTCGATGCCGGAGATCGCAGTTCACAATAAAGAGGTCCGAAGAGTATTGTGCAGTCTAGACGTGAACAAGGCAAGCGGGCCTGATGGTATTCCAGCGAGAGTGTTGAGACAGTGTGCGCCTGAACTGTCTCCTGTGTTGACACGCTTGTTCCGCCTCTCTCTTGAAAAAAGAACGGTGCCGAAATGCTGGAAGCTTGCAAATGTTCAACCAGTGCCCAAAAAGGGCGACCGTGCAAACCCTGCCCATTACCGTCCGATCGCCATTACCTCCATTCTGTGCAAGGTTATGGAAAGGGTACTGAACAGTAAGTTGCTGACCTACCTTGAAGACAATGATCTCCTCAGTGACCGTCAATATGGCTTTCGCCGGGGGCGGTCAACTGGCGATCTACTTGTGTATGTCACGCACTGTTGGGGCGAAGCCATCGAGAAACACGGCGAAGCACTTGCTGTATCGCTTGATATCTCGAAGGCCTTTGACAGGGTCTGGCACGCCGGTCTCCTCAGTAAGCTTCCTGCTTATGGCATCCCAGCTGGTTTTTGTAGCTGGATATCAGACTTCCTTAGTGAGCGGTCGATCAGAGTAGTCGTTGATGGCTGCTCCTCTGACCTTATGGCTATTGATGCCGGAGTTCCTCAGGGGTCTGTTCTCTCTGCAACTCTTTTCCTGCTGCACATCAATGACCTACTTCAGCCTGGTATTGTTGGGTACGCGGATGACAGTACAGTTTCAGAGAGATACTTGTCCAATGCAGGGGCCAGCGGGTCCGAAGTTCGATCCTTGAGAGAGGCCATGGTAGAGCGGACAGATTTGACCTTAAGCCTTGTCTCCCAGTGGGGTGATGACAATCTGGTCTCTTTTAACGCCACCAAAACACAGGCGTGTCTTTTTACCGCCAAAAGGAGTCGTTTTGACCAGACTCCTACTTTTCGAGGTACATCTGTTCCTGTAACTGATCGGCTCGAGCTTCTAGGCATGGAGTTGACATCTAGTCTCAACTTCGGCACCACCATCGAGTACAAAGCCCAAACTGCGGCCAAGAAGCTGGGCATCCTAAATAGGGTGAAACGATACTTCACGCCTGGACAGCTTTTAACCCTATACAAAGCACAAGTCCGATCCTGCATGGAGTATTGCAGCCACCTTTGGGATGGCTCAGCGAAATACCAACTTGCCGCGCTTGACTCGGTGGAACGCAGAGCTAAGAGGCTCATTGGCGACGTAAAACTGGTGGATGCCAAGCTTCACAGCTTGGCTCATCGCCGCAAGGTTGCCTGCCTGTCGGTCTTCTACAGACTGTACTTCGGTGAGTGTGCCCAAGAACTCCACAACCTCATTCCACCGGCCCCCTTCTACCTTCGGACATCCAGGCGCACTGCAAGTTACCATCCCTACCTGGTTGCTGTTCCACCAATTCGCACTAAGCGTATGCAAATGTCGTTTATAATGCGCACAGCAAAAGAGTGGAACTCTCTACCTGCGTCTGTTTTTCCGAGCGCATACAACCCGAATCTCTTTAAAGTGAGAGTGAACAGGCTTCTTCTGGGTAAGCTCGCTCCATCGTCGACTTTGTCTCTGTCACCTTTGACCTAGGCTAGAGTCAAGAGCAAGCCCATTTCAAATAAAAAAAAAAAAAAAAAGGTACAGAAACAGATCTTTCATCCCGAAAAAAAAATACCTACTGTTTCCGATGAAAACAACAATAACGATCTTATAATAATAGATGGCGCTACGCGTCTTTCAAATTTTTAACTTTAACGCGCGCGAAGCCGCTGGTAGAAGCTAGTTTGAAATAAATACGGCCCGGTCATATTTTTATTATTTTAAATTTGAAAAAATCTTCGACTTGGAATTTTATATGCTAACTGTACTATCTGTCAACGCAAGTACAAGCCGCCATTTAAGATTCCTTTCTTTAATGCATCGGCTTATACTTATGGCAATGATATCAAATTAAAAATTCTGTATATATGTTTATCATGGGAATTCTACTTTTGGACATAGTTTTTTTAAGTTTGTTTTTTTTTTCTCTGGTTTATCTGCTGTTATGCATTTCAACTAAGAGCATTATTTTTTTGTATAGGATATCCAAAGCCATTAAGACAATATTATGTACCACCTCCACCTCTCACCGTCAGCAGCAGCGGAAGACGCTGCTGAGAGAAAGAGGGTGAAGTACGCGCCGTTAATGGACCGGTACCATTTTGTGCCCATTGTTGTCGAGACCATGGGTGCTTGGGGCACTGAGGCCAGGAAGCTCATGAGTGAGATAGGGCACAAGCTTCGGAAAAAAACGGGTGACTCCCGCTCCGGCTCGTTCTTGGTGCAAAGGTTAGCCATTGCCATTCAACGTGGCAATGCAGCAAGTGTTTTGGGCACCTTTGCGCCGGGAACAGTTAGGGGCGGGTTATTTGACTAATTTAAACGTGTTTCTGAATTTATTGTAAATTAATTAATGATATTATGTAATATATACAATGTTAGCATGATTTGTGCAGGGTTCCACAGTGTGAAACATGTAATTTTGATTACCTCTGAGGCAATTTCATTATTCATGTATTCAATAGATACATAGATAGATGAACCATTTATTCAATAGTTCAATAGTAGATCATAAGGGCAAAGCAGTGATGTGTAGAAATATTTTGTGGCAAGCTATATCAAACTAGGTGTGGCTCTCGCTAGAATGGTCAAAAAATACCCAACAAGGATTTTGAAAATCAGTTTACTGTTGTTTTCAGTTTTGATTTTATACAATATTTGGTTTGATATTGGTTGTATATTATGGGGTGGTTCTTATCCTACCTGTTTTTTCGAGTGGAATATTTTTGTTTTTTTTCTTTGCACATGTTATAGCCTGTGCTGAATAAATGTATGTGCTTTCTTTCTTTAGAAATGTTGGGTTTTATATTTATAAATACAATACATTTCATAGCATGTATGAACATAATAATATTATCAAACGAAAAAATACTGTACTGCACATGTTTGTCATCAAGACAATGTTCTGATTGGGTTCAAAGCATTGCCATTTAACAATTGCCCTATTTCTAGAGAGACAAGTCTCTTTGTGTTAATTCCAACAAAAAATTGCAAAATTCCATATAAAAACACAAATTGGGAGTGACCTCATCCTATAGACTGATAGTAAGAGATACGATAGAATACTCTTTAGAATAGTTGAGTAAAGTAGTACTGAACCTATTTTAAAATGGCAACATTCAGTTGTGTAATCTGTTGCAGTGTTATTTATTTCTTTAACTTCATATTTCTAACTTTGTTTTGTCCATTAAGAATCTGATTTGTTTGGGAAAAATCATTATCATGCATGGCATTACCTCACTGGTAGATAAAAAATGCAAACACAAAGGTAGGTACTCGGTCAGAATTACTAATGGGTGTTGCTATTGAGAAAATTCCTCTTACCGCTAAAAATTTGAATTACTCCATGGTAAAACAAAAGCATTCGTTTCATTACTGAGTGTCCTAAAATTGGATACATTTGACTCTTTTTTAACATGTGCAGGACAAAGGTAAACATAAAACTAACCCAACAAGTGAAACCTTATCAATTATTGTTGTTTATATAAATAAAACTTTGCACTTACTAGTTATTAGTCCCAAAGAAGTAAATGCATTGTACGTTCATCGCCTTCTTAGGAGGCTTTAGCTCCGGAGTAGGAATGGCTACCTGAAAACCATCACAAACCAGAATTAGGGTCAATGTTTTCTTTCACTATTATGACATTTCTCAACTTGTTTATCAACTCTTGACAGCTCTGATTACTATACTATGAGATATTTATAGTGTTTCTCCGCATTTCCCCGGCCAATACCCTAGCCACGCAGCACTATAGCCAAGCGCTCCTAATTATCAAGAAATTTTCCCGCCCATAATTGTGTGAATCTAATCTGTCAATTCCATCAACAAATGCTCCAACAGTTGTTTACAATTTCCATTTATGGCATTTACTGATAGAAAATGAGAGTTTTATTATTTTTAACTGCAAAAGTAATAAATGAAGCGTCTTACCCGGCCGGGCCAAGGGCTGAATCCCTTCATCTTGGCCCTGAAACAAACATAATTTATATATTACCAACACTGCAATCGAGTAATCAACACAAAAAGCTTTAAATAGCTCCAAATTTCAATACATACCACACAAGATCACCAAGTTTAAAACTTTCGGCCATTGTACACGACTGCTCTGTACGGCTTTCCACGACGAACTAACCAAAGAGTAAATGTATCTCATCATAGAACGGAATAGCATTCCGCGTCTTTTGGTTTGTCTATGGTCGTTGTGAAAACCGTTATTTTCCGGTAGCACATTGTAACTATTAAGCCGAGTCTACATGCTTGGTACTTGTCGGAAACTACAAACCACTAACCGCCCGGCCACGACTTTTGGCTTTAAGCGGCGCGGTTTCTTTTGTCTAGCGTTGACGCTGCGAGCGGTTAGTCGTGGCATGGTTCATATATTTTGGTATATTTGTTTTTACCGCTCGCCGCCCCGCGCTAAGCTGCCGCTGATCGCGGCGAGTTCGTGGCCAGGCCATAAAGGTGTGAATACATCGCTAGAGCTTCGCGCAAGCTTCTTTTGTTTGATTTGTGAACATTTATGTTTTACTATAAAAAAGAAATGAAAGAAAACATTTACAGATTGTACAGACGCCAGCACATCAACCTACCCGAAACTGTCAAATTTTCCCAATCAACTTTAAACCTTATGTTTTAGAGATAAAGTTGAAAATCTATTAAAGAAATTTGACAGATTGTAGTAGGTTGATGTGCTGGCGTCTGCACAAACCACAAGCTTTGTTGGTTTTAGTTATAGCATGGTTTGTAAATATTATTATTTTTTATGTGTATTACGTGGAATATGTTGTTTGTATATACATTTGGACGTATCTTTTTGTATTTCTTCCTACAAAATAAATGAAATGTGTCACTGTTTGTTTTCCCTAACAAATAAAATGGTCAGTGGGTCGTCTTAGGGGAAACATAAAAACCGATACCCGGTTGGATCGGTAAATCAGCAAAAAGTCCTTGCAAGAGTTGTACGACCAGTAAAGTGGCCACCACTGAAGCCATTATTAATTTATTTCATTCAACAAGTCAATGCAAAAACCATAATTATCCATACATTTGAATTTGTGCATGCTCAATGCATTTGAAGCGATTGACAATATTATTATGCAAATTGATCGTTTCGGCGACCCCATAGGACAGTGTTCCAATTTCATGTGTTTATAGTATTTGACAGTTTTTCATAATTATTTTTTATCTGTGTTGTGTTTTGCTATTTTCGTTTTCAGTTTGCAAAGGCGGACGTACCGCCAAAATTAAATTTTTACTTTGTTTTGGAATGAATTTTGTTTAAAAAATGTCCAAAAGATTTTATCCGCAACATCAAGGTGAACGAAAAAAAGCTAAACTTGACGTTAGCATATCTGATCACAACTTTCCATTGAGTCAAAACAATGAATTCAACCAAGGTAAACTTTCTCAAGTTGTACATTTACTGCTTATTCTTTAATCATTTACGCGTAAAATAACAAAAATAGGCTGCTAAAGTGTCTTTTCAATGTAAGTATAAGCTCAAAACAATGGATAATATTTTAAGTTAGGTTAAGTACAAACTTTTATGCCATAGATTCTAACATTGATGACAACTGGGGAGACGACAATGATGACGAGATCCTACTCCTCGCCAGCCAGGCTTGCGAGCAGGCCTACAACACCAGCGACATCAGCCAACTGGCAGACTACAGTATGTGCATGAAACCAGCCTCAACTAGCACTCAGCTAAGTTTCGAGCCTACTCCTAGCACTAGCTCGTCAAAAACCGAATTTACGTTCAAAAAACCGTCATTCAACTCGCCCACTTCCATATCAACTCACTTAAAAGAAAAATGCCACCGAATATCCTCACCGTTACCTGGAATCTCATCAAAAGTTATACCCAAGACTAATGGACAAGTCAACATGTCAGATGACTTGATATTCAATGACAAAGTGTTTAAAACTCATGATTCGGACCAAGTGTACCGCCAATTGCTTCAGATGCAAGAGGAGAATGCTAAACTGAAGTCAGAAAATGGGAAGTTGTTAGAAAAATGTGTGACGAAGGAAGGTGAGGCATCTATACTGCGGACTCAGCTGAAGAGTTGTCAGTCTGCGGTGGATAATGCCAGGTTGGAGAAGATAAAGGCTCAGGAGAAAGTACAGATGGAGTGGACAGAGAAGCTTAGTGTTGCAAACCGTGAAATGCATGATCTCAGGACACAGCTGGATTTCAAGGTTATTTTTCCCTTTATTGAATTTAATAAATGGTAATAATAGTTCCTGTAATAGCTTTAGTTTGAAGGCCTTTGTAGTTTTTAGAAGGACACCTGTAAATGATTAATCTGTCAAGCGCCGCTAATGAGACACAATTGATTTTCTATTGTTTCGTCGCCAATGGGCGATGCGCGCCTCTTGACCAGTTAAGTAAACTTATCATTTACTTGTTGTTAATTAACATAGGTACTTAAAATATCTTATATAGCTACTAGAAATTGGAATATTTCAAACATAACTGAATAAGTTAATTCTTTTAATTATCTTAAAATATTTACGTAGTGTAAAAGCTGCCAGTCTTAAAATAATTATAATATGTACGGTCACCAAAGGAGATAAGTAACCAGGCTTGTTGGATATGGTTGAAGTTTAGTAAGAAACCGATGGATGCTTTGGAATAAGATTTAATTGAATTAATAGAAAACAAACAGTTAATTTGGATTATTCCACTTTGCCCCACCGGCCGCCCCACTGGTGAGGCAAAGTGGAATGTCAAAAATTTTGCAGTGGAATCTGCCCCACTAAATCGAAATAGTGGGGCAGATTCCACTGCTTTAAAATCCTGTTGGATTCTGCCCCACTAGGGTTGGCGCCTTAGAATAAACATACAAACATTTTATTTTCGCAAATTTTGTATTTCCTAGTTGTTTCTGGAAGGATAAGGGATGTAAATCGCAGATTAATTACACGATTTGTTACAAGCATTTGTTACATGCAGCATTGGAGTAAGAATGACCAAACCGTCATTTACCTACACAATAGACGTGCATTTGGCCATTTGCATTTCTTATCAGTATAGTTCATTTTGAGACCCACTCTTTCGGAGGCTCTACTGAGGTCATCGAGCATTGTACTGAGGTGCTCCATAGTCTCAGACATGACTACAATATCGTCGCAAACCGAAGGTGAGTTATACAGGTACTCGCCATTGATGCTAATGCCAGCCCCTTTTAAGTTCAGAACCTTGAAGACATCCTCCAGTGCAGCAGTGAACAGTTTGGTAGAGATAACGTCTCCCTGTCTCACACCTCTCTGCAGAAGGATAGGTTTCGAGGTCTGATCCAGGAGTCGGACTGACATAGTGGCGTTTTCGTACTTCCAACATTCCGTTTCAATTGGATTCGTAACAGGATCTATACTAAGACGTGGAAGAATGTTTTTTGGACTATTGAAGTAATAACTGAGGTTCTGATCGACTTTCATTCTTGGGAATAATGGGAATCGCGACAAATATGACACTCTGGTTTGGCCAATGGTTTCTAGCTAAATATCAATTTCATGTAGGTAGTCCCTGAAACCTAGGATCAAGCGAAGCAGCTGACACAATCATGTTGTGATAAATGTTATTATGCGTTTGCTAGCCAGTGAAATAAACTTAAAAAGAAACGCCGATTTCACGTCGGCCCCGTAACCGGCGGCGGCGGCGTGCTTCAGAACCACCGGCGGCGGCGAGGCGCACACGCCTAGATTGTACCTACATAATGCAAACTTCTTATATTGAATTTACTCTTAATTAGTCTAATCTGTTTTCCATAGCAACGAAAATACAATAAAATACGGTTGTATGTATTGTAGAAAGATTTCCTAAGAAAAAAAAAATGATGATTAATGTGTGATTTTGAATAGTTAAATAGAATAAATAGCATTTCGTTTTCTATTTACGGGGACGAATCGTACTCAGTTTGTGATTTTAAGCTTAAATAAAGTAGTAAAAACAAATCTAGTTGCCATTAATAAACAATATTTAATTTAATTTAAAAAATTAATTTAATTTAAAATCTCATAATATCTGTGATTTTAAAAGATTAGTGTAGGTACATAGTTATATTTTATCTATATATATAAAAATGAAACCCGTTTTCCGTTGTCACGACATAACATGAAAACGGCTTGACCGATTTCGATGAAATTTGGTATAGAGATAGTTTGGGTCCCGGGAAAGGACATAGGATAGTTTTTATCCCGATATTCCCACGGGATCGAAAGTTACGCGGGTGAAACCGCGGGGCGCAGCTAGTTTTATTAATAAAAATAAAAAGTTTCTAAGGCGCCAATCCTAGTGGGGTAGAATCCAACAGGATTTTAAAGCAGTGGAATCTGCCCCACTATTTCGATTTAGTGAGGCAGATTCCACTGCAAAATTTTTGACATTCCACTGTGCCCCACCACCAGTGGGGCGGCCGGTGGGGCAAAGTGGAATAATCCGTTAATTTATGAAATTAAATATCATTCGAAAACATCCGTCAGCTTCTTACTAAATTTTAACATTATCCGATAACTATTGTCATGTGTGTACTTTATTTCAGAATCTGGAAATAATAAGTGTAAAGGAAAAGTGCAAGAAACTAGAGTCTTCAAAAGTGAGACTAACACAAGTTACTGTTGGAGGAAATGACATATCACAAAGGTATGAAAACTTTCTGAATGCTTTGGGGTAAAGTAAATTGCAGAAGAATGGTCTCTCCATAGGGAGAATGAGAACTAGGACTACTCTAGATAATTAAGTAGGCTGAATGCCCACTGAAGGTCCACCCCAGACTACAATAAGCTTCTGTGAATGTTAATTATAAATTATTTAGCGTATTCAGTATGTTGATGTGGTGTCCCAACTCCCACAAGGGTGTGTTATTCTTCTTCTTTTCATGTCAGTGTTACTCTTCATATCTATACTAATATTATAAAGAGGTAAAATTGGTTTGTAAGTTTGTATGTAGGGGGTAATCTCTGGAACTACCAGTCGGATTTGAAAAATTCTTCTTGCATTTGATAGCCCAATTCTTGAGGAAGGCTATAGGCTATTTAACATCACGCTATGACCCTTAGGAGCCGAGCAAAAAGAAAAAAAGTAAAAAAGAACGTTAAGTGATGGCGCGGGCGGGTGATGCGATACGACGGGGTGGCTCGGGGGAAACAAGAAGTTTCACGCGAACGAAGTCGCGGGCTGAAGCTAGTGTATAGATAAATGTGATGATGAGGGGCTTGTGGCTAAGAAATAACAGCCGCACGGGTCAATCGATCAGGTTAAGGTACGCTTGCCGCGGTTGGTCCGTGTATGGGTGACCATCTTTACATACCAAGACCCCTCCGTGCTTCGGAAAGCACGTTAAACCATTGGTCCCGGCTATCATTCGTGGATCTTTGACAGTCGTTACGGGTAGTCAAAAGCCTGACAATCTGACAACCAGTCTTACCAAGGGGTATTGTATATCCAGTAATTGGTTTCATAGATCAACATATTGGTTTGTGGTGGTCAGATACGCAGTCGCTCCATGTAAAATACTGATATTCAGCTGCATCTGGTTTGACTGGAAGCCGACCCCAACATAGTTGGGAAAAGGCTAGGCAGATGATGATGTATAGTTGAATGTTTTATATCGTCACAGCAACACCCTTCTGTTCACAGGCATTACAACAAAACACTACAGAATGATACACTTCTGACACAAAGCAAGAGAGTGAAGACAGTGTCCAATGCAGTACAGACTGATGACAAAGCTTATATGCTGAAACTGAACAAGACATGCAGAGCAGGTACACTAATGTTATTGTTAGTTTGACCTAATCGCCAAAATGCATGGCTTTATTGGAATAAAGTCGTTTTTGTTGTGGTTACAAAATAATGGTCAAAATTGAAATCCAGTTAACCCCCTTCCTAGCCAAAAGAGATCGTCGCTCTATTGTTAGTATAGATGACGTACGATTTGATTGATCGCGCGCGACGATTGCTTTTGGTTAGTATGCGGCCTTAACTGGGAATCTAAATAAAAATATATTAGCTAACTAATCAAATTCATATAAATATAAAGTTTCTATTAGCAAAAAATATTATTAATCTGTAAAATATCCTGAATGCTGATACAATTTGTTATCTACAGATTTATTGTAGCAGGTTCATTGCAAATGTTTACCATGTTTTAATGATTATTTATTTTATTTTCTATTCTTCTAACAAAACATGGATATACCTAATTCTGAAATAACTTATTGTTACAGAACCAACAACGGACCCCTCAATCCTCCCATACATACTAGAACCGTGCACAAACCAGCAGCATTCCATACTAGACTACAATGAGAAGCTCCAGAAGACCACAGACCTATCACAGAACAAGTGCAGGATATACAGTACATTCCACAGACTGCCCACAACACCGGTGCCCAAAGGGACGAGTAAGAACAAAGTGGTGCTGGGCTGTGTTTATGAAGATGTCACGAGTGTCTTTACGGGGGACAGCGATAGGATTGAGGAGAGGTATTTTAATGTAAGTATGGGTGACTTTATAATGGTGTTAACTTGGTCGTAGCTCGTTATTTAGCGCGCCATAACAAACCCAGCAATCGGATGCCAAATGCTTTTAAAATTTTCACTCAAATTATTCCTGATTCTGTCCAATTCAAAATGCACCTTATCTGCGTTTGCCATAAAGTATATTTTGCATGAACGAAATAGTCCTAATATTGAGACAAATGCTCCAGTGTAAGTGTCACGTCAGGGTACTACACAACAGCTCAACCGGTCGGAAAATCGAAAACATAATATTTTGCCGCCCTGTTATTAATTGCTTTACAAATATTCATACCTAGCTACGTCCGGCGGTTTCACCCATATAAGTCCAGTTCATGGTCTACCCACGTGCCAAATTTCATCCCAAACCGTTCAGCCGTTTTAGCGTGAAAGTGTATCAAACATACAAAAATTTTTTTTTGATAATATACGCTTATTCCAGATCTTCAGCTCAATAAAATCCATACTGAATGAAACTCGCAGTAGACTGGAGACGGTATGTCAGCGCGTGACGACTTCCTTCCAGAAGGAAATGGACGAGAAGTACATGGACGTCACCTCCAGTTACCAGCATGTTAGCAAACAGGATCTGTTGAGAGGCAGGTTGGTAAATTTTAATTTCTTCACTGGTCTTCATTACAGAAACGCATTCTGAAAATTCAGTCAATTTTGTTTTGCAGTTTTACTGCCAAAATAAGTACAAACAGCGCCACATCATCATCATCATCTCAGCCGAAAGACATCCTGGTGGACATAGGCCTCCCCCAAGCACCTCCACTTCAACCGGCTCTGTGCTTTCCACATCCAGCGGGTTCCTGCGGCCTTCACAAAGTCATCGGTCCACCTTGTGGGAGGCCTTCCAACGCAATAGCTTCCGGTACGCGGTCGCCACTCCAGAATCTTTCGGCCCCATCGGCCATCTGTTCTGCGAATAATGTACCCTGCCCACAAAACAACGCCTACTTAGGCAAAAAAACTTTACTGTGCAGATACAGGCTTCTTCTGGGTAAGCTCACTCCATCGTAGACTTTGTCTCTGTCACTTCTGACCTAGACTAGAGTCAAGAGCAAATCCATTTCAAATAAAAATATTTTTTTTTCGAAATTCGCCACGCGCCAGGCTAATTAAAATTTTTGACGAAAACTCTTTGGGCCAGAAAAGCGCAGCCTCAACCGCTGCGCGTAGAAGCATCAAATTTTGCACAAGAGTTCAGAGCACTAAGGAACGCTTTTTGAAAATTCATTCCTTAAATAGGTAATGAAAGTTTTTATGGAACTTAGTCACTGAAGCAGCTATACAACTTGGGGAATCATCTCATTCATGAAATTTCAATTTTTTTTTTGTTTTAATTTAATTTGTGGAATTTCAGGGCACTATACAAAGAAGAACAAGAGATCCTATCCAGAAGAATGCTGGCGACACTAGCGTATGTTCTAGACTCTTCTAGAGGAGTGTTCTGGTTCTTCAAGCATGAACAAATGCCGGACGAGGTTGCAGAGAAGAGCGGACAGTTCATTGATATTATCAGCAGGATATGTGTGTTACTTGACAATGCTGTAAGTAACATACCATGTTTTGTTCAAAATTATAAATATCTTAAAATTCTACAAAATTTTGTGAACAGTCTCGAAAACCTGGTGAACCTAGTGATTAGTATAAAGAAAAGAAAGAAAGAATAGTAGATTGTGCAACTAAAGCATAAAAGAAGCTATTTTACCCCAAGACGTTTATATCCACCCGAGCCGCAGGCGAGGGTGGATAGTTAAGTCGAGGGGTAAAATGGCTTGTTTATGCCTGAGTTGTACACTCTGCTTTTCACTTCGATTGCGAGAAAATGAAATAGGCATAAAGTATACAGTACATAATTAATAAAAATGTTGCAAAGCATAGCTAATTCCCGCCACCACAGATAGCACCGCCAAAAAACTTTTTAAATTTTATTTTCATCATTTGTCATTCGGCTTGGGTACTTCATACTGCCAAGTCATAAACACGTTTCTTTGCGTTTTTAAATAAATAATGACAACTATTTTATCTGATTTTATTAAATTAACGATAGAAAACACGGAAGTGGTATAAATTAAAGAAAATGAAATAAATCACGACTTTAATCTGCGAAGTTTTATTGTGCGTGTGGCTGTTGGGTCTGATTACCTTAGTCTTAGAAAAAAATTTTACTTTATGCACTAGAACATAAAAAGCGATTTTATGTCGCCTAAGCACAACATAAAGACGAACTTTTAGAGCATGAGAAGTGAAAAATACGTTTATTTGCGGCAATCATGACGCATAAAAAAAAAACATAAAATAACAATTTGGAAGAAAAAATGCGTCACAACAAAGCAAAAAAAAAAAAAAAAAGAACCAATGAATGAACTATCAATCGTTTTAAAAGTTAGTAAAGGCGAAGTAATATTATTATACCATGGTAAAGGCATTCTGGGCAGAGCGAACGCACAAAGTAGTGCATTAACTGATGAAGTTGAATAATACATCTTATTGACAGTGCTATAAAATGCAAAGTTTTACGGACTCAAGCGGGTTAACTTGCACTTTACATCATAGCCAATTAAAAAATTACCTTCAACTACTAATCAACTCTTTACCTTATAGTCGTGCGCAACTCTATACAGCGGCCTGCTACTATCAATAACATCCCTCATTGAAGCCCTAACGTCTTCCGAGATCGACAAATCAAAAGTCCTAGACATTATAAAGACAATACTGACATCTAGACCAATGCCATTTGTGGTCACTCATGTACTTCACTTGTTGAAGACTGTGGCACTATGGGATGGTTTTATGAAGACGTTCTGCCCTGGAAATGGGACGGGGAATCTGAAGACTGATTATGATCAAGGTGTTCTGCTGTATAAGAAAGGTAAATTGTACTTTTTAAAGCCTTCCTAGATTATCTAAGGCGCGTCGCCCACACGACCTAGAGTCGAGGCGGCGACGAGGCGCGGGCGCACGTTTTGTATAGAAATAAGTATAGGTATGTCGCCTGTCGTATACATACATACCTATATTTATTCCTATACAAAACGTGCGCCCGCGCCTCGTCGCCGCCTCGACTCTAGCTCGCGTGGGCGACGCGTCTAACGTTAGTTGCGCCCCGCGGGTGCTCCCGCATAAGTATAGATCCAGTGGGAATATTGGGATAAAAGTCCCAGGTCATGGTGTACCCATGTGCCAAATTTCATCCAAGTCCGGTACAAGTTTACAAACAAACAAACTCTGATATGAATATCTAAACTAATACTATAGAGAAATGATTTGATTGTTTGTACGTTTGTTTTTTACGCTGTCACGCTAAATCGGCTGAATTTGGTCCAACTATAAAATATGTACGATATTCAACATTATTGAGAAATTACATTAAAAAAATATATATATTCTAATGATTTTTCCAGATTCGTGTTTCATACAAGTGCTTCTAAAACAAATAGAAGCATGTCTAAAGTGTATGGAGAAACAGAAACTCGTGGACAAGGCTATGGAGACCACACAAAACCTCATCACATTATATAGCAATATCAATGAAAATTCTGCAACCAGTTTGGCAACAGAAGTATCTAGGTAATTTTTACTTTACTTTTACTAAATAAATATTGGGTGTCAAAAGACGCTTAATGAAACCGAAAGTCATATATACTCCCCGTCATTGTTTTTTTTTTTTTACTAGACCATACCTGCGTAGCTATTCACAAACACTCGATACGCTTCCGTATCGTATCGAACATTAATCATTGTTATCATAGGAGTCTTCTCAACACTGTTCACAAGTCCAAAACCCGAAAATTTTGTCACTTTAAATCGAATAGACGCCCGCTATTCTCCAACAGCTATTTGCTGTTGAGAGCAAGTTAAATCAGGTTATCGAAATGTCAGGTTTTCGATACGATAGCCTGTCGTATGGTTGTGAATCAGGGCTCTGGGGACTTTCCAGTTATGGAGTTATTGAAGGTCAAAGTGCCAAGTTTTATTGCCCGAAAACGAATTTTAAATATTGTAACTTAACTTTAATTACCCCTACAACTCCTTGACCGTGGACCGATGACCTTGTGAAGGCCGCAGGAGTCCGTTGGATGCGAGAAGCACAGAACCGGTCGAAGTGGCGGTGCTTGGGGGAGGCCTATGTCCAGCAGTGGACGTCTATCGGCTGAATTAATGAAACAACTCCTGTTACATGCACCTATAAGCACAGTGTTTGCATGTACAGGATGCAATATGATGAGTTTTTTTCACCCTGTATAGGACCATTTCTTCCATGTACTTATGTTAACGTGAATACGTATTTCCTAGGAAATAAGGCTTATGTATAGTCACAGGATTATTTTTTTCCAAGCAAACGGGAAGCGATAACTATGATGTTTCCAACGGACAAATATTTCTTTGGCGTTAGTTTTTGAATAAATTGAATACTGTTTTTTTTTTTTCAGATGTAATTGCCACCTTGTTCTAGTCCAAGTCATAGTATACGCTTTAAGGATATGCGCCGTGATGTTGGAGAATTTTAAGCATAGTTTTATAGGTATGTTACAAATGACTCATCATCGGCCTAGCCTCTTCCCAACTATGTTGGGGTCGGTTTCCCACTCTTCCAGTCTAACCGGATGCAGCTGAATACCAGTATTTTACATGGAGCGACTGCCTCTCTGACCTCTACAACCCAGTAACTAGGTAATACGATACCCCTTGGTAACACTCAAAGATTTTCGGGCTTTTAACTAACCGTAACGACTGTCAAAGATCTACAAATTGCTGCCGGTACCAACAGCTTAACGTGATGTCCGAGGCCGCGAAGGGGTCTCGATATGTAATGGATGGTCACCCATCCACGGACCGACCTCGGCAAGGGTTGCTTAACCTTGAAGATCGACCCGTGCGACTGTTTTTATGTAGCCACTATTAGAAAAATCATTGATGTCTGTCCGATTGTCACAGCCGATTTTCTCTGAAAATTGTTGACATAAAAAGTACATATGTTTTGATTTTACTGGCCTGATGCCTGTCGGCGGCGCGAAGCATGCATGACGGCACTCCTGTTCCATGATATTGTGGATATACGAGCGCGTGTTAATAATTGAAATTTGAATATCAAGGTCATAGAGGCGACGCTCTATGTTCCACGGAGGAGGGGGGCGACGTGAGCGCAGGCGCAGGCGACATGTGGATCTGCGCCGTCGAGCTGAACTTTTTCTAAAACTCGGTGTGTCATATTATCTATCGGATACCGTATGTATTCTGGTTTATTCCAGGTAATAAACCAACAAACCAGCATTCCTTACAATCAGTGTGCCGCTGCGGCATACAGCTGCTATACCAGTGTGCCGTCCGCGACGTGGAGTTCAGTACGCAGCTGTCGCACAACGAGGGACACCTCATCGAGTTCTGTGAACTTATGAGGGGCTTCGAGCATAGTGAGGCGACCAGTGAGTATATTAGCTATTTAAAGACTACTCAATTCCAATTTATGACATAAGTTCCACTTTAACAAATATCAACTTTACATCTGTGTAAATAAGGTGAATTTCAGAATGACTAGTACTAGTCTATACAAATAAATAAAATTGAAGTGTCTGTAATGTCAAAATAACAGCTTTTTCACCAAGTACATAATTATGAAAGTATATTCGGTGCTTATAATAGTAGATTGTGCAACTAAAGCATAAAAGAAGCTATTTTACCCCAAGACGTTTATATCCACCCGAGCCGCAGGCGAGGGTGGATAGTTAAGTCGAGGGGTAAAATGGCTTGTTTATGCCTGAGTTGTACACTCTGCTTTTCACTTCGATTGCGAGAAAATGAAATGGGCATAAAGTATACAGTACATAATTAATAAAAATGTTGCAAATTTAGCATAGCTAATTCCCGCCACCACAGATAGCACCGCCAAAAAACTTTTTAAATTTTTTTATTTTTATTTTCATCATTTGTCATTCGACTTGAGTACTTCATACTGCCAAGTCATAAACACGTTTCTTTGCGTTTTTAAATAAATAATGACAACTATTTTACCTGATTTTATTAAATTAACGATAGAAAACACGGAAGTGGTATAAATTAAAGAAAATGAAATAAATCACGACTTAATCTGCGAAGTTTTATTGTGTGTGTGGCTGTTGGGCCTGGATTACCTTAGTCTTAGAAAAAAAAATTACTTTATGCACTAGAACATAAAAAGCGATTTTATGTCGCCTAAGCACAACATAAAGACGAACTTTTAGAGCATGAGAAGTGAAAAAAAAATAACAATTTATAAATTGTTATTTTTTTTATGTTTCGTCTGTTTCGGCTAGTCTGAAACGAGTGGACCGATTTTGACGGGACGTTTCACTGGCAGACAGCCAGTGTTATAAAGAGGAGTACTAAGTCTACTTTCTTTTTTAGAAAAATAGGGTTCTGCACGAATAAATTAAAACCCCACGCGGGCAAAACTGAAGGCGGAAGCTAGTGAAGTCATAAAAACACGGAAATTAAACTTCCTGTGACATTAAAGTTACTTTTCTGAAATCACATGAGTTGGAATCAAGATTCTAAAAGCACCTACACTTCATTTGGAATAAGGACACTTAAATAAACCTTTTTTACAGTCCGTTCAACCGATTTTGACTTCTATTTCGTAGGCATAAGGATGGCATTAAACGCAAAAAAAGTGGTTACAATACCAACTATTTACTGCAGCTGCCATTTGTCATACCTCCAACGCAATAGGAGTCAAAATCGGTTGAACGGACTGTAAAAAAGGTTTATTTAAATGTCTAGTCTATTCTTATTCCAAATGGAGTTAGGTATTTTCAATATTATTTGGTAGTATCATGTTGTTAGATGGGCCCTATGCTTCGATCAAGAATATTTATCTGCCAGTTTCGTCAGTAACTAGCAACTACTTTCTTTCAGCAAACATGCTATCGGAACTTGCTGGTACCCTCCAGTCATCGCCAGAAGATATGCCGCCTTCATTCCATAGACAACCGTGGCTGAAAAGTTTCCAATCATTCTCTTTGGTCGACTAAACTCGAATACATCGTGATTACATGCTTCTTGTATGAAGTTACAAATTCTATTTTTAGAATAATAATGTAAATATTGTAAATAATCGAAATGATTTTGTATGTTTCTATGATTATTTAAGAAAGAATACAATTAATATTTATTTTAAACATTTATTTGTTTCGTTTACATAAATATTGTGATATATATTACTGCGGGAATGACGTATTAAAACACGGGCACACGGTTAGATCGTATATTTCGGACTGTCGGCTGCGGCCGGCGCCTCACCTACCTAACTTACACACATTATCAATCTACCTACATTACATCCCTCCACCACTAATTGACAACAATGCCGACTAAACTAAATTACAACTTACTGTACTTAATACTTAATTAAACAATTCACAACTTTATATTTAATCAATTAAACTGCAAAGCTAACAACAGATCCTTCTTAAACTACTTAACTAAATCCTTAACTAATTCTTATAATTAACATCTTTATTTAACCTACATTTCCTGATGGGGCGAGACTGGGGCGGTACAGGTGTGGTCGGCGGTGTCGAGAACTCTTCTGCCACTTTATCTCGGTCGGTCCGTTCGTCTTTCTGAGGCGGTGACGACGCAGGCTCCCGCGCAGGCGACGACGGCGCCATCGAGGCCTCCGGCCGCTCCGACCGGCCCCCGTCGGGCGATGTTGGTGCTACCCTAGGTGCTGAAGTTTCCGGCGAACGTGGCAACTCTGTGGGGACCATCAAAGAACTCCTCGTCCTACGCCTAAGCTGATCGATATGTCTATGCACCTGTTTACCATTACTGTCTAGTACCTTATAGTTGCTTGGCCCTGACGAGTTAATTATAGTACCGGGCAACCATTTCTCCCCCTTTAGATATTGTCGATACCAAATGTCGTCTCCTACTTCCACCCTCCTTTCCGTCCCTCCCGCACTGTCAACCTGCCCTTGCTGCGCTTTTTGTACTCTAACTTCCAAATCGGGTTTTAGCACGTCTAACTTGGTTCGTAACCGTCTCCCTATTAGTGCGACTGATGGGCTTATTCCAGTAGTGCAGTGTTCTGTATTCCTATAATACAACAAAAATGTGTTTAAAGCGAGTTCTATACTTTTATTATCTAAATAAGCTTTTTTAATTACTCTTTTTAAGGTTTTTACTGCATTTTCCGCGGCTCCATTGGATGATGGATGATAGGGTGCTGTGAATATATGCTGGATACCGTCACTCTGCGTGAATTGTGCAAATTCACTACTAGTGAACGGCGGTCCATTATCCGTGACTACCTGCCTAGGGACTCCCCACCTACTCCACAACTCGCGCAACCTGACCATCGTATGACTCGCTGCAGTACTGGGAACTTGAAATACCTCCAACCACTTGGTTGTTGCGTCTACTGCCACTAAATAAGTTTTCCCGCCTATAGGGCCCATGAAGTCCAGATGCAGCCGGGACCACGGCCTGGCGGGCCAGGGCCAAGGGCGGGGGGCAGCGCGCGGGGGGTCATCTGCGTACGCGGCGCACACGGTGCACGCGCGGCACTCGCGCTCCACCGCCTCGTCGATGCCTGCCCACCATACGTAGCTGCGTGCCAACGCCTTTGACTTTACTATGCCCATGTGGGGCTCATGTATGATTTTTAAAATCTTATCCCGGCATTTTTCCGGTATCACCACCCGGTGGCCCCACATGACACAACCTAACTCCTCGTACAGTTCCGCTTTCCTATTATAATACGGTTGTAAGCTCACGATTTCACACTTATCTGGCCAACCGTCTCGTAGGTAGTTTAAGATTCTACTTAATAACGGGTCCCTCTCCGTTTGTTTTTTCATTTCGGTATAATCAAGCAACAAACCGTCTTGAGCGAAGTGCAGGTATGTTTGCTCAGGAATTGATTCCTCCTTCTCATTTTTAACGCTATTATTTTCTGGAAGTCGTGATAAGCCGTCAGCGCAATTTTCATTGGTGCGAATGTATTCTATGTCGTAATTGTATGCCGACAATATCACTGCCCATCGTTGCATCCTACTCGCCGTCATGGTAGGTATCCCCGTTTGTGGGCCTAACATTGATACTAAGGGTTTATGATCAGTGCGTAAAATGAACTTCCTTCCGTAAATATATTGATGAAATTTTCGTATGCTGAATATAATCGCCAGTGCTTCGCGATGTATTTGCGAGTAGTTTTTCTCCGCGATGGTGAGCGAACGTGACGCATATGCTATCGGGCGCTCGCCCTTAGGCCCCGGCTGCGCCAGCACGCCCCCCACGCCCCGCGCGCTCGCGTCACACGTCACGATTAGTGGCTTGTTGGGATCATAGTGCGCTAATACTTCGGTACCCATTAAAACTTGTTTAATCTGCGTAAACGCACGCTCGCACTGTCCATCCCAGTTCCAGTCTACACCTTTTCGTAATAACCGGTGTAAAGGTACTAACATGGAACTAAAATTTTTGATAAACTTAGAATAAAAATTTACCATACCTATAAAAGAACGTAATTCACTAATATTATTTGGAGCTTCTAGTCTACTTATGGCTTTAATCTTTGATTTGTCCGCTTTGACCCCTTCTTTAGAAACAACATTGCCTAGATAAGTCACCTCATGAGCCAAGAAAACACATTTTTCTTGCTTTAGCTTTAGCCCACTCTCAGATAGTCGCTGTAAGACTTGTTCGAGTGCATATAAATGCTCGCTTTTATTTTTCCCACCTATTATGACATCATCGAGAAACACTTGGACATTCGGTATATTACCTAACAAATTCGTCATTATTCGTTGGAAAATACCTACACTTGACGACAAACCGTAAACCAACCTATTATACCGAAATAGACCTCGATGTGTATTAATAACAGTGTATTTTTTTGAATCATCTAGTTCTACTTGGTTGTACGCACGGGAAAGGTCAATTTTACTAAAAAACTGTGCCCCGTTCAGGCCTACGAGCACATCTTCAATCTTAGGAAGTGGGTATCGATCGATCAGCAAGGCGGGATTAAGAGTCGCTTTATAATCCGCACAAATTCGCAACGTACCGTCTGCTTTAGTCACCGGCACCAAAGGTGAGGCCCAGTCGGAGCAGTCGACGGGCTCGATGACGCCGTCGCGCAGCATGGCATCCAGCTCAACGTCGATGCGCTCGCGCAGCGCGTATGGTACGGGCCGCGCGCGCTGGAACACCGGCGTCGCCTCCGGGCGCACTCGCAGCGTAGCCTTGCCGCCCTTGTACCGACCCAGTCCGCCGCTGAATAATGCCTTATATCTGTCGAGAATATTTACAATCCCTTCATTAATTAGCACACAATTCATGTTACTTATACCTTTACCTGTAAGTATAGGTATTTTTATTTGTAACTCCGCTAACCATTGCCTACCTATCAAAGATGTAGTACCGTTTTTTTTAATACAAACAATTCTAGCTGTTTTTCCTGCTCCTGGAATCGAACCCGAGGGCGAATTATACCTAATGGTTTTATTTTAGTACCATCAATAAATTTCAGAATTGTATCGTCCTTCATAAGACATTGATGTGAAAAATAACGTTCGTAGGTGCAATTATTTATACATGAAATTGCAGTTCCTGTATCTATTTCCATATGTAGTACGGTATCATCCACAATAATAGGTAAACTTACTGGCTTGTAATTATTGAGTCCCATTAGGTTCAAACTCTCTTCGATGTCCTCCCCGTCGGACTCCCTTACGGCCTCCGCGGAATACATATTTCCATTCCGCCGATCGCGACGATGTGAAGTTGTTCCTCGCGACGATTGTTCAACATTCCCCGGACACACCCGACGTAAGTGCCCCGTATGCTGGCATTTGCTGCACACAAACTCCCTGTAGCGGCAGCTTGCCACACTATGGTTAGTGGCTCCGCAAGCTGTGCAGTTGTTGCTGCGTCCCGACGCAGAAGTCGCGTTAGTCGCGCCTGCCACACGGCTCGCGGCTAGCCCGCCGCCGCCGCCGCCCACGCTGCCCGGCCCGCGGCGCCCGCGTGGCCACATGCTGCCACCGCTCCTGCTGCGACTCGCACCGTTGCTGTCCCCCTTATTCGATGTGACCGAATGTACCGCTTCCGCCTTGGGACCGGGTGTGGACGCTCCATCCACTACAGCCGCGTCTCTTTCTGCCGCCTCCATTGCGTTCGCTAACTTCACGGCTTGTAAAAATGTTATTGAGTCATCCTCCGCAAACAGTCGTTGCCTGATGACGTCGCTCTTGAGTCCGCATATAAATTGGTCACGCAAGCTCTCGCTTAAATTTTCTGCAAATTTACAATGGCGAGCTAATCTTTTTAACTCGGAGACGTAGGTCGCCACGTTTTCGTCCACTCCTTGTCTTTTTTGTCGAAAACGATATCTTTCCGCTAACGAAGATGGCGTCGGCTGAAGGTGCTGACGCATTAAACTGATGGCTTCATCGTACTTTAACTCCGACGGTTTCTTTGGACTTGATAGGTTGACGAGTAACTCGTACGCTTCATCTCCGATTGTCGAAATCAAAGTAGGTAACTTCAATTCCGCCGCCACTTTATTTACAAGAAAGTACATGTCCAACCTATCCACATAGGATGACCACTGCCCTGTTTTCACGTCAAATTCGCTTAACTTCCCAATCGACATCTCGAGTATTGTTCAAATACGCACGCGATATCCACATAGGTATATAATTAACACCGGTAATTGTCCTCGTCGCCACTGTGATATATATTACTGCGGGAATGACGTATTAAAACACGGGCACACGGTTAGATCGTATATTTCGGACTGTCGGCTGCGGCCGGCGCCTCACCTACCTAACTTACACACATTATCAATCTACCTACATTACAAATATAAGACTTTTTACATTAGGAATGTGGAAATCAAGAAATACTTATTTGTCCTAATAATTTTATAAATCGATATAGTACATTATAAGTTTTACACCTAAAAAGTGAGAGGCGAGTTAGCTTCAAATATACATACAACATCAATGATTCTCAGTTCTCTCTTATAATTTCGTAGCCATATGTAATTCATTCATTACACATACATAATATGATTTATAACAAACACTGATGATATTACTTACAGATTTCAAAGTTATGTTTTCAAAGAGAATGTGCGTCAACATGTACTATTTATTTAACTTAGCTCCTACTTGTAGTGAATGTTAAACATCGATAAAAACTTATATATCACTGTACCAATACTACAATAAGATGGCATAAAGTCAACGGGCTGTGACATTCACAAGACCCCATCACAAAATCCATAGTGCCTATATTATAAATTGGACCAAAATCTCAAGCATATTATAAGTTGGATGATTATATTGCAGATAAAAATGCTTGGCTAAATGCTGGTCCTGCTCCACAGGCACTTGAGCTCACTAGTTAAAATTTCAATATTTGGAAGAGGTGCTTCCCTTTTTCTTTTTTTAGTGTTTCTGACATTACGATCTTAATATTTATTTTTATTTTATTCAATCATGTTTTAATTGTTAATGCTGCAATACTAAACACCTTTTCCTGTTTGGTTTTAAAATTTTTATTCATCTCTTAAATAAATTGCAATCTATAGTTTTGTATCATTTAGAAGCATTTTTTCAATTTTGTAAATGTAAGAACAATGGATCCGTTTATTATGATTTTTTGATGTTGACTTGAAAGAGCATGGCAGTTGAGAATGTGTCATGCTCACTTAAATGTCTCTCTGATGGTGGCGCGTGTGTTGGATCATTCGGTTCCCTACAAAATGGTTGAGCTGGATGGTGCTGATCCATGCGTCATGTTCGTGAACGGACGCCGTCGGTTGAGACTGGTCATCTCTTAACTGCCAAGGCTTATTTTTAATCTTATTTCTTGTATTGTTTCTTCATTTGTGTGTTTTTTTACATTGTTCTCACATATAGAAGCAACAAGAATAATGTACCCAGGATTTTGTAATATCTTGATTTAAAAAGAGTGTCCATGGAGTTTCTTGCCCGTTCTTCTCCATAGAGATCTACGCTTTGGAATGGGCACCTAGCTTCAACTTTCTGACCAACTGACCGACTACTTAATTTTGACAATTCAAAAGTGCCTGTAATGGTTTAATTGAAATAAATGCTTTGAGTTTGAGTTTGAATATAGTTTTATAAAAGTAGTGATAAGTACTATAAATTTATAAAATAATGCCAGATTACTACAAGTTTCCGAGATCACAGTGCCTAAAGGGAGAGCACTATTTCTGCTGTCTCTCTCTCTCACATATAATCATCGAGATTTTGGCCCAAATATTTAAAAAAATATACAACTTAAGGGGTCAAAGGCTTCACAGTCGACGTAACAATATCTTCAGGTGTATAAGGCTGATGAAAGAAGTACAACATGAAACCAGCTGCTAAGAGAAAATGGAAACCTAGAATGCAACCGATGAGAATCACAAAGTATTTTGATTTTCTTAAGGCGGGCATGAGCCAGAATATGAGGACTGCTCCGGAGACGAAAGCTGCCATCAGGACAAAGAGCCATTGGAGCCAGAATACTTGGATCGTCCATAATACGGCTACTGGAATGTATATTGAGAGAGAGTATCCATAGAGGCAGAATAGGGACATCATCGTTGGTGATTTTGCATCCTGGAAAAAGAAAAGTTTTGTTAAGTACTATTGTGATAACTGATAACCCATGCTTTTTCGAAGATGAGGCGGATGTCTAGTCTAGACAAACAAAAACAGACTATCTAGTGAGAAATACAAAAACAAGCATTAGAAAAGGTATCAACCCCCATAAATTGCATTTGCCACGAATAGCCACATAGACATACATTAAATTACAATATTTTATGTCATCAAAACATGTTACAGTAACACAAAGGCATAATTATGTTTAGTAGTATCTTTGTCCTTAAAAAATTAATATGCCACAACAGAAACTGTCTTGTTGATACAACTGTACCGAAGTATCACATAATAGGCTAGTTTCCTAAAAAAATCTAATTAGTCCGTCAGTTAGATTATCGAAAAATAATGGACCCTTATTTTTTCTTTTGTCAATCAAACAAAAAATGACAAAGATAAAGCGCGTCAAAATTTGGGAGTGGGGGGTCGTGACGTCACGCCGTGCTAAAAAATGTCGCACGGCGTGACGTCACGACCCCCCACTCCCAAATTTTGACGCGCTTTATCTTTGTCATTTTTTGTTTGATTGACAAAAGAAAAAATACGGGTCCATTATTTTTCGATAATCTAACTGACGGACTAATTAGAATTATTATTTTTTTACCCAGGAAACTACCCTATTACTGTCAGCCATGCAACAGTTATGTAAACCAAGCTGATCTACCTCTTGATGTCATGCAATAAGGTCAGATAAATTACACAACATGACATGCGTGTCAATGGCAGAAAACTAGTTTACTGGACATACAACAATTTGCCTTATAATAGTGTTATTTACCTGATTCTCTATCTCATCATGCCCATCAGTATTCGTAGTCCATTTCAATGCCGCCCACAACGCTAGCGGTACGAGCCAGACATAGCATGTGATGGCTGTAGCTGCGATTGATACCAGGTGGAAGTCATAGCGCCATATGAAACCTTTCTTATTTGCATTGTGCAAATAACTTGCTATGTTACCACTCACTGCTATTGTGAATATCTGGAATTATTAGGATGCATTATTTTGTTGTTTTTATTAATGTAAATATCAAGGTAAAAATATGAGATAAAAGACAGGTTTATTTCAAACAAATAAACATTTGTTCTGTGGTATCTTTGATTACCATCAAATTAAGATTTGAGACAAGGAAGTCTTAAGAGTAAATTAAACGCGAGCTCGAACTCACTGGTGGTCATGGCCAAAATCACGCTGTCTAACTTGGCTTCGTGTCTGACGGAGATATATCAGTGATGAGCAGTTAGACCCTAATCTACACGCACAACATCTAGTTCTCACGCACAGATAGGCGCATAAAAATATAGTGCTTTGGAAAATCGAGTTCTATGAAAAATCCACTACATAAATCAATCACAAATAAAGTTTTTTGAACTCTTCGATAACTGAGCTTTGTCGGTACGGATTTAATTTTTAATATTTTTCACTTCTTTTATTACTTATTTACACCCAAAGTTACATTAAAAATAGCAAGAAAAACGAATCTTTGGCTCATAACTTTTTAATGGCTTGTTATTTTACAATTCTGCTTCCGTCCAGACACAATTAATAATTAGACAAAACAATACAATGTTTAACTTTGGATGTACAATGTCAAGCAGTGGAGTAATACTCTCCCGAAATTTGTATGGAAAAAATATCGAATAGTGGCACCTTAACAACAGAGTCAATACAAAACAGGCACACAACTCAGCCTAATGTAGTCAACTGCTGGACATAGGCCTCCCTCAAGGTGTACCTCAGCATATCATTAAATAGGTACTTGGCATTTAAGTTTATTGAAAAATCTACCCTAATTTCAGCTCGAGTATTGCTAATTTTCATGTCAACAGCTATTATACTGTTCACCTACCAGAGTAACAGAAATCCAAACAGGCCCATATAGATCTGGCTTCCCCTTGATTCTTTCATCGAAGTAGTTGCGGGACACCTTCTGTGGCAGCACAGAGGATATGATCCTCTCCACAACCTCATTTGTGTGGACGTCAAAGTACTTCTGGTAATACTCTATAGTCCAGAAGTTGTGGTTTGCTGGAAAACAAGGAATAATAACATTAACACATTAACTAATATATTTTTGCTTATATACAATGCTACAAGCACAATACAATACCTACAGTCTAGCCGTTAAGAAAATGCATTTTTGACACCTGTCAGTTTGATACAAAGGAATACGTGTTTTGCGAATTTGACCTTTATTAGCTACTAGAATTGTCACACTGACAAACGTCAGCATCGCATTCTCTTGATGACCAGACTGTAATAGATAATACTTTTTATTATTAAAGCTGAATTTTACATAAACAAAGAAGTAAATATACCCTGTGGATGATACATAGTAGTGTTAAGATGCATAAGGATTTGTGTGGGGAAAGTAAACCACCTAGGTGTACTGCTAATAGTTAAATCTTTAACTGCTGGGCGGGTTGACGGCAATTAAAATGGACGTGGCCAAGACTTCGGCTACGTTTTTGGCACCATCACTAGCCAATTAGGATTGGTCCACCCTAGCTCAAGACAGAGAAGAATGGAAAGGAGAAAGGGAGGCTTTTGCTCGGTAGTGGGACAACGTAGGCTATAGATAAAAACAATAGGTACTAAAGCAAAAATCAAACTCGAAGCATTTATTTCAACAGGCACTTTTAAAATACTTATACTAAGAACACAGTAAAATTAAAACTACAGTATTACTAATGCAGTGATTAGATTAGAATCTAGTTAAAATTACACTAATTGGTAGATAAACTTAATTTTTAGTAGACCGTTATGCCATAAAATAATTGGCGTTTTTTTTCTACAATTCTTTTTAGAATCAAAACTATTATAACGTAGGTTCTTACTTTGTGGCGCAGCCTCTGGTTCATCAATCGCTTTGGGTTCTTCAAAACTATAGTTTGGATTCGACATAGTGTTATTGTATTGATTTGTGTGCACTGCCTCCACGTCGATACGTGCACTGCGATTATTGTGGTCAGGGGAATAGTCCTGGAAGTCCAAAAGTTCACCCGTGTTTACGTTCGCCATAATTATTTACTTCATTTAACACCAAAGTAATTAAAATCCAAGCAATTTTAATAAATTTGTAACTTTTTCGGGAAACGTCACATTAGTCACCCATAAACAAACTGTCAATTTTGACAAGACATGTTTTAAAGTTTCAACAAAAGTGTACGTCACCAATTTTGAAAGGCAGATACTCCCGACGTACGTGAAAACGCAAATAACACTAAATACCGGTTTTTAGTTTCATCTTACAAAATCCTGTCATTATTGTGCAGCACGCTGAAGCCCAAAGTAACTAAAACAACTAAGTAGAGTTATGATAAAAATAAATCCGTAATAATGACTGATTTTTGTATTTACAACAAAAACATTCAAATATAATAACCCTCATCGCTAATGATTTCAAAAGATATGTCAATGCTCTTGGATTTTTCCCAGCCAGAAAGATACCAGCCGTGTGTACAATACAACTTCCATACATAATTCATTAGCTTTTCCTCACGGCTTCGCTCGTGTGTATGTCAAAAATTAGCCCACGGGAACCTACTACCTATCGGGATTAGAGTACCCTATGTGTTCATACAGGTAAACAATGTATCAATTCTGTAATACAATGTTTTCATATCATATAACTATTAGTTTACACGGCGCACGCCAGCAAAGTTCCTGTTCGGCATGATTTTTTCCTACATCGTCAACAATCATTGTCATATTTCAGCCGATTTATACAAAACCATGAACCTTCCTCATGAATCATTCCATCCAGTGGTATAAATCCTATGAAAATCCGTTCGGCAGTTTTTGCGTTATTAGCGTACCTACAGCTTGGCAAAAAAGAGTAGAAAATAATGGAGGCGCCACTGTGCTGCTCGTATGGCAACCCGATGCAACCAAATAGCGCACCAACCTAATCTTGATACTTAGCTGATTTTTTTTTCAATTAGACAAATTTATTCCTACTTTATATGTTACTTTTTTAAATCAGTAAGTATTGTTAAATTGAACAAGGATGTCTTCTCGATACGCATTTGATTACCTTTTACCTAAAAATAAGTATTTAGAGAAACACTCCCGAGTTCACAACATTTTTAGGAATTAAAAAAAAGCATATTGTATAATATTATTCTTTTTTATTCCAAGAAATCTTCCTTTAAATATTCTACCCCCACGACATCCATATCTTGGCTAGAGTTGGCGGCAAACTCATCTGAGTCTTGTTCAGATTCAGAGGTGCTGCTGCTATCATCTTCAGTGTTTATGACTAATCGCTCAATTTCCTCGTACATAGTTCGTTCTCTTTCACAGTACTCTTTTCTATTTTTATTACGTGCTGGCATGAGTTCTTCCAATCCTCCTCGGTAATAGCACGGAAAGCACGTTCAGCTGCTTCCTGAAAAGATGAAATAATTCATATACCTCTGTAAAAGCAAAACATTTTTATCACATACTGTTAATAAGCCATAAGTACCTTTATGTCAATCGATCCTACATTTTGGGCGGCAATTTTGTGTTTTGCTATCCCCCAGATTAGCTCAATTGGATTGAGGTCACAGTTGGTTTTCATTTAGGTAAAGTTCAAGTCACCAAAGTATCAATTAATCTAGGCGCGCTATACCAGAGCAATGCAAACAAAATGTAAACATAACCTATGTGCTCGATGTTTATTGTTTCAAAATTCTACTAATTCCGTAAGCAAGCAAATTAAAACAGCTTTGAGTTCATCAATTAACACTTAATTTAACTAAAAACAACAAAACAAACGCTTACATACCTGTCATATGAGCGGTTCTTTGGTAAACATTGTTAAGATCGGAAAGAATAGTTTGGGCCTCATGTTCCGCCAGTCATCGCCTATACACCTTATAAATAACCTCCCTGCCAGCACTTCGAATGGTTTTATTCATTGTTTTTCACTTTTTATGTTTATTAAGCACCGTTTGATGGTCGAAATAAAAATTCTACGAAATCGTGAACTTTGTTTATTATGAAACGTCATTATTTTGGGAATGTTGCCAACAGACAAAAAATTAGTTCCGTTTCTAGACTTTTTTGCCAAGCTGTAGTGATAGTGATGAATTGATGATGTAATGATATTGATTCTATTCACAAACGTTGGAAATGGTTCACCAAATCGGACCGTCGAACATGAATGCTATTGGAGGAGTTCTACTGTACTCAGATACCTAAAAGGTTGAAGATTTTTTGACATACTGCAAAAAAATAAGAAATGTATTTTTTTAATCTCTGATTGCAATTTTCCTTAGCTTTAAAATTGAGGAATGGTTCTCTAAAACTTCATTTTTTGTCCATACACTCATCTCGGCCATCTCAACTCAACGGATCTCTCTAAGGCTGGGCGCAAACGTCCGGTTTCCTGATTCGGAATTCAGTTTCGGAATTCAGATTCAGAAACCTGAATGCAAGCATTTCATACAAAATGTTCTCACTAGCGCACACGTGCTTAAATTTTCCGTTCTGAAACCCGGACGGAAAATTTAAGTACGTGTGCGCTGGAGAGAACATTTTGTATGAAATGCGTGCATTCGGGGTCTCCGAATCTGAATTCCGAAACTGAATTCCGAATCAGGAAACCGGACGTATGCGGCCTGCCTAAGTCGGACAAAAATGCTACTAATTTTATCGACTCTTACTACTATGGCAACCCTGAACTCCATAGATAAGATAAAATACTACTCCCACTATTCACGTTTCACGATTTCACCGTTCACGCCGCATTTACGACGTCGTCGGTCGTCGTCGCGTGGTCGCCATTTTGTTTGCAACAGTACTTCGTTACGTCAATACGTATTTTGTGTTGGGTCGAAGAAAACCCATAGCTGTACGTGATTTAGTAATAATAAATGTATTCATTCCATTTGTACGTGAGGTGATTGCAGTAATTACGTGCGTCTATCGTCTGCAGTGCTGTGATATACGCGATAACGTAAGTTCACTACGTGTTCATTTCTAAAATCTCGCCATATTGGTTATCCACGTAACGAATAGAGTTAAAAGTGAAGTATTTGGTTATTTACAGTGATGTGCAGTTGAAGATTGTGCTTGGCATGGTGACATCAACGACCACGGTCGTCATTCAAGATGTCAAAAGAAGTAGCGGAAGAGTATGCGTCGAGTTTGGCGGACCTAACCGTCAACAGCAAGCCGCTGATAAATATGTTGACGATCCTCGCGGAAGAGAACATCGACCACGCCGGGGTTATCGTTGAAACAGTGGAGAAGCATTTGGAGAAGGTGAATTTCAATTTTTAAAAATTAACGCGTGTGAGGTGCCGCGGAATTTATGCCACAGTCACGTGAGAGTCAGGGGAATAATGGGAAAGTGTGCTCAATACGATGACGCGCGCTCCTCGTTGCGTGTTTTACGTGTTTACTATGACAAGTGTGACTAATTCGGCCTCGTTGTAATCAGTCGAAGCTCTTAACAGGTATCTCCTACCAGATGTTCCAATTTCACAACATTACCTCAAACAATGACAGTATTTGTCATCTACTTAAAAGTTTCTGTAAATTTGTTCTTAGTAGATTCCAACAACCTTGTTTTGAGACAACAGGCTGCCTATCTTTGATGTTTGCACAGATAATTCATACATTTCTAGTTGCAATCTTCCTTGGCTCCCTGTTCCAATACTGATTTGTTATTGATTCATAAATTATTGAATATTCGAGTTGTAAGACACAATCTTTGAGTTTTACTTTTAGCAGCACTTGAACTTCTTGCCTACTTTAGTTTAAAATGTTGCATAATTTGACATACATTCATTTGCCTACTAGTCTCACTGCCAAGTCTTAAAACCTTAGAATAGACTTTTATTTTGCAAATATGGGTAATAAGTGTTAAAATACACTAAAACTCAGCCATATTTTAACATTCAGCATGCTACATTTATATTATTAACTGTCACTTAAGTTTAAAGGTATGATTCCGATCTCGGCAGCACGCAGCAGTGCTGCCGCGGCAGTGCAGTCGTAGCACTACTGGTCCTCATACATTTTCTATGGGTTTATATGAGATTACATTCCAAGCACAGCAGCAATGTGACGCAGCAATGCGGAATCATACCTTAACCAAAAGCCAGTAGGCCAGATCCATCAATCCAGAGCAATTCTTTTCTCTGATAAAAATTCAGTCACACTGTATTAAGTTTTATCTATCAAAACACACTTACAAAGTTCTAAGTATAATATTTTTATCACAATAGTAGCTAGTCTTGATAAAAGGCATATAATAATAGCAAATTATGGAACTCACCTAGATAACAGTATTTTCTTGTAGACCTGGCAAATTTCCAAATTACGAAACTTTGTAAAAGATGTGAGATATTACTTTGAAACGAATTTAGGTAACATTTATGAGATATAAATCAATAGCAATCATGTTATTTCTTGTTGCAAACTTACAATAAACAATTAGGAGATACCTGTATCAAAAGATAATTACAGATAACACAATCTGCCTTCAAGGGTATGTAATCCTTATCTTTTTCAGTTGTATATTCAAGAAATTGTTCACAATAAAGCTTTTTGAAACTGAATTCTTATTTATTTTTCACTAATTAATGATTAAAAAGGTTGATAAAGCAAATTCTTGTCTTATTCTATCCCGTACCATTATGAAAAGTGGATGCCAACCTTTGAGGGAGGAGGCCAAGTGTGTACTTGGCCAGCCTGGGGATTGGGACTAGAAGTTGTTTTTCCTCTACACAGGTACAACCTGACATCAAGCTGCCTGTACTGTATTTAGTTGATTCCATAATCAAGAATGTTGGCGGAGCCTACACTTCGAAGTTTTCACAGAGCATTGTCAATATGTTTACACGGACATTCAAACAGGTAATTGTGAGTTAAATTGTCATATTTGAATGCTTTGTGAATTTGTTATAAATATTGTGGACATTCTCTAATATGAAATGTTTTCGCAGGTTGATGAGAAAATAAGGTCACAAATGTTCAAGTTACGGGAGACTTGGCATGATGTGTTCCCCGCGACAAAGCTGTATCAGCTCGATGTGAAAGTGAACTTGATCGACCCAGCATGGCCCATACAAGCACAGCCGCAGCAGTCAAATATCCACGTAAATCCAAATTTTCTGAAAAAGGTGTTTTTTAGTTGATTATTGTTTTGACTTTGGTTTAGTTAAATGTGTTAGCTTGAGGCAATGGCCGCTGTTGGTATGAGGCTATAATAACTGCTTACTGCATAGTATGTCCATCAGTAATCAGTATTTCCATTTGTCAGTAGTCTGGGATCTCATGCTTAAGTATACTGCCTATTTTCTACCTTGTTTCAATCACCCAGTATGAATTTGACCCATACCATACATAGCCATTATTGAATGCAACTTGTGGTTGACATATTCAAAATATCTATCATGTAAGAATAAATGGAAGCCATAATAGCATTTTCATGAATTAACATTGGTGTGACATTTGGACTCGTTCCTAACTGACTGGACGGAGAAGGCGCAGCACAAGGAAAGGTGGAAGAATATGGGGGGAGGCCTTTTCCCAGCAATGGGACAGTATAGGCTAACGAAAAAAAAGTGTGAGGGACACGACAGATTGGCCATAACATTCAACAACTACGTATAGGGAGACCTTTGGCCAGCCATGACACAGGAAAAGAAAATAAAAAAACCAATAGACAAAGAATAAAACAAATTTCTAATCTCGATTTCTCTCAGCAGAATGTGCCCACCACCAGTACAACGGTTACGCCATCGCCAGTCTCGTCAGTTACGCCTGAGGAGGACGAAAAGATGAGGAGCATCCTTGCAAAGAAGGAGCAAGAACTCATCATGCTGCAGAAAAAGAAGGTAGAAATGGAGCTAGAACAAATGCGGCGGCAGGTTGAGATCGCTGAGAAAACAGTCGTTAAAAAGGTAAGATTTTTGTATACCTACTAGCTTTACCCACGGTTTGTCCCATTGGGAGTTTGGGACTAAGCAATTTTTCGGTTGAAAAAGTAGCCTATGTTACTTTCCAGCCCATATACTATGAGATAAGACCAAACAAGTTCACATACATATCAATTTAAACTTTATGTCGATGCTCTTAAATCATACAATGCGCGATCATCAATGTCAATTCTACCTTCATGCCGTGTTCCGGTGTTCTTCGAACTCAACGTTACTTAAAACAATGGGCATGTGTTAAATTGAACGAAAATAATGCTGTTATGCTGTGATTAAGGGGTTTGAAGGTTTTATATGGACCCTGGTGTACCTAATGTCGCGCCATTTCTTTTTTGTTAGCCCTATTTAAATAGATAGCTGACATTATTGCAAACAGCAGATGATAATAATAAACCCCATAAAGTGACAGATTTCTGAGATATTAACGTTCAACGTTGATCACGTGACATCCACAATTTTGAACTTGATGCATACCTAGGTTTCGAGCGTGGCCGCCATTTTGAAAGAAATCAAAATGGCGGGCAGGTATGCGACGGACCTTCAAAGCCCTTTGAAAATCAATCTTCCATCTCAATCTTAATTGCATTTTAAGTAAATAGTAGTTGCATAATATACTGGAAATAAGACTAGATAGACGCTTGTATAGTGTTTTTGAAAACCTTATAAAATTTAATTGATTGAGGTAAGAACAAAAGAGGAAACAAATTACCAGGAAGACATTAGTGATTTGGCCTAAAACGTAATCATCATCGTTATCCTGCCCATTATCCCAATTTATTTGGGTTCGGCGCAAAATGTAATATTTTCCACATAATTATCTACATTTCTGTACACATTAAACTTTTGTACATAATAAGCTTGTAAATACAAAATCCTTAGCAATTTAGATAATTACTTTCTACATTAGTACAAATAGCTCTATGGTTTCATTGTTCATAAACAATGTATATTTAGACTATTTTAGACCAACTTAATAGGCTTTAAAGTCATTACAGTAATAATGATCATTATTTACGCGGAATATAATAATGATTCCATAAATAACTACTTGCAATTTGTGTTTTCCGTGCGTAATTTACTGTGTTAATTAACCGTATTTCCCATGCATACCAATAGTACTCATAAACATGATATTATTATTAACATAAATTTTGTAGTTGCAATTGCAACTAGGTATGTAAAATTCTCGCCAGAAATACATAGGTACCTCCTTAGATTCTGAACTCTTTAAAGAGTTTGCTAAACAGGATGGCAGAGTGCAAAAATGTGCCAATTGCACACATGTTCGAATTACCGTGCCGGATATCGCTACTTTTTGGGTAATTACGTATTTGAAGCTGTGTCGAAGTAATGGTTTCGAATCGATTGTCGCATTGTCTGACTCATTTAGCATGTTAACTGATTAGTGCCGCTTCTGGAAATAAGTTGATTATTGTCGATAACGTTAAATGCCTATTTAATTATTACCTAGCCTAGCTACATTTTTGTAGTACGAAACGGTTGACTACAGGCTATTTGCTAGCATCAGGCCTTTAGGTACAGGGCACACACTGTTTAACTTTGAAATCAAGAGGTTGGTCTGTAGTCTCATTTTATGCTAATGCATTAATTAGTTAACACCATTCCGTTGTCATTAATAACGTGCTATATTCGATTATTAGGAGGCCAATATTCAAAATCTTTATTTACTGTGATAAAAACTTATGTATACATATAGCCTATACACTATAGATACATTATATCGGAGTGATTAAAAGGCTAGAGACAAATATACAGCGATTTCTGTATAATACGAGTCGCTGCGCTAGTATAAATATACATATTTGTATAGCCTTCGCAACAACATGCTACGCTACTTGCTTGTAATTAATTGACCTTGAATAAGAACCCAAGAAGGCTCACTTTAAAGTTGACTTGCCTATCCACATTTTGAAGTACCTACCTACTACAACTTTTGGCCGGCAACTCCTTGCCCTCCTCTCGTTAATTTCGGTATTTCCCCATAGAAACTTCAACACGCCATTTAACTTTTTTTGAGGAGTTGGTAAAAAAAAAAAGGAAACCTATGTCCTTTCTCCTGGCTCAAGCTCTCAACGTCGCGATTTTAACTTTTTTTGAGGAGTTGGTAAAAAAAAAAGGAAACCTATGTCCTTTCTCCTGGCTCAAGCTCTCAACGTCGCGATTTAGCCGTCCAATCTTAGCAGACAGAGGCTCTTTCTAATTTAAAGTACATACATAGATAACATGTAGGTATGCACTTGAGATTCGATTCGAAACTGGTTTATAAAAATATATAATAAAAATATTACAGTATTTAGTAATAATCCGCCCATTAAAATTTAAAGCGTCGTGTTTATGTTTCCTAATAATCATTGTTTTTCTAGTAAATGTTTAATCTCGGTGGTATGATAAAGCACGTGTCATTTCACAGTTAACTGCCTCGGCGTAGATAATGTGCAAATGAGACGTGGTATGCTAGTGCACAGTTCGTTGGGCTTAATACCGCAAACTGATTATATACTTTATCAACTGTTGTTACTGTCAAGTGTCGTGAGGAAAATATCGTTAGGAAATTATTGAGCATGAATGTGGATGGCTAAAAGGAGTGGAAGGCCAAAAAATCGATGGATGAACTGTGTGAAAGATGATATGGTTAGAAAGGGGGAGACTACTGAAATTACGACTAATAGAGGAGTACGGAAGAAGAAGACATGTTTTACCAATAAATTAGGTTATGGGAGAGAGAATTACGATTTTACTCTGAAGTAACGATAAGTTGCTTTTATTAACCGACTGCAAAAAAGGAGGTTCTGTATTCGACCCGTATGTGTGTATGTTTGTATGTTCGCGATTTTCTTTCACTGGTGTGATCTACATACTTTAAGGAAGGTTTTAGTATATAATACATACTGACTTCTACTAAATAGGTTAACAGAAATGAGTTTGCATACTCATCCAATCAGATAATTGTAGAAAAAGCTGGATTTTTGCTCAGTATGAAATATCACTCAAACGCAATCATGTGCAGATTTTATTTCATACCTATCTATTCCTTTTTATTTTGTTAAGCATTTCATATAATTGACTACCTAAGTTAACAATTCGTACTTTTGCCCTTATCCGTTTTCCCGAGAAAAAAAAACCATCTTTTTTCTGTTTCTATGCCAATGATATTATTTCAACGTCAACACAAGTGTCACAGGCCCTTTTATTCAAATTAATTTACATTTACACCACTAGATCAATAAAATAATATTTACAAGTGGCCTTGGGAATGCCCACTACTTGTTTCTATTGATAAATGTCCTACGACTGTTATAAAAAATCGTTATATCGAATTTATAAATAAAGTATAGTTTATTTATTAACAAAAGAATTCTTGGTTTCCCGGTTTCTCTGCCAAATGCAATGTGATCCAAATCGACTATAGACATACTCATATTATTAACGTTTGTTGCGAAGTTGCTGGCTCAAGATAATTGTATTCATGCAATGTTTTCCTTAAGGTAATTCTTGGAAGGCAAACTGGTATTTACCGTCACAATAAAATTGTAAGTGGCAAGAATAGATATTCATAATTAAGTGTAAGTAATTAACTTAACTCTATATACACTTCACTTTTCATTTATAATATTAGCAAGATGCTAGTCTATTTTCTATGTTTTCATGGCTAACACAGTTATTTTGACAGATAAGTAAACACCCTATTAGTCGTAGATGTTGCATTTCAGTACCGTAATTTAAACCTTATGAGAACGTTTCTAAACTACATAACGCACGCTCGTAATGTGCAAAATTAAAATCAAAATTCATTTAATTCAAATTAAACGTCATAATTATATAAGACAGTCCCTCAAAAACGCCCGCCCTTCATCACTTCCTAGAGTTAGCTGGGAAGAAGTGCAAAAAGCTCCCTAGCAACACATCTGTCTGCATCGACTCTATCTCGAGTATTGGCAAAATACTTTTATCCATGAATAATTGAGCAAGTACTAAGCATTACTTAATTTATCGTCGTTTATGTTGGTTACTTACGCGTTTCATGTTTTTTTATCGATATATCGCCTGTCGCATAACATAGTACTCTTGACAGACGACAGTAATTTATCGAAATTATTTCTCAACCTTGTACGAAAGAAGCCCTGTTGCGACATGGCAGTTACTTGTACAAGACTATATTCTAGCTAGAACGATGTTCACGTATGGAATTCCACTCGAATACAGATTGACAGAGAAAGTTTCATACTAATCTAAACTTGGATATCCGTGTGCCTCCATGAGAATCGTTCTAAAATACAGTCGCTAAATACATCTACACATACACATAGTACAACGGTGAAGGAAAAATCGTGAGGAAAACGGCATGTCCCAGAACCAAAAATTTGAAGACATGTGACATCTACCAATTTACCCGCACTGGGCCCGCCTGGTACATTACGGCCCACTCCCTCACTCACCGAGAGGAAGCCTGTGTCCCAGGAGAGGGAACATTATAGGCTGATTATGCTAAAAGTCGGTTTTCGTTTCTCTCTGTGACCTGTTCTGATAAACTACACAATGGATTTGGATGAGGTTTTCACCATCATTTAAAGAAGTTATTCTGGAAGGTTTGTCTAGAATACTTCAATATTTAATATACCTATATAGCACAGAAATCTAGATTTTTGACGTGTCGCCACATCAGTACACTACACACAAGCGAAGCAGGGGCGGGTCGTTGTAAAGATATTATAGTAGGTATTGATGAATTAACAAGAACTGGGTACAAACTGAAATTGACTAATTGTGAAAGTTGCTTACGGCGACTGGTACCAATATGTTTATCAATTTTATTATCATAGCAGGTTTTTGTTGCACAACATAACGCAATTACCTAACGTGAATGATTGACATTTCTTATTTTTAAATATATAAGCTACTTATGTGCATGGCTGACATAATAGATTGAAAGATTTCGCAGTTGGCAAAAATATTTACGCATACACAGTATTGATTTTGTCGACCGCAAAAATAATTGTATTTCTTGAAAAAACTATTAAAAAACACCCGAAAAGAGAACCTCCTCCTTTTTAGAAGTCGGTTAAAAAAAAGGTAAATATGCTATATCTTTCTTTAGAACTGTTTACTAAACGTTACGAGCACAATGAAACTTTTTTACTGTGGAACCAACATACCTCCCACACGCTTATGTGCATTTAATAAAAAAAACATTCCTCTGTTAAGAACGTTTACGGCATTTCATACAAACTTTCAAGCCCTTGTTTTTCGAAATGAATGTACCGATTTTAACGGAACTTCATGCGCATAAGCAGGATACAAAGGTCTAAAAACTTAGTAAAGAATATTTACGTAGTAAACGCTCTTAAATATATGGGCATGTGTGCCGCCCACAGATATAGATATACCTAGATAACGCAAGTATCACGAACTCTATGAAAACTAATTGTAAGCGTGCCACTTTTTGACTACCTACCTACTATGACGTCACAAGCTCGCGCTCTCTCGCTCACGCTCACCCAGCCAGCAGTACGCAGGACTGAGCGCGAAAGTGGCGGCTTATGATTTTCGATCGTAAACTGGTGCGATTTTTGGCACGCGAAGTAGGCACCTACTTCGCGTGCCTAAAATCGCACCAGTTGTCTTGCGTTATCTGTGTATCTATATATGTGGCGCCGCCCCTCTTTATTTTTTTTTAATGATTTCACTCCACCATTGTTTAGCGTTGCACAGAATATACCTTTAACATTTTCATCGATATACATAGTGCCAATAGTCTATGAGTAAAATAAATGGCTGTACGTTAATGGGTGTGTGTCAAGAAATTATAAGGGTTCCGTTTTCCATTTGGCTACGGAGCGCTAACAAATATGACGATGCCAAATTATGCATTCTAATGAACCGACAATTTCTATTCCATCATAAGTTTATTAGGCAGAAATGGCCTTGAGCGATAAGACTGCACATAGTACATTTGTTTTTATGATACATTATTTATTATTTATGCCTGTAAATCAAGCATAAATATTGTATTGTTTGACGCACAGTATTCAACGTATGCATTTGTGTTAGTAGTTATCGAGGAAAATATGTTCACCTTATCAAATAAATCAGCATTTGAGATAAAGCGAATTTTTCTCTTCATAATTGGCAGATATTGGAAGGACTTGTGGCTAAGTAATATCAACCGCACGGGTCGATCAATCAAGTTAAGCTATGCTTACCGTTGTTCATCACCATCTTTCGGAGGGGTCTTACACTCCTCCGTGGCTCGGAAAGACCGATAAATCTGTTGGTCCGGGCAGGCTCTCATTCGTGGATCTTTGACAGTCGTCAAAAGCCCGAAAGTCTGACAACCAATTTTATCAAGAGATATCGTGTTACTCAGTAACTGGGTTGTGAAGGTCAGATAGGCAGTCGATTCATGTAAAATACTGGTATTCAGCTGCATCAGGTTATATTGGAAGCTGACCCCAACATAGTTGGGAAAAGGTTTGGCAGATATTCATTCAATCTCAACAACACTGATAGTGGTTTATGAATATCGATTTAATAGTAGACTCCACTTTTTTGTGATTTCGGAAAAGTACTTTTAATTAATTGCTTATACCCGGTACTGATTGTAACTATCGTTTTATTTCCTTTTCAATAGTCAACTTAAATTGCACATAAGTGAACTTGAAATATAATTAGAAATAAAATGGATTTGAAAAAAAATATTTTAGACTAGCTGTGCATCGCGGTGTCACTCGCCTATGTCTCGATCCCGTGGGAATATCGGGATAAATAATATCCCGTGTCCTAATGTGCAGACACTTCGTGTGCGTTAGTTAGTTTTTTAGTGTAATTATAATGTTGTATGTATTTCTAGTATTTTTAAGTTATATTAATATTGTATTGTATGTGTTTATACCGGCCTTGATGCCTGAAATAAGTAGATAAATAAATAAAATAATAATCCAGGTGATGGTCTACCCATGCGCCAAATTTCATCCAAATCCGTTCAGCCGTTTTAGCGTGAAAGTGTAAAAAACTAACAGAAAAAAAAAAAACAAATCTTTTCTCTTTATAAAATTAGTTTAGACGTGATGATATGTCTAACAGCCAGCGGCATTATTGTTACAGGTGCCATCAGTACCAGCAACAAACAGTAACTCTAACAGTGTGCCGGCGCCACCCGCGCAGCCTGCGGCGCCCGACGTGTGCAGCGTGCGACAGCGGCTCGGACCGGTGAGTTCACTACATTACTACACTCATCATCTGCCTAGCCTTTTCCAAACTATATTGGGGTCCTCTTCCAGTAACCGGTTGCAGCTAAATACCAGTATTCAACATGTAGTGAGAGCCTATCTGACCTCCACAACCTGGTTACTCGATAACACTATACTCCTTTGTGAGGCTTTTGATCTGAATAAATTTCTACAACGGCCTAACGTGCTCTACGAGGCACGGAGGGGGTCTCAGTAGACAGTACGAAATAGTTGAACATCTATTCCACCACAGACCAACTTCGGCAAGCGTAGTCTAACCTGATTGTATCTGAACCTTAAATTCTGAGTTGAGTTACATGATTACTGAGAAATGCTTGCACTGACTGAATAATTATGTACACTCAAAATGTGGATCTTTCCTCAAAAGATCATTTCAAACATGGTCCTCACATGATCTGACCAAAGTTATGTCTGGACTTTAAAACAGGCGTGTACCCCTGAGTTTGTTTCGTCATTTCTTCTCAGGGGTAGTCATAGGAAGTGTCGACTCCATCTAGCTTTATTTTTAAATAAATTTTTTAAATGTGACTGACATCCTATTTACAAAATAAACAATTTCATTATATTTCATCGACCGACCCGTGCGGTTGTTATTTCATAGCCACGAGCCCTCAATATGTAACAAATTAGGGATCAAAAGTATTATTCCATTAGTCTGTTTATTTTGAAAAGCAAGATTGCATCATCGTTGTCTTCTTTTATTTACAGCCCGTGAACAAGCCGACCGGTCGCATCGCGCCCGTCAGCCCCGCGCTCGTGTCGGCGCGCCGCGACCCGCGCCTGGCGCGCCGCGCGCCGCCCGGGCCCGCCGCGCCCCCCGCCCCCGCCGCGCCCCCCGCGCCCCCGGTTCCGTCCGCGCCCGCCGCCATCGCGCCGCACGTCTTCGACATCAAGCCGCTCGAGCGCGTCACCAAGCGGAAGAACGTCATCACCATAGACGTCCGGCCAGATGGCGACGCCGCCAGGCCCAGGGACCCGCGGCGCCACGACCCGCGCCTCGACAAGCGAGACCCGCGCCGAGCCCGCGAGCGGAGGCGCGAAGAGATGCGCCGCGCTGAGATAGAGCGCAACTCGACCAAACCCGAGCCCGAGCGCGGTCCCACGCCGGCGTACGTCGACAAGATGCCCGACGCTAAAAAGATAAGCAAAATGCCGCCGATACCCAAAATCTCTCGGCCTCAGGCGAAACGAGACGGCGATCCTGTGCCGGCGAAGCGTAAGCGAGACGCAATCCGTGCCGAGCGCCGGCGGCGGCGCGACGAGGAGGCTCAGAAGGAGCCGGCGCGCGCCAAGGCCGCGCTCCCGGCGTCGCCCGCGCCCGCCGAGCCCGACAAGGAGGCGGCGCAGGTGGTGACGTTCAAGGAGCTCCGCAACTACAACAAAGAGCACTACATGCGGCGCAACCGCCAGAAGTCGGACAGCCCGGAGCCGCCCGCCGCGCCCGTCCCAAGTAAGATATCCCTCTCTGTAGCCGCGAACGCCCAGACCTCTGTGATACTAGATATAAGCCGGAGCGTGCATACGCTTGTTGTGTGGAAAATAAAATGTTTTTTAACTCTTGGAGTATTCATATTGACGTGTTTTCTACGGCGCTTCTTTCTGTACCCTACTTTACACTAGTCGAGTTCCAATCCTAAGTTATCTGTGTTGACTATCGAGAGTAATTTAGTTAAACATGAATTGGTTATTCAGTATTCATTGCACTTAACTTTTCCTCTAGTCATTGATCAATTACATTTCGTAAACTGATCTGAGGATTCAATGCACAATCACATTTTCTTCTTGGTGTGAGACAATAATTTAACATGATTTTATTCACTCTTGCAACTTATCAACAAACTACCGCATAGTTTTTTTTTTTTAATAAAATGGCATAAATCATGAAAATATTGAAAAGCCTTGAACAAACAACATTGGAACCTGATTATCAAATCGTTGAAGTATTTGGACAACATTCATGGACTGTGGACACACTCTGAGGACATCGTTGGACGTGGATCAGCTGGAGAATACGTAAAAGGACATAACAATGGACAGTGCTCTGCCTGCATAAAGTGATATCAAACTCAAAACTTATTTCTAGCCGTTACATTTTTCGAAGGACTTATTTTATTCTGCCTTCATCAGAAACTAAGGCATTTTTAAAAACAAAAAAATCTGTTGTATATTTGTGGATTTAGTATTTATTTATCATGCACGACTTGAGAAATAATAAAAAAAAAAAACAGTGGCATAGGAAACTAAGTGAAACTCGTGACAAAAGAGTGTATACCGTAAGTATATTCAATAAACTAATTTTAATTACTGGTGAGTTTTGTAACTTTTGTTTCTTGTTCGAGTATTGAACAAATGGAGTACATGCTTCGCTCAATCTGTTGTACATAATAGCAAAGTAAAGATGACAAGCATTTGGGAAGAGCAACGACACACGATTTGGTATTTCATGGAGTGGCTGTGGAATAAGTAAAAACATCGTTATTTGCCCTCGGGATAATTTCAAAAGCGTCCTCATTGGTAGGATTATTTACTATGGCTGTCGACTTCTGCGGCGGACGTGTATTTCTAGAGACGTAGCCTTAACATGTTCGCCTAAAAATGAGCACTCCATTTGTATGCTACCCTGTGGCCCATCCAGTAAGTTTCCAAATCTTACTAGGTTCTAGATGTAATCTGCTTTTAAACCAGCCAAGACTTCTTATCTACTAGATTTAATCTAGATAAGCACGGTCGAATTTTCATCGTGCACTAGATTTTCAACACTGCATTACTGCAATTAAAAATCACCCGTGCTACCTGGGCTTAGCGTGCTCGTGTTGCGCTATCTAGATAATTAGTTTGTAAACGATATGCACACTAGCTGTGCTGCCCGCGGTTTCACTTGCCTAAGGACAAAAACTATACACAGGGATAAAAAGTAAAGTAACCTATATAGCAGTGTTCATAATCTCAGATAATTTACATTCCATCGCCACAGCTATCTACTTTAGTGAAATGTATTCTAAGTTGATTTTGAGTGACCATTTGTAACAAAAAACCGGCCAAGAGCGTGTCGGGCCACGCTCAGTGTAGGGTTCCGTAGTTTCCCGTCCGTCACAATAAGTGTTCCCACGTACAATTCGATAATACCCGACCCAATGTAATAAGTACCTACAGCGCCATCTCTCGGGGAATTGGGTTACTAATTAATACATAGACGTGCCAGAAGTTTTCGGTGGTAATTTTGGATTGCCAGAACCGATTTTAATAATTCTTTTTTTGTTTGAAAAAAGATACGTTCAGGATAATAAAATATGTAAACGAAGTTAAAAAAAAATGCTTGCATATACGATTATACTACGAACTTAGTCCAGAAATGATTTGTACAACTTTTTGTCTTTTTTGTACAAAAACTGTTGTTTCTATCAAGTTCAAAATAATTTTCCTAGAAAGTCCTTATAAAGTTCTACTTTTCAGATTTTTTTCATATTTTCTAAACTTATGGTTCAAAAGTTAGAGGGGGGGGACACATTGTTTTTTACTTTTGGAGCGATTATTTCCGAAATTATTGACATTATAAAAAAATGATCTTAGTGAAGCCCTATTGATTTTTAAATACCTTTCCAACAATATATCACACGTTAGGGTTGAAATTAAAAAAAAAATCACTTCCTACTTTACATATAGGGGGGCTACCCTAATAAAACATTTTTTTCCAATTTTTATTTTACCACTTTGTCGGCGTGATTGATATACATATTGGTACCAAATTTCAGCTTTCTAGTGCTAACAGTCACAGAGATTAAGCGAGGACGGACAGACGGACGGACGGACAGACAGACATGGCGAAACTATAAGGGTTCCTAGTTGACTACGGAACCCTAAAAAGGTCCTAATAAATTTTCGGTTGCAATGGAATTTGAACTTTGTTAAGTATGACATTCAGGTTGTTGTTCCATAACTTGAAAATTATCTCAAATTCCTAGCTCTAATATACAGGGTGATTTGAAGATGGATGCAAAGCTTTAAGGCGAAGATAGTACAGACAATTTAGAACCATTTAAGCCATGGCTGTCTTAGCCGAAGTCTTACCAATTTTTTTTTACCAAATTTTTTTTTCCGAAAATTCCCTGAATTTTAAGTAAACTGCTTATTTATGACCAAATTGAGTAATAAATAAAAAGCTTTATTGACACAAAAATATTTTACAAAATGATTTTGGTAAACAGTAGGTACAATTCTGCAATTGAACACAATTTTATTCGAATGACCACTAACACCTAAACTAGGCCGAGCCTTAGGCCTTAGATCTTTCCCGGGTAACTATCTTCGAATGATAAACGAAATCATTTTATTTAATCAAAGTAATGTGTTAGCAATCTAGCAAAACATGTTTTAGACCTCTGTGTCAATAGACATAAAAAACCGGTCAAGAGCGATTCGCAGTCGCACACTGAGGGTTCCATACCCATACCATCATTTTTTGAGATTTTCCTCGGCGAGACCGATATTCGTCAGAGAAGTTGCAGTTTTAGGTCAGCGCCATCTCTTGACCGATAGTGGAACTAATGTAACTTTTGTAGACGATTTCTGAAAAAGTGTGCTATCTGGTGTGTGTGTTTATTTTTCCTGTAATCTTTACATAAACTTCTATCACATAGAATAATTTCAGATTTTTCTCTATGCAAGCTTTGGAGATAAGCCCCCCCTCCACCCCAACGGTATTTTTTTACATTTCTCCCACTTCGAATTTAAGAGTCAGTCAGAATCAGTCCCTGTTGCAAAAAAAAAAAAATCTTATTCGCAAAATAGTTGGGCATACGTCATCTAAACCTATTCCAAATTTCCAGATGGTAGCATTAGAAGTTCAGCTGTGACAGACGGACAGACAAACAGACTGAGTCGCACCCATAAGGGTTCCTTTTTACCATTTTGGTACAGAACCCTAAAAACATAAAAATTTAAAGTTGATACAACTTAATACTGACCAGCAAATTGCAAAAAACGTAAAAAAAATAGAATTTCGCGGGCTACCCTGGCGCTTTCGACTTAAAGCTTTGCACCCATCTTTGAATCACCCTGTATATTATATGTGAAGACGACGTACCTGGATTAAAACTTCTATACTACAAAGTATTAAAAATGAAGCAATGCCAGGTAAATTAATTATGTGATAGATAGATACATGGTGCTCACATTATTTACAAATATTGATACCAAAGACATGGCTAAAAGTTCATAGACAAAAAACCCAGAATCGCCAGCAACGAAATGTATAAAAATGGGTTCACTATAGTAAACCCAGTACGGTTTCAAAAAATCAGCCTCCTAAACCATATAGTATAAAAGTTATAATACTTTGTGTGTTTATGTTATTCATACTTACATTGATTACTCAATCTCTTTAGTATTTATTATGATAATATATTAAAATAATGTAAAAAATATACCCTTCATCTTTTAATGTGTTTTATTATTAATAATCTTTATACAGGCTGATTTTTTTTTTTTACTTTTTTATAAATGGCTCTTTATTTTAGTTTGACGTATGCCATTACTTCCCAGAATTCGATCCTTATTAGCGACACTATCGAATGTTGTAATAATACAGTGTGTTTTTTTTTACCAAAATCAACAGGTTCGATTCCTGGCTAGAAATATTGATTTTTCAAAAATCCAATGATGCAGTTTTAGTTTTCGTCAAAATCGAGCCCGCGACTCCTTTGAGTACTTTTCGCTAGTCCTCATAGTTTCGGATTTGGCCATCCACGCCTATTTGAAAAATTCATCCTGTATATCTAGTATACCACGTCGTTTTTGCAGTATATTATTATATATTTTTGTTGTACATATTATGCCTATAAAAATGGCATATATGAAGTTTCTGGCGATTCTGGGTTTTTTTTTAGCCATCTCTTTTCCTAAAAAAAATATAATTAAAGAATCAGTATGTGAGTTAAAATAATCACTAATCACAGAAATTAAAGTCATTAAAAAAATATATTGTAAATGACCTTGCCCACGTCCCTATTCGATTTGATCCATACTTCCAGGGACACCCTGTATAAAAGATGTAGATGTTTTCTTACACACATAATAAATTTTCAAAAATGAATTTGCAAGGCACCGTCATAATAATTTCTATTCATCATTTCTGTTAACGATTGGGATTGGAGTATTGAAACTGATATCCTACCGGGTACGGATATTGGGTAGTGGGTAAATATCCGTCCGGGTACGGATGGAGAAAAAATCAGCTTTGTCTGGATGGCAACGCACTCGCACCTGCGATGTTGGTGCTCCGCCTGCTTGTTTGCCAATCTTTAAAAAAAAGTCGCGCTTTATTTTTTCATGCTTAAAAAGGAGGAGGTAAGTTTTTCTATGCGACACGGTTTTTAAATGTATTTATATTGATTTGTTTGAGATTTCTGGGCTAATATTTTAGTTTAAGCGGAATTTATTTACACCTGTCCAATGTGTAAATAAATAAGTCCACATATACAAAACAAAAACCTTTTCTTTATAAGCTGGATTACATAACTGAAGGGAGTAGGTATTTCATTCGACTGGCGTCTAGTTAGCCAAATGTAGGTATGGTCTATTTCCGTGATTGTCGTCATGAATCCATAAATACAACAGACGGAAAAGCATTTAGAATTTTTAAATACTGAGACTATTTGGCTGAAAAGATCTGCGCTCATCAAGAAGTGGCGCCAGAATAATATTATCTTTATTTTTAACCGACTTGAAAATGGAGGAAGGTTGCGTATTCGAAACCCGTTTTATTTACTGGATTTGGATGTTTCATATACGACACTAAACGTTGAAGGTGATTTAGCTTGTAAGGTATACCTACACTGGAGCAGTTTATCATTAACCTACACTATTTACTGAATAACTAATTCTTACTCTCGGTTGTCACTAGATATTTTTTTGATTTTGCGCTATTTCATAAATCAACTGGTCAAAAATGCCACCTTCAGAAGATAGCAACTGCAAATTTGATTTGAATGTAACTCTGTTGAGATTTGAAATTAGAACTATTTTATAATAGATAACTTTAGACATAGAGTTAACTTGAGTGCATAAACATATAGAAAAGACTGTGCTGTGAATACAAACCGAAAAGTACGAGAGAGACAAAGCTAATGTGCGGCCAGTAGTTGTCTCTTTCTAGAATTCTGATTGGTCCAATGTACAGACGCCAGCACATCAAGCTACTACAATCTGTCAAATTTAATTTATTAGATTTTCACCTTTATCGCTACATCATAAGGTTCAAAGTGGATTGGGAAAATTTGACAGTTTCGGGTAGCTTGATGTGCTGGCGTCTGTACTTTAATGTATAGACTGTCATGCTTGTAAAATATCAGTATAATCTTTGAATTTTAATCGATTTATTCATTAATAAAAATAATTAATCAATTATTAGTCACTGTCATCATCTTGCCTAGACTTTTCCCAACTATGTTAGGGTTGGCTTCCAGCCTAACCGGATGCAGCTGAATACCAGTATTTTACATGGAGCGACTGCCTATCTGACCTCCACAACCCACTTACTGGGTAATACGATACCCCTTGGTAGGACTGGTTGTCAGACTTATCACTGGTTGTCACTGTATTAACCTGAATTTAACCATGCTAACTTTGACAGGTTGGACCCACCAACTCTTCAAAATTGTATTATACCCATATCATATTAAAACATGCTGCAAAAATACTAGCTATATTTAATATTTTATTAGGTAATTCTTTTCATTCTAAAAAAAACCTTATTTGATTAGCTGGTAGTTTACTTTTGTTTGCAATAGGATTTCGTTTAATAGTTTATTTGAAACAGTAGAAGACATTTTGTTTGAACTTAAAAAATTATCATAGCTTAGTATTTAAATTTTAACTGTACCTATAATATGCCCATAGGCATGGCTTGCAAAAATATTGTAATTAATGTTTGTTTTGGTTATAATTACTGTGTTTGTGTAGATATCATTTGAATGTCGCCACCAATATAGAAACACAAATATTCAATTTGTTACCAGTTTAAGTATATGCACATAATATTTAAATGTAACTAGATATAATAATGAAATAAGTATAACAATCTCAACACAGTTACAATTCACACAGTATGCTTATCACTTCTTCAAAGTACAAAAAATCTCGCGAATCTATACATCTGAAGACCGCATCCTAATTCTGAACAAAATATTACTACGTGAAAGAGTAACTCTTATGATCCAAATTCGTCAGCAAAATTCATACTGAAGTGACCTACAATGGCATTTATAAGCAACTGTTTAAATAAATAAATGGATATGATAACACATACTAAAAGAGACTCGCCGTATTAACATCACACAAGTGCATTTAATAAACCACTACAAAAGATGTCGCTTCTTGCTTCACATGGATCGTCATATCTCGCCTTGTACTGCGCCGCGAAAGATGGGTCAACAAGTAAAAAAGGGTAAACGGTACAAGGCAAAGTAGACCTTAAACACATCATTAACCATAGTCATAAAGACAAAGTCATATTTGCAGGTGTTCCAGAAGTCGTGACAGAGACTAAGGATGTAGATCTTAGGGTTTTACCAGCCGTGGTGACTGAGGCCAAAGCCGCCACAGTTGCGCCGAAACGACCCTCCACGGAAGCAGTAGAGGTTAAATCCAAGAAGAATAAACTGGATAAGTTTGATGTGTAAGTATTTCTGGTCTTGGAAATTCCTCCTTTTTTTTTTCTGTCTGTTATAATTTATATTTTTGACTTATTCGAAGATAATAACCCCATAACTTTCAAGCACATTTCTTCATCTATTTTAACATAGTTCGTCCACTTTCTTATTATGAATTAATTAAATAACCGCTGGTATACAATATGTAACATAATTAACGCAAGACCTCATACACCCCAATTAGACTATTAAGTTAAAAGCATAATACAATGACCAAAACTTATTTTTTTTAAGCTAACTGATGTTATAAAGAAAATCGTGTTGATTCCAGCATTACTTTATGTATTTAAAATTGAGTCTTATTGCCTTGAAATAAGATTTAATTTTCTTTGGCTCAATCAACGGTCAGTATGGCAAAATACATAATTTTTGAAAAAATACATCAAAAGTTACTGAAATCGATTCAATAGTCAATTATGAACAAATTACTTTCAGGAGTTGCGTTAATTCTGTTACACCTTGTATATGAGCTCGTAACACACACCTGCGTCTAAGTTGCAGTATAGCACTCTCCACTCTTTGCTCGATCATTACTAACTTCAAAATAACAGACGAATTCAGAATAGCAGATGCGATAGGGACTAATTTAATTTATACTGTTTTCGACATGCTATTTGCATCTTCTTTTGTAAGCAACTCCTTCATCAACTCAAAACATCCTGACTACAATCATGATAGCTCTTCTTGGCTCTGCTTTTCTTCAACTCCACTGATTATTCCGAAAATTTCTGCCTCTTATAAGATTGTGGTGATCCCGGGGGGATTGTGAAAAAAAAATCAGCTGTTCCTTGCATTCATGTTCACATAACTCGTCAAAATGTAGGGAAGAGCTGATTTTTTTTTCGCGATTTCAGGTTTGGCCCCATAGTAAAAGTTGTTCATAATGATGATTACAACGACCCCTTAAAAGGATGCCCATGAATTCAATTTCACCCTGTATAAAAGACACTGATGCGTTATCGATTATTACACTTTGATATCGATTTTCACTTTAGTATATTGAAGTTAATACTCACTGTGAAAGTGGAAAGCTCTGAGCATTATGTCGCCGCAGCCTCTACAGTCTGGCGTCCCCGTAGTGATGCGCGGCCACGTTGGATAGCCTGTAGACCAATTTCGTCCTGGATCCACCGCTCATGGCGCCTTTTGTAGACACGTACCAACAAATACCAGACTACCACGATAAAGATAGCCAGCATTATATAGACAGTGATGTTCATACGCTCCGCGTGTTCACCGACACCCTTCAATGTTGCCTCGTTGTTCTGGGTGATGAACACTTCGTCCTTTTCAACCGCAGACCGACACATTTTTCTTTTGATAGTGACGTTTTAATTAGCTACCGAATAACGTAGCCCGTCGCGGGGTCGCCATGAAATGTATGTAAAAAAGTTCGGGTATAAAATATGAAGGCTACTGCTTGGTTCCCATATGAATAGTATAAAGAATCTAAATTATACATTAGTGCATACAAGTATTACATAGCTCTACGTAAACAATAATATGAGACGTTAATCTAAAGGAGCATACCTACTTAATAATATAAAGAAACATACATACACTTCACCACCTCTCCATGGTTTTTATTTTGTAGTTTCTAATACCACATAACAGTCAATCATAATCAACAGGATCATCGCTGAATGTCGCCGCCATCATGGCACCATATACCTCAACACTAAATAAACATTATACTTAAATCTATTACTTACCAATAACCACCATTAAAGACAACTAACACATGACACGTTACAGACTATTCGGCAACGAAGACGTGGACTTACGCCAACTTCCCCAAGTGGAAGAGCTGAACGCGCCCCCGCCCCCCTCCATCAGTTCCTCGCCCAAGTCTGACAGCAAGCCCGACGAAGTGGACGTGCCCATGACGTCACCACCACCCAAGGGCTCTCCCAAGAGAGACTGGAATGAGGTCAAGAAGAGAGATGATAAGAAAACTCCTTCGAAGCTAGACCTCGTGAGGGCCAAGTTTGCTGAAGTGACGAAGGGTAAACAGACTGATAGATTGGGAAGGCCGCTGCTGTTTAGTAAATCACCTAGTAAGTACTGTTTTTTATTTATTTTCGTGATGCCGTGGTTATTTTTTATTTTAATGTTAGAGATAGGGCTGTAATCGTGACCTTTAAATATATTACTGGACATGTTATATGATACTTAAAAAAATTTACTGTTCACGGTGTTCAATTAACGTTTTTTTTTTTTTTTTTTTTAATTTTAGGTATTGAAAGAGAAAGACGTCGCACAATGAGTAGCGATGACACAGACCTCAGAGAAGAAGATGAACAAGGCTTCGTTGAAAACAAGAAATCCATCTCCATCATCATGTCACAAGCCAAGGAACACTTTACGGACGGACAACTAGATAAGAACCAATACAACACGCTCATGTACCAGATCATACAGCTCAACGAAAAACTCAAACTGAAGGAAGCCAAACAGAGAGAGTCCCTAGAAATATCCAAGAGAAGGCTCAAGACACACATGTTAGAGGAAAACCACAACAACAAAGTTGCCAGCCCGAAATCCTCGCCAACTGAACGAAATAGATTCGGAGATATCGATGAAAGAATCACCCCATCTGTATTCCTAGACACGCCGCCTGACAGCCAGGGATTGTTACCCACAGGGGCTGATTTAGATATGAGAGTCAATTCTGACGGCATAGATGGGGGGGTTAAGAAAGGTTTGCTACCCCTCCCGCCTGTCATGCCGATGTTCCCTTACCAACAAATGTGGCGAGGACCGAGACCGAGGGGTGAAGAGTACGGACCCAGGAGGTTTAGGGGTCCTGCACCACCGTTCTACAGAGGAAAATTCGATAAGAGAGGCGCTAGAGCGCCCTTTGAACCTCGAATGCCAATGCCTCCTTTACCTACCCCCAAAATTGGAATGTGTCAAGGAGAATGTCCCTTACCACCTTATGAAAGAAGCGAGTCCCCGCCGCCTTTAGGAGCCCCGGGCTTCCCCATCCCACCGACAGACTTCAAAGTCATAGAATACATAGACCAGGATCCCTTCAAAACTATCCAAATTGATGGCGTCCCGAGGGAAATCAGGTTTTACGGTGATACGGGCGTTATAATGTTAGACTGGGACGATCCCAGAGAAATCAAGTTCTTGCCCGGATGTAGGAGAATTACGTTCGATAATAAAGACTCCATAGTTCTTAATTTCAATGAAAATTATAAGCAAGTAGAGATAGATGATCAAGTGTTTGATATTAAATTCGGTGCACCGACTAGAGAGCTGTACATCAATGGTCGATGGTACGAGTGTTTCTTTGGGGGACAGCCTTTAGGAGTAATTATAGACGGGAAGCCGAGACTGGTACATTTGGAAGGTCCGATGCCACAAGTTGACATCGGTAAAGCAAAACGTACAGACCTAATCGCCGGGAAAATCAACCTTATTGTGAACGCCACACAAATGCATCCAGTATACTTGGACGCGAAAGTGCAAAAGATCTTGGTTAACGGACAGTTCTTGACAATTCGCTTCGTCGATTCGTTGCGAACCGTTTTAATAAATGGACAGCCTTTTAAAGTTGAATTTGGTGATCTTCCGAAGCCGATAGTGGTCGGCAATGAGAAGTATTTCATCAGGTTCTCTGCATTGCCTCGGTACATCAAGCCTGGTCACATTCAGATCGCGAATATGGAAGGCGTGGGTTTGCCTGTGGTGTCACACGTGAAGAAGTTTGAAGATGTGAAGGAAGAAGATGTGAATAATATGGAAGTAGATCAACAGGAGCCTGTCGACAGGCCGGCCAAGACGCCCAGTCCGGAGATCAATCCAGAGAGCTTAGGTAAGCATACATTCCTTAATTCTTGAACAACCACCATTCATTCAAAGACATTACAGACATGTTGAACAGTAAAATCAACTGAACACCGAACACCCAATATCATGACTTGATTTTCGTCTTAAAACCCGTTACAAGTCCGATTCAAACTTTATGGCGGCTCGTGAAGTGCGGTACTCGTTGCGCAGTACCTCCCCCCTCCCCCCGCTGACAGGTGAATTTGTTACTGCGCAGCGACTCGCCCCATGTCCCGAGCCTCCATAAATTTTGAATCGGGTTATACTGTTTTATCGTTATCCTTATGGCTAAACACTATCTCATAAGATACAATCATGTTAACCTTATTTAGGAAGCATAAACAGTTATGTACAGATTTAGTTACAATGGTTATTTTTATTCTCCTAACCAAAATAATATAAATAATAAATTATATTTAATTCTGTAAAAATATAACGAGATGAGTTTGGTGTTTCCTATTCTGAGAAGAAGAACCAAAACAAAATCAGAGGTCACAGTCCAGACAGAATCTTGATCAGGCCATATACATGAGGACTAATAGGACCATGCGGATTTTGAAGATGATTGAGTGTTTGAAGATGGTCAATCATCGTCATACTATTTCTTGTACGGTCGAACATGCTATTTGGTATACAGGCAGCTAACTTGCAACTACTTAAACAGTGGTGTGCTGAGTTAGTCAATTCTTTTATACCACTATTTAATTAAGGATGTAAAAGTTATAACGCACAAAATAAAACTAAATATTGGCTGTGTAGTGGAAAGATGAATATTTTTGCCTGTATACCAAATAGCTTGTTCGACTGTACCTTTCTGTAATTTTTGGCGAATAAACACTATTCTCATTCCCTTCTCATTGCTCAGGTCTCGACATGCTAGCGAGCGTGATGCCCTCAAGCACAGTACCAGCCTCTGATTCAGACTACAGCGTCGCCGATCCTCTATTCTCCAAACCAGAGAACATTCCTGGCTTAGAAACGCCTTCAGATGAAAAACCACCTGCCCTGCCACTTCCAGTACTACCTAACATCAATGTCAATGATTTGTTCGCGAAACTAGTGGCCACAGGGATAGTGCAAGTGAAGGATCAAAATGGACAGGAGGACGCTAAGGTGGAGGAAAAGACTAAGCCGAGAGAAGATAGGAATGTTATCCATAGAGTTGACTTTATGAGGATCGAGACATTCAGAGTGTGAGTATTTGTTTGATTTTATTATCATTGCTTATAATGTGTGATGCTTGGTAGTGATGGACCGAATACGAATAATCGGCCGAATGTTCGGTTAAAAGTTTACCGAACCGAATATCCAGTTCGGATTAGTAATTGTGCTACTTCCTATATGCTTAAAGACTTAGCTTAGAGGTCACTTTTTAGTACAATATTATTCGGTAGAAGAATTCGGTTGCCGAATATTCGGCCGATGTCTAATACTTTGTTAAATGATAGGATTTCTCTCCGTTTTATAATAGCCTGACAGCATTATCACGTACTCTAATAGCATCAGATCGCCCATTCATTTGCATGTAATTAGGTCGAAATTCTCTCACGGTTGTTCCATCAACCTGAGAGCAGTGGCGTGCCTAGGGGTCAAACTTAGGGCAAGCCAATACACTTAAGAAATAAACCTACCGTATCGCTTGTCAACGTTGTGACTGACCGAGTCGTTTTAGTTCTTACTAATATTCGTATTTCATAATTGTAGGTTTTTGCTAATAGCTATTAAAATGAATGTTTTTTAATAGCACCATTTGTTTCTTATATAAATTAAATACTAAGAGTAAGTATTGGTAATCCTTTACAAAATCGTAACTTTTTTATTTTCGAAGTATCAGTTTTGCGTAAAATATGATAAGACGTATAAGAGTCATCTATTATTGTAGGTACATTATTGGCACAACAGAGCTCTTTGAGTTAGTTCATATTTCACTCTCCCGCAACAGTCGCTTTGCAAAATATTACAATCTGGCCGTGTGGCCACTAGATGGCGCACAAATAATTGATTGATTTCTAACTACACATTATTGTTTACGATGTTGATTGTTGATAATATTTATAATTTGATTTACTTACTCACAATGTGAATAGCCATAACTCTTCATTCTTCGCTTCTTTACCACAGACAGATGACAAACATCAAAGCACACGGAAGACATGAAGCAAAGATACAAGCGCTGAGCAATTGCCTCTATTTAATGAGGTTTTAGACTCGTCGTGACCTCGGAAAGGAAGTTATTGTTGTGCTAAATAAAATGACACACAACATCAACTAACCTTTAAAATCCGCCCCTAAGACCCTCTGGCCGAAAAACAGCGCGATTGTGATCGACACGCGTATTGTATTTAGAAATGTCGTCAAGCACATAATTGACGAGATAAAGAAATTTCGATTCGTGTTTTACCAAAAGTACAGAATGAAACAAAAACATTCATGTGCTTTTGAGAATTCTGATGTCTTTTACTGGCACCAGCGAAGTTATTTAAATCATCGTAACCTGATATTCCAAGCGGTATTTTCTTTTGAGAAAAATATGCAACACTAACAGAATAATTTGTTGATATGAGAGCAGCCTATAATCCAATGAGTATTGTATGCTGATCGACTTAAATGCCTATTACGTGATTTAGATTTCTGAGAAATACTCAAATCAATTTGTCTGTAAAACTCAAAATATTTACCTTTCCGAGTAACGATTGCTCACGTTTTAATCCATCACAAGGAACAATTGCATGTTTCCGAATTCATTTTAATGACAAGAAACTTTTTAATCACTTTAAAACAAAGGTAATTACCGCAAAAACTAAACACAACACTTAACTTCACATAAAATGAAAAAAAAAACAAAACAAAAAAATGCTCCAGTAACCGATCAAAACTTTGAACTAATAGACTCGCGCAATGTCTCGCGATCTTACTATTTACACACACACGCGCGTCGTTATACGTTTCATTCATAAAAAATCAAAAGCCAGGCTTAAAAATCAGTACAATTTGGGGAATAAGTACATACTAATGTTATCAACAACGTGAACAATTTCTATACAAATAGTCAGAGGTCTAGAAGCCAGATTTGAAGCCAACTAGTGCGAGCGAGACGGGTCGATTTTTGTCGTTGCGCTTTCGCTAAGCGGCATTGGAGATGTTTGGCAACGATGCGCGTGATGAAAAGTGCACGGAATTTGAAATTATTCTTTGAGTATGTAAACCTGGCAACCTTGCATCGTACTTACTATCGCGGGCGGCCCGGCCGGGACGCGCGGAGTTTATTTTTTATTATTCTTATCAATTCTTGCGACATGATTTTATAAGTTTACTTGTGTATTTTTTTTTTATTATTAGGCTCGCGTTTGATTGAAAGCCAGGCTTTTCGGCTTTAGTAAAAGGCACGCCCCTGCCTGAGAGGCTGTTGACGTCAAACTATTAAATGGCGCACGCGCACAATGCGCTCACATAATACGAATAACCATTAATGACGTCGTCTAATTTATAGCAAACTTCAAAAACAAGGTTTCTATTCGACTGTTTTCGTAATGAAACTATCCCTGACTGTTGTACTAACGACAAACCTTGACAACACGACTTATATTTTTAATCATTTATTTTTTTATCACAAACATTTAAATAACATTTGATTTCCCCCTTACAGCAAACAACCCGGCCTGGTCTCGCGTCTCTACGGCGGCATGCAATGCTCGGGCTGCGGCGCGCGTTTCCCGCCGGAACATACCGTGCGATATTCGCAACATCTCGACTGGCATTTCCGACAGAATAGGAGAGATCGAGACTCAGCTAGAAGGGCGCATTCAAGGCAGTGGCATTATGACTTGTCTGACTGGGTGCAGTATGAGGAAGTTGAGGATTTGGAGGAGAGAGGTGAGATACTTCATCACTTATTTCTAACACCCGTTTAGTTCTAGTTTGCCATTGTAAAATGGCAATTGTTTACGTCTTTAGGCTAGGCTTAAAACCATACTTTAATCAAGTATTTTGGACCATTCCTTTTCAAATTCCTGTCATGATATTTATTGTAATTTGCCATAACTATCTGGTCATCGAAAGGCGAGTGACGATCTTCACAGCATGCAGCAGCTAGAAGAGAGTAACGTGCTATTCAACTCAAATTCAAAGCCTTTATGTATTTCAATTAAACCATTTACAGGTACTTTTAAATTGATTGTCAAGGAGTCAGTCAGAAAGTTGAAGTTAATTGCCCATTCCAAAACATAGATGGAAGAAACTCTATAGACAGTATTTCAAATCAAGGTATTACAGAATCCTGGGTCGAAGAAGTCAGATGTTCAGTAGTGGATAGATATAGTGTCCTTCTGTGTTGGCTGTTGATGATGATTACAAAGTAAATTAGAAAATAATAAGGAATAAGGTCACATTTCGGATTTGCTCGTTTGATAACCTATTGCAATATGATCTCTTTAAACCTTTATTCATAATCTCCGTTTCTTCCCCATAGAAAAGAGTTGGTTTGAAACCGGCGGCATGCCGTCGGGCGGCGCGAGCGGCACGGAGCCGACGAGCGAGACGCCCGCGCCGGCCCCCGCGGCGCCCTCGGCCGCCGCCTCCGCGCCGGCGCACCACGCCTGCGCGCTGTGCGGGGACTCCTTCCAGCAGTTCTACAACGAGGACAAGGAGGAGTGGCATCTCAGGAACTCCGTCAAGCACGAGGACGATTACTACCATCCGCTGTGCTTTGATGATTATAAGGTAAGTTTATTGGGAGTTGGTGTAAATTTTAGTAATCTTGTTAAAGTGTTAAAAAGTTTTTTACTCGATTGTCTAAAATTTATTGTCCTCGTGATTTCAAATATAAAAAAAAATCAGCAATTTCATGAACTTTCTGATTATCTGTTACTTTTTGACGCCTTAACGGCTGAACGAATATCAATGTATTTAGCACACAGGTGGAACATTACCTGAGTTAAGGTAAAGGATACTTTTTACCTTGATATTAGTATCGAGATAAAAGAGTTCACGTGGCATAGTTTCCAAACTCCATGCGGGCAAAGCTGCGGGCAAAAACTAGCTTATTTTTTTTAATCCAATAAATAACCAAATTCTCCCCTCTAGGCATCTCTAACAAAAGCAGAAGAAAAGGAGCCGTCACAAGAATCGTCGGATGACGTCACAGCCATAGAGAAAGTAGAAGAAGAGGCCATAGAGATCAAGGACGTGGAGGACGACCCCGCGGAGCAATCTGACAACGAGTCTGTGGTCGAAGTCGTTGAGGATGCCAAGGATTTGGATCCGGTTGAAGTGAGTACTTGTGAATATTGTTATTTAGGTTTTACATGTTTTTTTGGGAATATGTTGCGTGTCTATTTAATCAACGCTAAATAAATGTATTTTCTTTCTGTTTTCATATTTTGAGTCTATAATTTATGTATTTCACTCAGTATAAGTTATGTTATGACACGACGTGATTCATTCTTCCCCAACTCAGAATTATGAGAAAGTAGGTTCTAGGTAGTCTAGGAATCTATTTGCCATTATGGCGCTCCACACACTGCACCGCGCTCTGTCGCGGTGAGCAGATAACGCGCCCCCGCGCGTGATTTTTTACATACAAATTCAACTCCCGCGCGTGAGCGCGGTGCAGTGTGTGGAGCGCCTATCTCAGACACTCAATTCACAGTGTGGCCAGTAACACTGCTGTTAAATTGTCGTGTTAGCTGTTGCTGTAGGTTGACCAGTATAACAATAAAGAATTAATTCTATGAGATTTGACAACACTAATGGATCGGAATTTATCGCTAATTATCCACTTTGAAGGGTGTTGTGATGCAACTTGGAAGACGTCTATGTGCAGCAGTGGACTGGAACTGACTGAGTAGATGGATTTATAATCACTTTTCTTTCTTACTTTACTGACGTATAATCTCCTCACGACAGATCGACGAAGGCGAAGAAGACGACGTGGTCTTCAAAGCGGAGCCCGTTGAAGAAGTAGTGGTGGACGATGAAGTGGACACGGACGATGAAACGGCCGCCGAGCGCAAGGAACGCGACCGGCTCGCGGACATCGACTTCAGCAATATCAAGGTCAAGCAGGAGCCCGTTGATCCTGGTGAGTTATGTGCTCTTATTGTAGATGAGTTCAAGAGGAAAAAGTTAAACGTATAAATCTACAGAAATAGCCCCACGTGTCTATTGTTGGTAGTTCGCCAAACATAAGAATGACTTGTTCCATTTGTGACTGAACGACGTATACAAATGTATATGTCACCGGAAAATAACAAGAACCGCAAATTTATAAATTTTCTAGGAAATTTATAAACTTTCGTAGGATTCTAAACGAGAGATAAATTGTATTATTTTACGCCCACATTTTCGCAAATTGATAAACTTACCGAACTCACGCGTAAAATAATAAGTAAGCAATAACCAAACACCATGTGCGCTCTGATTGGTTGAATAAGTCTCGTGTTCCTTCTTCCTCTACACCGCCATTGTTCGCCACGGAACATAAACAAACCGATTGCTCGTGTGTTTTTTTTTAAGTTTTTAATGTTGTAACTATGTTGGAACTGTGAAAATTGTTTTATTTTGCTAAGGTTACTAAACTAGACCCATAATTGTACCTTAGTCTATGGACATAACATTGCCACTGTCAACATCGACCAATCAGAGATCAGTGTGTTATTTGCCGTATTTTAATAAAGCGTAAAATTAAAAGCTCTTCTGTGATTGGTCGAACCGTTTAGAATCTTACGGATGGATATCCGTTAGTTTATAAATTTACCCCAAGACGTCGCAAATTGATAAATTTGCGAAAATGTGGGCGTAAAATACTACAATTGATCTCTCGTTTAGAATCCTACGAAAGTTTATAAATTTCCTAGTAAATTTATAAACTTGCGGATCTTATTATCTTCCGGTTACATATACATGCAATACTATTATATCTATACTAATATTATAAAGAGGTAAAATTTGTTTGTAAGTTTGTATGTAGGGATGTTATCTCTGGAACTACCAGTCGGATTTGAAAAATTCTTCTTGCATTTGATATCCCAATTCTTGAGGAAGGCTATAGGCTATTTAACGTCACGCTATGACCCTTAGGAGTCGAGCAAAAGCGCTATGGGGAAACGAAGTGATAGAGCAGGAGACGCGGGCAAGTGATGCAATACGACGAGATGGGTCGAGGGAATAAGAAATTTCACGCGAACGAAGTCGCGGGCAGAAGCTAGTACATACATAAACTCATGCCATCTTCCCATTAGAGTAGGCAGAACCTACACAACGCCACCTGCAATACTATTGCTTTGTTCCGAGTAGTTTTTATCAGAAACTTTATATTGATTCTAAATTATGAACACGCTTCATGGAATTTTATTCATTCATTATTTAGGTTTTAATTACAATGCCTTAAAATCTCGCTGTGCAGTAAACATTATTGTTTGGATAGGTGTCTTGATTTTAACCAGTTTTTTTTTTGTTAAACTTTTACTTCCTTATCCACAGACGACGAACCAATAGTGACAGCCGAAGAAGAGTCCATCCAAGCGCGAATAGACAACACGCACGCCACAGTGGAGTCCTCGATCGACGGCAACTTGCAACTCGACGCGGCCAATTCGCCCGCCACAGCCATCCCTCTCGGCGGGATACGCATCAACATCTCCAAGTCTTTACCAACCTTCGTTAACAACCAGGAGGATAAGATGCTAGAGGATATCAGCGTTGATGATGAACCTTTACCACCTGGTGAAGAACCAGAGATGGAGTATAGTCTAAAGCCAGGCTTAGAAGACGTGCAGTTCAGTCGGCAACCACCGGTGACTAGAGGCAATGAGCTCTCTGGGTTGTGCTCTATTATGTAAAGTGATGCTTGTTTCTATGTATCCAGTCCTTAGTAGAGTTTACCAGATGGTTAGTGATTAATAGCAGCTAAATTTATTGTCTGTATGGTTCGTGTTTCTGGATTTTAGTGTCTGTACACTCGCTAATGACTGGACATGTCTGATTGAGTGTCTTAGGAAAAGGTTTTTAGTAAAACCAACTATAGAATCAAGAAACGTTTGGCATTACCTGCATAAGGCATGTTTTAGATTTAAAACAACGTTGAACGGTATTCCATAGACTGATAATAATTATGTGTAATCAAGTTTAGCTTAAATAAAAGCCCGGATAATGAAACGCGCCATTTTTAAGTTAGTTAAATGTTACGTCGCGTATCGACCAATCAAATTCAATCGATTGTTATTTATTATAATGAATCGGATGACTGATTTAGTTGGTTTATTGTTGATTATGGCTATGTACGGACGGTGTAGGTTATTATTAGATAGGGTTTTATGGTTCTAATTTCCTATTACATTAAGATGGGGTAATGAACTTGTTTTGTGAATTCATTGTGAAGCAAAATTAGGGGATTAGTTTGATTGCAGTATGGAATTATGTTATTGTATATGGCCTAAGGATAGGTAAAGAGGTACCTGGTTTATTTAGGTGTATATTTGTGTTCGGAAGCGCACCAAGATACATGGAAGGAATCCTAGAGTAGAGCAAAATTCATCTGAAATATCTTACTCATCGTAAGATTTATTGTCGCCAACAATGGATGCGTTTTAAGTTTATAACCCCTTAAAGTCGACGAAAAACTGACGAAGACTCCAACAGTTTTATTTATAGTAAGTTCTTGTTGATTTTAACCTTATCTTTACATGAATAAAGTCTATTTCGGTCTTGAGTCACTCACTGTTCTACTTTTCGTCAGTGTTGCGCCGGCTTCTTTCGAGATTAACGAGGCTCAGAAATGTATGAATATCTATCGAATACATCACGTAAATGATTGTATGTATATAAAGATTGAATTAATTACCTCTGATAGTTTTAAATTGCTATTAATATGTAAACAATCGTAATGAAACTGAGTTTCATTGTAACTAGTGCGATAAATATGGAAAGGTGTAAGCTATTAGGTTGCTGATGATGGTATATAAAATATCTTTGTATTTTTAAGCTACGCAACATTATGTATACCCATAAAACTGCCACTTATGTAACAATGTATCTTTATCTTCCTTTATCTCAGTATATAAAGTAGTTTAACTTTCTTTACCACATTCTTAGAGAGAGTTGGTGTCACCCTTCCATATGAAGCCACGAAAGAATTGTTAAAACGAAATGTGATATTAAACTTAAGTTTACGACTTATTTAACTACGAACGTGCGTTTTGTTTGACGAATTAATTGTGTATATCATGTAGTAAATGTAAATATTTGGTCAACCTGTGTAACTGTCTGTAAATATTAGGATTATTATGTGTAAGGGTACAAATTGTAACTGCCTTTGTATGAATTTGTATAACTGATGGAAGTGTAAATATTTAATTATAGAGAATCTCTGCGTTTGAAGGGTTTTTATTACCTTAACATATTATTTCTTTGCCACATCAGTGGATTTTCCCTTTTATTAAAAAATCTATGAAAAATAACTACAAAAAATTGAATAAAAATTGATAATTTAAAAAAGGTGTTAGTTTAATTTTATTATTTTAATTTATGGTAATCGGAAAGCTCTAATCCTTTCTCAATCAACTTTCCTTTCACTATCACAAGGTGAAACTTGGATCACAATGATTTGTTTGTTTAGTTTACAACTTGTAAATAAATGTTTACATCAACTTTATTTTGTGTTTACTTTTACCCTACACTGAAATACATATTTGAAACCTAATAATTGTACATCAAGCTACCCGAAACTGTCAAATTTTCCTATTCAATTTTGAACCTTATACTTTAGCGATAAAGTTGAAAATCGGCTTGATGTGCTGGCGTCTGTACTGGATTTCTGCTAGAAAAACACTGCATCAAATAGTGGAAAAAAGAAACTCAAGAATAAAATAATGATTTTTATTATTTTACACATATGGTATAGCTTCATAATTTACAATTATCTCACAAATTAACGTTCAATCATAAGAATGCCAAAACATAAGCATACTTTACATCACATTTCACAAAGATTACAGAGATCACCAAAAAATAAATGTTTCTCCAACACTGCTTATATTATTATACATCAGTATATCAGCGGATATCTCCTCAATAATTACATTTTGCGATAGCATACAGCACTTCACACTTATGTTCAAACAACATTATTTATACAACAACCTTACCATGTTAGTCTATTGTAGGTGATTCCCCAGAACAACAACTTGTCATAAACCTACATATCGCAGTTATGTGGCCACCTAGGAAAGGGCAAAGTATCCTTAATATTATTGACATTACAGATAACTTGTAGTAACCTCTCTAGCCCAAGGCCGTACCCTCCAGTGGGTATATTACCAAACTTCCTCAGATCTAGATACCAATTCAGTCTTTCTGATGGTAGTTTTGACTTGAGCTTCTCAAAGTTGTCTTCTCTTAGGCTTCCGCCTACGACTTCGCCTGTGATAGGTGTTAGAAGGTCCAAGGCATCCACCTGAAATAAATTAATGATGTTGAGTTTCATAAATAAAATAATTATAATGAAGCTCTGCCTGCCTACCCTCACAAAAAAGTTTATAAGCTTGTGCATATTGGTCATTATTTTTGTCTAGTAATATTTTAATTTAACAGGAGGACTATGCATCTCCTTACTTAAGGTGATTGGATACTGACACTTTTTCATACATTCTTTCGGGGTACAAATCTCGAAAAATAAACGATTTTTGCAGAATAAAAGCACGTATATTAAGTTGTTATGACTTATTATTGACGCATATCGACAAAAACCTATAAAAAAAACACTATTTCCAGGATATCTAGGCCTGACAAAATCGATAAATTTTTCTATGTGTGCGCGGCCGGAACACGCCCTCTGCAGGATATTTCAAAGAACTATCGAGAAGCAGAACACAAATTTTTGCTAAGGTTATCAACAACAATTGATCTTGCTCGTTAGATGGCGTTGTTTGTCAATGTCAAACAGGTTGGCCAATTTTATAATAAATCGTTGAATTATGCGTGTTTTTTTTGACAAGTTGCGAATCGTTGGTAGGAGGTATGCAATATTTCTTACAAGGCTGGCGCGGTGGCTCTGCCCGCGCAGTTATATATTAAATCAATTTATCAATTGAATCATGAAGTGCGAAAAAATGCTTTACCTACTTATTGATAGTATTTGCGATCTACCCTGGGTTCGATATTACTGTATTGAATGTATGTACCTACATACTAAGTTTATGTACCTAAGTACCTACATAAATGTAAGTACTAACTTACACTTGAACTGTCTTCGAGAAATTTTCTGAATTAAAAATCTTTCTGCATTAGGCTGGTAAGTACCTATTGAGAGAGCCCTTCCCAGTTCCCACTGTTCCCAGACCGTCTATCCTATCGTCAACGCGGGCATAGTCAAAAGCTTGTTCACAGAACACTATTACCTTTCCCTAGCGGAGCTAAGCTTGTTTTTGTTGTTCAATCCAGCGCATTGTTTGAAAAAGAGGCAAAGCAAAAAGAGAGAGATAGCGCCTGAACGCTCGGTTGGCGTTCGGTTCGGGTTCGGTAACTTCCGCCGCTCACTCGCAGGCGGCAGCATGGACTTTGGGCGGCAGGCCCGGCCGGCACTATTGATATCTATTCTGTGATTGGAGCGCTTGGGTGGGTTAGCCATTCATTCATGATGTCGCATCGCACCTCGCATGCGCCTCGCTACTTGGCCGCGCGCATAAATGCACTAGTTTTGTAAATTGCTCTGCATGCAGGTACATATAACTACATACCTATAGTACGGACGAAGCGCTTGGCCCCGCGCCGGGGAGATGTGTGTTTGAATTTTTATCAATCTAGGTACCTACCGAACTAGCGTTATTTTTGACTATATGGAAATTATTTATAATATACACAAATACTTTAGCTTTTTCATATTATGTTTGTTCCTAACTAATATTATAAATGCGCAATTGACTTTGTTTGTTCCACTTTCACGCTAAAACGGCTGAGCTGAACGGATTTACTTAGATGAAATTTGGCACATGGGTAGACCATGACCTGCGGGGTAATTGCGTAACACACTATCAGTAGCAATGGCTTTCATTTTGACAGTTCAACAACATTCATTGCATCATTTACGTTTTTGAGCAAAAACATTTTTCGAACCATAGAAATGATATACATTATGTTTCGAACATAGGTAATGCAAAGCAATGGATTAGCAATATTCTTCAAAATGATTCAGATTGAGATTGATAATGATTGTGTTACGTAGGTAATTAGAATGCTGGGTTAGGATTACGACATAGGATACTTTTTATTCCGGTAGTACGATTTCGTGGGATAATCTCCGACATCCACGCGGGCGAAGCTGCGGGAAAAATCTAGTACCTCCATAAAGTACGAAAAAGTAAAAGTAAATAATTTTATTCTACCTATGGAGTAGAGTAGCAGTACCTACCTAAATAAATTCTTAATTCCGCGTTCCGTTACCTAATCTCAACTTCTTCAATAGACGTATTGAAGAAGTTGAAATTAGGCAACGGACTTGTATAAAATGTAGGTACGTACCGTATATAAATGTAATACCTAGTACCTACTTGTACCGCGCAGTACCTACAGGCACAAAATATAGAGAGTACCTACAGACTGCCATCCGCGCGAGACACGCGTAGCTGTGAAGTGCAAAAATGGAGTAACAAAAAACCGGCCAAGTGCGAGTCGGACTCGCCCATGAAGGGTTCCGTAGCAGCAAGTAACATAATATAAAAGTTCTTGTAGTTCGTTGTAACTTTGTGAAAGGTAAATTGCGGTTTTTGATTTATGACGTATTAAAAAAAAACTACTTACTAGATCTCGTTCAAACCAATTTTCGGTGGAAGTTTACATGGTAATGTACATTATCTATATTTTTTTAATTTTATCATTCTCTTATTTTAGAAGTTAGAGGGGGGGGGGGGGGACACACATTTTACCACTTTGGAAGTGTCTCTCGCGCAAACTATTCAGTTCAGAAAAAAATGATATTAGAAACCTCAATATCATTTTTGAAGACCTATCCATAGATACCCCACACGTACAGGTTTGATGAAAAAAAATTTTTGGAGTTTCAGTTGTAAGTATGGGGAACCCCAAAATTTATTGTTTTTTTTCTATTTTTGTGTGAAAATCTTACTGCGGTTCACAGAATACATCTACTTACCAAGTTTCAACAGTATAGTTCTTATAGTTTCGGAAAAAAGTGGCTGTGACATACGGACGGACTTATTGTAGTACCTATAAGCTAAAAAATACGATCATTTCCTTTCTTGCTGTTTCATTCTCAACAATGAATCAAATAACTAGATACGAGTACCACTACTACACTAGTTTTTTGTGTTTTTTGTTTTGTGTGTTTTTTGCCAAAGTTGACAACCCCAGCGCGACCGCCGAGCGTAGGTATGAAAAGTGCAAGTACCAAATTACCTTTCTGTTTTGTGCGGTTGATCAAATAAAGTAATCTGAATACAGTCATTTATATTTACGGTACCTACTTTGAACAAAAAACATTTGTTGTTAATTTTTGTCTCTGTCTGTTTATTCCGGCTAATCTCCGAAACAGCTAGACTGATTTTGACGAGACTTCCACTGGCAGATAGCTGATGTTATAAGTTCCGCGAAAAAAAATAGGTGAAAATAAATGAAATTCAATACGTACAGACGCAAGTACATCAATCTACTACCGCGGTAATATTACCTATTATGCGAGTCATACCTACGCGCCGCGAGTTCGGTTTACACTCGGTAAACAAACAGTCTCGAATGCTCCACAGTGACGAACGGACGCCGGACGATGTGATGGTTTTGTACGCAGTTACGAGCGTAGACCATATAGGTACATACCTACTGTTTGACAAATTGTACAGAAGACCGAGGAGTACAGTCAGCCACTGTGTATGGCATTTGTGGACTACGAGAAAGCCTTCGATTCCATCGAAGTATGGGCAGTTCTGGCCTCTCTGCAATGATGTCGAATTGACTGGTGCTACATCGAAGTGTTGAGATGTTTGTATGATGCTGCAACGATGACTTTCCAGATCCAGGATCAGAAAACCAGCCCCATCCAACTGCTCAGGGGGGTGATACAGGGGGATGTCATATCCCCTAAATTGTTTGTGAAATACTAGAAGAAATACTAAAATTCACGGCAGTAGTACTTATATGTCACGAAATCAAAATCACAGCTGAGTAGACTTTACGAGTAATAGTCGACCAACTTTTAGTTGCAATGTATGGGAGGACATGATTTTCAACTACAATGTTAAGCTTGTTCTTGGGATAAATTCATTTCGACTACGGAACTCTTCATTGTGGTCCGACATGGACTTGGCCGGTTTTTCCTTGCTAATTTTAATGTAACTTAGGGTGTAAATAAGTACCTAATAAAAGATGTATAGAATCTTCAAAACAAAGTCGGTACCAACAAAGCTCAATATCGAAGAGAGAGAAGAGTTCAATAAACTTTATTTGCAACTAGCTGCGCCCAGCGGTTTCACCCGCATAAGTTTCGATCCCGTGGGAATATCGGGATAAAAACTATCCTATGTCCTTCCCCATACCTACCAAATTTCTTCTAAATCGGTTCAGTGGTTTAGGCGTGAATAGGTAACATACAGACAGACAGGCAGAGTTACTTTCGAATTTATAATATTAGTATGGATATAATATAGTATAAGTATATACAGGGTTATTGGAACAACACTAACATGGTCATTGTACTCATCATTATGAACAATTTTTTTTACTATGGGACCAAACCTGAAATCGCGAAAAAAAATCAGCTGTTCCCTACATTTATGTTCGTATAGGTAACTCGTCAAAATGTAGGGAACAGCTGATTTTTTTTCATTTTCTCATTTGAAATTGGAATTGTTGGTTCGAGTGGACGCTGGTGTATGTGAAGTTGTTGGTTTTTAGGCTAAACATACAAACACACGTAAATAGTAAACACATAATACATATTACACATAACACTTATATACATATACATACACATACACACAACAGTAATAAAATTACACTAATAATTAAATACCCACAACCGTGTGTACACGGCCTAATAATTTCACGCGTCTGTACACTGCCTTACTGCCTGCGACGGCGGGCACGCTGGGCTGCGGTTGAATGATACATTATTATTATACCTACGAGTGACCGAAATTCGCGGAATTCCGTCGCGCCGCTCTGCATCTCTCGCGCACGACTCAAATAAACATTTTATATATTTTGTTTTATAGTAGCGTTTAATTATACAAAGAATCTTAACTGTCCCGTTGGTTTCGTGGTCACAAGTGCATCTGCCGTTCTCGGGGTCCTGGGTTCGATTCTCAGGTCGGACAGTGTTATTAAAAATGGGTTTTTCCCGTTAGGAGTTTCTTTACTCTTTTTCTTTTTTTTTTGCCCGGAGTTTGGAAATTGGTGGCGTAATACCCCCGTGCCTCGGAAAGCACGTAAAGCCGTTGGTCCTGCGCCTGTTCTCTCTCCTGTATTTGCGCACACACTTGTGCACTATAATATCTCCTGCAAACCTGGCTAATCTTCTTTGAAATTGGCCACCGTGACCGAAATCGGTCAGGGGATTTATTATTATTTTATTATTTTTAAACCTAAACCTACCCTAACACACTACAAAAGCACCCTTAGAATAATTGAATAAGCAACTGACAACCCTTGTAGCAATCAAGTATTCTTTTCTTCGGTTTTTACTATAAAAAGTACGCTTTTCTTTAGAGAATGAAGGACAGTCATAAAAATATTTTCGTAAAAATATTTTATTTTAATTAACGCCACCTCTGGAAAACAAGTTCACAAACCAAGTTTATGAATACAACGCCATCTAGTTATATCGCAAGTAAAACTATACACGTAGTGTGTAACTGTACATGTGTGTGTAAAGACATAGTAAAGATATAAAGTGAAACGGCTAAATGTTTAGGGGTACAAATCTTTGTATGTGACGAGTTAACAAGCAAAGTGAATATCTAAAAAGATTATGTTAATGCGTTAGTTGACGCATATAATAAAGTTGTTTCGCAAAGCTTTCTGAGTTAGGCGTAAAAATTGAAAATGTTCGAAGTGCGAATGTGCCGCCATCTAGCGATAAAGTGGCTGGGAGATCATGTATTGAATAGCCTTAAATTACAATATGTATGAGGAAGAGAAGTGTATGGAAACAAACATCTCTTAATTATTAACAAACTGAGATGCTATCATTTACCTTAGAGCTATCTTCAGAACATTCCTTCATATAAAAGGATTTCATATCCTTAGGCCATTTTACTACAAACACTGGCACACCATTGCAATGTTCCACCAGAGTCAACTCCTGTTCCTTATTTATGCCCTCATCTGTCAATGTTGATCCCTTCTTCAACAGAATCTGTCTAGCTTCATCATAAGTTAGTGTTACAAACTCTTTGGTGACCCAACTAGGAGCTTTGTTGTCTTTGTCAATCAAGAATAGATCAGCCTCATTAGTGTTCCGCGTTTCAGTGAAAACATACTTTAATAAGTCTTCTATTGCACCCTGTAACTGGTCTAGAGTTTCACAGAATGCTAGTTCAGCTTCCAGCATGTAGAATTCTGATAAATGGAGCCTGGATCTGGAGTTTTCTGCTCTGAAGGTAGGGCCAAATGTGTAGACATTACCCATTCCTCTACAAACTGCTTCTAAATGCAACTGTCCAGATACTGTTAGGAATGTTTTTGAGCCAAAGTACACAGAATCTCTGTCTTTACTCTCCTGCATCATAGCTTTGACTGTCTCTTCACTGTCTGGCTGTATCTTAAACACTTCTCCAGCACCTTCACAGTCATTTGAAGTAAGTATAGGTGTGTGAATGTTTGTATAATTATTTGCAGCAAAGTAATCATAAATATGCTTGGTTACAGCACTTCGTATTCGCAAAATGGCTGCAGTATAGTTAGTTCTGGAACGTAAATGTAGGTACTGGCGAGTGTATTCTGGTGGATGTGTAGTTCTAGGGTTAAATGGGTAACCATCCAGTACAACACAGGTTCCTAGCACTTTAACGTCCTCTGCGAGGAGTTCTAACTGCCCTCTTGGGCTTTTTGACAGTTTTCCAGTGATATGGACCGAGGAACCATACGATAGCGAGTCTGTTGAAAGGTTTTTCGGTATAACTATCTGTAGTCTCTGTGCGCAAGATCCATCGCTCACGTCCGCGAATATAAGGTCCTTCTGTTTTCGTAAATTCTTCACCCAACCCTAAAACACAATAATAAATTTAGCATTGTAATTCTTTTACTCTTTTTATAGACATTCAGTAGAAAAATGGAAAACCTTTATTTCGGTAACATTGCCGACATTCGGCTTTTCTAAAACAGCGGCTATGACGCTGTATTTTCTGAAAATCTCATTACTTCTTATAAAGGTTTTCAGTTTACTGTAATAACAACTTCTGTACATCGTACTAAATATTTTATTTGAGAAACAATAAATGTTTTTTTGGTTATAAAACGAATAACAACAGCTGACGGATCACTGACAGCTATGGATGGATTGCTGTCAGTCATGAGTCAACAGCCAGTGGACTTTTGCCCACTTTTGCTAATGGCCTAGTAAAACAAACTATTTCCTCAATCAATGGCTGCATTTTTAACCGACTTCAAAAAAGGAGTTTATGTATTCTTAAAAACTAATGAACCAATTTTGATAATTCTTTCATTAATGTGATCTACATACTATCAGGAAGGTTTTAGTATATAGTACCTACATGTAATTATTCTTATGTACGAAGTTATATGCATAAATGTACTGCATCTCCGGCATTTCTATGCGAATTTTGATGATTCTTCTAGTCGGTGTTTTTTTGTGGGGTAGGTATGTATGTATGTACAGACGCCAGCACATCAACCTACCCGAAATTGTCAAATTTTCCCAATCAACTTTGAACCTTATATATTAGTGATAAAGTTGAAAATCTATTAAAGAAAGGGGTTTGAAGGTTTTGGCCCTAAAATCAGCCGCCATTTTCATTTTTTTTCAGAATCGCGGTGCACAACAAAAGTTATATATTTAGATAGAGGACACTTATACAAACAAAAAATGTAATGTAACATAATATCCTAAAGCGTCAGGTTTCGGAGTTATTCACCGAAATATAAGTCAAAAACAACAAGGATTTTTTAGTTTTTTTTCCCTCCAGGTAAGCATATTGAACTATTGAGGTAATAGAAACGTTATGAACCCTTTATGGAGAAGAAACAAATGAAGAATAGACATTTTTTAAATAAATAATTAAACACGGCAATTTATAGTTCGTTTTTTAATCCCAGAGACTAATCTGACAAGTGTAATGTCAAACTTCTATACTAAAAAAAACGAAAACACAAAAGACTTAAATGTCAGATTAGTCTCTGGGATTAAGAAACGAACTATAAATAGCCGTTTTAAATTATTTATTTAAAAAATGTCTATTCTTCATTTGTTTCTTCTCCATAAAGGTTTCATAACGTTTCTACTACCTTAAAAGTTCAATATGCTTACCTGGAGGGAATAAAAACAAAAAAATCCTTGTTGTTTTCGAATTATATTTCGGTGAATAACTCCGAAACCTGACGCTTTAGGATATTATGTTACATAACATTTTTTGTTTGTATAAGCGTCCTCTATCTAAATATATAACTTTTGTTGTGCACCGCGATTCTGAAAAAAAATCAAAATGGCGACCGACCTTAGGGCCACCCTCCATACAAAAATCTTCTAACCCCTTTGACAGATTGTAGTAGGTTGATGTGCTGGCGTCTGTACAACTAAAAAGTGAAAAATAATAACATTAAAAAAAAAAAAAAACTATTAAGTGATAAATAACTTTAATTTCGGAAGTCGGTGTCATAAAACGAAAATGTGGAACCAGCGACACTTACTTCCGAAATTAAAGTTATTTATCACTTTATGTGTTTTTTTTTTTAGTCGGTTGTTTTTTTTTTTTTTGTAAAAAATAATGACGCCTGACTCCAAACCAGTGACGAAAAACATCGGTTTTCCCAACTCGAAGCTAGTATGCGTAGCTGGCAAGTTTTTTTAGCTGTCAAATGTCATTCGGCAAATCATGCATGTTCGATCTGTTGCGTTGTGAATAATTTGTGAAATTTAATTTAAATATTATATTTATCTGTGTTTTAAGTAATTAGTGTATAACGTAAGTATACCAGAAAAATAATTTTCTAAAAAAGTTTGCTATTTTGCCATGAAAACTATGATGACACTATTATAGTAATAGTGTAATAATTTAGTTAATAATTGATGTTTGAAACTGGTTTTCCGAGTTATTGCGTCCTTGGTTGTCGCGTTATGTTAATACGGATACACAGAGCCCTGAGGTTTTACGTTATCTTTAATATTTTAATTTGTGTGAAGTATCCAAAAATTTCATGCATGGCCTACTGTTCCACTTTTTTTCCTCAAAAAAGTCTTTATAGTGGCACTTTCTACTTTGGTCGTGGTCACGTAAACGCATTGAGTCGGCGCTTAATTGTGGTTTCGATGTTCCACTGTAGCCAATATGAGAATGTGTAACTGTATTTTTATCTATTGTTATCTGATAAAATATAGCTGAGTGAAACTACTAGTTTTCATGTAATTCATAACTCCGTGATAGTGACACGGCAACTTTGTGGTTACTGTTTTCCTTATGTGTTTTATTATGAGTTTGTGCTTTATTTTTTAACCAAGTTATTAACAAGTGAAGCTAATAAAAGTGCGTTAAAAAAGTTGTAGTTTTGCCACTATTTGAAAATACATACCTAAAGTCAATTAGAAAACCGGCTACTGCATGACATTTATTTACTTGAAAGGTTATAAAGTTCATCTAAATAAATAATTAGGTATTAAAATGTGGCATGTATTTTCGGAACAATGCATTTCAAAGTAACTTAGTAATATTAAATAATCAACTAGTATTTCACTATTAATTGCAATAAAATAAATGGCATTGGCTTAAAATAATCAAGCTTTTGTTGATTTTTCTTAATACCATACAATTTTTGCAGAAAATGGCAGAAACAGAACCCCAAGCCGGAGATGCAGGACCCCCTAAGGGAATGCCGGCTTTGAAAGCCCATGTAAATGCCAACAAAATAGATGTTGCCCTATGGGCTATCCGAGTACTAACTGTGCTCTTCACCATAGGATATGTACTGCCTTTGTTTAACAAGTAAGTGAAAGCTTTCATATTATAAGTTTTATAGATTTATGTCTGACCAAACTAATTTTTAAGATGATTTTACTATTTATTCTTGTTGTGTCATATCAAAGGAAAAATATTGAAAATATTTCAAAATACTTAATATTATTATTAATTCTTAAAGTTAGATTTGGGATTTCGTAATATTTTTATCTACTGGTGCAATAAAGTCTGAGACAACACTTCAACAGGTGTTTAAATCTGATTGGATGTTATAAAGGGCTAAATCTGCAATAAACAAGAACAGGCATCTGTTTCAATCTGGCAAGGTTTTTATATTTATTGTTTTATTTTTATAACAATGGATATCAGGTGTAATGTTTCTGCGTATTTAGTTAAATCAAGGTTACCTTTGTTCAGTAATTAAGACAATGAGGATAAAAATAACACTGAAGTCAATGACCTTGACCTCTTTGTTACAGAATTAACAGTTCAAAGATTTCATTTTCTTTTTTTTTTGGTCCTTGGCAGCTCTGGGCAGAGGTGGAAAGAGAGTAGGGAGTAGTCGGACATTAATGGCTAATAAATAATAATAATAATGTTCATAACATGAAATCTATCTTCTATTTAGTAAATAACATATATATAAGGTTGTCTTTAAAAGATCGCTCTTAGCGATAAGACCGCCCATTGTGTCACCCATTGTAAAGTTTCTATATTTAATGTCTGTAATTTATATGGTGTACATAATAAAGAGTATTCTATTCTAACATATTCTCAAATTATAGTTAGATAAAACTCCCATCTTAATGCATTGTTTATTCATGATTTGTCAACTCAATTAGTTTGGTTTAAGAACAACTTTATTTCTCATAAGAATTCATACATAATTCACTTACTGAGAAACAATATCTAAAACTAAGATTTATAATTAGAGCGCACAGATGTATGTATATAAAATAACAAAACAAAATAGCAAAGAGAAAAAAAAAAGAAATGTGGGTAAACAGATAACAATTGCAGAAAAAGTATTAAATTAATATACCTCTACATTGGTGGGAACCAGAATAAAATCTGATAAGTCAAGTTATCTCTGAGATAAATAACATGCTAGACAGACATCGAGAGTAGGATTTACTGTTGATATAAATGCTGGTGATAAATAAAATGCTGACTCAGTCTTTACCAACAAAAGATATTTTATTTTCATTCACAAGCTTTAATAAGTAATTCTCAATAAGGCAAAAACAACCTTGAAATACATTTAGCTTAACTGTAAGTAACACTTGCACTGCTCAGTAATGATTCCAAAATTATTTGTTTAGTAGGTATGTTACTCACAAAAAAGTAATATAACCCTGAGTAAAGTGTTTGTCATTATTGATCAATGATTAAATTAACCTTTGATGTTTACATATCGCTCATTTGGAGAAACATTCACGTAAATGTATTTTTTCCCAAAAATGAGTTAAATATGACAAAACACTTGGAAAGCGTATTTACGTTAGGATAAACAAAGACTAAAAAAAAGTTAAGTAGCAGTTACGTCGATGTTTCTCCAAATGAGCGATATTTTGGAAATGCTTTAAAGATGATTCAACCTATAAAAAAAAAGTTTTTAGTGGTTTAGATAATGGTTAATAATTTTAAAAAGATTTATTTATATCTCTTTAATTTATATAAAACATAGGTCAGGCAGGGGCTATAGTCTTTCCATAGTCCTAAATAACCAGTTCACTTTAGCCGCCCAAACCCAATATTATCTTTGTTTCCATATCCTGCAATAGTCCCACACCAACCGGGGGTTGTCCTTGGGTGCACTTGCATAGTGCGAAAAGGGTATTCGTCGGTTCGTGCCTCATTTAATTAAAAAGTCTAATGGGCTTCAGCAAGTTTGCTTTGACCCCTTGTACTCCTTCCATAGGTCCAGGACCCGAGAAATGTCAAAAGATTCAAAAGAAGAAAATATTTTTTTTAAAAAGTTAATTTCTGCTGCCAGTACATTGTTTTAAAAGAGTACCTAACGATGCAGATTCTTGCTTTGTTTTATTTCTATGAGAAAAATGATTACAATCTGCAAAATGTAAAAAACAATATCTACTTGACTTTGTATTTTCTTAAGTAAAAAAAAGTCGAATGACATTGAATACAGATTGAGTTTATGTATAATATCTTAGTTATTTTATTATAGAGCTGTCATAAGAGGATAAACCGAGTAAAAACCTTCTTGTCCTGATTTTGAAAAGTTCTTAGGATTAATATTTGGAATTTTTTTTCACACTATTTGTTTGTGCTGCCAAATGAACAGGCCACAAATATTTTTTGTATCTTGTATTACTGTATACAATAGACACAATAATTATGACAGCCACAGACCCACGCTTAATTTTATTTATTTTCAACTTAATATCACACAACAAGGTTCATATTTATTTGACAGGTAAAAACACTTTGCATGCCATATTACCTTGCCTATTTTTTTTCTCTAGTCTTTATCTGGCTGGTCCTTATTATTTCAATGTGGTGTAGGGGTCACTTTCTGGTCCGGCTTTAAAACAAACCAAAAAAAACTCAAATTACTACATTTATATCTTATTTTTTTATGTATTCATTTATTCCATATTCAAATAAAGAATATTCTATTTTATTCTGCTGTTGTCCTAACCCCATCTTCCCCCCACAGCCCAGTATCAGCCTTCTACAAGGCGCTGCTGGCGAACGCGGCCACATCAGCGCTCCGCTTGCACCAGAGAATCCCGGCGCGCGAGATCTCGATCTCGCGGGAGTTCCTCGCCAGGTTCTTCCTAGAAGACAGCGCGCACTACCTCTTCTACTCGCTCATATTCATGAATGTGGTGCCCAACTTGTGTATCCTTTTTAACCGACTTTAAAAAAGGAGGTTCTGTATTCGACCCGTATGTATGTATGTATGTATGTATGTATGTTTGTATGTCCGCGATTATCTCAAAAACTACTGAACCGATTTTGATAATTCTTTCATTAGTGTGATCTACATACTTTCAGGAAGGTTTTAGTATATAATACATTAGGTAATTATTCTTATGTACGAAGTTATATGCATAAATGTACTGCATCTCCGGCATTTCTATGCGAATTTTGATGATTCTTCGAGTTGTGTCTTCAATTCTTCTATGCACTAGTGTTAATTGAATTTATGTGGGGTAGGTACAACTAAAAAGTGAAAAATAAAAACTTTTTTACAAAAAAAACAACCGACTTCAAAAAAAAACACTACAAAGTGAAAAATAACTTTAATTTCGGAAGTCGGTGTCAAAAAACGAAAATGCGGAACCAAAGACACCGACTTCCGAAATTAAAGTTATTTTTCACTTTGTAGTGTTTTTTTTTGAAGTCGGTTGTTAAATATATGGTTACCTACCAAAATCATTACTCTCCTATTAAACAGTAAATAGGGTAAATGAGACTTGAAATAGATTGAAGTACTTCAATGTTTTATATTCGTTGATCAATCAATCCGTCGGATAAGTAATGGTCTATACCTCAGAAGTAACATAGTACGGTAAAAGCCAATTGAAAACAATTGAAAACCGCCCTTACTGCTACGACAGAAAGGCGCAGTCCGTGTCAAACTGTTTCGTACAAGTCTAAGACAAAGATAGTGTCGAATTGAAGGAAATATTGAGGTACAATGTAGCGGAACCTTTTGCGGGCAGTGTTTATGTAGCTAGAAGCCTGGTTATACAATTGAGAGGTCTTGAGTTTAAAACCTCATCCGTAGCACTGTGGTAAGGAATGCTCTATGAGCAAAAGTTTGATGTAGCCTAGTGGAGGACAGTATAATCTTAGAGTAGACGTAATGAAATATACAAACATTACAGAAAATATAAGTACCTATTTTATGTATGCTAAATGCCTTCTTATAATACATTTAAATAACTTACTAAATGTTTTCATTAAAAAGTGTCAATGTCCTAGTACCGATTTATGTCGTAGTAGCAGTCAGAGTTGATACTGTAACATATATTTATTCACATTTGTTTGAGTAAGTAAGTTTGTCCACCTCAAGGTGAGCGCCTACGTCGCGTCGTCATTCTCATTTATCTGTAATTAATCGTAGCATTACGTAAAAACTTTCCTTATTAATTACCCTCACGTAGGAACTAAGGTGACGTATTGATGTCTATTGTTTTAGTTTAATGGTTTGTTAACCAACTTCAATAAAGAAGAAGGTTCTTCATTCGACGCGTATTTCGTCAAATAATTTGTTTAATTTGATAATATCTCTCCTGATGTTGATCATGATGCAACCACTATAGTCCATGCGGAACTAGTTGGCCGCGCCTTAGGTATGTGAGCGGTGGGACGGAGGCGCGGGGCCGCATTACTCAGTACGTGGCTTGCGAACCGCCGCCTCACCCCTGTCCCCACCTCAGCGGCCAACTAATTCCGCGCGGACTATAGTAATACTACATACAAGTACCCCATTTCACGACTCACACTTTTGATTTAATACTAAATACATAATGTGGCTTGCTCTTATTGGTACTCCTGCTTTCACCTCTGACTAAACATTGTCGTTCTAAGAGTAGATACACGTCAATATAATGCAACAAGTGGGGTTCAAACTCACGACCTCTCGTCCGCCAGTCCGACGCCTAAGCCAGTGGACTATTCATTGTGGCTAATATGCTGCTGAACATATACATGGTGGCAGGGACATCGACCCGCACCTGTTACCAAGGATTCAGTATTTATGTATGATTCTGAACCGCGTTGAAATTATTCGTCGGTTATCAAAAAAAATCTATTCCGCGCGTGTATCTGTACCGCGTAGATATTGCACTTTCCTATGAAACAGCCGATTTTTTTTGATAACCAAAGAAAAACTACTACGCTGAGGGGTTCGAGAATTATGTGCTGAATTCATGGTTAGGTTTGCGCGTCGGATGTCCCTGCCACCCCGTGTAAGGCTTCTGCTAACACCGCACCGTTACAATTAATTACTAAACAACAATGTGTAATAACGACATTTTATTTTTGCTAGATTCGACCTTCCACCTTTTGGCTAATTGTAACTGGGAACAGGTTTCTTTATAAATAGAATAAATTAAATAATTCTACATGTAATATATTATATTCTAGCCATTATCATGTCTGATGGAATGAATAAATTAGTAACTTAAATATATTGTGATTACATAGGATTAGAGTACAAATATTAAAAATATTGAGGTTCCATTAGCTTAGCCATTCCACTGGTGCCTCGGAAATCCGCATGTAGAAAAAACATGGTTTTGTTTTAAACCACTTTTTTTACCTGCCCTTGCCACATAAATGAGGTCACCGAAAAAGGTTTTTGTAGAACTGAATTTTAAATAAGTATGACACTAAAAAACTTTGTAAAAACAGCAGTAGGTAGTAGAAGTATAGCTTTTAAATCGGTTATTTTTGTTTTAAAAATGTTTTTATTTTATGCTTTCATAATTACCCAAATTGTGGAGATATGGGACAACACAATTAAATATTATATCCTACTAGCTGCGTCCCGCGGTTTCACCCGCATAAGTTTCGATCCCGTGGGAATATAGGGATAAAACGTAGCCTATATGTTAATCCAGGGTGTCAGCTACCTCCACACAAAATTTTATCAAAATTATTCCAGCCGTTCGAGCGTGAAGAAGTAACAAACATATAAACACACACACACTCACAAACTTTCGCCCTTATAATATTAGTGTGATATAATATATATATATATAATAATAATAATAATATACATAATACACAACAACATACAATACGAACAATACAATACAACAATAATAATATATACAGGAAGATTTTTTTATCACCATCCAAATTTTTACAGGCTGTTCTACCCATGAATATGAACAACTTTCACTATGGGACCAACTCTGAAATCACGAAAAAAAAATCAGCTATTTCATACAAAAGTTCAATACCTACTTGACCAAAATGTATGAAACAGCTGATTTTATTTTTCGTGATTTCAGAGTTGGTCCCATAGTGAAAGTTGTTCATATTCATGGGTAGCACACCCTGTAAAAATTTGGATGGTGATAAAAAAATCTTCCTGTATTATATTAGTGTGATTGATGACAATTAAACTTAACGTAGGGCAACATCCCATTTATTTGAATTATAAGAATGCATTATCTACAATCTTTGTGCAAACATAACACCTTGACCAGCACACAGTGATCCTGACGCCAATATTCCTGTTCGCGCTGCTGCACGCCGCGTCGTACTCGCTCACCATCCTCGATGTAAGTACACAAATATTATTAAAATTATTATAGTCAATTGTTTACTTCCTCCATAACATAGTTTGTACGTGAAATGTAAGGGGACAGCGTGTTGGAAAGTGACAGATGTTTTTTTACGAGTGATTTGAAATGACACTATAACATTTCTGTATGACTCGAATGAAATAAAATTCAAGTCATATAATTATGGCTTGCGGTTTCTTTTCGAGGCTGCCTAGGTTGTTCAGGTTATGCTTGGAAGATTATAGAAAATCTACCCTTTTAACAGGTGTAAAATACTTACTTCAAACTCAGGACCCTCGCGCTTGGCTGTGCCAACTAGAGAATTGGTCTAGCCGAGCGAGAGGGTCCTGAGTTCAATTCTCCGATCGAGAAATGCTAAAATTATTTTTTAATTTTTTTGTAACAGTCCAAACTTTGAAGTTTGGCCCGGTAAATGTCAACTAGTTCGCCCCAAATTTTATGGAACTGAAATCCATCCTATAATTGGCATACTGTTTATGTATTGTATGTATATCCTTTTCGGCCCGGTTTCTATTACCTGCCTATATAAGCATCGCCTACCTACGTAGTAATGTGGGTAGTACGTTACATTTATCACAATTATCAGTATCGCGAGTTCGCGACCAGACATTGATTTTCATAGAATCGTAGTCGTATGATAGGTAATAAATTAATAATAAATTCGCCAGACATTGATTTTTGTCAAAGCATTATCGCACCGATAGATTTTCCTTCCATTTATATCGTATAGTTTTTCTATGAGTAGATGGTTTAGATATTTTTTTATCTTTAATTGTATTTGCTGCAGTAAACCTTGAAGTAGAAAAACGGTTAACTGTGCATTCAAGCATACTCACAAACATACAAAGGTGCTTTATTTAATACTCATAAGAAGTTTAATGAGTATTTATATATTTATGTAGGAAAAGGTATTATTTAAATAAATTCTTTACGGAATTATTGTAGTTGAGACGTTTTCATGTTAAAAATAGTGCAAAAATTATAATGTAATTCGGTGTTCTTAAAACTCTTTAGATTCGAATAAAATATATTGGGAACAGACAAAGTATTGAAGCGATAATTTATCTAAATAGCTTTTTATTGACTGATACTGCATCAATCAATGAATCATTTAAATAAATAGAATGAATCTGACCCGGTATTCGATGAACCAGACAAAGGCAATTCATGACTATAACAGATGCATGCAAGCAACGTGAATAATTTGATTTGTGAGTTAAATAGACAGTTTAAATGCAAAATAACATTGTATTTGCTATCGAAAATGGAAAACGAAAGTGGTATCTACTTTCTTATTCATAATACCAAGCTAATCAAACATCGATCGGACACACTTGCACTACGAAAATCACCCTTAGGTACTGCTACGACATAAAGGCGCTATCAATGTTAATGTAGGTATTTTAGCTGAAGAGGTATACAATATACAATGTTGTTATAATATGTATAGATGCGACAGCAAAAACTAGATTGTATTGTCAATTTTATTGAATGATTGGCGCACCATCCAATTGGCAATATTTACAGGCTATTCTGTAACATAACCCTCCTTTATTGCTCGCCGTAGTCGGGTAAAAATAAAAACCGTTAACAGGGTGTAGGGACATCGATGAGTAACGTGTTACCATGAATTCAGCTCAGCACATAATTCTGACACCCTCGCGTTCTTCGTCAGTTACCTATTAAAAAATAAATAATTTGCTGTTCCATGTTCCATACATTTTGTCCGCGTACTTTACGCAGTGACGGATTAACCCTTAATCAAATTAAGCAATTGCCTAGGGCATCACGTCTGGGGGGGCACCAGAAGAAGCACAAAAAAAATCCGTCCTTAGGGCATCACGTCTCACTCTCACGTCACCAAAAACCACACCAAAAAAAGTTTCTAGGTCTAATTTGAAAATTCGCGCGGTCCGACCTAGTCATAACCCCGCTCCCGCTTGCCCAATTGCTGGCCGCTAGTGCATTCGGCAATTCGAATGTACCGGAATTGCGATCAGCCAATCGCAAACCACCCCTTCCCGCGGCCCCCCCGTCTGGCAATTTATTTTCGTTGGATCCCGCTTTTGACTCCCAGTTTAATATTTTTGGCGTTGGATCCCGCAAAACATTATTATGTATTTCCGTTGGATCCCGAATTTAAAAAATGTAAGATAATTACGTTTTATTGTCGTTGAATCCCGAAAAGTATTTCCGTTGGATCCCGAATGCTTAAAAAAATCTAAATGCGGGTACTTTCAACAACAAAATTGTTCATAATAAAATGAGGGGTTCACTAATGTTTCACCAAAACTCCGTTGACAAATTTTTAGTTTATAAACAACGTTTCCTATACTATTTATTTCACAAACAACTCATTTTCTATACAATCTGGTTGTTTCTGGCACTCGCCGACCTCTGCCGTTGCACCGCTTGCTTCGCTCGCTCGGCTCGTGCGTAGGGTCACGGTTTTAACCTAACCTAACATTACGTTTTTTTTTGAAGTGAAAACTTCTTTAGCGGCGTTGAACACTTTTTGTAATGGGTAAAAAATGTTAAACTCGCGTCAGGGCATCGCGTCAGGACAGGACACGTGACCGTCAGGAGAGATTTCCCCCCCCATCTCTTTCTACGGCGGCGCCAACCGAAGTGAACCAAGTGAGACACGATAATGGATGGATGGATGGGTGGATAGATGGTGATGGCGATGGCGATGGTGATGGCGATGGTGATGGCGATGGTGATGGCGATGGTGATGTGATGTGATGGTGATGGTGATGGTGGACGCGGACGCGGACGCGGACGTGGATGGACAGCTGATGGCTCGACCGTCTGTGTAGTAGCCACACTGCTGTGTATTCGTAAAATTCGTGTATATAAAGTGTTTCAAAAAATGGAAATTGAACAAAGTGCATCGATTAATGAAAAAAGTGACGCAGAAATAGTGAAAAAAACTTAGTTATATTAATTCAATTAATAATTGATTTATTTCAACGTTCATATTCAAGTTTTCACTTCTGCCGGCACTCCCGGAGTGCAACCCGTCTTTTTTTTAATAATTAACCTAATCTAACTAGTCCGGTTCCGGGTAGCCCACTAAAAATAATCTCTTTTTTTCTATTAGAGCAAGTCGATGAAAGAATGAGTTTCATTTTTAGGAAATTGCGTAATGATAAGTCAATATGTAAAACGTTTTTATTCCAAACGTTGTTTTATGAGATAAAATCAATAAAAAATGAAATGCTTGTTAAATAACACGTTATTAAACAAAAATGTACCTATCAGTTTAGTTTAGTTTATAAACTAAACTGACAAATTGATGATTGATTGATTGATTGATTATTATGTCGCTTGCTACCGCGTCACCAGTCCTAACTCTCTATATATTTTGGCTGCTGAGACCAAAACTACAAACGTACAAGTGTACAGGGATGTTTTATAAAATGCGGCTGTTACTTTACAATATTGTGGTGTCTTACGACTTTCACGCGAACGAAGTCGCGGGCAGAAGCTAGTGTTTGACAAAGGTAAATCACTTTTCTTCTAAAATGTACACATGTTGTTATAACATGGGATTCCACGAAAATAGCAAACGGGATCCATCGTTAATACCTAAAAAATGGGATTCAAAAGTGGGATCCAACGAAAATAAACGGTAGGTACGTTACATCTCATCATCTTATTTTACAAAAAACTAATGTTTCTAGGCGGTACTTATAGGTTTAAAGACCGATTCTAGTTGACATACGGATAGGGGGGCCCACAGGCGTGGATTGCTTAGGGCATCAAGTAGTCTTAATCCGTCACTGACTTTACGATTGTAGCAGTTCGCGCGTCTATGTTACCCCCTGTATAAGAAAAACTGATTATTACAGCTATTATGTTGACGTAGGAACATTGATAATTAAATTGTCTTACAGACAAGAATTGAGTTACCTGTACTTTTATTGTTCTTAGTGCAGATTTCATTCTTGACCTTTGCTTGGCTCGCTCTTAGAGCAAACGATTACTGTGCTGCATACTGATGCAGCCGGTAATGATACTAGTTAGTTAGTTACATAAACGTAACATCACGCCTGTATGCGAAGGGCTAGGCAGAGTTGCACCTACAGTGGGTGTACTGTTTTACCTCAATCTGTCGAATTTTATAACAATCGGTTCAGTGGCTTAGGCGTGAAAAGGTAACAGACTGACTGACAATTTACCTTTCGAATTTATAATATTTAGTACTAACAGCGGCCCGCGGTTTCACTCGCATAAGTGTCTATCCCGTGGCTGGGAATATCGGGATAAAAACTATCCTATGTCCTTTCCCGGGGCTCAAACTATCTCTATACCGAATTTCATCTAAATCGGTTCAGCGGTTTAAGCGCGAAGAAGTAACAGACAGACAGACACACTTTCGCATTTATAATATTAGAATGGAATATGGATACGTCGATTTACAGATTGATACAAAGTCAGAAATATTTGTTATTTCTCTATTATTGTCTTGCTTTTGGAATAAGAAAAATCGCTAGTTAAATAATACTTACGACACTAAAACTGACTTACTTATGTCTGATCACAAGTGTTGATCGTCAGAAAACAACTTCACCGTACAAATGCAGGCATCAGTCATCTATGGACAAGACAACGGTTCAAAGTTCAAGCACAACAGTTATATACCTACTTATGAATTAACAATGAGAATGTTAAGATTAAAAACCTTGTGTGAGAGAGACCTACATTCAATATCTCTTTTACCCGACTGTGCGATAGCAAAGAAACAGTTATGTTTTTCACAGACACCATGGTAACATAAACTTGTGACCATTATATAGAAATTGCAAGTAGTTATCATTATAAAAAACCGCTCAAGTGCGAGTCGGATTCGCGCACCGAGGGTTCCGTACGATATGCTAGCTAGCTATGTAACTACAAATTTACGGTTTTCGGATTTTTTCCTTTACTTGTGCTACATGACATTGCTTCTTGCCAAATTTCACGATTCTAGGTCAACGGAAAGTACCCTATAAATTTTGATTCCCTTGAGTGTCGAAATATACGTTTTTTTGCGGCATAAACGGCCCTAATTTTTTTTTTTACGTTATCGTAGAAGTTTGATTTTTTCACAGCTTCAAGTTACTGTAGACCTGCGTATATTATGGTTTTAATTTCAACTCGATGCTCCTCGCGTTCCCGAGATAAAGGGTCATCTCATGACAGACAGACAGATGGACAACAAACCAAAGTGATCCTATAAGGGTTCCGTTTTTTTTCTTTTTGGGGTACGGAACTCTAAAAAGAAAGCGGTAGGTACATTTGAAAGTTACTTGTAACTACTGTAACACATTTAACAGATGCTGTGGTAGTAGTTATGGAAATCACAATCTTGTTATTACAATCTAAAAATGTACACTTACATAATGTGTGTCTGTTTGATACGTTTTCACTGCTAAACTGCCGGATATATTTTGAAAAAAATACTTATGTAATGTTACAATCCTTCATTTTAAAATTGCGGACACTCCATACAACGCTCGCAAAATAATTACCTACTACCACTACATTGACAAATGACGTTTGTATACGTGTAAATGTGTGCGTGAAATCTAGTAGGGCTGGCTGGCGCAGTATTGCGTAGGCGGCGGCGCCATAGATCAACATACTAATATAGATGGGTAACTTCGGCTTCGCTCGAGGTCGCGAAAGTGCTGCCATCTAGTAGTTGCTTCATGAACTACAGCTACTGCACTACATACATACATATATAGCTATAAAGTGCAGCCGTACGTAGGGTACCCAGCTTCTAGTTATTAAATTTGTTATATTGCATTGTTTTCATAAATTTGTGTTTTCAGGGTAACACAAATCTTGAAAACAATGCATGACATTTTTCTTAAAGACAAAAAAAAAACAAACTCAAATTCAAAAGCATTTATTTCAATTAAACCAATTACAGGCACTTTTGAACAGAAAGGGTCGGTCAGTCAGAAAGATGAAGCTAGTTTCCCATTCCAAAGCACAGGTACCTATGGAGAAGAACGGGCAAGAAACTCCATGGACACTCTTTTAAATCAAAATAATATGGTTACAAAGTCTTGGTTACATCATTCATGTTAAAAATTATACATGTGAGAACGATATGCAAAAATAAGCCATGGCAGCAAAGAGATGACCAGTCCCTACTGACGGCGCCCGTTCACGGACATGACGCATATATTAGCACCATTCAGCTCAACCATTTTGAAGGGAGCTAAATGATCCAACACATGCGCCACCATCAGCGAGACATTTGAGTGAGCATGAGATACTCTCAGCCGCCAGAGCACATTCAAGTCAATGAAAGACGTACCCAGTAAATGGTAGCTTTATAGTATGTACATAGTGCTCACACATGTGCTATGCAATTATACAATACTAGGAGATTGAATTTATACAATGCAAAGATAGACTTACAATCTTCAGCGGCTCAGTATTTTCGAGTGTTAATCAATTAGTTGTGGTTGTGGAGCAGGACCAGCATTGAGCCAGGCATTTTTATCAGCGATGTAATCCCCTAACTTATAATAATATTATAAGTTAGGGGATTACAAACATTAAACGCACAGCAGGCAGGCATATTATGCCTGCCTGCTGTGCGTTTAATACAAGACTTGAATTTTGTCTCATTCAGTTGAAGAATGTGGGGAGGTATTTTGTTATAACAATGTTATGATTTTAGTTTTTATTTCGGGTCTTATGAGTTACATAATAATTATGAGCTGCCACTTTCATTTCATCACTTTCATCCCAAAACGTGGTTTTTCCAGATATCAACTGGTTCACGTCTTTACACCAATTGTTCAAAAAGAACAATATTATTTTTTTTACCATATATTTTATTAATGAATTTCTATGATTCTCACATGTAATAAAATTGTAGTTGATATTTATTGATAAAACTAGTTCTAAATATGCGTTTATATTTTTGATTTGACATTTTGTCTTTAAAACTTCTGTAACTATATTCTCTGAAATAAAAAAAAATTAAAATGCTTCACGACTTGGGTAAGAAAGCCAAGTTTTGGTGCTATCATATTCTTTTATTTTAATATATTTATGATAGTCTTGCATTTCTTCAGACTCGAAATCATGTCTACAGGTTTGACAATCCTTATAAATATTTTTTTTTAAAAGATATATGAGCCACCCGCTACAGTATGCTACTGCTGCACATTTTTCTTTATTTTCGGGATTTGATAACAAATTTTGTACATCTGCATCCCTTATGCACAAGTGTTCCTCAGCTATTTCAAAATTAATATTGCTTGTTTCTGGTTGGGGCTGGTCCTCAGTTAAATTTTTTTTTAATGAATGTAGTAGTTCAAAATTGTCTTCTTCACAATTTGCCCCAACCGATTTGTATGATGTTATATTACATATCAGTAGTGATTTATAAGCATTAATAAAAGCATGAGCACTTGGCATATTATTGCGGAGACCATGTGCTCTTACGGCCCCAAAGAAATTTTCTAAGGGGTCTTGATTAATATGGCGCAGCAGTATCGATTTCAAACCTGCAGAATGCAAATCCTTTGTCAATGCGAGAAAAGCTTCGATACTTTTTACCCAACTCGTTAAAGACGGCACAGTTGCTCTGTTACCAGTTTTAGTGATGAAAGTCATGGATTTCAATATCGGTAAACTTTTATACCACAAACTGTGATGTGGAGATTGCCGAGTTACAGCACATCTATAAATTTTTCCTAAGTCAGGTTTATGGAAATTGCCATTGACTGAATCGAACAATTTATCGAAGAATAAAATGAGATCGGCTGTATCCACACTTTTCTTCGGGAGTCTCCCTTCATCTGAAAAGAAAAAGTTTTAATTAACATTCATCGTGATTTTATGCATTGAAAAGGAAAGATTCACTAACTACATGGCCAGACTAAGGTTTAACGTCGTTACATAACGCGTTAATGAACATTAATCACTAACGCAGAGCTTAGGCTCCAAAGAAAACAATATAATTTGTAGCTTCAGTAGTAGTACTGAAGCTATAAATGGAAAGTGCAAATGTACTGTTAGTAAAAATGATCAATGAAAAAACAAACCTGCCAAGTATCCCATAGTCAGGCCAACGGTGTTGCTAAACACTTGTGTGCAGTGTTTGACTCTCATTTTTGGTATAAGTTGAGGATAGACATGCTCAGCTGTTAACTTGGTCATAAGCTTAACCCCTCTGTACTTTGGTCCTCGTTTATACAATGCTTCTATGTGTGACCAGGAAGCTAACTTTGTTTTACCATCTTCTTTAAACTGTAAATCTTTCGTCAGTAGGTTATTTCTAACGCCCTTCATGAGATGAGGTGGGTCATAAATTGGGTAATTTTTTTTTGAATCTATCTCAAAAAAGCCTCCAGGATAATTTTTGCCACATCTTAAATAATTACCCTCAGTTGCCTTCATCAAAAGGTTAAGTGCTGCCATATTGGTTGCACCTTGGTCACATACTGTTGCAACCACTTTTAACCCAATGCCATTCAAAGAATTAATAATGTTTTTTAATTGCTTGCTTAAATCTGCCGATTTACTGCTTCCTTTACAAAATGAAAATAAGATAGGTTGTTTGTATTTCTTACAAATACCCCTTATCATAAAAACACACACATGGTCACAGAATTTCTTCGATCTTTCTTCTCCATTATCAATAAAACTGGATAATGTCATTGGTCTTGTCATAAGATGGCCATTTCGTCAAAAATCAGACAACAATACTTGTGACGGGCGGGCATTTTTTCTACTTTTTTTTAAAATGTTGCAATATTATTTCGTTGAATCCTGGCTTTAGATTTATTTTGCAAAGCAATTTCTCTAGAGTTTTTCGCTTGGGAAGTATGCACATCTGACCAAGTATTCGGTATGCTCTAGGGGAAGGCTTGTATAAAGATAAACAGAGAACTTTCTCATCTAGAGTAAGACGTCTCCCTGCAGGTTTCTTTGCAAACTGTTTGATCTGCATTGCGAAAAATATCTGAGCTGCTGGTGTCATTTTTTCTTTCACCATTTGATAAGCAGAAGATTTCATAACTTTTTCTGCCATCATCATTTGCATTCTTAGCTTTTTGTTTGTATTGCGAGCTTTGCGCAATTTTGCTTTTACTTCAGATATTATGTCTTTCAGCTTCTATTCTGTTGCAGTCAAAGGCATGGAAACTTATAACACCCTGAAAAAATAAAAATAAAATTATACATTGGGTATTATTTAGAATATATTATAATACTTATAGAATATTTATTTTTAATATTCTAAAATAAATATTCTATAGGGGCTCGTGGCTTAATAATAACAGCCGCACAGGTCGATCGATCAGGTTAAGCTACGCTTGCCGCGGTTAGTCTGTGGATGGGTGACCATCTTTACATACTGAGACCACTCTGTGCCTTGGAAAACACGTTAAGCCGTTGGCCCCGTTTGTCATTCGTGGATCTTTGACAGTCGTTACGGGCAATCAGCCGACCAGATGTAGCCGTACCATTGCCCGTATTTCACAGAGAGATGTCGTCCACATTTCTTAGATTTAAAAATTCTTACAGTACCCAGTCTCTATGTTCTAGTCCTTCTGACTAATCTTAAAAAGTACATACATGAATATGAGATGGATGAGGAAAGACTGGTTAGAGAGAGCACATGCAGAAAGGAATTGAGGAATAAGATAAATCCTCACTTCAACATTGTGAAGCACAGTTCAAAATATCAAGCAGTGCAATTATTCAATAAGTTACCACTACAATTAAAAAGCTTGATTTATACATCTGTATTAACCTTTTGAACGCCAGAGTATAAACGTATCGCCGTACCCCTGACGCCAGGCCACTTTAACAAAACAACACACACTTAAAACAACAAATTTCTCGATATTGGTGGTTTATTTATATTAGTTTCATGCAATACAATATAGACGGAAGCTTAAACTTTTAAATTATATAAATAAAAACACACAAAAGTAATGATTAAATAGTTTATTTCATGATATGGTGCGACCCGTGGGACGTGTATTTTGTCATATATTTGTGACGTTGGCGTTCAGGGTAAGATTTCGTTTGTCACATATATGTGACAATGGCGTTCAAAAGGTTAAGGCAAAGCTTCAAGCATTCCTACTAGTTAAGAGTCTCTACTCAAAATCGGTTCAGCGGTTTAAGCGTGAAGAGATAAAAGACAGACAGACAGACACACTTTCGCATTTATAATATTAGTGGGTATTATTTTGAACATCACTAATTGTTTACAAGTCATACCTACATCAATATTCATTACATATCATTAGTATTTAATAATTATGTTGCTTTTCATTTACCTGGACTCGGAGATATGTCTGTGTCCTTTTGAACTGGTCTGGTAGAGACGGCCGTCTCCATTTGAAGTAAAGTGGATGGCATTTCACTATTAATTACTGTAATCACACAAGAAAAACAAAATTAAATATTGTATTGTGTTTAGATTACCAACTGCAAAAAATCGAGGTATTCCACTCAGAGCAATGATTTGAACCGCACTTGGACGAACAGCACCTAAGCACTTCCACTGACCACACTGAAACAAAATTTTGTAACGTGCGGTTCGATGGAACTGGTCTGGTAGAGGAGGCTGTCTTTATTTGAACTGAAGTAGATGGCAGTTCAATATTCATGACTGTCAGAACATAATAAAAACATTTATTTATTAATTATAAAAAACCGGCCAAGTGCGAGTCGGACTCGCACACGAAAGGTTCCGTACCACCATAAAATATTTAAGACTATACTCCATTTATTATAACATTAGAAAAAAGAGGCTCACAGAAGCAGGAGTACGAAACCTTTTATTTTCAAGTTAAGTTCAAACAATTTTAATAAATAATGTATGTGCTTTTTTTTAGTAACAATGTATGGCATGCAATGAAGCATATTCTATCTATCTACTAGTCACGGTGCTTGGATAGGTATATGAAATGAATAATTTTTTAATAACAATCAGTTTATTAAAAACAACTTTATCATAATGGCATGTCCATATTATGCTTTCAACAAATACGACACAAAACACCACTTAACAATTTAGTCACTGCTCAAAGTCAAAGTCAAATAATTAATTTCAAACTAGCTTCTGCCCGCGACTTCGTCCGCGTAAAATTTCACCCTCCCCCCATTCACCCTCTTAGGGGTGAAATTTCGAAAAACCCTTTCTTAGTGTATCCACTAAGAAAGGGTTTTTCGAAATTTCGAAGACTAGGTATCCCTAGTCTTCACAAAGAACATACCTTCCAAATTTCATGTCTCTTGGACCAGCGCAGCGGTTGAAGCTGTGCGTTGATATATCAGTCAGTCAGTCAGGACTTTGAATTTTATATACATAGATAGGCACATTAAAGGCACTTTTGAACGTCAAAAATTACAATAGAATAGAATCATAAACCAACAAAATAAAAAAACACGTGCTGCCACAACTCATGAACGGAATAGGTAACATTTTAGATTTGGTAGAGTTATAATGACATGAAAAACGTTCCCGGTACTGTCCGCCCATGCTTCTTTTAGATTTTAAACATTGACACGACAATATTTTATGTAAAAACTAAATAATATTAAATGAAAGCCTTGTAATTTCAGAAGGTAGATAGGTTAAATAAGTACAATTAAGTGTGACTGCTGTTATTTAAATTGATTATATTTAACTCCACATCAATCTTGACTGTAATAATGTTTGTTGTACTTTTATAACAAAGTGTGCCCCTAAAAGAGCCTTTTTAAACTTCTGTCTAATGCTATAGTAAATGGAGTATAGGTACATATTAAAAAAAAAAACGTAGTTGGGATGAATTTATCCTAAGAACAAACTTAACATTGTAGTTGAAAAACATGTTCTCCCATACATTCCAACTGCAATGTAAGTTTGTATGCACAATATTGGAGATTTACCATGTCATTTTAAGACCGTAGATGTCTTACAAGTTTTCCTGGAATCTATAGGTATAGAACTATTTTCTGTATTTTGTACCTATTACGGTTCATGAGATACAGCCCGCTGACAGACGGACAGCGGAAGCTTAGTGATAGGGTTCCGTTTCGAGTGGCCATTGCTTTGGCGCGGCCGGACTTTACAGTTTTACCCCTACCAAAAATTGCTCAACACGCCTAAACCTTCACATTTTACAAATAATAACAAGTCTTCTATTAATATTATAAAAACCCTCCCAATAATTTGATGGCCTTGATGCTTTCTATTATTATAAGTTTATGTAATGTATCATTTACCTGGCCTCGAAGATAAATCTGTGTCCATGGGCATGGGTCTGGTAGAGGAAGCTGTCGCCATTTGAATTGGCGTAGATGGCCGTTCAATATGCCTGCGCTCACCAACATGCACACCTGAAAATTTTAGGGTGATTTTTAATAGGGATGAACACCTTAACCATTTGGGATAAAAGGATTTATTCTTAGGAAGCCGTTATCATCATCAATCAAGTTTTACAGAACTTTTGACTACTTTTATGAAGACACAATTTCTAATAAAAAGACTGACTAACATTAAATCTGCTTAAAAAACTTCTTCATGAAGTAAGTTTCTATTTTTACATTGCTTAGTTTTGTATTTCACAAAACAAGATATGGTTAGATTATTCACCTTTACTTTTTTCATCAATAAACAGAGTGTAGTTTTTAAAATTAACATATTTTACCTGGAATTTCAAGTGTTGGAATTGCCAGTGCAGTTAGTTTCATATTTGGAAATATGTAAACATCTTCAAAATGTTTCTGACACACTTTTCTGTTCTTACGTATGAATTTATTATCTTCTCCAATAATATCACCTCCAATTTTCATAACCCAAGTGCGAAAATGTTCTATTTGAGTAGGATTGTTTGGATTTGGAAACCGGTGCAACGGCAATCCTAAAACATGATAATTAAAAACTTGTTACAAAATGTTCACAAAACATAAAAAAGAAAATAATCTGAGTAGGTACTGAACTTGTATCTTGGTTTGGTTAACAATAATGAGTGGTCTGGAGTCATACACATAATTTAATGCTCAAATTTAAAATTAAGTACCGACTTTTCTAGATACTTAACATAATTATAATTATTATGTTTAGATATTTGTTACTCCACCATACTTCAACAGCTAAATAGGTTTGGGAGAACACACCTAAGACGACCCACTGACCACACAGGTAGACCATGACCTGGATTAACCTAGAGAACACTTTAACTCAGTAACAGGTTTCCATGGAATAATTTCCAATCACTAAGCGGACAAAGAATAATAGGAGTAGGGATCTAAGAATTATTTAAGTAGTATGTTTGTTGCTCATTTACATACTTATTTTATCAGTAAGAATTACAAGTAAGTACCTATGTGTGTAGTTTCAGCATTATATGTGGTAAGATTCAACTGAAACAATTTTGAAGTAGGTATCAGTTACTTTAAACGTAAACCATGATATTATTTTAATCTGTCGAGCTCCGCTAATAAGACACAATTGATTTTCTATTGTTTCGTCGCCAATGGCGACGCGCGGTGCTTGACCGGTCGGAAAACGGGAATTCTATAAAATTTCGAAATTCTGCACATTGCCGGTGATACGTATAAAAAATATACTCACAATGAGACAACTTACCGCCTCCAACTTTCATGGAACAGCCGGGAACACAACAAGACCTTTGAGCCATCGTAGACTTATCGTGTAAAAGTTCACGATTAGTGTTTTATGGCAATCTACACGTAAGGCTGGAGGAACAAAGTTCAACTCAACGTACCGAATGAAAATAAAACCGAGAAAACACGAAAATACAAGAAAATTAACAGACTATGCGCATACAAATCAACCGAAAAAAAACTTGTGAAAATTCAGAATAATGTCAAATGTCAACGTCACTTTGGGTGCATTCCGAGTTAGGACTATCATCGATATTAGGTTTAATTAGGTTTAAGCACGCTCAAATCGATTATATCGATTACATTCCTAACTCGGAACGCGTCATTTATTGACATCGTCATTTCATTGAGTTTTGGTTAAACTGCCATCTAGTAATAATCCTTTGATAAAATTACAAACAGCATTTTGTTTCTTGAAGCAGCTAATAGATGGCAGTGCTTACAGCGTTCCGTGCCATTTGTTCTAAGTTACCACAGCATGGGCGGCGCTGCCCGAACGTATGCAACAATGGGGCGCCGCGCGCCGCGACACTAGGTACTCACAGAAATCTAATTAATAACATTTCTATTGTACTACTTTTAAAGTCGAAGAACGAATAGAACGTGAAAGAGACATAACTAAGACAATAAAGAGAGAGAGCAATTTGGTATGTCAATATTACGGAAGTTTTAATTGTTCTAAAACGAAGAAAACTTGGAAAATAAATGATTAATAGAGAAAATTATGAAAATAAATTATCACAACACTGGCTTAACTTGTTTGTCTGTAATATACTAGCTTTTATTTTTTATGGGTTTAAAGGATATTTGAGTTGCTGTTCCTAACCTTCTTTCATGTTTCGGGAACCGAAAGAAACTCCTGTCTTTATCGTTCCTCGATGAAGATAAGCATCCAAATAATGCACAATATACAACCATCGTGATTAACACAAAATATAAAACTTTAAAAAAATAATGTGTTCGTGTCAGCAGTAGGTAGGTACAGCGCTGCGGTTCTTGTGTATGCGAGCGCCATTGTTAAAGAGCAGGCGACGAACACAACGAAGTGCGGGGTGAGGTGCGGTAACTGATGTTAGTGCGGGGAAGGGAGTGGCCTTTCTGTACGCAGTACTTTAAGTATTCTGTGCCTGCACATAAAATGTGAATACTTATCGTACACAATCTATACCTACCTACCACATATCCATTAGACCATGTAGGACGTTGGGACACGGAACGTGATAAGAAAGCAAACAATAATCGTATTAGTAAAATCTTTGTGAAATTGTAACATTAGACAGTTAGTTAAGAGGTCTTACTTATTGTCCGATTTCTGCCCTAACACTAAGCGAAACGTAAATGCAGCCTGAGCGTTCTGTTGGATTTTCAACGCTCGGCTTAGGACCAAAAGTTTAAAATCAAACAGCGCGCTTTTATTTAAGTGTCGCCTAGTGTTTTTGAAAACAGGCATTCGGCTATAACTTAGAACCTACGCCTGACGGCGCCTACAACGTCTAAAACTTTTTTATCAGTGACTGGGCTGGAGTGCCAGCAAAAACCCCAAGTTTGAAGGGTAAAGAAAAGAAACAAAAATAGGTTTGTCACAGAAACACATGCATATAAAAAAGATACGATTTTTTATGTGATAGAATAGCAGAAAGACAGCGGCGACACACTTTAGACCCTTCAAATCGGCACGCAGCATTTTAAGACAAACATAATAATGTATGTTTCCTAATGCTTTCCCTCATTTTCTCCACAGACCCTCGGCCAGAACTCCATGTGGGTGGCGCGCCTGCTCATCTCGCTGGTGGAGTTCCAGTCGCGCAACATCCTGCGCGCCGCCGCGCTCGCGGAGATCATTCTGTTCCCGCTCGTCGCCATCATGGCGCTCTTGTGAGTATACATCTAATCTGCGTTTGCGATTTATTTGCCAAAAATGTAAACAAATATGAATTAATGGGAAAATTACTTTAATTCCTACGCAATAAAATTCAGTTGTGCTACAACTTCAAAGCCCCTATTACAGGAACTGGGCGTTAATATGGCATATGGAACTTTAGAAAGAGGTACAAACACAGGTTTACAGTGACAGACGGTGCTCTACCGAGACGAACTTTGACTAAAACTTGTATGTGCCTCAAACTCAAAACTCAAACTCAAAGCATTTATTTCAATTAAACCATTACAGGCACTTTTGAATTGTCAAAATTAAGTAGTCGGTCAGTTGGTCAGAAAGTTGAAGCTAGGTGCCCATTCCAAAGCGTAGATCTCTATGGAGAAGAACGGGCAAGACACTCCATGGACACTCTTTTTAAATCAAGATATTACAAAATCCTGGGTACATTATTCTTGTTGCTTCTATATGTGAGAACAATGTAAAAAAACACACAAATGAAGAAACAATACAAGAAATAAGATTAAAAATTCCCTTAGCCTTATTGGACAAGTACATTTTATAATTAGGATCTCCAATAAAGAATACACCTTACATACTATGTTATAAAGGACAAGATCAAAAATCTATGTGCTCCCTCAATAATTATAGGAGACCACATCATGCAATAAAAACAGTTAAATTATATTTATTATTGTTAAAGTTATACTAGTATATTATTTTTGATAATTTGAATTTAATTAATAAAAATAAAGATTACAAAGTAAATAAAACATAATAGAAAAAATTATACTAGCAGAAATAGCAAACAATACATTACAGGCAGGCAGGCAGTTCAACACTTACATAATATCATTTAATTTCATTGTGATTAGTGACCTATATTTACCCAGATTATTAGAACTTTTTCTACGAGCACCGTTTTTCTAGCTTATCATGATGATTATTATAATCTCGCTAATATGGTAAAACTAGGGACCCATTTATTTTTAATTATGTGGTAAAATTATAGCTATGTCGTTTTTTTGCTTTTGCCTACCAAACCATTATAATTGGTCAGGCAGAGTAAGCACATGACGTATATAATTATAGCTATAATTATTGTCGACAAATATCATGAATGTGTGATAGCGTTGTCACACGCGAGTTAATAAAAGCATGTAAGCTGAAAATAGGTTATTAAACTTTTGCGAACTAGAAATCAGCTAACGTCACACACTTGGAATGACAATCCTTTTAATTTGAACATTTCATCTGTCTAGCCGTTTCCCAACCATGGTTGGCTTCCAGTCCTAACTAGATGCAGCTGAATATCAGTATTCCTTTTAATTTTAACAATACAAACTCATAACAAAATCCATTGATTCATATAGGTATTAAGTACAGTCCTATCACAGTTATTTTACGTTGGATTTTGGATATTTATTCTTGTTGCTATTCGGTTGCTGTCACAGGGAAAATAACTGCAAAAGGATGTTTGAAACATTTATCTGATAAATATTAAAAGTATGCTCTATAGAATTGTCAAAAAATCAAAAAGATTGGTGTTAATTTATCATTATGAATGTGATGCTGAAGACGAAAATTTCTAATGAAGTTGAGGAATGTGTCAACAAAACTACTTTTAATATGGGTGGAACTGCCTGCCCTATCTGTAATTTAACCTTATATTTACGACTTGTTCATAATCTTGTCCTCAGCGGGTACTGCGGGCTGCTGACGCCCTTCGTGTACTACTACTTCGTGACGTGGCGCTACGCGTCGCGGCGGAACCCGTACACGCGCAACACGTTCCGCGAGCTGCGCGTGGCGGCCGAGCGCGCCGCCGACAAGCCGGCGCTGCCCGCCGCGCTGCGCTCCGCCGTCGCCGGCGCCGTGCAGCTCGTGTGTCGCATGGCGCCGCCCATGGAGCATGTGCAGCAGCAGTGAGTACCTATAGCTGAACGACGATTCTTTGCCGTGAAACGTGGCCAAAATCACTTAAGCCGCCATCTTGTTTTTTCTATGCATTTCACAAAACTGTACCAATGTTTACCAACAGCGACGACCCCCTGTTAACGTCATTCCATCCAGGCGCCAAAATCTTGCAGCAGTGTATTTTAAGCTTTTTATTATTTGTTTCTTTTTCACTTATCCTGATTATGGTTGTGCGTGGCACTCTCATTTTTAATTATTCTTAGGATTAGGAATGTTCACAATTTTTCCGGATAAGTATGTCCAGCTTTTTGGCGTCGCATTCGGACTTTCATTTGTCCGGATCTTTTGAGTTCAGGAATTTTATCAGAAAGTGAAATTAATTGAACTAATGTTTAACAAAACTGTACTTTTGCGAATGTGTCGCTGTCGACCCCAGCCACAAACTAATATAAGTAAGTTTTGAAAAAATTTGATTTTGACACTTTTTTTGTGTTTTCAGGTAAATATCTCATACGTAAGGTCAGTTAAGGTGAACAGAAAACTTTCTACATCACTGTCGTTCTTTTATATCAAAACTACGCAAGTGTGCAGTCTACACGTCTGGATGTGTCTATGGTTTAGTGTACTTCAGTTGCGAATTATTTGACGAATACACGGATTGTTACACGGGTTACTACAAAATTGTAAAATAAAGGTCAATTTAGAGCATATTTTTCTGTATGTATTTAAAAGCATTTTTAACTGATGTACATTGTCAACAAAGTCTAAGTTAAAAAGTTGTCCGTTATTTTTACTATAAAATTGACAGCTTGATATATTATTTGTCAAAAAAAAAACATTCTGTGAAGGTCAACATCCATTTAAAGGCGAACCAAAAACCGCCCTTTTAGGACATCACTAAATGTAAGAACAAACTATCCAAACCATTGCAGTACAAAAATTCTACTTAACAGGCACATTATTTAGCTATGGCAACCCTGAAATGAAAGAGTGAGATTACGCTTTACCACAGCGCAACGCTAAAAAGAGACGACATGCTTGAGACGACTGCCATCGCTGAATAATCCACCCGTACAATGTATTCAAATGCATTTTATAGCATAATCTCTTGGTTGTTAAACAAATCAGTTTATCATTATTGTAGTTAGAAGATGAACTTTATGTAATTAAGTTTAATTTCTATTGTCGGTCCAATTTTATTTAAGACACTAATGTTGAACGTTTAAGTTAGACTGATAAGTGATTTATTCAATTAGGTTTTTACTATCGAAACGGAATTGTTTGTCAGTATTTTTTTTGTCACAATGGAATTCATTTGTCGTTGGGCTGAGGGCGAAGACTCGTGCTTGCTGAGAGCTATTTAAAAAATATACCATGTTATAATATGTATTATGTTACGGATAAGTAACGTAACATTTGTGTCTTGTTCCATTCTTGTTCAATCATGGTTGATAATAATTCTCATTAATATTTAAAATATTACAGACATCTCAACAAGCACATTATCTCTTTGGAATTGAAACTGGTTATAAATATTAAAGTTACATTATTTTTGTGAATCGTGTATTCCTTATTATTTTGGTTATGTTGTGTATCGCCAGCGACATTTTTATATTTAGCAATTATTTTAATGCACTTGGTTTGGGGTGAATGTAGTCGTTTTTAAATAAATGTTGGTATAAACGGTCGTATTGTTTTTTCTTCCTTTGAAATATTTCCATCCTTCTCTGTTGACAAGTTGTGAGGCTAGTTGTAGTTGGCCTGCCACGTTGAGGCTAGCATGTCACGCTGCCGGGTTGTTGTCACGCTATGAGACTAGTCTGTCTGTCACACTGAGGGGCGCAAAATCTCAATGATGTCTCGGAAAAATTTATCAATAGTAACGTTCCTCTCCTTGTCCACAGTACCTACAGATAAATTAACCAGGGGGCACTAGGTGCCATAGGCAATAGGTAACTCATCGTTTCAGTTCGTTACGTGTCTCCGCTTGGGCGCACCTTGCGTTACTCCGCATCGGTGTCACTGCAGTCAAGCTGTAGACAGTCTCGGGTACCGTGGCCTGTCAGGACAGGCCATGGCGATGGAACGGCACGCCAGCATCAAAGATATTATTTGTCTAGCCCTTGTCACCGCCTGCATACCAGCGGTATTAGAAGATTAGAACCCAAACGGCTCGGTACAGTCAGCATCAAGTCGATTAACACTATCATTTTTACTTGTTATTAAATTGACAACTTTTTTCAATAAACTGATTTTTAGCTTTTCACATAATAAACAAGAGTATATATTCTAAAAAAAATATTCTGCTGCAATTTTGAATAAATATTTTGCTCAATAACTAAGATTTAAAAAACTGAAGTGTTAATCAACTTTTTATATGCTGATCGTACGTGACGACGCAGACGCCAGATTGCATGACGTTGCCATGGATGGTAGGTTAGGTAGGCCTCTTGTGTGGGACGCAACCTGTGTCAATACCCTTGCGCCAATGCTGCCAGTCTTCTGGGCATGTTTCCGGATGACAACGATGCGGACGAGTACTTCGACGTTGTATTCATTTTTATAGTTAGTTACTCATTTCATTTAGTACTAGTGTGAAAAAAATACACTGAACAAAAATGAAAAACCTTACCAAGACGGTCTAAAATACTAACCCCGAATTTACTTAGGTGTATGCGACACAGGGATAAATTACACAGAAAAGCTAAATTATCACCGAAAAACGTTCAAATTATTTTCAGACGTTACAGGTATTTTTGTTACGAAAAAACCTAATTAAAAATACACAACCAGACACTAAAATGTTATGAAAAGCTATTCAAAACATCGGCATCGCTAACACAACAAACCCAACACAACGCATTAAAAGAACAACATTTTCTACTTCTCCAGAACAATCTTAAAATAAATAGATATTTCATAAATGTTGGAGCCTCACTGGCTGATAGTCATCCCTAAATCGGCCTTGGAACACCACGGGGTGAAGGTGTTGTGATTCCTGACTATAGTTGCAAAACTTCTGAAAAATTCTGAATAATTCCGGAATACTTCTAGGAAAGTTTCTTTAAATCAGAATTATTCAAAATGAATTTAATAAAGATTTTTATTTTTTTTGCTGAAAAATCGTATTTTGCATCGATCGTCGATCGCCGCCGCGCTGTCCCTCTGTGCGCGCCCGACTGCACGAGTCGTGCGTGCCGCGCGCGCCCGGCTGCACGAGTCGTGCGTGCAGGCGGTGGCGGTGCGGGGTGCGGTAAGAGGGGAGATGTTCCCTGGAGAAGTTTTCCCCCCCGCGCCCCGCGAGAAACATTCGTACTCCGCAATCGAATGTTTCCGCCGAATATTTCGCCCGAATAATTCAATGGGAAATATTCCCAAAGTTTCGGAATACTTCCGAAGTATTCGACGGGAATGATTCGGAATTTTTCCCGCCAGCATCTATATTCCTGACCGGACCACGACATGGAACGGAGATTTTACTATGGCACAAAATGGTTATTTTAATAGAGTTTTATTGTGCCACTTATCCCAGGAATTTGTGCCTTGTACTTTTTGAGTAATAAGAGTACGATTGTAGTCGGGCTGGGAATCACGGTTCCTAACCCGACCACAACCAGATCTAATAAAATATCAATAGTGGGAAGTTACTGATTATGCCAAAAATATGTCTCAAATTGTGCCTATGGGACACAACGCATTAAGTCAAGTAGTCACATTCTATGTATATTTAGTCTGCAATTAAACATTTGAATTCTACTTATTTTGGACTAGCTTCAACTTTCTGACTAACTGACCGACTATTTAATTTTGACAATTCAAGTGCCTGTACATGGTTTAGTTGAAATTATTCTTCAAATTAAACAAAAAAAAAAAAAACAACTTATTCTTACAGGTAAAAAAATCTGTCTTAAAAATTAAATTTTTTGTTCTTCTAACGACACTGACAACCTTTTTCCGCGCTTCATTTATACTAAATAACTGATATGAGTAGGAATAACTCAAATAAGGCACTTACGAAAAATTTATACCAACTACCTACGTTTCAGCTTTAAAACTAAAAGCAAAAAGAGTCTTACCTCGTTACGTAAATAACAATAGTTGTACAGTCACGTCTAAAAGTATGTGTACACTTGGCAATTTTCAATTGCGATTTTTTCGTGAAATAACGAATGCTATCGAAAATACTATTTTCGTAATAACATAAAATTTCATTCAAAAATAAAGGAGAAAATCGCCTTTGAATAAAGCCAAGTGTATACATACTTTTAGACGTGACTGTACAGACTGATTCTGTGATATGAATAGTAAAAGAATTTCGTGTGCCATAGGCACAATTTGACACATATTTTTGGCATAATCAGTAACTTCCCACTATTGATATTTTATAAAGCCGGGTTACGCTTATTTCACAAGGATGGATGTCGTTTGAGAAAAAAGAAACAGGTTTTGTTAGATTTTTTTATTAATTATTAGCTTAAGACCTAAGCCACGGGTGGCACGGGCTGGGGCAGAGGCGCAGGCGCAAGGGAACGCACGTCACTTGTGGGCTCCAGAGGGACAGGCTCGTCCTTGGGCTCAGTCACCAGAATGTGGTCGGGCTGCGGCTTCTTGGGACCGTTCTTGCCTGCTTGATCCCATGGCAACATAATCTTGACCTGTAGAAGAAAGTAAATGGTTTACTAAGACATCTAGACAAAACACTCCCACATTTTGCTGACAGATCTTGAATGATAACACTCTTTCAGAAAATTGTGTTCACACTGCAGGATAATGTCATCAGTTTGAGATTAATCTAAAAGTATACATTTTAGAATGAGAGTAAGTCTGTTGGGTGAAAGAATGAGAGCAGATTTTTTAATCTTCAATAGCTTTTGTGTAAAAAATATATCAAACCATCATAATTATATTTTATGCTTTAGATAAGTTTTCTGACTATTGAAAAATTGGCCCTGAGGATATATTTTACATTTTCTCTTATTTAACATGGTATTAAATAGTTTTAAATATAAATGTCCAGCTTGCACCGTACCAGAGCCTGTACAGACAAGCCCTCCAATAAACAAGCTGAGTCAATCTGCCACAAATATTAGACCTCTAGCCATTGAGGGGCTGGAAATCCCTGATATTGTGGCGCAAACAAGAACAACAAAATTCGAATTTTGTATTAGCTTTTCTCTTAAATCTATCAAAGCACACATCTACAGATTTATTTAATTATAATACATATTAAGCGTGCTTAAAAATAATAAATTTCGAGCAGTTTTCATTATTGGATTAAATCAGAAGGGCAATTCCAGTGGCTAAAGTACTGTTGTAGTTAAGTTACAAACAAAACAACGCTTTTCGTAAACTACCACCGTCAGATACACTATCATCAAGTTAGCACCAGGTGAGCGTATTCTAGTACTACGCGCGGTTTAAAACTACAAGAATAAAGTTTTGCACTCAAACTTGAACTACACTACAAGTGCACCGCAACTGGATCAGCGCATCTTGAAGTTACGGAAATAAATTAGCCTACAGGTTTTGTTCTCACCTTGATTCCGAGTACTCCTTGTCTGAGCAGCACGTGTCGTGTGGCTGTGTTGACGTAGTCGTTGCATGGGTCACCAGAGTGGATCATGAGACCATCCACAAACTTCATGGACTTGGCACGCTGACCACGCAGCTTGCCAGAGACCACCACCTCGCAACCACGGGCACCAGACTCCATGATGAAACGGAGGACACCATAGCATGCACGACGCACGGCGAGACCTGGTGGAAGTTGACAATGTTGATTAAATAAAAATTGTAAAAAAACCTTTGTTAAGAATTTATTCTGTAGTAAATTACAAATTAAGTAATTACAATATCATCTCAGTTTTGTAAAAGTATGGTTAGGCTTCATATTTATTCAGGATAATGGACTGAATATAAAAATTACTGGAAAAATCTGGATTGGACCCAGGAGTTCAAGTCAGTGTATTATTGCGTTTTCATATCAGGAAATTCTCAGTAGCAGTCTGGATTTGTGCCTGGGCAAAATATTTGTGTATTAGATGAATATTTTACTGGCAAAATGTCTGCTCTACTATACTCTCCTTAAGCAGACATTAGAATAAACAGGCATGAAATGTTAATTTAACATGTTAGTAATGTCACTTTGCATAGTACAGGTAAGCCCAAGCTGGTTAGCAAACTGAATACAATACAAAGGTGATGATGTGTCCCCAGTGAAAAACAAGAACACCATGTGTGGTAGAGATGTCAGGTTTGGGGCATGCTGTTAGTGTGGTAATAATGATAGGAATTGATGAATGATTTGGGTAACAATATTGAAGGAACTACTGCTGCATGGTTCGACCAGCCACATACATTCTGCATTCATGCATTGCATGCACATGTGCATTATTGGCAAATACAAATCTTGTCTAAAGGATGAAACCATTACACTAGTGAATTTGCATATTTGTGCATGTGCGTGACCCGGGTTACAATGAAAGTTTAATGACATTGAACCCCAGTTTCTGGATAAACCGTGTTATATTGTTTTTTGTCTAATGTCATATGTAAAATATAATATTCTTTATTGTGTACACCATAAATATTACAGGTATAAGTGTAGAAATTTTACAAGGGGTGACACAATGGGCGATCTTATCACTAAAATCAATCTTTTAAAGACAACCTTTGGTTGTGTACTTTTTATTGGCTGCAAATTTTCTTCATCTAATCAAAATAGACCAACATGATTTATTTACTGAACTGTCTTGGTCGGGCATTCAGAAACTGGGGGTAGATCTGTAAACTGGCATGCAAGTGTTAAGGTTTGTGGTAAAATGATACTCATTTATGAGCAAGAACTACGTAAGTGCATCACAGATTGGTTAGAGATTTATGATGCTTAGATTTAATTATTATTCTTAAATTGTACAATTTTTAAAACAAATTAGTTTATAGATTCAGAAATTACAGTAAAAACCAAGTATGATATTTGACACAGGGTTAAAACAGCCAAAACATGGGTGAGAGCAAAGAAACTAACCTCCAATGAGTTTGTATCTGAGCGACTCAGCCTGCGCGATGGCGCACAGACCACGGGTCGCCACCTTCTCGGCGTACAGCTCCACCGACTGCTCGGGGATGTTGAACCTCTTCTGAACCACGGAGGTCAGCTCACGGATTCTGCGGCCCTTCTCTCCGAGCACGCTCTGTGTCCTCGTCGCCATAATGATGATCTCCGAGCGAGTCGGAGTGACGCGCACCTCCACACCGGAGTAGCCATCCTCAGCAAGCTCCCTGGTCAAGAACTCATTGAGTTCTGCCTTGAAAACTCCGTCTCCGACGAACTGCAAATTCACCGAGAGGTTATGTTTTGTTCATCGCATTTTTTAACGAAAACTTGCCGGACACACCGTTGGTATATGGGGCACATGATTATTTAACAGATTCGGCGCAAATACATTACGGTAAATCAGGACACAAGAGAAACATAACAATTCCAGTGCAGGTGACAAGTACTGGAATATCCACTAACATCACAAGTTTCACAAATATATCGGACCCATTATTTGGATTTATAGGCTTTTCAGTTATCGTTTAACGATTTTTATTATGTATTTCAGTAATAAACACTCATTTGAACGTACTTTTCGCTTTTTAGAAATGTTGGTCACCGCCATGTTTGCAACAGGGGAGCGAAGGAAAAGGCCGGAAACAGATTATACAAACGTCAATGTCAATTTTAAGCTACGTTCGGAAAGTAAAGGGCAAACGTTTAGAAATCGATTGGTGTTTTTTCAATTTTATAGAAAAATGATATTATTTTTTTGGTTGTTGAGTAAATAAATAGTACACGTGTAAATAAATAAATTATAATAATTTATAATAATGAGGTTCACCGTAATTTTTAATAAGGCCAAAGGAGAATTTTATGTACACGTTGATATACAGGTTGTTTGGTGCATCGTTTGCCAAATGGAATTGGCCGAAAGGAGAGGTCATTTGCTATCTCTTTAGGCCCAGTAACTCATTCCTTGCTACACCGGTTTTCTTATAATGACTTTTTTATTTAGAAAAATACAAGAACTCTGCTCCGCTAATGGGACACAATTGATTTTCTATTGTTTCGTCGCCGATCGGCGATGCGCGCCGCTTGACCGGTTAACGAATTATAACATTGCTAAATTGAAGAGTACAACCGTTACGTAGCATGAATAGACTGGTATTACGTTTAGTCGGTTAACTAAATCACGTGGTTTTTTTGATTACCTTTATTTTTCTATGGAGTATAGATCCGAACTCTATCCGTCCGAATTTAGAACATTCCCAATTCTGATTGAAGTCAGATCTTTAATTCGGACTCGGATCGGATGTAGTACGAAACCGCTCTTAAGGATGCACTCTTTTGGATTCTCAACGCTCGGTTCGACGCCGAGATTTAAAATCCAGAGCACGGTCAAAAACTTCGCGTTAAAAAAAATCGCTTGTGCTTATGTAGGTATAGGAAAGTGGGAAATAAATAACAACATTTTTATTCAATGCAATTTATTCATTACTCAAGATCTTTTCATTACATACAAACGCACCATATACTTAGCATAACAATAATTTATTTATGGACTTTATTGCCCTAATGTGTAAAGTATTGAAAGAAGACATGTCATGCAAATTAAAATAATCCTGCACAACGAATATTTAATTTTACAAATAACAAACAAGTCAGTGGTTAGTTGAAAAAGCATGTGCACAATATATAATTACAATTTAAGGATCGTGAAACATTAATAATATTAATAACAATATTGATTTTATATTAATTATCTGTGGCCTAGCGCGGGAAACCAAATGTTCTTGTATCGATTTCGTAAATTCGTTCTAACTTCAAAACATAAAAATTAAACTTTGATGATTGATGTAAAACAAATAACGATCATATAATATTGTTAAAAAAAAACATTAAATTGTGTCTAAATTCTACAACAAATTGCACCGTGTTTATTTCTAGGTGCTAAAAGAACAAACACTAAAACTTAACATTTTCCTATTCACTTCAAACTCTACCGGGACTATGAAGGAGAGAATTTCAAGCAAGCCAAGCGGGACACGTGGTCTGTAGCACTTGAATTACATTTATTTACTCACCAAAACAATAGGGATACTCTAATCCTTTCAAAATACTTATTAGAAATGCCGATCGCGTTCACCAAACTAAGCCTACTGCGAAACTACAATTCTACAAGTTCTAAGTCTATAATAACTATCGTACGCTCAACAACTTGTATAGTGTTAATTATAAAGTATTAAGTTCATTACATTAGGCGATACTTTTGTAAGGGTGAAGGCAGTTGGTAAATTTTTGTTACGTGTGTATGACGCAAGAACTATTTGAAAAAAAAAGCTAAAAGTAGTTTATAAAAGGAAATCCTAAAAACAATATAAGAAGGTACCTAACAAGATTTGTCAAATATGTTTTGTTAACGCGTGAAAAGCGTGATTAGTAACTATGCATTTTGAAAATAGATGCGATAAAATTAAGGGTTTCATTCAAATTGATAATTTTAGCAACTTTTACAAATTACAATGCTTACACTTGATGTAGCTTACATTTAAATGGACAGTGATCATTATCATACAAGGTGTACTTATCCTACTAAATAAAAACGTTATTTTTTATTCTAATCCAACATCCACGACCTATAACTATTTAATCTTATTAATAATGGACAGAATTGCGTGTAGCGTGTTTTTGATTAAAACAAACGTTTAGTGAGAGGCGTGATTTAGATTATGAAGGATTTAAAAATTGATGGTGCCAGGGATAGTATTATTTAGATTTTTTAAGTTGGTCACACTGAATTTGTAGTAGATTCCATTTCTGTACAGGTGTTGCGAAAAGTGTTTTCTACACTATTAACTTTCGCGTACCAAACCCATTAATAGCATTATGTGCTAGAATAATATAGAGTATAACAGAATCGCACTGGTAATGGGTGATAGATAAGGACTAGGGCTTCGGAACTAAAAATATAGTCTAAATTGCATCTAGAACAAAAGGATTTGTCTACAATAAGCATAGATAGCTAGTGGACTATATTATAATAAATAGAAGGTACAATCTACGTGTAACTGGGCACGCTACGACTACAGAGGGACGTGAGTTCAAGGGTTCAAGAGTCATTTGTACAATTATCTATAACTACGTGAATAATTCGACTATAGAAATTTTCTAGTAAAACATTTTTATCTAAGACTAGAAGAATCCTCTTTACCGCGAAGTTCTGTTACCTATCTTGTTCAAGTTAAGAAGTACAATGCGATTAGTTACCGTTGTTTGGGTGAATCTAGCTGGTAAGGAGGAAGTTCGCCTTAATATTGAAGCAAGTTATGAATGAACTATTAGTAGTTTCGTATTATATAATCACTGATCTGTCTCTCATATTGTTAACTTTAGTTTTGGCACAGAGATAGGAAAACGACGAGAAGAATAAACTTTCGTATGTCTAGGAGTGCATTTAAGCCTAAATCACAGAACGGAAGGAGCGGTGCCTGCGTAGTGATGCAAAAATATAGTTTATAATTGATTGTATATTAAATACAATGTTACACGACGTATGCGTAAAAAACTATGTTTTTTGTAACGTTTATGTGACGTCACTTAGCCGTAACACAACTTTATTTAGCATTACATTACATTAATATAATCTAAACTCGTCCTAACGTTATATTGACATAGTTTAATTAGCGAAAATGACTACAGTATTGGCACTTTCGCGCTGTTGTCGAACATCATCGAGTACAATAATGCTTTATTGATATAAACGCCTCCAACAAAGCATGTAGAGAAGCACAAAGCTAGTCGTATTTGCAATAAAATTAAATAACAGGCGTCTTACAAAATCCGAACTACTAAAATCATAGCAATCAACGTTATAAGGGCAAAATAAAAGAAACAAAACAATTCGCTATAACCATTTAATAAAAACCAAAAATTAATTACAACAACGTCAATTATTTATCATAATATTCAAAATTAAGTACTTGTTTACCCACCACCATTAAAATAGCACAAGAGTGAAAAATAGGAATGATTCTAATAATGTCTAAATCTGGAATGGTAGAAAGAGAAAGCACATTGGGTGCTTTGAATATAAATTGAAAATATATAAGGAATTTGATAGGTAGCTAGTGATTCATATAAAGTATTGCACTATAAAGTCAATGAATAAATAACATAGATATAATCTCAAAATATTACATTGGAAAAATAAAAAAATGGACGTAATTTGAAAGGAGATCTTAGTTACATAAATAAAATAAAGACACTATATTGCGTTAAATTAATAAACTTTCCCTATGGCACTACATAAATAATTTCTTGTAAGTAAATTAATTGTTTCATTTAATTAAAATAAACTTTTATAATACATAGAATACTATAGATGGGCCCGGGTTTGGAAGAATAAGAGAACAGTAATGACAAGAACCTGTTTTGATTGAATTTGCTCATTATATTCCTCCAAACCATGGGCCTACACTCTGCTACACCATCAAAACAAAACTTCTACAGTAGCATTTTTATATTCCAAATTGGCAACACTGAGGTGGTACAGACAAAGCTAGAAGTGTGGCAGAGTGCTTTACTGAAATATTAATATAGTACAATGTTACGACTTCATTTTTCTTTTACTTAAATAAATAACAATTGATTAAGTACCGATAAAATATAATTATTTATAACTACATTATCTTTATAATAGAAAAAATCTTAACAAAAAAGATCTTATTATAATAGTAATTTGGTAGTAAATTGTATGGAATGGTTTGAAGTCGTCTCATTTTAATGTCTTAGCATTTTAATACAGTTAATTGTTACTGAATTAATTATAATAAAAATCAATGGAATGTCAATGCAACTTAAGAACTAATTAAGTACTTACTTGCCGGTTGACTAATACTTTTATCATCCAATATAGCATTAATGTGTCGAAATTTTACAACCCAACAAGATTTTTAATAATTTTAAATTTTGACAAGTGCGGCAGTTTTAAACTCGACTTTAGCTGCCATTTAATTTAAAATACCATACTTTTTATATTAATGCCACTGTTCCTTACAATGATTAAATTACATTGTTTTGCTTCTAAATAGATGATCATCAACGCATCGAGAATATAATCTCGTTTAATTAAATTAGTTCAGGTTGAGCAGCATAGATCACTGAGCTAGAGAACCTCATACTTCTCGTAGATGGGATGTTTTTTTAGTTAAAATTGTAAAGAACAGTGAATATTTAATCGTAATAGCAGCCAAATTACGTTCTACCGCCTACTCTGAGCGTAATATCGATACCTAGATGCGAACGGTAAAGCCGGAGACAGACTTGTAACACCCAACGTGACGTGACACTACAGTTCGGGTCGGGTATTACAAGTGTGTGGGGGCTGGTAATTGAATTATGTGTCGTAATAATAAGTAAGGTACCGCGGGGCTCAGTACCGCTGCTGGTACTCGTGGTGCCATCTGTTGAAGTCTATGTGGAACACAACCAGGGAGCCGTTCTCCAGACCCGCTAACAGGAACCTGGAATGAGTAGTGCGCAATCATTATTGCGGACGTAGATTCGCACAGATGGTGGAAATAGAACAATTTTCTCATGGAGATGTATGGAAGAAGGAGACGGGATCCCTAGTAAAATGACAAGGGCAGGAGGATGACTGAATGTGGAAGAGGCCAACTGTTGCAGCCTTTTATTGGATGGGTGTTTTACACTCATTATTTTCGGCAGAAATTATGTTATCATATGAAGCATGAAACAACATTTTGGTAAAAAGTCACTCCCTCTCACAAGAAGAAAGCCAGAGTCCTAGAAGTGAGTACTAATCTATAGGTTAGTTACGTAATGTTGTGAAGAGTTAACATGAATGCTGATAGTGCATGGCACCTAGATACGTACTTCTGGTCGTGCGAGAGCGCGAGCGACGTGACGGGCGCGCCGGCGGGCGGGAAGGCGTACAGCGGCGCCAGCGTGAAGGCACGCCACACCTCCACCACGCCCGCGTCGCCGCCGCACACCAGGTACTCGCCGCAGCGGGACAGCACCAGGCACTGCGGGGAGACACACGGACGAATCAAAGGCTTGTAAAAAAAAAACAATGAATCCATCCCATAAAATCTTTTTGAATTACCTTTTGATAATTCAAGTGGTCAATGATGTCATTGAAGTAAATGTCTTTGAGTTTGCAATGGAAACCGGACCAAGGGAAACAACCTGTGGCATTCCATCACTGGCTATACAAATAAAGTAGATGAGCAACATGTTTTTCTACTATTTTTTATTTAATTTGTGAAGGTATTATACAACAAATACATTGTCATGAATCAATCACGTCAAAAGTTGCAATATAATATAAAAATACATGATCAACTTTATCAAAGGCTCTGCTGATATCCGACGGTGTAAATTAAAGTGTGTTCTTTTAGGTTATTTTCGTTGAATCGTTTTTCCATGTGGCTAAAGAGTTTTCAGTTACACATCTCCCGTTCTGTATCTATACGACCACAAACCTGGAAGTTATCATTATGCGTCTCATGTCTGAGCCTCCTTCCATTGAGCGTGAAGGCAGCGAGATGTCCCTTCGCGTAGGCCACGACGACCACGCCCTCGCGGGACAGCGCCAGTTGCTGCGGCCCACACACGCCCTCCGCCGCGGTTAGTGCTCGTAGGATCTCGCCGAATGTCGTGTGGATTAGGACTGGGCCGTCTGGAAGAAAAAATAGATCAGAGAAATTAGTGTCTTTGAGATAAGAGAAAAACAAAAGATGTCTCTACAAGTTGTCTCTACAAGTACATGAAGACTTTGGCGTTAATATCGCGTACGTAAGCTGCGGATAAGTTATTCTTAGCTTTGTAACTGATACTTACTACGCATCCAAACAAGCTTTTCCAATTCAAAGTTAAATCAAGATGAATACTCACTGACTGACGAGGATATAACCAAGCCCAGTTCAGCGGACACTAGCACTCCGTTGATAGGCGCGTCGTGTCCCGTGAGCGTGACGCGCGGCGCGGGCGTCTCGCCCTCGCCAACGATACCGCCGTGACGTGCAGACCTACGGAAACATAAATGTTTTATTACTGTATACTTCTCAGGACCGCAAGACAAATAATTTACAAAGTTGCCATAGTCTCTCTATTGTGAGTTAATGACGGATTTTGTATGGTATCCTGTCATTGAGCTTACCAGTGCCACAACAAGACGGTGCAGTCTTCAGAGCCTGACGCGATGTAGCAGTCGGAGGTAATGTTGCACTCAGAGCGACACACGCACGTCACCACGCCGTAGTGACCGAAGATTATTTGTACTATTTTAGCTGTTGAACGAAACATTTATTATTGTAGAGGGTAGTTTAAGATAACAGAAGGTTTTGGACCATTTTCGCCACATCAAATTGAAACAAAACATTAATTGTCATTATTATATTGATTGCATTATTATTATTTTTTTGTTTACATTGTAAATATTTTTTTTTAAAGTTCAGTATCCGTATTTTTTAAAGTAAGATATGCTAATCACATGAGAGCACATGAAAGAGCATCATATCTAAGCTCTCAACCACTCTGAAAAGTCATTGAATGCTGTCGCTGTAGCCGAAATCGGCTAGAAGGCATCATCATCACAATAATTTATTTTAGTGGCACCAACTTTTGAGACATGGGTCTACTAAATAGATCTAGGTCTTAGGCATGTTTATTAGATTTTTATTTTAACAAGCATATCTTCAATAACTTACCCGTCTCCGTGCTGAAGACTCGGAAGCTGTTATCCCAGAAGCCGGCCGCGATGAGGAAGCGCGAGTCCACGGTGGTGACGAAGCAGTTGCTGCGCGCGCGCACGCGCTGCGAGAAGTTGTCGCCCAGCTGCCGGCGGGACAGCGCCTGGGCACCGCCCGCGGCTGGAAATTAAAATATTGCTTACAATAAGTTTTCTAAAACACACATGAGAATAAATTATACAACATCAAACATCGATTCTTGTAGTAGTAGGTATCGCTTCTGATACGTCGGGTTTTGTTAAAATCTTTGTCGTGTAGTACAAGTTGGACGGTCAGTCAAGATTTTGTTGCTATCCGAATTGCACAGATAGAAGCGTTTAACATTTCTCCATAAATGTGTTTGGTAAAGATGTAAGTTCAAAATATCGGAAAGAATAACAATCTATCGGCTTGACCGCATAACATCACGCCTGTATTCCGCAAGGGCTAGGCTAGTTATGTTTACGTGCCTGATAGGTGGCGAACAAAGGTTATTTTACTAAAGATATCTTACCCCACACGGGGTCCATGAGTAGCGGATGGTGCGGATGGTGCGCGTGGTCGGGCACGTGGCGCGGCGCGTGCGGCGCGTGCGCACAGCCGCCGCCCGCCCAGCGGTGCGCCGCGAATGCGCGCGCGGCGCTCACCTGGACATGTTAGTGTATGTTAGTCTGGATGAACAATTGCTGCTGGGTAAATTACGACTCGAAAAAGATATCAGGTCCAAAAGATAAACAGAATAATACTAATCTATGATATATTTAGTTTATCGCTACTTTTCGCTGGAAAGTAAAGGAAAGGTTGTATAGCATTTATACAGTTATAGTAGGAAGTTTGAGTAATGTTCCAATTTGAATTCACAAAACAAAAAAAAAAAACTTAGAAGGCGTGAGTTCCGTACTCGTTTTTGAAATCAGCGTTTTTGTCAAAAACTTCTAGTGAAATATTAATAAAAACCATCAAACTTACCGTAACAACAGCAGGCATAGCTAACTGAGGATAAGTATTCGCGGACACATGCACCACAGCCGCGTTGGACGGTAACTTCAGCCTCAAGCACACGTCATCAGGAGCCGCCGCGAACATCAGCGGCGCGAGGTGCATGGTGGAGGCGCGCGGGGGGTGCGGCTCGCTCAGCAGTTGCGCGGGAGTCTGTCCGAAGCTTCGGATCTGGTCTTCTATGGCCGCGCGGGTCACTGGCTCTGTGATCTGGTCGAGACGGACCCCGCCTTCGTAGGTGAGGTAGTAGAATACGTTCGTGGCACGGACTGCTTCAGGACCTGAGAGGAACGTGAGGTGTGAAACATTGTAAAAACCAATTATTTTTAAAAGAGTAACTGTGCAGTTTCTTGCCGGATCTCTCCACAGGAATGACCAATACGAACCGAGCACCTAGCTTCTGACGTTTCATAAGAGCGCATGTTGGTTTATATGTAATAAAATAATTTGAATTAGGATTATCTATTGCAAAGATATGTTTAATGTTGGTCAGAAAAAGCATCTAAGGTGATTTGATTTTGCCGCCCGACTGTGACGATCATGCCGACCCGAACATGTGTCAAAAGAACATTTGACCGAAACATATGGAGACTATAATCTTATACATATTAAGCGAAATCAAATGCGCTATTTTCATAAATCCTTCATCGAAAGCACTTACCTCTCTGCTTATATCCGAATATGAGATCGATCCACTGATGCAGCTGACAGCTGACGAATTCGGACTCCAGCGCCATGCGGTTGATGCGCACGAACTCTTCGGCAGAAGACGCCCAAGGCGGCAGGATGACGTCACCAGAAGGCGACTCCGGGATGCCCAGCCGGAAGCCTGAGCTGTTCACTAGCATCTCCGGCAGGAAGAACAGCTCTGGTATTAGTTCCTGAACAGTTAAAAAAATATGTGTAAGCTTACTGGTTTGTGCCAATATACCAAGATAGTACTTTTGCCCTGTATTATTAGGTATGTTAGTATATTTCAAGAAGGTAACTACAACTGAATGGGGCCGCTGGCAGTGTCCTTTCTTGAAACTGTATGTATAACATTATATTTTGTGTTATCGTCATTAGATATAGATACCCATCACATCTGCGGAGTTTGGTTAGCTAATTCAACTTGACCTTATAAAATTTAGGACCACAAGAAGGTTGGAATTTACAGGGATTGCAAGCTTGTAAAACAACTTAAAGATATTTTTCATTTGCGTTTTGCCTAAAATGGAATAAGAAATATTCACCTTGACATCAGAGGTGTCTCGCTGGCAGTTCTTCCACGACATGGCGATGGATGAGAACAGTCTGTTGGGATGGTCGAACTTGCCACCCTGTAGCGCTAGGAACATCGTCGTCATTGGCTCCTGGAGAAGATAGAAATAAGACGGATTTGTATCGTCGTGTTGTGATGTTATTGAAACTTAATTGGAGATTCGATATTAAAGGAGCAGAAGTCAGGCAGATGGTCCTTAAAGAAGAAATAGAAGCAAGTTCATTGTTTATGTATTTTTGGCTTGTCTCTGTTTTAAATCTATTAATCGCTAAGAAAAATACTCGAAATCGAGCTTCATACACGAAGGGTGAATTTGAATTCATTAGAAGTCTTTTAGAAGTTCTTTCCACACTGTGTAATTTCCCCTAACGACATCAAAAAACACATTCTATTTCGACCTCCTTTTAACATTTTTTTACCTTTTCTTGTCACATACAATCCCGCGCCACTCGCGCATCTGTCGTGGCGCGTCTCCTGCGCACGAATGTTTTGACGCGCGCGCTTTTAGTGCAGACGACTTAATGCACTCACTAATTTACTATGATCGGTAGCAAAGCGACGCTCTTTGATGATATCCTTTATAGCACCCACAAGACCATTGTTCAAAGACTTAGAGACTCCTACTTGAAATAACTAGTCGACGACTTGTAAATTTACGTGTTCAAGATAGATGGATCCATTAGAATTTCTTGCGATTGAAGTCATTGAAGTGAACGATATATGGTTATAGCATTCTTGTGTTTGTGAAGTCCTAGTACCTAAATATTCTATCTTATTAACTTGAATTATTTTCGCAAGTAACAAAACTGCGAATAATACATACTTAATTACCACCTCTGATCTATTCTAAATATTCCAGTTTTAAATGTTTTAAGGAAACAGCAGACACAATATTATTTGATCGATTTTAAAATTACATCGATGCTGCATCGCGTTTTGGAAAACCTGTGTTTTCTTGCGGTAAAAAGGTTGAGCATCGGGCTTCCGAAAAGCAACTCAACTGCTAATTATTGTGTCTTATTGTGATGCAAGTAAATCTAATTACAATACAAACAAACAGCCAGACAATACCGTATGATAACCAGCCGTTAACTACTGAGCAATTGACGCATTAAACAGACCTTAAGCTGTACAAGATAAATCAATTACATCGTTAGAATAGTATTAATCAAAGATTGAAGACTAATCGTTGACACTGAGGCTAATTAATGGTGTTTCTGATTTTAATGACGTCCTAGAGATGCACCTATCTACTTACGATAGGATTAGGTATCAGGTCTAATTGGATAAGAAGCAATGGCCCTTATAATGAAATCCTGATTCAAATACCTCTTTGGAGGGATGAATAAAGATTAGTTTGTATTATAAAGGGCTACAAAATACCTATTGTATGGCAATCGTTAATAACTGCACTCACACCTCGCATGCTAAATGGAATACTGACTTAACACAATAAAACGATTTTTGGGACATCGCAAAAAAGATCTTGCTATGAGGACTTATCCTTCTTGTTGACGCATAAAATTAAAACTGATTCGATTTGATTATTAACTAATCATGAATGCTTGTATTTTTAACTATTGATGAGATCTGAGTAAAAAAACATTCGGAAATAATTCAATTCTGGCCTATCTACTAATGGGTCAAAGTTCCATTAAGCATGCGACCTACAGTATATTTCTAATACTTTGCTAACAGCCTCGGGGCCAAGATTAATGCTTGAGTAAAAAATAGAAAAGTTAAAACACCCAATTAAGTAGGTACCTTCATTATTTTTGTCTGTTTAAAAATAGGTAAGTACCAAAATACCTGCAAAAAAAAAAGTGTAAAACAATGTTTATGAAAACATTTCAAGCGCGAATCTGTAATTAGATCCGCACGGGTGACATTTAATTCTGTCGCCAATGTTGGGTGAAGCATCAAAATTGATGTGCCGTTTATTACCATAAATCATGCACGCGCTGTTACTGGCAACACTCAATTAGTATTTAATTTTACATGCAAATGTGTTGCTATACGGAGAGGAGACGCGTTTCGATTTCAGTGCACGTAATTTAACATGTTGATTAGGTTCTGCCCTTTTATAGACCGCCCTTTTGTTTTGACCATACATTAATGCTCTAGTCTGTCTGTACATACAAAATGGTAAACTGACTGACTGGGTGATATATCAACGCACATCCCAAGCAGCTGGACCTAGAGACTTGAAATTTTGCACATACTCGTAGATGTTTAGACTTTTAACAAGTACTAAACTACATAAGTATCTACTGTAGAGGAACGATGGCCTCCTGTGCATAGCTTTTTGTAATTGATTCCTTGCATCGGGTATCTAAAAACCCGTATTGGGACCGCGTTGTGGATTGTGGCCCACTCCGACTCACAGAGAGAAATCCTGAGTCTTATTAGTGGGCTAGTTATGTATCAAGTATCTACGTATAAAGGTTAAAATTATTTCTTGAAAAATGTACTTACAATGCGAACTAGCCAGTTGAGTACGAAGGCAGCGGTGGAGTAGTGAGTCCCGTAGTGGAAGGGTGGCGTGGACTCATGCTCCCAAGTGTTGTACCGCTCCTCGAAGTACGCGCGACGGCTCGGGTTCAAGGCTCCGATAGGCTGAAGAAAATCAAGAAATATTTTAGCACCATGATGGAAGTGGAGCTACGAAATGACGGAAAAGGTTTCTCGAAAATACCGCTTAATGTCCCGTATCACACAGCAAACGATTTCAACGTCTTTTTGCAATGTGATTTACATTGGCGACGGCTTCAGTCAAATCAGGCTCTAAATATCAATAAATTGTGTTGCAAACTGGATCCGAAGTGTCAATCATATGACAAGAATCAATCAATTTTAATCTCGATTTAATTCATCACAATTAGTCCCGTATTTACGCTGAAGCTTTCTGTGTGCACCAGTAAGAAAAGACCTTGTCATTGAATTAATCTGCGCAGAAGAGACGAGGTCCCGTTGGAGACGAAATCCCTTCAGAATATTTCGTCATATCTCGTGCAGGCGATGTACCAGGCAATCATATCGTCAAGGCGTTAAGATTATAATTACCTTGGAGAGATCCCTGTAGTTGGAAGGCTGGCTCAGGTCCAACTCTTCGCTCTCGTAATTCGTCAGGATCCATGGAAACACCGGGTATTGGTTGAGGTCGTTGTATGTTCGTCCTGTGGGCAATAAGCATTATTTAGTATTATGTTTAACAGTTGTTAGGTAACATTCATAAATTATTAAATAATTTAAATATATATAGGTATATATTGTCCGTGGATAATTTTATGACAAGATTACAGGGTTATATAATTTAATAATTAAAACAGAGGGTACAGGAAGGATGTAGTTCCACAATGATTTAAAGTTAATAACTTTATATAACAAGATAAGTAAATTATCTAAGGCTAGTCATAAAAAATATGTTATCTGAAGTAATTCAATGTAACTACCTAGTACCAGGACAACAGCCAGATAAGGCGCGTATAGCAAACAATTGAAAACCTCAAAACTTTCTATCAAATTTGGGCAACGTCACTAGGTCGAGTTTCCCCTTTGACAATGGGTTCAAACCATGGCGCCGACCTCGCGCCACAGTTGCGCAACAGTTTGCCAATCATCCTTCGCAAATAATTTGTTGATGTGACACTTGAATGATTAAGGTATTGACCCTGTTTATGCCTACTTGTATTTCGTACTAACGTTATTGTTTTAAGTGACGATGATGACGAAATGATAACAATCAAATTGTTTGCGTCGAAAGCTACGCAAGTTCGCAGTGAACCGCAGCGGTCAATGTTTACGGAATTTTTCACGCGTAAGAGAATCGAAACTGAGAACGAGAAATTAATTATTTAGGACAGATTTCTCAACACTATTGTTTTTGGTATTTCGGTACAAACTGTTTTTGGTATTTCGGTACAAACTGTTTTTCTGTAGCTATTTATAAAACTACAATGATTATGAAGATTAATGACAAATCCGATGGTTCCGTACCTAATATCTACTGTAACTGCATAACTCATGTAGATCTTATACCTAAGCAATTCGGCTGAAAAATACTACTTATGGAATAATAAATCTGAAATAAAATGACGTTTGGTTGATTTAAACTTAGATTTCAGACAAAACTGAAGACACACAGTAGCCGTAGTAGGTATATATCTAGTTAGTTGCATGCAAATATGAAATAAGTACCTATCTATTTATTCTACAGTTTTTCAACTAATGCGGAGTACCTACGTTGACGTGCCTTTTTACGTATTTTTCTGAATATAATAACAACAACGTGACGACATCTATTAATAATAGGTACTAGGATCACATAAAGAGAAACATGTATGACGTTTATGCCACGTTTGACAAACAACAAGGACTACCTATTCAAGATGGCAGTAGGTACCTACGTCTCTGAAAGGAGCATTTAATCAGCGACCACACTCTATTAGAATATAAAGAGGCTTCTGTCAATAGATAGGTTAATTATAGTAATTTATCTACATATCAGGAAATAGGTAAACAGTGCGCATCTTTCAAGTGAAGGCAATTAGACTGATTTATTGTGATTTTAATGTTTTATTTACTGGATTCTGTACAATAAAGATTATGGCGGTACCTACCGACATCTTAATCGTTCGTCATATTTATAAACATTTAGATACTATAAATGAGATGTCAAAGATATATACATTTACACGATGCAAGTTTCACAACAGTGGAATGCAATATAATTGAAGCAACAAATGACTGGCATCGTCTAGACACTGTTTAGACGTAGCAATTTTAATTTTTGCTTCAACTTATGGCACCTATGCCACAGGTAAAAAATTTAATCGTATTCTAAAAAGTTTCCTAAAAATTTGTGTTCTATGGACAACGTTTAAGCACCTATTTTGGTGATCCCTAATCTGTTTGATCGAAGAAGCGAGCCCTATGCAGGATCACACCGATCTTTCACATGGTTTTATGCCATAAATCTCCAGTCACAATAACCGCAGTTAACAATGTCGGTTAAAGCCTCGTTATCGTGAAAGTGGCTATAAATATCAATAGAGTAACAATTGCACTGAGGAAAGAGTTACTTCATCTCTAAATAGGACATCATTATGGCTCCTTACAACCGGTGACTGTATTTCAGAGATTGTGGACTAAGTATGATTAAAGTACTGCCTCGTGGGTCTAGAGGCCGCATGAGGTCCTGGGTTTGTTTCCCTGGTCGAGCAAAATATTATTGCTGTTTTCCACCAGGAATTTCTCCGTAGTTGCCCGGAGTCTGGATTTGTGCCCGGTTGAAGGCAATAGTGGCACCTGTGCCTAACCGTTCGGGGATTACAGGTGTGATGTTATGTTGTTAAAGTACCATTTCGGTCTCAGCATTTAAAAGGAACAATGGGTGTTACTGAGAGTTTTTTAAGACCAGCTTTTTGCAACCGTGCAATGACATCCATGGAAAGTAAGTCTATCTAATCGCAATCGAAACCATAATAACGAGCAAGAAGAACGGAGGATTTGATAACAGTATGTGTTGTGTGTTGCTGAACTTTTTTGAACTTAAAAGGATGGAAGCTTGTTTTCGCAAAAAATTTGTGCATTTTGCGTAGTCGATATTCATCGATATTTCTTGAAGTGTAATCGAATGCAGCGCTAATCAAAATGTCACGAATGATTGTGTTCAAGTATTATCTGTGATGCCTATGGATTGATCAATAAAAGCAATGGTCGGAATCAACCTTAGAACAAGGTGGAGTATAACTTTTGTAACTAAAGGCACTAGGAAACTAACGTCTTCACTTCAGATCAGGATCCAGAATTAGAAGAGGAATGTCTTGCGAGCTAAAGGGCTCATGGATCACCCACAAACAGCAGGCACGAAGCATCTTCTAATGATTGAAATCCTATAGCTAGGTATGTCAAAGTATGGTTCTAAATTTGTTTAGACACTTTTTTCAAGTCAGAATATGATAATCCATAATGTAGGTGCACCTGAACGAGTAGACCAGTCAAGTAGACCATAGCCAGGCGTTATGCATTTAAATAAAAATAAAGGGAACCGCATCAAATGAAATTGCCGCATCAAATTGCAACATACCAAAGTCATGTTTGCAAAATTTTATGATTTAACTTGCGAGGAACTAGCCACATTTTAAACTTATGTCCAAATTATATTCGGTTTGTCTGACGGGGGAAATATGAATTCGTTACATGGACTGGCAAACAAACGTTAGTTATAATTCTAAACGCCTTTCAGGACGTTTGTACTATTCCTGCATCAAAACAAAACACATCGCCGGTCTCGATGTAATGTATCGACGATCGCTTATCACTGGCCTGTGACCCCATCGTACAATTATCATTGTATGCGTGTCCGTTGCTATTGTTGTAGTCACGTGGTCACTTTTCCCGTCTGCCAGGCAAGTCGGCTAGTTAGTTCAAACGCCTGCCAACTTTCGAGACAACCGCATCTCTGAACAATGATACTTGAATACAACCACGAAAATAAAAGAAAACATTTGCAATAGCGTTGAACAGTGACACAGTGAAGTGAGAGTTGGTTTCGCGAGTGAATTATTACAGTTACGTTATAGATAACAATGGTACAGTGAGTGAACAAGACTGAACTAACTGTCAACATGTTGCGGAATAAGGCTGTGGAGCTTCTGAAAAGGTTGGTGGCGCCTTCCTTTTATGGTATCCTGGTAGTTTGACTGAAGGGCGCACATAAATAACGCATGATTTGATTATATTCAGGTAGTCAGTGAAAAATACCCTCAGCAGTTCTTAGAAGGAAAAACAATGTCAATGAATGATGTCCTTGAGTCATTTTGGCACACCGATATTTTCCCTATTAGGAAGTTAGGAAGTCCATAACGATAAGCTATAGCTCTACATTTTTAGCTGTCGCTTCAGTAGAGTAAACTAAAATAAGTAGATAAGCCATCAAAAACCGATGTAGGTAATAATGTTCCGATGATTGAAGTTAAAATTGCAGTATGTTTGAGTGAAAATCATGAAGTAGGTATAGGTACATTATACCTATACATTCTCAATAAAAAAAACTGTAAAAAGATACTTTCGTGGAGTAAATGCACAACATTTTATTTCATGAAGACTTGATGAAAGATGTTTTCGACCCGCGGTCAATAACCTTATTCATTTCGGCACTGTAAAATGGAAGACAAGAAATCTGACAGAATCATGATTATCTCTGTCAAATCTTGATGTGTTGGTAGCTCTAGTATCTACCTAATTATGATGATTAACTTGTTTACAAAATGATGGGTTAAACACATCGCTAATTCCACGGTGTTTAAAGTCTGCAATCACCGCTCCTGCAGCCGGTAAGGAATCTTATCAGCTATCAAGTAACGGATAATTGCAGGCAGTTGCATAAACATTTGCAATAAGAACCAATTATGACATTAGGTTAACCAACCTTTAACGAGAACTAATTAAGATAATTAGCTAACCAGTATTTATAACGGTTGCTAACCATCAAAAAGGAAGGAACCAAGATGGCATAATTTGCAAGATGAATGAAATCCATTCGCAACAATCACGATAGAGAATGTTTTAATTATGTAAGCGAATTGCAAGTGAAAGTAAAGTCATACAAAAGACTGTATTTTGTGTTACACTTTTGATGCCTCTAGTCTGTATCCAATATCCATAGACATTTGATCAACGTTCAGTTTGATCGTACGTGAATTTGTATTGTATTGTATACGGGGCTGGTGTACGCAACTCCACGTCAAGCCCGTATTTTACTTGAATTTACGTGAGATGTAAATACTCGCGTGAGGCTCTCAGTATTTCGAAGCTTAGTGCTGGATGACTTAATCACAAGCGATCTCATGAAGATCCAAACAATAGTACCTAGCAGTCAGATTCCATCTAATAAGGAGTACAGTTCGCTTCAAAGTAAGGGAACCCCTTTTGGGAATGACATTAAACCCATTTAAGTTTTTTATAACGTATTGTATATGGCGTGTTGGTCTAGTGGTTAAGACAGCGGCTTAACAATTCGATGGTCTCGAGTTCAAATCCTCGAACGAGAAGTTCTTTTTTTGTTTTTTTTTGTTTCTTTTATAGGTTATTATGTGATTTTTGTTAATTATTATTTAAGAAATCAAATGTTGAAGTAGGTATGAGGTTTGTAAGAAAATCTAGGCATGTTGCATAAACAATATTCATTTATTTCTCTAATTACATTTCTAGGACTTCATGGAATCCACTTCACGGTTGAATATACAGTTTTCTATGTGTGTTAAATTGGGGTTATTTACTTAGAATATTAACTAAACACAAAATAGATACCCTGGGTGAGGTTTAGAACGTTTAACATTAGATAACGGTTCATTTATAGATTTTTCTAGAAACAACTACAATAGGTAATATTTATTCATTTAAAGTTGTGAAAACATTATTTTTTTATACTTTGTATGATCTTATCGGAAAAAAAAGATTAAAAATCTAAATGTTGTCATTTGTGCCTGTGAATTACAGAGGAAGAACCAACATGCTAAACTATAAAAGTATAGCAATATACATCTTTCTCTTTTATCACATTTTCTGATAACCCTTATTTAACACAACATTAGAAATTATAAAAATATGTGAGGTCAGATGGTGCATCACACATTACCTACAAGACTACTTGTAAACAAAAGTATCTGGATTGATAATAATAAAGGTTGTTTATTTCTGATTAACTACGAATTAATGATCCCACAAATATTGGGAATCATTAACACTTGCTCATACGTTCCAATGTAATTTTATCAGATCAGTTACACAATAAATCTGCCGAGTAAATTGCCTATTAATAACGGAGAGGATGGCCGTCACTGTCTATCACTTCTTGAAGTCACACTTGAACGCGTAGTTTTGAAGGGTGTCACTGAGTGAACTTCCACAATATTACGGTGTCGCCCCGATTCATTAGTGTAAACAATTATTGAGCGAGGGCCTTGGCGATCACATTTCACATCACCAGTCGCATGATACCTTTGTATCCATCTACGAACTGTTTTTCTCTGGAACGAAAATAATAATATTAGGAATACATAAAAAAATCCAACTTGTCAGTAATAATGCAACATGATTGCAACAATAAATACATATATGTGTATAACGTAAATCTTACCGTTATGCCCATATCTCGTTCTTTATGCTTTGTTCCTGTTCCCAGAGAACAACAATTTTAGAGTCCGCGTATTACTGGTCAGTTTCCCTCAGTCGTCAGTTTATTTAATTCCAGCCTTCAAAAAGTTATTAATCGAACAATACTATCGGTTAATATAATCAACTGTTCAAAAACTTAATAAATCGGATAATATTTCGACGAAGATAATTACGCACAAGCGGATCGACACGAAAACGAAACGATTTGATAAGTAATTATACCCTCAATCACAGTTTAGTAAATAAGGCGAAGAAGAATTCTAAATTAAAATTACGGTAGGTAGGGCAACAATCGGAATCAAGCACATTCTATTCAACCAAACAAGAAATCTATGCAAATTTCAACCTTATAATTTAGTTAATTGAGGAGTTACGAATTGCATTTTGTAAAACAAGACGGTAAGGTGTTAGTATTTATAATACGTGGTGGACGTTGAAATTTAAACCTTAATATCTAGAAGATTAGACCGTTATCAACCTTGTTCGATAAAAGGAGTAAAGCTATTCAAATTTTCGTTAAGATGGCTAACTGATTCAATAGTCTAGTGGTATAAGGCGCGGTCTACGTGATCGGCTGGCGCCTGGTGATGCGGGTTCGTATCCTCAATCGCACATAAAGTGTCTTTTTGTAAGTTAAGTTATTCTTGGGATACGGTTCGGGCAAAAAGCCGAAAAAATACCATATTATAATTATTTAAAAACTTGCAAATAATATTTGAGTGGGATCGGTGGATGCTCGGGCAGAGATGGATGCGGCGCGCGGCAGCGGGGGAGGGAGCTGCTCGAGGCCAGAGCCACGTGACGCGCCCGCCGTCGCTCGAGCGACGAGCGACAGCGGGCTCGAGCGCGCTCGGGCGATAATCTTTAAAGTCTTGAGGGGTTCCTTTTCTCTGAAGCTGATCGTACAAGAGTGAGGTTTCCCCGTGTGATGCACCAGCTGGTGCAGCGATTTCGCTTTGCACATGAGGTTGACTTGTGAGAGCCACGCGGATTTCCTTTCAAGTAAAACGATATCTGGCGTTAAGCATTAATTTTTTCAATTATATCCAGTGCGTTTGCACAAACGACTCTGGCAGTAGGTAGTTACTTTAGCAGTTGTGTTTCAATTACAACACACATAGGTATAGATTACGTTTATTATGGTGTTGTAAACAGGCGGCAATCGAGGGCGGCTGTTGAAGTAATCAGGTGCTAACAGCTATGATCAACAGACGGCATAATACTTGCACGATTCTGAGGAAAACTGTAGTGGTATGTTAACGTAACTCTGTGATGTTAGTTTTGATTTCGAGGAAAAAACGATTTTAATTAAATATCAGCCTGAAATTGCGTCACTGCAGGATAAGGGCTCTTGTTCACTTGGTTTTGGGATTTTTAGACCTACCTAAGTCTAGGTATCCTCAATGTTTTCCTTTACCACATTCTTACCTCCAAGATTATCTTAGAAAGTCGAAATGACATTGGAAAAGTCATTGGTACCTACTTTTCCTTTTTGAAATCATGGCGCCATGGCCTGCTTTATCTCTACAATTACAGACTGTTTAATATTTTTTAAGTTGTAATTCGATAAGTGTAAATTTAAAAATTACCTACTTGCACCATGCCTTCTGATTACATAATTATCGATAAATACTAAATAAGTGGACATTGTTATGAACTTGACGTATCAGACAGGGTATTAATAAGTAACTACATATTAAATTAATTAACAATGTTGTTTGCATGCTCAGCTGTTAACCAGTTAATTAGATGAGGAGATAGATACATGTTTGTAGGTAATAGCGTGAAACAAGGGTGTATTATGTATGTTCAAGATTACGGATATGTTAAGTGATAATAATAATCATCATCATCATTTCAGCTGAAAGACGTCCACTGCTGAACAGATACCTCTTCCAAGCACCTCCACTTCGACCGGTTCTGTGCTAATAATACCGCATTTCATTAAAATTTCCTAAGGGGCCTCTGCAAGTTGGCTTCGGCCCCTCGTACGCGCCTTCCAAAGGACCAGGACCCCATGTTCCTGATATATGTAAAAACATTAAAAAAAAAACAATAATACTGAGAGAACATATCGGGAGAAAATATTGAGATAATGAAATCAACCGATGAACTGGAGAACTCGGCTTTCCAACCGTTTGATGTCGTTTTAGACTTATTGAAACTATCAATCTCTTGTACGATTTGGCAGGAACTACGCGCAGACTGTAACCATGAATTCGATACATGATTCTGAACCCCCCGTAGTAGTGCGTATAAATATAACGCCAGTTATAAAAAAAAAAATCTGCTGTGTCATACAAAAGTGCAATACCTATGCGGTTCAGAATCATGTACTGAATCCATGGTTACAGGTTGGGCGTCGGCTGTCCCTGTCACCCTGTATTCGTGAAGATAAACGACTTCTAATATTTAAGCACACCGCCTAACAGTTTCTAAGCAAAACCTACATTTAAAATTAAACATGGATGATTTAAATAGATGCTCAATTTCGAAGACGTCTTAGATGCGAAAGTCGTTAACCGGGTGTTGTGGCTTCTAAAAGAAAGACAGAGAACTTTCAAAATAAACCAACCAATGTTACAATCATAACTCAACCGGATTATCTGTGTACATAACTTAACTAAACATATACACAAATAAACTGGAGCAAACACATATGTAGGTCATACAAATATTCGTGTCAATACTGACTCGCGGCCCTTTGGTACGGAAGGACGAAACCTTGGGCTACTGTGTTAGTTAGGACCTAAGGTTTTGGGTACCCACTAGGCACAAAATGGTACAATGAGAAGCAGAATTGATGGTGGATGTTTACTGGTTCAGATGTAAAGCGGGTACACACGCACGCCGGTTGCGAGTACTACGCACCTATGCTTTCTGAAGACCATCACCAATAAGGTCACTATATGTCCTAGGGTATACACTCGCGGTGTTTCCACTCACACCTGCCTTGTAAATACCTTTTTTCAGTCGCCTTTCACTGATCTTCTCAATATGACCAAACCGTCTAAGCATAATACTCTTTTAAATTTTTGTCAGTACATCATCTTTTAAACCGCACCGTAATCTTATCACAGCACTCCCCTATTACAAGGAACTAGTAATCACATATCTGGCTGCGGGTTATGGTGCAATACTGTGCGTGTATTTCCCCAAAAGGAAATATATACATATATTGTGTTACTACGAGAGGCTTTTCCTGTCCATATTTTTGCCCTGAGGGGAAAATGGAATACATACATATATTTTTACTACGAAAGAGGCTTTTCCTGTCCATACTTTTAACCTGAGGGGAAAAATATGGACAGGAAAAGTATTTTTATAAAAGTTCGCATCCTAATCTCAGTTTCAATCTGTCAAAAATACAATCAATTTACATACATTTTTGTCAAGTTTTTGACACAGATGAGATTGCGACTTGAGTTTGAACCTTTTTTAAGTACGAGAATTGGCAGTTGGGATGTAATTGCCAAGTAGGATGTAAATGCACCCAACACGGTGGTCTTTCCAAGACAAACGAAGATGAATGCAAACAGTAGTAATTTAGTATGCACACGTAACAATAATCGTGACAACGCGCAGTAATTGATGCGCCTGCGCTTACAAACGAGGAATTCCTGCTCATCTAGCCGTGGCAGGCAGATTGGCCATCTTGAACATTATTGTATGCTAATGAAGTACACTCAGGATTATTATACTTTATAAGGTATTGATTAGTTTGATAACTGTCATTTATGAATATCGTTTCCCAGTCAACAACAGCATTCTTTCACAAAATTCTGGATGTAGATCGAGTTTTCGAGTGCATTATGCCAAATTGTTTTATCTTTCTAGAACAATGGACTTTTGTTGAACTTCTTTTTAATTTGGTCATCTCATATTATCAATATATCTCGTTAACCTTTAATGCGACCTCCTCAGAGCACGTGGTACCAGGAAAGCATAACACATGAGCCAGTAGCTCAGTACGGGCACTATCGGCGTGCATGTTACCGATAAATTGGATTATTAGTACCTACCGTTTGCACCGACCACTCATTTTCTAATAAACGCTATAGTTATTGCGCAAGTATTGTTATTCAGTCAGTCGACTAGCAACGCTTGTTCCATCCCACAATTTAATTTGAGAGGACCTCCTGGATGGCGAAGATTGCAGGCAACGGTTATTTGGTACCAGGGCTATGGAAATGGGAAGAGATTGGACATTAACATACTTTTTATGGAATTCAGTAGGCTTTGGATTGAGCTGGTCCTGATGATCGGGCCCTTAAGCATAGTCTTTTTGACGTCCTAAAGAAGAATGTTAGGAAAACAGAATTCGGAAAAAAACTTTATTACGCGATTTTTTTTTTTGCAAATGACATGTCCGTATGCAATTAAATTCAAATAACATAATGTGACCATTGCCATCTTTTAAATTCTGAATCGTTCGTAAAATGCTTTATGTTTGCACAAAATGGTTGTTTTTATTTCTTATTCTATACCTACAATTGGTTGAAGTTACATGAGCGGTTTGTTCACGTTATGTCATGGGGGCTGAGAACAGTGTCATAACACCCAGGATCTTATGTAAAACATATGTAACCGTAGTAGGAGTAAAAAATAAATGAGGTTTCTAAACACTGAAACTCGCTGAGTCAGTATTTTAAGTTTGTTTGCAATTTACCAACTCAATGCGAAGTAAATTTTTAACACTTTTCGGGACACTTAACGCCCCCAGACGTAACAACAATAAGTGTCTCGTTGAGTGTGCTTTAACCGATTAAGCAAAAAATAAACGACATCTCCTGAAATACAGAAACTATAAAAAAAAACATTGAAAACTTATTAAATACCTACAATTAACGGTAACGGTATGTACGTTTTGAAATAATTCTACATAATAGTTTACAGTTCCGGACTATGTACAATGGTTAAAATTAGTTTCTATCCATTAGATATGGTCAATTGGCTACCTCCTCAGCAAGCATGCTAACTTAGTACCTCTTACTTAAATGTAAGTAAACGTGACGTAGGTTGAACACCGAAATAAAAAATAAATATAATTATGAAATTTACAGGTTTCAGTGCCCCTTTTGACAAAAATGTCGTCTAATCCCTTATATCAAAATCTTTTAAATTACATCCATATTATAAAATAAAAACCCATATCAACCGAATGAAAAAGAGCAGTCTGTATCTTCAACAACACACATACCCAAAACTTCATACAAAACGATTTCCAAAAGTCCTTATTTAAACAATCTGAAAAAAATCGTCCAAAGAATTCAGAAGGTCACATCAATCAAAGGACCAGTTACATACATTTTGTATTATTGGTCTGTCACGTCTTCAAGAGATATATTTTTTGCACCAATACTGGGCTTAATGCCAAGGTCTTGACGGAATTCAATAATTTAACAATAAGACAATCCTCTAATCTGCGTATTAGTTTCAGTATTATGGCAGGCGTTTTAATAGTATAAGTAGCGCCATCTAGGGAGAACAGTTGGAATTATATTAGACGAAGGTTTACGAATATTTTGTGATTTTTTGTCGAATGATAGGGCTTGAATCAACTATCTAATTAGGGACATAAGCTATCCGGAGCAACAGGCAGCTAGAATTTTAAAGGGGGAGTGTCAGGGAACTTACAACCTAATATTGATATAGAAATTGCAAAAAACAGAAGAAAAATTTAATTTCTCGTACCTACTGCCCTACCTTTGCCTTAATGTTATTATTAACTGGACGTTATTATTGAAAATAGCGTTACGATAAATCTATTCTATTTAGAAATATTAATGATAATTGTTCTTAAACTGACTTTTTTAACTTTATTCACGATTTATCCTCACTCATCAAAACCTGTCAAAATATTATTGCACTATAAGTATTTTAAAATCAAGTCAAGACCACTTTTCATCGATTTAAATCTATTACTTAACTAACTAATATCTAGATTTAAATCTATGAAAAGATGTCCTGTGAAAATATTTAGGTAATATCTAAATCTACTGCCTAAAATACTAACTTTCCGACTACCTTTGTCCGAATAAAAATGACGAAACGACCTAATGCGATACTGAAATCTTCGAAAAATAAACATGACTGTTTATTGCTATAATACTTTTCTACCAGCTTAAATTACGTTTTAATCTGTTGAGCTCCGCTAATGAGACACAAGTGATTTTCTATTGTTTCGTCGCCAATAGGCGACGCGCGGTGCTTGACCGGTATATACCTAGGTAAAAATATTTATATTCTCATTCACTCGCTGTTTCATCCTATGTCGACGGAGCCCCGCGCAGCGGGGCTCCTATTTCTGTGTGAAGGGTTTAAAGTAACCTAACCAAACTGAACCTCGGGGTGAACTTCGCTCACTCTTGCATCCTAAGTGGACGTAGCCCCTCCCCTCGTATTTTAATATGATTATTTAGACAAAACCTCTGTTGTCGGTATCTTAGTAATTTTTTCGGAGGTTCAGTATTTTATTCGGAAGTTTAGTTTTGTTTTTCGGAACCATTATTATTTCCCTATCTAAAGCAATGCGTGCAGGCAGATATAAATAGTTAAAAGGAAGATTATGTCATGTTAGACTACAGTCTGAAATGACTTGCGTTGACATTTCTGTAATTACCACAAGTTGTTAGCAGTTGTTAACTAGTTGTTAGCTTGCTTGGTGAAGTGATGAGATGATGGACGGGTTTTCCTTTATCATGCTTTATAATAACGATTACGTAACTGTACGGGTTTGAAGTTCAAAGAGCGTTTCTTCTTTCTAGACACCTTTTCCATACATAATTGTTGTTATGTCGTGAGCTTTCATGTCTTCATATTCAGTGTCTAATCTAAGGTTACTACTGCAACGAGATGGAGACGATCAAGGACCTTAATAAAGCTCCTCTAGATATAATTGAAAATGGCCTGTTTCATATTGACTTCGACCACTTTTAGGAAAACTAAATATAGCTAGCTATGGGACTAGATAATCCATATACTTATTGAGTTGTGAAGAAATGGGAAAGGGGGAAAAGCAATAAATAAAATCAGGTTTTCTCTGTACTTATTACCAATAATTGTACCCTTTGCGATCATAATGCTTTCCCATACTTATTAATCTGTAAGAACTGACCTGCAATAGTGTTGAGGAACATGAGGTACTCGAAGTTGGAGATCTCGCGGCGCTGCCACTTTTGCGTCATGTTGGAGTTGCGCATGAGTTGCCGCGGCGACATCATCGACGCACGTCTGAAACAACACAAATATTCCTTATTAATAAACATAGAAACATAATCCACTCTGTGATCTAAAAGAGTAGTAAGTATAGTACGACGTCGTTGATAAGGTTCATAGAGTTATTGACACGACTTTCACATAAGTATGCATGAATGATAGAGAAGTAAGTACTACTTAGTTGAACTTTTCCTATAGCTCCGTGTGGCATATCAACAGCCAGGTATGACTAAGATTATAGTATTTTAATCTTTGTTTTTTTGCGTGAACCTCAACTAACCTTTAATCTCAACTACCTAAAATAAGTATAATGAATAAACATGAAACACTTAAAATATTTTACCGGTGCTACTTATGACTAATATCTTCTATATTTTTAGAATGGCGTACTTTAAAATACATAATTAAAACTTCATGTGTTTTTAACAGTTTTACAAGAGTTTTATGATCAATTTGTAGGCTCATGAAAAGATGATTTGTCTCAGTTCGGTGGATAGCCACAAACAGCCGCGATTTAAAGATCTTTCGCAAAAAATACGTTAGATATCATGATAATTGCGAACCATAATTTTGGGTAATTAACTTTTGCTAACTTGACCGTGCTATTATGCGTCCCTAAATGTTACCCTTCTCGCAGATGTGGGTGTCGTTAAGGCTACCAAGAACTACGGTGAGAAGAAGCGCAGTAGTGTGCTTTAGTTACACTGCTATTAACAAGTTGCAACCAATAGCAGTCTGAAGAAGAAGTAAGCAAAACAGAGAAATTGTTTATTCTGCACAAAGAAGACGCTCGAATAGACATAAAATATGTAGGTACACGTAAGGCTGTTTACCAGCGAACTTCTACGGCATTTGTGATTGTTTCACACTATCAACCCCGTGTGATATCTGTCAGTAATGTGAAGGCGTTACACAAACATATCATTACAATCTATCTTTATTAATTTTTCAAAGAGACCTTGATAGTAATAATGCTCTAGTTTTTTCGGGGAAGCCGGTTTTTCGAATTCATTTAGGTACCCTAACATAGAACATCAAAATAGTCTGTGGTCAACAAATTATGGAAATATATATCCAGGTTGATATTGCATCATGTTGCAATATGTAGTTAATTACATTAAATCGGTTGTTGTGCTCAATTTTGTAAGGACTTCCAAGAAAATACAGAGTAAATTGTTGTAAAATGTCGCTGTGTGCACGACATTATCTGGCAATCATCATCATCAACATAGGCAGCCTTATTCCACCCACTGCTGAGTAATAGGCCTCTCCCATAGGTCCTCCCTTTTGTGCCATGTGCCATGCTTCCCTGGTCTGTGCGAGGCTCATCCAGGTCATTGTCACTTCTAGTAATGCTGTTTAGTTATTAAGACGAATTATAGTGGTAGGGTACACAGTTTGTAAATCAATGTATGAATACACAATATGCATAAAGTTTATGCTTTGAGGAGAGTATCAGCAATTAATGTTAGCTTTTTAAACTTTTAACAGTGGGACAAAGAGAACCAATGTGAATATAATATAGTGACCTTCCTCGATGCAAAAAGATTAATTAGTTTATAACTAAGTAAGTATTTTATTATAATAATACAATTCAATATAGTTTATACCGCATCTTGTCAGGTTATCAAAATATAGACGAGCAACAGACACTATGAGCTTTTTAAAAAAGCGTTTTAATTAAGAATGTCACAGTTCGTTTTTTTTGAGTTCGGTATTTTTGAAGGTGGAGGTTTTTGGATAAATTATGTAGCAACTAAGGACAATGTGATCATTAGATCTACTTATCTTTAATGATTAAGTAATCTAATAATTTCTGCGTAACTTAATTTGAACACATTAACTTGCTTTAATTTTTTTCAAGAATACGGTTTATGTACCGATTAGAGTTTTTATGAAGGCTGTGTTAATTAAAAAATTGAGATACTTAAAGTCATGTAATTATCTGAATCTGAATATAGTTATGTACTTCTTGGATGCCGTTGACCCAGTGATCTTGACCATGGGCTTATTTATCCAAAAAATACCATTAACATGAGGAAGTTAATATAAGCAGCATCGTAAACAGTTTGAGTCATACGTTGAGTAAAAAGTTACGAGTTAACGCACCGTCGATAGTCGGTCACTTCCGACTTTATGTCGGTCAGCTGCGCGGGCGCTGCTCTAGTATTGAACTGTCGTCTGTCTGTCAACTTGTGTTAGTAAAGAGCTGTTCTAAGAATCTTTATCTGATTTCTTTGTTGGAGTTTGATAGGAATCTTGTTAATGTTTGTAATTTATGATGATCTTTTTCCGGTACAAAGGTGATACCTAACTGAAGTGTTTTTCTGCCTCATTGAGCTGATGTTCAGAAGTCAGATGGTTGTCTGTCAATTATGCTTCATTATCAACTGTGTCAGCAGTCGTCTTCTGTGCCTAATCCTAACGTATTTAAATTAATTGAAAGCTGTTTTGAATACGTGCTGTCACGTGACTACCTCCTTTTCTAACGTAAAGCGATTACGAAACTACCGATTAAACAAATCTGCAATATTCTTCAATTAATAATACCCGTAAGGCGGTGGTGTGTGACAGTTTTGCGTGTAAACTAACTAAGGCCTTGTGCACACGTAACGCTCGCTCACAGTCAGCCGTCACAATCAGCAGTGAGTCGGTGGCAAACATAGCTCTTTTATACATTTTGAACCTGACGCTCACAGTCAGCGGCTGACTATACGTTTGGTGTGAACGTTGCCCAATACTGCGGGTGGCGCCGCGTGCTCGCGCTAGTATTTGAGATCGGTGTCAGGGTCGGCGCGGTTGTCGACCCGCGCCACTGCGTCTGCGACTGTACGGCTTGCGCGCACGCATGTTTGTGAGGCTTTTGCAATTGTCACGCTAAGGACTAGGTATAACGGGTGTAAAATAAAAAGACGCTTAACGAAGCCGACAGTCAGTTGTTCTTTGCGTCACTGTGATATTTTTTTCAGTACTGTACCGTACCTACTCGGGAAACTTCTGGTTACGGAGATATTGAAGGTCAAAGATCCAAAAGCATGTGACGTTTTTTCGAAAACAGTCTTTTAAGTATGATCTAATTAATATTTCTTGACAAAATAACAAAATGAAAACCTAACTTAACTAAAACTATATTCAAACTAAAATATAGCGTCGGAAATTCATCCGCATCGCTGTCTTTAAATGATACCTATTTAACTTTAAATATCCTCATGACCCCTGTACCGTTCCTATGCACATGCACCGTAAAGCACAGTATTTTGCGCTACATTGCGCGTAACTGGCAATACTGATTCGTCACACCAAAAATAAAAGTCGTTTCCCAGCTATTATTTTTGTAGAATGTTACTAAGTTTGAAGAACAGAATGCGTACATGCGAGCTATGTCTATGTTAATTTGGAAGTTTATGGAGAATTGCAAAACACGTAAGAAAATTTGAATTTCGCGGGCTAGGTACCGTGGCGTTACCTTCTTAAGATCTTGTAATATGAATTTTTAATTAAAAGACGCATTTGCATGGACAATTTGCAATGATGACAATGGTGTTAATAGAAGAATGTTATTGATACATTTCTGCTTGACTGCGTTCAGACATGTCTTTTAGGATCGATTTTCACGATTGCAATTCAATATCATGAAAATTAAGAACAAAATTTAAATAAATGTGTATTTTATAAGAATTTCATATTTGGCTAATTAATTTATACCTTCGAACAATAACAAAGTTCCACGAGCTTTGCTTAAATAGCTTTTACGACTTAAACAAAACTAATAAAACAGTTACCTAAACCGAAAAAGATTCTGAATGTTTAAATACCATTCATCCAATTAAATACAGACAAAATAGCAGTCAAAGGCCATCCTCGAGAGGTTAGGAGCCCACCTGTTGTATAAATAGATATTGAACAAAAATATCAATAACTAGCTTTTGCGGCATCGCCCGCGTGTATGTCGGCAAATATCTCACGGAAATGTACTACCGGGATTAAAAGTACCCTATGTGTTAATACAGGTAAACAATGTATTAATTCCGTAATAGGTATATTGTTTTCATATAACTCTATTGGTTAACGCGGCGCAAGCCTGGAAAGCTCCCAGTCGGTATGATTTTTTCCGACATCTTGAACAATCATCGTCGTGTTTCAGCCAATTCACACAAAACCATAATGAATTATACACCTATACTTTCCTCATGAATCACTCCGTCTATTGATGAAAAGCATATGATAATCCGTTCGGTACTTTTTGAGTTTATCTCGTTTAGACACAGACAGACACACGCGGCGGGGGGACTTTGTTTTATAATATGCAGTGAATAGTGATAGGAAGAAATAGCGCTGAGACCGATACCGAGATCAATGAGTGGGTGACCAAGTGATCGCGATACCAGAGTACCGGAAGCGGATGAAGCCATAAGGCCTTATCTAGTAAATAAGCAATTATCTACTAGGAACCACGAGTTGATCTTATTTATTCGCGATTCTATGAATTATTCAAGCTGTTAATCATATATTTGGCGTCATCTAGAGCAATTTGTCGTATTTATTTATGGGCTTCTGCAACAGAACTTGAAACAAATAATGCCTTCTTGTTAATTCGCTAACTTTTGCAATGATTACATCACATTTTAAGGGATTTTATAATCATGATTTAAAAAAAAATGTATTCTCTTCGAAACTGAATCAACATGTAGGTTATGAGGAAGTGGTTTTAATTCAGCTTGCATGATTTGACCAATGCATATTAAGCAACACGGCAAGTTAAATAAAAGCTTGGAATAATTAAAATGTAACAGAAATGTTTAAGTAATGCACCATTGATATGTATTTATTCCTCTAATCTGACTACATCTCGCGGGAAATTGAGTAACAAACATTAAAGTTTTCTCTCAATCTCCGCGTTCGCAAACCAACATAATTAAACAAAGCGTTCCGAATGTTAATAATAAGAATAACCATTTAAAAAATCTTACGAGGTGAGGTAAACCTCTGTGGTACCTTGTGACCCACGCCTGACCAAACTTTTGTTCCGAGTTCAATTTCTGACCAATCAGGGAAGGTCACAGATGATATAAAGACTACCGACCTCTATAGTGACGTCCATTGATACGTTGCGAAATGTAATACATATTGTTATTGATTTTGGTCAAAAATGGCTCCTCGACGGCGAGTGAGCATATTCACTTATTGTTGTATGGTCAAAGTTTATCATCATGTAAAATGTTTTACAACTTATTCTATTAATAAAATCACGATTGAAGTTTTATTTGTATGCGTGAAATGCCGTAAAAATAAGGTATCAAGGTATTTTGCTTCGTAAGATGGATGTTGAAGACCTTTTTCCATTTTGATTCAAGTTTAAAATCATAAGGCATGACATTATTATGCTGTAATCTCCACCTACACTTATGTAATATTACTTGTTTTAATAGTAAAGGGACCATGTATAAAGAGCCATAGACAATGGAATAAATGGAGGAAAGAGTTCTTGAGAAGATGCCTTATTCGAAAACAATGTTTAATGATACGGAAACAACTCATCCCACATCATCTTGAACCATTTTCGTACACAAGCACTTAGCTTTGTCAAAAATGTTTCCCTGTCAAGATAAATGATCCCAGAAGTATCCACATAAATAATGTTCAGACATTAATTCGCATAATTATGGTCAAAAGAGATCCATGAATTTAATGAAATATGTGCTTTCAGATAACGTCCTAAAACGTCATTTAAGTTTGGATGGCGGAAGTCTCTTATACTCACTTGTCGTCTCTTGTAATAAATATCTGTGATTCAGAAACAGAAAGGCCATTTAATTTTAATGCCTTGTAAGGTTGATCGCTGTTATATTTCAGCCCACCAAAGCTAACATGAACTTGTTGCAGTTGCATCAGATTGCAATTGCACCTGCGAGAATCACTGCTCTAAAAACAATTGACATCCAATGGTCACATAATCAGCTTTTAACGTCCCCACTACTGGGATACAGGCCTCCTCTCTGTGAGAGGTAGTAGGCCGCACCACGCGGGCCCAGTGCGGGTTGGTTGCAACGGTCATGCTACGAGTATCATTAATTCCCATTGAAAAGACTCTTTCTTAAAAAAATACTGGACTGCGTCAAGTTTTAGACCTTAAGTATCTCCTAATTCAATTAAATTTGGAATAGTCATGTGTGTGATTTGTAGGTATGTTTTACACCTAATCTACCACGGAAGGGCATTGATTTCCAAGATACAGGTTTTTACCTAGTTTGGAATTCAGAAGCTCATATAGTTTTAGTCTACTCACTTACACTTCGGTTCCCTACAAAATGGTTGAGCTGGATGGTGCTGATCCATGCGTCATGTTCGTGAACGGACGCCGTCGGATGAGACTGGTCATCTCTTAACGGCCAAGGCTTATTTTTCTTATTATCTTATTTCTTGTATTGTTTCTTCATTTGTGTGTTTTTTTTACATTGTTCTCACATATAGAAGCAACAAGAATAATGTACTCAGGATTTTGTAATATCTTGATTTAAAAGAGTGTCCATGGAGTTTCTTGCCCGTTCTTCTCCATAGAGATCTACGCGTTGGAATGGGCGACTAGCTTCAACTTTCTGACTAACTGACCGACTACTTAATTTTGACAATTCAAAAGTACCTGTAATGGTTTAATTGAAATAAATGCTTTGGGTTTGAGTTTACATTACTTGTATCCTAGCTCTCAGGAACATAACTGTATTAGACTATATTTTATTGAGTCCAAATACTCGTAAACGTTATTATTATTAAAAAAAATACTGGACTGCCTCGTTGGTTTAGTGGTTGCAAGCGCTACAGAACACGAGGTCCTGGGTTCGATTCCTTAGCCGGGCAAAGTGTCATTGGGTTTTTCGGTCAGGTATTTCTCAGTAGCAGCCCAGAGTTTGGATTTGTGCCCGGTTGATGGCATTAGGCTCGCTCCTATTACATGAGCTAAAACATAATTACCGAAATGTGGGTGTGCTATAGGTACCTACACCTCTGCCGAACCCTTCAGGGATTACAGGCGTGATGTTATGTTATGTTTTATGAATATAGTTCAGATGCAAACATCAGCAGGTTAGATTAGATGCCAGTTCCATGAATTACGTGAAATAATTGTTTAGATAATCACGTCTTAAATTAAGAAAGACATCGCAGTTGTCAATTCTTCAATTTCAAATACTGTTAGGCTGCATCATCCCACTGCTGGGCAAAGGCTCTCTCCCCACGACTTCCAGCTCTTTCGATCCAGGGCTAAAGTGGACCACTGGTCGTTTGTTTTGTCCAGCTCGTCCCGTCATCTTCACATAATGATGGACCGGCTGTTTGTACCCCTTGCTCCATGGCTTACCTGGTTACCATCGTCATCAGGAGTACCACTGGAGCTGCCGGGCACTTGGGGCCTGTTTTGTTTATTTGTATTTGTCATAAGGAGGGAAAATAGACAGTAATTCCACCACGCTTGTCTAAAAAAAAAGGTTATTAATTTCGAATAGAGACAGCATTTTCGCACTGTAATCCTACATAATTCAGGTAATCATGTCATCATAGCCAATCATGATGAGAGCAAGAAGGGGGAGCGGGGGTGGGGGAGGGGGGAGGTGGACGTCATCGCATGATTGTCTCATCCACCACCATCATTGTTTACTTTCGTATACACGCTAAACGATTTTTTATTCAACAAGTTTATCAGAAAATTGTAGCATTGTCAACCATGAGAATAATTTTTCGTATGACAAAAAGTTAATAGCTAAAACCAGCCTGTTCATTAAATTTTAGCGATTCAAGATGATATATTTTTAGAATTTTGGTCAAATCGATTTAGTTTGACCGAAAGGGTGACTGTGGGTGGACTATAGTTGTGCTATAAATAAAACGTAATAAAGTACTTATAAGTCTAGTAGGAAACAATAACACTTCCTATCGAAAACATTCATTTATCTTCCGAGCGGAAACTTGTAAGTTCGACTAGGCTCGCATTCTCGACAGAATTATGCGAATGACGATTTTTAAAAACAGCAAATATTTTTTTTAAGTATATTTTATGTACCTGTATTTTAAGCAAAAGGAGTATGTTATCCCCATGGGAAGGCGTGAGTTTATGTATGAATGTATATTTTATATAAAAACATATTTATGTGTTCACAGTATATAAGTAAGAGTAAGTTGCTCTTTGTTTTATGTAAAGTATAAATTGATTGTTATTGGAATATTTTTTGACATTGATTGAACTTGATGTAATTATATTTTGTTGTACGATTAAGGGCTGATTTTTCAATCTTACTTAACTGTCAAAATTTCAAAATTATTCCTCGAATAAAGTTATCAGAGGATTGAAATTTCAGCCGTAAACGGTATATAAATGAATTACCGTTAATAACTAGTATTATTTAAGCTTGAACGAATAGCGAATAATTAATTATTGACGTATTAATTTAATTACCTACCTATAAAAGAGAAGACTAACGGCGAATGAACGTACTTACCTACGCAGAAAATTCTAATGTGTAACAAACTGTAGATAAGTATTCTCGTGTAGGTAATAAACTTGTTTTAATTACATTAATGGCTGAAGTAATTAGTATTTAATTATTCATCTATACTACGAGTATTCTTTATGTTGAATTTAATTCGAATCAGTTAATCATTCAATACATTAATTAAGAGGTTTTGTTTAAGACTATTGAATAGCTTCAAAAGACGCGACAAAGTCGTAAAGTCGCGAGTGTGCACCGGTCTTTAGTCTGTGAGCCACAAATTGGCCGAGCGATATGTCACACATGTCCGGTAAACATTGACATTGGCAACTGTACGCTCGCGCACATAAATCATAACGTGTTTGCATTTTCAATTGTGTATTTTATATTTTTTGGCCAGAAGATATTTAAATTCAATACCGTGTTCCGGACGATATACATAAACATCGACCAGATGCTCATACCATGGAAATAAGCATTTTTCATAAATTTTTATATAAACTAAATACCTTGACGTAAATCGCCCGATATGCATGCCTCTTTATCCGAATTGGCAAGGATGACGTATTTTTATTATTCACAATATTTGGCGGGCTGAAACTTGTCAAAACTGAGTTAGGACCCGTTCTTACTATGCAGTAAGAACGGGTCCTGACTAGCTTGCTCAATTAAATTTCACTAAATGAAATTATAAATATCTTTGTAGCGAAGCCATTTTAAGTACTACTTCCTTTGTTAGATTTAATTTGTAAAAGCTATAGAAGCTTTTGACAAAGTTTATGGCTATCGTGAAGAACACGGTGTATAATAATATATAGAAAAATATACTTGAATAATTATAAAAAGTAAATAAAAAATTGCCACACTTATGTAACTTTTTTGGAGAAGGCAGAGAACAAAGAAATGTGGAAAAATATGGAGGAGACCATTCCCCAGCCGTGGGACAATATAGTTTAACGCAAAACAAAATATTTTTCAAATGTTAAAAAAGACATATACATATCGCGCCTTCGGTGCAACAAAGTCACAAAGCCAAAACTGCAAAATTGAGGTAAGTATGCCTATTTGTCTCTGAACCATGCCTATACTTAAAGTATCTCAAAGTTCTACTAGATGGCGCAGGTGCCTTTGTGGTTATAAATGCGAAAAAATGAGGAAATAAATGCGAAAAAAAAAATTAAAGGTCCTCTCCTGTAAAATTAAAAATGCGCTGTTGTGACTTTGTTGCACCGAAGGTGCGATATTTGTGCAAAAAAACAACGTTATTTGAAGAAGGAGAGACGTAACATGAGAAAGACTTGAGATACTTTTCAAGCCGGAACGGATAGAGTAGCAATTACCGCTAGTTTACAATACGTTTTTACAAAATAAGCTGATAGAATGGTTCCCACGAGTAATTAGACACGTGTTAATTAATTGTTATCGACTTGTTTAACTTAAACGCGTTTATAATCATCTGTTTGTTTTCATAGTCTTAACGGATTTAATTATTACAAATGAGCAATGTCACGTATGATAAATGTTTTAATTTACAATGTGTTTCTGGCAATTTAATGGATGTTTCATAGTTAGTAACTATGCTTGTAATTTGAACCAAAGGTTCATTTTGACTGTGATTAATGAACTATTCTGTATCAATTTCAAATATTTCGGTTCTAAAAATAACACAATTAATACCATTCATAATTTTTATTAATTATATTCATTAATTAGCAACTAAAACTCGGTAATTACTCAGCTAGGAAACAAATTCCTATTGTTTTCCTAGTGAGATAAAATTGTTTCGACCACCGGAACTGATTACAAACACAAATTTAGGGCAAGAAGCAGTTTAGCTAAACTGTCTGTACTTGAGAATCTTTGTTTTTTTTTATTTATAAATACAACTGTATGTGTAAAATAAAAATCATTATCTAAAGAATCGGTATTAATGTTTGTGTACACGCTTTATTAAAAGATTTAGAGCCAAAGCACACATGCTACTTTTTGCATCGGCGATCGGCGATTTTCCGGCTGTATCGATGCTGCATCGCGTTTGGCGACTCTCTGCGTTCGGAAGCGGTATCTGAATCGCGCGTTTTAGCCACTGCTCCGATGCTGCATCGCGTTTTAGCGACTCTCTGCGTTCGGACGTGGTATCGGAAGCGCACGTTTTAGTGACTGCTCCGATGCTGGCGCAAATGCCAAATCGCTGCGACCGGCATCCGAATGTGTGCGGAGTGTAGCGTTCAGCCGCTGTATCGAGCTTCCGAAAAGCGGCTGAATCGCCGCGTTTGGCGTTTTTAAGTGTGCGGTGTGGAATGCTTGGTCGCTGCATTTAGCTTCTACAAAGCAGCTGAATCACCGATCGCCGATGAAAAAAGTAGCGTGTGTGCTTTGGCCCTTATGCTTGAGTTTTATAGGTCAACTAGAATGTCCTAATTTTACACTGCTGCGTCACAAAACATGAATATTACAGAGCCGTTTCCAACAGAAATTACTTTCGACTCTCGGCGTATAATAAAATTATCAAAATCAATAAAAATTCTGACATACTACTACTGTACGTAACAGTACACAAGTCAACATTTACATACAAGTAATCAAGTATCTTTGATGTAAGATCAACGCACTTCTACATGTCATTAATAGCCACGATCTATTGTTTATCACGACCTGTGTCTGGGGACCTTCAATGTCACCCCCTACGATAACTATAATACGACTAGTGATCGAATTAAACTGGAATTACGAAGCAGAGATAAAGTTCACGATTCCGGTAGGAAATTGTTTTATTTATGGTCTTGTAATTAACCTAATAGATAATTCTTAGTAATTGTGAAGGTGGTAATGGGTATTAAAAAGTGCATGAATTGTTTTATGTCATGTCAATTGTGAGTAATTGTTTGATGTTAAGAAAAACTTACTTAAGATTTCTTTAGTAGCTCTGTTTAAGAGAAGAATAGAATAGAATAATTTATTTTTGCAAATATGGGTAGATGATACATCAATAGGTGTTAGTACAGTACAAAGATCAGCCATATTTTGCCATTCGGCATGCAAATATTTACATCAAATTATTATTATTGTATATTATCATTTACATCAAATTATTATAATTATATTATTCACGTCAAGTTATTATCATATATTATTTACGATTTAGAAGAAGATGGAAGAAGATAACTTTTGATTTGAAATTGTAAAAAAATGGAAAAGAAAGTGTTCACTTTTTGTTATGGACCAATGATGATGATGATGATGATGATGCGATCCGACCGATTTCGGCCAGGGCGATTGCTTCAGCTCCGTTGTAGTTGCCGTTCGTGTGCTCGCATGTGGCTTATGTATCCAATCTTTTTTGCAAAGATCCGCGCACAATGCGGGCATGCGAGCACACCATCAATATAATTATAACTGATCGCCGCAGGTGGTCGGGCTTTCAGTTGGTCACGCTTTGCATCAAGCTCAACGTGCCGCTGGAATTCAAAATTTCGGACTTTGTTTTTTATCAAAGACCTCCACTCCATCCTTTGGGCGGCTTGCTGCTCCCACCGAGACGGACCAATACATTTAATTTAAACCATCATTATTGTGAAAAATTCCATTCAAGAAAGGTTGAAAGGTATCAAAATAATGCGCTATATCACCTCATTTAAATTCCGCCGGAACTAGGAAACTTCATGTCCTGCACACTTCACACTAATTAAAGACACTTCATCCCGAGTCATTACCTCTTATCAACCCGATATACATTGCATTATCAGATGTCCAAGGCGAGCTGTCGACCCGGCAGGTACCGGGCAGTTCCTACTTTTACCAACATCACTTAATATATAGGGTCAGGAGATACTGACTGCGAGTGGTGACCTTTTGTTCCGGCGTAGAAGATTACATGACTCGATTGTTTCTTTAATGGCAGTTTGTTTTCTTATAAGCAGGGCCGGACCGTGAGTTTAGGGGGCCCTGGGCTAATACTACTTAGGGGCCACGGCCACCTAATTACTCAAAGTATAGAAAAAAATGAGACAGTAAAATATTTGATTTATATTATAATATATTATGCCTGAGTGTTATTCAAAAATGTATTTTTTCTACATTGAATGTACTTCTAATCATTGAAAGTACTGCTTTAAAGAAAAGTATTTTAATTTTCTTTCTTTAGTGAATCACTAGTTCAGCTTTAGACATCTATTTAAAAATATTATATTAGCTATGGAAATTCAGCGCTTTTTGCCTGGCTGAATTTTCCTAGACATATTATTTTTAAAATAGCATACCATACGATCTGTTTAATTTAATAAAATTATGGATTCTTTCGCATTATCGTCTATTTTTGACTTTGACTTGACTTAGCTGGGGGCCCCTTGAATCCACGGGGCCCTGGGCTGAAGCCCAAAAAGCCATATGGTAGATCCGGCCCTGCTTATAAGGGGTTAAACTTAATCATGAGCTATTAAAATATGTACTTATTAAGAACTCAATACTTTAAATATTTAGTTGTGTTGTTCTTGTAACGTATACCTAGTTGTATTTGGTTGTAATTAATATCTATAGGTCTGTAACCTTTTAATACACGGTCTAATTGTACATCGACGCGCAGACTGTTACATTCCGTACATGATTGTAAACCCGAACTTCTTCACTGGTGAGTTTAGATTCATGTACTGCATTCATGATGACAGTTTATTTTCAAGCATCTCTTCCATTATAGTTTACACAACATGATTGTGTTGTTCACATAAATGTGTCTGTCTTCATAAGACTCATAATAATAAATGACCATTCGCCTGTATAAAAAAAGGAATAAAAAAAAAACTTCGGCGTCATTTTACATTGTATGTAACTAAAGCATTTGCAAAATTAGTACTTAATGTTAAAAAAAACTGAACAATCACGTTACCGCAAAAAAAAATATCACACCGTGAAAAAAAATAATTTAGGAAAATTGATAAAGCAAATCTATTTGACCAAATCACTACTTCAAATTGTTATATCCAGTTAAAGTACTATTATGTATTCTGTGGTTAAAGGCAAGAAGCGTCACTATTTACTTAGTGACGACTGGACTATAGACCACGAGCTCAATTTTCCCAAAACTGAGTGAAAATAAACAGTAAATTACATTTTGTCACGAGTTACAATATTTTGAATAGACAGCAATCGTATTTTCCGAATTTAGTGTTGTCATCGATGTCGATAACTTTATGAATAAACGTGTGTATCGTTAAAATTTATTATTTGTTTACTTAGATTTCTGTTGCCTGCAAATATTTGGTACAGTTTGTTAAATATTGGGCTACAATGACACTTTTTATGTCAATCGTCCAAATTATTATGTAAAGCAGCAAAGTTAGGCTGAATCTATACAGGAAAATAACAAAAAATATTCATGAATGTTTCATACATTTTACATATGTAAACTTAGCCTAGATATAAATCAATCAGGTACAGGGTGACGGTTCAAAACTGCTGAATCACATACGACCGCAGACCGCACGTCGAGCTTTCAAATCAGTTGTTGTTAGTGACAAACGCTTGATTCACTGCAATGCATAATAAGACATGAATCGGCAAGGATACGCAAAATATATTCGTAAAAAGATTTACGACTTGCATGTAGGAAAAACCCGGTTTTCCCGTCATACAGGTAAATAGGATTAGGTACTTATTTTTCGATTCATCCCTATGATATTTTGCATTATAGGTAAGCTTTGTTTAAAATAAAATTGCGTCTGTTCTACAAACATAGTCAGTACAACTTAATTCAATTAAAATTACAACGCTATTTTATAAACTATACCATAAATTATAATACCAGGATGGCAGAACAAAATAAGAACGACGTAGAGAGATTTGTAAAATATGTATGTCATGCCATACAAAGGCTATAATAGCCGAGCTATTTATATTATTTTAATAACAGTATTGCCCCGCATTCTCCACGTTACGGTGACAACCCATAACTTCCGATTTCCGCGTACAGTTATAACTTCTGTTCGTGACTGTACCCGCTGAGATTGTTCACAGTCGAAACTCTCTTGTTTATAAACAAAGACATTGTCAGTCATTTATGATTTTATTTACAAATAATTATATTAATTAATTGAGAGCGGTGGATACGAAAACTACCTTTTGGAATGGGCGACTAGAATCAATTCTATTTTAAGATAATTTTTGACGTTCAAAAGTGCCTTTTATGTGCCTATTTAAAATAAATGCTTTGACTTTGACTTTGTGGCGGGTGATGGTAACGGCCGCGACTTACAAGTTGTAGATCGTACGCTGTGCTTTTTGCAAATTATTTCATCACCACTGCTCTAAAAAAGGGTGAAGGAAAACATCGAGAGGAAACTGGCATGTTCTAGAACCACAAATTCGAAGACATGTGGCATCACCAACCCGCACTGGGCCCATGTGGTGGATTACGGCCCACTCACTTTCACAAGAGAGGCCTCTCTTAACGGGACAGTATAGGTTAATTATGCATATTAATTAGAAAATGATATAAATGAACTGATCAACAACTAACCACTTAATCATGATTTTGGAGATGTGAATTTTTATTTTATTTCAAGTAGGTATTAGGCAACAATAATCACAAGCAAGCCGGCGCGTGCGTCAAACGCGACATTATCCGATTCGCTGACCAGCAAAAGAAAATATCGTAGAAAATGCAGTACCTAATTGAAATTTTAATAGTTTCGTGACCCAATGTTATTAATTATCTAAATAAAAAATGATTGAGAATTGAGAAGCTAAGAGAATAATCATTATTTTTAAACGTTCGTTAATACCTATATAATTTACAAAGCTATATGAAATAGAAAAGTGGAATTTACACAATTAAAAAAAATGTATTTAAAAATAATTATATCTATTATCATAATATTATATTGAGAAGCCAAATATATAATGTAATGTAAAGATACACTTTAGGTAGGTATTAACATAGTTGCGGTTTGGAAAATTCTACAAAACTGGGAATCTACGTTTTAAAACCAAGTTTGGCTGAAAAATTTGTATAGAACCTATAAGTACTTGATGCGGTAGGTATTTAATGCTATTATTTTAAATATAAAGTAGATTGAGGGGTAAATTACACGTCAGAATATCTGTATTATTTTTTGCAACAAAGACTTAAATAGGAACTGGAGGGATGACAAAGAATTCATTGTGTGAGATTGCATTGCACTTGGCGGAATTTTATTACCAGTAATACATTAGGCATAATTAATTTACTAAAGAAAACCTCTACTAGTGAAGCGAATATTTTAAATTAAACAATATTTTGTAATAAAGATGAACTCGGAATAGGTATAGAGGTTAAGTGCAGCGAAACGACGAAGTAAAGCCTTAACTGGTAATTCTAGAAAAGACTTTTCCATTCTTAGACAAATGACTTTTAAAACATGGGATTGATGAAATACTAATTAGCATTTTTTTTTAATACTTTTGTTCACACTAATGACTTTTTCCCCAATCAGGCAAATTGATTATTAATAAAAAAAGATTGTGCGACGTTAGCATCGCCCCATCATTTGTTATTTATTTACATAAAGTAATATGTTGTAACTTGAGATTTATACTCTGCTTTTTAATTTCAAATGTTCACTCTAATCTGTGAGTGTCTGAGTGTGTGTCTCTGTGTCTGTCTGTGTCTGTGTGTCTGTCTGTCTCTTTAATCTGTAATTTTTATGGTGTACATAATAAAGAGTATTATATCTATCTAATCTGGGAGAAAGGGAGACACACCAGCTTATTGTATGTTTAAACTAGCTTGTAATGCTGTAGCTTCCTATTTGTGAAAGACGTTTCAGAAACGGATTAGCAGTTTCGAAAATTATCCACAACATAAAAACTCACAAATTTTACCTCTTTATAATATTAACGCGGCTTCGCCCGCGTAAAAAGTAACTTTGAACTATTATCCCAAGGGAACACATTACCAGGATAAAAAGTATCCTATGTGTTGATCCAGGAAATGGTCTATCTATCTATGTGCCAATTTTCATCCAAATCTGTTCAACGGTTTACGCGTGATTGAGTAAGAAACATCCAAACATCTTCACAAACTTTCATACGTCCGCTACGGCACTAAGAAAGGCGACAGTAACATCCACTATACTTGATCTATAATATTATGATACTCCATCCTTACGTCAAGAAACGCAGCATCTCAGTTAGCAGACAAAATATCCTTTCTTCTACACACGTGTACAATAAATATCAACAGACGAACGTTTATTTGATTAATTGCGTATCCACACGATACTGATTGTGAACTCAGAGTCAGATAAAATGATTTAACTGAATAGATGTTTTTATTCAGGTGGTCTTGGAATTTAGGAGCAGACTGCCATGAAAAAAGGGAACCAAACTTGAAAATATTGTTTAATTAAAAATAGAAATAAACCTTCCACAGAAAGATTACAACCCCTGAGTATACTGTTACTGTTAGCCTGCATCATCCCACAGCTGGGCAAAGGCCTCTCCCCACAACTTCCAGTTCTTTCGATCCAGGGCTAAAGCGGACAACTGCTCGTTTGTAACTCTTAGTAGACCAGATAATATTGATTGCTAATAATAATATTGATTGATATTTATTGCACGACTCATAATGCGAAGCATTAGAGAGAGCTTTATTATCGAAAAAAAAAAATTTGGCCTCCTATCTGCAACTGTTTCTATTGTACTTAGAACAAGAAACTACTTAATTTATACGAGTATACCATTGAATAGATAATTTGATGGAGATTAATTCTGTACTTTTCAAAAAATTATTTAATGCAGTAGAAACGAAAAAATCATAAAAATATTTCTAAAAAAGATCCCGTCTATCAAGTGTGAAAACTGAAAACTTGCGGAAAAATCAATTAATCGTGTCATATTTTTTTTAATAGATACTTTTCAACCATATGTGCAACCCTGCTGAAAATGGCTCTTTTATTCAAAGTAGTTTAATAATTATAATTAATATAAAAATTAACTAATATAATATCTATGGTTTTTTATATGATCAAATGAGCATTATGAGTCGTGCACTTTGGATTTCCCAAATTTTTAGTATGTGCACATATGATGAACTTTTTACCAGTTAACTTTTGGTTGAAAAAGAAGGTTATGTCACACTTCCTCCCAAGTCTCTCAAGGGGCTTCCACAAAAAGAAAGTGCCAACAAAATGTCAAGTTAAATTCCAGTAAATTGATTAACATAACAATCAGAGGTATGGTAATCACGATCGCGACAGATCGCATAATACTGCGTTCGCAATTTTGTTTCCGAACATGTAAACAAAAACAAGTTTTAGGAAAAACAACTGTATTACTTACACATAAGGTTCAATTAGCGCTACAACTTTATAAAAAATATGCTTTTAATATGACGCGTTCAATAGTACTAGTCAGTCTAAGATCAACTTAATTTACACTAGCATAAAGTTGATATTTGTTCAAGTGGAAATAACATCAATTGGAAACAAGGATTCGAATAGACTATACACTGTCGGCCGTATCAGACAGACTGCATACATTGTCGATCGGATCAGAGGCGCGCATTGTTCTCGCCCTACTATGCAAACAATGGAGATGGTACGTCTGTCAAATACGTAGAAAGTAGCCTTGATTCCTTGTGCTGATCTCAAGAGGGTAGGGTGTGTTATCTTGTGCTTGACGCATTTGTAGCAGTTCATTACAGCGTAAATATTGCAATTAAAGTTGATAATCGACATAAGTACGGTCTTGTAATGAACAGGCCAACCTGTCATTTGTTCTACATAATGAGAGGAAATATAGTAATTATTTAAATCAGTTAAGTCAAGGAAATAGGTTTCTTATAAATTAAAATAGTTTTTGACGATTGGTAATCAACTCAGCCTATCGCAGTCCACTGCTGGACATGAGCCTTTCCCAGGCTGCGCCACAGCACCCTGTCCTCCACCTTCCGCATCCAGTATGTCCCAGCCACCTTCTGACGGTTGTCCGACCATCTAGCTGGGGGGCGTCCCACACTACGCTTGTCGATTCGCGGTCTCCACTCCAGGACAAAGTTATCCGGAAAAGAACTGGAGTTACCGACATAGCTTGCAGAGTAAGCAAGCTGAACAGGCAATGGGCTGGCCATGTTTGTCGATGGACCAAAGGCCGGTGGAGCCGACGAGTCCTGGAGACGATTGGTAAAGTCGCCAAGAATGGTTCATTTCCATCACATTATTATGCTTGTAAACGTCTAGTTGTAAAAGTAGTAAGTAATAACCGTGTACCCGGGGATATCGTAAAAATAAATAATGATTTAATTCACTAGTCAAAGCTCGTAAAGATAAATAATTAATTATTATTAAATAATTATATCTTAGTTTCAAAATCTAACACGACACATATGTTAGATTTTTTTGCTACGATTTTTTGAACTCTAGAACATACTCTGTTAGCGACCCATCTTATCGGTTATTTTATCTGTCTTTCCCTGGTATGGTATACATTACATAACACATAATTAGAGGCATTAGTGTCGCGTGGCCACTTCCTGTGAAGAACAATCACGAACGGTATAAACTGCTCATTTTCTCCGCTGTATCACAATTATGTAGGTACCACTACATGTCAAACGCAACGTATCATAAACATTTAAAAGTAAATGTTGAAAAACCCAAGGATTTTTCCTTTTACATGATATTTATTGTTTTTCTTCCTGTTCATGTAAAACATAAGGTTCTGTACTGTGACCATAGGCTGTGCAAAGAATAGGCAAATTGAAGAAACTATATTCTGTATACAAAGAAATTAATACAAAACAACCTCTGTGTTTCATAAGCGTGTGAGCATCGCATTACAAACCGCAACACTGCACCTGGACCGATCTTTTACATAACAAGCGGAAATAATTCTTATTTACCTATAGAAGATAACTGTAATAATACATAGCAGGAGGGCTCCAGAAAATACTGTAAAATGATAGGTGCAAAATGTTGCGTAGCAGGACCGCTACGGTGCTACGACGTAGCTGTTCCCAAGGAGTATCGGCTACGAAGGTGCTACGCGCGTAGCCCTTCCAAGGAAGCTTGATACGACGTGTTCTGACAGACTAATGACACGTCGTGGTACTTCTTGTCAGAAGACCAGAAGAATGTAAGAAGACAAGAAGCTTGACAATACAGAATGCAGATAACTTTTTAATTTGGGTTATGACTGTACCTCAAGTATTATTTACATATGTAAAGTCTTGTGACAGCTGTAATTCTGTAAAGCATAGTGACGGGACGACTTTTGTTTTTTTTTTTTTTCTAGCCTGCGCTGTCCCACTCCTGGGCAAAGGCCTCTCTCCACTCCTTCCATCTTTCGCGAGCCCGCGCGTCCTCCTTCCAGAATGACATATCAAAACAAAACGATATTGATAATTTAATTTTGATTGACGTAGTTTCGTGTGTTAGGGCTGGTCTTTTTACGTTAATTCTTTGTTTGGATTTTTTAATTGTTTGTTGGATTTTATCACAGTTTCTTTGGATAAGTATCAATGTGGAAAAGTATCGATAGGTACCTACATAGATCTAATAGACATGCACGTACTTAACGGCATTTGCCTTTTCGTTAACCTTGTTACCACACAATTAAGTGCATACTAAAGATGTGACGAAATTCTATTTCCTTGAAGTCTAGACAAGGATTTGTGATCTAGGTTCAGTTGCACTACGCATTATTGATTGGCTTCTTATAGTAATTTCTGCACATGCCATCAGCCGTCTTCACCGATGCAGCCGGCTGAGAGGCACAGAACTAGACCCTTACTATGAATGTATTGAAATAAGCTCTACTTTGTGTGTTACAATTGAATGTGGTCATCATATTGTATTCAATTTACCAAAAATTTCTTCAAATGAAGTCTGTCAGAAAGCATGGTTCATTCTTCGCTAAAGAAAGAAAAAAGAAATAAAGAAAAATTATTTGTTGTTGGTTTGTAGGATTGATTATGATTGTACCTACCGGCATTTTCTGCGTTTCGACCTCAACAAGAAAACCTAATACAGTTACTTCGTTATGTGAAATGTATATCATGGGAAAATCCCGTCCATTCGGAAGTTGGCTCACGTGCAAAGATTCCCATTACACATCGACATATATTTAGAATTGTTTAGTAATACAATGTTTAATTAATTATGTTTATAATACCGAACTATTCTAGAAGCTGACTACAAAGTGGGGTCCTTGGGAAAACAAATGTTTTCAAATGTCATGGAAACAAAATATTGAATTTCAGAGAACTACCATATTTAGGTAGACGCAGACACCACATCGTCGCTCAATTAAACAGGAAGGTTAATTATAACAATCAACACGCGTTTTGTTAAATTTATTTATAAACATCTTGTTAATTTCCTATATTTCGTTCTGAAACATCGAGCAATTCGTTTCCGCAGCACCCACAACGGGCTCGTCGGCGAGTCCGCAACACTATCAGCATTTGGCGCACACAGTAAAAGTTATGACAACAATAATGCGTTATAAAACACGCGGCGTCAACGAAAAGTCGCTTCAGTTGGTCCGAGCAGCCGCAAGGTCAAGAGCACGTGAACTATTTCGAAAACAGTCGATCGCCGGCCTGAATCGCGATGTGACATACCCACTAGCAAAACCAATAATAAACCTTAAACTTATTATTAAAAAAAAACAATTTGACAGTTACTTTCACAATTTAAAAACTTGTAACGTTGACGCGTGTGTAAGCGCACGTGCGGGTAAAATTAAACTGAGCTTCGCGCGGAAATAGTTTTTCACGCACAACGACTTTGTTCGGAGGAAACGGAGTTTGTGTGGAAATATATTTTGTTAATAAGAAAATAATAATATTACAAACTGTATAAAGTGTGCTGGATATAAAACGGAATTCAAGGAGCTTCGCGTAATCGGGCTTTTACTAAGATACGGAGTAAGTATTTTATGTGGAACTTATTCAATTATTGTAAATACGTACTTATTTATTTTTATGTGTTCATGGTATTTATCACGCGCGTTATTGAAAGTATTTAATATTAAAAATACTTTGCAGTATTTTGTGAAAAGTTTCCGGAATATTAAATTCTTTAGAAAATTAAACGACCAGAAAAAAACTGGTTACTGAAAAAAATAATAATACAGACAATATTATACATTCCCAGTGTATGTACACAAACCAGACAAATGCACTGATTGTTAGTAGTAGTACTTACATATTGCAAATAATGTGAAAGAAATAATAGATATGCAATTGCATTGTTTACTGTATCAACAGAATGCTGTGACAAACCCATTTATTTTAAAATAATTATAACAAAAGAACCTGCGTACAAAACATCGTTTTACTACGGATGACCTATGTCAATATAAATAGAAGAATATTGAAATGGGTACTATATTGTTTAAAATACTATGAATATGGCTGAACGAAGATTTCTCGAACTGCGGAAGTTTGTTGGAAACACGTGTTTGTGATATTTTTAGGCAACAAAGCCCTTTATTGCTGAACTTTGGAGTTGCTTTTTGTACAATGTTCTACAATATGGAATGTCTCCCATTAATATAGACTACAGTTCTGTAGGATATTATTTTGTACATATTGATAAACCTCGCGTATTGCGTGTATGCGTGCGCCAGCGCAGCTAAATTTTGTGCTTGCGTTCATTCTTGTTTTAGTTTGAAAGGTTAGGAGAAAAATAGAAATGAGGAGTTTTCTGATTAGATATTTATTTTTTATTACTTCTCTTTTTCATCTTGTAATCTTTCATGATAAAAAAGAAAATAATGTTCGTACTGCAGTTGTTCAGTGAGTGTATGAAGCAATTTCATTTGGAACGATTCATCACGCACAAGTCGCACGGGTACTTGGTCAGATAACGATAAACAACCATTTTCATTTATTATTATTGTTTTTATTCCATTTCTGTTTGAATGTAATCTTTTGTGATACCAATTTCCGGTTTCAGTGTTACTTTGGAGTACTCTGATCCAAAAATGTTTTGAAGCGCGTGTGTATATGAAAACGGGAAAGCTAGATTCAACCTAAATTAATTCTTCTGTTGCTTGGCTAGAGCTCAGCATTTTAAATGTCGTTCACAAGTGACCCATATAATAAATAAATAGTTCTTGACCTGTTTCATTATTGACGTTCAGGTCCAAATTAAAACCTGTGTAGGTATAGGGCCAATACATAATACTTATAAATATAAGAATTGCATTGTATTGTATACCCGGCTAGCGTCCGCAGCTCTACGTCCAAAGCGCGTGTTTTGCGGACATACGTATTAAGTATATTATATTGTCAATGATGAATGAGTCAATTTGTGAAACTTATTTATTTGCATGTTATAAAGTTTTATTAAGTTTAGGTTTGATTTTTCCAACGCCGTATAATTTTATCGGAGGAATAATTTTTATCTTTTGACAGTTCTTCCATACAAAAACTGTCAGACTTCAATTTTATTCCACGAATAAAAATTATCTTTCGATTGAAAAATCAGCCCTTAGTGTCGTGTTGTGCTTATAACAAAGCCGTTTTTTTACTTTAGTGAGCTTTACGAAATAAGATGAAGACAATTTATTATCTCTATGGAGTTTCAAGTAATACCTAAGCGCTGTTTTCATCGCTATTACAATTTGTTTAGAGCGAAATAGTATTCTAAACGAAAATATAGTCAAAAATATTTTTCTTATTTCGAGATCATTTAAAATAGTGCTACCTAAACTATTATTTTAACCTGGTTGAAAATACTTCATAATTTATCATATAGCTATTAAATCAGTTCCGATATTCCTTATTTATATTTAACACTACAAACTAGGTATAAACATTTACCCCCCTATTCATAAAACTTATCAAACCTATTTTAGTTAAAATGGGGTTTGTCTCTTTCTTACACACAGAAATGACAACGTGACAGATAAAGACAAATGTTCTATAAACCTATTTTAGCTAAAATAGAGATAAAATAGGATTATGAATAAGGGGGTTATTTAATAGAACACAATTGATTAATTGTTGCACTTTATCTTTCCCTGGGTCCCATAGTGGTGAGGTCGATAGAATGTTGATATACAAGTAGATGATTGAGATATAAGTAATAATATAATATCAATGTGTACCTACATCGCTTGTAGATAAGCAACAATATAACAATCTTGATATGTAAATAATATAAACTAGAGCATTCTATACGTCTTATTTATGCTATTAAGTCTATTCTAAAGTGATGTAGGTACGTATGTTTGTGCATGTGTTTATGCTCAGAAACTGCTAAACGTAAGCTACCGCAGACGTAGTATTATGGAAATTGTAATTAATTAACAATACACCACACTACACCGGTTAAGCAGACGACAACCTCATAGGTTGAACTGCGAGATGCCATTACAAAAAAAAAACACCGTCTACATTTATATCTGTAATTCGTATGGTATAATAAAGAGTATTCTATTCTAATGACAGAGTTCGTTGCGAATACCTATTTGAATTATACATTTGCAATTATTGAAATACAATACAAAATGTTTAACAACTACCTATATACTGTTTTAAAAATAACCTGCATTCACACGGAAGTGTCTTACTGATGAATGAATTTCGCTTCATTTATGAACTCGTAAAACAATGTTACTTAAGTTTGATTTCATTAGCTTAGCATATCTTCGAATAAATCTCATGTAAGTCAGGCGGTCAGTAGGTGCTTGACTGGTAAGAGCTGATAATCTAGAACTCCTGTGTCAAAAATTAGGTCAATTGTCGTAAAAAATGAGACATGTGCTTTATTTCATTTAACGATTTCGATACGATAGAGAGGTATGGCAAAGTCTCGATTTTCGCTTTGATAAAGTGGGAACGAGTTCTCGCATTGTTTCCAAAGGTGACTTTTATATACCATTCAATAATAAACTGGGTTTAAAATAATGCCATTTTATATACAGTTCATTGATTTAATTCAGCAAGATTGGCTACATCCCAAATTTGTTCCAGAGAAAGAACGTCTGGTCAAGATAATGTAACGATGGAATCGGTTGGCTATCGTTTATTTATTCTAAAAGGAATACCAACATCATATACATTACAATACATACATACATAAACTCACGCTATCTTCACATGCACAGAGCAACTACAGAACGCCACGAGCTACGATCCTTATATACCCCTTGTGCTTCGTTTACCGTATTTCTTATACCTGGTCGTACCATTACAATATTTAATACAAAAATACAATTGAGATTTTCAGATTCAGAAAGGCACCATTATTGAAAAGAAAATCTAGTAAGAAAACTAAGTATTAATCATTTCCCCATAGTTACAAACCATGTTGTTGTTGCCGCCTTATAATTAACTTTACGATAATTCTCACAATTTATCATCAGTTATATGTTCTGTGTACTTTATGTAACATCTATGTATAATACTCAACAATACGTTAATATATCAAGACTCTACACAAAGGAAGTTATTCCACAGACATTAATGTCGCAATTATTTTTTGTGAAATAATGTCAAACGGCGCATTATATCGACGGAATCGTTGAACTTGCGTAGTAACAGGATGATTTTTGGAATTTTCGAAAGAATAAATATTCTCAGAGTAGCCTACAGATGTAAGTAACAGATGTAAGTACTGGAAGTGTGACTATAGCCTCGTCCCCTACATGGGACTTTTCACAAAACTGGTGAAATGTAGATGTAGTACCTACTCTACAATACTGTCTACTCTTTCGAGAAAAACAGACGTGATGCTGTGTCATGTTCATTTGGGAACATCCAGGTGAATAAAAGGAAGAGTTTGACTAAAATGTTGTGTGTTTGAAACCACTCGGAAATCGGGCAAGCATCCGTTATCAATCACATTGCGGAACTGATTGGATCGAAGCCTAAATAGAATAATGCAGATAACCCAGATTTCATATCCGAACTAGGTGGGTTTTTTTTTGCCAAACCTGTGATAATGACCACGCCATTGGACAATTGGCCTATAGGTCAATAATAAATGCCTATAATGTAGTGGCAAGCATCCCAGTTGCAGTTATCTAAATAATATCTACAGTTACGAGTCGAACAATAGAGAATTGTGATTGTCCGTGCTCAGCTGATCATTCATATTTTATACCGTTGTATTTTGATATACATCATGTGGTACTAAAATATTTATCCTTTATTAACGAAATACAATTGAATGGGAACATTTTTAATCGTTTCTTTTTGAATATTTTACTGAATCAGAATTAATTTCACTTCTAGTTAATACTAGTAATTAATTATTGGAAAAATTACTAAACTATATAGAGGTAATTATTAAACCCTTTTTAAAATTAATAAGTTAGGTTGGGTAAAAAAGCTCGCGTACAAAGTATAATGAACAAGAGTTAAAGTCAAAAATGACAATACAATGTTCACTGACAAACATGTAGTGTAGTGTTTATATAATTATTTATAAATTGAAAGTAAAATATTTTGTTTCGTGTAGCGCTGATACGACATGTCTGGCTGATTCACTCGTACACCGCATTCTGTTATTTTTCGTTGTTATCAATATATTTTATAATAATATAAACACTCTTTAATCAGCGCACACTTGTTGCAGTTGTTAGAAATACTTGTACACTGAAGATTCTAAGAAAATTTTATACTTGTAGAAAAAGTCCTGTGAAAGAATGTAGTGTGTCCTTTTAGAGTTTGCATGACGTAATAATTGTATCGAGTAATCGAGAAAGCTGGTAAAGCATAAGCATCGATATTTAGAATCGACGAAAGTGAGCACCATGTATCTATCACATAATTATTGTAATGTCATTACTTCATTTTCAATTAGTTTTACTAATTGTGGTATAGTCATTTTATTATGGGTCTTCACTTCTTCACTTCAAGTCTTCACTTATAATTTTATAATAAATCTAAACAAATTATTGTAAAACATTTTAAAAGAGTAACGGTGGCTCTCTTCTTGTCCACGCTTCTCCATACGAAACTAACTCTGGAAGGGGCGACTAGAAATTCTTGTAAATTTCGACGTTCGAAAGTGCCTTTTACGTGCCTATTTAAAATAAATGGTTTGATTTTGGCTTTGAAATTAGAGCAGTGTTAAGACTTTCTAAAATTCAGGAAATATGTACAGAGAGGACCCAAAGTAGTAAATAATGACGTTTTATGTATCAAAGCAGATCCCCCTTTGACAATGATTTCTCTCTCATATAATGCGTTCAGCAAACACATTGGAAACTAACGATTCCCGTGTCAGATAACTAGCACGCAATATTTTAATTCAATCATACATATATGCATGGCAAATTGTCATATTCAAAAGTAGTAAGGAAGTATTTTTTTATCAAGATTAGAAGTTTTCTATTATTTGTTACGCTGATACGTTTGAAGTATTATGGCGTACAGCCATCAATGACCAGGCAGGAGCATTCGGGTTACGAGTATTTAATTTATCCATGTATAAATTGTAAATACAAATGTTCTAGAAGTTTACTTTAAAAAATATCTTACGTGACTCAATATTTGAACAGTCTGTTTTCTGTTGTATGCATTCAATGTTGAAAACACCAATATCAATGCGGCGATCTCGAACCATAAAGTTATCTCGGCAGGTTTCACTTTTTAGGACGAAGCTTTTTTGGTGATTCAATAAAACCAAGAGCCTAAAATAATGGCGACTAGAGGCAGAATTTTAAAATGCGTATTGATCGCATTTACGATAAGAGTAATGTTTTGGTGAAATAAAAATAGACAAGTAGATTTATTGAGCTGTTTGCCTACAAGTGGTCCAGACAGAGATTAAGATACAAAAGTCTACCACGAGTTTTATCTTGGGCCTCTATCGTATCGGTTATAATCGATAAGCGGAGAAAACCTATCTCTCTACGGACTGAAATCGATAATTCAAAGATTGATTCGTCAGTTGTTTACATGTGACGTTTGTACATGCACTGTTATGTATCCAGACGAGTACTTGTGACATAATCACTTTTAATATAGATAGGAAGTAATGACATTCTCTCCGTGTCGCCCGCGCAGTTCAACAATCTTATCAAAAAGAATACAATAATAAGAAATATTCCTTCGAAACAGTTTGAATAGTAGATCAGTGATGAATGTTCTAATATATCTGGTGCGTGTGCTATTTCAAATATGTAATATTTTAGTTTAAAAACAGCAAGTTTAGTATGAAAGACTAAATCGAGTGTTTTGTGCATCGTAAACATATTTATCAATGGGGTAAGAATTCTCTAGTCGATCATTGTTTGAAATTCGTCACCTGTTGTCATTATTCTTTGTGTAATTTCTTGGAAACATAGAATCTCATTACCCTACGTCAGCGTGACGTAAATAAAAGATTGCTGAACTCTAGGTATGTGACCATGTGGAGTGCTTTAGGCTGGGCGTGTCATTTATTTAGAACAAAGAGTTAGTTTTAGTATAATATTATGACGCTCTAGTTAGTAAGAGCGTCAGGCTTCAGATGCGCATATTGCATTGTAATGAGTTAATGACACTATCAAAATAAATGGTTTGCGGAAAAATGCGGTTTTTAACACGAAAAAGGCAATGTATAATATGTATACTATATAAATTACTACCGAATTTGGTAGTCTAGTTCGTCTATTGTTAATCAACAATGATAAAATGGGCGCAGTAAACCAAATACAAGTAGGTGCTTACAACATACAATCAAAAGAATTGAGGAGAACGAAACAGGTCGGAACAAAAAAGGTTATGGGCGCAGGTCATCGATGTTACCAGCTCAATCACAGAATGAGCCACAAACACATGAGACCCATGTTTAATTGTCTAGTAATCGAACGACATTAAGAAGTAACGCCATTTTAATATAATGTAGATACTACCTACGAGCTTCTGAACAAGAAGTTTCAATTAACATTTCAAAAAAAGAACTGTCTGAAAAAAATGCATTTTCTAGACTACAGAATACTACAGATGCATAAAAGAATTTTAAAAAATGTCACAATTTCAGCATCGTGTTCGCCATTTTGTGTACTATTCACGAATATTTGTCAATAACATTTTATTTTGTGCAACTGCGTAGTAACCTGAGAAATAAGTATCCATGAAAAAGCATAGTCAATCAATGATCATCCTTTTCAGCAAGTAGGTACTTATGACCTGTCGAACGAACAGACTGATTATGTCGGATACCTAATTATCCTTATCTTTATTGTCTACTGTCTTTTGTCGAGGGAATAGTGATTTACATGACGCCTGTTAATCCCCGAGGTCCATTTCGCCCGTCATGTTTAAGGTCCTTGTAATAAGGGCCAGCCAGTCACCGCGCTTATTAACACATTCCTCATGGAAAAATCCCATAACACTCCCTGATCCCATTAGTATCTTCCGGATATATACGAATACTAGCTGCGCCCCGCGGTTTCACCCGCGTAACTTTCGATCCCGTGAGAATATCGGGATAAAAACTATCCTATGTCCTTTCCCGGGACTCAAACTATCTCTATACCAAATTTCATCGAAATCGGTTCAGTAGTTTAGGCGTGAAGAAAAGACAGACAGACAGAGTTACTTTCGCATTTATAATATTAGTTTGGATATCCGGAAGATACTACTGCTGATAGATAATAGGAAAAACAATTAACTACGAAGTTAATTGTTTTTCCTATTATGTAACAAATGTGTTGCATTGTTCCAGGGGCGCTCGCGGAGCGCGCGCGGCGGCAGGCGCGGGCGCGGCGTGTTGGGGCGAGCGACGCGCGCGCAGCATGCTCACCAGCATCAAGGGCTTCTGGAAGGTGTGCCGCTATGGCGACCTTTACATGGTAACGTATCTTCCTAGCTACATGATATACTTGCACTCCAAATCACAGTAAAGCAAGCATGTGGGTCTAAGACTGAACCGCTGTATGACGCCTCGATGTGACAGCTTACAAATTATGAAAATATAGCTTATCCATTCGATAAATTATAGTTCCAACAGTACGTCATTATTGCAGTCCGTACTACAATGTAGTATGACATCTATTTCCTAACATTTAGCTGTCAATATTTACGAAAATTCCTAGTGCGCAAGCTAACATACTGTGCTGCTATTGTAGGTGTTGTTACACTTACTTGTTACCCTTTTCAAAGAAAATGGACAAGGTGTTGAGTCTTTGGACAGAATAGGATGATGCTTTATTCAGTAGCTATGTTTTTCTGCTACCAATATATGTAGATTGACAATACGTATGACATATTCCACCTGCTCAACAATAAGTATTATTGGAAAATATTATCTATAGAAAATAACATAGCAACATGTCATTGTAATGAATCCCGCATAGCTGTCAATTAGAAGACCACTCGTATCAATTACGTTTTTTATGAATATCTAAGGACTGCAGTGAATATTTTTATGAAAGTACGAGTTGTAAACCTCAGTGTTGACTTTATGCCTCGATCCTGGCCTTAGCCCCAGGGTCCTTTAATCGATATCTGAAAGTGTGGCGAGTCGTGATGACCGGCTACATCTCGATATCCTTTCAAATATCATGTTCTAGTTTCATTTACGTTCGTGTCAAGGGCAAGGTGAGATAAATTTATTTGAAAACACTGAATTTTGCAATTCAATAGTCGTTGGGTTTGGCAAGAACAATCGTAAAAGGCAATTATATCATTCAAACGCCCACTTAGTATCGTGTGAATTGCGCTCGACGACGCAGTTTCACTTACAGTTTGGTAATACTTTGATCATACAATATTATTTCAAAGTGTTAATAAAATTAGCCGATAAATTGCACGACAATTATACGAAGTAAAGATTTTAATTAAGATAAATGTTGTGGACAAGTACAAATAATGTCCACTGAAATATTGAATGACAATATTTATATTCACGTTCATTTCATGATTATACAGGTAGTAAGTACTTCATTTATTATAGTTTATTTGCATAAGTAGGTACATATAACATACATTTCTTAGTTAATAGTTCTAGTTTTTATTGCATATCGGAAAAGATTTATTTGTCTTTGTATTTAGACTAGGTAGACAAAACTACTTTGCATAAATTGGTACTTACACGTTTCTTTGGTTCCTAGGTCAACAGGGAAATATCGAAAATGGGCCAACTTTATAATTATTATTGTGTCGTTACGGAAATCCGGACCGGTTATGTTCCGGAACTATAATAAAACTTAATAAACTTGAGATAATAATAGTGACAGAATTAACTTTAGATTAATTTCGGATAGGACTACCAGGAAATCATGAACACGAAGCGGTTCGCTCTCGAGCTTCACATAATGTTAGATCATCGGCCCACGATCAGTGACGTAGCTACGGATATCTGGACGAACAGTAATCCTCACGAGACTTGAACAAAACTGGTTTCACACATGTTCTAGAAATATATGATCACCAGCAATTAAATCTGATTAGACTAATTTACGAACAAAATTAAAAAAAGTGTTAGTAGATATAGATAGTTCTATTACGAAGAGGTTTTATGCTTATTTAATAATATTTTCCTACACTTATCGATAAAGAATAATGTTTAATTAAGATATCTAGATCGTTTTCTGTAGGTAATTGACAAATAAATGAAGAAACTCCAGAAAATTATTTCAGACTTTTCTCAAACGTCTGGGAAACTACAATAGATAACTGATGATGTCAACCTATTATGATAATATTGTTTTTATTCAAATAATGCTATGCATTCTACAGACAAGAAGTTAAACAAAAAATCACATTCTAGAATACAAACGGACAGTCATTACGACGGGTGACAAAGTATAAACATTAGCACGATATTAACTCACCGATTGAAATTACATACGATTTTTTTATGATGAAGACGACATTTTTTTGGTTCTTCATTAGGTGTATTTATGAGAAGAACTCGAGGTCTAGACTAAATTCGGTCAATCCTGTGTCAGGACCACTGAAATTTTAAATTATAGCTTTATTGTTACAGTTTGTTTAAGGGTGTCAAATCAATATCTAATAATTAAGAGCCTATACTACCTCAAATGGCTTAGCGTGATCCTCCATTATGTCGAAAATACTGCACCATTAATTTTGAAATAAATATATGGTAAAGTTGAGGATTAATGCTAAGTCTTATGTTAGACGAAAACACGATTCCATAAAATTTTCTCGATAGAAAATAAATCCAAAGTTACTTCTAACCCGAACAATAAACCGCTGGTATTAAAAAAATACTTCAAATTAGATCATGAAACTTTACATACTAAATGAACTTACTTTAAAGCAGATCTAATGTTATTTACTTTTTTATAATTACCATTATTTTCACTGTAAAAAGCAAATACCTAAACCTAAACTTTTGGCGCTGCCTGCCGCCCAGCACCGCACTCTGTCTTGCTCTCACTCAGTCAGCGAGCAGTATCGTATGAGCGAGATAAAGAGTGAAGTTTAGCTGAGGTAGTATAGGCTCTTAGATTAGGATCTGTGTGCTGGTAAGCAGACAGAGAGGAGTTGCTGGGGAGTTTGTTGCGCCACTTCTTCTTCCCAGCTAAAACACGAGGAAGTGTTAAGTATCCGGCGTTTTAGGGGCTACCTTTTGCAGCTTTGACGATCAAAAAGTGCTGATTTAATAAGATTTAATTAATTAATTTCCTAATTTGAATTTGGTTTTTAGCATAGTCACCTACTAACTCACATACCAAGAATTCCCTATATTTAAACACGAAATTAACATAACATTAAAAGTATCAAGATATTGTACATCAGTTTAGCATATATCATAATTGTAGATACTAACAATATGGTTACATAAGAGAGTGGCCGTGAGGCGGTCAAACCGCCGAGGTTTGAGGCTGTCCGTTCAAGTTCAATAACGCGATTCGTAAACGAATGACCGCCGACAATGGTGCGCCGGCGCACCGAATTACACGCTAATTATGCACCTATTTAACTATTGACAATTATTAATAATTAAATAACCTTGACAATTCAAAAGTGCCTGTAATTGGTTTAATTGAAATAAATGCTTTGAGTTTGAGTTTGACTATGAGTGGCGTCATAATAGATGGTAAATGGGCTGCCTAATGCGATAATGAGGTGCATAAATGGCTTTTTAAAATGTTGTATTTGAGAAAATTGCAGTTTTAAAGATACGTAACTGACTTCCGTTCTTCCGAGAGCAGATTACTAATATGAATCGAACAAATTTTTTATAGTAGCAAACTGATTAACTTCCTGTTATCAAAATAGTAACGGAAAAACTATATTTTGGTCTACTTCCTGGTAGCGAGTAGATGGACATAATACCGATATAAATATACGTTTATGTAGTACATATAGTACGTTGGTAGTAAACAAAACGTCAATGAAAGTATATAAGTAAGCGATAATCAAGGTGATTTAAATCTGTCTTTATTATTTAATTGACGTAACGGAAGCGGAAGGAGATACAGCGACATTTTATGCCACACAAGAAACTGTGTGTGTTGATAATAATTTCATAGCCAGAACAAACGAGAAATGTCGGGTTCCATAGGTTATTAAAATAAAGTTGAGCATAGCCATACGTAAAAAAAAAATACGCGGCGGATTGAGAAAGAGGTACTTTTATATTGTTTACAGCTGATAAGACAATTTTTGTTAGATCAGATGGTGTGATATTATTATATTTTTCATAATTATCTACCTATGTTTGTTACATAGTTCGGAAAAGGCTGGGTAGATCATGATTATATGTTTGTTTTTTATGAACTAATGGAACATCATCACCACATTAATGTCTATTTGTTTTATTAATTTCTTAAACAGTTTGTGGGTTTTTGCATACCTATTTTAAATTATTTAAAATGGGTGATCTCCCTTTTTTAACACTTGGTTAAGAAAATGTATTTAATCAATCGAGCTATGACTAAACGTATAAAACACTATCGGAACGAATTTCTTTAACAGAGCTTGCGGTAGGAGTAAACTGGTAGAAATTGTCTCGTAACGAAAAAGCGTTATGCCACCTCCATGTGACTTTTATTATTTATAATAGAAAGAGGCACAGAGAGAGATATAGTTTTCATGATTTTCGAGGGTTTTGAAGCCAATAGTGAGGTCAAATATTTCTAAGATGGCGGCTGCGAAAATTTCAATTTGGATTTTGAACTTCGTTCTCCCGACGTTTTTATTTCGACTTTCGTTACGATCATAAATCAGAATTTTGACAGAGGTCTGACCATCGATCTTTGTTCGGAGATGGCTTGCTCTGGATATAAAAAACTTTGTACTGATTTCGATTTAATCGCATAAGAAACTCAACCTACCTACCATTCTGTTTAAATATCGTTAGGTATTTGACAAAGTGCGAGAGGTGATTTACCGATAACCAGTATGTTTTTATTGATATTTAACTTAGCCATTAGTCACAGACATGCTCTGTTTATTTACTGGGGCCATTCCGGCCATTATAATATGTATAAAAATGTATTTTCGACCGATTGCAGAACATGAATGCCTAGTACCATTATGCGATTTTTTAATTAAATTAACAGTTAGATTTTACCGAAATTAACTAAATAATTTATAAGCATTTCAATAGACATTGATATATTATATTTTCTAATGTCATAGAATCTTGTCAACATTAATTAGTACGTAAAAAATGTATTGGATACGTATTAAAGTCTTCGGAAGCAACGTAAAGAACCCGTAGATTTTGTACTTTGTTTCATGTGGCCATATTACTATATTTCTAGATCACTGGGCACTCAATGACACAAGTAGCACATTCTCTGAGGTGAAACACCATGTATATCTCCTTTCTATCGAGAAATTAATAACTTACTTTTAAACTAGCGACCGGCCCTACTTCGCACGGTTTATATCTACGACTTGAGAACACATCGAGATTTCCTTAGTATTTTAATTTTAATGTATTGTACAAATTTCTGCCCTACAGTGGGACAATACAGGCTAGTTAGATTAGATAGATTATACACATAAACCTTCCAGAATAAATTCTCTAAATGATGTTGAAAACTGCAACAAAATGCGTAGCGTATTTATAGAAGAACAACGTGGCCACACAGACATACTAAAAAGCTTCGTAAAGATGTTCTACGGAGTTTTTTAATTTGATATAATTGAATTATTTACAATTCCAAACAATTTGTTCTTGATTAAAACAATATGCTGATTACCTACATAAGTTATTTTCTTAAGAAAAGAAAATGTGATGTTTATGGTCAATTGTAAGCAAAAATAAATATCTAAGTAGTTATAATTTTCAATCAAGAAAATCTGTCTCATGCTTAATGAATATATTATTTTTTGCTAGCTTGCATATATTTTAAACAATACCTTCTGAATAATGTAGACAATAATATGTGGTCCCTATTTACTATTTAGCATATCATCAACAAAAAAACCTTATTAATTCATCCGTGTATCCACGAGACTTTTTGCGACAAGCAACCCTGAATGAAAAAAAAAAAATTAAAACATATGTCGCTGACCTGTTAACATGCCAAATCATTTGAGAACGTGGGTATAACAAATACGTAATAATAGATTATTTTGGGTTCACTGCCACTGAAAATACGCCTTAACTACGTTATTGGCTGAAACCGCTACGTGAACACGTAAAATCGCTGTTAAAAGTTAATGACAAAATTAACGTGGTTTAATTAAAAACTATGACCAAAATGGCATTGCTAATAGCATAGTGATAGGATTTAACTAATTTCCTTTGAAAACACTTCAGTTAAACATTTTGCTTAGAGTACCTACATTGTTATTAAAACTTACTGAGAAACATGCAAGTGGACGCTCCATGACAAATATGAAAAAGCTTTTATATAAATAAAAGCTCGCAATTAGTTCACAAGTACCAGGCGCACATAAGCTTCCAAGAAGTATCTACAAGTAGAGCTCGGAGTAGTCAGAGTGAAGGCAACACAGTATCGGCACGGTCAAGGTTGCCTACATGCGGGTTACTACTCTACCACGGTGTCTTGGTCCACATCCTTCCGATATTATGCGAGCCTGGTAAATGTATTGCAGAATTATAGATTGATTGATTACATAATCATTTAATAATTATTTTGTGTACCTAATTCAAAGAGAATAAATGAGTACTCAAAAAAGGCTTATTATTTAGAATTCAAAAGAAATATACAAGTGTTATAAAATACTTTTTCACTTCTCATGCTCTAAAAGTCCGTCTTTATGTTGTGCTTAGGCGACATAAAATCGCTTTTTATGTTCTAGTGCATAAAGTAAAATTTTTTTCTAAGACTAAAGTAATCAGACCCAACAGCCACACGCACAATAAAACTTCGCAGATTAAAGTCGTGATTTATTTCATTTTCTTTAATTTATACCACTTCCATGTTTTCTATCGTTAATTTAATGAAATCAGGTAAAATAGTTGTCATTTATTATTTGAAAAGGCAAAGAAACGTTTTCATTTTTTGGCAGTATGAAGTACCCCAAGTCGAATGACAAATGTTGAAAATTAAAAAAAAAAGTTTTGTGGCGGTATTATCTGTGGTGGCGGGAATTAGCTATGGATGCAACATTTTTGATTAATTATGTACTGTACATACTTTATGCCTGTTTCATTTTCTCGCAATCGAAGTGAAAAGCAGAGTGTATAACTCAGGCATAAACGAGCCATTTTACCCCTCGACTTAACTATCCACCCTCGCCTGCGGCTCGGGTGGATATAAACGTCTCGGGGTAAAATAGCTTCTTTTATGCCTTAGTTGTACAATCTACTATATATTTTTCTTTTCTTGTTACAATCATCATTTTGCTACGCAAATAATATTTTTACTTGAATTTAATTATAATTATTAGAACAACCTGCAGTATTAAATTAGATCAAAACTTAAGAATATACAATTTCTAGAATTCACGAGAAGTCTGTGTGTGTACGATGTCACATATAGAAAATGTGACCCGATAAACTGTAGGTGAAAAACATACATGGCCTTACGTTCACTCGGGCCGTTATCGAGTTAAAGTAACTGGAAATGTCATTAAATGATTGATAGCACTGCGGAGTAATTGCGTAAAACACTAACAATTGCAATGTCTTTTATTTTGACAATTCGACAACATTAATTGCGTTTATTTACATTGTCGAGCAGACGAATTTTTAAATTATATGAAGCAATGGATTACGAATTTCCTTCAAAATCCTTCAGACTGTGGAAAAAAGTGTGTTACCTACGCAATTGGGGTGCTGGTAAATTTTTGTGATCAGCTTTAAATATTCTCCTAAACACTACCTGGTTTACTAAGTAACCACTGTTGCACTATTAGATATTAACATTTGGAAAAATCCAGACCATTAAAAATATTTATAATTTTTATTATGGAGGTATATATTCGGAAAAAATACCACGTTTTCTATTCTAATTATGTTATTCTAGATCGGTTTGTTTCGCTAAAAAGTTAATTTAAACATATTATTATGTGTGTGTCTAATAAAAATGCATGTGAATCACTGACCAACGAATTGAGACATTTATTTTTTAATGACGGCTCTTCCATGGTATCTTTATTTCATTATGGTGGGTTATAAATATATATAAATGAACCGCGGATCGCCCGCAGAGGCCAGTACATACAAGGTATTAGATACAATAGCCAGTGGGAATGTACACTGATACAGACAAGTATTTCGATTCCATCGGAGTTTCCCTCACGGTGAGTATTTTTTGATAGAATGCAAAGTTGGCCCTTAGAGAATTTACTGTAGGTATATGAGTATTGTCATAGTAAAATAGTAATGACTTTGCTTCATTAAACTTTGCAGTATCCAAAATAATACTGGAAAGCTTCAAAATGATGTAGCTTTTCCATTTTATGACACTTTTTTTTTAAGCGTAGTTCACATGGTACTTATATTGAACTTTCGTATTTTTTCTTTTAAAAATAGTCTTATTTCATAGACCAGCGGGGCAATTGCGTAACACTATCAATCGGAATCGGTTTCATTTTGACAGTTCAACAACATTCATTGCGTTATTTACGTGTTGAGCAGACAAATTTTTCGAACTTATGAAGCAATGGATTAGCAATTGGCTTCGAAATGATTCTGATTCCGATTGATAGTGTATTACGCAGTTAAGGTGCGGTTTCCAATGTTTCAGCACGTGTGTAAAACACGTGCACAGAAGATAGTTATAACGTTAGGCTCGAAACTACACAAACCTGTGTTAAATGTGTGATTAATCACTTAGCAGACAAGTTTTCAGCAATAGTAGATACCTACGTCATTCATTTAGTGATTCAACCCAAGATAGATAGATAAATTCATTTATTTGCCTGAAATATGATATTTGACAGATTTTATAACACATACACAATAGTTCTTCATATTACGCCTAATAAATTCGGCATGCAAATATTGTGACAATAATAATAATTCTAATTATCGTCAACACGTCACGATATTTGTACGTTCTCACCTACTACCTATTTAATTTTTCATATCAATAAATACAGCTGTTATGCCTTGTGTAAATGAAATAGCAATTCGATGCGGGCCTTAGTTTAAGTACGCTTTAGTCATGTGTTACGTAATCTTATACCTATAATAGCTTCTGCACTCAACTTCGTCCGCGTGAAATTTCTTGTTTCCCCGACCCACCCCATCGCATCGCATCACCGCCCGCGCTATCACTTTGTTGTCGCTTAGCGTTCTTTATGACTTTTTCTTTTTGCTCGGCTCCTAAGGGCATAGCGTAATGTTAAATAGCCGATAGCCTTCCTCAAGAATTGGGCTATCAAGTGCAAAAATAATTTTTCAAGCCCGATACAGACAATTAAAGTGCATTAAACAAAAAAAAAGACGGGTTGCACTCCGGGAGTGCCGGCAGAAGTGAAAACTTGAATATTAATGTTGAAATAAATCAATTATTAATTGAATTAATATAACTAAGTTTCTTTCACTATTTCTGCGTCACTTTTTTCATTAATCGATGCACTTTTTTCAATTTCCATTTTTTTAAACACTTAATATACACGAATTTTACGAATACACAGCAGTGTGACTACTACATACACAGACGGTCGAGCGATCAGCTGTCCATCCACGTCCGCGTCCGCGTCCACCATCACCATCACATCACATCGCCATCACCATCACCATCGCCATCGTATCGCAATCACCATCGCCATCACCATCGCCATCACCATCGCCATCGCCATCACCATCACCACCCATCCATCCATTATCGTGTCTCACTTTATTCACTTCGGTTGGCGCCGCCGTAGAAAGAGATGGGGGGGGGGGGGGGAATCTCTCCTGACGGTCACGTGTCCTGACGCGAGTTTAACATTTTTTACCCATTACAAAAAGTGTTCAACGCCGCTAAAGAAGTTTTCACTTCAAAAATAAAAACAAACAAACTCTTCAGCTTTATTAGATACTAGCTGCGCCCCGCGGTTTCACCCGCATAAGTCTCGATCCCGTGGGAATATCGGGATAAAAAATACCCTATATCCTTTCCCGGGACTCAAACTATCTCTATACCAAATTTCATCTAAATCGGTTCAGCGGTTTAGGCGTGAAAAGGTAACATACAGACAGACAGAAAGAGTTACTTTCGAATTTATAATATTAGTATGGATTATTATAGATATAAAAAAAAAATCTGTTGTTCTTTTTTCTACGAACGAAACATTTATAATGATTTTTTTTTTATTCGTTACTTTTCCGACCTACTGTAACTTATCAATTTCAACGCATCTTTTCTTGTCTTTTAGTTTTCGTATTCGGATCGAAGGACCCAAGTTTCATGATTTAGTTATTTTACCAGTTGTTTTCACACAATAAAATTGCAAAAACATCGCGGGTCACGCGAAACAATCAGCAAGTATTTAGTTATTTACAGTAATTAGGGTCCCTCCACATACGACAAAGTAATGGTCGTTAGCACAATCATAAGAATCGTTCGCCAGTTATATTGTTCCGGTAGTTGACTGCCATTTATAGACCACTTACACGCATGTAAACTGATTTTAATGTGCTTTGATATTACAGGAAAAAATCACAACTATGCACATGAAAAAACAAAACAGTTTCGTAAAATGATTAAGACATAATTTACATTTTAGTGTGTAAGCGTTCATGAAATTCGAGAAATACCTGAAAGTGTCTTTTTCATCATAATCAGCCTATAATGTTCTCATTGCTGGGACACAGGCCTCTTCTCTTCGAGAGGGAGTGGGTTCTACCACGTGGGCCCACTGCGGGTTGGTAGATGACACGTTTTCGATTTTTTTTGGTTCTAGGACGTAGCTGTTTCCTCACGACGTTTTCTACACCGTTTTGAGAGCAGTGGTGATGAAATTATTTACACAAAGTAAAACCTGCCTGGGTTCGAACCCACGACCTACAACTCGAAACTCAGGCGTTTTTTTTTTCATATTATTTTCTTATTAAGTGCGTAAACTTTTTGTTTACCTATCCATTTTACAGTCTTGCAAATTATTGAAATAGATCACAACAATACTATGAGCAGAAAATATAATAAATAAATAAAATAAAATATGATCTTATCAAAATTATCATTTCATTTTATTATGAAAGACGCCTTTCTAAGGCAGACAATAGAAACAGTACGACAAAAAGTACAAACAGACCTATTACCTCAAGATTGGTAGACAATCGACTATTAATTAGTGTAATGAGTGTTCATCGACCAGGGAGACATAGGAATGTATGTACCGCCTAGTGGAGCACGTGGCCACAGCGGTGGACTATAATTTTCCTTTCTGTGCACGTTTTAAGATAAACATCGGTGTTGACGATTACCTAGTCACTGTTGATTTTTTGTCGCTGTCGTTTGGTACAATGTTAATGATTATTTTTCATAGATTAAAAAAAAATAATAATATTCCACAACTATCACACAACGCCATCTAGTCCCAAGCTAAGCAGAGCTTGTGTTATGGGTACTAGACAACTGATAAACATACTTATATAAGTATTTCTAAATACATACATATTATAAAAAAAAATCATAAATAATAAATATAAAAAAATAATAAATATCGTTTTACCAGAGGTTTTTAAATATTTCAGACATTTTTTTCAATTTTCTTTTACTTAGATATTAATTACAGTAGGAACTTTTCATGAAATAGCCTGCTTGATCAGTTTTCTTCCAAAATATTACAATTTTAAATTTCGTGAATATTATCGAGTTTTCAGCTTCTTGAACAGTTACAAAAGTAGTTCGTTTTCTCATGCCCCAATACCAGTATTGGGACAGGCAGTAGTCTTAACGCTCTAATTATTTGATTGCTTGTCTATCGTTACAAACAGGATGACCTCTGTACCGGATTCTGTCACTTCCTAGTTAAATAGCATTTGTGCCATTATCGACTGAATAATGTCGTTAACCCAAAAGATAATTATCTAAGACTTCAGTGAGTTTATGTGAACCTAACAAGTGACTAGTAGGTATGTTTATTTTAGTCGTTAATGTAGAAATTGTATAGAAACATGTGAGGTGAGGACAGCTATTTGCGAGACCAGCGGACGTTAACGATACCTTCTGCGATAATTTGATATAATTACAGAAGTATGTAATGAAGTTATTATGACGATGTATTATTGCGACAAGTTCGCCAGTTCAGTTAAGAACAGCGTAACTGCGACGCAGGTGATACTGACTTGCATGTTGGGTTGTGTTAATTTTACCATTCCGTTAATTACGTTGACGCACACACTAGGTACCTAGTGTGTGCGTCAACTGTAGTACCTTCATTAAATCTATGATCCTTGGAAAAGCTTTATTCATTTAGCACATAAATGACTAGCTGATGCCACAAGCTGTAGAAAGATACACATCTGTATGTTTATGTAAAGCTGAAAATTATCGTTCTCAATCTTTCTTAACGGTTTAATGGAAGTACCTAATAGCTTAAATTGATAAGAAAACCATATTTAGATCAATAATAGACGAGTCATTAAACACTTATGACGCGATGTTATGGTTAATATTGATAATATTTTCTTACGTATAAATCTGTTTTAATGACTTCACAAGTCTGTACTGGAAATATTATGAAATGTAAGCCTAAAGAATCACCCGTAGTTTTACATATGTATCCAATATTGTTGACTTTTACTTTACCAGGAGTTTATATATTCCAGGTGCTGGCGGCACTGGCCGCGCAGTCCATCAACATATCGGTGGGGTTCTGCCAAGGCTTCTCTGCGGTCCTGCTGCCCCAGTACACACATGAACACCCCACGATTTCGTATGAGCAGAGTTCATGGATCGGTAAGTCCAATTTTGTATATTTAAATGCCATAAAATGCCGATTAAAAATCAAAGCTGTAAAATTGCGAAAATTTCTTGTTATAGAAAAGTTGAACCCTCATCATGCTCATGACATTGTCAAGGCACTATTTATCTAACAGTATTTGTCATTATGTAAATAGTGTTTGTTTTCTGAACAAATGTCTTTTATTTATAGAGTGCAGTAAGCGTGATCGTCTGAATACTATTGTAGTTACAATGAGTTTGATTAATTACACAAATTATGTCCATAATGATTTGAGATTATTTGTTAACTATCTGTCAACTTCGTTTTAAAATATCACATGATATACATATAAAGACAATTCAAACGTTCTCATTGTCTGAACAAAAAGCGCTTCCTAAATTTTAACGTAATTTTCGCGAAACGATTATCATGATACTGTGTCTTTAATGGTAGATAATCATGGCAAAGTTTAAGAGTACATTAGCTGGGTATTAGTAGTACTATTCGGAATATAAAGAAAAACGTAAACAAAGAGATTGAAAGTGACGCTACCGGCCACACTGAATGGGCAGTGCTGAACCAATGTTTACGTTTTATTTCGGGAGCGGCGCCGATGCCAGGGCGACACGTGAGCTAGCGCAATGAGGGCGCTAAAAATAATGTTCTGTCACACAGGCACGTTTTTATTATGAAAGTGAATCGGAAGCTAGGTATGTACAATCGGTGTCTGAAACTAAGTCAAGAAGAGTTTGAAATATAAAATATCAATGTTTTTGATAATAACCAGGCGTGACCGAGGACGCGCGGACCAGAGGACCAACTTCAAATTAATTCTGGTCCGTCATTCCTACAACATACCAAATACAGTAGACAGATACGAGTATTATCAATATAATGAAAGCAACATTTTGTTGACATTGCAAATTAAATATTGACGCGAACTGCCGACGTGCGCAAATGAGATAGCGTAGTCAAACACATCATTTGTACTAGGAGATAAGTAACACGAGGAGGTAGGGTCGTAAGCTTAGCGCCTTATGGCGGAGCACGCACGAATGGGAAGTTATGGTTATGATGTGTTCAAAGACCTGATCCTGATAAGGTTAGGCTTAGCATGAGGTTGGGATGCAAGATTTAGATAATTTTGGTAGTAAAGCGTGGTTTAGAGCAGTTGGTTGTTGATATACAAAAAAAACAATAAACAGTTGAAGATAAGGAAGTCTGGAAATAATATCACTGAAAATTTCTACCTCATAGTGTTTCTCTTGAAACAATAACAGAAGGTTATAAAATCAGCATATGCATCTAACCGCCATTGTTTCTTCTTTGCAGCGAGTTTGGGTGTGATATCAAACCCCATCGGGGCCCTGTTAGGCGGCATGATGGTGGATGCTGTGGGCAGAAGACTACTGCTCCAGTCCATTGTGCTGCCCAACCTGGTCGGGTGGCTCGTCATCGCCTTCTCGGAGACCTACATCTTCCTATGTATTGGAAGGTTCATCACTGGGTTTACCATCGGTGAGTTAGAATTCCAATAGCAGTTGATTCCGCGATTTTGAGTAATGTACTTTTTTATATGAAAATGATTTTATCTCCAAGTAAGAATAGAAAAGAAAATCTTCAATTGATTTCTGTCCCGTAAAAGCATATCATATTTAGATTGGTCATATATTGTGACATCACGAAAATTCGTTGGAATAAATACTGACTTAAATAAATAGCAGAAGTCAACTTATCTGAAACTGCAATGACGAAAGTCAACGACTGGTGAAAATTGGATGACTCACTAATTGAATCCTAGACAAACGAACCGTGGCAACTTTTCACGCTTTAACAGAGTTAATAATGAGATTAACTGTTCACATTGCAGGCATGTCAACGGTCTCCTATATCTACGTGGCAGAGATCACGACACCAGAGAAACGTGGAGTACTCAGCGCTCTCGGACCTGGCCTGGTGTCCACCGGCATCTTCATCGTCTACTCCCTGGGAGCCTTCATCCACTGGAGGAAAGTCGCGGCCATCTGTGCTGGAGTGTCCCTTCTAACACCGTTCCTAATGTACTTCGTCCCAGAGTCACCTCTCTGGCTAGCGTCCAAAGGGCAGATGAAGGAAGCCTACAACGCAATGTTCTGGCTCCGACAGAACAACAGCACGGCACAACAAGAGCTGATGGAGTTTACCAAAGATAGGAATGTAGGAGAAACCATGACCTTCAAGCAGAAACTCAACCTTTTCAAGAGGAGGAGTGTCGTCAAACCGTTCCTTCTACTTATCATCTTCTTTATATTCCAAGAGATGTCTGGCATCTACGTCATTTTGTACTACGCTGTAGACTTCTTCAAGTCCGTGGGGACCAGTGTCAATGAGTTCACGGCTTCCATCATTGTTGGTGGAGTGAGAGTGTTCATGGGCGCTGTGGGAGCATGTCTGATCAATAGCTTCAGAAGAAAAACCCTAGCGGCCACCTCAGGCCTGTTGCTAGGCGTTGCTATGCTTGGCGCGGCGGTCTGCGACAGTCTTAACGGACCTCCTTTAGTAAAACTTGCGTGTGTATTACTGCACGTGTCATTCAGTATGGTCGGGTTCCTACAGCTACCGTGGATTATGTCCGGGGAACTGTACCCTCATGACATACGAGGAGTCATGTCCGGGGCTACGTCGTGCTGCGCATATGTCCTCATCTTCTTTAACATTAAGACTTACCCTCAGTTAGAAAAAATGTTAACGAGCAACGGGACACTGTATCTCTTCGGATTCTGTGCACTCTTGGGAGCTGCGTATTGTTACTTATTCCTTCCAGAAACTAAAGGAAAAACTTTGACTGAAATTATGAGGCAATTTGACGATGAGAAGAAAGAAATCGATCCAGAAGTTGGGTTCACCACGGAGAAGCCGTGTACAATAGAAGGAAAACCAGTACAAAGGCGACACAGCGCCGGGGCTACAGTATCTTTAGAAAAGAAATGGACGCAAGATGAATGCAAGAAGACTTCAGACCACCGCGAGTGAACTTCACCGTCTTATGCTAGCCTAGTACTTTTAGTTTTAAAGAATAAGTTACCAATGAATTTGTATAGTTAACTATTTTTAATATTATTTTATATTGTTTGTGAAGTTTTGTGATCAGTATTAATTAGAACGATTTTTGACGTTTTGATGATGTTACATTCCACTAGTGATAAATAATTTTAATACAAGGTGACGACATAGGTATTTAAAGTTTTGCCTAGTTTTAAGTACAAATATTGGTGTAAAAAAATCGAGGCACTGAAGTGATTAATAAAGTAACTACTATTTTTATACCGTGTAGGTAGAGAACATTTTTATAGGTTTGTTATACTGCAATAAGCATTACTATTTATTCCTCATAGAAGATCTAGGTGTACCTAACAATATTTAAGAGCAAAAGCTGTATACAGAGTGAGTGATTGTATTTAAATATAACAAAAGGGAGGACTTGGATAACATAAATGAAGATAAATGCTGTGATGAAGTGTGAATAAAGGAGCGACTTGTTGACAATGTTTGTTTTATTTCAATAACTGTTGACCTGGATATGATAAGATATGCACTAAAGAAATGCGGTCAACGTTCAAGTGCATAGATAGCATGCATAGAGAGTAAACAGACAGAGTAAGATATATATGTGTATGTTGTACGAGTAGATGGCAAGATAAATATAGGACTACATCTTAGCACTTGGATATTAAACAATATCATAAAAAATATTGTAATACTAGACTTATGAAATATAGTTCCTAGTAGGTACTTATATCTTTTCCTACTAATACTAGATATAGTGTTCTTATCTTTGATCTAATCCATTGAATGTAGTAAGAAAGCCAAGGCTCTAAAATTATAGTAATGACATTATTAAAATTTAAATAACAGATTTCTGAAGGATAACTGTTTTGCACAAGAAATATTTTTTACGACGGATAAGAATATTGAGAATATAATTAATTAATTAATATATGTCCAATAAGGAGGTATCTTATATGAGAACTCCGAGATTGCTGAAGTCTATATTTTTCTAAAACATGGTATAAGTAGCGCCATCTATACTACAGACAGAAAACAACAATGGAGTTTTTCTCCACCAACAAAGAAGGTCAGATCAAAGCCTTTTAATACGGTATGCATTCACTAGATGGCAGAACACCGGTTTGTTGATTGTCCACGTTGAAAGGATTTTCGTCGTCTGAGCAATATTTTGCATGAAGAAAATAGTAGTCTTCATAAGTTAGCGATATTTTAAAAATAATGTAATTTCGGTATTGAAATTATTATATTTAATAGCTTTATTTATAATTTCTCGCGGTAAAATATGGTTAAAAAATCGGTATCACTAACCATTCGTTGAAAAGCATGAAAAACTGAATGATATCACTAACCTGGACTGCGGTATGCCATATTTGATGCCGACTCCAACCCTCGGCAGTGCCTTGATGACCTTCTTCACGGTGGCCTGGTCGGGGAACGCGAAGAATATGGACGCTGAAACATGGAGGGCACCTTATATTTTACGTGTAATAATACGTGTGGCCAGTCACCGGAGACGGGCAGCTGCGTCGCCGGTGTGGGACGGGTCTGCGATCACCAATCCGATTGACCTGCTATAACAATAGGTTCCTCTCTGGACCCTGCTTGAGTGGTCTATGCCCAGCCTTGTACTGCGATGGGCTGTCAATAACGGTTATGATAACAATGATGATAGTTTAGAAGCAGTTGTAGAATCGGTCCTTAGATACGCAATGCTGCCTTTACATTGTTTAACCTAATAGTTGCAAATAGTCGGTGTGTGTATTGCCGATAGAATAGTAACAGGAGATATGCTTATTTCAAAGCATTTTTTTTTTTGTCTACCATATTCCTTTCGGTTTATATTTGTATTTGGGGGCTTATTGGCGGCTAAAGGACCAGGAAACCAGATTTTCGCAGGTTACTTTATTTGCGTGCAGTGGGGGGATGCTGCCGCGTGCAATTACACTCGCGTGCATACATGCTAATATTTCTTTTTTAGTTCGAGGTCCGGTCAGATAGCAGTCGCTTCGTGTATAACATTCCACAGATGAGACTGGGAAGGAAACTGGAATACTCCCGATTTTTGTTTAAATGGTCGAGTTTCAAAATACCTACTAAAAAGAAGACATTGCATGCTTTCAAAATTTTGACAGCAATAGAAAAGTAATGATATTTAAAATAGGAAAACTAAATAGGTGTCAAAACGAACAAACATATAGTGAATTAGTGAACATCCAACAAACACAGCTTTGAAATGTTCTAGTCAATTTTTAATCCGAGCCCAAACCTTCGAGCTAGTTATTTTATTTTAAACTTTATTACGACTAACGTAAAGTTCTTGATACAAAATTGACATCTTAAACTCAGTTTTAAATTCAGTATCTGTGTTAAAAACCTTACCATCGACGAAATAAAACTCAAAATTGAAAAAATGGCTAGATGGTTTAAAAGTAGAAATGAGTCAAGATAAACCTTGTTTTATAATAAGGCCGGAGAGGTTTCCGATGTAGGTATTAAATATGTGGAGTTCTTTCCACAACATTGTCTTTCTCCATTGGAGGCAGCATTGAAGCTGACTTGCCTCGCTTGTTGTATGTTTCTTAAATGTGCAGCCTATTATTTATATGATAGAGTATGGTATACTCACTCCTGCTGGCGAGGAACATTTCGATGGCGACATTCTGCAACAGGTAACGGCGCGAGAATATCGCGCGGATCTCGCTGAAGTACCATTTGCCGTGCAGGTGCTCGCAGTATTTCAACACCTGGAAAAAAGGAAAAATAAATGTTATCAATCAGGATCATGAAAACAAAAAATTAGATATTTAGAGGGATCTTTCTCTTTTCTGGGAGTATGAAAAAGTTTCAGTGCTTCGTGTAATTTCAGATGCTATAGCATACCACATTTAGGAACATTTGATTAGGCACGATAAGTCTATGACAAAAATTGAAAATTCATTGAGTCTCAAAGAATGTGCGCAATTTGGATGAAGTAGTGGAACTGTGGAGCTGACGCTGCCTGTGTGAGCGTGCGTGTTCCATCGCCGCCCGTTCGATGTCCAGCGCGCACAGGATGGATGAAAACAGCACAAGATGTAATTTCTTGCTCCGTTGGTGTAATTGCTGTATGGAGTTCCAGTAGGAGGGTAAATAAATAAATAATAAATGAGTTTAATGAAGAAATTGAACCCGCGGTCCCGAATGCAGAAAAACAATCGTTTAAGGCCGGGTCACACCGGATGCGTAGCGTGACATGACGTGCGACGTGACGTGCGCACGCGCGTGCGAGCCATGTCACACCGGCCAAGACCGGCGCAGCACACGTCGCGCGCGCACGCAACACATCACGCAGGTAACTGCTGCACGCGCGTGCGAGCCACCTTATCAGCAGTCATATTGAGTTGAGAGCATTTGGCGAAAATATGTTAGACAACAGCAGTTCTTCTGATGAAGAAGCGTTATTGTTGCTACTATACCAAGAATCTTCTGCTGCTACAAAGAGACTGGGTCCATGATATTAATAATAGAAGAGAGGAATGCAGTTAATATCATAAACTATGCCGAGAGCTTGAGTCTTATGAAGATCTAAGATATAATTTATTTCTATGTTTTTCTTTTAAAATTGTCTCCATTGCGAAAAAAAACACTCGTAAACTGTATTCTGTTTGTAAATAAATACAACCTGCCGTGCGTGCGCACGTGCAGCAATGACCGATGCGTGTGCGTGCGTGCCCGGTCTGGCATCTAACAGGAAGCGCCCTATAATACAACGTCATCACTGCAGGCGCGTGTGCGACGTTGCCGTTCCGCTACACACGCGCGCGGACTCAGTTTGTGAGTAGATGCGGCTCTGCGTGCGTGGGTCACGGACGTGCACACGTCACGCATCTGGTCTGGCATCTTTCTTACAGTTTCATACATTACAACTGGTGCGTGCACGCGTCACGTCACGCCACGCATCTGGTGTGCTTCGCCCTTTAAACTTGAGACATTGCGCAAAACACGTCATCAGTCATTCAGTACCTAAATCCAAACCAAGCAACTTGTTTTTGGAAAACACGTTATGGGCACATTAACACCACAAGCCCTGAACAAACAAGCTGACAATTAAAATAACACGGTCACTTATCAACATTAAGACATAAAAACAAGTACCTATATGTTAGTCATAAACACGTCCGCAAGATGGCGTTGAAAAACGAAAATAGCCGAGAGTTTCCGAATACCGTCGTAAACGTAAGAACACGTCCAGTCGTAAAAAGTTCGTTAGTTTTAATTTATATGTACAATAATTGTGTAAATCAAGTGAGAGTACGTCTGTTATATTGTTTTAATGTGTGTTCAAGCGTTTTAAATAATGTCGTCGCATGATGATTTAGACTTCTGTATATTACGTACTAGCAGCGTCCCGCGGTTTCACCCGCATAAGTGTCGATCCCGTGGGAATATCGGAATAAAACTATCCTATGTCCTTTTTCGGTACTCAAACTATCTCTATACTTACCAAATTTCATCTAAATTGGTTCAGCAGTTTAAGCGTGAAGAGGTAACAGACAGACACACTTTCGCATTTATAATATTAAGTAAGTATGGATGTTTGTATATAGGTAAGGTTTTTGTAGACGCAAAGATTTATGAAATAGAGTGTAACATTACTTGTCTTCAATTTACGGTCGGCAAAAACATTTGCAAGCACGTCGAGTGACATTTCCTCCCGTGACTGAATGTATTGCTCTGAGTACCTCGGCTATGAATCAGAGACCTAGTCGGCCCATAACAATTGGCTCCCCACCGTCCTGTTTGATCGTAAATCTAAACATCAGCAGAAGTGCAGACTTGGCAAAACGCCGACATATTAGACTCAAGATGACATGATGGTTGCAAGGAACTATCATCACCTGTCAGATTGTCTAACCCAGGTCTAAAGTGTAAAGTGTCTAAACCGGCCAAGCAGACTAATTAATTACCGAATACTTGCAGGTGACTACAGATTTATTAACTTTTGTTGATTGAGAAGTATCTGTATGCAGTGTGAGTCAATGAAAAAGAACCTAACAGCTCCTATAGCAATCTTAGGCAATGGTGGTGGTAGACAATGGACATTAGCGTTGTAGCACATTCCTTTACTTTATTTGTAAAACGTTACTGTTCATAGCCCTTACGGTCGTCTTCCTCAGCCCTGATTGCTCTATTAGCAGCACTTTGCAGGGCTTCTACCTGATCGTTACCTATTAATGACGACTAATAGAGAAGTATGGAAGAAGACAATACATATTCAGCCGATCCCAAATAAATTAGGATAAAAGCAAGCGAATAATTAATATGATGATAATGTTACCTATTAAACACCCGTCTGACTTGCCTACAAAACCTCAAAACAACCAGAAATTGAAACTACATCCGATACTCCATTGTAACTACACAGCAGAACAAAAAAGCGCATTCATGTAAAAAGCACCCACGTGTCAGGTCCCATACAAAGAGCATGCACCATGCATGGGGTTGCTAATTGGCACGCGAGATGGATTGGCGAGAGAGCTGCACTGATTCTTATGGTGTAGTCTATGGGGCGGCCATTGTGTGAATGAGAAACGACATGTGGTACTAATGTGTGTGCTGATTTGGTTGTGTTCTGTTCGTTGGAGATTTTGTGTTGTGGAAGAGGTTAATTTGTTTTTTGTAAAATGATGAATGGCGGTGAATGAATTAAAAATATGAATTATTATGAATTTGAGAAAGTGAAGCCGTTCAAGGGAAAACGTTACGCAAAGGCTTGTAGTAAATACATTGGATGTATTAGTAAAACTTTTCCTAATATCTTTTCTACCAACAGATCTGTCAACTTTACATGAACAGAATAAAAAAACAAACAGGTCATTTTGGTCCTTAGTTCCGTGTTGCTTACTTTCGCTTGTAACCATTACGATATTTTAAATGCCCTATTAGGTACGCCTCTTCAAGTAGGTAGGTACCTAGGACAATAAGCACTCAACAAACATCCCATTATCCCCTTGTCCCGGGATACCTCTCGTATCAAGAGCACTCCAGTGCCCCCTGCCGCACTATACGTGAACTAATCATTACAACACAATATGACAATGGAACACCCTCTGAGTATTCTTGTTCACACTATAAACATGAATTTGTATTTAGCTGTGTGTTCAGTGGGGAGGAGAAATCGGGAAATTGTAAGGTGAAATTTTTTTGTGGAATTGTCACTTACTAGTATTTACTGCAATTTTTAGTAGGTAAGATGTTTATAAAACATTTTCTAATGTTTGTATCTCTGGAAGTTTTATTAGACGGTAAAGTGAGTAAGTTTAACAGATAAGTTAAAAATACCAAAAAAGTTGAAGTTGTTCTTACTGGGATAACAAAAACAAAACAAACATCTAAAACCAACAACCTCAAAAGATTTCGTATTGAACCATATTAATACTAGGGTAGCTGGAACGCGTAGAGGGTGTGGGTGCAAACGTCCACTTCAATTGTAACGCAATTTGTCAAGCACCCCTCGAACATCGGATACAAGTTCAAAGCGCCTATGACGTTTAAATAAACAACGAGTATTGTTTTATTTCGGTTTGTATGAATAAATAAAAAACAAATGAAAAGAGCTATCTTCGTTTCTATTTTTTTACATTTTGTTCTGACCTTAAATTCAAATATTCAGATTTTTCTTTCAGCCATTTTTGTGTCCAGATTCTGCATAAGCTGATATATTTTGTAATGAACCATTAAAATGCTGATATTCTCTAATCAATTCCTAAATCCGCATGGGAAACTTCCATACCTTATTTAAGTATTTATTAAATCTCTACAAGTTATGCGCGAAGGTTACTAAGCCACCCCTGACAAACAATGCTATTATCACCAAGTTCCCATAACTGAAGAGAGATGGTAGATCAAACGTTCAATATTAGATAAGTCACGCCCGCGAGTGATCGTGCGAACATTAGTAAAGGCAGTGCCAATTTTCATTCCATCAAAATACGCGACGAGTCTGCCTTTTGGTCGTAGACGGAAGGCCAAGGTGTAAATAAACCTATTGCCAATTTTCTAGTCGAGATTTGGAAACTGATGCAATAACTTGTAGGATTTACTTGTAATTTATTAACACTGTAGGTAGATAAAGGAAGATAATTCCTGTTTTCAATTCTATGAAAAGGGACCACACGGCTTAACGAATACATGTTTCTTTATTATAATTATATACAAAACCAAATCGAAACATATTCGTACATGTATTTAAAGCATCCTATTCAGCGGGATGCATCATGCAGTAACATCATTAGATCATAATGGCTGCTTGTCACGACACCGAGGGATGCAGGGCGCCATCCCGCGCGGTGGGAAGCGGACACGTGTATTCCTCACTTGATTTATTTGCTATCATACCATTATGAGAGCATTAAGCGAAATGTTAGATGAAATTATGTAGCACTTAAGTTTTTTTATTGTTTTGTTATGAAATGGATGCTTTCTCGAAAATGGTACCTACTGTGTTCGTTTGTTTCACTTTTATTTTGTTTCAAATCCGCCGGATTAATTTGGAATAATCTCACCGTGAAAACACAGGTGAAGTAAGCTTTAAGTGAGCTGTCACCTGAAGGGAAATTTCCGTAATTAAAAACGTTTAAAATGTAGTCGCAATCTCATCTCAGCGACAATCAATGTCAAAAATGTAGGGAAATTAGAGGTTTTTTGGACAGATTGAGACTGAGAAAAAAAAATTGCCCGTGAAGGGCAATTTTTTGACACTATTGAAAGCTTCACCTATGTTTTCACGGTAAGATTATTATTATATGCGGAATAGACCGGCTGGATAAGTTTGTACTACGATAAATGATTTATTTTCTGTAAGTAGGTTTGTACATACACTTTTACACGTCAATCATATTTTTTTGAAGCTAGATGGGGTCGGCGTTTCCTATCTGACTACTCTGAGAAGAAAGGCCGAAACAAACTCAGAGGTCACAGTCTCTTTTAAAGTCCAGACAAAATCTTGGTCACATCATGTGAAGACCATGTAGATTGGTGTTTGTCTTTTGAGGAAAGAACTACACAGATTGAGCGGACCTGTCCAGTCAGTGCACGCATTTGTCAAAAATCGTGCAGCTCAACTCAGAACTTGAGGAGCTCAACGATTCGACGAACAATAGTACAATACCAAAGAAAGGACATTTGGGTAGGCCGCGTAAATTACTCAAACTGCCAGATCATGATTAAAACTAACTAAGAAAGAAAAAAGAAATACAAAAAAAGAAATAACCCACATAGTCCTCTCATTCACAATAATTAAATAAAATAAAAATACTACTACTCCAATTAAAAGGTTAGGTTCAAATCGTTATCAATTTAATACTTAAGCTTTGTGAATTTACTTTTTTATTAGCAGATGTTATCAGCCGTTTTATTGACATCTGAAAACACAAAGGCGGTAAAAACTAGATTTATTGCAAGATAAGCAGAAACATTTTATAAAATAAATAACGCTAGAGTAATTACATGACATATTTTATAAAACCTACCAATAAAGCAACAATGCAGAACCAATTGCAACAACAATTAACATCTATTCCAAATAAATCTTTAAATAAAAGAATAACCTCATAAACTTAATTTAGTTCTCTGCGGACTTTTTTGTGGATGTGGTGGACTAAGCAGCAGGTTGGGCATGCGATGGTTATCGGGCCCCGTAAATAAGGGCCCGCGCGCGTGACAAGCTCGGCCATTAAGGGCCGCGGTGACGACCCGAGTCGCGACAAGACGCGAAAAAACGCCGCGCCTTTGCCGTGCGCCGTGTACTGGGTGCATAATAATGCAGGTTTTTATTTTAATTAAAGTTGCAAAAAATGTGGGAGTAACACGTAGGTGTTGCGGCTAGGGAACTTTGTAGTGTTATCGTTGAATTGAATTTACAGTCTAATTATAAAATTATTATAAGCTTATCGGATGATACCAAGTTAGTAGGATGTAATTATATCTTATCTATACAAGCTCATGCTTTTTTTTGAACTTTCAGAATAACTACTTTACAAGCAAACAAATCAATCGATACCGAATGTCGTTTTTCCTATCCCTACCATAACAAGGTGCGTCAAAAGATAGGAAATGTAAATATCAGGCTGTCACTACAGGTCCTGACGTCCGGAGTCGGACGAGTCGCTCCGATACTGTGTGTGTTATCTATCTCTAACAGGCGAAAGGTGGCGAACAACTGCCAACTATGACTCGTCCCTAATAAACTACCAATTAACTACAAAAGGACATTTTCAAACATGTTGAATTGAATTTTAATTCTATTATCGTTATTTTATTGTATGTTAATGTTTGATAAAGTTTACTATAAAATACTATTCCCCTTAAAATTTTTTTGCCTTTAACGATGGGCGCTTAAGTTAATGTTAAAGAATAATATTATTGAACTAATTAAAATAAATGAAAAGGGCGGGGACCGGTGCTGAGACAGATAATTTGCATAAATAATGAGCCGTCAGTTTATTATCAGTTGGCATCTTAAATCATGCTCTCATGTAGATTACAAGAGCACAAGTTTATGATGCTAACTGTAATGGCGTTCTGGCTGCCGTGCTTCGTGAATAATTGTTTAAGACAACAATAGTAGATTTTACGAAGAGATCGTGTATATCAGCTGGGTATGTTCCCGTGAAAGCATGGAGTGATTCGAATAAATTTATACGTAAAGCAAATAAAAATTATGATTTCTTAAAAATCATAATTATATGAAACTTGCGGCCCGCCCCAGCTTCGCAAGGGTGCAATTTTTTTTCGAATTTCCGAAATTGTCATTTATATAAACCTTTTCCTGGCAATACCGAACACAACAAAAATAGAATTATCCAATTTGGTGCAGTCATTCGGAAGTCATGCGCGTACATACATTTCGGCGATTCATTTTTATTTATATAGATAGATAGACAAATAAAATTCTTGAAATCAATGTCACTGGGTCTATACCTATTGTTTCAAGTAATTAAAGCATGAAAAGGGGGACAATAAGATAAGAAAGAGATGGAGATATGTTCTTTAAACAAATCGGATCCAAGGACCAGTGTCGACGAGAGAATATCTTTATGATATCTCGGTCGAAAAATAATTTAAATGTACAGCTTTACTTAATCATTTACTAGCCTTAACAAGTAATTTTTCGTGTATTCAGGCTGTGTGTTATTCACGGCTCGCCTGTGTCTAATTAACATCAATCCAATTAGTGAGTAACTAATGTTTATACCTATGTGTGTGTCTGTTGTACAAAACTCTAATTAAACGTCTAACAATGTTTTCCTGTATAGTTATTTGTTTGAGAAACTAATTTCTTTATCCATTTACGGAAGACTTTTTGTACAGGGAGTATTATACAAATCATTTTATTTCCTATTTTGTTTAGTGCCTGGTACTTGTTGACAGGCCTACACTGTCCTCCCATACCTATTAACACTGTAATTCGTAAACATTGTAAAAGATAATTATTTTTAAAAGAGTAACCGTGGAGTTTCTTGCCCGCTCTTCTTCATAGGAAGCGACCAATTGAAACCGTGCACGTAGCTTCTGACGTTTCGTAAGTTCCCATGTAGGTTTATGTTAAAAAAAATGATATCATTTTGAATTTCTTTGGTAATTAATTGAAAGAATAAAAATGATTTCGAGTACAGGCTGGCACAGTTTTTAGAAAGCGTACATATGTTTCAGTCAACGATAACTGGACATACTAAGGGACCAGTAAATTAGCAATTAAAGTTTAGCTAAGTTTTTTTTAGTATAGCTATGATTACCCAAGTGCTAGAAATGAACAATTTAAAGAATTGAAATTGATTCGAAACCCAATCAATCCTCAACAGCGAAAAAGCCTTACCTATATCGTAGTTTCGCACTACACCAGTTTCAATCCAAAACAACCGCTATCCCACATAAAGTCTCCTTACCTATATACCTACCAAGGAAGCAGGACCTCCAAGGGTACTGAAGGTATCTGGTTGATATTTATAGCGTGGGATCACCCCCGACCCGTCGCTTCCACGAACCCGCTGGGACCTTACCACGCATCCGTACCGAAGTACCAACGTATTCAAATTACACGTGAAAAACGATGTCGTTAACATCTTGTGGAAGGAGAGGCTTCCTCTTAGATGGGAGAGATACTGGAGATTTGTTGCCCAGGTAAAGATTTTAAAGACTATAGTAATGCTAGTGTTTCCAAGATCGATGTTACGTTCATTTTTGAAAAATATATTACTATGTTGAATCTTCACAAAGTTAAGATTTCGTAACATTTGTATATCAAAAAATATTTTAGACTACTTAATTTGAAAAGACCAAAACACCCATTTCAGTCATAGAAAATTGTCACACATCTTCATCTGATGTCCACAAACAATATCTAGTGCCAACAAAATCATTATTTCTCACAAACTTTTCTAGGAACTTCCTTTGATCATATCTTCATTACAATTATTTTCTTATTAACTGAAAGCTGAAGCAGTCTTACAGTTGTTCGTTTAATGCAGTGTTCGGTCGGGTGTCGGCGTCGTGTGAGGAAGTCCTAATTAAAACGCCATACATCACGCTCGTGTGAGGCGAGCATGCACCTCTATTACTGGTGATACTACTATGGGGTGTCGATGGTGTGGTACTAGGTACAAAGTGGTGGATGTAAATATTTTTGTCAACGAATAAAGGGCTTCTTTTTAAATCCCTCTATAAGATATGATTTGCTGGTAGAGGATGCCTATGGTGCCAAGTCCGCGTATTTACTTTTCACATAAAGTTAAATATAACATAAGAAACATAAAATCACGTGTTTATTCCCGTAGGGTTAGGCACAGGTTATAGTACACCCACATTTTGCCAGTTATGTTTAAGTCCCATGTAATTCATGTTCGCTTGCAGTACTTACTTATTTTATAGTTAATATTTTGAGCTTTTATAAAAATACTGTCCTTCTAAAAGCGAATGCTGATTTTATTATTTTTACAACCATTTAATTAAAATAACAAACTAAGGGCTGACTTCTCCAACGCCAGATAATTAAATAAATAAATTTTATCCGAGGAATAGTTTTGAATTTTTGACAGTTCTTCAATACAAAATCTGTCAAACGTCAATTTTATTCTATGAATAAAAATTATCTGTCGACTGAAAAATCAGCCCTAAATCTCATGTCGGCCTATGTAATATGACACTGAAAACATATTTAAACTAATTTCCGTTTTAAATCTCACTTTTTTCTCATTCCCCGTGAGTCGTAATCTCGTGGTAATCCCGTCGGTTTCCTATTTCGCAGTTAGTCATCCCGAATGGTTAATAAATTCCCTGTCATCGCATCTCTACGCTTCACATACTATTTCTGGAGTTATGGTTTTTTTAGATCCTCGTTTTTTTCTTCAGAAATTTTCGAGGATAAATCTCCGTTGTCTTATGTTACCGGTGCGGTGAAAGAAACTGAATATTTATGTGTTTTTAATTTTCGGTTGTTTAGGAAATATTTTTTTCGAGTTTATCTTGAAAATGGTCCTTAGATCCAACAGGGACCATTTACCGGGCTTTATAAAACCTGGGTGATTTTTAGTTTAAAAAAAGACGGGTTGCACTCCGGGAGTGCTGGCAGAAGTGAAATCTTGAATATTAACGTTGAAATAAATCAATTATTAATTGAATTAATATAACTCATTTTTTTCACTATTTCTGCGTCACTTTTTTCATTAATAGATGCACTTTGGTCAATTTCCATATTTTAAACACTTTATATATGTTACCGGCCAAACCCGATTTTAGGATGAACTAGTTTCGCCTAGGCCAAACCAGTTCTCCCTACACGACTCCCTACGCGAAGTAGGAGGCAAGAGAGGATGAAGGGCACCCAGAGGTTAGGTTTGGTTAGGTTACTTTAAACCCTTTACACGGAAATAGGAGCCCCGCGTAGCGGGGCTCCGTCGACATAGGATGCAAGGGCGAGCGATTGAGAACTGGTTTGGCCTAGGCGAAACTAGTTCATCCTAAAATCGGGTTTGGCCGGTAACATATACACGAATTTTACGAATACACAGCATTGTGGCTACTACACAGACGGTCGAGCCATCAGCTGTCCATCCATCCATCCATCCATCCATCCACATCCAAATCCACATCATCCATCCATCCATTGTCGTGTGTCACTTGGTTCACTTCGGTTGGCGCCGCCGTAGAAAGAGAGGGGGATACTTAGTAGTTAGGAGTAGTAGTTCTCCCCTGTATAGTCTCTCCTGACGGTCACGTGTCCTGACGCGAGTTTAATATTTTTTACCTATTACAAAAAAGTGTGCAACGCCGCTAAAGAAGTTTTCACTTTTAAAATTCTAACTTAACACAGAAATATCTAACATAACTACTTACAAATGGATTTAAATACCGTACAATGATATTGAAAACATTCTGATATGAACGAGCGACTGATGAACAGGCGTTATGTTTCACAAGTTACAGCGACTGTCAGTGTTGGGATTATCAGCTTAGAGACTGAGGCGACATTATGTTAGAATCACATCAATTTAACGAATGGTGCTTGCGGTGAGCCGGGAATAGTTGGGGAGTTAGCATGTGCGGCTTGATCACTCGACTGATCCTTAAGTATTATGTTTAAAAAGTATCGATTACCAAGAACGGTAAGCTTAGGTGTAGGGACTTATGACGCAGACGGTTTCGGTGAGGGAACTTGCTGAATTGTGTCGCTGGTTTTCATTACTAAGCATCATTAATCATCAGCCTATAACGATCCTACTGCTGGGACACCGACCTTCTCTCTGTGAGAGGGAGTGGGCCATAATCTACCACCCAGTGCGGGTTGGCGGACGTCACATGTCTTAAATTTTTGGTTCTAGGACACACTACTTAGGTCCATAACTAAACATTTAAAACATTTGTGTGCTAGTATCTGACATTTGAATCTGTTAACGTTCAAAAGATCAGGCGAAAATATATCGTGGACAACACTTGCATGTAGTTGGTGGTACCTATATAAAGTAAACATTGGTATGAGCACGCTTATTTGTAGACTATGCATTTCTTAGACCTAAATAAGACATGCATTTATTTTCAAAAATAGTAAAGACTGAATAACTCGTAAGTCATAACATAACAGAAGCAAATGATACAATTTCATCTCATTTGAAGTCAGAAACGTAACATTCAATTTACTCACGATCACTTACAAACGAAGATTCACACAAAAATAAACCCCTACGCCCACTGGATCGTACCAACAAAACAAGATACAATTAGATCTGTCTCCTGCGAGCGTCACGTTCGATTACAGTTCGCGTTCGCGCGTAATTCGCGCCACGTGCGTCTGCGCAGCGGAAGTGCGCCATCTGCAGACAGTTAGTGGCGCCACCGTCGCACGCGCTTCCGGAATACCGCGAATTTTGAATTAAGAAGGGTGGCTGTCTAGGAATTAGTTAAGTGGTCTTCGGAGTTGTCTGAACAACTGCCACGTCGTACCTATTAAAAGATGGAAATGATAAGAGAGTAAATAAATTGCCTTTTTGAACTTCCTTTGATGTGGTAGTTAGTACTTAATGATAATCTGATGCGGTACAGGATTAAAGTAGTTTGCGGGTAGTTGTCTGGAGTTGACGTCACGAGTCTTATTAAATAAAATAGTGACTGAAAGACTAGGTGCAGCAGACATCTCCATACTTAAAACTTTAAACACAAACATTTTAGTAACATTTAACTGTATCTTTTTTAATCTGTAAATACCTCACTTCCTTAAAAGGACTATAATTAATTAATTACCTACATAAAAAACCTTAACCAAATTAAAAGACTCTAAAATGCCGCAGCTTCTCCCAGTTACCGAGCAATAAATAAGGCAACCGCCCATAGACAATCAACAACAAGTAGTCATAGATAAGAGCGCAGTAAAACGCGCGCTACGACCGCGTTATCTGACCGGCGCACGCGCACGCACCATAGACAAACCTTCTACAAATTTTACGTTTCGTTAACATAGTGTAGGACTGTTTGTGATAACGCTGCTGGATTGTTACCGACTGCGGTGAAGTTAGAAGGTAGGGTAATTAGTTTGAGATTTTTTCGTAGGTGAGTTAAGGTGCGCTATTTGTTACCTATGATGATCCCTGAAGGGAATTGTAGGGGCGATATGGATTTGCATATCTAACTACTCTTCTATCATGTTTTGTGAAATAACATTAGGTACCAATAGATAAAAGGAAGTTCCTTCCTAACAAATTCCATAAATTTGAAAGACGCGAATACTTTTAAAAACTTTCAAATACAATTTTGAAGAATATCTTCATTACGCGCGGCCATGCACAGAGCACGTTCGCAGAAACAATTCGTTAATGATACAAAACCGGCGCAGAAACCGCGACAAAACAAAGAGATCCGAATATTATCTCAAATCTTTATAATAATTACAAGAGACAAGTGTACGTCTCAATCCGGGGACGAAGCCGATCTCCACGCATGCTGAATCCAATTACCGAGGGCAGGCGACCGAAATATCTTTGCATTCGAGAAAAATAATCGTTAAAAAAACGCATGACTTGTTTTGTACAACCCTAACTTTATGCGTTCAAACTGAAAACTGACTTTCGAGACCAGTGTATAGAGTCGAAATTTAAACGTAACGCTCAAAATACTTCGTACGTTTAATTCCTCCATAGGTATCCCTGATTGGGCGGAGCGTCTCCCCACTCCACGCTCACAGAAGGGTGGGACAAACGTCAGTCGCGCGCCAGCGGTGGGGGATGACAGATGTCTGTCTGTAAGCATCGTTCATATCTCAACACGATAGCGAATTCAATTCTCAATAAATAATATAAGGTTTCGCCACCGACGTCTTGGCTGTACAATTCTGTCTGTCAGTATGTTTGCACACGCGTGGTGATAGAACGGCGACGGAATCCAGCGCGACGTCTCAACTGTTATTATTAAATCGAGTGACTCCTCAAATCCAAACATTTGATTTAACAGTGCTATTAACAAACCAAACGCTGTTTGTCATTATGATAGTTATAAATTCTGGTCCACTCGGCCAAATGAGCGGCGCTAGTATATTAGTACGTGATTGCAATAACGTCTTGTTGTGAGTTAACAATAAATTGTTTTTTTTGTTGAACAAAACTTATTGGTATGTGGAGCTGAAATATTCGATCGTGTGAATATATTTTTTCGAACTAATATGTAGTAGATATCATCAACATTTTTTTTGTCTCATCTTGATGTCTATCTACAAGATAATTCAATTATATATTCGTTTCGTGAGCTAAAAACTTACTAAAATTGCTCTAAGTACTGATCACTGCGAAAATGTGAAACAATATGTTTTCTGAGAATCAAATAAAATAATATATAATATAATTATTTAACAATAACGTAACATTAATTAATTTATTATATCAGGTATTATTTTTAAGCAAGTTATTTTCAGTTCCGCGGATGCGAATGGGGGAGGAAAAGGTTTTTCCTGCTGTACTTATAACAAACTTGCTGCAATATCTGGAAGGCTGATGCACAGGTTTAATCCAAACTCTTAAAAATGGGGTTGGTTGTTTTGGCGGATATTATTGGTATAATTATTTTGAAATAATCAAAAGGCATAAACAACACTACAGAGTTCCAATCAAATCAAACGTTTATTCAAAAAAAGGAACGGGAATACTTATTTTGCGATCAAGGAAAAAATTGGTCCTTCGAGACTAAAATTGATTCACCATTAGGAAAATGTTTTCTCATTATTGTCTACGCTCTCGGTCAACATTTAACACGATATGAGGAATTTAAATTTAATAAATAAATTGCTAACGCAATATCGATAATTATAACATAATAAAGCAATTCTTAATAACATATTTGGCCTTTAGCTTCGGAAACACACAAAGCTCTATATCTTTTAATATTGTTTTGCTTTATTATGCGCATTAAAATTGAAACATGAAAACTGCAATAGTTTGGTCAATAAATAAAATAATAAATATATTGTAGACAAATAAATATTAAATAAGCAATAAATTGATTACAATAACAACATGAAGGCCCAACCAATTACATTAAATTTTTCTCTGCGGGTCCTAAATATACCAAGTAGGTTATAAATAAAAAATGTACCTACATACTCTATAAAAAATAAAGTAATTCAATAGAAGGGTGGCTTCATCCGTCAGGGCGTACAGCCAGCGGACATCCGGCGGAAGTAGGCGGGGCGTTGCGGCCGCCATTTTGCGTCGCCCGCGCGTGCGCTCTGCCGACGGAGGGCTTTATAAAATAATAAACACAGTAGAATTACGAAGGGAGGCGAATTTTGGGATCTCTTTATATTCCTCAGAGACTTATCTATGTTAAAAAAATATGGTGAATATTTTCACAAGCTGGCGTAGGATTACCGTATGTTGTAGAGGGAAAGGTTCATAGCGTTATAAATTAGTTTCTTGTGTGACAAACATTAATATATCGTGTCTTATGTGAAAAGCATTTGTGAATATCATTCAGTCGCATCTTGGTAATATTTATTCCGTGTTCTTGTTTCAAATAACCAAAACATGTAATATTTTATATTCAGTGTTATTGCAGTATTTGTGGAACCATTTGAGAAATGAGTAGCGATTACTCTATTTTACAATTTGTAAAAGGACCAGCTTAAAACTAAAGCTATTAATGGCAGCGGATGTCTGAACAGAATTTGGTAGTTTTTCACAGGTCTACGGTCTGTGGCTTTTTCAGTTGTTCAGCAATCACACCGTGTCTTTATTTTGTTTGATCTATGTTTCTGCCTGAAACATTAATTAAACACATATTTTTCATCTGGAACACTCATAAAATACCAACTTAGATATATTTAAAACATAATCCTTCGCCTGCAAGGATTTATTTCCAAAACAAAAACCGAGCCACAAAAATAGCCAACCGTTATGGTTTAATTTAATAAAATTATTGCAGCGATTAAAATTCCTTGTTATTCCAAGTTTATTTCCTTTTCCGTCTCCCGAACTATCCCGTCCGTATACCAGGCTCGCATGAATCGTCAGGAGTGAGCCGGGACGTAAATCAAGCCGCGTCGTCCCATCCATCACGCGACTCCGTCCCATCAATCGCGATGCGACCGAAATAGCCGCGCGGTGTATAGCTAAACTTGGACATCTTCTCACCTAAGGGACGCGGAGAGCATATCTAAGAGGATTGTTAGCTAGGCATGCTACAGTTTATGAAGCCCTAGAGAATGCACAAGTTATTTAAATGAGTTTGTTTATTGGTATTCAACATTCTTGCTGCTCTTGGCGTTTATGTTAGGAGAGCATTCGATCAGTAGGTAGGTACCTAATACCTACTGAGAATCGTAAACATGCTAGAGAAGAGTAAATTGATTATGTAAACCATTTGACCAACCAGTTGAGTTTAAACTTAACGCATATGTATTACCTACCTAAGTCTGGTTGTATCATGCAGTATCAACAGGTTCAACCTTTCAATAACTTTTGCACTAGAACTTTTTATAATATATAGCAGGCATTTTGGACGATGCTTGAACGGTTTACTATGTACCTATTTTATATTGTGATATTATTTAAGAACACACATAATTAGGTAGGTATCGTTTTAACCAGTGTCTTCTAGATCTATATCTCTCTAAAAATGTCTAGAACGGATTGAGAAAGAGATAAGTAGGTAACAGATAAACTATTTTTTACATTTAGGCACTAAAGCCCTTTGTACAAGGCTCGGTTTCTTTACGGTTCGGCGTATAAGCCGCGCCGTAGAAAAAACTGTCTGTCAACAAGATACAACACTGACGTGCCTACACACGGCGAATAAACCGTAAAGTTTTTCACGGCAAGAAAAACGTGTGTACTAACGTGGCAGCCTGAATACACCTACTTACCTACTTATATTTTATAAATAACTAAGGTACTGGGGTTACCTCTAACACTGTTATGCAGTTTATTGTATGTTATTGGTTTTAGCGTTATTCATTTCAAATAGGTACCTAACTAAGAACTTAGGCGTTCATATGTTGTCAAATATCTACACTTTAATTTCAATTCCCAAAAACTGCTTCCCTCTTTTAACATTGAAAAAATGGTTAGATATCAAATGAAGGAATTACAAATGTTTTCCAGAAAAGCTATACCTACTTATCTTCGTTCCCAAAAGTGTAGCAAAATAACTAAACAATCGAAAATAAGTACAGCGGGGCAATTGTGTAACACATTAACAGTAGCATTGGCTTTCATTCTGACAGTTCAACAAAATTCATTGCGTTATTTACTTTACTGAGCAGACAAATTTTTCGAACATATGAAGCAATGCATTAGCAATATCTTCAATATGATTCAGTGATAGTGTGTAACGCAATTAGGGTGCAGAAATGTGAGTATCCCGTAACTTAGGAATCGAACACAAGGACCAAAAAAATATTATTTAATGTTAGTTTTTTCTTGTAAATGCTTCAAGGAGTAGGTACCTAAGGTGAGAAAATGAAACATTCCTACATAAAGAGTCCCTACTTACCAGTGGATGCAGACATTCACTAGGGTGTCTATGTAACAGTTAAAATAGAGAGGACTGACGGCAAGTTCATTTTTTCATTTAAATTCTGTATTAATGAATTACTGTAGGTATCTCTTAACTAAAAAAAATGCTGGGTTACGAATGTATTAAAAATTTAAAATTGAAGGCAACATAAATTTTATTTAGGTAGTAAACAAAAAACTGAATTTACAGCGACCATTCATTCATGTAATTCAAAACTTTAGGAAATTACTCAATTATCTTGTTAGGCTGCCTATTCACAACATCCTGGCCCGCCTAAAATTGAATTAATAGGCCCAATTAGAATCAAGATAACAAGCGGCTATAAAAAATATCCTCATTAATAGAGCCAAACTTGTTACTGCTACCGAATTAACGAGCGCCGAACTAACGCAATCATGTAATTACGGACACCTCGGCTACACAGCCAGCCAACACCAGTGGGATACCTACAGCCTCGCGGGAGGCGGGGTCTGCGACCGATCAATACGAGCACAACGCGCTAATGGTACCGAAGGGAAATAGCTGTGTCCCTTTCCGACACGCCTCACACCACCTCCGGAGTGAACGAGACGGAATCCGACCACCTCATTCGTTGAGACGCATCCCGATGGGCGTTCTCCGGCCTTCACAGTCGGGTAATCCGACATGGCTCAGTCGGCAAAGAACCGCGTGCCGTGCGCGTGCGTGCCCGCCGCCGGCGTACGATGCACTCCGCGTAGAGACAACATATAGTCACCATGCTCGTGCCACCTGAGATGATGGCGGCGCAATCCAAGCTAGTCTACCAGATGAACAAGTACTACAACGAGCGGGTCGCCAACCGCAAGGCGCAGATCACCAAGACCATCCACGAAGTGTGTCGGATAGTTCAGGATGTTCTCAAGGAGGTGGAACTTCAGGAGCCGAGGTTCATATCCTCGCTTACGGACTACAATGGACGTTTTGACGGTTTGGAAGTGGTTTCGCCTCACGAGTTTGAGATAGTTATTTACTTAAATCAAATGGGTGTGCTGAATTTCGTGGATGACGGCTCCCTGCCCGGCTGCGCTGTGCTGAAGCTGAGCGACGGCAGGAAGCGCTCCATGTCCCTGTGGGTGGAGTTCATCACCGCGTCGGGCTACCTGTCCGCGAGGAAGATCCGCTCGAGGTTCCAGACCCTGGTCGCGCAGGCGTGTGACAAATGTTCCTACAGAGATTGTGTGAAAATGATCGCCGAGACGACAGAAGTGAAACTACGGATTCGTGAGAGGTACATTGTGCAAATAACGCCAGCGTTCAAATGCGCCGGCTTGTGGCCGCGCTCGGCGGCTCACTGGCCGCTGCCCGCGATACCGTGGCCACACCCCAATATTGTCGCTGAAGTGAAAACGGAAGGCTTTGACTTACTATCGAAAGAATGTCTCGCACTACAAGGAAAGAACTCTGCAATGGAAGGTGATGCGTGGGTGTTGAGCTTTTTCGAGGCTGAGAACCGTCTCCTGCAAGGCGGATGTCGACGAAAGTGCTTAAGTATCTTAAAGACGATTAGGGACAGGCATTTAGACTTGCCCGGCAACCCTGTGACGTGCTATCACATGAAGACATTACTGTTGTACGAATGTGAGAAGCACCCGAGAGAGCATGAGTGGGACGAAGTCGCAATCGGGGACAGGATCAACGGCATCTTCCTGCAGCTGATATCCTCGCTGCAGTGTCGCCGGTGTCCGCACTACTTCCTGCCGCACGTGGACTTGTTCAAGGGCAAGTCTCCGACGGCGCTGGAGAACGCCGCCAAGCAGGTGTGGAGGCTGACGCGGGAGATGCTCACCAACTCCAGAGCATTCGAGAAGCTGTGAGCGAACACTTGATGAGTGATTGTGAACGTGGAGTGTAACGCTTGTTTATTGGTCCTCCAGTCATTTTGAGTAGTTTAGCGAAGCATTTCGTGTTGATAGGCAATGTGTTGAAGGCGCGCAGTGTAAAGTATACGGTTGTAGTATGTGAGCTATCTGAAATATTCCATTCGGATCGGACAGACTGTAAGTAGAAGTGATACTAATATACGCTAGGGACGCAGTTTCGATATAATATTTTTGTGATATACTGTAAATAGCTTAAACGTTGTACAATTTTAGTGATATATTTAATTTAAAATCATCGTGTATTTATTTGACTGAAATCTTATAAAGTAGGCGCATAATCTACTTATAGTTAAAAATAAATAATTTGAAACTATAACACTTACTTTGATTTGTAGACATGTTCCCACACTAACATACACACATCATTATAAACACATATTCATGTGATCCGTTCGAGAAAAGGATTAACATATTGCATTTTTCATTGTGCAAAGTAGGCCTACTGCCATGGCGGAATGAGCACAGTTGGTTTTGCAAGCAACTATCTGTGTAACCTAAATAACCAATCATATGCATGCACATTCCGATCATGTAGGTTTTGTGCAAGCGTTTATATTCTGCACAATTTGCATAGGCTAATGATCATAGATTAATATAAATCGTTGATCGTATAAGTAGATAAAATACCTTTAGATCGAATATAATCTTAGCAGTTTATACCTAATTTAGATTTCGCAAGACAGCTAACTAAACCATAAGATAACACATTACGAAAAACTACTCCCGTTTTTCATTAACAGATCAAGAAGCTTTTTACGAGCACACCTAAGATGTCAAGCTTATCTAAACGACCGCATTTTACTCTGTAACGACTAACCCAAACTTGACATTCAAATAACGATATGTTAATTTTATGGATAGGTAAAACACAAACTTGTATGGAACGCCAAACTTTAAATCCTATCAGATGTCGTGTGTCCGAGTATACTCGGAGACACAGCCTATTGAATACCCAGCTACAGTACTACATAAAGTAACAAAAAAAGCACAAAACGTTGTCAAGTGACAGCGTTTGGTACGTCCTACGTAGACAGTATCAGGTTACAAGTCGATATTTTACATGTAAAAGCCCGTGGGCCGAGTCCGGGGCACGACTCCGCGAGCCTACGGATAGTCGGCGACCATTAATTTATACAGTGATATCTAGACGCGATACTCGCGCGAATATACGACGGAAAAATTGTGTGTAAAGGATTTTAGATGTGAGATAAAACTTGGAGAAGTTACTGACGCTCTGCAAGCTTGTCGCCTTGCAGATAGCGATCTTATTGATGGAGGGATTAGGGCCGCGATGAAAACGGAATTGATTGGGGAATACGTGCAAGTACTTCAGCAGATGCAAGTACATAAATTATAATTATGTATAAAGTTAGGCTATAATCAGCTGTTTATCTTGATGGTTGAGCTTTGAGTCCGTATAGATGCGTGTTTACAGCCTCCGTATGGTAGGTGCGATGTTTGCGAATCTATGTTTGCATAACGTTGGTATTTATGTACTAAAACGCATCTGGTTAGACTGGACCCTATCTAGCTGGGAAAAGGCTCGCCTGATTGCACAAGATAAAATCTATAAAATATTCCCATACGCTTCTAAAAGTATGCATACCGATACATTGAAACTGAACCTGTATCGAGAGGGAAATGTAAACGAACTCGCATCAGTGCCTACACTGTCGAGCCTCAAAAGGGGGGTAATAACAATAAAATCAGTAACCTCAAAACATAACATTATTAAAACAAACATTAGTAAACAATGCCATATCAAACAAATCCGGAGCGGTCGCTAAGTGTCCACAAACCAGTTTGTTAGTTGGTCGCCCTGCGCCGACCGACGCCTACGCTCGCATTTGTTTTTAGTTTTTACTTGGCCGTACAAACAGACGTACGGACACATTTATAAATAAAATAACCTTAGAATAAAGAAATAAAGTGAACTTAAAAGCCTGCGACACATGAGGAGCAGGCGGAGTTGTAGGATTTCGACCCACACTTAAGTTTTAAGATGACGACATAAGGTCCCTTTTGCTGTTTATCGGGCACAAGTAATATCTCAGACTGGAATGGCAGAAGACTGCAATAAACTGCTGTTGATAAATAAAATGTACCTAGACTATTCAACTTGGAGGATTAGGTCTTTAGATCCGCAATCTGTCACTGTGTCAAAAGACCAATATACCAAAGAACCAATGTGTCCTATAAACTAAATGTAGTCAGAAAATTATAAAATATAGAGAGCATTTAAAGGAACGAATACATCTGGTATTTTGATGGTGTTAACAAAATAGAGCAAGGGTTTTTTATTGGCCGTTGAGTTGCGATACTTAATAAGCGGTTGATGATATTACTATTACATTATGATTAACTATTAAATAATTTATAATTAACTGTTTATTAGCTACTGAATGAGTTGATGAAATGTTACAATTCGATTATTGATAACTAACTAGCTTCTGCTCGCGTCTTCGTTCGGGTGAAATCTCTTGATTTAAGAGAAAATATACCTTATGACACTCAACAATAGTGTGTTTATAACATTAATAAACATAATGATCCTTAAAGACATTGTAAGACAAAGCAAAACGGCATTATGCAAATAAAGAAGGAAACATGTCTTTTGAAAAAAAAAACACAGTCAAGTTCGTTATAACATCTAGGTGTGAGGTTAGATAAAAAATTAAAACTTGCTATAGAGCATTAGCGAGAATGTTTGCAATTGAAATTGTTCTATTAAACCGTTATTTATTACTTGTATTTATCTTTAGTTATGGCAAGGTGATAGTCGTACATTGTTGCAATAATTAGACACGAACAATCCTCAATAAATAGCGATCTTAATTATAATAAATAGTTAACTAATTATAATAAATTGTTACCTAGATTGTTACAGTTGGTGAAACTCAAGTTATTATTACAGCCAGTCTAAAGTTTTAACTGTTGTTACTTTTATAATAATTTATTAATTAGCCACGTTTTTACGTGCCCTTTATGAAGGAATTTAATAATAAGGGGGCTTTTATCTTGATAAGGGGTGGTCTTTAATAGAGATGCAATCAATCGATTAGGGGTAAGTACTTTGTGCCATTTATTTTTACACGTTGGCATGTTAACTATTGCACAAGTAGAATATTCCCATGTTCTTCTTCTTAGCGTGTCGACGGCAATCTATATACAGTCAGCCCAGAATACGACTACGAGCTTGGCACCTTCAGTAGCGTCCATCAGCTCCTGTAGCGTGCAGACAACAGGACACGCTGGACACGATATTAAGTGCCCAATTGTACAATTAAACATTCCTATATTTAGAAGTGCATAGATCTAAAATGCCCTATTTTAATAAACAAACAATGATCTAAAAATGAAAAGTTTAAGTAGGTATTTAAAATCAGCAGATTCTGAATCTCTTCACGAACTCTGCTCAACTTTTTCTCATATAATTTTGATCACTTTAATATCCGTGCAGCTTTATAAATTACAGTGGGCGTTTAGTTTACAATAAAACACGCATTATAGTTATAATGAAGAGGCAAAAGGGGGCGTCGCAGGCGCCGCGGACGTCCAAACAAATATTGACGTAGGCCCATTGTGATTAGCGCAGGAAAAAATGGCCCCGACAGTAGGAAATATTGGAGAGAATTAAATATTGTATTTATGATAAATGTTATTGGTTTGCTACGGGAAAGATTTAGTTTGTGTAAAGAAAGATGGTGAAACGTACCTATCACGTTGGATAGATAAAGTAGTTTTGTTGTATTAGAAAATATGAGAATATAATTATATTAAGGGCCAACTTTAGAAAGATTGGCCCTTAATAGGTACCTATAAAAATTCAAAATGACCCCTTTTATTTCTTAATCCAATGAAAAATTTTGATTTTTGTACAGATTTTCCATATGAAAACTGTCAGACGTACATTTTATTTCACGGATAAAATATAAATGATCTTACTTTGAAAAAAAAAAGCCCTAAGAGGGTAAATAAATTAAATAAATAAACTGTGGAAGCTCTAGTAAAGTTTAATTCAGCCTGCTTTCGTGTTAGTCTTTCATGAGGACTATAATCTAATCTCCGCATCTCCTAGGACTATTATTTTTTAATTACTTTGTCAAGCTCGTCTTCTTACTCTTTCTGTTTTTAATGATATATCGATCTTTAACGAGAATTTAAAATGATTCGCAATTAGCTGTCATAAAGCGATAATTCAATAATTTTGATCAATTTACTATATTCGACGATTCAAAATAATGTATCATAGTTCCATTAGATGTATCAATTTCAGTACATTAATAGATCTCCATTCTTCACGTGTCGCAATGATAACTCTCGACTATCATCTAATATCATACCATCGAGTACTCCAAAGCTGCTAGTTGAAGCCACTTGACGTCAATAATTGCCTATTAAGTACCAATTAAAGATACCAAGAGAGCATAGGATCGTTGGTGATGGATTACTGAGGATTTATAGGGCTATTAACGCACAAGAAAATATGGGCATGCTGCCGATTTATTGTAAAGGTTTTGAATATTTAAATTGTGGGAATTTAATTGGGGAAATTCTTATGAATTATGAAAGCCGGGCGTTTGTTGGCAAGGTTTATATAATTTTTTTGGGAAAAGGAAATGTTTCGCTGTTTCTTGGACTTAGGTATTCAAGAATTTATTGTTATATTTGGCAATAATTACTTAGTTACTTTTTACAATTAATTAATTAAAAGTCTAACAAACGCGTAGAAGTTGTTTAAGATGTTGTTGTGGTATGATAAGTAAAAATCTTAGACATCTATGTGCCTAAGTAACTAAGTTGCGATTGAGATCGGAAATCCACAGTCTCTGTGGGTTTCTGGACGTTGGTGCAGGCAGATGTGAATAATCTAAGTATGTCTGGGGATCGTCACGATTCCATAATATTTTATCTAAGCGCTGTCAACATTACACAACAAGTAAAAGCTTATTAAACGCTGGTTTCCGGCTGTAATCGTTGACTGCCTTTTAATATTCTACGCTACCCTTAAATAATGTTATCAAATTAACACTCTGTAAGTACCGACAAACCACCGCTTCATATCAAACAATCTCCATTTTCCCTAAAACATTCGGTAGCTTCTATAATAAAAATATGCATCAAAAGTTTAGAAAGATTAGTATGCGACGCGACGCAACGCGGCGACGCGCGGCGCCACCTCCCGACACACGACAATAATTCAAACAATACCGCTACAATACGTGACTTTCACAGTACCTACACTATTAATATGCATTAATATGCGTCATAATCATAAAATATAATGAAGCCTATGTATTCTACAAGAGTGTTGTCTAAGCGTTTCTTGTAAACTATTTCCTATGTAAATGTAGTAAGAAATGTGGCGTCTTGTGCGACTGCGCGGTGTGGTCTACTGTTGCCGGCTTGTCGTAAGTTCATCTGATAAAGATCATGGTGGTAGCTTGGACTACAAAGTGATGTAGGCATAATAAGAGCAGCAGTTTAGGAATGAGAACTTGTCGTAGTATGGCAAAATCATAAGAACAGACCGGCCAGTTAGTCACCTCTGGAAAAATTTCAGTTAAATTATACGGCAAATCATTTTCACCGAATTCTGTTTTTAATTTCTGGTGGACACTGCTTAAGCTTACCTTAGCTTAGATTTGGAAACAGGCCCTTGATACTGTTAATTATTTTCAGCTGTATTTTTGAGATCTACGACACAGGATAAAACGTTACTGAAATAACACTGAAAGTGTCCATGTACTGAAAAATCCTTGAAAAAGGATGAAAGCTCTCTACATTTTTTTTTTTAATAACCTTTTTTGTCCCAATGCTGGGCAAAGGTCTCCCCATTCGCCAGCCAATCGGTCAGGAACGAGTCCAAATCGTCACGCCACCGTTTCTTAGGCCTGCCTCAATAATAGATATGTATTTATCAGTAAGACGACAGAATTCACACTAAAACAAGTCCAGCGAGATATTAACATCGGAAATGTCTCGTTGCAGTTAGCATATTGTGTTAGATAGTGTAACGGCTCACTGAGATGCAATATTGTACACAGATAGTGATCACAGAGGAGAATTTTATGTTGCTTTGCTTCGATTCTCGTCTATTTAATTATTAAGCGGTCCATTGCACACTACAACACGTGAGTGTTAGGAAATGTATTGTAATGGGAGCTTCATATTTCCGACTGACCGACTCCTTGACAATTCAAAAGTGCCTGTAAATGGTTTAATTTAAATACTTAATTGCTTTAGATAGATACATAATAAAAACCATGCCTATGTCCAGTAGTGGACGTCTTTCGGCTGAAATGATAATGAAAGAATCTCAAGATGCTTTGAAGATAATAAATATTTCAGTTTCAGTAAAATAACCTGCAGGTAATTCACCTATAGCTGGCGGAAAAATCTTATTTAGGTAATAAATGGTTGCTGCAAGGAAAATAAGAAAAGCCAGCGGTGAGAGTTTCCGTAGCGTTTACACGGCTAATGTCTCGCTTATGAAAGCTGAAACAATACTTTCAGCTGATTGAAACATAAGCCTAACATCATAGCCTCCTACTGTAAAAATGTCAGTTTGACAGAACAATCTTTTTACGCCAAATAGGAAACAATGATGAAATTAGGTAATACGGGCGCCTCCAGTCCGCAACTCCAAGTCAAAGCGCGTATTTTGCGTACGATGATGAAATTAGACGTTGAATTAATTAAATACCCACAAGAAATAGGCGCCTCCTGTCACGTGGATAATGATGAATACGCAGAAATTGCCTATATAAATAGGGAGGATCTATTAGGAGTATTAGGAGTCTAGAATGCAAAACAGTTAGCGGAAAACGGATGACCCGGACCTGGAGCCGGCACTTGTAGCAGTACAAAGCGGGTCTGTTCCACGAACACGGGAATTCCTAACAGTACTAGCACTTGCATAAACAACGGCCTATCTTTTCGTCTAATCCGCGCCTCGCAGCACCAGGAGCCCAGGACTCGTGCGAAACGCAAAATTTTCACGTTGCGATTGCATAACGAATGCGCAAACGCGTTCACGGCGACAAATTTCAATGTAATCTGTATAATATTACAATTTGCTGGATGAATTATTCAATATGGCGGACGGGGCACGATGTTTATTCGATTATAGCGAGATTTACATACATATTTATAGGTAGGATATGTGCGAGGCTGTAACCTGTTGTCATATCCATAATTTGAGCTACCGTGCGCGCTGACCTGCGGGGTGAGTCTGACTCAGGCGCCATGTTTGATCAGCTGAGGGTTATTAGGAGGAGCTGGAAATTAAACAGTTTGTATGCGGCTGGTAATGTTCTGTAAACACGCGATGTAAGTTCTTGGGATCAATTCGGGGGTTTATCTATTTGGTTGGTTGTATTTTAATTAACTGGTTGTTAGGCACATTCTAAATTGATCATATACAACGGCTATGATTGCAAATTAAATTCTCACTTTAGCTCTAATTAACAGAGAACTTGTTAAAGATTTTTTATTGCGGAATGGGCCAGCTCTTGACCTCAACATCGCCTGATGAAAAGCAATGGATGAGATCTACGATGGGGCGAGCGTGCCCAGAAGATGCTTGTTCACTCTTGCTTTGAAGGCTGACGGGTTATATGAGGAAGGGAACGCAGACGCTGGCACTGGCAGGGAGTGCCGAGCGTAAAATAGATGTGGAGGAGTATGACTGGTCGGGATATCAACCAAGTGTGGATGTTACCCTGCAGTATGTCTGCTACCATTACCAACCATTTTTCAGATTAGCCAAAGTACATACTTACATACATCTTTTATGGGGTACTATGTTAAATGATACAATAAAATACCTTGTGATATATTGCCATTAAATGAAAGAAAATTTAAAACTCACACTAAACGTACACTTTGTAAACAAGCATACTATAAATTAGAAGATTATAAGTATCCAAGATAACAACGCTTGGAAACATGCTGGTCCTGCTCCATAGGACAATCTAGAGTCTAGACAAAATCAAACTGGTTGCTAATTAAATTGTAAAATTGTATTCTTTTTACATTGATTTACATTCATTACTCACACCCTGACTTATTACTTGTAATTTAAAAAAAAAATTAAAATCGTGTACTTGTACCATGTTTGTAAATATGTGAGCACCATGTATCTATCAGATAATTAATTTACATGTCATGGTTTCGTTTTTAATTCTTTTACCTATTTTGGTATAGTCATTTTATTTTAGGTGCATCGTCCTCACATGTTATTATATAATGAATGTACCTATGCAAAAAAGAGTAACGGTGGAGTTTCTTGCCCATTCTTCTCCACACGAAAACTACCTTTTGGAAGGGGCGACTAGAATCAATTCTATTTTAAGGTAATTTTTGACGTTCAAAAGTGCCTTTTATGTGCCTATTTGAAATAAATGCTTTGACTTTGACTTTGCTAGTCCGGTAGTAAAAGGGACCTAGTGGGTTCAGGTCGTGGAGCTCCAACGCACACCCTCCGAAGTACATAATTTGACTGCCCCCGGAGCTTTGTACAGGGATGGCAACACCATGATCAATCTTATCTGCAGACGATTGCGATTCAATAGATATCATATAACATTCATGAAACTATCAGAACATTGCAAGTTATTGGGTGGGGCCTACCCACAAACGGGGACATTACTACTTTAGTTATCCAAAGGGACCATTTTACTGTGTTAAATATCTAAATCTTGCGATAGCTCACCGGTACTGACAGTCAAACCCACGTTTATTAAGCACTCGAGCTATTTATTTACCCGAGCTATTTTGTATGACACTTACAGCGATAGTTATTTAATAAACTTTAACATTTGCGTGCTTTGCGGTTAGACTATTATTTTATACAAAGTTTAATAGAAACTAGATATTATTATGATATTGCGTATGTAAGGACCAAGACATGACAGTTGAAAATATTCTGAGATTATAAGTTGCTTATAGGATTCCATGCTTTTGTTTCTACTCTAGTACCTACGTGCCAACTTACTTATTCATCATAAGCAATGTCATTTATTTCTGCCAAGAACTTAGGTAAGGAGGTCTGAGATTAATTACTGAGCGCAGACCACTAAGTATATCTTATTGTCATCCATTCAGGATTTTGGTTTATTTATAAAGGGCAAATAGGCGGGCGCTCATTTGAGCCTCACCATCTAGTAGACTTATATTCAGTACACACTTAAACCTAGCTATCGTCATAATTTCACTAAGGCATCTAATTATTTACAGCAGTATTCCCAAGAACGTATAGAGCACAACATAACAACAACCTAGCACCATCACAAGCGAACATTTCAATAGGTAATCTCAATGTCTAGACAGCCAAATGTATTCTAGTATTTGTAATACAATGACTGAACACTAAATCAGCTGCAGACTTGACCAGAAGACCTAGGATTTGAATACTGATGTCACCTCAGTGCTCAGCCTTCGACAGTCAGATGCAACGATACGGGGCAGTACATATATAGGTATATAGTTTAATCAGCATCATTAAGAGACATAAATATGTCTCTGAATAGGCATCAGCCTCATGAACATACAAATAAAATCATTAAACGCAGCTGCGATACTTAATTAACTTAAATCGGTACATTTTGTGGTTAAAATGGTCATTCCAACTTTGTAGCTTTCAATCGTATGTAAAGATGGAGAACGCCTTCATTGCTTAATTTTAAATGACGGGTAATTCTACTGGTATAAAGTATGAAGAACTAATTTCTGCCTGCGGCTTGACGCGCGTGGACGTCGGAAATTATCCCAAGGGAACTTGCTACCGGGATTAAAAGTAGCTTATGTCCTTCATCTCTCCTTACCAAAGAACGATGACCATATTTGTATGAGACCCGTCCCCCCCCTTCAACAGAACTTTTGTATGTATTAGTAGGTTCACAAAGGTCTATAAAAAGACTAGCAACCAGTTTTAATTTCAAAATCCATGGGGTTTAAAAATAAAATTAAAATTAAAAAATCGTTTTATTAATTTTTCCTAATTCGCTAGGCCCGTCCCCCGCCCTGCAACAGATCTTTTGTACGTGCTATCAGGTTCATAAAGATCTATAAAAAGACTAGCAACCAGTTTTAACTTCAAAATTCATGGGGCTTAGAAATAAAATGAAAATTAAAAAAACGTTTTATTAATTTTCCTAATTCGCTAGGCCCGTCTCCCGCCCTGCAACAGATCTTTTGTATGTGCTATCAGGTTCATAAAGATCTATAAAAAGACTAGCAACCACTTTTAACTTCATAATCCATGGGGCTTAGAAATAAAATGAAAATTAAAAAATCGTTTTATTCATTTTTCTAATTCGCTAGTACTCGTCGCCCGCCCTGCAACAGATCTTTTGTATGTGTTATCAGGTTCATAAAGATCTATAAAAATATTAGCAACCAGTTTTAACTCCAAAATCCATAGGGGTTTAGAAATAAAATAAAAAATCGTTTTATTTATTTTGGGATAAAGTAGTGTCTTGTTGTCGCGGGCGCTATTTTGAATCCTGAACGCAACGAAGGATTCTAGGTTTGAGTTGACTCCTGAGCGAAGCGAGGGAGTTAAGACTTGAATCCTGAGTGCAGTGAGGGATTCAAGCTCGCCCAAGACGAAGACACCCGCGTCTCCGTCGTGGACGAGCATATGGCAGTTGTCCCACCGCCGGCGAGGAAGCGACTAACTGTCGGCTGTTTTCTCGCTCAAGAAACGTACAATAGATATACATTCCGTGTAAACAAAAGAGATGCATATTGTTACGAGCTTGGGGTTCGTGACAATTAAAAACTGCCGATTTAACAACCAAAAATAGACACTTTATTTATAAACACCAATTACAACTGTAAACACGCTAATTACAAAACACAATCGCACTACAGATCACTCTTTCGCACTTGAAGATCGCTTCGATGTTTTCGCTTGTATCGCTTATCCAACACTGATTGCCGGCTCGCAGGCACACCGGCCTTATATAGGCCTCGGATAGTTCCAGAACCTTCTACCGTAGAAACATCTAGAATGTTCGAGTACATACCGAACCCGACGGACCAGACGTCGATAGTTCTGGAAAGTTCTAGCATCGAAGTTTCTAGAACGGTCGCGACTATTAGTTCTGCTACTCGATACTAGATGGCGCTAGTGGTAGCTAATGTCGCCATCAATTGTGGCGCGCAACACTGCCCCCTCCTAAGACATGCTCGTCCCGAGCATTATTGGCCCCATAATAACGCGCCAGTCGATCCACATGGACGATCTTAGGAGTACCTCTTGCACCTTTCTGTATCCGGTAGGTTACGTCATTGATCTTTGTCACAATCCGGTACGGTCCGTCCCATTTAGCTTGAAGCTTAGGAGATTTCCCTTTGCTGCGGACTGGATTGTGCAACCACACTAGTGATCCTTCGTCGAACCCTTTATTGTTCATTTTGCGGTCATAACGGGTTTTCATCTTCTCAGACATTTGCTGGCCCGATTGTCTGACGTGCTCATTGATGTCATTCATTTTGTTCCGCAAGTCATTCGCATAATCGGTTATACTGCGTGGGGCATCAGGCGGTATTCCAGTGATCAGGTCTGCAGGCAGCCGTAACTCCCTTCCAAAGTTTGCGAAAGCTGGTGTCACCGATGTACTTTCGTGAACAGCACTTCGATATGACAACAAAAACGGTTGTATGTGCTTGTCCCAATCTCGTTGCCGATTTTCCACAACTTTTGCCAGGTATCTCTCCAATGTCTGATTAAATCGTTCTACCATTCCATCCGACTGTGGGTGGTAAGAAGTTGTTCTCGTTTTATGTGTACCCATTACTCGGCAAGTTTCCTGGAATATTTGGGACTCAAAATTCCTTCCCTGATCACTGTGAATCTCTAAAGGTACTCCAAAACGGCAGAAGACTTCATGGACTAGTTTATCTGCGACTGTCGAAGCTTCTTGATTTGGTATGGCGAAGACTTCCGGCCACTTAGTGAAGTAATCCATTACAACCATGAAATACTTGTTACCACTATCACTTTCCGGAAACGGTCCCGCAACATCTAGGGCTATCCTCTCCCATGGTGCACCAACATTATACAATTTCAATGCACCTCTACTACGAGTCTGAGGTCCCTTTACAGCTGCACAACTTGTACATTTCCAACACCAGTCCTCGACATCGTCCCGACAGTGGACCCAGTAAAACCGTTCTCGTATCTTCAGTAGAGTCCGTTTTACTCCCAGATGACCTCCTGAACAACCATTATGGTACAGCTGTAGAACATCAGGTACTTTAGCTTTAGGGACAACCATTTGAAAATGACAGCTGTCTCCTCGAGCATTTTCCCATTTACGGCACAGGACTCCTTCCTGAATCACCAAGCTGTCCCATTGGGCCCAATAGCTTTTTGTGATCGAACTCATCGCTGAGACGTCGCTCCACGTGGGCTTAGGTGCACCGGCCTTTATCCACTCGAGAATCGGCTTGAGGTCTGAATCTTCCTGCTGGGCACGTTGTAGGGTTTCCTTCCACTCGTTGCTGAGGTCTGTCCTGAGCATCCTCACAGGTACCACTTCCTTACCCTCTTGCCTAGTACCATACTTGCAGTCTTCAGGACAAGGTCTTCTAGACAATGCATCTGCGTTGCCATGAGATTTCCCGTCATAGTTTTGTGTGATCGAAATCCTCGGGGCTCTTTGAACATCAGACAGCACCCGCCCCGCAGTCCTGGCTATTGCTCGTTTTCCCTGCTGCTGCTGGGCGGTGCTGTTAGCCGCACTACCCTCTGGAGACCAGCCAACTTCCCTTTCTGCAGTTCGCTTCGGGCAACTGGATCGAAGGTGGCCCCTTTCCCCACAGCCGTAGCACCTAGGGCTGTATCTTCTATTGCGGTCGCGAACTGTAGCCACTGCAAACTCTCTGACGCGATGGGAACGATGATCCTGCCGCACAGCTTCCACCTCCAGTGCATGGGCCAGGGCATCCTTAAGCGTCCCGTGGTGACCGAGCCTTACAGCAGCTCTGACTTCAAGGTCGCGGATGCCGTCGATAAATACCTGCACCAGGTTCCCATCAATAAGCGCAGGTACAGACTGGTATGCTTTCCGAACCAGCTTCTCAACTTCAAGGGCCCACTGCTGCAGGTTTTCATTATTGCGTTGCACGCGATCCTTGAGCTGCGCACGAAACACATGTTCCAGGTGAGCGTCGCCATACCGAGCCTCCAATGCCTCAAGGAGCTGCTCGTAAGTCACTTCTTTTCCAAGAGCTTCCAGGACAGTTAAGGCCTGATCGCGCAGGCCTAGGGTGAGGGCAGTCATGGCCTGACTCTTATTCCACCCGTTCGCCTTCATAACAGCCTCAAACTGAATTTTGTAGGCCGACCAGGAAGAAGTTCCGTCGAATGGTGGCACTTTAAATCCACGTAGCGAAGGTGTTGTAGCTACGGGGGCTGCAATTCCGTCCACAAGTTTAAGGTAATCCAGCGTTTTCTTCACATCAGCCATTACGGTTTTTTTTACGTCAGCTATCACGGTTTCCTTCACATCAGCCATCACGGTTTCCTTCACATCAGCCATCACGTTGTCAACCCGATTATTCACTTGGTCGATTCGGGTTTCAGCTTCCAACAGGCGGTTGTCATGTTGAGCAACCTTATCCTTCACCTCCTTCATGTCTTTCCCGAAGGTAGCGTGAAGGTCCTTCAGAAGGAGCATCTGCTCTTCCTGTCGGCGGGCCTGTTCCTCCTGTCGGCGGGCCTGTTCTTCCTTGTCCCGCTGGAGCTGTTCTTCCAACCGACGAGACTGCTCCTTCAGCATCATCATCAGAGCAGCAAAATCTGGTGCTGATGATGCTGGAGCAGATGTGGACGGGCCGGCCTCCGTGATTGGTAGTTGGCCCTCCGACGTCTGTGGCGTTGCTCCACCGAATCGCCTCTGGTCCGTCTCTTGCTGGCGTTGACTCCGGGTACGGATACCCTCCGTGTCGTCCTTCGGTAGAATCGGCATGATTTTAATCCCACTTCTGACACCAATTGTTACGAGCTTGGGGTTCGTGACAATTAAAAACTGCCGATTTAACAACCAAAAATAGACACTTTATTTATAAACACCAATTACAACTGTAAACACGCTAATTACAAAACACAATCGCACTACAGATCACTCTTTCGCACTTGAAGATCGCTTCGATGTTTTCGCTTGTATCGCTTATCCAACACTGATTGCCGGCTCGCAGGCACACCGGCCTTATATAGGCCTCGGATAGTTCCAGAACCTTCTACCGTAGAAACATCTAGAATGTTCGAGTACATACCGAACCCGACGGACCAGACGTCGATAGTTCTGGAAAGTTCTAGCATCGAAGTTTCTAGAACGGTCGCGACTATTAGTTCTGCTACTCGATACTAGATGGCGCTAGTGGTAGCTAATGTCGCCATCAATTGTGGCGCGCAACACTGCCCCCTCCTAAGACATGCTCGTCCCGAGCATTATTGGCCCCATAATAACGCGCCAGTCGATCCACATGGACGATCTTAGGAGTACCTCTTGCACCTTTCTGTATCCGGTAGGTTACGTCATTGATCTTTGTCACAATCCGGTACGGTCCGTCCCATTTAGCTTGAAGCTTAGGAGATTTCCCTTTGCTGCGGACTGGATTGTGCAACCACACTAGTGATCCTTCGTCGAACCCTTTATTGTTCATTTTGCGGTCATAACGGGTTTTCATCTTCTCAGACATTTGCTGGCCCGATTGTCTGACGTGCTCATTGATGTCATTCATTTTGTTCCGCAAGTCATTCGCATAATCGGTTATACTGCGTGGGGCATCAGGCGGTATTCCAGTGATCAGGTCTGCAGGCAGCCGTAACTCCCTTCCAAAGTTTGCGAAAGCTGGTGTCACCGATGTACTTTCGTGAACAGCACTTCGATATGACAACAAAAACGGTTGTATGTGCTTGTCCCAATCTCGTTGCCGATTTTCCACAACTTTTGCCAGGTATCTCTCCAATGTCTGATTAAATCGTTCTACCATTCCATCCGACTGTGGGTGGTAAGAAGTTGTTCTCGTTTTATGTGTACCCATTACTCGGCAAGTTTCCTGGAATATTTGGGACTCAAAATTCCTTCCCTGATCACTGTGAATCTCTAAAGGTACTCCAAAACGGCAGAAGACTTCATGGACTAGTTTATCTGCGACTGTCGAAGCTTCTTGATTTGGTATGGCGAAGACTTCCGGCCACTTAGTGAAGTAATCCATTACAACCATGAAATACTTGTTACCACTATCACTTTCCGGAAACGGTCCCGCAACATCTAGGGCTATCCTCTCCCATGGTGCACCAACATTATACAATTTCAATGCACCTCTACTACGAGTCTGAGGTCCCTTTACAGCTGCACAACTTGTACATTTCCAACACCAGTCCTCGACATCGTCCCGACAGTGGACCCAGTAAAACCGTTCTCGTATCTTCAGTAGAGTCCGTTTTACTCCCAGATGACCTCCTGAACAACCATTATGGTACAGCTGTAGAACATCAGGTACTTTAGCTTTAGGGACAACCATTTGAAAATGACAGCTGTCTCCTCGAGCATTTTCCCATTTACGGCACAGGACTCCTTCCTGAATCACCAAGCTGTCCCATTGGGCCCAATAGCTTTTTGTGATCGAACTCATCGCTGAGACGTCGCTCCACGTGGGCTTAGGTGCACCGGCCTTTATCCACTCGAGAATCGGCTTGAGGTCTGAATCTTCCTGCTGGGCACGTTGTAGGGTTTCCTTCCACTCGTTGCTGAGGTCTGTCCTGAGCATCCTCACAGGTACCACTTCCTTACCCTCTTGCCTAGTACCATACTTGCAGTCTTCAGGACAAGGTCTTCTAGACAATGCATCTGCGTTGCCATGAGATTTCCCGTCATAGTTTTGTGTGATCGAAATCCTCGGGGCTCTTTGAACATCAGACAGCACCCGCCCCGCAGTCCTGGCTATTGCTCGTTTTCCCTGCTGCTGCTGGGCGGTGCTGTTAGCCGCACTACCCTCTGGAGACCAGCCAACTTCCCTTTCTGCAGTTCGCTTCGGGCAACTGGATCGAAGGTGGCCCCTTTCCCCACAGCCGTAGCACCTAGGGCTGTATCTTCTATTGCGGTCGCGAACTGTAGCCACTGCAAACTCTCTGACGCGATGGGAACGATGATCCTGCCGCACAGCTTCCACCTCCAGTGCATGGGCCAGGGCATCCTTAAGCGTCCCGTGGTGACCGAGCCTTACAGCAGCTCTGACTTCAAGGTCGCGGATGCCGTCGATAAATACCTGCACCAGGTTCCCATCAATAAGCGCAGGTACAGACTGGTATGCTTTCCGAACCAGCTTCTCAACTTCAAGGGCCCACTGCTGCAGGTTTTCATTATTGCGTTGCACGCGATCCTTGAGCTGCGCACGAAACACATGTTCCAGGTGAGCGTCGCCATACCGAGCCTCCAATGCCTCAAGGAGCTGCTCGTAAGTCACTTCTTTTCCAAGAGCTTCCAGGACAGTTAAGGCCTGATCGCGCAGGCCTAGGGTGAGGGCAGTCATGGCCTGACTCTTATTCCACCCGTTCGCCTTCATAACAGCCTCAAACTGAATTTTGTAGGCCGACCAGGAAGAAGTTCCGTCGAATGGTGGCACTTTAAATCCACGTAGCGAAGGTGTTGTAGCTACGGGGGCTGCAATTCCGTCCACAAGTTTAAGGTAATCCAGCGTTTTCTTCACATCAGCCATTACGGTTTTTTTTACGTCAGCTATCACGGTTTCCTTCACATCAGCCATCACGGTTTCCTTCACATCAGCCATCACGTTGTCAACCCGATTATTCACTTGGTCGATTCGGGTTTCAGCTTCCAACAGGCGGTTGTCATGTTGAGCAACCTTATCCTTCACCTCCTTCATGTCTTTCCCGAAGGTAGCGTGAAGGTCCTTCAGAAGGAGCATCTGCTCTTCCTGTCGGCGGGCCTGTTCCTCCTGTCGGCGGGCCTGTTCTTCCTTGTCCCGCTGGAGCTGTTCTTCCAACCGACGAGACTGCTCCTTCAGCATCATCATCAGAGCAGCAAAATCTGGTGCTGATGATGCTGGAGCAGATGTGGACGGGCCGGCCTCCGTGATTGGTAGTTGGCCCTCCGACGTCTGTGGCGTTGCTCCACCGAATCGCCTCTGGTCCGTCTCTTGCTGGCGTTGACTCCGGGTACGGATACCCTCCGTGTCGTCCTTCGGTAGAATCGGCATGATTTTAATCCCACTTCTGACACCAATTGTTACGAGCTTGGGGTTCGTGACAATTAAAAACTGCCGATTTAACAACCAAAAATAGACACTTTATTTATAAACACCAATTACAACTGTAAACACGCTAATTACAAAACACAATCGCACTACAGATCACTCTTTCGCACTTGAAGATCGCTTCGATGTTTTCGCTTGTATCGCTTATCCAACACTGATTGCCGGCTCGCAGGCACACCGGCCTTATATAGGCCTCGGATAGTTCCAGAACCTTCTACCGTAGAAACATCTAGAATGTTCGAGTACATACCGAACCCGACGGACCAGACGTCGATAGTTCTGGAAAGTTCTAGCATCGAAGTTTCTAGAACGGTCGCGACTATTAGTTCTGCTACTCGATACTAGATGGCGCTAGTGGTAGCTAATGTCGCCATCAATTGTGGCGCGCAACAATATATTAACAGTTGATCGCTGACTGTTCACACTGCCGGCGAGGGCTCGCTTCACTGGTTTGTCGCTGAGCGACAAGAGCTATCAAAGATAATACTCGCCTAGCGATACTCGCTCAGCGATGGTCGCTTGGTGGTCAGAGCTCACGCCGAGAGAAACCCCTGTGAGACTAACCGCCCCGAGCGAGTGGTGCGAGTAATCGCCCGTCGCACTCGAAAACTCGCTGATAGCCCAGCGACAAAACTATCGGAACTACACACACGCTGCTCGCTGCTCGCCAACTCGTTTTCAGTTGCTAGTTCTACTCGCTAATCGTTCATCGCCGCCGGTGGGACAACTGCCTGCCTATAGGAATAGAAAAAATTGGACGAGTAACGAATTACGTTTTCGGTTTTTTAAATGGCATCTCCTAATTGATCTTGAGAGGTTTGAAAATCAAAGAATATGGTTTACTTACAAACTCTTATTTTGTGCCAAAAATATTAACATTAAAACATGATTTTTCTCGGAATATCCTGCACTTTTGAGAGATGTCATCGTAGTAAAAATTGATCAGCTTGCTAAGGCGGTTCGAATGAGATACATTTTAAGTCTGTTGGTCAATGTAAGGGTTGGGGGACGTTGTGACGAAATTAACACTAAAACATGATTTTCTCGAAATATCCCGCACTTTTGAGAGATGTCGTCATAGTAAAAATTGATCAGCTTGCTAAGGCGGTTCGAATGAGATACATTTTAAGTCTGTTGGTCAATGTAAGGGTTGGGGGACGTTGTGACGAAATTAACACTAAAACATGATTTTCTCGGAATATCCCGCACTTTTGAGAGATGTCGTCATAGTAAAAATTGATCAGCTTGCTAAGGCGGTTCGAATGAGATACATTTTAAGTCTGTTGGTCAATGTAAGGGTTGGGGGACGTTGTGACGAAATTAACACTAAAACATGATTTTCTCGGAACATCCCGCACTTTTGAGAGATGTCGTCATAGTAAAAATTGATCAGCTTGCTAAGGCGGTTCGAATGAGATACATTTTAAGTCTGTTGGTCAATGTAAGGTTGGGGGGACGTTCTGAGTCATCGTCCTTTATCGAAATCCGTTCAGTGGTTTAGCCATGAAAAGATTAACATACAGGCAGAGTTACTTACGAATTTATACTATGGGTTATAACCCTAGAGGCAATTAAGTACACAATATAAGATATTTCTTATCCTAATGTTCTCAGACGGGTGGGCAACAAAAGCCGTGCAGTAAGGAACATCAAAGAGACGACTCGACTGGGCAAATAGTGGTGTAACCGAACGCTGCGTACATCGCTTGATATTTAATAATTCATCCGAACAGTGTGGCCGGTCGGCCGTGTAATGTGTTGCGACGTGTGTGGCGCACCTGTAGCGGGGAGCGATGAGCGATAAGCATAAACGGAGCGGGCGAGACAGTGCAGGCTATTTGAAAAATGGGTCAAAATAGCCAAAATTATGAAAGTGCATTGTTTTCATGAGAAGAAGGGACATTCGTGACCGTGAAACCAGAAAAGAGATTTAAAGTAAAATCGTAGCATAGAAGTCGCTCTGCAGTCTGCACTTGAAAGAAAAGCGATGAAACCGCCTTCGTGATACCTAAATCACTTAGCTTACTACTGAAATGAGCGCTGATGATCTTTCAGCTGAAATAAACCACCGCGTTTTTTGCTTTTCTTCGCAGAGTTCAGTTTTTCCTTTATTCTTGTTTGTCCTTGAGAATGAACGTACCTAAAAGTTCCTTTGTTACCTTCAATCGCTTTTAGAGGAGCCCTACGCAACATATTGGTGCGTAAGATATAGAATTTTGTACAAAAACGGTTCTCTTTCAAGATGTTATTACGGTCTATTATGAATAGAGAATAATGTTTACTTGTATAAAGACCGTCAAGCCGAGCATGTGATACACAATACAAATATGTTATTATTTATAATTATTATACATACATCAGTGATTTCCTTGATATATCGGACTGACGTTTATGTACCGACGGAGATTATACAGGGCGAGTTGATGAGAAGGTAAAAATCTTTGGGGCGAACACCGACCTATACGGAGTATGGTCCTAATCAAATTTTTGAACTTGCTTTACTGCGAATATGACTCTAATCTAGTTGTTTAAGTTTTATTATCTATATAAGACACTGACTCCTAAAACATAGAAACATAAATCAGAATTGGCGATTAGCGTGGCCGCCTACTGCCCAACTCCCCATGGGTGATAGGCACAACTTATCTAACATAACATACCTAATGTTTTGAACTTTGTCATCGACTCGCAAAGAAAAAGTTCAAGAATTAGGACATATTCCGTAAGTTATAAATACTTCATGAGCAATGAGAAAAGTGCGTGCCTGTGTGGTTACGAAATAGGCTTTTGTTCAGTATGTAGGCAATGAAATTATTATGACTCAGATCAATAAACATATTTTGTACCAAGGGACTAATTTTTATAAAGTGTCGTCGGCCTGTTCAGTTATCTGAGACTACTGTATACTAAAAAGGTTAAGTGCTAGTTAATCAGAGTTATGTCCTTTTAATACAGTGTTGTTAAAATATTCGCTACGATAACAGTTCCCCGATGTTCGCAATAACTTCGCTTAGGACGCCATTGTGTGATGTTTTATTTATTTCGCGATATTGAATTAATAACAGATGTTATGTTATATGTAAATACGGCGATAAATGTCCTACTCAATTATCACCCATGTACCTACGGTTTTATATGTAAAAGTATTTATGTAACTACTGTGCGTAGATTGTCATTTTTATGTGCTCTACATTATACAATTTCTATACTATAATATTGTACTATACTAGGGAAGTGAAGAGAAAATAAGCCAAACCCTTGAAAAAATGGCAGGTTGCGACTTGGTGAGGATGGTTGGAAAGACATGGACCAGACACGCAAGGAACAGGGAGAATAGAATTGAGGAGGCCTTTGCCAAATGGTGCAGAGACTCAAAACTGATATTAAACGGTTTTGTACTACAACTATCACTCTGAAAAAAGGCCATAAATAAATAAAAATCCTATATAATTGTAAGTTGAAGATTAGACATATAAGTTTTATTTACCTATTGACCTATTCCGTACAGACTGGTCAGCATTTTAACTATTCATGGCATTTCAAAATAGCCTGTAAATGCCCAAGTATTTATTTATTAAACCTTTTGAACTTTAATTAATTACTGAACGACACGCGAAAAAATGTTCGGTGAAATGATTAGTAGGAGAGTGGTTATTTTTAACGTATTTCTACATTCGCGAAAACGGCTGTCGTTAGCAATTTGTTCATGCCAGCAGCTGACAGAATTCAAAACAAATTACATACTAATAGTTACACAAAATGATTTATAAGTTCCTTGGAACTTATCTCACAAACAAAATAGACAGCTTGCACCTAATTATAACTATGCTGAATAAACGAAATCAAAACAAACTCCAGACGTTATTTATATTGTTTTAGCGAATATTTCGGCAATTTGAATACAAAGTCGAGGTTGTAAGCCGTTCGCAAACTTTTTGTACCCGCACGATAACGCACGTCACACAAAAAGCTTTTCTGTGTCATTCGATGAAAAAAATATATAAAAAACTCGCAGGCCGTCAGTGATGCATCCGACGACATTTTTCAATATCGAAACAAAAAATAGGTAGAAATTAAGGTAAAAATAAATGATATCTCATACCGGACGACGGAGCTTTTATCGAAGGGACAACTTTTTGAATTTTCGCAAAATTGAACCGGTGTTTTTACTTGAAAAAATGTCTTATAATATTAGTTATTTCTATATCAGGTGTACGATCGGATGGAAATATTTCTTGTGAAGTTATTTTCGTTTTAATTCGATTTAAAAAAACGAATCGATGCAAAAGGATAGTCGAAAATATAGTCCCATCACTATTCAAATAAGGTTCGAATTTCAAAAATAAACGTGATTGTTTCAAGCTATTCACGCATGGCTAGCAAGAAAGAGAGAGTTAGAATGCGGCCAAGTGCGAAAAGGACAGGAGACGCTATGATGGACGGGCACCGTCCACTGCTGGGACACCGATCGTAGCTCACGACGTCCCGCATACTTTCTCATCGCCGTACACCAAAATAAACTCTAAACTTTTTATGCGTTCCTGGTATATTTAGATGATATTGTCGCTGCGTTTTCCAGTTTAAAAAAAAGTGTTAAGTGGATGATTTATATTAAGTGCGGCCCGTTATGGGCGGCTTCCGGCGTAATTATTTACTAAAAGAGTACGACAGTGGCGTTCTGAAACGTGTGACCTCTATTATGACGATGCACTGACAGAATAATTCATGTATTCTGGATGGCAGCGAGCCCTTTGTCGGTGCAGCGGGGCAGCGGTGGTGGCAAAGGGCTATGTGAGAAGAGTTCCTAAGTAAACAACCAGAGTATTGATAAACGGCAGCCATTATACGAAGCAGCTAAGGACTACGCGCAGGCGCATATTTAAAAAATCGTGTTACAGCTAGCACTATTATGTTCGAAACTTTTAATATGAATAGATATGTGTGTTGCACATAGAAGTTTCCTGCATTACACGTTGAAAATTTATAAAAAAACAATGTTTAGTTAAAGGCATCCTAATCAGTAACTGCAAATAAAAATTAGGTATTTCTGATTAAAATTAATCGAAAAAATCAAAGTTTAGGTGTTTTCCCAACATTAGGTAATTCAGTTTGAAATAAACATCATTATATTAGCATGTGTAGCATAAGCCTTTCTGATTTTCATAATAATCTTCAGGTATGTTTTATTTAAAAAATCAGTGCAAATTAAATTACGATCGATTATTGCATATAAGCTCGTATAGACGCAGTTATTGAACGAAACAAGCGCTTGCGCTGATTAATTACGCATTATCGACGCATGACTGCACACGCATGCATATGCATTCCTCTGCGCAAATACGTTAAAAATGTGCATAAGTGCAACAATGTGTACTATGGGTTTTTTTTCTAATAGGTTTTTTGTTTCTCTAACACCTGATAAGTCAAGAATTAATGGAGCATTTTGTATATTGCTGGTAGATTTGTTGATTCAGAAATCTTGTAGGTATGTTGGAAGAAATAAGGCCGCCCATTGTATATTGTATAGTAATCGATATTTTTTTTTTTTTGTTAAGTATTTATTTTTGTGAGGACAATAAAGTACATTGAGCCCCGGTCCGACGAGACAAACGAGCGAGCGAGCGGGATCTGTATTACTCTTTGAATAAATAATAATAAATAAGATAATTATTTTTGATATAATTTCAGACGAAGTCAGCAAGAGTCTCATGTTTCAACTTTCAACTGTAGTTCGTCTGTTCGTGTAGTTGGTCTGTAGTTGTGTGTATCTATCTACTCGTAACTAACGTGCTTTCCGAGGCACTGGGGTATCATACCGCCAACATCTAAGCTCCGGGCTGTTATTGAGAAATTCTAATGGAAAACCCCAATAACACTTTGCCCGACCTGGGAATCGAACCAGAACCCTCCACGCTCAGCAGTTGATCTAGCGCCTGATCTCTCTCCGGTCGTGTCGGATTGCCGTCCCACAGGACCTATGAGAGTGAGGGAAGAGTGAGTGCACCTGTGTCTGCGCACTTGTGCACTATAATATTTCCCGCCAAATTCGGTCTGGAAGACTATCATTACTCGTAACTGAAAAAAATATAACATTTTGAATACTTACATAGCGTGCTCCTGTTTCTGCCTAGGTATTATCTAAACTGTTCTGATTATTGTTTATTCTTATTACATTTTCGTTTTTTTCCATTATGTATAATAAATGAAGAAGTGGCCACCCTTTCTGAGAGACTGGACTGTTAGCGAACATACACTATTAGATGATAATAGAAAAAATTGGTGAAAAATCTATATAACCCATTATTATTATTACTCATTATTGTGTCACCCATTGTAAAGTTTTCTATATTTATGTCTGTAATTGATATGGTGTATATAGGTAATAAAGAGTATTCTATTCTATAAGTAACTACCTATTTTTGCAAAGTATTAAGCAACAAATTCACTTAAAATATACCTACCTCCCATAACAAGAAACTATGTGAATTGTTAAATGAATGAATATACGAAATAGGATCTAAATCAAAGATCGTTATTTATTGAAATTCGTACTAAATTGGCCTCTCCTTAGCTACTACAACCAGACGCCACTTAAAGAAATACTATACTTCATATTTTATACACACGTGACGCCAGATTCTAAATTAATTCATATAGTATAGAAAAAATAACGAATGTCTATGTAAAGCTTATTTACTTGGAATTAAAGCAGCAGTTTAAAGAACATGGCTATTTTATCACCGATCCCAGTGTTAAGATAAGAAATATTAACAAAATGGCAACTCCGAGACATTAACCTTAGTTCAGATGAGCGAAAAATCACCTCCTTATCATTTAATTGTTCATTAAAATTATATGAGTGAATATTTTTACGAGCTTAAAGTGCGTACCAAAGGGTTTTATTATTTTTTGACTGCCGTTTTTATGATTTTATTTTCTTTTTAGTAGAACCAATATAGGTTTTATAATATGGGTAATGATAATGACGCATGAAGCATAATATTATCATCATGCATTATACATGGATATTGTGAGCATATACATTTATTTGTCAATTATTATCAGCTAATAAATAAATTAGCATTAATCCTATCAGCGACACGATGCAGAATAACAGCTGTGAGCTACATTTTTGTAGGACATCATCGTCATTACCGTTCTAATCTATCTTCATTTCCTAGTCGTGTAACACCTGATTATCTTCAAACTTTTCACACAGACATTACTTCAGATGTTGAGGGCTTTTAGAAAATCATCGCTTCGGTTACTGCGACTGCGAATTTACGATTAGATGAGTTGCACATCCTTTAGCAATGATTACGTAATCGGTGAAAATTCGACTGTGAAGACTATGCTTTACTTTTCGTCCTTATGTGTTTGAATAAAATGCTCATGTACGGAATAGACAGATATTTTAGATGTCAAAAATATACCTACATAGTAGGTTTTTTAAACAAATTATACTGGGTCTGGTCCAACATTTTATTTGATTTGTGTAAAACTATAATTGGGTACATCGTGATTGGCTCTTTAAATGGGCGCCTATTACATAAAATTGGATGGGTTTTCGTATATTTTAACCTTAACCTTTTAGTTTAACTAAAATGTCAAGAATTGCAGCATTCTAAAATAATAAAAGGTAAATAGAAGTCAAATTAATGGAATAGTATTTAGCCAAGTTACAATGCCAGCTAGAGTTATTTAAGAAATTAACGTTATATTATGCCTATTTTTATTATGTTACTTCCTAATATATGTTTTATCATCACGCTGCACGCTAGCAGCGTGTTTCTAAGATTGTTGTACCATCTGTCATGTACTGTTAGTGTACCGGGCTACCAGCAGTGTGTAGGCGTAATGAGAACTAGTGGACTGCTTTTAGCCATAAATTCGGTTTTTTATCTGATAGAAAGTGACGAAGTCTGCTTAATTAGTCGTGTGATGAATGAGGAAACAAACTATAAAATAACGCTTACTGTTTTTGAATGATCTATGAATTTATCAGGTCTCTGGACGTCGAATCAAAAAAGTAAAAGTTTGTTTTCAAAATTTATAAGTACTAGGTAATAACAAAGCTGACTTTCTGGAACTACCAGCCGGATTTCAAAAAATATTTTTGTATTTGTTAGCTCAATTTTTGAGAAAGGCATCACGCGAAGACACTTAGGAGCCGAGCAAAAAGAAAAAGTTAGAAAGAACACAGTAAGTAGTAGCGCGGGCAGGCGATGCGACGCGACGAGGTGGGTCGGGCGAACAATCAATTTCACGCGGATGAAGTCGGGGCTAGAACCTAGTGGCGAATAAAACGAAAAGCTATATTTGTGTTCCTACTCGATACTAAAAAAATGTCTTCTAAATGGACACTTCATCTACCAAGAATCCAGGAAGACGAAGATACCATTAATTATGACAACACATCTGAACAAAGACGATACGATGATAGGTGCAATATTTATCTCTATAATCATTTACCTTGTTTTCAAATGGCACTTTATTAATCAATGCGATGCGACATTAGATGCGGCTGAGTCACGGCCGGCCTTCGACTCGGTAAACATGCCAATACTGTCCAGATGCCAGCTCAGATGAGTATATAATGCAATTACTATTGACTTGCTCGTGTATTAGCAGACGCTAAAGCGTTTCATCCCTAATTGGTTTATGTTATCCTGGCGTTAGATGTGTTTAGTAGCGATTCTGAGTGTAGAATTTTTGGCTATATAGTACCTATAGGTGATACCTACTTGTTTCACAATATTGTTCTATTAAAGAAACGCCAGAACTTTTTTGAAGCGTTATTAAAAAGAGTAGGTAAACCAGTGTTCGAATTAATCTCTCAAAACATTTTTAGTTTGAAATTCATCAATAACTTTTCCTAAAAAGTTGTCCAACATTTTTTCCCTGCGAACTATCGGGTATGTCACGTAGGAGATAAATATGTGTGTTAGGAACACTAATATTTTACTATCTACATATTTTTTAAGGTCAAGGTAAGCCACAGAAGGTAATAAATTATATATTCCACAACGATGTAATTCTATCTCCATTTAAAAAACATGGCGTCGCTGGAGGGATTGTGTCAATTACTATAAAGATCATCATGCATTCAACGTAAAGCGTTCAGTTATTAATGTAACAATGTTCACAGCGTTGTGGGAGTGAGTAATATCATAGAAACATGATCTAACAGAGAACATTACCAGTGAGTAGCAAGTGAGCCGGTACTATGGACTTGTCCGTTTTTATGGGAAGTTGCGGGAAGGCCGGCGCGGCATGGGGTAGGCGCCATCCGTACGGGGGTTCCATTCCACCGTTTCTCTCTAAACACTAATATTATATTTTTATTCGTTTGCTATCTAATCTTACGTCGTAAATCTTGACATTTTGTTTATACGAGATTGTCCCGTGAAGTTTTTTTAATTATCGCCCCAATAAAATGTTGATAAAAGCGCCTAATGCGACGTTTTGTTTCTGCGAATTCATTTCGGCGGTCAACGTACAAGTTGTTGTTTTATTTATTTTGTAGAAACTGTGTGTGTTTAGACAACTCGAAAATGAGAACAATGCTGGTTTTACTCGTATAGTGTAAGAGTTATGGCTGATTATGATTGGAACAATAAATCCAGATATCTAAGTAGCTTAATAACATATGAAACACCCCGAGGAATTCATTATATTCATAGGTAGGTATTGTTTTATATTTTGACAAAAGTGAAAATGTAAAATCATAATAAGCTCCAGAAACAGTTTTATCATTTAATTTTTTTTCTATTATTTCTTTGAGATTGAGAGCGAAATATACGAATATTATGAATTCGGCGCGACTGAAGTCATTAGTGGTGATAATCACCCGGCAGGCTATTTATTGTTCTGGTTCTACCATAAACTTGGGATTCTTGCATGTTTGCTTACATTTTTGTTTTACAAATTCCAAATGATTTTCTGATTATTTTGATAATACTGTTAAACTTTTAACTACATAGGTTTGGCACATGATCAAGTTAATGGTACCTACCCAGTTTAGAAATTATATGTAGGTAGGGTAGGCAAAAAGAGAAGTGGTACTTATGAATGTGCAGAGGGTTGAAAATGAAACTCACTTAACTCACGTTAAGTGGACCAAAATACTATTAGTAGACCAACCGATAGGTGATGTCCAAAGTTTTGGTAAATATAAAAAGCCTCTGCATACAAGGAAGACATAATTATCAAGTATCTAAGTACCACAAATCAAGAAAGAAATTAGACTACCAGCATGCATTGATATAAGGCGAGTAATAATCCTAGGCATTACAAATTCCATTCGGAAAATAAAGATAAAGATTATTAGCTAATATCTCAAATCGTTAGCGCTATTAACGTCACTAGTCCCGTCCGCATAATAATAACATTTAAATCAAGATCCAGCATACATACGGACGACAAAAATTATTGTGATCTCGTCAGTGTAGGCACACAAACTTTTTTCTTGAGGGGTGGAGCGTAATGAAAACAAATGACAGAGACCCACGCGCGTCCCATAAAAAAATCAATTCATGGTTGCACGAAAATAGTAGCACTGTATTGAATTTAATATCTGAGAGCATTTTAGGGTTTTTTTAGTCGACAGAGTCACAGCGGCAGCGGCGGTTAGCAGCGTGATATACGAGTGTTTAGATTGAATTTGAATATTTTAGAATCAGCTGTTTTTAATACATCGACGGCAAGTCGGCTAATTTTAAAAGGAGCTTTTCCTCGTAGTGTTTCCACGAGCATTTCGATGCAAGACAGAGCAGAGCGACTGTGTGTGTATCAATCGGAAGACATAACTCACCCACACAACACACTATTAGCCGGTGTTTGACACAAATCCCATGAATATGTCTCATTTACAGCAGTGGCGAAAGTACCAGGAACTCATAGATCTAAAGTGGATATAATTTACAACGTCGCCTAATGGAAGGAGCACATTAAGCGAGCATCTTTAAGCGTTTACGTATTAATAGAATAGAGGCAGTGTACCGGGAGCCAGGTGCTACACTTGGGAGGTAATTGCTTAATAGCCGGCGACTCATTAGAGGGACGATATTTTTAAAGAAAGCCCTCTGGGTATGATGCAGTTTGTTGATATAAGCTAGTCAATTTTTAATGAAGTAAAACAAGCTCCATTATTTTATCCATTAATTTACAACATTATGACATTCATTACTGTCGCTTAATTGGTATGGATACAATGATCTAATAGCTACAATGAAATATTCACTGGCAAATATGACTGGAGAGATGACTGCAATTTTGCAATTCGCTTTACATCTAACCGATTCTAACCCATACATTGTATCGTTCCTAGATGTTTATGGACTCCTAGTAATCCCGCCCTAACTTCATCAAAGTACAAAGCAAAAGGGTTGGTACTACACACAGAGCACTCTGCAACCCCCAAATTATTTTCCGAAAACAAATTAAAAAGCATAAAACATGATTCAGTGTTCACCTCACTTAACCCTTTGCTGCGTCGCAATAAAATTACTCTCGTGAATTAACCCTCCCCTTTCGGAGTAAAACACATTTACTTGCAAAACGACCCCCGAGCTTTTAAATTATGATAGATTAGCGGCTAGTGACAGGAATCGTTTCGGTTTTCGTTTAGAAAGCACAGAACGGGTGAAAGAAAACACTTTTGCAAATTAACAGGACTTATTTGGAAGGCGGTGGAAAATGTTCATAAAACTCTGCACCAATATCTCTCATGGGTACAAACAGTATCTCTAAGATGTTGTCTTGTCTTGATCTTAACCCAGCTTCGTATAAGGACCCGCTTGTCGACTATGTGTTAACAACGCATTCTCTCCTATTTCGGCCACATAGTACGCAGAGGCGATGAAAGTTTGGAAAAACTGATTGTGGTTGGGAACACCGAAGGCAAACGATCGCGCGGTCGTTCACCAACACGATGGACCGATCAGGTGAAGGAATCATCGTTCTCTAAATTCTACACGGTGGTAAGAGATGCGCTGGAAAGAAACCGGTGGAGGCGGATCATCCGCTCCAGATGCAACTCCGAAGCTGACCACGATCCTCAGACATGAGGGACCGACTACAGAGAGAGAGAGAGAAGATGTTGTCATATTGGTGAAAAGACACCTACAACTTGACGAAATTCTTTTCAATTGACTGTCCGTCTAAAAGGACCAAAATTGTGAAAACTGCGCCAGCTGTTCCTAGACACTTGAAACACGCACAGTACCGTAATGCACCTGTACCTAATGTAGATAATATTTTTTTCGTTAGGAAGCCAGTGCAAAAACCTACATCCGCTTACGGTAATGTGGAGAGCCCTCGAGATGAGATCTATATCCCAGGGGGACGCGCTTCTGATCTCCCATGCATCTTCCCCAAATGAGAACTGCAGGGCTGTCCGAAAATAATGTACGTTTAATTTAGATTTCAGTACTAAGGCTACGAAAGATGTAGCAAGAAATGTTGTGATGTGTCGTAATTTTAAGAACGTTTACAGTCCGACCTCAGTCTCAATCAGTCAAAAATACCTCTTTAAGTTTTTGACATTGATTTTACTATCGATAAGATGAGATTGCGACTAGAGTTTGAACGATTTTAATTACGGCACTTGGCCTTCAGATGTAAAACATGACGTTTTTTTTCTAATTATTTATTTTAACCTCAATACTACTTATACTTCCACACATTTTTTTCCAAAACATCGAAGGCCAAGAAAGCTCGTAATGGCATATTGTGAATATTATTAAGCTGTTACAACCACAACTAACTTTTATCTGTAGCACAATCATTGTTAAAGTGTGAAAAATTGTAATTACTAGCATTTGTACTGTATATCTTTACAATTGCTCATGAAGGTCATAAGTGAAAAAGTGAATAAAAATGCGCATCTTGATGGCCCTACAAAGCAGGCGGGTTGCACACCGAGCGCGCTCACCCTGTATGTTTTGACTCCGCCGTTTCCCGCGTATAAATCACTTGCTTAATGTATCGAAATGACGCACCAGCGCACAGACACTACTATGTGTTGCTATCCTTATTTATGCAACTTACGAAATTGCACTCTGTTTCTTAGTACGTAGAATAGAATTTTCAACTTTTTGTTTGAGATTGAAAAGCAGAGTTGGTTATTGGATTTTAAACCAAATAATCAGGGAGTAAGGTGTGAAATGCTTTAAATTCAACGAGACAATTGCAGTTTCATAGAGTGAGAGTCTAAGTACATTGGGAGAAAATCCATCAGAAGACAAAAAAACGTAGTTTTGGCAAAGAATAGAGTTGAAAATAGCCTGGACAATAGATTTTCAAACGCAAATGTGGGTTGGTTTACATGTAATCCACATGAAAGCTTTCGGATTAGTGTTTGATGACATCATTATTTTTCAAATGACGATCGTGTTGCGATTTTCTCTGCCCTTAAGGGATCGGAGGGTGGAAAAAATTCGTAGTGATTTATTGTCAAAACGTAAATTGGGGAAAATTTTGGTATTTCATGAAAAATTGTCTAAGCTTTTAGGAAATTGGTTTTTGAACTTTCAAAAGTTTTACCGCAGTTATAGTCTTCAGGATTAATATAGCCAGATTGGTTCGCTTGCAATGTTAACCAAGTAACAATAGTTGTAATTAAATTGCAGTGGCTTGCAATTTGGAATTAGGAGAATTTGTCATTTTATGAAATCAAAATAAAATCACTTTAATCAGTGTTTCTTTTTGCTTGGATATCTTTGGTTAGACGTAGGTATTGAGAGCTGTGTTATTTGTTCATCTATTTTAATGGGACCCTGTATACAGGATGAATTTGAATTAATGCGACAAAAAGAAATGGGAGCTTCAGTTACAGTAACATAGTAATTATAAACTGTTTTTTCTACAATCTAAATCGTTAAAAAAAATTACGTGATTATCGTTTTCAAAAGGTCCATTGATGTTATTATCTTTATTTAAATACGAATTATCGGTATTCCAGCAAAATAATTAATATGCAAAATAAATAATAAAAATTAAAGTATCAAAAAATCTCATCGCAGTGCTCAATAATCGTCGTGGAGTACTCATGTCATTAAACGTTGCCGTTCATAGTGGTCATTTACCTAATTTTGCCTATTTTCTCGCGCGACGTTGCCAAACCTCGCATGACATTCCTTCCCGGCTCAGACTAAGGAAATTCCCGGCGACCGCCCCGCCGCCCACCACCCTTCCTTCGTTCATTAGTCGTCCTAAAACGTTTGTAGGTCATGGTCGCGCGCGCATTCCGCAAATCCTACTTTACGTATTGCGAATAATTTGTATTGTTGTCTTGTGTTTGTGTCATAATCATAACAATGCCTAGGACGAGACGAAATAGTCGCAGTATCTCGATATTGTCGTGTGGTACAACACCGTAAGAAATCTACGTGAAACGCAGCGAAGATTTCGATTAACCTAACACCGTTGGACTGTTATTTGTGGGGAGAAATTAAACGAAGGCAAATCCGAAACTTTAGACGAACTAAAAAACAAAATCATTAGTGCATTCGAAACTGTAAAATCACAAGACTTTTTGCGGCGCCGTGCTCAATTGTGTTTACAAAACGGAGGTGGACATTTTGAACAATTACTAAAATACACGTAAGTGTACTGATTTCATAATAATTATTGTAAATACTGTGATTCCGGTCAGTGGGTCGTCTTAGGGGAGGAGTCCAACTTTTTAAATACGCCAAAAATACGATAATTGATTTGTTGTTGTTGTAACAAACATTATTCAGGTTATACCTCATACTAAAACATTTTTTCACTATTACTTTTATTGTATTTTTGATCGTCCTAAGCCGACAAAAGTATGAAGGAAAATTTGGTTTCACAAAACTTTTATTTAATCGTGCGCGCGGGAAAGAGATGCGCGGGCGGACGGGGGCGGCGCGATTCATTCATAGCGATAATGTACCTAAATCGTGCTACACGAAAACGGTAGTACGCGAAATTCTTTGATACTTTAATTATTTTAACGCTTTTCGTAACACTGATCAATTATTTTTTAATTTTACATTTGATATGTTCTACATTTTCTTGACAACACGTATTATTGTATATTTCAATTTGTCGCATCTATTCAATTTCACCCTGTATATTATAATCATACCAAATATGAACAACGCATGAATCCCAATACCCCATTAAACAGCAAACATAAATACAAAACACCGGTCGAATTATTTCCTAATAATTCTCTTAAATCCTTAAAATCGCATGGGACGTGCCAGCCCTATGACCATTCTACCAAAACACTCTATTTTCAACCTTATTAAAAATAAAATAAGAGTGTTAGCATGTGTAAAGTTAAGTTGGTTTATTGCACAGTTCCCTTGTTTCAATTTTCCAGATCAGCGGTCCCTGTCGGCCTGAGATTGGGATTTGTGCGGACAGAAGCGCACATGTTGGGATGTGCGCGTTTCTGATCATCAACATGTTGATTATTATGCACAGGGGAAAGTAAGTGCCCGGGGATTATTATTTCTAAGTTTTTACTCCATATCCATAGCATTTTGTTCGCCAACAGAAGTACAGTTCGACACAACTTAGATGTAGCATCGGCAAAATTCGTAAAACCGATCCCATCCGAACTAAGTGCGCCTTCAAAATCACCAATCTTTATTAGTACTTTAGGAAAAATTGATCAATTTTTCCTAAAGTAGTAATAAAGATTTACGAATACGAATTACGAATTACGAACGTTTTACGAATTTTGCCGATGCTACATCTAAGTTGTGTCGAACTGTACCTACCGTACTTCTACGATTTTACGAAGAATAAACTACAGGGTGAAATTGAACACATGCGACAAATCGAAATGGGAGATTGTACTCGTCATTATGAACAACTTTTACTATGGGACCAAACCTGAAATCGCGAAAAAAAAATCAGCTGTTCCCTACATTTATGTTCGCATAACTCGCCAAAATGTAGGGAACAGCTGATTTTTTTTTCGCGATTTCAGGTTTGGTCCCATAGTAAAAGTTGTTCATAATGATTAGTATAATCTCCCATTTCGGTATGTCGCATGTGTTCAATTTCACCCTGTATAAAAGATCTATTTTTTTTTTAATTAGCAAATAGGTCTGCTCTTGTTCGCGGTCTCTAATATCTAATCAAAGCCACTCTGACTAAGTAAGGTCACTTAATACCAATAAAAAGAACATTTTAAATTCACTTAGAAAAGTTCTTAATAATCCCTAGTTTACTATCCAGTGGAACTAGTGGAAGTGTCCTAATTTATTAACAAAGCAATACACAGCGGGTACATGAATGCCCACCGGTACATTACTTATCCCGGGGGGCAGCATCCCGGGCATCCCGGGTAATCCCGGAGTCTCGCGGGACTCGTAACACGAGCGCACGGACAAATAGATACATTTGTACACATACATTACAATATGTTAAAAGCAACCCTACTGCGACGTGCTTGCAAATATGGTATCCTAGTTATGCGAGGGTATTGGGCAATGTCTCCCAAGCGAATTAAATAATACTTTGTAAGTTTTCTATCATTTGCAATGTCATCATCTGCCTAACCTTTTCCCAACAATTTTTGGGGTCGGCTTCCAGTCTTACCGGATGCAGCTGAATACCAGTATTTTACGTGGAGCGACTGCCTATCTGACCTCCACAACCCAGTTACTGGGTAACATTATACGCTTTGGTAAGACTGGTTGTCAAACTTTCCGGCTTCTGACGACCAGTAACGACTGTCAAAGATAGAGAGAAGAGAAGCCGGGCCCAACAGCTTAAAGTGCTTTCCGAGTCACGGAGGGGTCTCGGTATGTAAAGATAGTCCCCATCCACGGACCGACCGCGGCAAGCATAGCGTAGCCTGATCGATCAACCCGTGCGGCTGTTATTACTTAGCCACGAGGTCCTCATTAATTTGCAATATGTTCATATTTTGCATTATTATTTCATCCAATTGATTGGTCTCTGGAAACTCTACATTACATATTTCCAGGTAATCGAAAAACTTGTTCACTTTTCCGTCGTATCTGAATATTAAAAAAAAATTAATCGATACAAGTCATGTAACGGAGCCCTAGATTTGTTCATGGTCCTTTGAGCCGGATGATGATGATGATTACTTAATGTAAGTCAATATAAATAATTATAATCTTATTTGAACTACTTCTCCTTTACAAGATCTTGACCACCCTCCTCACCGCAGTATCTTCCAAAACAAACAATTCGGTTTTCATGCCGACCTCACCAAATCTCGACCCATAAAAATAATATCACTTACCTCCCGTCAGCGTTATCGCCCCATCTTTCTTCCATACATACATACCGTACACTATCAGCGATCATCTTACTAAGTCGTGTGTATGTCTGTACGTCTGCAGTGAACAAACTCTCGGGTTACATCAACACTTACCTGCAAAGATACAAACAGATAGGTTACGCACCGTTGGGAAAAAATACGAGGAATTTATGTATGGGAATGGCGAATTTTTTGTAATGTATTTTAGTAGCGTTCGTGATCTTTGTCGAGATAATGTTGTTTTGTCATATCATTATAGGTACTTTTTTTTCTAACCTACATTTTGGTCTAATACTCTAATCTCTGCTGGAAAATGGAGTTTCACTTACATAGCGATCACTTATTTTAGCGCTTGGGAAGAGGCCGAACCTAAAATCGTGAGTTTCTAAGAAGGGTCGGAGATATCTTTTTTAGCATCAAATTCGTAGCTGTCTCAGGATAGGATAGGATCTACTCAATGTAGGTATGTTGGCCTGTCAGAAAATTGCTGAAAACCTGCCGAATATTCAAGTTAAACAAACAGGGGAGCACAAACCTGAGAACGTGAAATAAAACACCTATTTTACGAACAATGTCGTTTCTTGAAGTCGATAAACATCGCGTAACTATGTAAACAATTCCACTATCTCCTGCCTCTGTTACCCTGGTACCTAACAAGCTAATTCAAACACGTCTAATAAATAACGCGATTACATTAATTGTAGCTAGTTATCTACACGAGCTACTATAAACACACAGTTTTATGATCTGAAGGAGGCTGCATTCAAATATGTGAGTATTTCGGTGTTATCTTCGTAACATTGAATCTTTAATTGATGACAATTAAGTTAAACTTTAACGACGAGTTGGGTTGTGTAGAGGTATCAATAATAATCTAATGTTAGATATTTATGACTGTCTGCTTTAATAAACTTGAAATATAACAAACACTGTTATGAGATGAGAGATGAGATCTATCCGGATATTATTATAGATCTTTCTCAATACAGCTAGATAACATAAATCTCGGAGGCTTACAGTTCATTATCTAACAATCACAGCTAAAAAGACAAATAAAATTATTTGAACTCCTCAAAGTTCCCCGACTGAGTTAATCTCCATACAAACTACACGAGCAAGAGAGGTAGCTGTCACTCTCCTAGACGTCCCCGAGGCACCCACATAAATAATGTCAACAGTCGGTGATTCAGAACAATCGATGATCCATGATACCGCGTCACCGACCACTCACCGCTTCCACGATCAAAAAAATACATTGGAAACACCACTCCCGAGAACACAGCGCATAAATATATTAAATGAAAACAATAGGGCGACATCAGAGATATCGCATCACACACCACGGACCCACGGACATATTTCAAAAACCGGAGATAAAATAAAAACAAAACGAAAAAAATCAGTTGAAAAACCAACAACGAAAAAAATACGTGACGGGCATTAATTAAAACGGACCCACGACCAGGAATTCAGAAAAACAAAGAGGTTAAACAAACCTTCGCAGTGGGATCCCTCGCAATGATCATCATCTCACATTTTTAATCATCGGACATAAAATCTTTTTTGTCGATGGAAAACTGACCGTGCGCGGACGGATTAGAGATGGGAGTGGTGTCATGGCCGATACCACATTTATCGACATAAAGAGCTGTTGAAAATTATTTTTTGGTTGGATTGTCACCGTTGTTTTAATGGTATTACGCATTGAAGAAGGGTTATCTCTTCGATCCGATCTCTGGGTCCAGGTATAAGACCAAGATTGATTGGACACGACCCGACATTTTTATGTCCGTGCTCTCGGGTGTCGTCGACTCCGTTGTTAAGGAATAGGTTATTAAATTAGTGGTATCGATCGAACAAAAACTCGTAATTATCGCGGCCGTATAACCAAATATGCATCATCATTCTTTTTGACGTTTTGTTGTTGGTTTAAGTGAATGAAATGTCAAGATAATTGATTTAGACGCTGCTGATTGTGGGCTGGCTCACGTAGTCATGACATAATCGTGTTTTGGCAAATGAAGTAAGAACTTGCGATATGAGGAGGATTGTTCCACGGTAACAAAAAAATATGAATTCATTTATAATATCTACAAATACTTTTTATACAATCTTTGTGCAACACTTTCCACAAAAAGTCCGCCATGACATTTATTACGATCACTTATAGTGGGATTTATAAAAGGATTGTAGATCATTATGCGGGGCGATAGGATCGCGTCGCAGGCGCAACACACAATGGTTGTCAACACAATGTCAGGGGACAGCCAGGGGATTATGACAAACGCGCACAAAAGCACAAACGGCGCTTAGCGGTTGTTCAGGGGAAACTAACGTACTTACTTGTATGCTTTGTGAGGGTTATAGAGTACTTCAATGTTTAATAGAGCTTTGGAGTATGAATATTTAAGTATCTGAAAGTACTCTAGTTAGCTCAAGAGATTTTATTGGCCCAGTTCTATTTGCTACAAGGATAATTTATTTTAAACAAGTTCAGGCATTCAACGTAACGGCATTACCTGTCTAGTGAATAAGTTGACTGACGAAATTTTATTATTTTTGAAACGGTTGGTAAACATTCGGCGATAAGTTACAGATAAGCTTGAAAAAAGAAACTACGAAACACGCAAACCAAAATCTACCAAACATCGCTTCATATCCAGGTGTCATCATCAAAACTAGACAAATAATAAAAAAACATTACAAACAAGAGACCAGTTGATCCGACACTCGATCCCATCTGGATAAAGCAACAATGCCATATTACATTACCGACGTTTATCTATACAAAAACTGTACCAAAAACGGCATTGCTGAAGGACTAACAATACTGAATAGAGATTTAAGAAGGGATTTGGATTCAAAGGGCCGTCGAGAGCGCGCTTTGTTTCTGAGAGCCTTTTAAATTTCACGTCTTGAGGTAACTGGACCGTGTTGAGGTGGGGTGCCAGTGTGAGGAGTACGCGGTGGGTTTAGTATGCAAACTCAAAGTATTTATTTCAATTAAACCATTTACAGGCAATTGAATTGTCAAATAGTCGGTCAGTTAGTTAGAAAGTTGAAGCTAGTCGCCCAATCCAAAACGTAGATCTCTATGGAGTAGAACGGGCAAGAAACTCCAAGGACACTCTTTTAAATCCAGATATTACAAAACCCTGGGTACAATATTCTTGTTGCTTCTACAGGGTGTTACGGAAAGGGTATATCAATACAAACGGGTTGAATAGTGTATCTGGTCTAGAATCTCTGTACATAATTTCAGCTCAAAAGCAGTAACTTTGAAAATGCTTAATATTTTTTTATTTCGATAGTTTATTAAATTGAAATCATAACAAACGTGTCATAGCACTACGAGGGTCATTATCCATTATCTGTAGTGTGTCTGTGCGCCTAGTACACGCACATCACGCCGCCGCGCGCCAGTGCAGCGCCGTGATGTCGAAATAAAAAAATATTAAGCATTTTCAAAGTTAATGCTTTTGAGCTGAAATTTTGTACAGAGATTCTAGACCACATACACTCTTCAACCCGTTTGTATTGATATACCCTTTCCGTAACACCCTGTATATGTAAGAACAATGTAAAAAAATCAAATGATGAAACAATAATTTAAATATAAGATTAAAAATAAGCACTGGCAGTTAAGAGATGACCAGTCTCAACCGACGGCGCCCGTTCACGAACATGACGCGTGGATCAGCACCATCCAGCTCAACCATTTTGCAGGGAACCGAATGATCCAACACACGCGCCACCATCAGTGAGACATTTAAGTGAGCATGACACATTCTCAACTACCATGCTCTTTCAAGTCAACATCATAATATCGTAATAAACGAATCCATGGTTCTTACATTTACAAAATTGAAAAATTTGCTAAATTATACAAAACTATAGTTTGCAATTTATTTAAGAAATTAATAAAATTTCAATAACAAACAGGAAGAGATATTTAATATTGAAGTATTCAACAATTAAAACTTGATTGAATAATATAAAATAAACATTAAGTTCGTAATGTCAAAAACAATTAAAAAAACCGAGTGTGCTTATGACCGCACGATTGAAGTGAAACTTCAAACGTACCTATTTCTTATATTCTCTTGCTTATATCCCCGACTCAACTCCCGTTCGCCTCGCCCGATCACACTTTTATTAAGGCTTACGTCACACGTTTGCCAGCTTACTCCCTAAGTCAGGCGTGCGTAAAGAAGTTTCACTTCAAAAAGGGAAGCATTTCTTCCAAATATTAAAATTTTAACAAGTGAGCCCAAGTGCCTGTGGAGCAGGACCAGCATTAAGCCAAGCAAGCTTTACTTTATTCGAATGTAAGCAAAGACCAAAGAAGAGATGGAGAAATGGTGGTGAGAGATGATATGACTGAAAAGGGACTGAATAATGATAGTGATATAACGCTTGATGTGAATATACCAATAACCATATAAAGGGAGGAGTTATGCTGCGCTGATTCCAAATGAATGGGATAAAGGTGAACGGTGATGATAAAAATTGTAAATGTATGAAATTACGAATAGTTGATACAAACATAGTCGATAAAGGACAGTTAGTTAAAGAGAAATTCACCCTTAAATATCATGAAGATGGCGCTAATTATATTTTGTTACTCAAACGAAACTACAAAAGCACTGAAATAGTAATTCCTATCTTGTATCACTTCCCGCTGCCAGTACCACTCAACCTTCCCTTGGATTTAGCGTACTCGGAAGGCTGCAGCGGCTTCGCTTTGTGCGAGCCCTAAAAGGGCGTGTGATTGTAGTGTCGAGTAATGGCCACTTTTTGCGCTTGCGCTGTAAAAAGGCGGCGCTGCATGGAGCGCGCGCGCATCGCCACAATTTGGTAGACAGCGTATTTCTGCTTATAGGAAAGCATTACGGAAGACTTTCTGCGTAGGTATATTTGATAAAATATAGGAATCTATCTGACGTTTTGATTGTTACCTCACTTTTATGCATGATATCTGAACTAACAAAATCTGCCTAACATAATATTAGGTCCTTACATATGAAATTGGCGTTTTGTATGGAAGGAACAAAAAGTCGAATATTTTTTAATATAATATATTTAATTAATCAAAGTATGAACCATTGTTTTCAATGCACTTTTGCCATCTTATAGGTAGTTCATTGATCCCTTTACTAAAAAAACCAGTCGGACGGGAATCAATAAAATCTTTGAAGGCGATTTGGACTGCCCCATCGGAGTTGAATTTTTTCCCTTGCAAAACGTTATCCAAATTGCGAAAAAAATGGTAATCTGTTGGAGCAAGGTCCGGGGAGTACGGAGGATGTCTAAGACATTCCAATTCAAGCTCTTCTAATTTGGTAGCCGTCTGTTGCGCAGTGTGTGGTCTGGCGTTGTCGTGAGGTACCCACCTTTCAAGCTTTTTAATCTTCCCAATTTGCTTCAAGTGAATTAAAACAGTTTTATCACTAACATCGAAGCCTGCAGCTAACTCGGACGTGGTTTGCGATGGGTCCGCTTCCACAATAGCCTTCAATTCTCCATTATCAACTTGGGTCTCAGGCCGTCCACGGGGCTTGTTCTGCAGGTCGAAATTTCCAGAACGAAAACGTTGGAACCAAAAACGAACTGTGTTTTCTTTTGCAACATGACCGCCATACACATCATTCACCCTTCGAGTCGTTTCCGCAGCACTAGTGCCACGGCGGAACTCGTACTCGTAAATAATGCGATATTTTAAATTTTCCATTTTGTAAAATGAGTGACGCAAACAGAAAAAACAGAAGAAAAAAAACAAATGAATGACGGTCATCGAAGCACAAATACATGAGTAAATAGCTGTACAAATTTGAATTTGGAATTCCTTACCAAAGAGGAGAAATTCGTGATTAAAGTGGCCAGTACGAAAAACGCCAATTTCATATGTAAGGACCTAATATATATTTTGAGTTTTGGAAAGGACTGGTTTGGACCAAGATTGTGGTTTGAGATAAAGAGACTTACTAATTTGCTTTTCGTGATATTTCTCGAAGGGTTGCTCACGCGCATAAAAGGAGTGTTCGTAAACTAGAAGTCAGTCACGATTGGTGTTCGATTACTATCGTACACTTGATAAGTTGTTGCAACGCGTTGCTGTGCGATGCCAACATAGTTGATAATAGTTGATACAACGCAAGTAATGTTTTATGCTACTGCGGGTGAAGTTTACAGCGTGTTGATTGATATTGGATATAACTTTTATGATTCAATTTTAGATTATGGCAATAAAGTGGGTGAAAAACGGTGTAATTATGTAAGAAACGTGTTACATGTTAATCATATAGGGGTTGTTCTTAATCTTTATTTGGCTCTAGCAAATACAAAATATGAGGACGTACCTATCCTGGATTCTGAATCATTGGATATTTGGCATTGGCATTATTGCTTCATTTAGAAGTTCAAGTACCTACACAGTGAGTGATGACCAATTAATTACTACATTTTCCGTTCTTCTAACGACCAACAAAATTGTGTCCGGGTGGCCTATCCAAACAAGAGACCACACGCCATCATAGAAAGCATAGTCAAATATGAAACTCGATACCAGGAACAAATGAGTGAGATGAGTGTCTCAAATGATGAAATTCACTCATTCGTAATAAAATGTGCACTTTAGCATAATAGTGTTGTTCATCGGCGCGTAGCTCTCGATAGTCGAGTCGATAAGTGACGGTGACAAAGGTCGGCTCAGACAAAGCGGCCTGTAATCATGATATATAAGGCGCTGTATTAACAAGTCATAAACCAATAGCGGAAAATCTAAATGTCTTCATAGATATACGCGCTGTAAATAACCTGTGCTGAGAACAGTGACTGAATCCATTTTCCTTTTCTGAATTAAATTTTTTGCAATGTGACAACCTGCTACTGAAAATAATTATTGACAACATAAAGACTGCAATAACTGTTGTCTAATCTTTGCAATATTTATTAGTTACCATTTACCAGGCTTGTACGAAAGTCATATCATTTCCATTTATTTCACTTGGTCGAGTCAAGATTATGAATTTATGATAGATAAGTTAAACAACGAAAACTTCAACTTGCTTTATAAAAAACCAATAACAATTTACTATTGTAGCATACATGTTCCTATAAAAGTAAATTCTTAAATCTCGCTGACTGTTCATCTTTTGTACCTCTCTACAAACGCAACGTACATGCGTCTGCGCAGCGGATTAGTGCAAGGCAGCGGAGCGCACGCGCGCACCAGACCCGACGTAATGCGCGCGGCGCCAACCGGCCACCAATCATTTACATTTAGCCTTTTTTAGCCTAAAACCACACAAAATCTTAATCTCCCTATTTTATGGAGCTGTTCAACCATAAACGGAGACGTCTGGGATTGTACCGGGATCTTATAATGACTGTATTAATTTTGCATAATCAAGACTGCGAAAATTAGTGATTCTGATTGTTTGAATACACAAGATTGTCTTCTTTTTTTGGTTTGTATTTTTTAATTACCGAATTTCTTAACTTTGTAAATACGTGTTTACTAAAAGTCTTATCGTGAGTATAAATTTTGATTTTTGACAGTTTTTCCATAGAAAAACCGAGTGTGCTTATGACCACACGACTGAAGTGAAACTTCAAACGTATTTGGCTATGAAAGGAAGAGAGAAAGAAAATGTGCGCGCGCACTGCTTTCTCTTGCTTATATCCCCCACTCAACTCCCGTTCGCCTCGCCCGTAGCCCTTAGACATGGGTCGTACTTGCAAAATCGAGTACCAGGGCTTCCAAGTACGTCCACCTTAAGAAACCAGGGCCTAAAACCAGGGCTCGAGATACTTTCAAGTATTTTCTATCTGCATCGAAAACTGATCCATAACTTCATACAAATAAGAAGTACAATCGCGTAATCAAACAAAAGCCCTGTTGGAAGTAAAAAGTACTTGCATAGGAAATTGATCTGTGAATTCCTATAAATAAGGAGCACAATCGCGTTTACAAATAAATACTTTTACAAACCATAAGTAAAAATACTTGCATACGAAATTGTTCCGTAGACTCTTACCACACCTCGGACACTCCATACAACGCTCGCAAAATAATTACCTATTACTACTACATAAACAAATGACGTTTGTATACGTGCAAATGTGTGCGTGAAATCTAGTAGCGTAAAAAAAAATGGCGCGGAAAGCAATTTGTGTCGGGGAACCGAACGACGTCGGCGGCGGCGCTGCCCGAACGTGTGCATTATTATGAAGTGACCATGTAGTTCAATTGTTTATTTATATAGTCGGGTTCGTAATGAAATAAAAACACTAAAATAGTTTAGTTTAAATGACTTATCTGTACATAATGGGTTATTAAATCGCATGTTATTAAAAATGCGAAATCATACAAACAGTATAATTATGTAAATACGAATTCGGAAAAGCATCACAATATTTGGATATTGTGATGCTTTTCCGAATTCGTAAATAATTCGTAATCGTGATTAAAACTCAAATAAAACTTTTAAATCGCATAATTGTGTGTCAGCAATACAGCGCTGCGGTTCGCGAGCGCTCTTGCTAAAGAGTCGGTGACGAATACCTCGAAGTGCGGGGTGAGGTGCGGTATCTGATATGAGGGCGAGGAAGGGAGTGTCCTTTCTGTACGTAGTACTATTAAGTATTCTGTGCTCTTACTGATAAGGAGTATGATCGCATTTGCGAAAACAAACGCGGTTGTTGAACTATTTGAGTACCTACGTACTCGAGCGTCGAGCCACGACGGAGCGAGATACTTTCAAGTATTTTCTATCTGCATAGAAAACTGATCCATAACTTCATACAGATAAGAAATACAATCGCGTATTCAAAAGCCCCGTTGGAAGTAAAACTACTTGCATAGGAAATTGATCAATGACTTCGAACAAATAAGGAGCAAAATCGCGTTTACAAATAAATACTTGCAAACCATTAAAGTAAAAAAAAAACTTTTTAAGAAAAAAAAACCGACTTCCAAAAAAAACTATACAAAGTGAAAAATAACTTTAATTTCGGAAGTCGGTGTCTTTGGATCTTTATTTTAGTTTTTTGCCACCGACTTCCGAAATTAAAGATATTTTTCACTTTGTAGTGTTTTTTTGAAAGTCGGTTTTTTTTTCTTAAAAAGTTTTTATTTCACGCTTTTTAGTGGGTCTGCTTATAATTTGTCTAAGTTACAATAGCCTAGTGATCATCGCCTTTTACAAACAAAATATTGCTTTTCCCGATACAGGGAAGTTAATTGTTGAGGAGTTCTCCAGATCCACCATCAGCTCCGTATCACCATTCACATTGTGACGAGCATAAATTGCTTAGCAACCATATTAAAGTAATCGAATCGCAACCCGTGAAATACTTAGATATTATTGAGTAGTTCCGGTGGCCATCTGTGGTCTTCGTCATCAGTTCCACATCACCAAATAGTGCTTTCCGAGAGCAAATGCACGAGTTACTATAAAAAATACCCAAATCGCTATGGGTGTGCCTATAATATTTGAAGAGTTCCTTCGATTTCTCCAGGATCCCATCATCAAATCCTGCCCTGATGTTTTTAGACTAGATGCTGATAATCCTGGCTGCAGCATCAGGCCAGACTTGTCAACATTGCATTGAACTTAAAATTTAGTCCTGTTTAAAATGAGCCCAAACACGACTACGGTGCTGTAATTTCAAGGTTGGTACTTTTTCTAATGCTCCTGGCTTCAGCATCAGGTCTTTATGTACTTCGGTGTTCCTCATTAACAGTACGTTTATCCACACATCGAGCCCTTTTCAATGAGCCTTAACACGATATATCTGCTGTTAGTTGTCGAGGAGTTAGGTACTCTGCAGACTATCCTGACTGCAGCATCAGGTCATGACTTGATGATCATGAGACCAAATGTGGCAAATGCCCTATCAAACATCAAAACAATTGACTAAAACAGTCCTTGCCTGTTCGAGTAACTTCTTACTGTTAAGGAGTTGTAACTTCCATTATCAGCCCAGCTACCTGAGATGGTGACAACCATACGCAAATACACAAGATACTTCGTAAAATATGCGAAAAACAATAAGTGAGCCTATAAAATTTAAAGGTTGCCCTCGATTACTCTAAGATCCCATCATCAGATCCTAACTTGGTGACAGTGGGACCACCTCAAAACTATCTACTTTGGAACAAAAAAAGAATTTTGAAAATCCGTCGACAATTGGCGGAGTATTCGATGAAAAAACATACAAAAAAAAAAACATACAAACAGCCGAACCAAAAAGGAGGAGGTACTAACCTCCTCCTTTTTGTGAAGTCGGTAAAAAATACTTGCATACGAAATTGTTCCAAAAGGAGCATGATCGCATTTGCGAAAACTAACGCGGTTGAGTACCTACGTATTTGAGCGAGTAGCCGTATAAGATACTTAATAGTCTTGCAAGTATTTTGAGTCGGTACCCGGTGTGCGTACTTGGAAGCAAATACCTGTTGTAAAAACCCGGTCGCATATTTATGCGACCGGGACCGGGTTTTTACACCAGGTATTTCCAGCTATTTTTTACGTACCTTCCCTACTCGCGATCACACGTTTTCGTAACGCATTCGCCAGTTTACTCCCCAAGTCAAGCGCGCCTAAAGAAGTTTCACTTCAAAAATTGAACACAAAGTTTAATATTATTTTATTCAAAGCAAGTTGTAACATTACCTATCTATGTTTTGTAGAACAAACAACTCCATAGTTTACCGGGTCGCACTTCAAATCATTGTCAAAGTATCATGTGAAGATCGTGGCGTTTTATTTTATACGTTTTGGAAGACATTAACGTTACGTATCGAGTTACTCGCCGGTATAATAGAGCGTGGCCCGTGTTTGTGTAGTATTATAGTAAGTATAGTTACTACTCTGGTGGCCGCCGGTTGATACAGGTCAGACTGTGGGCGGATGTCTGTACTGTCTTCTTTTCTACTTCATTTCGAACATTTAATTACTGTCACAATGCTTTTAATAGGTTAATTTTACAAGTTATATTTTTTATAAAAGAGTTTTTGCTCCAATTGCTGACAACATATATGTATGTACCTACATAGGTACCTACTGTTATTGAATAAGAAGTGATAAAAAATCCCTGATTTGATGAGTATCTACGGATTATTTTATAAAACGATAAGAAGTTTTATTTTGTGCACAATAGAAATAATACCTAAATACTGTTTTAAGCTAATTTTATACTTATTTATATGCTGTTAGAGGACTTATTAAATAAACAGCTGAGTCGAGAAACTTTTAAAAACGTATTATAGAGAACTAGCTTCTGTTTGCGGCTTCGCCTGCGTGAATGTCGGAATTATCCCACAGGAACGTGCTACCGGGTAAAAAGTAGTCTGTGTCCTTCCCCAGGATGCCATATTATCTCCTAATTGCCAAATTTAATCGAAACCGTACAGTGGTTTAGGCATGAAGAAGTAACATATAGACTTACTTTCGAATTTATAATATTAAGTATGGATTTTGTAAATTACTAAAGTAATTAAAACTTCTGGCTTCTTAATAATTTAATTTCTAGTAATGTAAACAGCGGAAAGGTGATAAAGATCAGGGTATAAAGACACTGTCTAATTAAAGAATCCAAACAAAACTGAACATCACATTACTACACACAATTAATGACCTACGTTTAGTTTCCCACATTCACGATACTCCACAAACCTCCTCTGAGATCTAAGTAAACGACATCCGCATATAAATTAAAGCACCCCATACATACATACAGTCTATGTTCTAATTAAAATCTTGTACTATTAAAGAAACTTGCGACGCCGGGTAATTTCTGCTATAGAAAAGCGCCCCGTTGTGATTTTAACGTTCGAGAGTTCCAGCCCTTTATCATTAATCTGGATACCAGTCGATAAAACCGTAGACGTACGAGGCGGTAAAATCCATCGACAAATTTTATGTGACATCACTACTCGCCGTAGGGCGTCGTAAGCCCCGCCCACTTGCGTACGTAGCTCTGTAATGAGTGCGTCCCTTTCACTCACTTCTAATGCATGACTTACATTCATTGATTAAATACTGTTGGACTTTTAATTGAGTTATAGTTTAATGCAATGTCAAAACTGCGACGTATTGAAATCTAAAATGAAGAATTAAAGTAGAGAAACATGTTATGTTTATTCAGCAACAGCTACATTAATTCCAGCCCCGATGATAAGGTTGTTAATAACATCATTTATCAATTTCCATAATTAATGGTGTCAGTGAATCTAATTAAGTTATACAATGTAATATAGGTACTGTAGCCAGTTTACTGGGTTAATATTTAATCTTGGTGCGGTGACAATTTATTTATCAGCCACCTAAGAATAAATGTACCCCTAGAGATGTTGCTAAATATAATTATTTGGATCGAGTCATGAAAAAGGCTATACAAAAATTAAGTCGAAGCGTAATAAAGTTCATAAAATAAATGAAATTAAAATCAATTTATGTAACAGATTTTTAGGAAGACAGCTGCAATCTTTTATTTCTTTCGTACCGATTAGGCGTTGACAGCTGTGGTTATTAAATCATGTTCCGTTGAGTAATCCCCGGGATTAGTGCACGCTCAGCGGAATCCCTGTGACATGACAATTTGTGGCTCAGTCTGCGAGGTTAAGCAGAAAGATTACTTTAACAAGGTATAATACACATTTGTCAAATGTAACTTCCTTTTCACTGAGAAGGATGTGGATTTGATGAACCGTTTTGTAAATTCATGGTCTCAAGCTGGTGGTGGTATAATCATGTTTTAGCTTATTATATCGCCGTGTTATCTCGAATGTTCTTTAACCCTTACTAACTTTATGCGGTACTATAAGGACTAGCTACAGATGGGAACATGGGGCATGGGGGGTGACAGACACTCGGCTCAAGTTGTTACCAACTTTGCTAACAGGGCATAGCCTTCGCAAAGTGTGTTTGGTTGACTCATTTGGTTCAGCTTATGATTGAGGACTCACAGTTTCATCAGTATTGACTGATATTAAATGAAGTTAGAATTTTATAGGATCTTATTTAGGAGTCTTTTATCATATTTTTAAGTAATTATTCCATCTTATTACTTATACGTCAAACCTACGAGTCTCTATAACACATGCTTGAACGTTCGAATGGAATATGCCTTCAAATATTAGCGGTCTGTCTCGCAAGGAGATCAGAATCCCTACAGTACCTACTAGCTTCTGCCCACGACTTCGGCATGAGATTTCTTGTTCCCCCGACCCCCCCCCGTCGCATCGCATCGCTTGCCTGCGCTATAACTTCGTTTTCGCCCAGCGATCTTTCTGACTCTTTGTTTTTGCTCGTCTTCTAAGGGTCTTAGCGTGACGTTAAGTAGCCTATAGCCTTCCTCAAGAATTGGGCTATCAAATGCAAATATAATTTTTCAAATCCGACTGGTAGTTCCAAAGATTAGTGCGTTCGAACAAACAAACAAAAAACTCAAATGAATGCAATGGTTGCGTATAAGCTATGCACAAGGTAAGTAAGAAGAGGTCTACAATCCAAAGTAAATGCTGCTTGGGCTGCTTAAGACTTCCATGCGAAAACTTATAAGGGTTGGTTCAAAAGTTCAAACGGACATTCATGAAGACTCATCCATTGAAAGTTATGGTCCATAACAACGAGGAAAATGTCTTTGCTGTCCCTATGCATTCTTTTACAAGGCTATTTTCTGCTTCAGTATTCACGAATTTTTTAGAGCATCTTTTTTTCCCTAGCCAATAAATTCATAGGGACAAACCGACAGACCGGCAAACTATGCATAACATTAATCGGAAAGGCATCAAAATCCTATTTCACGCAACAAAAGAGCAGCCAAGTGCAGGAATATTCGCGGGCGTGTCGGATGACGGCGCGTGGCGACGCGTGGCCTGCCTTGCCAATTCTGCTGCCCTGGTGAACTTACACAATAGAAGCTGGAGTCATTTGCCGCTAAATAATGACTACTAATCTAATGATGTCATGATTAAGGGGTAACTTAACGCTAACCAAATATCCGTGTCGGTTTTGGGAAAGTTCTGTTTGTTTTCGTTCAAGTTAAGACTCATCGGATATTCTTCATTAATGTATTCATTGTTTGCAAAAGAAATGCTTTTGTTTTTCAATTGAATCTGTCAAGCTCCGCTAATGAGATACAATTGATTTTCTATTGTTTCGTCACCGATCGGTAACGCGAGGGGCTTGACCGTTTAAAGTTATCAAATCCTGACCCAGGTAATTCATATAATTCTAAAGTTTAATGAAACGGCGGAAATCTAAGTCACTGGGGCAGTTTAAACAGCTAACCGAACTTTCAAAACTTTGTCACTAATCCTTGAAGCCATCAACAGAACCATTTGAAGCTAAAACAATATCCTCTTGATAGAATTTCAAACAACAGCGAGTAAAACTCCACAGACAAACAAATACTGCCAAGAATGCACTTTGCAAGTTAATTCGATAAGTATAATGTAATAAAGTTCAAATGAAAACTAATGTCAGTGCGGGAGGCGGTCAGGCGGAAACTTACGAGCACAATCTAATTTGTGTCCCCCACGCATCTATAGTGGATGCTGCAAGGGTGTAAACATGGAGTTTTTGCACTTGAGTTTCAATAAGTGTTATTTGTGTTGTTTTTACTAAAAGCGAATTCAAATCAGACTGAAGCAGAAGGGATGTTCTAAGAGATCAGAGAATTTTCTGTGAAATGTTTTAGAGGTTGCATCCGTATGACATCACCTTGGTAATTTACTACTTCTCCATTACTAAGTAATATAACATTCTACATGTGGAGTTCAGCTACAGATAGACGCGGAGCGAGAGAATTAATAAAACTTACTTATCTTACATACAACTAAGATTTGACATAGCTTTCATTGCCAGTGAAATAGGTAATACCGGCTGGTGTCCGCAACTCCACGTCAATGCGCGTATTTTGCTGCCAGTGAAATAAATCTAAGAAAATATGAAAACAATGAATCTTAGACAAACCCAATTACAGAAAGCTCTCCAAACAGAACAATGGCAAGAAGTGCAAGAACACAAACAAACAATCGCCAGGGGTGCAGCAGTAATGAAATCCGAACTCGATTAGTTGGGGGGCTAATGAGGCAGGGGTCGTAACGAGATTACACCTCCGGAGAGCTAAAGTGATTACAAGACAACCCTACCGGCCTGCCCTCGATACAGCGTGATGATTTGTGAGACAACACACAAGTGGGGTGCTCGATTAGTTACTAAATGTTTGCTTATGATATTTTCCTCTTATTTGGGAAATTACTGACCATAGGTATACCTTTTTTTTTTATGGATGGGAAATCATCAAATGACCCCTCCCGCTCTGGGTGGAGCGAAGGGAGTGTCAGACTCTTACTGACTAAAACCCATCCGTGTTCCTTCCTTAGCCCTTTATGTTCCGGGGTAGCGGTAACCCTTTCGGACAATCCCGCACCCCCGGCAGGCTTCGGCCCTGGCGGGCCCCTTCCTTTATGCTGACATCTCTTTGAGACCATAGGTATACCTACCTAAGAATCAATAAAGGCAGAGGTGCAGAAAGGGACACAAAATGTAATCAATGAAAATACTGAATGAAGTACAATACAGCTATTTGCCGTCATTTCGAACATTATTGGTTATTTCTTCTTTTCTTGCTTCATTTTTGTTACTATGACTTTACAGGAGCCATCTTACTTTCTAGCAAGAAAGGACGAACTCGCTTGGTCCAATAAAACCGAAATAAAACATATCGCAGTGCAGTCACTCATAAATATAACCTCCATCTCGTTTTTTTTTTCTACAAATCTCACGAACTCTATCTTACCCCAGGACCTACCTATCTCCTACCCCCATATAGCGATGTTGATGGATGGTAATAGTGCCATAAGTAGCGACGGGAGGCGATCGTTTGCGGGCACAGCGGTACGCAATGTAATGTACTTCCTTAATAGACTTACAACGTGACTTAAAATGCATGTATGCAACGTTTACACCTGAGTTAAGTGCGTGGAGACACGATGGTGTGAGTAAATGGTAAAGCTACTCTACTGCAGTTTGAGTTTTGCTCAGAAATAGAGATTGTAGGCAAAATATAGGGCTGTGAAATCCATCATAGTCTTTTTGTCTAATTTTGGCGATGAGCAGGCATTCAAACGCACTGTGCACTGCGCACGGTGATGCGACCAAATATTCGCTGAATCGAGAATGACTGATTGATACTACCTATTTAACTAGTATGTAGGCATGTAACTTATCATTACCCTATGCCTTGTTACAAGTATGTCATAAAACTTTACACCTGCATTTTCTCCCCACGTCCTAAACCAAATCTCGTGCACAACTGCAATCAAAGAAAAAAAGCTGCCAATACCGTGCCGACTTTGTACCTAATTTAAAATTCAAGAAGACCTTTAAACAGATACCCTAAATTATTAAAACAAACAGTGCCTCAGTTGCGGCACACCACAAAGGGTCGTATGCGCTCGCGCAACTTGGCCGCGTTGATTTATCAATCAATTGCGCGCATCGTTAGTGCGCCGCGGGCTGTGCGCCTTTTGCTCAGCCGCCGATACATGCAGCGTTATGTACCCCTAGTACCTATAGGTACAATGGAATATTGATCAATGGGTTCATAGCATTGTATTTATGCAAACCCTCATGGGCATATGTGTAGCAGGCAAATGAAGTGGTACGAAATGCAGAGCGTTTTGAATGAAGACTTGGCTGAACTAAATCTTCCACAGGACATGTTGCATGCAGGCGGGCGGCAGGAGTTGGAGACGGGTCCTAGTAAGGTGATGATAAGGGATGGTTTTTGGAAAAGAAAAATTTAAAAAGGTTAGTGAACAGCTATTTCAGCAACTAGAACACACCGATTTGTTCAATAAATCACTGAACATTCAGCAACTGGTTCACAGTTCGTTTCACATCGTACGGATCTTCAAACCAGCTCGAGAATCAATAACAAATGATTGTGGCACAATTCTGAGAAATAGAAAAATGATGATACGTTGATGTTTGATGTTGATCCAAGCTCTAAAACAAACGCAGAGCATTAGACGACTATGATCGTTGACGCTGCGGTCACGCACAACTCTCGGCCATGATTTATCGACGCCCTGCGCGCGCGCCGCTCACTGCCCCTACCTACTATAAATTATTATCGGTAATGATCAATACGAGTGATTTATTATTACGATAAATAAATCGATACGCGCCCGAATAAACTATATATCGTAGCGATTGAAATCGATAAAAAATATACGATTTAGCATAGACAGCTTAATGACGATCACATGTTGAATTGGAGTATGCGCAAGTCTGGTTTACAGTAAACCCATTAATCACCGCATATAGGAAAAATATCGGGAGAAAAATAAAGCTAAAGAAGTAACCACAAAAAAAAAATGCACGACTCTCTACCATGTCTTATATTATAGGCACATTTAAAAATCTAAGAAGACACACGTTTTGTCTAGAATTTGAATATCCATGGCGGGGCAGAACTGACAGCAGACTGCAATCATCGCTCCATTTTTAGTTTAATAGAACCCGACCGAAAAATTCGAAGTAGGTAACTATGAAAACCACCTCAAAGTACACCGGTCAAGCAATTTTGGAGATTATAACTAAATATACATAGTAGACACTACAGTAGTGGTAGTAGTGTTCATATTATGTAGTTTCTTCAGAAAGGTCAGGTGTGCAGTGCTCGCAACCGGCGTGTGTGTATGACCAGATGTATGAACGTAAACGAGGCAAAAGGAGTATCTAAGGATCGTAGCAGGTTACTTTCTGTAGTTTCTGTCTATCCCCATGGGACGAAGGCGTGAGTTTATGTAGCTATGTTTATTTATTTATCACATGGAAAACCAATTACAGCTTTACATAAATACAATAAATACACTGGAATAAGAAACATGAAGCCAATTATATACAGGATGTCCCTGGAAGTATGCATCAAATCGAATAGGGGCGTGGGCAAGGTCATTTCCAAACGTTTTGGCAAAAAAAAAGAAGAGAAATCGAATCGTTTTAAAGAAATCTTAAAAAAAAAAACTATCAGGGCTACCAATTTTTTTTTTTTTAGATAGCCCTAATAGTATTTTTTTATGATTATTTTCTTTGAGCACTATACGAAGTGATTGAAAAAGAAAGTAAAAATCGGTCATAACTTTTGAACCGTAAAAAAATTCACTGACATTCTCAGGGTTAAAAAGTTTGGAAATGACCTTGCCCACGCCCCTATTCGATTTGATCCATACTTCCAGGGACACCCTGTATATACAGCAAGAGCCGGCTGTTGTGAAAGAAGTTAAAATACATACCTACCATCAACTCATACAATTCATTTCACATAACTGGCCCACCATTATAATTTCCGTACGTAAAGATCTTAATTTTTCCCGAAGCTAACCTTGGTATCCACAATCATTCCTATTTCGGGGTCCAAAAGAAACCACATTGTGATGGTGGTCGTTTGTTCGACCGAGGTATTTTAACGAGCTGGACGCTGGCACGTCCTCGGACGCGACAATGAAGCGATTACAGTCCGCACCTTGTTTTTGTACCATTAGGGAGCAAGCGTGATGATACAGAGAAGAATTATAAGTGTCGCTATATTTTTGGTGACGAATTTCTGAATGGTTTTGCTTCTGAATGCTTCAAATTCAATCTACGATGGAAAATGGCTTTTCCTGCCCTTCCCTGCTGGCTTTTTTCAAGATGTTGATGTTTTTTGTTACAAAATACTATTGCTTTATAAACAATATCCGCCATTCTGCTGTAAGAAATGCAATAACATAAACCCTGTGTTTAATTTTCCATACATGTAACACTACCGACCATGGAGGTTTTTCCACTGAGTGAGCGCGGGTCCAAACTTAAGGTAGTAAATAGTGGTTACCAGGCAACCGTTGTGTTGTTAGTCCGCGGGTCTCCACAGCCTCGTAAAATAAATCGTAAGACGGCCGAGATACCATCTACATCCCGTACGTTTCTATGGTAAAAATGCAATGTTTTAATTCCGAGGAGCTTCGCCGGGAAACACTCCGATGCGGAGGACAGATAAACGTCCGAGAATATTCCAACTTTTTATTTTTCGAAATATTCGAGGGACGGCCTTTTTTAGTTCCTAAGTTATGTGGACGGGCGCGGTAGTAAAATTTCATTGGCTATTCGAAAATTCCGAGATGGTGAAGATTCGAGGGTTTGAATGTTGAAATGAAGCCACTGCGCTTCTTTATTGTACTTTTAATTATCGTTAAAATTGTAATATAAATTATCGTTTTAAGTTATTGCTGTTAACTTAGGCGAGATAGTTAACGAGTGATATATTAATTCAAAGAAAGCTTTGGCTGGTAACTTTATTATACCAGAACAAATTCCTTATCACCAGCAAAATGGGCAAGTTAAATTCCATTTAACAAATAATTTAGTATAAGTAACTTGATTCCAAAACTCTAAAACCTTTCAACCTCACCAAACGTTAATTGCAGAAAAATCAACAAACATCGAATCTAAGTAAATCAAATCGTCGAAAAAAAGTATATCATTCAATTGAATCTATCTAACGTTACCATGTCAACTACAACATCAAACGAGTAGTAGTAATCTCCCCGACAACCGTGATAACGAGCACTGGTCACTAAACAGTCATGTATGAGATAAGAGCAGATACAAGTGATGCTGTATGCTCTGCTGATGATGTCAATTACAAGGAACATGACTGGGGATACGCTTGTTAGGAGCCGACGATGATGCGGTGGTTTAGTAATTGAAGAGCATGTTGGAGTTTATGAATGACTGTTTGTTATGTCAACATGTTTGTCAGAATGTAACTTAAACGTTTGTATAAGTCCAACTCAAGTCATGGTTCCGTATTTTAGAACAATGTAACTCAAGCATTGCTCTCTATCCTAATCATATTAATGCTTGAGTATGGGAAACTGGTTTCATGATCCATGTTACGCAAAGCTGTGTAGTTACAAATTTTTGCGTATCGAAGGTTTTACGTTCTAGGCATGATGCAGTTATTCGAGTTTCTTAACTTGTCGAAATACGTTTTATATTCTGAGAATCATTCTGGTTTAGAAGCGCAGAAATGCGACGTTTTGGTGGTTCTGAATTTGGACGCTTATGGCAAACCTCGCCTACACCATTATTCACAACAAATAGATAAGAAAATTTTTGCTAAACCTATAACTTCACCCAGCCGAAGACTTGCATCTCTATGATCTCCAATTCTCCACACATTCCCAGCCCATAAACATGAAACATCAAACAAATATGACAACAAAAACATGTCTGCAGTCCTATCCACAACTCATAACACATTACTTCTCAAGATTAAGATGCACCAACTACTAATAGATTCAACACGACATACGAGTGTAGCCAGAGGGAAAAAAAACTGTTGAGGAATAAAAATCCGAGTGTAGTGGAGTAGTTGTTGAGGCTTGAGTCCATACATAATACATGATGGACATGTGTCGTGGTGATTGGCTTGCAGCTTGCAACACCGAGCGGCTGTTTTTACTGAAGACACAGCGAATTCCTAAACCGCGTTATTTTCTTGTGACGCGGCATTTGAGATGTTTCGCTGATTGTGGACACCGCTTCATTATTCGGGTACGATGAATCGGTGTTTGACAATTACGTGGGTTTTTCTTTCGTGTTCTCCGATTTTAAGATGGTCATCGCGTTTTTGTAACAACTCTGGTTCAATTGGATTTTCAGGAGCTTTGGAAATATGGCCATATCAAATTCACAGTGTAAAAATTTAAGTGATGATGATGACACCGACTATGATTTTTTACTTGTCATATTAAAACTGTAGGCCCTGAACCGCTTTTGCTACTATCAAAATTATACGAACTTCCACCAATATTTATTTTCGCTTTTTCTGCGCTTTCCGGTCTATTTCCCATCCTCTGTCGATGGAGATCATCAATATTAATCGCGCCTAAATAACTGGGCACATCCAAAAACATCTGAACTCCTAGTCGATCCATGCCTAATCAAATTCCTACACGCTGTGACAAAAACCAGGGATTCATAAGTGGCAAGCATCACGCTGTTCCCGTCGTGGTCACCAACGACAGACGGTCACGGCAGACAACAAAAACAACTGCAACATCACTAAGCAACAAGATGAGAAGGCCTACTCTGAAACTGTCATGTGTACAGACATCTACTGCAGGTGCAAGCAAGGCTCTGTTAGATACCATATCGATTAAATAAACGTGTGGCCTAACTCTTCAGGTAACTAGACCCATTTTTCCTTTAACCCTATGACAGGCAGCATCGATACCAGGATGAGAGTATAGTAGTATGAGGAACAGGGTATAAAGTCTCAGTACTCAACCTCCATAGAATCAGGAGGATCCTTCGACCAGACGGGTGTTGTGTCCGGTGGGCTACTGCCCGACGTGATGTCGGGATGTTGTATATATGCTAGTTGGGCGGTAAACTCTGTTTGCGCGATGCAAGATTTTGCGTGACGTCAGTGTAATAGGTAGTTCGCATGTGGCCGATGATGAGATGCCCGTCACAAGAGGACTGCTTCTATAAGTTCTATAGTGTTCAGCTTGCTGGCTAAAGGCAAAGCATTAGCAGTAATCTCAATCAAAGTGGAAATTACCAATTACTGACGATGATCAACCTAAGACTATAATCGACTGAGCAAATGTATTCAATTATAGGATCAGATCGACAGGAATACAATATAGTCGGAAGAAAGTAGGCAGACGATGAATTATTAGTGTCACTATTGAATAGTTCACCAGTAGCGAAATAAATAATCGCAGACAACTTTCACGAGGGTTTTATGGCGGAAACCATGAAACTTCTGTGCTTATAATTTTAGTGTAAATAAGAAGAGAAACACAATGGTCCATAAATCATAGGACACTTGTCACCGCAACCATTGTGTGTAGTCAAGTGGTTCCATTAGCGAGCCGCTAATTATCGTGTTCCTTTAATTGTGCAGCCATACTTTTAATACCAAAGTGTTGGATTCAGCGAACGGAAGGGGAATCTGTTTTTGTACCGCTTTTGTATCGTTATATGGCGTTGATAGTTGGCATCAGTGTGGAAGAGATTCAAAGGGTCTATCTATCAGTTTCTTATTTGGATAGGTTAGCTGTGAGCTGTGGTTTCTTCTATGCAACAACTAATGAGATTAGAAACATTGTACGATCATCATCGTTTACTATTTACCCGACTACGGTGAAGCAAAAAGAAGAGTTATGATTTTGTTCATCCATACTTCCATACTAATATTATAAATTCGAAAGTAACTCTGTCTTTCTGTCTGTCTGTATGTTACCTTTTCACACCTAAACCGCTGAACCGATTTAGATGAAATTTGGTATAGAGATAGTTTGAGTCCCGGGAAAGGACATAGGATAGTTTTTATACCGATAGTCCCACGGGATCGAAACTTATGCGTGTGAAACCGCGGGGCGCAGCTAGTGTCAAGATAAACGTGGGGTTTAGTAATCTGTCTACTATTGGAAAGTATACATATTTCATTTTGGGATGAATTGTCCAACTTGAGTTTACGAGATTAACCCCTAGCTTGGCTTCGCAACGTCACTCAAATAGAGCACGACGAAAAAGACGCCGCGCCTCCAACTAACCCTATATTTGCTGAAATTGTTAACTCAGAACAGAACTACATAAAAAGAGTCCTACCTACATCTGTGTTTGTTAAGTTCTTTCTGACACCTAAGATACAGGACATGTCCTAGTTTGGGTGTCAGGAGTTTCACACAACGTGCACATACCTAGCCTATTATTATAAAAATTTTAAGATATAAGTACATAATGCATTGTTGACCCTTTTGTCTCTCCTTATTGTATTAGGCTTATGAAATAAATAATTATTATTTCTTGTTGGCAGATCCTCATTTGAATCCTAGGCGAGTGGACTTCTATTAAACCCTTCACAAATGGCTTCAAATAGTACGACTTTAAAGACCGTAGCAGTCCCTATCTACCCCACCATTTGTTAGCCAGACCCTCGGTGCCTCTGGTTTGCGAGTCAGGCCGCGTAGGCCCTCATTTGGGACGTGCCATATAAGGCAGTGTGCGGAGCGACGTCTCGGGCGCGCGTCACCTGCGACCGAACCCTTTTTGTGCGCCCGCGCCGCCAGCCGACACACTGCAGATTTACTGGCTGGGTATAGCGAAGATGTAGAGCTACTGGATTATCCGAGGTTAAATGGTACCTATATCGAGGCCGTAAAGTGTAAATCTCGGAATTGCAATAAACGTTATTTTACAGGGCAAGATATAAACTGACTGCAAAATAGCCATCATTGACGTTCTCCGAATTTCATTAACAATAGAAGGCATTGGAAGCATCTTAGAGCTGTGCACGTTTGTTCTGAATATGCATTACTTATGAGATTTTCTACATAACAAATAAATAAAAATAATTACAATTTTTTTTTACGAGGTTTTCACTGCATGGCGACGATATGTGAACGTATTTACAGACCATAAACAAGGTAAGTAGATAAAACAAGGATCACGATCCATATTTGCAGTAAGACAATATTTTAAACTCTTCATCAACAAACACTTTCTGGGGTTACAGATCGTGACAGACTATTAATTTTCTCTATAGGTACCAATATTGTCGGTCGGATTCATTACCGGAACATTTCCAAAATCACGTGTTTTGAGATGAGTATGTAGAATGGTAGGGAATTGAATATTTTATCCAAAGTAATACACAATAAACTTGGCTATAATTTGCATATTATTCAATAAAAAAAAAATACAAAATGGTTTCTAGAAAAAATAAAATAGCATTTGAATATTTAAAACTTTAAACCTTAATTACTCAGAACAGGCCATTTTGAAATGTTCCATTACTGTTTCCGACCGACGATATTGTCTGGTCTACAACTATCTGAGGATAATAAAATATCTTCAGAAATTAATTGGAAAAGCTCCTATCAAAACCATGACTAAAAACATTACTTAACAATAAACTTATGCATAACCATTTACATTAAATCAAATGAAGGCATTTCCAGAAAGTTTAACTGTTCCCTGTGAGTCCACGTGCCGCCTCACTACGCCGAATATGGTCTCGTCGAAACAACAGATTTTCTTTATGGTTCATTGTGACATTTTTGTCAAAATTTTAATACGACGAATAAAATTGCTTAACGGTTTATAAATATCAGCTTGTGAATTGTATTCAATCTTAAGAATTGTGATGCCGTACAAAGAAGTACTGCTTAAGACATATCGTTAAGGTATAATTTTACGGCCAAACGAAGCATCAAAGTTGACTCGAGTTGTTTTTGCTGATCATTGTTTTTTCCACAGCTCGCTTTAATTGCATGATAGCTCTATGATTTACATAGATGGGAGAGTGGTGATTTTTGTCTTTGTCATACTTGCTGGTAACGGATGACCAGCAAGTATGACAAAGACAAATATCACCCATCAATACGGCTAACTACTTATAACCATTTAAAACTCTCCTCTATAAATAGCCGTAAGTAATTGCAGCTATTGCCGAGTCAAATCCATATTTCAACGCGAATTCAATAAGCAAACGCAAGTGATTCACAGCCAACCATAAAAAGAGGCCATAAATCCACAGTTTGTATGAGATCGCGTGATCGCCCAGTATTTAACTTAGGGCGCCATGATAATTACAATCAATAATCGCTTACACGATATATAAACTGAATAGCAACTATTAATCTGATGATTTCGATGTGCTCTGAGCATTCCTTACGCATACCGATTACCATACAACGGATTTGTTGTTCAAGTGAAATTCGTTCTTAAAGTTTGTGCTATAAAACATGGAATTGCGTGATATTTTACTGAGTTTGAGGCGTTTGATTCAATGGAAAGTATCGAGAGCTAACTGTGATAAATAAACTTTAAGTAGCTCAACTGCGGCGCGGGGGAGAAGGACGGTTGTATCGGGTTGGGTGTGAGAGTGAGTGAGACGGGGTATTCTTAAAGAGTTAAGGGGGTGAACAAAACAAACACTGGGCGGCAATTACAAGCGCCCGCGGTGAGCATGTCGCCGACGACACGCGCCGCCCGCCTGCGCCGAATATTTACCGAACGCAGACACAATAAAATACCATTCAGTTATTTATTTTTATTTAATAAAAAACATTCCCTTTATGTGGACAATCAACGGAACCGGACGAAGTGCTCTGTGCTCATGACATGAAATTAATATGCAAGCGACATTACATGGTGCTTAACGTTTCTTTGAAACCGCTGAAGACCAGTTGTTAGTTCTCAGAGACTCGAAACAACGAACCAACATACTGTATTTTGCTGTTAGTAATATCTAGGACAAGATGATACCTTTATATATGATGCATAGGTATGTAGATACAGCTGGTTTGTACAACCCAATCATTAATTTGATAAATGACTCAATGCATTATAATATCTGCTAAAAATAAAAGGCAGTGGAGTAGTTTTGAGCATTACTCACAGATGTATTAGGAGTACAGCGCGGGTCAGAGGTGAGCATTAATATTCAATGAGGCTAATATCTAACATGAGTGACCGATCGACCGGCTCCCAGTGTTAGACATAGGTACGTGAGACGTGTATCTAGTTAATAAATTAGGCCTTTTAAGTTTAAATGTTCATATGATCTAGGACTCTATTGCTGTTGTAAATTATTTTAATAACGGTTAGCAAGAAACTGACCTAGTAAGTGACGATTAAACACGACCACTGCTGGAATAATCGTAAAGCATAATCAGCATGTAATGATCCCACTGCTGGGACACAGACCTCCTCTCAATGAGAGGGAGTGGGCCCAGTGCGGGTTGGTCGTATAATTGTAAATGATATTAGATAATTCAAACCGTAATTTAAGTTCAAGCATTCTGCCTGTAAGGTCAAATTAGAAAAATAAGAAATGTTATTCCCAAACAACAGAACAAAATGCTACACTACCGTATTCAATGCTGAAAACCAATTAATTCCTCTGAAAATCCAGTTCAAGATGTAATAAAGCTATTATTCTCCATTAAAAAAGTAGCCAGGCTTTCAGAAATTCACAACTCGTCCCGTCCTCCAATTAGGAGCGCAGCGCTACTAAGAAGTGGCGTAATAAAAAATAGTGGGACAGTAAAGAGGTTGAATTTAAAAACAATACCCACGATTTGCGAGGGCAACAGCCGGGGAACGCTGTATAAGGCATTAATCGTCGCCTGCGAGCGGATTCCGCGAAAACGGCCGATATCGCACGAACCATCTCTCCGGGACACGGACCAACCGCGCCAAAAAGTTAAATTAATTATAACACAGCGTGGGTAGAATGGTCACGTAGGATTACAGGGAGCAAGGAATCAAGCCCACAAGCTATTTCTAAACTATCGCCTTGGCATACTTATATGATAATTTCGGAACCACACCTCACTAAACAACTTTAAGCGCTTTACTTATTCACACACAAAACACAAACAAACTATAGACCTTAGTCTGAAATAAAGTTTTATTTGTTTATTTTTAATTCTCAGAATTGAAAAGAGTTCAAAAACTCAAGCAACTTCAAACAAACTTATCTTACGACTGTATAATATGGTATGCTTAGCACACTAATTGAATCCCATCCATATGTTTAACATAATCTAATTGAGGTCTGATCCGCGTAGAACTGACCTCTTACTGTGCGGGGAGCGACGCAGCGTGTCGTCAACCTACGCTTGTAGCTTCCACCAACCCTAAAGAAGCAAAACTACATAATTACCGACGAATTAGAACGATCTTAAACCCACCATTCGTTGCCGTAGCGTTTAACTTTTTTTGCGAACCATTCATTAGACCGATTAGACGGTTCACGTAGAATCGAACGCCAATTCTCATTCAAACAACATAGCTCGTCTGCTTCACTTATCGAGTTCCCACGACTTGCTCTAGCTACTTTTTATCAAACAATGCTTTCACACATGTAATAGAATCAGCGTATATGTGTAATAGGGCATCGCGATATTACGAACACGTTTCGAATTCGTTCGTGACATTCCGATGCGGTTTGATTGGCCGGCAGTCGATATAAATCAGCGGTTTCACGTCAGATAGAGCTAGTATGTTACTTAGTAGATATCGACGGATGCATATTTGTATACGTACACTTTCTGCATAGGTAATGTTGGAGATGTCGGCTGCAGCCTGCACGCGAGCTATGTTGCTCTAGTATGCCATTTGTTATTATTAGCATCGTCTTTTGTTTTCTAGGAAAAGCTATTCACTGCTGGTGCTGTGTTTTTAACTAGAAATATTATGCATTTATGGAATCCTATTAGAGTTTTCCCACCTGGAGTTATGCTATTAAATCAATCAGATGTTTAATTTAATCGCATTCCTGTGAGCACTCAAAGGCGTCCCGCACACGAGGGGTTATTGAATAGCTAGCTGGGCACGGGCCGCTCACACACGACGAATCACGCAAAAACTATACCTAATTATGAAGATGCACGTTCATTTGTTTCTTATTATACCATTTCCTGTTAAGGCACAGCTTTTATGAGAGAGTTTTCTAAATGATTTAGTTGATGTTATATATTTTATTGTATTTTGAAATTAAGCAGACAGAGTATTTACTTGTCCGAATGCATACAGGGAAATCAATTTAAGTTATTATTTTCTTCAATATTCCTTTTGATTTTTTGGCCAGCTTATTACAAAACATAACTTTTACCAAAGTCCTGCAAGATTACGGATAGTGTTAATAAGCTGATCAATAACAAACGATGATTTTCTTTTCCAACATCATAAAACTTGCCCTTAACAGAGCCGTTATAAAAATAATTTCTAATCATTGTCTGTAATTAATTAATCACTATAATTATGCTTCTTGTCGACAGATGTGTTATTATTTCATCATAAAACCATAATAATAATTAATAGTCGTAACTAATAAGATTTTTTATGGACATATTTACATTATGATTTTATTTTTATAAAAAAAAACTGTCCTGCCCATTTTAACTGATTATTTATTAAGTAACTGCTCGTAATTCAATCAATCAACACTATGTATATAAATTAAAATCTAGTCACAATCTCATTTCACCGACAATTAATGTCAAAAACTTGTCAAAAATGTAGGGGAATTAGTGGTATTTTTGACAGATTGAAAGTGAGATCATACGTACCTATCATAAAATTATGAGAAGTACACCTCAGTTTCATATAGGTAATAGATTTACATCATCAAACGTACAATTACAAAGGACAGTTCCCTGAATTAATTTCTCAATTAAATTATAAAAGCTCAAAATTCTATTTCAATCGACTACAATGAAATAGGGGTAGGATATTAAATTACCATAAATTAAAATGCCGAAAAACAAAAGCGGAACAAACGCGAATGCACCAGGCAGGCATAAACAAAAGGGGTTCGGATGGTGGCATAAATCAAAATGCGACCGTTTGTGAGGAGGAAGCGGTCAATCATCCCCCTTCTTATAAAACACACAAAGTGCTATGCTAGTTGCCGGGTATGGCTGGGCTATGAAGTAAGCGGCAAATAGAACTAAGTTTTTTTAAGTCTACTAAAGTTCTGCACGAAAATTAGAGTACAAGTACCTACCTAATTAGATAGCGTGGGGCTTGGCAGCAGTGGGTGAAGTCGAGCTGTGGATAATGATGAAGTAGATAACAAGAGTTTTACATGCACCATCAGTAAGTACCTACTGATTTTTAAAAGCGTAACCTCGGTGTTTCTTGCCGGCTCTTCTCCATAGGAAACGACCAATTGGAACTGTGCACCTAGCTTCTGACGTTTCCTAAGTGCCCATGTAGATTTTTGTAAAGTAAAAAAAAATTATTTTTTACTTATCGATTTCTGGAAGCACTGTAAGTAAGCTCGGGCCTTTCCTTTTAATAAGTTATTTGCCACAATAAAATCGATAAGTATTCACACTTACAAAGTAAAAACTTATCTCTTAACGACACAGGCACATATCGCGAGTCGAAACATAAAAAGGCCGTATCTGCCCGCTAATCTAATGGCCCTATTTGACATTATTATGGTACACCACAATGACATACAAAACACCTTTTGTGGTTAAAAGAAATGTTCTTTCTTAAATAAACGTTTGATTAGTATTAATAAGGTAAAAAAAAACGTTTATTTTATTTCCGTTTAACGAGGTTGAAGTAGTAAGGCAGACACGTTATGCCGTAAGCCTCGAGTTTCAACGCACGAATAAGGTAATATGATAATTTTCATTAGACTTAGTTGCGAAACTACATTCAGTCTGGCGCACACAGCAAGGGCAAAAGGGTTAATGAATACAATGATAAAACCAACGATATACTCATGCAAATTGACTTGGTGGCCCATAAAGGATATTCTATTTAAAGTCTACCTTTATTTAAAACAAATATGCCATAAATTTAATTTTAATTCAATTATATAAGCTGGAAACGTACGAGGATGTTATATGGAGTGAAGAGTTGTTAAAAACGCATCAAGCGTCGGTTTACTGGAAGCACTTCGACTAATCGACTTTTGGAAAATGTTCTACTGCCTAACGAGCTTAGTACTCCCAGCCCATCTGTAATTATAGATATTTGAACAAGTGATATCATTAATTAAAATGATGAGGTAAACTACCTAACGACTTGTTTGGTTTAATCAAGTAAATTAGAACATGAAAACCCTTTTATTAGAAGTGTGGATTCATACTTCCATGCACTGTAGTCATAGCGAGGGCGACACGCCATGCAAAAATCAAAATTTTAACAGACTTTCCACATGATACCATTTGGAGTTTCTTGTTGCCGACTCAATAGAAAACCAACATCTGCATCTTCTATACAGGGTGAAATTAACTTCATGGGCATTCTTTTAAGGGGTCATTGTACTCATCATTATGAACAACTTTTAGTATGGGACTAAACCTAAAATCGCGAAAAATAATCAGCTGTTCCTTGCATTTATGTTCACATAACTCGTCAAAATGTAGGAAAGAGCTGTTTTTTTTCGCGATTTCAGGTTTGGTCCCATAGTAAAAGTTGTTCATAATGATGATTACAATGACCCCTTAAAAGGATGCCCATGAATTCAATTTCACCCTGTATATCTCCTTACTCTGTGCAAATTCCCAGATCGTTTTCGGAAACAAACCTTATTTTACATTCAATTACAAATTGGCAGTCCTATGTACCAATGTTCGTACTATCTATGACCCAAGTTCGATAATTTCCACACTTATCTTGGAATATTCAGCCTGTACATACTTATGACGTGTATATGTAAATACGCGAGTGACACAAGGACTAAGGAGGTAGACGCAGGTACAGTCGGGCTCATTAGCAACGTTATCAAGCAGGCGCGGGCCGCGGGCGCTGCGCATAAAATTATGCCGATGCATTAGTATGAGGACTGGCTTACATGACGATTTGGAGTCTTATTTGCATGTAAGGAGAATTTTTTTAGAACTCTTTGTAGCCTGATGGGGAATACAGGCGATGTTATGAGTTTTTAAGGCTTGGTGGCAATTGTAAGTAAAATAGAAGCTGGCGTGGAACAATGAATAGTGGCAAAAGAGAGGAAGTTTTGCATCCGCCAGAGAATGGAAGGAAGCCGGGGGAGGAAAACAGAGGTCGCTCAGACCAAAGCTTTCGAAGAGTTGAATAATATCATCCATCATCAAAAAATAGTCCTTATGCTACGCAGGTTTCGTGGTTCAATAAAATTACTAATAGGTATGATTATCTACTTTTTCTACAAAACAAGTCCAGCGCCTGTTGTCAGTCATGTAAACCCAGCACGGTACAATCGCATACAGCGTTGCACCGGATGGATGTATGCTTTTAGCGAGGGCCGCGATACCGACCAGTTTCGGCGACATCAGTCGATAACACACGACTTACGATCACGGCGACACGTACGGCGGGTATATTTAAACCATTGCGCGATAAAAGTCCCGGCTCGGAGCAAATATCTTGTTTTTATTGCCGACTGTACTTGTTTATTTGCACTCTACGTTTTTTTATAGGGAATTTTAATGTGGGTATTATTTCACTCAGAGGATCTTCCAAACTCTGCGCCGGCGCCGTTTGTACCTACTATTATGGTAATAATTTTAACATTTAATAAACCTTTCAGAATGACCCTTTTATAGGGCCTTAATGTTGAGAATATGATTGTTCGATACTTTAAGTAATTAAAATGTTTTATGAAAGTAAATAGAGCTCTGAATGGAATTAAATGTTGAAATTATGGCAATAAATTCAACTGAAATATTTATAAAAGGAAAAGTTTTATCTCACGTGTTAAAATACTCATCTATTGGAACAGAAAGTCAAGATGACAAATAGTGTGCATAATGGATTCTAAACAAAGAAAATCGGCCTGATCATTTTTGGAATTAACGTGGTCACAAGTAATTATACACATACAGGACAAACACCACCACCCATTTTGAAATTGGTAATACAGGATGAAATTGAACACATGCGACAAATCGAAATGGGAGATTGTACTCATCATTATGAACAACTTTTACTATGGAACCAAACCTGAAATCGCGAAAAAAAAAATCAGCTGCTCCCTACATTTTGACGAGTTATGCGAACATAAATGTAGGGAACAGCTGATTTTTTTTTCGCGATTTCAGGTTCGGTCCCATAGTAAAAGTTGTTCATAATGACGAGTACAATCTCCCATTTCGATTTGTCGCATGTGTTCAATTTCACCCTGTATAAACAGCACAGCATTCTCAAAATTGGATCATTTATCTAAAACCACTTTCAAAACTTCATTAAACTCATCCAAATTCCACTTCTATTAAAAAATCATCAGCCCTTACAAAATGACCCCAAACCTCAATAAAATTGAACCCTTCCATTGCCTCGATATCAGTACTCCTTTAAACAATAAAGCATGTATTACTGTGCGCCCGCGGCTGGCAATATTCCCTGCCTGATTTATCGAGCCTTGCTTTTGTTTACTCAGTCTCATTGGCGGGCCGCACCGTGTAATTAATATCAACGTTAAACGCAAACGTTTATTTGTTCGATGTGCGCAAGAGTCGATCGCGAGGGCTATTGTAATAGACGTTGCGAGGTTCGTTTGGTTGGTTTTTATGAGGGATAGTTATGATTGTGGAGGTGGAAGGTGAGACTTGGAGCCTAGTTAAAGTATGATTGCTAAGTCGTTTAGTACCTAGGTATGTTTTGGAGTTATTGCCTGGCACTTCAAATCTCGGATCTACATGACAGATGACGGCTAGAAATACAAGTTCATATTTGAAAGTTGTGTGAAGTAAAGTTTTAAGTTCAGCAAAGTCTCATAACATCTTTATCTCGTGCTTTATAGGTGGCAAAGTCTCATAACATCTTTATCTCGTGCTTTATAGGTGTTCCAAAAGGCAATCTCCCTTCAAAGTAGGTAGTGCTGCATTGGGTGAAGACCGTACCTCTTCCCCTACCGTTCGACTACCAGTATCTTGCCTGACGGACGGGCCAGCTCCAAAGGTTCGGAGACCTGCCCTGTTAGGGCGGCTTCGCACTACGTCCGATCCTAATCCGAGAAATAGTCCACAGTTCTAATTGTTCGGATCTAGTGCGCAACCCCTCATACAAATAGGACTATGGTCACTTCGGACCGGCATTTCTTGGATTCGGATCGGATGTAGTGCGAAACCGCTCTCAGACTCTGTATGTGACACTTGTCTTGCCTACCAGCATGACAACACCTAGTTCGATTAAGCTAAAGTTCAAGTACGTTTCTTTGAAAGTAATGTATTCTGATGGGCTTTCAAGGCTTGATCATTTGATGTATCCCTACGCTGCCCTTTTCAAACAACAACATCTGAAGAGCAAAGTCCCGTTGCACAATTACCGCCCACCTCGCGATCCATCAGCGCATCCTTAGCTCGGCAATTAATATCAATGTATACAGCGGTATACTGGCGAATATCTCGATAGTTGGGAACCAGCCGAGTCAACAACCTGCGCACACGTCACTTCGCTCGTTTGCCCATCACTCAGAATGTTTATTTTTCAATTTAACCCGTCAGTGGCGAGGCCGGGAGGGCCCCGCTGAGTTAGGGCCGCCACACACCGCGTCGACAGATTACCGCGTGCACAGCGCCGCCTACCGGCTCCGCCCGCAACTGCACCAACCCTGAACCACTTGGCCCACTTGCTATTAATTGCTGGTTGTGGTTATTAGTTGATTAGTACGTTGGGTTATTTATTAGATTTGTGTTAATGTTAATATGTTGTTTGAACATCCATTTTAAAAGCAACGATTATGGTTTATACGATATTAATCTTATTTTATTATTGTTTAGATTGTTTTCTTGACAGCTGATGTTTATAGGGAAGGAGTGTATAATTATAGACATTCATGAAACGGGCACTGTTTACTTAGTACTTTTAGTTTGTATTATTAAGTATCCTGTTAACACCTGCAGATATACTCATAGCACAAGAAATAGCAAATAAGTCAGCAGAAAAGAAAATCATGTATCTACAATTTCTATCAGTCGACCTGGATTAACTTATCTCCCCAATCATTCAAGACCACCTCTATCAAAAATAGGAACCAAATAAAATACACAACGTCACACAAAAAGTGAGTGCGAAGGTGGGCAGCCCTACAAACGACCCGTGGCATACAGGCGTCGAGACCTACAATTAGGGCCGGCCAACAAGACCACGACCGACCGCCGCTAATACGCACTCCACCAACTAGTTACACACACGCCAATCTTATTAGCACACAACATGCGCGAAAATGTTCCTTTACCACCACGGAACATGGCCTTATCAATCGCAAGCAGAAGTTTGAGGGTTAAAACATCACTATGATGCTTTACAACCATATTACTGCTACCAAGTTGAACAAAAACTGATCTTACGATTCTAGAAATAGGGGTGATGTCGAGTGTACAGTGAAATTGGTAAGTCAGGTATGGGAAAATTGTTCTTTATTGTTTATTGGCTCAACCATTCATCAATGAGTTATTACACCGTGAGTAAAGTAAAAATATTGGGTGAAAATTGATTTTTCTCAAGACGGATTGCACGAGACGTGCTTAAATCATCAGGTTCTTGGTTAAAACTCGTATGTGTTCTGAAGTTCATTAGAATTAATAGGATGGAATTCTCGGGAGTTGGAAATAGTGAAGGAAAGGCTAGCACCTAGAAAGCTTGGATATACTCAGCATTGTTTTAGCATCCTACTGGTAATTGCAATATACGAGAATTTTCCAAGGGCTGTGTGAGAAAACTAAGATATTTTAAAGCTGTTAAGACCATCAATAGTATATTGTAGCGATAGCAATACAGGTAAAGTTCAAGATAAAATACTAGCTTAGGTACAGATAGTGTCATCTACGAAGATGCGCTCCACTCTTACGGTTAATGGTTATCGCTAGTTAATTCCGCACTTGTTTTAGTTTTGACGATACTCACTAACTACCCACTAATAAGTAATTAGTGAGTATCGACAATACTAAAATACTGGCAGAATTTTGCACGTTTGTACTGGAAGCATTAATAAGAAAAGTGGGGCGCGTCTTCGTGGATGGCACTATCTGTATCAAACTCTGTGTATCTCTAAAATCAAATTCTGTTGCCTTACACACACTGGCCATATTCACATCTTACTTGTCGACAGAGGAAAGTGTGAAAGGCAGTAGATACATTCTACTGATCATGATCACGATCTGCCAACTTTGGATGGCTCTGGTACATCACTCCATTCGAGTCACACCTCCTTCATAAAGTAGACCACGGATGATGGGTGTGGACCACACGTGTGCCTGGCGCCGTGTTGTGTACCAAGACCACACAGGCGGGAGGCGGTAGCCACCACTCTGTGGTTAACGTAGCGGAGGACAGCCGCAGGCAATGGCTACGGTGGACTGCTGGAGCGGGTCGCTCTTAGTTAGGCTGCTTTTATTGGGTCCAGTTTGCATCTTGAATCATTGGACATCTAGGTCGACCCGAATCCGACAAGAATTATTGCCACAGGGACCGAACTGTTCCTCTTCAAATCACGCAATATTCGTTAGTGGTGTAAATGATCAAAATTCTATTAAAAATTAAAGAACTTATTAAAGAACTATCTACGAATACCGTAATATACACAATCGCGCCTATTTAGTGTGTTGACCCTACTACTTCCGCCTGTGCCCGTTCTACATCAAACATTTATAGCCTGCGCAGACGACGAATTTTTGTCCGCGGCGATAGAACGTATGGAAATCTATGCAATAACGCACACGAAGAACAAGTAGACTGCTGGGATTTCCATACATTCTATCTTTGCGGACAAAAATCCGTCGTCTGCGCAGGCTATTAATACTATATTAATCCTGTCTAAATGTTTATTTCCCAAACAACATTAGCCCTACCAGTAACACACCGCACGTCGCAAGCAATCATTTTCACAAGATATACGGGTTTCTGACGCGATGATCGCGATTACAGTGATTATATAGCTCTGTGCGTGGTGGTGCACCGGACTATTATCCCAAGCGCGCTTTATTGAAAAATTAATTTACTTCACTTATATCGCTGACATTTTTATAGGTAATTAATAGCAAGGTAACGGGATTCGTTTCGCTTGATGGTTAATTACCGTGCGCTTTCATGTTCGCCTGGTACTAAAACTTTAAAAATGCCTATTATAAATTGGACCTAGCGTTTAACGTCAGGAGTACTATGATACAATCTATTATAATCAATCATAAGTGGGCCTAGCTATCCTAACGAATGGATCTTAAAGAGAAACTGCGGGGTAATTGTGTAACTCATTACAGTAGCAATGGATTTCATTCTGACAGTTCAACGCAACCAGCACCATATAGAAATCTATGCAGATAACGCGCTTATTAAACGTTAAAAAAGCAGTCCTGAATTCCGTTTATCATTCCATCCACAGTCGTCCTTGGAATCGTCAAGTTATAGCTGGACTTGAGGTTTCCATCACTACCATATTTGTGGGCACCAAGTGTAATGATTTCCTGTCAGTCTGACAGTGTGACTAACATCAGGGCTTCAAACCACGTCGGTGGGTACGTGCCCGAAAACGACGTGACGATGCATATTCAACGCATTACACAAGTTATGGATTTTTAGGTAAACAACTTCAAAATGTTCATTGTAAGTTTCATTTATCAGGTTGATGAAATACATGATCTTTTCGATGTTGGAATTATGATAGTATAGGTACCTACTTGCTCTCTCATGATCATCATGAAAATCTGGTGAACAAAGTCAATCTTTTAGAAGTGCATTTAATTTGTAATGTTCCAAAAATGGCAGTCACAATTTTCAACTATAAATCCATAAAATCTTTTGTGGTGACAGAACTGGGCATCAACACCGCTGTTTACAAAATAAAACGTTATTTAAAATATCTTTAGCGAGAATTAAGACCACTGTTTAAGTGTTTAGTGCGGGTAATTAAAACTATAAATATAAGGAGAGAGTCACAAGACCATTTAAAAGTAAAATGGCGCTTGCCAAGGAATGTTGAAACAATATTGTGTCAGTGTTAATTACTTGTTTGTGGTTGACGCGCAATTATTGCTCTCTACTTGAGAAAATGATTGTATGTTTGTACTCTTGGAATTATGGCGAGGTGGTCTTTCCACCTCATTTTTTTTTGTAATTCAGCTTAACATAGCTGCAGTCTACTCCAGGGTTTCTTAAGTCAAATTGAAAGCAAACCTCTATGCCTATCCATCCATTCCCTTTGTTGTGATTGATAACTCCGGCTAGGGGTTATACATGGCGGCGAATATGTTTTGACATGTTTTAGGATGCCTGGAGACTATTGGTCCCACAGATATAGATACACCTAGATATCGCAAGAGCACCTACTTCGCGTGCCAAAAATCGCACCAGTTTACGATCGAAAATCATAAGCCGCCACTTTCGCGCTCAGTCCTGCGTACTGCTGGCTGGGTGAGCGTGAGCGAGAGCGCAAGCTTGTGACGTCATAGTAGGTAGTCAAAAAGTGGCACGCTTGGTTTTCATACAGTTCGTGATACTTACGTTATATAGGTCTATCTATATCTGTGATTGGTCCACTGTGACCTCTGTCGTTATAATCTTTTTCAATTTCAGGGCCACTATCTTGTCTTCTACATACATACATAAACTCATGCCTTCCTCCCAAAGTCCCAAGGGGTAGGCAAAAACTACGGACCTTTTGATTCGTTAACGTTTACACATCTACTCACACGCAGTCTTATCTTTTAATTTTCCAATATTATCGTTAATGAATACATGTTCTTGCTTCTACATCATCTTTGTCTTAAATGTGTGATGCAGCGTTTCCTTCAAAACATCCCACTGTAATATTCCTCATAAAGGCATTTTAATTTAACGTTATCATGTTTTCAATTAAAACAACAGTAGGTACCACGACAGCTGCTTCTTATGACACCCCGTGAGATTATTCTATCTTTTCTATAAATTGTTTACAACATATCATTATTAACGCGATTTTAATTACGATAGCTTTAAGTAGCTTTAATTTAACACTTCCATTAACTTGTTTATGGCGTTCGATTTTGTTGATACACTTATCCTAGATAATTTTAATAAAAACTAGATATTTGTGGCGATCGTTAATACCTTATTAACGCCTGCAACTATGCTTGTTTGGTTCACCATCATTATTAAACTGATGGGTATCGTACTTAAGTCCTCTTGACGGATAGACCCTTACTGCATTTCTAAATTATACGCCTTTGTCATTTGTCTGTGTACTATAACTTCATTTCTTGCACCATCATCATCATTGCTAACCTTGTACAGGCCTCCTCCCTTTAGTGGCATGCTTCCCTGGCCTATGCGAGTCTCATCTAAGTCTTACCCGCGATTTTGTAGGTCCAAACTGCAGGAAAATCCGCGAGTTCACCTCATATAGCAGCCCTGTCAGTTCATACGACGCAGTATACAGTAACAACTCAGTTGTACGAGAGCTAAATTATTTGTTTACCTCTTCAGTCGGAATTATAACCTCGTTCCAACACATTACACGCTTTTTTGGAAGTTTGCAGAGATTTATTAGCACTTTCTCTGAATCAGCAGAAATGTACCTAACGTTAAACATCTTGTTTTTTTATTATCAGTAGGTATGTTTTTATACTGCAGTGATGGAGGGCAAGGAACTTTATTTTTAGGGTATGTAAGTAGGTACTTACCTGGTAGGTTGGTAGCTACATGGTGCAACGACTTATAAACTAAACTTACCTGTTTTATAGAAGCTCGAAATTTTCAGGAAAATGGTCAGGAAATCAGATAACTTACCTGAAAAAGAAAAAAAAAACATTGTTTAAGATGCGTTTTATGGTTTTAGAAGATTCTCTACAGCATGAATTTTCAAGTTTAACGGCTTGATTGAAAGACGTTTTGTTAACAAATCACGTAACGTCGTAACAATAGCTAGTTCAAAGGATAATGTTTTACCAAACAAACGTGTGAGAATAAATCCGTGTCAATAATAAAGAAAGTCGAACAGCCATATCGTTTTAGTGTCGACGCTTAACAACTCGTGTCCCCAACAAATATCCGCGGAAACTGTTGTTAGCCACATAAACGAGAACTATGTGAGAATGTCGTGACTCCGGCCTATTGCCGAGGCACTACGGACCTTACACACGCACGTTAAGAAAAAGTATCCAAGACGCACGTGTTACTCATCAATTAAAATCAAATTAACAATTTACCTGTCAAAGGCAATTTTCATTGTCCAAACTAGGATAGATACACCTATTTTTTAGCCAATTGATTTTAAACTTTGTGCATGTTATAATAAGATGCAAATTCTTTCGTCAATGAGTCAGTAGTATTATAAAGATGAGTGGCTAAGCCAACAAATTGCGTTGGACACTGGCCGCCTATGCCTTATTGTTTTTTAATGGCTCGTCCCGCCCCCGCCGTGCCTTCATCATCCATCATCCTTCTTGAACATCCACTTTTGACGTTTTTTTCTTAAACTTGTTCAAATAAAAAAGAGTCGAATTCCCCGCGGCGTTCACTGACATTCCTTAGAAAGTTAAAACAACATATAAATTAATAAACGATCGTAAAGGGTTAATGTCTTTGGTATAGTTAGGATAGCGTTTATTCGATACCGATTAAAATACTATTTATAGTTGAATTGAGTCCGATCTATATAAAATATGTCTATAGGAATAACTTACGTTTTCAAATATATTCAGTTTGCTAAACGTCGTAGTCATTCAGTTTTATTTAATAAGATGGATGGCGATATCGTATCTGCCTATTCGACGTGCGCTGGGCTGATTAAATGTTTCCTTATAACAAGCACATTTTTAAATAATAATACCAATATTTTGTGATCCCTCATTTAACCAGTACAAAGGTGACCTATTAAATATTCCACGCAGGGCAAGTGTCCCATAAACTTGCTATCAGTACTACAATCGCGGACAGTTCGATCGACCCATCTGCCGTCAATAGCACAGTCTCTATACGTCATGGGCTCCTGGTAATAACTTACGGGTCTTTAATAGTAACCTATGTAAATTCGTGTCACCCTAATGAGACGTATGGGGCGTTCAGTTGGGTTTTTGAAGGGGTATCGAAATGAGTATAGATTATATTAGGGGCAGAAAGTAATGCGACAGAATTGGGTATGTGTTTCAACTTTTTAGGCTGCGTGCATAGGTTGTATTTCAACTTTGTCTGAGATTAGGTTTGTTTCCTGTGCGACGCCTCACTATTTTTGAAAATTTATATTATCTACTAAAATGATGATGAGATCAATTCAAGTTTAAAACAAACTGATGTAATACTTTGCAGCTTGAAGAAGACTTGACCACAATTTACCAAGCAGAGCAGACCCAATAGAAACCAGTAAGGTTACTAATAAAATCAACACGACGCAGCATATGTTGGGATCAGCTGACGAGCAGGGGCCAGGGAGAGCTCCCGCCCAGAGCACGCACGCACGCCTGGCCCGGCCCACTGAGTAGACACGGGCAGAAGATTCACAACAAAACTCACATAATTTTGTAACAACTAACATTTTTGTAACTCAGAGGCATCTGAGTTACAAAAAGGGCATCTTACTTATAACGCAAAATGTGTGGGAAATGTCGCCGCCGCCGTTTGATCGCTTTGACTAAATGAAATTTTAGGAAAATATAGTCTCGTAGAAACACGTTGATCGAAAGTCTGGGGCTCAAAGTTAAATAATTATACAGATCGGACTAACTTACCTAGTGACGTCCGATCCTTAATTATGTGAAGTAATCCAATCCTCATTGAATACTATGTAGTCGCACCATTTCGTGCGCACACGTCACAATATTTAAAGATGAAATTCAAATTTTTTCATCCTAAAGAAAAACAAATGTTGTCTGTGGTCCAGTCGTTGGCGCGGTCTCCTGACATCTGTCAATCATTCTTTCAAAGCATAAGAACGGGACTTCACGATGACCTACATGGGCATCGTATAGTCCCGGCATACAGCACAACACAACTTCTAGAAGGGGTTTAATAAGGCAATCCAATATACCTAAAGTATAGGATGATTATCTGGGAAGGGTTGGGATACAATGAGGATTGGATTACTTCACATAATTAAGGATCGGACGTCACTAGGTAAGTTAGTCCGATCTGTATAATTATGCTTCGTAATCCAATCCTCATTGAATACTATGTAGATGTTCAAAGAATAAAGTTGTGTTGGTCATCATAGGTACATAAAATGAGCATTGTTCAATAATCGAACATTGTAACTTAACATGCTATTCTATGTTTGTTAGGTACTTACTAATTGTAATGCATTTCTATTAAGAATCAGTGTACCATTAAGGTAAATAGTTACCTAACTTAATTTATAATTCTCTAATTACTATTAGATTCTGGAAATATAATCAGTTTTGAATCAACTAGTTTAATTAATAATCCCATATGGCACACATCAATTTCTTATAATCAGACAATTAACATTGACATGTAATAAGTTCTATGTACAACCACTCTATAGAGCACACAGCTGGTGCAAAAGCATTAGAATCACTAATAAAAAGGTCTCTTATAAAACCGAGTAAGGGTTGAGAAATTTGTGGTCAACCAGCATAATGACACCTTCTTCAGAGCCCTTTGAAGTAGAGGCATGTCTGTATATGTGAATTTAGAAATAATAATATCTATTCCACTCTTACTTGAAATTTGTTTTATCCATCTATTATTGGTTACAGTAGAGGTTGCATCATAAGGCTTTCTTATAGTTATAATTAATGATTTACAATTTTGTCTTATACTCTTACCTAGTAAAATCTAGATAGGACAATTTAGGGGTTGTGGCAGTACAGAAAGATAAATTATCTTTAAAAAATGGTAGAATCAAGTTGAGTTCGGATCTACCAGGTTTTAATTATATCTGGATTTTTATGTTAATATTGTCCTCATTATAAGAAGTGTACTAATGAGTGACCAGGTTTGAATTTTGTGTGCAGTTACAAGAGCTAATTATCGTAACTAATTGTTTGGTTAGAAATTCTAAACCAAGGGTTTGATTGGGAAATAAATTAATCTGTCGAACTCCGCTAATGAGACACAATTGATTTTCCATTGTCTCGTCGCCAACAGGCGACGCGCGGTGCTTGGCCGGTTAAATAATGCAAAACGATACTAGGGTCCCACTAACTTCATATTTGGGATTCTTTGGTCTTTATATAAATATATCCGTGAGAAACCTTGTCGCTCTGTCATTTTTGTGTCAATGTGGCGGCCAAAAACTACAGAATTTGCTGATTATTATATAGCTCACTCAATACCATTAGGATATCATACATCATTAAACTTAGTGGTAAAAATTATATGACTATCATGACTGAGCCTAGGGGTCAATGTCTTGTGTCTAACAGAAGAGAGTCTACTGATCTAGAGCAAAGCTAACACTATATTAATTGAGGGATCAGTCCTTCTCCCATCAGGAAAGCGTCCCTGATAATATGGCAGCAAACAGTGACTCCTGTGCATTGGGTGTCGAGATCCCATTTGACAGTGAATAGATCTACAGAACATACTTGGATCAGGGAGCCATGATATGTTGATATTTAGTATTAGACCTGATTGTAAACAGGTCAATCGGGGGCTGGTCCAGTACAGCACACCCCCCCCCTGCTTGCATAGGTATATCTTTACTTAGAAGTTGGTCCCTATGTAGGGTTTCATAGTTGTACAAGTTGCTGCAATTTCTTTTTTTTTTTTTAATTTTTTAGCAACAATTGACTTGTAGGCTATATCACATCACTTCCATTTCATTTGTATGTTAGGAAGCCTAGATTCAATTTCCCATACTGTTTTCTTTGGAACTAATATAAAATGCATAAACCCGTATTTGTCATTCCTTGCACCGTTGCCAAGATTGTTAAGCCGAGCTATTCAGATGAGTAAAATGAGTACCACCCATCTTACTGACACAGGATATGGCCGTTGTGATATCTTTTCTAAGTCCTCACAGTAACTGAGTTTGCTTGCAAATGTTTTGAGCCCCATAAATGCTGCTAATAGTTCAAGGTAAGGTAAGGAACTTTTCAACATTAACTGTCCAGTGCCTGTGGATGTTGATATTATTACATACCAGACCCCAGTCAGTTTGGGACAATATTTCGAGAACAAAATCAATTTGTTTAATTCTATTGTGGTTTGTTGAAATGTAAGGTAACCAACAATCTCTGCAAATAAATGATTTTTAATTTGTTTCCAGTTCTGTTGTATTTGTAAATCAGTGATTTTTAACCTAGTTTGGTATAAAGTTAACCATATTCATATACAGATGCAGCTACTAGAATACCTAGTAATTAGACACACTCTATTATTTATATCTCATTTCAGACTTAATATTCTTTATGGACTACAGGGTAAAGTCTATATTTTCCTGAGGAAGTGAAATGGCAAACTGGACTGAACCCAACTAATATCCTAGACATTGGCAGCACTGTCTGGGCACTCTTTTCAGTTTTAATAATAAATCCTAGATATTTAGCACAGTTTGAGTATCAGACATATTTTCTAAACACTGCATATGGATCGGCAGGGCACAGAATATAATTGTCAAGATGTATGACAAAAAGCAACCCTAGTGACCTCCGGTGACAGACAACTGGCTTTATGATGTTTGTGAATACATATGGAGCGGTGCTAAGTCCAAATACGAGGCATGTAAACTGTTATAACTTATAACATATCTTGAAATAGAAACTGGGGATATCTCCTGACATATTTTCATATAGATAATTGATATGAATTTTTTAAATCAATGTAATATTGTAGGCAAAAAACTTATATACCTAGTAACATACTACATATTAAGTTTTTATTTAATATGTATCTCCAAGCACCATGCGATTTTGGTACAATTATACCAGATAAAATTACTTATTTGACAGGAGCACATGTTTCTATAGCACCTAATGTAAGAGATTATTCCATGGGGATAGATTGCTTTCTTTCTGAATGAAGTTGTTATTCAGAGGTTTGAATTGGAAACTCAGTAAAAGGTAGTTTATAACCCTTGATCCACTCAGGTATGGTTGGATTAGTAGTAATACCATACTTCAGAGAAATATTGCAATCTACCAGTCTGTACCTGAGCTAGTGATGATGCTGGTTCTGGCAACGGTTGTTGGCATTGGATTTATCTTGAAGCTTATAGATAGCTATTCTGAATTGGTGTGTAGAATAGGTATTTTGATATTGGTGTTTACTCACATCAATTCTTGAATTTCCTCATGGCTAGGTAGGATTAAGGATCTCAGATTATTGCAATTTTCATGATAAATTAATGTCACACTCAGTCTAGCTCAGTAACTTAATGTTTCAATTTGATCCGCACTATACAAACGCTTGGGAGGCTATTAGACTGTTATGAACTTTTCCCAATGAATGTAATAGTGCGGCCATTGTAGTTCGCTGCCCCCTGATTGTGTGGTCCCATTTGATTCCACTTCCATTTACTGCTGTCACCCTTCCTTTTTAAATTTTGGTGGGTTCAATAGGCTACAAATTATGAATGTTTCATACTTCTTTTAAATGTTTAACTTCATCTCCACATTTAGTCCATTATCATAATTGACCACCGTGTGGCCAGACTGCCATGCAGTTCTACAGGTAAAGTAGCTAACTGTACCCCAGCATCTCACAAGTAGATTTTCAATACTTGAACTTAGGACTTCACGTTGGGTATGTATACTGTTCCACTCTCAGCCTCCTTTCGGCTGTATTTTAGTAGAATTGAAGTACTAACATAGCTTATATAAGTTAAATTGTATATTAACACCCTCACTGAGAGGAGGCCTGTGTCCCAGCAGTGGGAACATTATAGGCCGATTATGTGTTATGTATGTATATTAACATCTAGAATATAAAGTATTTTGGAATTAGATTATAATTAACGGCATTGAGTATGGGTATTCCCAATCCGGCTGCGTTGGCTTCGGTCACATAACACACAGTCCAACTGTAGTCTTCCATGGAAGAGGGCTCCGTACTCATCTACGAAGACTAATTAGAGTTAGGTCCCAGACTGCTTAGATCTAAATCCATGGCTAACCTCACGTGATAGCTCTAGGAATGCAGGAGGGATGTGTTTTTAACACTGGACGTATAGACTGGTTTATATCTGATTTTATTTGATTTAACCTGAAATAAATGGATTATTATTATAGAACATTGACTAACCTCTCGTGAGTCTGTGTGGAGTTGATGGCACAGTTGAATGTTCTCATGGTTCACCTCGCGTGAGAACACTTAGAGACGGCCAAAGATCCTCAGAACACTGAACATATATACCATCGGCTACCATCGCGTGATAGCTCATGTGGTGTCGTTCTTATGTAAGTATACAGCACAGTTACGTTCTCATGGTTGACCTCACAGTGAAAACTAGAGACTGCTGTGTGTATTACGGCATCCTATGTCGGCCAAAGATCCTCCGAACACTGAACGTATATACCATCGGCTACCATCGCGTGGTGGCTCATGTGGTATCGTTCTTGTGTAAGTATACGGCACAGTTACGTTCTCATGGTTGACCTCACAGTGAAAACTCTAGAGACTGCTGTGCGTATAACGGCATCCCTTTAATAGGGAGCATGATTTCAATAGTCTTTGATTTCAATTGCCGACAACTGAGTTTCGATGACGGCTCCGCTTTGCTTTTTCAAGCGATTTTCCAGTTCTCGCAGGCGTACGGTCAGCTCCCACATTCCATCGTCTCGTTTTCTTCTGTTTTCCCATCTTGTTAAAACTTTTCTGAACTTTTATATACGAAAACGTGATCAGTGCGCGGCACAAAAAAGTACAATGATTGACAGATGTCAGGAGACCGCGCCAACGACTGGACCACAGACAACATTTGTTTTTCTTTAGGATGAAAAAATTTGAATTTCATCTTTAAATATTGTGACGTGTGCGCACGAAATGGTGCGACTACATAGTATTCAATGAGGATTGGATTACGAAGCATAATGGCCAGTGATCGTGTCTAATGCACGAATAGAGTATGTGGAAGCATCTTGCTTTGGAAACTGAACGAGGATAGAGCAAGACTTGATACAGAGTTCTTGCTCGAAGTGCTAAGAATCATCCACTGGAATTGGATGTGTATTCTATGCTGTTACGTGTCTGTATGCGCATTGCATTGAGTTGAGCTTCTCTTTCATCTATTGCATGGTGTAGCGCCGGCGCTATTTGGTTGGTCCACCTGTCAGGATGGCCGCCAGTATATTGAAAGGAGCCAATTTTAACAGTTTATGCTTATTTTCTAATTAGGTGGTAAGGTATGAATGTTTTATGGCTCTTCTTGTTCACGAAACCGACCTAATGAAAAACTAAATTATGCAAGAAGAACAAAATAATCAAATATGGTTATAAGTTATGAAGATCAAAAGAAAATTGTGTCATTATCACCTTGTTCGGCAAAACCCTATCTTCCACGTGCAATCTAGCTAGCTAGTCGTCTATCGCAGTCGACTTGAGGTGGTCCCTAATATTTTCCCAAAACTAGACTGCAAAACAATACTCGGAAACGTAGTTTTTTTTTCAAGTACAACAGCTTGTCAATTCAGGAAGTGCGACATGTTAGAATTCCGCCTATCTCATTTCTCACAAGCGAAGAATTTCCCACTAGGTCGTTTGCTGGACGCGTCACAATAAAAAACTAAACGTTCAAAAGCACGCTAACTAACGAGATCTCAGCAAAGTTTTATTATTGTTGTACAGCGGTCATAAAAATGGCGCCTGTCGAGCTTTTATTGATCCGTGAATGGTCGACGAATGGCCCCAGACCTCTGTTACGACCAATTTAACCGATATCAATTAGCGATCTTTGATATATTTGAAAGGCAATAAATTAGTTTTCAATTTGCGTGGAATCCTTAAAGTATTTGTTATTGACACCTGAGGTACTAGGACGCCATGATTCAGAAGAGAATTAGGAATTCCAATATTTCGCCAATGAATTAATTGGTCACCGTGTAAATTACACTTGACTTAAGGGGGTCGGCGGTATTGCAACGGATGTTGGAATGTTAAAACAATTACTGTCCTAGGGCTTCCACTACTGACTTTAGTATTTTTTGTATTGAAATAAGTTACATATTTACACGGTTCAAAAGTAACAAGGTATGTTTTATTTGTTTGTCATTAATCGCGCTGCGCTCACGCATGCCGTATGATTGACGCACACCGCCGCCCGCGCAACGTTTTACATATAAATTACCAATTACAGACCCCTCACAGATTTCACAGAGTAGCAGAGGTGGCATTTTTACGATATTTATAATGTGTATTTATTCAAACATGTTTATTTTAGAAATAACTATTAAATTATATATTTTTGTAGGCGTAGATAGATAATGAAGACCGGGTTTTTAATCGACGTGGATTGCATTGATTTGTATATTTTATAGATAAACTAGCTTGATTGCCTAATGGGACTCACACGCTGTCTCTGATCTGTGTAGGAAAGGAATGCATCGACCAATCAGAGAAGTACCTATTCAAATATTTCATCATTTATATCAAATCTAAAGACAAATCAACTTTGGTAACCAATTATATCATTGAATAATTAACTACACCTGAATTATTGTGTAAGACCTCCCCTGCGTCACCCCTTGTAAAATTTCTACATTCATAATATCTTAAATATTTATGTTGTACATACATAATAACGAGTATTCTATTCTATTATGTTCAAATTATACAGTGTGGTTGTTGCAACGGTTTGTAGTAAAACTTTAAGTCATCCCAATTCCTTTTTTGTAACTATTTAATACTTATTTGTTTGATTACATTTATACACTATCAAAATCGATATACCTAGTATAAATCTGTGGAAATCTATACATTGTAAAGCCGCCTCCACAGTAACGGTAGCCACTTCTAATAATGAGTAATGAGCTAGAAAGAATGCAGGATAACAACTGACGGGCAATTGATGGGAAGCATACCGCTGCATCGCTTCTGCCCGGCTGGTAACATGCTGCATTAAATAGACACCGCTCATTAAATTCCATGATTGATTTTGTGGCAAAACCAATACAGTAGTCGCTACCGGTATGATTAGTAATTAAAATACGTCTAATAACGCTGAGATAGGCAAACAAGTTGCGCACGACCGAACAGTCCGTTTTAATGAGTTGACATTGATAAATGACTACCGAATTGTAAATTAGCATAACATTCGAATAAGTTACAAGATCAAGATTCATTCATATCGGAATATACAAACTGATTCGCAAAGCTTTTAGAATTTAGATTGTTTATTATAATCAGAGAGGACACGGTAGAGTTGAAAAGATAAATCGCTTGACGTGTGGCTAGAGAAACTAAACTGCTCGGACTACGTAATGTGGAGGTATTTCATTTTAATGTTCTTAACAACAGCAAATCTTTTAATCAGATACCGAGCAATCATAGGATAGCAGGTATGGTGAGTAGGCAAGCAGGGCCCACCCGCCGCGCGGCCGCGGGCACGCACGCGCTCTCGCCAAATTGCCCAACTGATGCAAAATACCCCCTCGAGGTTACAAGGTCTCTAACGGTTCCTTTCATGATAGAGCCTCTTGTCTCACACACTTCCTGAGAATCATCGCAAAATGTTCCTAACGGTTGGAACTAATTAAGTTGATTTTTCAACTTATTAGGAGTGTTTGCAAACCACTATTGCATTGGAGTCATCCTGTAAAGATAGTGTGTGTAAGTTTAATAATAAATAAATAAAGTAATAATTTATATTTGTTATCGTTACTTGAAGCCATCTCATTTTCATATTGGTCGGACAATATTCTGTGAATTCGGACATAACGAAAGCATTATTTCCACGTGCATCGAAATTGATTGTGAGAACATTACGCACGCAAGAATGTCACTCCGCCACATAGTACCAGTTCCCATATTCCAGCGACAATTTCCTGGAACATTTAGCATTACACTTATAATATCGTATTGCTTTCCTATCACGTTCAAAGATGACTTTATTTTGATATTGCACGCTTGTACTTTATCACCCATTGTCTTTTTTATTCACACTCCTACGTGCCTCAATGTCGGCGCCTGAAGTTTGTACATATTTCACTAATACATGTTACATTGTCATTCGGAAGAGGTGTATGAACTGTGAAAGTACGCTTTGAATGAGTATCATACGAGCTGATGGGGCTGTGTCGACGTCATCGTGGCACTGACAGCTCCGGACGTTGAGCAAACTTTAATAAATTTTGCATCAATAGGTAAGTTAAGTATCGAAAACTTTCATGGACAAGGCAGCGCATTATTGCTTTCTCAGTTACTCCGACTAAAGGGCATGCAATGCAGTTTCCTCTGAAAACGAACGACATTTGTGATAATTTATCAATCGAATGAGCGATCTAGGATTTTGCCTAGATTGCAGAATCCATTTCTGACATGCGCCATAACAAAATATCACAGCGAAGAGAATGTCCGCATCATGCATACTTCCCCGATTCAATTTTATAAAATAAACAGAGAAGTGTCACGGAGCAGGCCATAACGATTCTGTTTTACTGAGCTAGCGTGTTCCACTCGAATAACGTACCAGCAGATAGGGCGCTTTTTGTTTTGCTAAACGGGCAAAGTTGCTCGCGTGCCGTCGACGTCCTGCGGTCGGGATATTTTTATCCTTACTTGCTTTATGTGTCAGTACCTAATCGATAGAGTAACCTTGGGAACAAGAAGGTCATCCTGGCCAAAATATAATAATAATATATCATGAAATGTCAACGACATAAACTTATAGCCCATTAAGCAAATCTCTTCAATTTATACGAGTAGGTATTATTTTATTTAACTTATAAATATTCAAAAATCTGCTAGAAATATTAGGCATTTGTGTTAAACATTGTTTGAATTAATGTGACATCCAATAAATACTTCGAAACGCGTCAATACATGCATGTTTAGAAATATTATTAGTTACCAACGAACACAAATTAAGAAACGAAATCCCAAGAGACACATTTGAAGTCAATTCATTTCCTAGTGTAACCAGGAACATATGAGGAGATTTTTTCGAATAGTTTTTCAGTGTAGCGTCAATTAGGAAACATTCTGTGAGATCCGCCTCGACGTTAGCGCTCCGTTGGCGGCAATTAGAGCTGCTATGGCGCCCGCGGGACACCGCCGGATGCCCGGAATGTCTGAACTCCTGGCGCGGTATGCGACCCTGGTAATTATTCTCGGGTGATGCACGGTCTATTGCTCCTAGTGACTAATTAAAAACAATTTCCGTGATTTATTTATTACTGGTCCGTTATTTATGTGTCACCCCAACTAGAGCATCAGTTACAAAGATATTTCATGAAAATTTTTGAGAAATAAGTTACACGACTGTTATACTATGAGAGTAGCTAATTTAGGTTAATTCCTATCCTAGAAAATGCAAATTCAATCCTTGGTCCTAAACAAGTACTTATTTCATTTTAAATATTTATGATTTACCTTACAAGGCATATGTTTTTTTAAGGCATCTTACCACCTAACGGCTCCGAGCATTTAAAATGACGTAGATATGTCAGAAGCTTTTAGCTTGTAAGATTAAAAGCGTCTGCAAAAGAATTGGTTCAACGATGCGGAGATATCAATTAACGCTAACTAACCTGTGCTAAATGGTTTATCTTCAAGTGCAAGGTAAGTAAATAGTTGCATGTTATTTAAGTGTTTTTCCTATCCAAGTAAATCAAAGATGCTAATCTAAGCACGCACAATATCAAGCAACAAGTTACTGTCCCATACAATTAAACATGAAAATCATAAGAACGCAAGATATTTCATACAGTAACGACTAGTGATGAGCAACGCTATCTATCGATAAATCGGAGACGCGCAGCGGGGGTTGGCTTATCGACTCGACATCTGGCGCCTAAATTCTTACATGCAACGTACACCGGTTGTAAATAAGGCAGGAATCGCCACTGACAGACAGACCAACGGAACAATATACGACTGTAGCTATGCTAGTGTGGATATGGCCAGGCCGATTTATAATCAATAAACGGTTTATAATAAATCACATGTAAAAACGTTTAATAAATCAACAAACTGTCTGAGCCAATTCAAATGAGCAAGGTGTTTATTATTCCTATGTTTTTGTAAAATTGAATAATTAATTATGTATTTAAAAAAACCAGAAGAGATGAAACAAAAAATGATGTAAAGATCAACAGACACGGAACTCCCACTATTAACAGCATTTTAAAAAGTTGATACGATATACAGAAAATTATATCTTATTAAAAGCCTTTTATTACAAGGTTCAAAAACTGAAGCGATACTGGTGACAATACTTATTTTCAAATACAAATTAATTATTTGCATGAAATTTGCAAACGCTTAAACAGCATGATCTCTAAAATCCTAACGTCAGCAAATCCTTATCAGTTTTCACAATCAAACATTAAATAGTATCGTGGAACGACAGGTAGACACCGAGATACAAACCTGCACTTTCCCACACCTCATAAATATCGACTCTAACCGCTTAGCAACAAAGTTCAAAGTACTTTTGACATTGGAATAATAAATTTGAGGAGTATCATGACACGTGTCAGTTTCGCTGGGAGCTGTCAGAGCGGAGTAATATATTTATTTATGTGCTGTCGTGGCTGCCGTGTAGCCTCTGTCAATGATGACGTGAGAACGGTACCGGAATACTTCCTGAGAACCTATGATGTGCTGGTACTTTCGCCTTACCTATGGGTGATATAACCCATATAAATCATTGTCAACGTTGGAAATATGCTCAGTATTTCTTCACTGAAATTAATTGCTCTTAGCAATTAGATTTTAAAATGAATGAGCAAAAAAATAAAGCCATAAAAACAGGCCCTATTTTGCAAGTATAACCTTCAATCAGAAATGAGTCAAAGTTCAATATTGTTAAGTTATGTGCATACTAGCCCATTCGATCGGTATGTTATTGCAAATTAAACGTCCGAGCGTGGCGGTAATCATATAGGATTCACATATAATATGTTATGTATTTAATTAGGTACCCGTAATTATGTGGATCAATGGCGCATTAACTATGCTAGTATATTGGGTCTGTGTGATTATTATCACTCCGTGTTAAAATAAATAAAAGTAGATATTGTATCAATGGAAGTTTTCATGAATGAGAAAATGTTACCAGTTATGCTATTATACTGTGTTCATTTAAAAAGATTTGATTAAATTCGGTTTTTAGCAAATCAAACTTTTCGTTCTAGCAAACCATGCTTTAAATATTCTCAGAAAGGGGTTTGAAGGTTTTGGCCCTAAAATCAGCCGCCATTTTTATTTTTTTTTCAGAATCGCGGTGCACAACAAAAGTTGTATATTTAGATAGAGGTCACTTATACAAACAAAAAATGTTATATAACATAATATCCTAAAGCGTCAGGTTTCGGAGTTATTCACCGAAATATAAGTCGAAAACAACAAGGATTTTCTTGTTTTTTTTTCCCTCCAGGTAAGCATATTGAACTATTGAGGCAATAGAAACGTTATGAAACCTTTATGGAGAAGAAACAAATGAAGAATAGACATTTTTTAAATAAATAATTAAACACGGCAATTCATAGTTCGTTTTCGAATCCCAGAGACTAATCTGACATGTAAGTCTTTTGTGTTTTCGTATAGAAGTTTAACATTACACTTGTCAGATTAGTCTCTGGGATTAAAAAACGAACTATAAATTGCCGTATTTAATTATTTATTTAAAAAATGTCTGTTCTTCATTTGTTTCTTCTCCATAAAGGTTTCATAACGTTTCTATTGCCTCAATAGTTCAATATGCTTACCTGGAGGGAAAAAAAACAAGAAAATCCTTGTTGTTTTCGACTTATATTTCGGTGAATAACTCCGAAACCTGACGCTTTAGGATATTATGTTATATAACATTTTTTGTTTGTATAAGTGTCCTCTATCTAAATATATAACTTTTGTTGTGTACCGCGATTGTGAAAAAAAATAAAAATGGCGGCCGACCTTAGGGCCACCCTCCATACAAAAATCTTCAAACCCCTTTCAAATTAAATTAAAAATGCACTTTTTTAAGAACTATCTGAATCGACTTTTTATATAAAAATCTTAGATTAAATTATTCACCACATTATCCCATTGCCACCCAGAACACAATTTCCATTTACAAAAAATGTGAACTAAAAAAGCAGCCATTAATTTATCAAAAGTTTAATTATGAAATATGCACCAATAAATCGTTGTCGTTGGTACGAACGACAGGCATAGCCAGGATTCCGACAGTGTACGTATTTTTTGTCCCTCTCGCACCGACTATAAACACGACACGGTTAATTAAAACGGTATATTAGCATAAACAAATAAAATGCCCCATTACGAATTCAATTTACAATCTTTGAAATCGGTTAAATTAGTCGCAGTAAATAATATCTCGGATACAGTTTCGATAATAGCGTTGGGGCGCGAGGCACGAGCGGAGCGGGCTGCGACACCTCACAAATATATTTACAGGCATTCACTATTCAAGAAATTGTCATCTTTAGTTTAAAGAACTTCTTTAAACTGAAGAATAGAAGAAGCTAATCAGTCCTTATTTTAACTTGATTTTGTAGAAGAAAAGGATGGGTTTGTTTAGCGAGGAAAACAACCTCTTTGTTTTTGCCAATGCTAGTTCCCGGCTCATTTTTTAGGAAGTTATGGTTTTTTAAATGACCTTGCGCCATTTATTTAAACCCTTTACGCTGCGTTTCTACCAAGAATGTACGAGGATGCGTAGCGAGGGATGTGTGAAACAAATCAATAAAATCGCATCATTTTCATAGCTTGAACTAAGTTAGCATTGTTATACGCAGCCTTAGGGTAGTATTCTAGATGTATAGATATTTTTATTAGTATGTTTTAGTAAAATAAAGCTGTGAGATATCTGTCTCTATATTTGGTGAAACATCTTGCGTCGCAATCGGAACCCGCTATATCTTGTACCTTAAAGCAGATAACATGTGGTGTAACGCCCGAGCAGTGGATCGATGCCTTCATTTAAATTTGGTGCGTTGAATATGGTAAATAGTGCAAATTATTAATTATACGCTTATTTTATACAATTATTGTTGTGTATTTGATTGATTCACTACCGGTCTGATACATAATTTAATATTTTATATGTGGTGCATTGAAGCCGAATCTTCATTTAAGGATACTAGTTTTTTTATTATTTTTGAATACGCTTACACAATATCTTATTTTGACAGTTAAATAACGAATCCTACAATTAAGCAAAATATTATAACCAACACCAATATGCTTTTCTTGTCATAACAAATAAATAGCTAAAGCGAATGTAGAGAAGTCTTATTTCTTTTAAATAAGATGCACCATATTTTGCTATCATAGTTATGTACTATCTATTTGAATCTTGGACGACGAAACATGAAAGGACAAATATCTACATGCACGAAAAAAAAGCACACTATTATCCAAAAAAATGTTGGTAAAGGTATTTTAGGTATTTAGCTTTACCACCAATACCATCACAGATGTAACGTCAATCACAATCCCAACTACGAATTAACAGTAATTACACGAGCCCAAATCAAACGCGTGCACAGGTATGCTGCCCCCCCCCCCCCTGCGGGTGCGCACGCGGCGCTCGGCGGGGCGCCATTGTCCCGCTGTCAGGCACAAACGGCGCCCCACACAACGAGCCGGCGGCGGCACGACCTGGCAGGCGAGGTATCGATAGTGCTAAGCCAAGCGCACATTACAGCCGCAGCACAACTCATTTCATACAAAACGTGCGGTGCGGCCCGCCTGTAGTGTGCGTTGGTTCCTAAAAAAAATGTGCAGAAGTGACGATTTTGCAAAGCATTGCGTTGTGGTCCGGCCCGCCTCCAATCTGCTCAAGCCTTTATGGTCAGGTTCATATCTCAACTAGCTAGGGTAACTTGGATCCATGGCAGATCCCGTTGACAACGTGGCAGGTACATGGATTAAGACAATATACGCGTTAGGTAAAAGTTTAAAGCAAATGAGCTCAGTCATGTTCATGTTATACAAAATCCTGTCATGTGTTGAAAGGTAATGGAACTTCGATAAATACCTTCTGGGTCCTGTCAATGACTATTTTTTTTTTTCTTTTTTTGTTTTATTTTATTTGAAATGGGCTTGCTCTTGACTCTAGCCTAGGTCAAAGGTGACAGAGACAAAGTCGACGATGGAGCGAGCTTACCCAGAAGAAGCCTGTTCACTCTCACTTTAAAGAGATTCGGGTTGTATGCGCTCGGAAAAACAGACGCAGGTAGAGAGTTCAACAAAAGTATTTAAAAAGCATACTTAGAGCGCCCAAAATCATATTTATGAAAATCGACCATTTATTGGTTGATGGTAGCTACGAAGATGAAAAAACAAACACACAATAGTGTTTAAATACTATAATTAACATGTAATCGTAACACCAGCTATTTTACTGTTCTTGTCAACATGTACATTATTTGTTTTAATTATATGTAAATTAACTAACAATAAATATTAACATAAAATTATCGACAGCGGGCAGCACTATCGTGGCGCCTGTTCGACAGCGCACCGCGGGGACGCATTGTCCGCGCGTCTAAGTGCCTCATATTCGGTTACCCAACTATATTACACGGCTATACGCAATATCGATATCTCACACAAAACAAATCACGAACATCCTTACTTCTAACCAACACAAACAATTTTCAACTTTAAATTTTGTAAATGAAGGTCCATTTTTGTGTTTGTGCAAATTGGGTGATTATGCCAGTTAGTTTGAAATATAAAACGATATAATTTTCATTTTACTACTCCTTGAATACACAAGAGGTTTAATAAATAACGAAACAAAGCTCTCACGTCGCACCTTATTTGAAGGCAGTTTTGTCAAGCGATTGTCTCAGCTTCACAAATAATTTATATTATTGTGTCATAGATTTGGGAGAAAAAGATATATTTTTATAGCGGTTAGCGCAGAAGATTTATCGTATGGTTTTAGTTAATAAGTTATAAAGTTAATTTATATTATAATTATTGTAACTTGTTTAGGTATCATAGGTATGTTACTATGCCATTTTTATGTTTTGTTAGTATGCGTTAGGTTAGCGAAGTGAAGAAAAACTAAGATTAAATTAGCAATAAACATTGCTTTTTTGACATTTCTTCTGATTCTGAGAAAGCTACTTGGCTACGTAATATGATAGCTAAGGGGAATACATAAGAAAGGCAGTCAAGCTTCATTTAACTTCAGTCATTGTCGGGAAGTGACTCTATAGAGAGCACTATAGCGCTGTGTAGAGATGTAACCAGCATACTTAAGAGTGCACAACTCAATCTTCGCAAGTGGCTGTCTAACAACACCCAAATACTTCAGGCAGTCACTACAAACACCCTTGATTCATCCGGCTCGAAGGACCATAAAGAAGAGTGGGATAATATCCTCGTACCACCTGGAGGATATTATCCCACTCTTCTTTAGTCATTCGGATTGGCTGATTTTACGAATAAATTTTAAGGGATTTTGATAAGGAAACATCATTATGACAGTTATCTTTCAAAGCACTTTAATGTGTCTGACAAAACTGCGTAAAACATAACCTTTCTTAATTTGTTGATATTGCAATCTTGTTCACCGTAATAACAATTACCTAATTTCTTATATTCAATTCCAATTCTCCGATTACTTTTCTGAATGAACTCCAACCGTGTCGGTTCAATAAACATTATAATGAACATCATACAATTATTGTAAACAAGTCGCGAACATTGTTGCAGTACTTTTTATTATATTTGATTGGAAGTATCAGGTAACAAGCAATCTCTTTTATCGCGTAATTTAATACTTAAGCCTATATCAATTATGTACTTTAAAATGCATGACAAAATTCAACTTTGCGTACAAGTATAATGACAATTTCTTAGCTAAAATAAAAGAAGGGCTTCCAACTAAGCTAAATATTCTCGTGATAGGTTATCGTCAAAAGGTACACACACAGGTACAGGTAGGTATTTATGTCTGTAATTCATATGGTGTACATAATAAAGAGTATTCTATTCTATTCTACAGTATTTTTATCTCACGAACCGACGCGCGCTTTACTTGTGGTAGCCAAGTGTGCAAACTCACGTCTTCACCCACTTTGAATGCGTGCGTGAAGACGAGTAGCGTGAGCACATAACGCACACACGCACACACCCCCACACACTTCGCCATTATCTCGGACGGTAACGAGAGCCCCTGCGCTCACACATCCACAGCGTGGATACTTGGTAACTACAAGTAAACAGCGCGTCGCTTCGTGAGATAAAAAAAAACTATAGCAAGTGGGAATCGAATGTCACGACATCTAGCTCGTGTGTCAGTGACACGCTTAGCCATTAGGCTATTGTCCCCTACACACCATGCAAAATAAGCCTGCGGGGCAATTGCGTAACACATTATCAATCGGAATCGGTTTAATTTTGACAGTTCAACAACATTCATTGCGTTATTTACGTGTTGAGCAGGCAAATTGTTCGAACTTATGAAGCAATAGATTAGCAATTTGCTTCAAAATGATTCTGATTCCGATTGATAGTGTGTTACGGAATTAGGGTGCTGGTCTATTGAACAACTTTGAATTTTGTGTACTATTTAACGTCATTTTATTATTGTCAATTCCTGCTGTCATTCGTAGATCTTTGAACGTTATTATGGTTAGTCAGAAGCCACAGTCTTAGTAATTTATTGGTAAGGGGCTATTATAAGTCATCACAATAAAAATTGAAGCCCGAAAGATTGACAACCAGTCTTACCAAGGGGTATTGTGTTCCCCAGTTACTGGGTTGTGGAGGTCAGATGGGCAGTCGATCTATGTAAAATACTGGTATTCAGCTGCATCCGGTTAGACTGGAAGGCGAACCCAACATAGTTGGGAAAAGGCTAGGCAGATGATGAGTCACTTCCGGTCCAAACATTGAGTGGACCGTCATTATAAAATCCTGTAAAGGCGTTACAATTAGGAACCTACCTCAGGGTCAATCTTCTTATACTCGGGATCCTCTTCATCCACCTCAAAGTACAGTTCCGTGGAAGTCAGCGACACGGTCCCCGGTGCCACCAGCCCCGGTGCCACCAGTCGTGCCTTCGTGCTTATGTTCACTGGACCTGCGGAGTGTCGCGAGTTAATAATATTTCTGATATTTCTTTCTGTTATTTCACCTACTGTGTATTGTCTCTGCATCACCGAGTGATGTAGACTAGTAGAAAATGCCCAAGGCATTAAGTCCGCCTTTGGACAGTTTTTACTTGTGCATAAAGTTTTAATAAATAAAAATAATTAATACCCACCGCTTCTTTCTAATAATTTCACCGGGGAAACTAACGTGAAGTGAGCTTGAAGTGTGTTGTCAATAATGCCAATTAGGTGGAATAACAGCTTAATTCAATTAAAGGTACACCTCTGCCAAACCCTTTGGGAAGACAAGGTGTTATGTTGTTAAACCAATTCATTTCTCAGTATTTCAGTTTTTCCCATCGTATTGTATACACGGCCAATCTCCGCAGTAGCGTTTAAAAATATCTATTACGCCTGACGTAGAATTGAATGCAACGCACACAAACGATACTGCTCAAGAATTTTGATCAGGCGTTGAAAGTTAGAATCAGTACGTAAATGGAGTTAAAACAAATAGGTTTTTACGTCGATCTAAGATAAATACTGTGCTAAGAACGAGGACTTTTCATTCAATTCAAATAATAAATCGGTTACGTATTCGATAATTGAATGAATCCGAAGATATGGGCCACTTCAGTTTTATTCGATACCAGGAGAACATAAAATGAAGGAGCTCATAGCCCCCCGCTCACCCGCGAGGTCGGCGTCGATGTCCCTGTCGTCCAGCAGCAGCTCGGCGTCGTCCAGCAGCTCGGCCGCGCCGGGCGGGGCCAGCGCCGCGCCGCCCGCCGCTATGCGGGAGTGCAACTCTTCCGTGGCCTGACATTGAAAAATGTATACTTAGAAAATCTTCTAGTGATTTAGATTTTTCAATGTATATTATTTTATCTACAACCATACTATAAATCCTCTATCAAAGTTTCTAAAACAGTTAGCTTATTGGCAACATTAAAACAACCAGTGTCATAATAACCATAATATCATCCAAACGGACCCAGGTTGGCCGAAGCAAGGAAAACCTATTCAGGTGGAGATTTGTAGACGATTCCGCCTTGGAATGTAAATGTGGTGCTGTTCCACAAACGATGGGACACTTAATATCGTGCCCTGCGTGTCCTGTCAGCTGCACGTTACAGGAACTGATACTACTGATAGACGCTAGTGATGGCGCCAAACAAATAGCCGAATTTTGGGCCGAGTACATTTAGATTGCTATCGACACGCTAAGAAGAAGAACGAGTGTTATTATGTTGTACTAAATTTCATTATGCAACTCGTTTTCAAAAAAGAACCTGGTTATGCACGCGCGTTTCACTACCACAGCGCAGTAATTAAAAAAAATTACTTATAAGTTATTCGAATTCACGTTATATCCCGCCGGCCGCCATTTTTGTTCGATATTAGTATTGCAAAAAACTGTTTCAGAACCTTTTATAGAGGATTCATATCACGGGTGTAGATAGTCTTGTATACAACCGTACATTGTACATAATTAGATATTAAAATATTTGCATAAATAACTAATACTGAATAGTATACTTGTGTATTACTTATACGTTTATAATTATAACATATTTATGTATTTTATTTATAATTCATTATTTTTAACATTGTTCCTCTCAATCACCCGCCATCTAATCTCTTCACAACACTTAGTGGACTGAATAGAAAATGCCTAAAGCATTATTACATCCACCTCTGTACTCATACCTATTTTGTATGCAAAGTTTAAATAAATTTTCATTGTTACTGTGCGAAAACGAGAAAAAGCTATTCAGGTCAAATATTGAATAGGGAAGCCTTATTTCGTTTTCGCCATCCCTTTTAGGCCCCGCGACAAAAATCTAAGTACATACTGCAAACGGTTTTGAAATTTTACCAGGCTACCATACTATAACAAGAGATTCATTAACCTGTAGGATGGCGTCGTGGTGATGCGTGCTGGGATGCGGGCGCGCCAGTGCCGCCGCCGCGTGCCGCCGCCCGCGCGCGTCGGGCACGAGGCGGCGCCGTCGCCGCGCGTCGTCTTCCCAAGAGTCTAGCTTCCAGAATTGACTGCCACTGCTGAACATCCATAGAAACGTAATAAATAGAAAATAGTCAAAACAATCTTTAGTTGATACGTACTATGTCCACTAACAAGAAAAAGTAAGAAGAGCGTGGCTAAATAATAACAGCCACACAGGTGGATCGATCAGGTTAAGCTTCGTTTGCCGCGGTTGGTCTGTAGATGGGTGACCATCTTTACATACCGAAACCCCTCCTTTGACAGTCGTCAGTCAGAAACCCGAAAGTCTGACAACCAGTCTTACCAAGGGGTATCGTATTACCCAGTAACTGGGTTGTGGAGATCAGATAGGCAGTCGCTCCATGTAAAATACTCTCCTACTTCGGTTTCTGGTCAAATATTGGCAAACCCACCCATCTATCTATCGAACGATGCTGACAATCTATGTTTAATCGAAGTTTATATATGATCAGTTATTCACCCAGGATGTGGCGTGGCATGTGAGGCGGCGTGTCGCAACTTGTCGAGCAGTCGCGCGGCGGCCGCGTGGTCGCGCCTCCGCGCGGCTGCGATCAGTCGCTCGCACGTTCGCTCTTCTTCTGCTCGCTCAGCGCTACTCGTCGCACATAAACACTGCATAAAGAAAAAAATATCGTCGATTTACACCTTTGATTCACTCATTTGAAGACAGTGTTGCGACATAAACTTATAGCAGCCAGGATGGACATTCATGTCAACATGCTTGTTTGAACCGATCGAGATCGGCGATATTGTCTCAACGAGTATGTCATTTCCTGGGTTCATTGACGAATCATCAAAGTAAATATAAATATCAAAACATAACCTTGTCTTTGCTGTCGCGCAGTCGGTTAAAGACGGACAATATCATTTAACCTGCGTATTAGTCAATCTTGGACCTTATTCAGCACGCATCCATGCTTTATTTCCATTTACCCATGAGACCCCTTCTAAGGTGATTTTATTATTCAATAATAGTGAAATCTTACCTCAAAATCAGCATGTTTCAGCACATCATCAGCTCTCATCCTGTTCAGGATAAACTCTGCTTCATTGGCGACCCTCACGATATGGTCCCTCATTGCATGCGACAGCAGACGACCCTCATTGATCAGCTCGATGAACGCCAGTCCCGCATGCTTTTGTAAGGAGTTCTGCCACTCCTGGGAGCAGAGCAGCATCACTAGTTCCACTACTGATGTACTGGATTTGAAAGTTTGAAGACCTGCAAGTGGATGTAGGAGAGTAATTAGTTGAAGAAGTGTAAGGGTTATCGCGACCGACATAGAGGTCACGACAATGCGATAGTGTGTTAATCTAACCCATTGCATCTACCACCACGTACATTTTCTTCTAATAAGAAAGTACTGTTAGTGAGAACCACATCCAAAGCCCATCAAGTTCTAATAGCTTCTACATTGCCAGCTACATAGTTTAAAGCTTTGCAAAACACCTTCAGTTAATAGAATTTACACTTTATTACATGTTACCGATGACGCATGGCCGACCACCTAACATTTGCACCCTGTTTCTAGCGGTTACCTGTCAAATAACGCTACAATCCTCTGTCATAGAAGAAGAAGTCTCTGTCCTAAGAAGATACAGAGAAATTATTACTTGTGCCAAAGTAAATTTTGTTCGCATTATATAATTTTATACACCTTTTTACATAAATGAAGTACCAATAAGATAAATATGTTAAGTATGTGATTATTTAATTAGTATTTAATAATTATGTATTTAGTGATTATTTAATCAATTAATGTTACCTCCAAACGCCTGAAATACAGGATTACCTAGTTCAGGCACAAACCATGGTGAACTTGACATAGATTTAAGAAAACCTGTATTTAACGTTAGTCCTTATATTTTTGAATAAATTTTATTATTATTTATTATTTTATTATTTATAGCTAAATACTAGCCCTGTTATTATAGCAAAGGTAATAAGCCCCGTCTTCAATAGCCAAATGTTGTGTTATTAGTTCTAGTTCAACCAGTTTCCTCACAATCAATTTGTCTAAAGCTGAGCAACTTCTCCATTAAACAAATAAGAACCAAGCATGATAAGCGCACTACCATGCCTAATACCGGTCTACCTTTACCCTCCATTAGCAGCTCCTGTCCGTGGCTGCCCACCAGGGTCTTAGAAAGGAACGGAGCAAAGTCCAGCATGATCTCTCTGAGCAGTGGACACACGGGCCCTAGCGCTGTCTCCAACTTGTGTGTGAGCGACGCCTCGCGGGACACGCCGTCCGCGGACATCGTGGTGTTCATTGCGCTAAGGCCGGCGAGGGTTTCGTTGTCCTGTGGAAATGGGGTTTTAATTAGGGATAGATATTGAATGATGAATGGCATTCAAAAATAAATACAAAATTAAATGCAGTAGGCTTTTTTAAACTTTTAAGTACTTAAATCATGAACGGGCCTAACTAGCTTATCAAAATAGCTAGCTAGCTGATCAGTCTAACAGTTTTTAACCGACTTTAAAAAAGGAGGTTCTGTATTCGACCCGTATGTATGTATGTTTGTATGTCCGCGATTATCTCAAAAACTCCTGAACGGATTTTGATAATTCTTTTATTAGTGTGATCTACATACTTTCAGGAAGGTTTTAGTATATAATACATTAGGTAATCATTCTTATGTACGAAGTTATATGCATAAATGTACTGCATCTCCGGCATTTCTATGTGAATTTTGATGATTCTTCGAGTCGTGTCTTCAATTCTTCAATGCACTAATGTTAATTGAATTTGTTGGAATTTGATGGTAGGTACAACTAAAAAGTGAAAAATTAAAACTTTTTTACAAAAAAAAAAACAACCGACTTCAAAAAAACACTACAAAGTGAAAAATAACTTTAATTTCGGAAGTCGGTGTCAAAAAACGAAAATGCGAAACCAACGACACCGACTTCCGAAATTAAAGTTATTTTTCACTTTGTAGTGTTTTTTTTTGAAGTCGGTTGTTTTCTTTTTTTGTAAAAAAGTTTTTATGTTAAGTTGCAATACCACTCGGCTGTCTCGTGTGACATTAAAAAAGTCTCAATTATCAAACTTCATGATTGCATATTTGGCTAGAATCGCGCTAAAACCATTTTTAATATCTCATTTCCAGTTGGAACATTTCGGTTCTGATTTGAACCAGTTAGAATTGATTGTCATAACTTACTGGGTGTAAGTGCCTCTGCGCTGCTTGTAGGTTTCTGTTCTGATGCCTCTGTGTGAGGTGGTGATGCGACTCAGAGTTCCGCATGTGAATTTGTTTGTCTATGTCTGAAATTAAATTAAACACAAACGTTGTATTGTTTGGTTTATCAAAGAGGAGTCAGGAATTCACTTTCATCAATCAAACTTTCAACGCACCGAGTTAACTCAAAAATCTAAGAAATCGAGTTACGCGACGAACTCGATTTCTTCGCGACGAACGGTTTTATGGTAGAATAAACTTTATTCTACCATAAAAACTTCCCTTCTTTAATATTCACCTAAAAGTGCGTACCTTTTAGTGACCCTCTATGATCGTAACTCGATTTCTTAGATTTTTGAGTTAAGTCACTACTATTCTGAAGGTGCGATAAATCACTGTGGTATGTTTTTTTTACTGAAATCCTGCGTGTTTCAGTGCTTTTCCACTTTACCTTAATTATCCTTACTGATTGAATGTTGGCATTCAGTCTTGCTAAAAAGACGTGTTACATCATAAAGTATAATAAGCATCAAAGTCATAATTACCTTCGTGTATATTTCCTTCATGGTCGCGCGTCCTGCCTGTGATGGTGGCAGGTCCACGCTCTCCATCCTCGTTCAGGTTCACATCAGTCCATGATTCATCGTTGCTCACCTATGATATTAGAACATATTGTAACTAATTCTGTTCTTCAATATCACTACGTTTTATCCTGGCTAGAGACAGGATTTATTTTTAAGATATAGGTATTAGGTTTGGCTGTGTCCAGCAGTGAGCAGTGGTGGCTCGGTGGTAACGGCCGCGACTATTAAGAGTTGTAGGGTCGTAGGTTCGAACACAGATAGGCGGTTTACTTTGTGTAAATTATTTCATCACCACTGCTCTCAAAACGGTGAAGGAAAACATCGTGAGGAAACTGGCATATCCTAGAACCAAATATTCGAAGACATGTGACATCTACCAACCCGCACTGGGCCCGCGTGGTGATTAACGGCCCATTTCCTCTCACCGAGAGGCGGCCTGTGTTCCAGTGGGAACATTATAGGCTGATTTAGTTGTCCTTTTAAATAACAGGACTGGCATCAATCGGCATAAAATAACGAGATTTCTTGGTATAGGTAGCACCCATTACCTGTTATATTCCTGATTAATAAGCTAATTTATTCTAAACGGTATTCGTGAGGAAATAAAATAAACGAAACATTCCTTTGCCTTTGTTGTCAAATTAGAATAACAACTACCCATACGTACCGGATGCTTATTATCATCGAGCGCGATCTCGCTGGAGGTCTCTGGGTCGTTGTTTGTGGTCTCGTTGGAGTTCAGGTGGAACGAGCCGGCATCCTCGATCGAGTCCACGCTCTGCAGACACACATGCGTGATACACACAGTCGTACCGACACGTCTACGAGACTCGTAACACCACTAAACTGCTCTAGACATTTAGAGGGACACACTAGCCATGGATTACTTAAGGTAATCTGCGATTAGTCTATTTTAAAGTTCGGGAAATTGAAACAATTATCTGTTATGTCTAATTTATAAGTCTAACATTGGATATAACACGAGAACGACTAGGTCACTAGACTAGTTTTGGTTAATGAAAACTAATTTGGGACTTGGTCTAGTGAAACTTTTAGGAAACATAATATATTTTGACTTTTCCACAGTACGGAATTCAGATTTTACCTTTTATAACTATTTTTTAAATTAAAATTCAGTGTGATTAATCTACTATGTGGTGAAAAGAAAATGATAAAAAGGTGGACAATACAGTGAACAACATGCTTTAAAAAAATCCAGTGAAAAAGCAAGCAGAGCACACACATGCCGGAAACAAACTTATATTACAGAGTGGAAAATATTTGGAAAGAACACACGAAACAACGAAATATTTGACAAGAGAATCAGAAATGTAAAATTCCCATCCCTGTTTTGATTTTATACATAAATAATTATATTTGTCAACCATGTTTCTTTTAAAATTATAATAATTACAATATTTATAATAGATTTACGTTATACATATTATAGTGTCTGGTGCTTAGTGCTTAAATATTTTGTGATTTCTTTGTCAAGAATATCATACAAGTGAGCGTAGCTAGCCTATATTGTGTCGTTTCATTTAAAAATACATATTATCTATGTATTGTGGTAAGCCTGTGTAAATCTGTGTACTTGATTGGAACTGGAACTAAGGACGCCATTTTATAAATTCTTTTTCAGAATAAATTAAATGGCATTCAGATTAAACAATATTAATAATATTTTGACATTAGGTGACACAAACACATTTTGTAACAATAAATTAGTACCAGGATTACAGAACCAATCAGGAGTGTCAACACTAAATTCCATGTTCACACAAAGTTAGAATGTGTACAAACCAAATTGACCACCGACACCGTTATCCCAGACAATGTTTTGGACCTTGCGGTTGGAGGCTTACAAAAGGACAATAACATTTATTTATTATATTAAATTATTAACCAGATAAAAGATAGATGAATATGTTGCCAGATCTGGTTTTATAGAAGCATAACAACCCAACCCACTCCCCCCCACCCCACCCATCTTGCACCAGAAAATTCAAGCTGATTTTAAATTCCCCCTTGAATTTTAGTTAAATATTTAAAGTAAACAGCAACGAAGGGACCCCAAAGATCACAGTTAAAGAGACGCAGAAACTAATAGAAACAGATAGATCATTGGCCGATTCCCCACAGAGCTACTAACCTTGGGTTTGAGCTGGCTTTTGATTCGGAGGCTCGACTTGAATAGCGGCTCTTCCTTTTCCGAGGCCGGAGACAATTCCGGCTTATCGCTAGGCTTTGCTTTCTCTCCAGTACTAGGCTTCAGTTCGTCAGTAGTCGTTTCTATTTTCGCAACACCCTCTTCTTTCCCATCCGTCTCCTTTATTTATTTTATTGCAAAAGCAAAACAAAACGAATATAATGAAGCGTCCACGTATCACATTTAACATCTTCCACATTTAATGTTTCATTCAACATATATTTTATAGCGACATCGAAAACGAAAACCAATCGGCAAACAGCAAATGAATTTGCCAAACTCAATGAAATTGATGGCTAGACTCGACCAGAGGGAACGGATTCTGAATAGCATGCGCGTAACGCTAAGTACGTCCTAGATCTAGAACTAACCTTATACTCAAGTTCATTCTACGCTACTTACAAAAAAAAATTCTTACTTTTCATGTAGGACACCTAAATTGGAAGAGTTCGAATATATTGGAAAAACATGCTATGAAAGAGAAATTTAGAATAGATCAATGTCATCAAAACTATTCATATGGAGGCTAAAAATAAAAGCTTTAAAAATAATTTTGAAAAGTTACTAACTTAGGTAACAAAACATGGATTGATGAGATAAAAGTAAGCTTTTATGTTTAGCGTCAATGTCTACTAGTAATGACTGTTACTGCCTACAGAGTATATAGTTCAATACTCACAAAATTCTCAAAGGTAGATAAAGAAAGACAGGGGTCTATCAAAATTCTTACATGCAATTATGATCCGTACACAAACACGATTAGGTCTATATTCGCATACGAAATCATCCACTTAATATGCAAAAGTTCTAATGATCTTACCTTCATTGATGGAGAATCCAAATCGTTTATTGTAGAATTATTCTCATCGACCACAATCATGGCATACTCCACGTCATCTCCATTGTGTTCTATGGGGAACATAGAAATATCATTGGTTAGTTGTTTATAGTAATATGTTGCGTCATTAGAGACAACATCGACAAAGCTTTGCCTTAATAAAGCGAGGGGTCAGGTGTCCTACATTATATTTCTGGGATTTATAATTCTATATTTACATGGAATTCTGTACAAAGCAGATTATTCTTACTAGTTAGTTTTATATCTGAAGCGCATTATGTATCACTATTGGCAGTGTATAAGGGAGTACAATTCAATGCCAAGTCTACAAATACAAGAATTTCATGCATTGTCCTCAGTAGAGGATTCGATCGCACAGAATTCCGGACGGTTACTACAACCAATTATTATAATTTCATCTTAAATCTTATACATGCTTCTTAAAATTTATGGATTTCTCAATATCTACTTCAAATGATGATGCAACTTAAATAAAAATGGAAAATAAAAGAAGCGGTGCCTCAGCGGTGCAAAGATTTACATTGCTTTGTCTTTGAAGACGAGAACATTGAACAGACGGACAACGATTTTGAAGCTTACGGTAATAAAGACATTGAATTTACATTTCGAAAGACAAAACATTGTACGCGAACATCGACCACATATTACAGTATTTTGGGCGTCCTCATCACAATCCTATTTGAATATTTGTGACATTGTTGAACGCACGAGAGAGCAACGGAAATCACTATGAAGCGTGTAAGCGAAACTGAAGCACGGAGATAATAAATAGTGTTGTTGCTCTGTCGTGTATTCCTATTTATATGTTATGTAACACTTCGATTGTCATTCGAATAATAGTAGTGTTCATACGAAGATAATGCGAGAAGTGAAAGAATTGCATCATTATAGAAAATAATAGTATACTCCAATTGATGTATGCCACAAGGCACTATTCTTGGGCCTATATTTTTAAGCTTATATTTCGCGATTTGCGCCTTTTATAATTTTTTTAGTACGTAATGCGAACGCCAATAGTCGTCGGCCGCGTTACCTGCGTGAGCGCGGTGGTAACTAGCGATGCGTGTGTGTGCGAGCGTATTATTGTTAACGTGTTGGCCGCATTCGAGCTTGCAGTGCGAGTGTGCGTGGCGGTGCGCCGGGTGCGCACCGGGCAGGAACTGCGGGTACACGTGGTGCGACCACTGCGGGAACAGCGGCCGCGACCCTGCGGCGGGACCGGGGGGGGACGGGGGGGGGGGGGCAGAGGTCAGAGCCACCAGGCGATACCAGGATATTAGGAAATATGGTGTTAGTGTAGGAATCGTTGAAAACACAAAATGCAATAGATTCAAGTCACGTGATGGTATCAGGGAAACACGACACGGAAGAAGTCAAAACGCACGATGTTTGTGAAAATACAACATGGTAAAACGAGGATAATAAGATATTGAGATTAATAAAATAGGTAATACGTAAGGCGAAATAGAAAGATTTGCGTAGAATTGTGTACAATGTAGAAAGTTTCAAGACAGTACATTGGTAGATAAGGAAATATATACAGTTGGAAGAAGGAAGGATAAGAGGAAGCGGAAAGAAAGTTAAAATACGAATTTTGTTTGCAATAGTAAGAAATAGGATCGTTAGACATCGCGGTGTTTATAATAGCAAAGTGATGTGCGGTTCATACAATCGAACGACCGATGCAAGTCAACCAATGGCAGTGGCGCAGTGTAGTAAATGTAGACGATTTTACCAGTGTCCCAAATCGTGACGCGTATATCAAGCGGCGTGAAAAAAGGAGAAACGACACAATTCAGATATACAGTCTATTAGTATCCTTTTGAACTGTCGCTCTCGAAAGTATCTACATCTTCTATGTGGCAAGTTTGTAGTAATATCACCAGTTTGATCTGTGTGAACCAAATTGGTAATTGTTCACTCAACTATTGATCAACAGCTGATGTTACTCTGTGCGCTATTATTTATACTTCCGACAGCGACAACACAATGATGATGACTGTGACATTTTTAATATGATGACCAATATATTTGATATAAATATGTTTTGTATTGAGTGCGGTAAAGCATATAAAAGAAGCAAAAATAAATAGCATACAATTAATCCATATCTAATAAACAAACCCGATACTTCTATATTAAAGAAGAAAGTATAGTTTTAATAATATTTCATACACAAAATATTATATGAAGACAGATATTTCTACATACATAAATACAGTTTATTTCGTTGCATTTATATTTTAATCAATTTTGATTAATTTTTAACGTTCTGGAGGTTTTCTGGTTTAAAGATCAAACAAAATTGGTAAAGTAATAAATGATAAGGTCATATTATATAGAAGGTAGATAGAATAGGTAGTCTACTACATAGAACAGTGAATGCTCGACATAACAGTGCCACTACGTCCGGAAGTTATTGTGGAAGAGATCATTATATGTAGGTATTTGGTATGTACAGAAAAGATATACTATAATTAGATTGAGAAAAATAAGTATAATTGACTTGAAATTGATAGAACTGTAAAGCTCATAGATAGTGAAAGGGAAAATAAAAGAGGTTCTAAGACCACCAAAAGAATGTGGTTATTTCGAATAACAGAATTGAAACTAACAAATGGAATTGGACTTCCATTAATTATTTTTCATGTCCAACTCTCTCGAAAGTGAATTTCACAAATACAAGTACTTATATTTAAAAAAGCGTGCATAAATTATAATTATATTTATTTTAGCAAGTCCAAATTGTGTGAATGTGTGTTTATTATTAAAATTAAATGATATAATTATCTAGTTGGTCAGGGATGACCTTAAGCCGCTAGCGTGACATACCGTGGTGATCGTGCGCATGGTGTGTGCGGCGCGTGCAGTCGGGCGGCGCGTGCGCAGGCGGCTCCAGGATGTCGCGGTACTTGGACACCATCAGCACCGAGATGAAGTACACGATGGCCAGCGACAGGAACTGCGCCTGCTTCGTCTCCTCCTGCCAAACCGATAGCATACAGATCATTTGCTACCTCTTGTAACCACCCAACACCATGAATGAATGAATATCGTTATCATACTTCACGACTATCATATTTATTTATTCTGATGAGTTACTTTTAGATGAAATATAAACTAGTAACCATTTAAATGCTAGTCTTAATCTATTAATACGAAATAGAAATACTTTTCTTCTGCATATAGGTTACTTTTATAGGGAAAAATGGGTAAAACGATGTACAATAGTTTCAACTTACCACGTCTCTATAAATCACAGCTCGAAGTCTATTCACATCCATGTCTTGAAGAAGTCTTTCCGGGTCCTTGACTGGACTTGATGCGTCTGCTAAACTCGCCACCACGCTCTGAGGTTATAAAGGAAGACAAAATACGTTATATCTATCAAATAACAACAACGAAAACAGACACCAACAAAAAAGGTCGGTGCAAGAATGAATAATCAAGTTGGTAAAGTGTAACAAAGTACTAGGAGACCACGACCGTTGCAGAGGTCTTTAGGGTAAAAGTTGTAGTAAATTGAAAATCAAGTAGAAAACATCGGTAACGGACACATGCAATAGAAAAACTTGTGAGAGTAAAGAATAAATGTTGAAGCGTGTTCTACGTTATTTTCTTTCAACATGCAATGTGCTCGAATCTAATTTATTATAACGCAGTGTGTTGTGTATCATTTAACATAAAACTTTATTTACCAAATACTTTTTTGTGAGCAGTGCAAGGTGTTGAAAGCTGTCATTAATATCGGTTACAATTTTTATACCAGGATATTAGAACGGACGAGGAACTTCTCAAGTTAAATTAAGTGCAAGTCATCAAGCTACTTATAAACTCATTTTGTTAAAAGACCCTTTGTAAACGTCTTACAAGTTACAAGTTCGTGATTGGCTGTCAATTAACATGAATAGTGTAGCTCGCTCACTGGCGATTGGACGAATACTGATATTGGTTTCTGACGTAGGAATTATGTTTTGAAGTTTTAAATTATTGTGTTCATAAGAATTCCTGAGGGAGTGGGTGGATCAATTAACTAAGTTTGGTGTACTGGGAGCTCATATAAGCCAAGGGTTAGTTTGAAAAAAACTAATTTTAACTTTGACTTTAACTAGCAAGACTATTTAATTTTAACAGATGAGAAAGAAACGGTACCAAAAAGTACCAGGGGAGCCGAAACGTGAGAAGGTGTATGTGTGTCTCGTAGCATTTACCTTGGGCTCGGGCTCGTCGGCGGCGCGCGCGGCGCTGCGCGCGGCGGCGTAGCGCTGGCGCTCCTTGCACTCGAGACAGTTGCGCACGGCACACGTGCACACCTACGCACACACACACGCGATCTACGCCTACGCCGCTACGCCGCTACGACTCGCTAGAGACTAGGAAGTGGTAGCCGTACACGACATCGACCGTACTCCAGCATTTTATGATGTCTTAGTATTTTCGTATTGAAGGATGTACTTGATTTCATTTTAGACAATATCGATATTTTATTGTTTCGTTTTATTTATGGTCATTGTGCGTTTTGGTAGGTACTGACAATATAAATCAGTTTGTACAGTAATCAGCGCGGAATCGGTAGTCAGTCCGGGGGTCTTATTTCTTAATGCAGAATAATAGGAGTTCATAAAACTCAAGAGTACGGCCAGGAAAAATAGAACTAAACTATAATAAGAAGAAAATTAAATATAGAATCTACTTTTACTTGATCTAAGACAGAATATTCAATCAGCCTATAATAAAGAGAGTATAGTATAATTCAAGAAGTCATAATTTCTATACGGTCTATGTATTATGAAGATGGAAAAACATTACTAATTCTGTCACAAGAAATCTAAGTATTATCTTGGAATACATACTAAAACACATTATCTCAATAATTTATGAAGTAATTGAAGGTACACAGATGAAAACGTAGTAAAATAAACAAACATATTTCTCATGTACGTTGTCTTATTTTTTGACCTCTCAAATATTTTAAATTTAGCACTGAAATTGACACCATATCCTTAAAATGTGTCCACTTCAAACAAAATAGGCCAAAAAACAACACGACTTACGTTCCCCCTGCCTATACAACCCCTCACTCACCAATCGGAGACACTGTCGCAGGATGCCCCCGCTGGACATGTTCTTCTCGGCCTCCAGTTCCGCGAAGTTGAGCGCGCTGGCGAAGATCAGCACGTCGGCCATGCTGACCAGCCGCTGCAGGAACGTCACTGCCACTTCCACGGGCATGCCTTGTGTAGGCTCTATTACGTCTAGTTCATTCTGTAAAAAAAAGAAAAAAAATATTTTGACGTAACTAAAAGTGAATAGCATTGATGGATTTACAGCGCAATTTTTTCGTACATATTGCGTAGGAATTGAGGGCACAAAGCAAAGCGAGCCTTTTGGGAATCCAATTAGAAAAATCAGTATTCCATAACTGTTGAATCAGCAACCCTACAACTATCAAAAATGTTAAAAAAGGAACAAATAAATTAATAAACACAGTCTAACAACGACACTAAGGAACACCGACAGCACCAATAGAAGAGCAGTCTTTCTTCCTTGTATGTTATCAATTTGCTGTCCCAGCGCAGTGTAAAAGAAAATTAAAAGACACAACACTGAATCCTAATAAGTAGATCTCGTGTTCACACAACAGGACTTACGTTGGGCGAGGTCGCGGACGTGTTCACACAAGAGGACTTACATTGGGCGAGGTCGCGGACATGTTCACACAAGAGGACTTACATTGGGCGAGGTCGCGGACATGTTCACACAAGAGGACTTACATTGGGCGAGGTCGCGGACATGTTCACACAAGAGGACTTACATTGGGCGAGGTCGCGGACGTGTTCACACAAGAGGACTTACATTGGGCGAGGTCGCGGACGTGTTCACACAAGAGGACTTACATTGGGCGAGGTCGCGGACGTGTTCACACAACAGGACTTACATTGGGCGAGGTCGCGGACGCCAGCAGGGGCAGCAGGCCGCCGCACGCGATGATGAGGTTGTCGGCCAGCTGGCTGATGAGGTGCACCGTGTTCACCACGAAGATCGCGTTCTCGCTGCTGTTCACGAAGTCTATCACCGACTTCGTCGAGTGACTTCGCCATACCTGTAATTTACAAATGTAATTTTAATAAAAAGGTACCTATTATAATTTTATTTTTCATCCCAAATATTCGAAAAGAGCGGAAGGGTTCCTCGATAAGTGCGAGCAAAATGGGTCATTCCGGCGCACTTAATGAAAAAATGAAAATGAAAAATGGTTTATACCTTAAAAACTAGTGATTGGAACCTCCTTTTAAGCAGTTAAGCCTGTGTTAGGAGAAGGAGACTCCGCTCTTCCAAAACTTAATAAATATTGTTTAGTTACTTGACAGGGATGAAACGCCTTTTGAATTTGGAACACTAATTAATTAAAAATTTTGAACGCAATTCGCTTCGATAAAGTCCTGGCCGCGCTACAAAAGAATACGCGGGAACTTCTTATTTGTTTTTTTATTACTTTTTATCAAAATATTACAGACAATTTTAATTTGATTCACACAAATTAAATAAAGATGAGTTCTAGCAGTGAAATATTAACACCAAACAGTTTATAATATAAAAGGCACAAACTACCTTAAAAATTTAAGTATTACCAAACAAATCGAGAGAAAATATTAACATTCGTCACTACTAAAAGCATCTCTTATTTATTTTTCTCATAGAAGGGGATGAAAAGCAGAGTGTGCCACACGGTACCAAAATTATTTAACCTCGAGCGACGTACTTTGAATCCCTTGCTACGCTTCAGATTCTACTCTAGAATCCTTCGCTTCGCTCTGAATTCAAACAATCGCTGTCGCCCTCAGTACATTATTTTGGTCCCTTATGAAGTTATGACACAATCTACTATTTCGAAATAGTTATCGAGGACAGAATGTGGTGAAAAACGTTGACGACTGCCAACGTTCAAAAAGTGTTTTCAGACTTATAACAAAAATCAATTAAGTATATATTTTATCCGTAAATAAGAAAATATCATGATTATACTGTATTAACCTCTCGTCTGTCGGAACGTAGATCTACGCGAGACACAATGGCTTTTTAATTGTGTCTGTAATTACGACGTTCAATGGGTTAAACACAAATGAACAAAGATTTCTGTTTTTCAAAATGTCACGAAAGTAATAGCGTTTAATAATAACGTTTAATCGGACTCAATAAAATATAGTCTAATATAGTATAAGTTATGAACAGAAAGAAGACTTACTTGAATATCAGTTTCCAAGGAGAACAGAACATCTGAGAGTAATCTTTGATGTATGTAGGACCAGCGGAACTCCGGTATCCTGAAGGGGGGCCGAGTGGGGCCGGGGGAGAACATGGGGCGCGAACACTTCGATGGTCGCTTTGTTTCTGGAACAGTGCGAAATTCAATAAACTAAGAACATGGATTGATTTTACAAACAACATTTCATCTAATAAGTTTTCTGCAAACCGGAAAAACTCGATGTGTCGTGAATTGTGATTGGTTGACCAAACTAACACAAACTCGATCCTAATTCATTGAAATGAGATTTTGACAACCGTATATAATCTATCACACATACACCTGTGTCCGCGTCGTAATGTGATATTAACGAGTAATAGGGCGGGCAATTGGCAGTCCAGTTTCAAGCAAGAGGCAATCTAGTATTAGCTTTTAAATGTGACACTTACCAAAATGATTAGAATCCACTTGCGTGCTTGTCGAAGCACTGCGTGGCCTCTTAGGTGATGATGAAGTGTTGGTACCTTGCGTGGCGACACCCTCGCCCCTATTGCTGTCCTGCTTCATCTCACTGTCACCGGGCAAGCTTACACGTCGTTTATCCTTATCACTCTCGTGACTATCTTCTTCACTATCAGCCTCTTTGTCAGCTAAGAGTATGCTTTCACTGATCGTAGAGATTGGAGGAATCTCTGGTGCTTTCTCTTCTTCTTCCTCTGTCGGCGGCATGTCGACTCTTTGGCTTTCATTTTTCTCATTCTCTTCCGTAACTTCGTCTTTTCTTTCTATATCTAGTTTCTCAGCCTCTTCAGTTCTAGAATTGACTAAAAATTCACCATCAAGAGGCAATACATTGCCCTCATGCGGGTGATCAGAGGGGATGACCCTCTGCGGACTGTTATCGTCCGTCGTAATATTTTCACTATCTTGCTCAATATCTTTAGTATCTGTTTCAATATTTATACTGCCTAGTTCAACGTTTTTACTATCTGACTCAACGTTTTTACTATCTGGCTCCACAATTTCACTATCAGCCATAACATTCTCACTACTACTTTCAGCAAATTCAACATTCTCACTTTGTGTCACAACCGATGAAATTAAATCCGTAACTAAATCATTAGCGATCGTCTCTGCCGCTCGCTTCTCATCTACAATCTCTTCGATTTCTTGTTCGAAGTCATCTCGGCCGTTGGGAGTATTTCCTTCAGAGTGTAGTCCTCCGGATATCGCTCCCGAGTCCGTGTCATCATCAGTCTTTAACCTCACAGTTTCGAGTGCGATGCTCAGTACATCGTTGACGATGTTGATGGCGACTCGTTTCGGGTCGTCGGGGTCATCGTCTAATTTATCTAATGATTTCTTTGGACTTGTGGCTTCGCTAGGGGTTAAGTATAAGTCTGAGCGGTCCGAGAGTTCGGATTCTCGTTCTGTGACAACATTTAGTTCTGCGACGCGTTCCGGACTTGCCGTCTCACTAGCAGATAAACTTGAAGGGATGCCCTCACTGCGGTCAGTAGTATCGTCTTTAGAAACACCATCACCAACATCTCGTACAGGGATATAATCTAGGCTGCCTTGCCTCGTTAAAGGCTCATCACTCTTCTCAAGCGTACCAACACCGGATTCCGGATCTTCTAGCAGCTTAGTATCTTCAATAATAGATCGGACGAGTTCATTTTCGGGCGGCACTTCACTCGGCGACACTACACGTTCTACGTCATCAGTAGGAGTTTCCACTTCATCGATAGCATGTTCTGTTTCACCGTCCACACAGCGCACACCTTCACTCGCGTCAGTGGTATCACGTTTGGGAGAATGCACTTTACACACTTCACTGTACACTGCGTTGTTAGTCCTGTCTGCGTTGTCTGTTTGCGTGTTACACCGGCAATGGTCGAGGTCCCTCAGCGACAATCCCGCGCCTATCTCAGTTTGCGCGGCGTGGTGTAGAGGCGCAGCGTGCTGGTGCGCAGGCGCATCGCGCCGCTCCCAGCCGCAGATGGTGGATATGGGGCGCTGTTGCCGCTCCGCCGGGTCTGTGATGTTGTCAGCTCGCCGCTGCTCGTAGTGCTCGTACATTTGGGCGAATTGGAGCTTGAATTCTTCGTAGGATACCTGAGGGAGAGGTAGAGTTAGTAATTTGTCAAAAATAATTAGCCGCTTTCGTTGTGTTAAGAAGTCAACCGCATAGACGAATTGTGTTCCAACTCTGAGGTAACACATACTCCTGGACTAGTATATGTTCTCCATAGTCAGATCATTATTTCCTATGATCACTATGCCTTGTAGCCACACTACAGTACCTTAGAGTGCACGATGGCCAACGTGTCGACCCACACGCGCCACCCGCCGTACTCGTGCTTGATGGCGTGATGCAGTAGCATCCGGAACAGGGAGTACACCATGTCGGAGATCTTCTGTTCTTCTGCGTTCTTCGGGTGGATGTATGCCATCGCTATCAGCCATTCCTGATGATTTTAAATTAGAATTTCGGGTATAAATGTTCATGTAATCAAATCAGAGTATTCAAAGTGGCAAATTGGTATCGATTGACGGTGTCTGATCCATTTGTTTACATTTTTACCAGATACTTTTGGAACAGACCATATTATAAACTAGGGTAGCATGACTGATGAGGGAACTGACCTGCCACACAGACATCTGCAGCACCGTCCTCCGGTTCTCCCGGTTGTTGCTACACAGGAGCGTCATGTCTGACAGGAACAGCTTCTTTACTTCTAGCAGCTGTTCTGTTTGTTTTGATTGTCTGATTAATGTGGCTACCACCTTGAGGATCACTGTAAAATAACATTTGTTTATAATTAATCATTTTTCTATCTATCTGCTAGTAATGAACAGCGGACAGTTATCATATGCCAGCTGGTTAACGTATTATCATTCCTACTATAGAGGTATGAGGAACAAGGTGTAAAGTTCACTCATCCTCCACAGAAAAGGGAGGATTCTCCGACCAGACGGGTGTTGTGTCTGGCGGGCTACTGCCGGACGATACATGTCGGGACGTTTTACATATATGCTAGTTGCGCGGCTCTGCTTGCGTGATGCAGGATTATGCGTGACGTCAGTTTGATGCGTAGTTCGTATGTGACGGTGGCGACGTCGATGCCGAAACATTATCATGATTAGGTCTAGTATACCAACAATATTAGCAAGAATAGCAATAGGTAGACATTTTGAGGCTGATATTATAGTTACATAATATACAGGGTGAAATTGAATTCATGGGCATCATTTTAAGGGGTCATCATCATTTTGAATAACTTTTACTATGGGACCAAACCTGAAATCGTGAAAAAAAATCAGCTCTTCTCTACATTTTGACGAGTTATGTGAACATAAATGGAAGGAACAGCAAATTTTTTTTTTCGCGATTTTATGTTTAGTCCTATAGTAAAAGTTGTTTAAAATGATTATTACAATGACCCCTTAAAAGGATGCCCATGAATTCAATTTCACCCTGTATACGGTCAACTACACGTCAATAACACCTGCCTACTGAAATAGGGGTAATTGTAGCTAATCTGTCTATTTCGCCCGTAATGTCCCACTACTGGGCAAAGCCCTCCCTTTCCATGTTCCACACGTCTGTCCACTGCCACCTAACATTTTTGAAAACGAGAAAACATCTTTTTCTGAATGATTCTCAACTGAAATCACCCTTTGTCTCGGTTGCGTTGGTTGTAATTAAATGCCCATTTCGCCCTCTGTAGCAGTCACATCAGTTAAAGTCTATAAAGAAGAGTTCTCACTAGGGTTCTCGAGCCGGAAGTGCGGCTGCGGCTCCGGATGACTCGTGTACAGTATCTGCTGGCCCACGTGCTCGGTCAGCAGCTCGTACAGCGCGTTGTACACCGGCAGCGCCAGCCCCTCGCCGCACGCGCCCAGCCGCGTCGCCAGCAGCGTGTACAAGTTGTGAGGCGACATCACGTCGTACTTGCGTCTGAAAAGCAGAGACCAACCATAGATGGAAGAAGATATATGAGAATAATGTTGACTTTTCCACGTACTTCTTTTTCGCTCGAATTAATTTAGTTATCTTTATAATTTTAGCGTATAATAAAGTATATCCTATCTCATCAGTCTATAATTTTCCTACTGCTGGAACACTGGCTTCCTTTCGGTGAGAGGGAGTGGGCCGTAATCCACCACGCGGGCCCAGTACGTGTTGGTAGATGTCACATGACTGTCTTCGAATTTTTGGTTCTAGGACATGCTGGTTTCCTCACGGTGTTTTGCTTCACCGTTTTGAGAGCAGTGGTGATGAAATAATTTACACAAAGTAAAGCGTCTATCTGGGTTCGAACCTACGACTGTACAACTGGTAAGTCGCGGCCGTTACCACTTGGCCACCACTGCTCAATACATATATCCTTTCTTTTTAAAAGAAATAGGTAACTAAGTTGTCCCCTCTCCTGCAAAAAGTACTTCCAATCTTGTATCGGTACGAATTAAGCAAGAAAAGCTTATGTCGTGGTGAAAATGATTAGCCGGTTGTCCTGGCTATTTTAATTCACCCAGCTATAGCGGCAGCGTTAGCATTTTGGGGGCTGTCTTTTGCGTTCAACATATTACGAAACACAGAAAATTTTACAGAAACCTGAATATGTAGTAGGAAAATAATACAAGTACGGTTCACAAAAGCAAGTTTTCCTTAAAACTTATAATGAAGATAACATGTATTTACTTGTGTGTGCTTCTACTGAGGAAGAATCCTAGCAGTTTCAGTGCTTGTAGTCTGATTAGTTGACTTTCTGATGACAATAGCTTGAAGATTGTCCTGACTCCACCCTGAAATTGGTAAAATATCGGATTTAGGACTTGTGAACACTTCCGTAGGGGGATGCATGAATGAATTGAAAGATAATTGTTTACCTTAGCATCAAAAGCGGGCACCATAGAGCTTGGATGTTCCGACATTAGTGATATTAACATTTGTAAGACGTCGTGCAAGTTTTCATCCTGAAATAAACAAATATACGAAATGTCAAACTTACAGCCGTCCGAAACAAAAAATATAGAAAGCGACAGCACTTAACGATAATTTAAAAATAACAGCCCTATTTTACAGGAAAATGAAAATAAATTATACGAGTAAGACTCCTCCGAAAATGAAGCCCTTTTTCTCTAATTTTTCCAATTCGTCTGACGTCTCATTTTCGCACAAAAGTACCAGGACCACATACCTCGTGCATAGTTGTCAAATAGTTGAGTATGGATTGTAGTTCGTCTTCTTTGACTCCGTTACCGATCATTATCAGTTGTTTTAGGAACAGCAGAATGTATGCTCGGATGGTGAGAATGTCTTTGTGAGCTGGCCGAGGTCCTTCTGAAATGGAAAATTAACAATGTTTTTCTAATCGTTGGGAAAATTAAGAAAATCTGATCCCTCAAACAGTATATTTCAATATGTTTCTCGTTAAGGCCCTCGGGGTGGCTTGGCCTTCGCACCCCCGGAATATTTGAATAGATTAAGTAAATGTTTGCGTATAATTATGCTCCGTCATGTCATTGTAATTAGAACAGTTAAATTTGAATAAGACGGATTTGTTTAATTTCCAGAATGAGAATTATTTGCCAACATTACCTATTCTTTCATTTCACAGAATTTAAATACCAGGTTGAATTATTACTGAAACATAATTTATGGACTACGTCCATAAGGCTTCATTTATAATAAAGACCGGTCCAAGAGAGTTCATATTTAATAAATTCATGCTCTCCCAAAAAGTATCTAATTACGTAGTCTCCTCGAGGTACCTGAATTATAAATGGCGGGAGCGCAATATCCGACTTTGTACTTACCTAATCCCTTAGGCGTGATTCCGCTCTTGGCTCTTGGGTTTACAACCCAGTAGTAGAACTTCAGAGTGTGTACGGTTTGTAGGACAGTACTGACTCGCCTCACGCTGCCGTATATGTGTGCGTCTGCTAAGAAATCCGTGGCCAAGTAGCAGTACAGCCTGGCCTGTACCGCGGCCGGCGTGTGGATCCACAGCGCGGGGTTGAACAGAATGTGGTCCAACAGCTGCCAAGTGAGAAAAGATTGGCAGAAAGACTGCGGTTAGCATAGACCTTAAGCTGTCCGATGGTTGAAAGCGTATTCTCTCTTGCTTGTTTGCCTAGTACAGGGATATGCCTACGTATTATCAATACAATTACATCTTGCTTCTAATTACGTACCTACATAATATTTTGCTGTTTACTGCTATTTGATAAATATTGCAAGGTCTTGTGTCTACAAAATAAATAACATAGAAGCTCTTGGAATAAAATAAAATACTGTTTATTCGAAACACGTCTATACTTATTGCTTTGTCATCTGAAAAATAAGATTGAGATATTTTAAATAAAGGACGTTACTTGGCTGTGACAGGGTTTCATTTTTACTGTAAAAAGCATTTGTGCAGAATAAGCCGAGGTAAAATAAATATCATTTGACATAATATTTAGTTCCATTGTGTTCGTAATAGCTATTGTGTCCACAACTAACCCTCAAAATGCTTTACTTGTATAATATAAATAATTAACTATAAAATAAGGTAAATAATACGTGTAAATAATATAAAATAAAATTGCAAGCGCTGCCAGGGTTCATAGATCTGGTGAAGCACTAATTTTACAAGGGAATGTGTCAAGTGTGGGATCAGGGCTAGATATAAATAAATAAAATACTCAAAGGCTTCAAATCCGCAAATTCACACAGTTTTTATACTTGTTTAAAGAATTAAACTATTTTCATTAATGTCTAATGAATATGCTGAATTACCTTGCCCCTATGTTTTAATTAATACAATATTGTGAATTAGAAGCCAAAAAATCGGGTACCATCAAACTACATAAATATTAATCAGAGTTGATAGTACCCCTACTTCCCTGGATGAGAGTGGGTGTGCAGAAACAACTGTAGTAAACAGTCGAGGTGAAGTAAGCAAGAGGAACATGCGCTAACAACCATCGAACAACTCAGTTGGGAAACACATCGTGACCACGTGCGGTAGGGTGTTCTATTCCATCTCGATTGGAAATATTCCACAGCATAAAAAAGTACAAAGGATCTCTTTGTATTGTTTTGAGGCCTGGTACTCACAAAGAGATTACGCTTGCAAATCGACTTCTCAAAGACCTTTGTGCAAGTCATTAAATATGCAACAATAAACAAATCGAATAAATATTTCCAATCGAGAAAAAATCCAGTAAGTACAAAATTTACATAAAGGACGGGGCACCAGTCACACTTAAATTAAACCTGCCGATACAAAAATGGGAGTGATTGATTGTTGGTTTTATACAAATTGGCATCCGAATTTAGCCTGTACAACATGTTTGAATAACATTTATTCAATGTCTTGGCTTTTAAATATACTACGCTATTTTTCGAAGAGGTGATTTGAAGGTTTCTGAATTGAATACTTAGAAGGAAATATAATGATGCTTCTGACTACTCGTACAAAATGTATAGACTAAAGGCGTATTAGCTTCCGCTACAGCTATTAGAACAAGCATGTTAACCCAAGCATATTGACAGGTTCGTTACCAACGCAGTGTACGAGACGCTGAAGTGTACAAAGGTAACCCAGTCGCTTATCGCGTGTTTGTTCCATTATCTAATTGACTTGTTTAATTTAATTACACATGTTTACAAGCCCCTGAAGCTGTGTAGTATGTGGCGTCGTTTCGATAATTATGTGCAGTGGGTTCTGGGACTTTCCATGAAATTGTAATTGAAATGTTTGTTTGCGAAAAATTGCTGTCTAAAGGAGAGAAAAATAAAATAAAATTTAAGTTTTATTATTACTACTCGCGGAGCCATAGCTGATGTTTCTATGTGTGTTGCTTTGTTAAATATACTCAATGAAAGTCAATGAAAGTCAAGAAAACATCGGTTTATAACGAATAGACGAGAGATAAACAACGACCCAATATAAATTACCTTATGAAGGCAATTTTCTTACTTATTTATGGGTTGTTGTACCTTTGTAGCGCGTTTTAAACGAGCTGTATTAGTGTAATATCCGACGAATTAATCTTGATGTTTCAGTAAAACGATAAAAACAAAATTTATTGCATTAATTTCGAGAACAAACGAACTTGGACGAAATACAAAATTAGTTACATAGAATTTAGGAACTTTTATAAAGTAACTTGATAAAAATAACAAGATATATTTTCATCTCTTGTACTAAAATTACTTTGATACAATCTTACGAACAAATTAAAAAGAGTTCGTTTAGGTAGGTACCAATAAAAGTGCTGAACACAAAATACTTAAAAACATACCTGTTTTAGTAGCAGATCGGAATTAGGGGAGCAGCAAGTGACAAGATGTTTGGTTAGATGTAGGAAGGAGGCGAGCGTGTCGGGCGTGAGGTGGTCGCGGCTGCAGCGCTGCAGCATGTGCGAGATGACCAGGAACCCGCGACACTGCAGCATGTGCTGCTGCACCGTGCTGCACGACTCCACCAGCGAACACACGAACCCCAGTAGTTTCGAACTGAGGAATCACGAGACAATAGTTTTTAAATCTTGCAGGCCCTGTGATTTTGGTCACGAAGCCTATAAATGTACGATGCCATTTACATAAATAAATAAATAAAGTCCTCCAGACCGCATTTCGGCCACGGCGGCCAATCTCAACAGAGGCTAGTCTTCGGCGCGGGAGATATACTCGTAGTGCAGGCGTGTGCGCGCAGACACAGCTGCACTCCATCTCCCCTCACTCTCATAGTCCGATGGGACGGCAATCCCGCACGATCGGAGAGAGATCAGGCGCCAGACCAACGGCTTAACGTGTTTTACCAACATGCTATCTACATACCTGTACCTCGGAGTTCATAAGTACCTACAGACAGTAATCACGAAATCATAACAAATGGAAAAGTAAAAACAATTTTCCAACACTTATCGCGATACAGATTGCGGCATGAAAAATTTACCTACAACGTTAAAGACGTATCCCAAAAAGCGATGAATCTCTTTTTGAGTCTATAAATAATACATTATACACTCTGGGATAATGTCCCAGCAATTCCCACGGAATAATGACGCGGTGCGTAGGTATAATTCTGTCGTAAAATATATTTCGAATTATCTTTGTGGAAATTCGTCGCGACGATCATGAGACGTCTCATTAGATGATACGAGAACAGCTAGCACAGGTAAATCTTATGCATAAATGTAATCCGTTGTACCTTTGATGTGTTGGTACAATTTTGATGCGCATGAAGGTTGTATTTATCCGGATCCAGCCGGCCGTGACGCGGGTCGTCGAAGGCGCCGCTTTCAACTGTCAGCGCGGCTGTTATCATACGCTTCAACCTACGTCAATATCAAACTGCGCCACCGACGTCAGCAAATAGCCACAGTATACCTTAGCACAGATTTTTGTATTCATGTGCTTTAGATAATTCCCAGTGAGACCATTTTATATTAAAAAAAATGGCTACAAAATTATGCAAAGGTTTTTCCTAATCAATACCAGCTATCTCGCAGCGTGTACTTGTTTTTTATTTCTCGAAGGGAAAATAAGCTTCATCGCTACATAAGCTGGTACTGGTATTAACTCAGTAATAGGATTACGTCTAATTTAACGCTAAAAACTCACAAGGGACATTAAAAATATCTTTTTAGAATGTCGCTGTTAAGACTTTTACGCAGAGCATAATAAGTATCTGAACTTCTGAAAACATGATTAATCATGTAATCAGACTTAGGTATATGATTAATTGATGTGTTATCCGGTCTTATAACAATGGGTTTGTTAGGGCGTGCCATCAAATAAATCCGATGTTTGAGTAAGCCTTTACTATTAAATAAATTTGTAGGTCTCCTCATTAAAATTAATGTCACGCCTGATAATTTAATAACCGCCCTTCGTAACCCTATGCTAATATAAATTGTCGCCGCAAAATGTCGCTCATAAATCTATTCCGTTAAGCGGAGTAGACACCAGGCAATTAGGAGTTGGTAGAAGTTAGTTCCCGAGTCGTATTACAGAGTCGCTTCTGGCCGGTATGGAGTTGGAGGGCCGACTGCCGGCGGACAGTGAAAGTGCATTTAGTCAACTAACGCGCCCGAAGCCACTAGGAATATTAATGAGTGGCTTTGGCACTCGCAAACGCTCGCTAAGCCAATGCCAATGATTTAGTTCTGGAATCCCGCCCAACTTTATTTCGAGCCTAACTAATGTGCCCAAACTATGAGGTAACTGGGAGCTGAGGTAGCAATTTGTTCAGGGGCCGTTCAACGCTTCCTTTGTTTCAGTAGCGCACTGAATCAATTCACGCAAAGTTTTGTAATAACATTTCAGGCAGTTAGGGTTGCTGTCAACTTACTCCAGTTGGGAGACACCTACTTACGGCAACTTTCAGCATTTCAGTAGCAGGCACATTGTCTCACTGAGCTTATTATAATGAATTATTACCAGGATCACATACCATAGCATGGGGTCTCTCTTGGGGTCTGTGGCGGGCGCATCGTGCGGCAGGTCTAGCTGTGCGAACAGTGGGAACAGAACCTGCACCCCGCCGATAGAGTTTAGTGCGCTGTGTATTGAATGCGTGACCACTGCTTTCACCTCCTGTGGACACATACAATCAAGTTATCATCACCTTTCAGTGTCTATCAAGTCTGTCTAAGTAAAAGCAAAGTAAACCCTGCTTACGGCAGTCAGAGCCTAACCACAGCCGATGTAGGCATGCTTGGCGAGGTTGGCCACGGTTCCATTGTTGCATGTTATTAGGACAGATCGCAAGCTAGTCTCAAACATAAAAGTATTCAAATTATAAAATAACTGGAAATTAAATAATTTCAGAGCACAAGATGAGCAGGGTGTAATCGAATGCTAAGCGAATCTCGCTATAATGGAGCATCGATCGGATGCGCGGTCAGACGGAGAAAACTACAGCTAACTTGGTAACTCAGAATTATGCTAAGTTACGTTTCATAGCTTATTTACATTCCACTGGCTAAGATTAGTTCGTAACTTTCTCGACAAGGCTACATCAAAAGTTCACGTTAGTACTGGCTACTCTGGCTAGATCAATCGTTGAAAACAACCTACAATGATTTTTATAGCCTGTTGAAAATGTTTCTAAAAAAATTCATAGACACTAGTAATAGCAATTTTTATAAAGGAAAGCCGTAAGGAATCGTGATAATAGGCTGTTCACAGCGTGGTTCAGTAAACGGGTTAGGTAACATTATCGTTATGAAACATGGCGGCCTAATTGGATGGATGTGGCTGAAATCTATCGTTTGCCGGAGTCGTTACATCTCGATATAAACCCGTTGTGAGGGTAGCGTAGAGTAATGAACGTCTATATATAATAGCAATGTAGGTAGAAAGAAAACTTTAGATAAGGATCTTGTCACGACCTTTCTGATAAACCTTATGAAAATGACAATCTAGGAAAGTCTACAGAAAAGAACTTATCTACAATAAGTTTAGGGCATTTGGCGAGTGTCACTATTGAAGTACTGATCTTAGAGTAGACATTTCAGCCTACGCCTAGGCTTTTGATTACTTATCTGGGGAATCTGGCAATAACGCTGTCCAGCATCGTAGATACTTTTTGGATAACCATCTGTGTTGGTTTGATAAACAGAGATGGTTATCTCGCGAAGTGAATTATTTCCTTGTAACTGTTGTGCCATAATAATGCGGGTATATTCATAATTAACTTATCTGAATAATTTCTAAGTTTGACATCATTTACCTGTAGCATCAGTGCATGTGGCGTGTGTACGAAGTACGAGACGTTTCCTTTCGGGGCGGACTGGAGACACAACTGTCCGTCAGTAGCTACCGGGTTGTACATGAACACTATCCCTGACGACAGCTTGCCGTCGTATAAGACCTGGTAACACGAGGAATTAATTAGAATTCTGTTTGTTATTTATGTTATACTCGTAGACATGTACACGCAGTGCGGTGTGTGAAAAGGTAAGGATTTCAACAGATTTAATTGTAAATGTATTATTGTTCTATTTCTTATGCCGGGGCCACACTATACGGGAAAATCGCGATAAGTTGTTTCTTATTGGCTGACATCGTAGGTCCAGCCAATGAGCATCAACTTATCGCGCAAATCTTCGCGTTATCGCGATAGTCTGGCCCCAGCATTAAGCAAACCATACACGATCATAACCTAGGTAACTCTTGAAAAGATCTATTGAAAAAATTTTGATCAGGGATCTTTGTGCCAAGAATTGGCCAAGCAAACAATCGTATAGAGTTTGCTTTAATAGCTTTTAAGTAATTAATTTCAAGGAATTATAAATCTACAGTTACAAACAAACATAAAACATTCATAAACATTCTGGAGGACCCACAAACATGCAAAGCTTTATAGCAGCACTATTAGCCTGCTGTTACCACTTTACCAGGATAGCATCAACCACACGAAGTTCACAAAAAAACCACACCAAACCATGCTTTCGTTATAAAATCTGTTTCTCATCTATGAAAATTATAGAAAATTCTCGCAAAAATTATGAGAAGACGCGTGTAGAAAAATTAATATTGTGCGTCGCACAATATACTCAGCGTATAACGTTACAGCTAATGCGTTTACTTCCGTATACCAGGAAAACAGCCATTATGAGAAGTAAGTCCGAAATAATGCACATAAAACAAAATAACGATCACATTACTGAAAGTAACATGGGTTAGGTGGAAAATCTGCCAGGTTTTGTAAGTTACAAGTTTCTTATAAATCAAAAAATATTACAAACTAAATACTTATTACATTTAACATTGATTAGCCCTCAGTTGAGTACCGATAAGTCCCATACTTTTAAAAACACAAGAAAAAAAAACACATTAACTGTTAGCAAAAAGTACTAAGAAAACATTTTCAGAAACATCTACAAAACACTAGGACAGCATAAGCATAAAAATGTAAGCGTCGACCGCAGAGTAGTGTCACCGTGGACATTAACCACGAGAGGACGTCACTCCCGAGAGATGTGACCACTAAAAGCTATTCAGAATGTAACCCTCACTAGTGAACCGAATGTGATACGTCGGCAGATTCGAAACTAGTTTTAATTACTGGAAAACCTTTCAAAACGTTCTATCTCGGCGATATGTGGACTGAAATGTTTTGGAAGATAAATGACAGCCTCGGCCCGTTGGTTTTAGTTTACACAATTTTAGTTTTTCCTCTACATAAAAAAACAATATAAAACGGCTCGCGTGTACAGACTTTAAATAGTTAAAGGCGCACTAGGTAGTTTCCATTTTATGACCTTTTAAACAAATTGTTATTTCTATTATACACAAGTCCCGGGGATAAGTGGCTTTAACGACTACTCACATACTAGTCTCGTTAAGGCCACTAAACTACATTTACCGAATCCAATTCCGCTTAAACTCAGTTAATGCCAGCTGAAACTAATTTTAAGTAATTCTCGGACAGTGGGATTTAAAGTCGCACGTACTACTGGTTCCGGTGGGTTTCCAAAGTGAATTCTAGCTGGGTTGAAGTTTGCACAGTGCACAGACGTGCATTACCGGGCTAATCTAAGTCCCGTCTCACCGGGAGTGCACTTAAGCTTTCTCTACTTTCTGGGCGCCTGGTGCGCGTAATGAGATTACGTGTGTTGCGTTAACAAGTCACTAGGTTTGCTGTATCCAGTAATGATTATTTGACGACCACAACGAATGAGAAAAATGTTTAAAATGTTCAATATCATTATGTCAATATCTCCGCAATCATTACATGTTGTGTGAGGAGAGAAACAGCTTTGAAAAGGTTTTCTCTCCCATAAGTCTATAATAAAGAAAGTGCTTTTTGCACGTAAGATCAAAATGACATGCATTTTAAAAAACTTTTTTACAAAAAAAAAACAACCGACTTAAAAAAAAAAACACTACAAAGTGATAAATAACTTTAATTTCGGAAGTTGGTGTCGTTGATTCCGCATTTTCGTTTTTTGACACCGACTTCCGAAATTAAAGTTATTTATCACTTTGTAGTGTTTTTTTTAAGTCTGTTGTTTTTTTTTTGTAAAAATTTTTTTATTTTTCACTTTTTAGTTGTAACTACCCCACAAAAAGTAAACAAAAAGATCGTTAATGTAGACAATGTAGATAAATTATTAGATTTTTGTTGATTTTTCAAAAACATCTTGTCCGATTTCGATAAAATTTTCATGGAACCATTTGGGAAGTATTTATTCCCTTTCCAACAAAAGAAAAATTTTCCAAATCGGTCCAGGCGTCGCGAGAAATCGGGGAACACACATTAAAAAAAAAAGATTCCGACGAATTGAGAACCTCCTCCTTTTTTTGAAGTCGGTTAAAAAGGTTTTAAAATGAAATAGCATTATAATTTATTCAACAAAGTATCATAGCGTTTCTATTAGCTCTTACAGGCGACTCTTTCGAGTGGAACTTGAGTTTTCTGCTACCTCGCAGAACGGAACGTGCTTACTGGGGTTTAAATGAGTACAAAGCAAAACTTTTGAGCTAATTCCTTTATCTTAACTACTCAGGTAAAAGTGGTAAATATTCTAAATCTGTTTGGCGTTCAGAATACAAATTCAACTTTTTAAATTAAATAGATGTGCTAATCAAAGTGAACCCCGTGACAATTCAATGATAAAAGGTTACATGTCTATTAAACCCAACCCAGTCGTAATTATCCGATTTCAAGTAATTACATAAAGTTAAAGAGCCCGCATAACTAACTAGTTAAGTAATCAAGAGTATCGATCCTTCTAAATGACAGACGTAACTTAGTTTTAAAACTGAAGCCTCAATTAAAACTTGTAATCGTCTTAACACCTCCAGACGGCATGGCAACCCTCGATTATCCTAAACTTGTCCCGAGAGTAATAACCCGAGATGTCACTTACAAAGTCAACGACAGCTATCCATTACAAATGTTTGATTAAGACGGAATAAGCTTCGACTGTTCAGTCTCCGAGTCGTTAATCATAAACTATTCGCGAAAGACAATAAACGCAGCAGTAGCAGTGCAATGAACTTGCGTAGGGGAGACTGGGTACAGTTGAAACAATGTTGCTTTGAACGCTCGTAGCACAGCCATTTTGAAACATAACAAACAACAAAACACATAAAATGAGAGAATAGACTTTTGTCTTCAAATATATCTCAGAATTAGAGGCTCAACTGCCATATTTACTAGATAGGAAGAGTTTAATAAAATAATGTGCCACTGTTTCAACCGTACCCATACCAGGGGCGGTTGAAACAGCGATGGGGGTCAGTTGAAACATAAACAAATAAGTAATAAAAATCAGTTTCTTTATTCATAATCAACAAGAAATAGTTAAATTCTAGTATGGCACCATTTCTATCAGTCTTAATAATAGTTTCGAACATAAAAAGAGCTCTTCTGCTCCGGTTTAAACTAACAAACTAACACTAACACTGCATTTCTTTTTTTCTTGTATCACAGAAGAGAAGAATGGTGAACTCCGTACATCTCTGCAGCTTTTCGTAAAGAAGTCCCTTTTTTGACTTCTACATACGCATTTTCGTATTGAGTTATATCACAGTCTCCTCTTGAAGTTTTTTTGATACGTTGTCTAGGCATCTAGAACGAAAAAAGCAAGGGTTATCATTGTTTCAATCGTACCCACAATAATTGCTTCATCCGTCCCCATACCCCTCAACCGCTAATAAAACAAACATAGCGTTGAAACAAAACAACATAAACAAAAACGAATCATGGTTTTAGAACCTTCAAAATCTAACAATAAAACAGAAAATCACTCAAAATGCAAATGCTAATATCAACAAAGTAATTTGAAAAAGAAAACAATAGAAAATACTTACTTTTTGTCGAAAAAATATAATAGGGTCCCCTGAAAACGTACAGAGCGCGCGAAGTGCAACGCGTCACTGTGATTCATGTCCGGACTCTCCAGCCGCATCTCTTTCCCCTTGTACCCCTTACCACACCGCTAATAGTTTACGGGTTATTAGCGTTGGTTTAACCGTACCCTGTTGCAACCGTACCCAGTCTCCCCTACTTACAGCTGCAGTATCCGGGTTTATCGCACAACTTGCTACTTATGACATCCTGGTTCGCAAGTGAAAACTTTTACACTTAACAGAGTGTCTTTGACTTAGTTAACATGAATTATGTCTCTGTAAGAAAAAGTGCTAGAGCCGTTCTTTTATAAAGTTCGTGTTTGAAAACAGTTCCCAAGGCGGTGAGTAACATTGGATGTGGCAACTATTTCTGCAACATTTTGCGAAACATTGTTGTCTAATCAATCGGTTGTATCTTTTGTTGTTTCTCTTTCCTTCCGATATCTACTCTATCTTTCATGAAATCAAGTATACCTGTGCAAGTCTTTTTGATATTTTACCTTTTTGCACCTTTTTGTTTATGCTTTTTCTACCTTTTGGTTTTTGATTGACTTACTATATTCTTTGTTTTACTACGGAACCAGCGCCTTTCATTTTGGTAGTTAATAATACCTATGCAATCAAACTCGATAATGTAGCTATGTAATCTTCTAAGTACTATTAGGTATTCTTTAATCTTATCCTAAAACCTATCCGCCAAACCAGCTATTATTCCACTTTCAGCAAACAACATAGATAATATCCTTACACCAACTTTGTAAGTTAAACTAAATTCTGCGAGGAGCGTGCAAGAGCAATTTAATATTAAAATACATAAGACGAGGCAAAACAATGTCGGACTGCCGTAGCCATCTCGTTACACAAGATTGTTTTACTTTAAAATGCACTACCGCTATGCGATGCACGCGAATGCCTGACAGCTAGCTGGATGCGACAAATCCTTTAAATTCTTCGTTCCTAGTACGTTGATAAAATACTTGCAAGTTGTAGTGTTATTTATTGCAAGAGAATTTGTGTAGAGAAAATTGTTGTTTGCTCATTGGCAAGCGAGCATTTTTACATGCAAGTTTATAACTTTTGTCAAACTTTACAGATATAATAAGCGAGTGACAAAACCACATTGTTTGGTTATAATTGTGCATTTCACCACAACAATCGTAATTTCGTTGGCTTTCCAACCGACCTAATCAATTATACTATATAAGCGCAGAGTACTTTACATCGTAATTAATTACTAAGCATCTGCACACCAATTGATTCGCAATTGGATGTGATTAATTGATAACCGCGGAGATATCAACGGCTTAATTTCACATTCAATTAGTACCGCATGGGTCGGTAGGGTCATTATTTGGTTAGGTTACCGTTAGTGCATGACATTTGATCCCCATTAGGATTATTATGCTTCAAAAGGGTCCTAGCTTTATTACGTAGTGAATTTAATTAGCGTTGGTTTGTTGGTTCACAAAATACATAAGCCCTCAATCCCTCATTACTCGTTACAAAAACTAAAAAGGCTTGAAATCGTTTGTTGGATTTTTATTGTGAGTAAAGTCAACCATATCAGCACACAGTCATAACAATTTTATTTTGACAGAGTTTTTATGTCCTAACAGTATGTGCGGTTTTCGTACTGCAAGTGTACTACTGTTTGGTTGATTGTACACTGAAAGTGTCCCTCAGGGAAACATATTAGGACATTCGATTATTCAATTTAAATCGTCAATATATTATGTGAGATTGTAACTGGAACTGACAACAATAACATACCTAATTGCTGCAAGACTGTCGCTCTTTAAAGAGCTGAACTAATTCAATTCCTTTTCAAAAATTTTCACCAACTTCCGGCCTTGAACAACAAAATAATTCCGTGTACAACAAGTTTACCTACTAGAGAACTTTACATCCTTGTCGGGAGCCGCCATAGTGCTGCCGATGTCACAAGATAGTTCCGCTTCTTAATAAAACTAGAATTAAAAACTTGTAGAGGACTGGGGCAGGCTCGAGCACCCCCCCCCCCCCTCAACCTCCCTATAACAGAACTATATGGTTCATAACTAACACAGAATAAGATGATGCATGAAGGTATACAGTACAGTCCTGAGCATAAATACCTTACAATTTCCAACATGGAAAAACCATACCAGGGCAAATGGAGTCCTCGTATGCTGGCAGATTTATGTTGGCGCTTGCAAAAGACCAGCCTCAAGTCAAATACTCCAGAAATTAATTATTCGAAAAGTTTAACAACCATACTTTCAAGTTTTTTTATAAAATATATTGTTCCTGTCACAAAAAAATATGGGCGCCTGTTTTCCACCTTTGTAACTAAAGTAAAGTATGCTAAAAAAGTTCAGGTTCATCAGTGATAAAATGTGTGCGTTAGAACAGGCAGTTTCGCTTGTTTCACTTGTCGTACAGCGGGCAAGTCGTGGCGGAACTACTGCGGTTTCGCTGCCATGGTTTCGCGTCAAAAATGTGATACCCGCCTAATAATCTTAAAACCATATTATTACGAAATAGGTATCGTCATAGGTAGGTGCAATCGTTATTCCACGAACATCTCGCGTATACTCGTTATTGCACAATTTAGGAGACACGTGTCGCTCGTGTGTATGCACACTAAGATATCCGTGGACAATTCTATCCTTAAAATCACTTTTGGCCTGTGATCTTTATCATTAATTTATGGTATAAGTTTTTAGTTTGACAAGTATTTAGTTTACGTACTGTATACTGAAGAGTTTCTAAATAAACGTTTTCAGTTTCACTACTTCTATAGGTAAGTACAAGTGCAAGTAGGTATAACGGATGTAGCAAGCTTCATTAAAAAGTTATAATCAACATGTAGGTACTCGGGTATAGAACAAAGAGAAACTTTAGCCAATAATTAAGATACTTAGGTACAGAAAATTACTAGTGATGTTGTCAATAAGAACTTTAACTAACAAAGAATTGATTTACTTTTGTGAGACAGCCCGTAATTAACATTTATATTAGTTTGCAGCCTTATCGAATCTCATTTTATGCTCCAGAGGACTTCATCCCAATTGTATTGGTTCTAGAAATTGGAGACACAAACCTTAGTTAGGTTTGGCTGGATGTAGACATTCATAATGAGGTCCCTGCTTAGTCGAGATGCGAACTGAATAATTTATTATTTTCTTTTCAACTAAGAAAGAAAAAAAATGAGATGTCCACATCTGACTAATTAGGAATGCCAAACGCGCGCCACAAAATATACCTACCGAGTCAAACATTAATTTGCGTTATGATTAAAATTCTGTCCGTGGACTTTTTACCAAATTAAAAACGTTTTCTCTTATTTTTGAAAGACAGTTTAAATAATTATAGAATTAATTCTAGTTGGCAGATTTCATTTTCTCATACGAAGTTGGCGAAAATACGTGAACTGTGTACTAAGATAGCATTGACTGAGTTTAACGACCTTCTGTACGTTGCTGAGTTGCAGACATAAAAAAATACAGATTTTATATTGCATCGTGCCCCTCCTTACAAAAACACGCGGTAACAAATACCCGCATAAAGTTAAAGCCTTCAAATGAAGTCTGTTTACTGAAAACAGGGTTTTCAAAATCAACCTTCCGTCAAAATTGCACATAAAATTCGTTTTACTGCCCCTAAATTTTACGTGGCAAGTACATTCTCATTAAGCAAGTTGTTTTATGACGTCACACTAGAAAATTTATATGGCTCAGTGCGAACCATAAAGCTGCGACGCGAAACGCAAGGAGGTTGAAAGGTTACACTGGCCCCGCCAATAAAGTGTTCGTTCGTTGCCTGTAACTTTCCTTAACTTACGAACCGTGTGCAAATATGCGCTCCTGGTAAAAGTATTTGCTGAGCGCTTGAATATTTGCAACATTTTTGTGGATGTTAAAAATAGAACAGAACTAAGATTGTATTTTTGTAGAATTTAGAGAAACCCGAATTATTATATCTACCTGCAGCGTATCAGAGTTTTTTTTTATAGTGGAAGGTGGATGGATTGTTCAGTTTGATGGTCTGTATATCATTCCTAAATATATTCATTTCTGATATATGCTGTATAATACAAATAAATTATGTAAAATCCGGTTAAATTTAGTTCAGCTATGTTCAAATGGCTTCACCGTGGAACTCACGACCTTTCCATCAATTACCTACTCAGCGGCCAATGTCGGTTTTAATGACAATGGTTATGGCAGGTCCCCGTCGGTCTGGCCAAATAAACGTTCAAAATAAACATTTTGTTGTCGCTTCGTAATTACGGCTCCCTGACTAAATTAAAAACACAATTTTCTTAATTAATTTCGGGCAAAAAAGCGAGATACTCTTAAAATATTCATGAAGTTACGTTTTCAAGTAGCAGTATGACGGAACGCGTGAATATTAGTCAAATTAGTTCGCCAAGAACGATAGCAAAGCTCTCCAAACTCATTATTATCTCTAACTCCGTCACAATTAATTAAAAAAATCAATTAGGAAAGTTTTAATTGCATTCCCGCAGCGGCAACACTTGTAATTTTTCTTTTTCGCACAACTTTGTCATAATAACTTTATGAACACCCATCACGGTCAGCGGAAAATAGGATTCCATTAGTTGGTAAGTAAGTATTTTCTATATATCTCGTCTTAGTTACAGTCCTGTATAACGATTATTTGTTAATTTATATTGCACAACATAAATTCAACCTCTTTTATCACATCCTATAACCGAGTCACTCCGTTAGGTCGTCATCACGAAGTTTTCATTGCTAAAACAAAAGAGATCTTCTACTACGATTACAGATACATGAGAAGCCTTCCTGAATATTCAAAGCCATTTAAAAAGTAGTAATAAGCGGGAAGTTACTTCAAAAGGCTTACAAAGTACGTCATTATCTGAAACACGAGCGATGTCTGAAAGACTCAAAAACTCGTTACAGATTATCTTGATATTAAATATAAGCCCAAGTATTTAAATATCTTTAAGGTTTAATAACTCGAATTCTTAAACATAATAGGGATAAAGGCATTTTCGAGTTCATCTTTGTAATAGTAGGACGAACAACCCTATTGAACAAATTCTGTTTTCAAATACGAAACGACGTCATAAGTGACGTAAAATAACAGAATTATTCACTAAGGGTCTTATAAACATACAAAAGAATTTACAGTAATAAATGATGACTGGGGCGAAACGCGAGCTTACCTACGTTGATATTCTACATAAGCCCTTTCTGAAGAGCGTATAAAATCATAGACAGTACCTACCTAAGTAATTGTAAGTACATATGAAGCTCTATCCGAAGCTCCACTGAAGAGTGAACAAACACGACATTTACAAAGTATTTATTCACTGAATGGCAAGATCAGATTAATCCGCCTCAACAAAGTTTTTCCGAGCAATGTCCTCAAAGACCGTAAACGATTCAAGAGCTAAGTAAACCTGGGAATTTTCCGGAGAGTTCCACTATATATAAGTTGTACCTTTTACTAGAACTGTAGAAGATTTCATCAAGTCCAATTATAATGAAACAGCAAGAGGAGGCCAGCCATTACGAGTCGTCTCAAATGGCTGACCCTTTGGGTTCTTACTTTCCTAGTGAGCCGTGCGGTAAGTGCGAGCCCAAAACTTGGCATATCGTGAACAAGGTGAAACTTGTGCGAACGACCGCGGACAACGGCCTGTTTGTTGTTGTCCCTTTGGTGGCCATACTGCGATACTGCGGGGCACACTTTACGAAAATTGCTCATTTGCAGCCATTCTGAATGTTCGTGAATTGATATTACATACAAAGCAAATGGAGATTGTGTTAACAGTTAGATAGCACCTTTATGTCTGTTTCCCATTTATATGAGGCATTCATATTAAGGAAATTATCATTCGTATACTACATAGGGTTTTATTCCCGACAACCATATAGTTATGTTGTTCTTCTCCAACTACATAAATCATTGAAAGCATACAATTTACTAATTTAAAGTCTACTTCCAAAGGGGGAGGTAAACATAAAACATTAGGTAGCTAGTACTAGATCCGAACCCTTATTTATTCAGGACTAATGAAGCCCTGAACGTTACCTGAAACTTTTACAATCCAAGGCCAATAAATAACATTTGAGTCGAGTTTAGATTTAGCGAAGCGTGTGGACAAGCCAACAAAACCGAAACGTCCGTCCGTGTGTGCACAGTGCGATCTACTTCATCCACACTGTTGTACGGAGTTCTAACTTTAGATTAATATCAAACTAGAGTTTAAAGTAACGTCGGATTAAATCTGTTGATTTAACGAAACCAAACATACTTGTAAGAAACAAAAATGTTAGTCCACTTTAATCAAGTCCAAGTAAATATAATATTGAGCGAAGGTATAATTTAGAACTTGTTTTAGATTCATTTTCATTAAATGTTAATCGTACAAACACTGCGACATCATTAAAGTTGCAAATGGATTTGCTTTGTGAGTTAAGATAAAATATTTGCGCAAATCCTTTAAAATATCAAGTCGAAAATCTTTTGATAAATCGAGCGATTTAGCTAATTTCCTCAGCAAATCGAATTACTTTATTAAGTCGCTTTTTGTTGGCTCGTTTCCTTCTGTGTATTTAATTATTAGGTCCTTACATATGAAATTGGCGTTTTGTATGGAAGGAACAAAAAGTCGAATATTTTTTAATATAATATATTTAATTAATCAAAGTATGAACCATTGTTTTCAATGCACTTTTGCCATCTTATAGGTAGTTCATTGATCCCTTTACTAAAAAAACCAGTCGGACGGGAATCAATAAAATCTTTGAAGGCGATTTGGACTGCCCCATCGGAGTTGAATTTTTTCCCTTGCAAAAAGTTATCCAAATTGCGAAAAAAATGGTAATCTGTTGGAGCAAGGTCCGGGGAGTACGGAGGATGTCTAAGACATTCCAATTCAAGCTCTTCTAATTTGGTAGCCGTCTGTTGCGCAGTGTGTGGTCTGGCGTTGTCGTGAAGCAGCAGTGGCGTGGAGCGATTGACCAGCCTTGGTTGTTTAGCCGCTAGCTTTTCCATCATGGTTTGTAATTGCTGACAATAGACATCAGCTGTAATAGTCTGGCCAGATTTGAGAAAACTGTAATGAACAATACCGGCACTAGTCCACCAAACGCTTACAAGTAACTTTTTTGGGGTTAATTTTCGCTTGGGGCAGGATTTGGCTGGCTGGCCAGGATCCAACCATTGCGCTGAGCGCTTCCGATTATCGTAAAGAATCCATTTTTCATCACAGGTAATGATTCGGTTTAAAATACCTTCATTGTTGTGCCGGTTCAGTAATGTAACGCAGCAGTCGACGCGCGTTTGCCGGTTTGCTTCAGTCAATTCGTGAGGTACCCACCTTTCAAGCTTTTTAATCTTCCCAATTTGCTTCAAGTGAATTAAAACAGTTTTATCACTAACATCGAAGCCTGCAGCTAACTCGGACGTGGTTTGCGATGGGTCCGCTTCCACAATAGCCTTCAATTCTCCATTATCAACTTGGGTCTCAGGCCGTCCACGGGGCTTGTTCTGCAGGTCGAAATTTCCAGAACGAAAACGTTGGAACCAAAAACGAACTGTGTTTTCTTTTGCAACATGACCGCCATACACATCATTCACCCTTCGAGTCGTTTCCGCAGCACTAGTGCCACGGCGGAACTCGTACTCGTAAATAATGCGATATTTTAAATTTTCCATTTTGTAAAATGAGTGACGCAAACAGAAAAAACAGAAGAAAAAAAACAAATGAATGACGGTCATCGAAGCACAAATACATGAGTAAATAGCTGTACAAATTTGAATTTGGAATTCCTTACCAAAGAGGAGAAATTCGTGATTAAAGTGGCCAGTACGAAAAACGCCAATTTCATATGTAAGGACCTAATATATTCATTTTAGGAATCTGTTTGAAGGCGGATATTATAATAATGGTTAATATATCTCTAATCTGTTTACCACAAGAATGTATTAAAGTTAGGTAGAGTTATATCATTCCATGCAGTTTCTTGATTAAATCTGTAAACCCAAGACATCCAACATCAGGTTAGTGGAAAATGTAGAAATGTAGATCCCGGAATTCCTTTTACAAACAAGATTAATCCCGTCTAGAACACATTCATCAGTGGGGCGTCTTACGTCGTGAAGGTTCTGCGTCGGATCGTGAATGAGGTCGCCGTAGCGGTCCACGCGGACCTCCATCGACGGCAGCGGCGTGTGGCACTCGGCGTCGAAACGAAACTGACCCTGGCACCACACATGAACAGCAAATGGACATTACACAGTGACACTGTACAGGAAGTGCTCGGTGATCGTGGTGAATAAACATATTCACAAAAGCAGGACAAAACAAAAAAACAGAATATAAGGGCAAGCGGCGCGGCATGCTTACACGCTTGCATGCTTCAATATCTACGAGCATGGAGGCATGCGCGGCGGCCACTTCGCGCGCCTCGTCGGCCATGCGGCGTCCTCGAGGAGTCGCGTCTTCCTTCACAACTACGCATGCTTCTTCTTTTTCTGCGGGCTTAGTATCTTCTTCAGCGGAAGCTACATCAGGCGGCTCAATCTCGGGAGTTTGGGGGGAAGTTTCGGGATCGGGAGGAGGAGGAACATCAGCGTTCTCAAGCTTGGGAGCGGTCGTCTCGCTCACCCTTTTATGATTCTCCGGCAAACTGATGTTGCATTCGTTGTCGAAACGGAATTGACTCTGTTTCCGTGGCAAGCAAGAAACAAATATAAACATGATATATTAAGTTACGTGTTCAAGAGTTCTTTAAATAAGAGATTTTTTATTATCTTTCATTTAACAAGATGTCATTTAGACTGATAATAATTAAGACAAGAAATCATCTGGATAAAGAACCGTGACTTAAAGCTGACTCACCTTATAGCCGGGCCCCAGCCTGTGCATTGCGCAGATCTGGTGCGTAGTGAGCGCCTCTCCGAACAGATAGATGGCGGCCATCTGTCCGCAGAACACTCGCTCCTCGTCCAGCTCTGCCGTCGCGCCGATGTAGCACTTGTCGAAAGGCTGTTGAAAAGTCAACACGTTTTATCAGTTAGTCAAGCTTTTATAAAGTTTAGCTTTTCTATAGTACTTATCGGCGGGTGTTATGTTTCTGTTGTTACTCGCATTTACATAAAATAACTTGACAGTAAGTTTTATATAAGGCAAAGAATTCTTATTCAAATATGTAGTATTTAATATTGCACAAATACCAAATCAAACCTATTTAGATGTTATTAAAATTGAAGCAAAAGACACTTCAAGTAAACTCATCTTATCCAAGTAACTTTCGACAGCTTCTTAACTAGAAAATTAGTTTAGAAGCACAAATTACTTCAAAAAATTAATTTTCTTTCGTAAAATATTTCGGCAAAGGCGTTTGGGATTGGAAGGCATTTCATATTCGCCGATATTTTAGCCAAGATCGTAATAAGGTCGGAATTGAATCAAAACTTATTGGTGGACGAAATTCCTAGAGTAAGCAAATCAAACATTTGTGGCAAAAGCTCTCTAATACAAAATGAAGAGTAAGGTTACCGCGAAGTATTTATCGGAGGAATTTGGAGCCAACAAAGTAAAGCAAGTTTGCCCTAACTGATTGAAACCCACTGTCAGACTGTTTACCTATGTAATACATGCAGATACATTAGACCACTAAACACTAAATACATAAGTAATGACGGTACGATATTTAACAAAAACGATATTTGAAAACGTAGCCACCATAATTAAACTAAATGATTTCATAATGAGAACACGATGGAACTGATGCAACTATTCGCCAGTTATGTAAATGATTTAGATGTGTTTTTGGAAAAGACATTTTTCATTGAATCAGTTTAATTAAACGCAAATATGCTTTGGACATTATGACGGTGTTTATCAAAATGTTTAATTAATATAACGCCAAACAGTTGTTTGTTTCAAATGAACTGAATCAGTAGGTATTTAGTTATTTCAGAGTATTTAGACAAAGGGTCGTGCCTGAGTTAGAAAATTGTGAACGTAAAAAGTATTTTGGCCAAATTAAATTGTAGTATATTTTTATAAGGTACCGTACTGTTAGATATGGAAGGTCACAGCTTTTGGCAACCTTAAATCATGTTGTTTCTACATTAATAAACCTATTCTCAGTACCTAAGTACTTACTTGATATTTGGAACAACACAACATGTTAAAGAGTTCGTCAATATTGTACGAGCATATTTATAGAAGTAAACGTTAAAACTTTTAACAGGATTATGTTGGAAAATGTTTTAGGTAACAGAAACTTCTACATTAATTACACTACCGTATAAAAATAAAATTAGGTACCTCAACAAAATCAACATAGCCAAAATATCTATTATTTCGAGGTATTTGAGGCTATATGAGGATTTATAAGCCGTTGGTCCCGGCTGTCATTCGTGGATCTTTGACAGTCGTTACGGGTAGTCAGAAGCCCGAAAGTCTGACAACCAGTCTTACCAAGGGGTATCATATTACCCAGTAACTGGGTTGTAGAGGTCAGACAGGCAGTCGCTCCAAGTAAAATACTGGTATTCAGCTGCATCTGGTTAGACCGGAAGCCGACCCTAACTTAGTTGGGAAAGGCTTGGCAGATGGTGATGATGATGAGGATTTGTGAAGAGTTGAAGACATTGCGCCTTACAACGATAACGTACTCATAGTATTGAATGGTTTTCTCAACAAGATACGGCTAGCATTCCGTAGTTCTTCTGAACAAGTTGTCGTGACCATTAAAGCCAACATTAGATAACTCTATAGCAGGTTCAATACACAGCGATTATCGCGCGCGCAGCCTATCGTTAAGGCAGTCGCACACGCCGCGTTATCCCCAGCTCTGTGCACAGTAATGGCATGTAAATTCACATTTACAGCTAAAACACTCGTGTTTAGTCACAAATGGTGTTTTTGAGCGGCACGTGGGGGTTTAGCGCCCCCGATTTTCGCAATATCGTTTGAAAGCGCGTTTCTCAAATCTCTTTTACGTGTAAAATTTTATTCCGTTTCAGGAATTTTGTAAAAGCGTTTTCATTTTAATTTATATTTCAGAGACCGCTAAATACAATATTATTTTTGTAGGTTTTATTGAATTAAGAATTTACATAAATAGAACTTCAAAGCGATTGAATTAGAACCTCGACTTCAATGCTATTATTAGTGGCCATTCTGTCCAGTATTCAAAGGGTCTAATTCAGTTCTTCGTTAGGCCGAATTTATATCAAAGAGAATTTTTTCTAACAACCCTTTGGTTTCAGAATACTGAACTGATAAAATAATTCAACCCGTTGTAATGCCGAGGCATAGAACATAAAATTAATTTTGTATAAACGTGACCTCTGATTCGAATTATCTTTCTTTTAAAGGTCTTTCAACTTTTTTACTTGACTTTGCAATAGTTTATTGCTAAGGTATAACGTGCCGATACTCCAGCTCGTCTCGTCACACAGGGGCAGGTATATAACATAGTCCCAAATAATTAGTTTGTCTTCATAACGCTAGACAAGTTCATTTTGCAGCAACTAAGCGTGGCCACGTCCGAGCCTCAGTGAATATTCATAGGCATGCATGAACTAACGCCAACTTAATCCCTCGAGCGGCAATGAGAATACCAGGAGAACACGAACTAAATGGAGCTTCACAAAACAAATAAAGGAAGAATCCCAATCAAAACAATACTACAACACTGGCTGTACGAATTCGCGCACTTTCAGTCTAATTGGCTGCGTATTTTTTTAATCGGGTTGGTCGGAGCATGGAGCTTTTGTAGCGGCAACACAAAATTAATTAATGTAGCGGAACGAATGTGGACGTGAAGGTATTGATAGATGATTCTGATGAAATGGGGCTTTATTTCCACAATCATAATAACAAGGTTTAAGGCCAACAACGGTCATTTGGGTCACAATTGTAATAATATTCGGGACTCCATCCCTTGTGGCACGCGGGCACGCGGGCACGTTGGCAATCAATCGATGATTTCCATTTGATTAGAGTACCGATACAAATTTAAATTAGCTAATTATGTTTCGATGTTATTTTACCTGTTGTTTATTTTGTAACAATAGAAACTGATATCAGTACCTACTAAAACTTATGATAATTAAGTTAAAGTAAGAAAACAATGTCTCCAGACGGTAGAAGTTTTGTTAAACTCTTACAACTTGTATTACTATGAAGTCCGCATACATCCACAGGAATTTGCATGGCATTACTTGTAATAAATTGCTGCTAACGACACGTACGTGACGACTCGAACGCACAACTTGTCGCAAAGGGGGTGTTCGCCGTAGATAACCGAATGTATTATGCTAAGCTCATATAGAGTTATGAGCACTTGGTACTTGAGGCTGGATTAGGGATACCATTTAACTACTTGAGAAACGCCAGATTAGACTTAAGAAATATTTATAAGATTATAACTAAGAACATAGCATGAGATTCAGCTAATTTTAAAGCTACAGATCTTCATTCGAATCGCGTAACCAACTCTTAATCCACTGGTTTGGAAAATGTGCCCTTTTAACAACTAGACTACCACAATATATTATGGATATGGATAAGTTGTCGTCAACATGAATTTCCGTGTGGAGACTTTGATACGTTTTGGGACTTACGTCGTTAGTGGAGACGAACCACGCCATCTCTGTGCTGGATGCTAGCTGTCCGTTCACCAAGCATTTGATCTCGCTCTTCGTCCATCTGTTGTATATGTACACCACCGCTATCGCGTACCATCTGCACGGAAAATAACACTTTATCATTATAATTCAAGAGCTTATTTTTGACCCCCAAGCATTCGTTTAGATAGGAGTCCTAAAATCATGAAATCCTTTCATTTCATCATCATTTAGCTTCGTCATAACGATGTAAGTTAGTAAACAAGAGATCATTCATTATCAATCATAAATTAACAAGGCATGCGTTTAGTTACGATTTAGATGACCCAGTTCAAAATTAACCGGTTGAATGCCGTAATTACAGAAACAATTAAAAAGCCATTGTGTCTCGCGTGGATCCACGTTATGGAAAACGAAGAGTTAAAGGTTGAATGCAGATTTGTCAAACATTTCTGTAAAAGACATTCATATAAAGGAGCATTTTTTGTACTTAATCAAGTGTAGTGGAGTGTAGTGGAGTGTGTAACTTTGAAAATGTTCAGTCTACTGTAATGCTCTGTTCAAAGAGTTCAAACATGTTCGACATTCTCTCAAACAAATAAAATTAATAAAACGTTTGTTTACGCGAGTTAAGCTGTTCCAAATAACAACTCTGGAACGGATCCCTGTTCATGCACTCTGCTAATAACTTCTCTCAACGTTCACAGAGGAAAATAATGAAATAAAAGTAACTGGATAATTTTTGGGCCAACTTTTAGCACGAAAGCCGACCGTCGTCATAAACTGACTACACAGGAAAGTTTATTTATACTGCTGCAACTTTTTCACTGCCCTGATTTAGTGTTTTGAACAAAGTTTTAAAATTTGGTAGAAGCACGTTCAAATATGAACCGCACCACAGCTTTAAATAATTTCGTATTTTTAACGATATAGCAGTATTACAGTGGGGTATTTTGTGCCTCCTGCCAGTAACAGATAAGGCAGACAGACTCATAACAATCGCACTAAATATCCCAAAACTGGTGATGCCAGCAGCAGATGTACCACTGTGCCACGGGAATGGCTTTGGTTGCTCACAACCTCACTGAAGGTAGTGGTGAGTGAATATTGCCTATCCTATTGTGCCCCTATTATGAAAAAACAACGAATCTATTGTAGTTGTCTGAGTAGGGAGAACTTACCTTCTGGGTTGAAATTCGTATTTGACACAATGTTGAAACCCCTTGCCCCGCACCTTCATTGATGTGAGAACGAGACAGTTGCCGACGAAGTGTGCCGTGTAGCCCACGCCTTTACTCGTTTTGAAACTGTCGCGGACAAATTAACAACGTCAGTTAATTAAATAACACCTGCACTGCACTTTAATAATATTATTCAACCCCACATACTGTACATTAGATGAGAAGCAAAAATAATAATCAAATCATACACTCTAGATAGGGCTTAGTCAGCATAGATATGCAGCATATCATGATCTTCAAAGTAGATGTGGCGTGTGGCGAACTCGCAATTCAATTATCTTCGGACACAAACAGAAAATACGACTAATTATTTAAATAATTATTTAAATAAATATTTAAATAACGCACTAATTACGGTAGAAAGACAATATTGTTTGAAGGAGTTAATCTGTTCAATGAATTGCCGGACGATATTAAAGAGTGCGATAACGTGAATACATTTAAAAATAAACTTAAGGAACATGTATGTACATTATAACTTCTAATACTCTGGAGGAAATTGTATTGTACTGTATTATCATACTTATTACTTTGTATCTCATTATAAACGGACTGTATGTTCTTATGAGAAATAAATTTCTTTAAACCGAAATGATTTAGCTTAGTACCAGGATAGCAGAGCACAACCGAAACTACACTTGAAACGTCCGAGCTCCACTCAAATCAAATGAAAAGTTGGGAACACAGGTGCAACCGCGGTCTGTGGCTACACGCGATTTACGGAATACATTTTGAATTCGCACTGTAATACGCTTTTAGTACAAATTGACTTGATATTGCCTATCTGACTATTTCTAAATTAAATTGTTATACCTTGTACTGGCATTATTAAGTAATTGTTTCCGCACCAGTAATTGCCTCGAATTACCAAGTGGAGCGGTAACGTGTTACTGAGAATGTCGAGGGAATATAAAAACTTAATTTGGTGTTACATGTATGTTTTTTCGCGTGGGGGTTGTTTGATATAGGGAAATTGATTTTCAGATCTAAATTAAAGGATAAGTATTTTATCCATATCAATAGTTTTTTTTCTTTTTCCTTGTTGCCATAACACGTCGTAGCATCATTAAAAATACATCCAAGATGAATACAGAAATTATAAGTTCTGCGAATGTTCTATGCCTGTACGAACTGTACCTACACCTCTTCACTTCACAAGGTTTTGGTCTTCTATTAGAATCGTAATTACCAGGAGTCAATAGAGAGTTAATAGTGACATAGTTACCAGTATAGATATGGTTTCTCCCTCTCGATGTTGACGGAGTTGATGGGGTCGAGCCGGAACCACGTAGTGAAGGTGAACCCATTCTCGTAGGGCCACCTGGCGAGCGGAGGCAGAACTACCGCCTGAAATAAAAGAACATCATATAGTGGGGAATATTAATTGTGGAATAAATAACGCTTGCTTTTTTTTAAATTACTCAATTAAGGAACTTAAGTTTACATTATAACAGATAACGAAACATTAGTTGCCCAACCTGTGGAACCAATAGATCAATAAGATGTCAGAAAATTAAAATAGGTAGGTACTTCGAATGAATTAGGCTTATGAGTTGATTAAGTACCTATAACGGTAATGGAAGGCAGACATCTTACTATCTTTAAAAAAATAGTGGGTGCAACAAAAATTCCAGCACGTGGTGTTTCCATCAAAGTTGTATAAGTAAGTACTAAGAATAATATCCTCAATACAATGGCAAAGCAAAAACTTTTCAACTATAGTAGGTCCCAATTTAAATATATAGTAACCATTTGTGTCCTCTATCAGATATACCCACTCAAAACACTGATTTTCTTTAAAATCGCACATAAAAATGTGGAAACCAAAAGAGCGAAACTTGGCAAGTGGTGCGGCACTCGGCAGTAAAAACTTATTTTATGCTCCGATGGAAGGCCAACACACAGGGATCTCTTGTAAAGGAGATATCGTCTCAATAAAATCTACATATAAGCTCCTTTAATCGTCACTCCAATCTTCCATTTCGTATGTGTATCCAGTATAATATACAAACGTTCACCAACAAAATAAACAAGTTATTTCTACCTTTTCCACGAATTACAATATTATTCGTAAAGATTAGTATCACGACATGTTATTAGGCCTTAGTTGAGAAAATTTACTGACCAGAAAAAAAAGTAGGACGGAGATTACATGAGGCTCGACTCTTTAGTGGCAATAAGCTAGAAGACGCCTGATACGAATACGAACATATAAATGGGTTCATACGACACTGATTAAACTTACTATGTCGTTCTAGCTCAGGTCCATTATGAGTTAGCTAGATTAATTTAGCTTTCCAAGTTATTGAGTAACGGGTAATTAGAACATAATATTATGAAGACGGGGACGTTGAATGTATAGAGAAACCTTTAAATGATTCGCAAAATGTAAAATAGTTTTCTAAACTTGTAATGAGGATCGCACCGGACGCCCAGTCGTCAATATCCTTCGCACACAACGCGAACGCGTACATGACAAAGCGCGTCAATGTGTGCGACGAGGCGAGCGAGCGACGCAGCTGCGCAACTGGTTCGATATGCGTCACCCACCGGCGTCACCGACCGGTTGGAAATCAGTAGCGCGGGGCCCGCCGCTGAGATCACTTGTGGGTTGCGTACCGGTCCGCAATCATGGCGCGCGATAATATGAGCGAGCAAAATATAAATATCCGATTCGTGAAGGAGGTACAGAAATATCCGGCGCTATACAACTTTGAGTTGCCTTCGTACACTCGGAGGGACATCAGCGACGAGGCTTGGGAGAATGTGGGCAAAACTATGAACATGACACGTGAGTGAGGTTATTAGTACATGTTTACGCCGCAGTGGCGCTAGTTGTATTCTCGAACATTCGCGACCGAAGTGTCCTTCACGCCATCTCGTGAACGGTGTGCGGCAGAAGTCAATGTTTATCAACGTTTTTGCCGTGCAAATACTTAGAATATTATCAGAAACAATTGTTTTACACAGGAATGTGCCCTTTTGCATAACTTTGTAGTGATACAGATTCGTTTGTTACATTCTTAATGTTTGTAGGTTATGTTGTTGTAAGTAGTACAGACCTACGTTCCTGACATATTTTATTTCACATTACAATATACCTACGTCTTCAAACAAATGTACTACATATCACTGTTATCTCGTTTTGTGCCACGATAACACCGATAGTGTGATATAACGCGCGGGGCCACGCGCTCACAATGTTGTTTGTTGTGAATGCTATGCTCACACTTGGCGCGGCCGCTCGGCGTGCATCAAATACACCGGTAGTGACCGGTAGTGACATTGAACCGCCCCTCTGTGACGTCGCGCGTCGCCTATAATGATAACAATATCAATTACATTATTATAGTGGGGACCCAGTTATCTTTATCCGTGTATTGTTATAATTGTTACACAATGTTATTATTAGCGTTTGTTTACATATCAATGATTCACAGATATATTTAAACATAATATAGCATCACGCCTGCTTTTCCGAAGGAGTAGGCTGAGGCGTTGAGCACATCATAATTGCCAGTTATGATAGAAGTACAATATTCGAAATCCGGGCTGCAACTAAGATCTTTCTTATGAGAACCCAGCTGTACTTTAAAATTCCTTACAGATTTATGGCATTAGTAACTAACGAACTGATACATAAGAAAAAGACTACTAATATAACTAAAAAACCACTTTCATTAGAGAGTAGAGTTAGCTCATGATGTTTTCTGTCTGTAAGGAATTATTAAATCTTTTTTAAATTTATTTTCTTTACTTTAATATTCGGAACTTAGCTCGACCCGGTTATTGAATATAATGTAGATTTGCGCGTTTAGGATTCGTATGCTTTCTAACCAACAGTCGTTTGCGTGTCTTGCGACGACGCGCGGCGAAGTAATCTTACAAGGAAATACAATATAACATTCTGTTTCCAGCTTCAGCATGCAGAGAAAGATGGAGGAATCTGCGAGCCGTCTTCATGAGAACCATAAAAGCTTCTCCGAAAGGCTCCACGGGGAAAAAGAAACCATACTATCTATCAGAAGTGATGCAGTTCGTAATACCGTTCATGAGACCCGTCGCAAAGGCAGAAGCAGCCGCCAAAGTGAAACAGAAAGTACAGGTAAAAGCAACAGAGGAAAGTAAAAAACCCGTACAATTCGAAACAAGTTCAGATGTACAGTTTCAAGTTGAACACATTAAAGAAGAGGCGCCAGACGATATCTCAGATGTGTCAAGCGAACAGAGTATTGAAGAAGAGAAGGAAATAACAGTCACGCGGAAACGGCCAGTACAGGAGGAGATACCTCACCAGAGTATGAAGGTAGCTAAGATAGCGCAGCCGTCATCATCATCAATGACACTTGAAAGCGACCACGTCAGGTCTTTCCTTAACAGTCTCTTACCCGAACTAAACGAAATGAACTCTGCACAGTTCAAGAACTTTAAAAGGCGAGTGTTACTACTTATTGATGATATCGTGACGGAAATACCGGGGTCTCCGAGGAGAACCACCGATGATGAATTTATCATATAAAGACTAGAACTGTTTAACTAATTAGATGATTAAGTAATTATGAAGGGCGTTGAAGTCCTATCCACTTAGATTTAATATTTTCAATATAAAAAATCTTGAAGAAATACAAAAAATATATTTAAAGAATCGTTTATTTTATTTTTCTTTTCTGGATTTATCATTTACATAGGTAGCAATTGTAACATACGAATCTGGTCAGTACCAGACTTGATTTGATTGAAGAAAAGCAATGTTTCACGAATTTTCCCTATTTATATTTTGCACTTTAATATTTTCATCCATTGCTGCTTCTGTAGTCTGTCTCTTCGTCAAAAATTTAAATTGCCTTAGTAAAGGAGTCAAACAGGCAATAGCGAGGCCTAACTAAAACAAATCGTTAAGCTGGCATACTTCCAAAAGTTCTCGTTACAGCGCATTCACGTGTAATTGCACACCAGTTAAAAACGTTAGAGAGATGCTTGTAACTCGACTTTATAACAATGATAGAAACTAGCAAATCACTGAGCTTCTTAATTAAAACTGTTAAAAGTAGATTCTTCTAAAGAATTAACAATATTGTGTTATTCAATCAAAAGATATCAAACACAAATTATTCATCCACTGTTTTAACAGCGTAATGTAACATTTTCACTTATGATTATTATGAATTTCAATAAATTGATTCGATACGGTCTTCATTAATTCGAATGAACAATAAATATTTTATTTTCCGAGATTATTATTACCAGGATTCCATATTAAGCGACAGTAGTTGAACACGACGTTTTGTAGCCACACATGACATTATTACACTCGTAGCACACGCTTGGTCAAAGTATAAAGCCTTTTTTTAGATTTTGACGCGTATTTATATTAAAAGGATATTTTGCTCGTATTTATCGAATGTCCTACATGTCTGGGTAAAAAATGGGAACACGTTGTATTGACAGAGGTTACAGTGAAAATTGATTGGTCTTCAATACGTCGACGAGGACGACCCTTATATTAGAAGCCCGTTTCCAAGGATCATGAAAGTATGTTGTCATATTTTTCCCGAAATTCCATATTGAATTTATTAGATTTGAAGTGGTGAATTAAACTTAAACTACATTTAGTTCTCCTTATCGGTCAGGTGACCAACGTGAATCGACGATCACCACCATTGTGTTCATCGTGATCGTGTGTGGTTTTGCTTAGCGCTGGAGGGTAAAACAGGGAATTCTCTTATATGAAGATAGAATAGAATACTCTTAAATGTACAACATTATAAATTACAGACATAAATAAAGAAACTTTACAATGGGAGACACAATAAAACGATGAAGATGATGATGATGGTGGTGAGGGTGAAGATTTACATACTATCGTCATATAATCATACAATAACAAAACAAAATTCCATGCGATAATACATCTCAGCTTCCGTACCAACGTACTTATATGAATCTCACACTTTTCAGATCATGTAAAGTACTCGTTCAACAGCCACAAGCCAATAAAATGTAAATATACCTCGCTTTCTGAATAAATTCATACACCCTACATATTTATGTGTGTCAGTGGTGCACAATATAAATGAAATGATTTCATTTCGCTGCGTCGAGGGTTTAAACTCAGAAACCTTGCCTCAAGAAAACTATTTTCCAACGACTGGAAATGTTTCCTTAGGTTTTAAGCGGCTTCTACCGCGCTCGGGAAGCAATGTAGCTTGCAGTTTGTATTTGTTTCGTTTGGCCTCAGCTTTGTGATGTTTTAACTTTTTATTTATTTCCTTGGAAATAAATTACATTTCATTCATATCTATAAATACTGCAGTAATACACACTGCTATGTTTACTTACCTACCTACTTGTCGTCGAGCGCATTCAGCGTATTCATACAACACACGAAGCTTATTTTTATTGACATGATCATGCTTACTTTAAGTATTCGGGGGTCCTACGTGTACTAATGCAAGTGCAAAAACACAACGTTACAGGAGAGCGATTTGAAGGTACTAAAGCTTGGCACTTTAACATAATATATCATCAGAAATATTTGAAATTTGGATATGTTATACTTGAGTATTTTATGGAAATAGCAAATGGGGCCCATCGCTAATACCTAAAAAATGGGGTTCAAAACTGGGATCCAACGAAAATAAATCAGTATTTTTAGAATAAGGTAGCTTGTTTTTCTCAATGCATTAGAACACGTAAACTGGTACAAGCAACCACTAGTACCAATTTTCGTGTACTCATTTTTTTTTAATTATCTAAGGACAACACTTGATTTAAGATGTCATTTTCCGTACATTTTTAAAGCTTGTAATATTTGAAATAAATTTCCTTTAATTTAGTTTTAACGGTTGCACCAATTTACAAAGTACTGGAAAACTACTTGTACCTGTTATCAAGGTATTAAATATGCTCTTATAAACTTGATTAGTTTTATGGTAAAAGGAAACAAAATTTAATAAAAAAAAACGAGAGGTTTATTCCAGATAACTGAGCGCGTACCTACTTATCAACCACTTTTCTAAGATTAATATACTTTCAAGTTTCAAATTAATTTACCAAGGAAATCAGATTTTTCAATAAACTGTTTTCCCTTTTCGCCCAGATAGTTTTGAAAATTCAAAACGTCCAATATTTAAAGAAATAGTTTTTTCAGGTTTCGCAATAAAATCCTATTAAACAAACTTTGTCAATCCTTTTAACCCTGTTAGCGATTGATTTTTTAATCGCGTTAAGAATTTTTCATACAAACTTCAACCCCAATTTTTTATTTTTAGTTGGAGGGCTAGTTTTGTAAAGCTTATGATGACAAACTTTACTATTTCTTTAGCTAAGTATTCGTTCCAAGTTTTATGTTAATCTTATAACGCATAAGGATTTTTCATATAATCTTGGATACCCTATAGCTCTGATCGCCCAGTGATTATTAGATTACAACTTAGGTAGGATTATTCCTAAAATTAAAAGTTATATATTGGTTAATTTTAACAATTGAATACCTCCGCGAAATGCACATTATTACAGTTATATCAGTGTAGGACGCGCGCGCAATAACCACGCGGTGCGCATACTGGATTAAGGAGCACTTGCGCTCGCAAGCCGTATGGATCTCAATCTCAACCACCTACTACAGTGGTACAAGTACCTAACTTACATCAGTGTTGACAGATGCTTGGCAAAAAATAATGTTACATCAAACTCAAACTCAAAGCATTTATTTCAATTAAACCATTACAGGCACTTTTGAATTGTCAAAATTAAGTAGTCGGTTAGTTAGTCAGAAAGTTGAAGCTATTTGCCCATTCCAAAGCGTAGATCTCAGTGGAGAAAAACGGGCATCAGTTTACATGTTTGTATCTTCGAAACTAATTGATATTATAAAATAAATTTTACAGTAGATATACAAAATATAGCTTATTTTAAGGCTTTTGATGCATAAAGCAGTTTTCGTTCGTTTAACCTACCAAGCAAGCAGAAGCGGCTAAGAAGCGTCAGTTCGCCGTCAGATCTCCGGATAAGTACGACAGAGAGAAATGGACCGGCCCCGGGCGGGACGGCGATAAATAAGGAAAAAACGGACACACAGATAGCCCAGTATGTCACGCGGATTACGCCGCCGGCCCGTATTTGAATAAGAATTGCCAATAAGGAGGGGAGGGGACGCTTAAACTGCGCTCCTAGTGTCCTACTACCCTAGAATCGATCTGTTTAAGCGGTGCGGTTTACAGCAATGCTGGAAAAGAATAAAGTGGCGATATGCTCATTACTTGTATGATGTCATGATCAAAGTTAGGGACGGATAAAAAAAGGATGTTGTTGAAGACGAATTGGGGAAAACACAATTCGTACCAACTTTTCCTTACATTTTACGGTTTCTGATGAACTTTGCTGTTCTGAAATAACGACAATTTTGACTCCATGATTTTAATTTAAGACCATCGAAGCTGCGATGAACAAGATAGAATTCAATGCCATAAAAGCAAGGGCTTATATAAAATGTGCGGGTTCTCCTTTCATGGTAGCGTCTTTTTCGTAAAATCAGAAATATTAGGTTACCGCAAAAATCTAAAGTCACTTTTCTTTTGAGGGGTATTTCATCAAACCGAGTTACAATTATGGCTTTATTCCAAGAAAATTATGGCAAGGAAGTTCAAATTCGTTAAAAATCTCCGAGGAAATTCTTACACAATACATTTTTTCCTGGCTTCAGGATGCCCCTCGGAGGCTTCTCCATTACCAAGATGATTTCATTAATGCTCTTTAAAAAATCTCCGAGTCTGTTGTTTAAATAATTACCGAGTCAAAGGTCGAATCTTAATTTGCTCTCGCCTCGATCCGGAAAAATTTTGTCAGAAATAATAAAACGCCCTTAATTTCGTGGGCGCATGGATGAGAATCCCGTCAAAAGCATTTTGCAGTGTAGGATAATGGACAAATCAGGGTCTGAAGCAGGGCGCAGCTGGGGAAGGTCCTTTGAAATATGAGCTCTGTTTATAAATAAAAGTGGTCGGTAATAGCCAGCCGTTTCTCTTCATTTCGTTTGAAATATATTGTAGGTTCGGTGGAATGGGCCGTCAGGTGGCGGTGCACAGGGCACAGGGCGCCACCTTGGGAAATTGGAACATATTTCGGTCGGTATTACTTATTAGGACTGCGCTTTGTTATTAGATAAATAAATCGTATTCCTGTTCCTGGTCTGCCTTGTTTGCGGCGAGGGGATTTATTACGGATTCATTCCAGTTATGTAAGGGAATATAAATTGGAAGGGCGCACAAATTAATAACGCACATTGTTTGCTGAAAGAAGAAACAATATTTTGGTATATTATCGAATCAGTATTGTGTATGGAGTTTGTTTAAACTTTGAACCATTACAATATTAAGGGTAATATTATTTAGTGGTTAGCCTTGCAACATCAGCCTGTCTAATCAACAATAGATTCCAAACAAATGTCAAAACCAAAAGAAAATAAGCTTCATTAAATAATAAAATATTCCAAACACACAAATACAGTGGGCCGTTTCAGACCTTCAAACTCGTGTCTGAGAAATCTGATGTAAAGTTCTACAAGTGCGTTCGTTCCGATTCCGACTGCTCGCATTATTCCGAACATATTCAAGTTTACAGAACTCGGTAAGATTCGCCTCGAGTCACGTTTCAAACTTCACTACAATAATAATTCTTTATTTTTCGGACAACAGTAATCCATTGTGTTAGTAAGCAATACAAAATAACTTATTTCTAGTGTTAGTAGCTGAGATACATTATAAAAGACAGAGTAGTTAAATAATAATAGTATTGTGAAAAGGGCATCCCCAGATTAATGTTCTGTGATTGTCCTTCTCACAAAACTTTTAATAATCGGAGAGTCAATACTTTCCGCTATAGTTTTTAGGATGCTGTTGCCACTCGCCCTCAACCTTGACAACAGCGACGCGGTTTTCTTACGAATGACGGCGTGGAAGCCGTCAGTTCGGTTTTGCGCAAACATAGCAGAAGCGCTGCACCATCGCGGCAGTCCCAACAGCAACAATAAAGATTGGAGGAGTATACGGAATGCAAAAAATTCCTGAATAACTTAGGTATGTGTTGGAAAGTTCTTGAATGAGTAGATGGATGTAGTGGAGAATCGTTAATTTTACGTCAAATTAACGCTGGCGGAGCCGCTAACATTGGTTAATTAAGCTTTATATGCTATTGGATGGTTCTGCAAGATACTGATTATTCCAGAGAACGAGGAACTCTGTCGAGTGAGATAAGAATATTAATTGATTATTAGCAATACAGCTATAATATCGCCTGCGTGGTGATAAGTTTCCGCAATGTATTAACAACATCTTCATTAAACTGATGACTGCTAATGCAAAGTTTGACGTACAGTCATGAACATAAATATCTCGCACTTACGCAACATTCAAAAGTGTTTTTCTCGTGTAATAACGATTATAACTTTGAGAAACAAAGACAATTCATACTGTTGGTATGAATTACTTTAGGCGTAAATCACTTTTGAATCTTGCGTAAGGTATTTATGCTCGTGACGTACTTATTTCTCATTACAGATCTATTGTTATTTCGGTCAGCAGTAGGTACCTAATGTTAAAGTGGCTTACGTTGCGCTTATACGCTTATGATTGTAATGCAAGCGCAGTAAATACTGACGCGCGTGCCGGTGAAAGGTAAATAAATACATTTACTATAAATCCTTGGCCGAGGCAATGCTGCTGGTAATGCAAACTATACTTTCGAGTTTCGACTTGCTGTTTAACAGGGGGCGTAGCTCAGATGGTAGAGCGCTCGCTTAGCATGCGAGAGGTACCGGGATCGATACCCGGCGCCTCCAATTATTTTTATTTTTCCTACCGTTCTCACAAATTGAAACCCCTTGCCAATTATCATTGTAAACACCGAATGTTCCAATAACACAAAGAGCAGCAATAATAAATAAAAAATGTGTAAATAACTGATGTGCAAAATTATCATCGGCGCTGCCTCCAATTACCATATCGCGATTGTTTTAATTGGATGCAGATTTATTCGCTCAAATAAATACACAAAAATACTGTTTCGTGTAACTTTTGTAAATGACACTTTGCTTATTGAGCAATCTTTTCTGCGAGTTAATATTGAATTTATTTGCTTGTTTTTTGCGGTTCACGGAGGGATCATTAGAAAAAAGGTCTGCGACAATGAATATTGGAACACGCGAGTTTCCATTGGCTGTGCCTGTGCCACTAACAACACTTTGAAATGGGTTGGACCGTAATATGATTCCCGTAATCCCACAGGTAGAAATCGGTACAGAATAAACCTCTTCCGATTTTAAGTCAACCTCATTCACGAGCCATAATATTCATGGTCATTTTCAATAAGTCGAGTCGCACAGCCCCCGGGCGATGGGCGATTCTATTATAAATAACAATGTGAACGTACCGATCCTTTCCGTCCGGGGAAGCTGAAGAACACGTCCGGTCCGTTCCGGTGCGGCATCTGCCGGAGCACGTTCAGCAGCTTAGCAGAATGCCGGGGCTGCAACACACACAAATGATACTGATTCAAATACAATAGAAGACATAAATTTTATAACAGAAAAGAATGAGTGGATAAAATATTATACCATTAGGTGCGTTATAAAACCTCAGAAAGCGGTCCTTTTAAAGCATTATACTAAACGTTCTACATGAACATTTCTTTATTTAATAAGCCATTCAATTTTCGCTTATTACCAACGAAATGGGCTCGAATATAAGCCACATTTTCTTTCACAGATAACAAAGAAAAATCCCTTTCAAATTAAAAGTTATAAAATACTACGACATAAACCCTCTCGATATTGGCAGTAATGGCGCCGATAAAGGAAGCCTTGCCAACTCAGAAATAAAAGGAGAAAATATTTTAAAGCTGCCAGACAGTCCCACAAAATATTTTAATCTTGACTAGTTCGTTGCTAATGACTTGCTTTAAGTAAAACTTAAGGAGCTACTTAGTAATAGATTAAATGTGAGGGAAAAGGACAAGCGATTCTCATTCACAAGTAAACATAAACACAAGTAACTGTGCCGCTTGTGCCGGCTAATTACCGTTTCACCGCAATGTCTGTAAAACGATGCAAATTTCAAAAGCATTGGCGGTGCGGCTAATTGCACGTTTGGCCGTAGCTTTCCCCATTTGTCCGCGTTCTTCTCGTATCCCTCTAGTTTATATTGCCCTGGTCGAATTAGACGGTTTTTGCGGGGGCGGTAGTCAGGAACTTGCGTCAGGAACGCTTTCAGTTCGGAGTGAAACTTTGTAATGACATTTTTAAATGTGAACGGAGGTAGGAATGTTGTTTGTAAAGCAATATTGGTTGTACAGAATAAAAGATGTGAATTTTTATATGAGCATTTCGCGTATCTACAATGTACAGAATGATTTTTTTAAAGGTTTCAAATTTTTATAGGGGGTTCTACCCATGAATATGAACAACTTTCACCGTGGGACCAACTCTGAAATCACGAAAAAATAACAGCTGTATTATGATACAGCGTTTTGGTCAAGTAGGTATTGAACGTTTGTATTGAACAGCTGATTTTTTTCATGATTTCAGAATTGGCACCATAGTGAAAGTTGTTCAAAAAATCATCCTGTATAGCACATCCAGCATAATTATTCATTGACGCTATCGCTAAAGCTTCTTTATTTATCTCTAGAAGTAGAAAGTAACTTGACTTGTAACCTAGAAGTAAGTTTGAGAAGCAATAAAAGCCGTTGTTTCTCTCTGGCGGTGTTGAGTTAAAGCGGTTGTCTCGAGTAGTCGCTCAAGCGTGGACGCTCCCGACTCCGAGCATACTTGAGCCGAGTTGCCCCGGAAACTATCACTTATTTCGTAGGCGGTTTCTTTTCTTCGAAACAAGTTTAAAGTTACACTGTCTACATCAGGAATACGCGCATAGCGCGAATAGGAACAGGAATATATGCTTTAAGCGCCAGAAATATTTTTTGCGCAGCTGAAGTCTGTTACAAGTTCATAAAACGTGACTACACCCACCCTATGAAGGCCACCGTGTAAGCTGCCTATCATTTCCTAGAAAACTGACGTTTTGAACAAACATCGAATTAATGAAGGCAAACACTACTCTATCAAAGGCTTCTTGGAAATAAGTGCGAAAATTAAGGCTCTCCTCACCCATTTCCCGTTGATCGCTTTCATGGCACTGAACAGCTGTTTGAGCTCCTTGACTGTGACGCTATAGCTAGCCAGGACTCCCAGCATCTCGATGAGCAGGTCTGCAACAAAGGACAACCACATTGCAATGCATTACATACAGACTAGGAATACATAAGACTGGTGCAACGTTTACAACTGAGGGGGGTTCTCAAAAGGTTCGCGGATGCGGAACGGATTATTACTACGTATAAACGTATACGTGTGTTAGTCCATAATTTCTTGCTACCCTAGTTAAGGAATAACTATTTTACTTAGTATGCAATGTGTTTATACTGTATGTGCAGTATGAGGCGATTAAAATATCACGTTATCAGATTATGGACAAAGGGGGCAATTTATTTGGTCCAGTCTTAATTCTAAGGCATTACTACTACATCAAATAAAAATAGTGAACAGTGGTCAATGTTTTAATCACTTTTAAGACAGTGAACATGAGTTAAAACTAAAATAGTTAATAGTTTCCTCATTTTAAAGTTCGATAGCACAAACATGGAACCGTGCCACGATATCTTCTGCCAATCACGATGGCCTTATTCAGCGTTCATTTGTTTGATATCATTGACCAACAATTATTAGTGACCAAACAACCTGGCATGGTGTCCATTTGTAAAAGCTATACTTAACAAATACTTTAAGTATCATCAATATGTATTTAGTGCTGAGCGTTTAATTACATTGTCAAACTCAGCACTCGCTCCATTGTAAAATATACAAGCAAATTGAAATGTTCTAGTAATTAATTCAAATTCACATTATAAATTCAAACGAGAGCGACCGAAACAATGCAGTGCATGTATGTGTATAGCTAGCCAACTATATTCATGTGAATAATGACTCACTAATTAAGATTAGGTCTGCAATCGACCCCAACTCCACACTAGTTTGATCCTAACATAGTTCGTGAATACATAATATGTAAGTCTGGATTTCGGGGCTAACTTTCTATAGCTGATATTATTACTAATTTTTTTATCGCCGATACAGGTCAAATTGATAGATTACACGAATATGACTCACTAATTTAATGAAATGTTTCTAAAAAACCTATGCTATCTATTCGACGGAGACTGTGACTGACGTTTGTGTCAAGTTTCTAATAAATAATTAATGCTTTAGGTAATAGGTGTATCTTCATTGTCAATAAACAAACACCTACGCACGTTTGTTCTCTTCAACCAGGGTGCCATAGATATAAAGTTATGTCAATTCATAATTAACAAAAGCCGACAACAAACAATAAAATACAGCGAGGCTTAGCACTAGTGCATAGCATATTTCAGCGATCCACACGGACGTTTTGGTTCATTGAAAATAACATTTCATTTACAAGTAAAATCCAGAGCTTATGGTGATAAAAATAGTCAATTTTTTATCTACACCTTTATACAAAACCGCTTAATAAAATATTGCGTTATAAACGTGATTCTTTATAGCAGTACAAACGATTTGTTTGCAATAAAATATCTGCACCTTTCAGACAAATGTATTGCCCATTGGTGTACGCTCCATTAAGTTAATAAAACCAACGATATTATGTATCTAGGTACTTTATCTAATTGAGCTCAAAAACGATCTTTACTCTTTTGTTTCTTTTTTTGCCAATCATTTAAAAATATGTCTTGAAAGCAATTTTTATAACGGTAAGTAGTATTAAATGATTATTTATTGAATAATAGCCAGCATCAACAATGCATTCGAAACCTCCGTGTAACCCATGGGAGCCTGATAATTACATTGCGGAATCCTCTTACAGCTCCCACGGGAAATGCTAGGGGATGGTCTTAGTTCTATCAATGGGACCACACGGCAAAGTATTGAATACTAATTTGCAGGAAATTGCCGAAACCACAGCCCCTTGAGTTCGCACACTTAAGTTTCAATCGCTTGCCTGTTAATAAATAAACAGAGTTTACCGCCTATATCTCCGTAGTTACGCAGTTGTTCGGAACTGCTCGTATCAATATTTGATCAGGTATTTGAATTATTCGGATTACTTTGTGAAACACTGTAACTTGTGTGAAAAGTGAAATGGGTATACATAAACTGCGGGGTAATTGCGTACCACACTAACAGTAGGAATAGCTTTCATTTTGACAGTTCAACTACATTCATTTCGTTATTTTACATTGTTTATTATTACATTTTGCGAACAAAATGAAGCAATCCAATGTTAAATACCGAACACCACGGATGGTACTCAGTACTTAAATTTTGATCTTATACATATGTATACCTATAAGGTTGAAGGTCTGAGTAAAACAACCAAACTGTATACTGTTCTATACTTAAGAATATATTTGGTAAAATTCACGAGACCCTATCAAATCGTTGTAACACAACGAGCGAGTTGCGCGTGCTAATTCGACGCCAACGCCATCTAGTCACGTTTTACACAAACTTATGTCAAATACAATGTATTTTGTTGAACTGATGAACGGCTTTTATTATGCATGATCATTAACAATGGATTAGCAATATCCTTCGAAATGATTCACATTATGATTGACAGTGCGTTACGCAATTAGGGTGCTGGTATATTATGTCGTCGGGTATTATCATCCTGGACTTACAGATTGCAGCTCTGCCGTTTGCGGCAAGTCAAAAGATTCTCAAGGGGAAAAGTTCCTGATATTATGTTCATTACGCCTCTTTACATATTCCACTAGGGGAAGCTTAGCGTTATAAGATCTAGTGCATGACATTTATATAAAATAATAATTTAGAGGCTTCTCATGTCTCAGGCTGCGGCTGGTGCAAATTATTCCGCTTGAAAACCCCGCGCGTAGCGAGCGATGCATTTACTTCTCCTTCGGTCGTGACTCATGTTAAGTCATGTTTTACCGACAGTGACGAAATTTCTACAATTAGTGAGCACTCATTTACTTACAAGAGACATCGCTATTGTAACTTCTGTAAACTCCCTTTTAATTGTAAATTAAACGAAGACTATGTTTTCCATGTAGCTTCATGAGTATCTTTTTGGAATGGAGTTCCTTAAAACGCGGCTTGCGGTCAGAATTGACTGGTAGAAACCGTCACGTAAGGGAAAAGCGTTACGACCCCGCCATGCTACTTTCTCTCTCTGTCTTATTCTATTATACACGAGTGTGTGTGCGTGCGAGAATCGCGTAAGGAATTTCGTTCCGAGACCGCACACGTTTTTTTTTTTCTTAACATTATTATATTTTCCGTACCTTGGTAGAACTATTTTTGCAAAAGGTTTCATTAGATAGGCTGTGTCGGTGATGCCCGCTACTTCCTACAATTACTAGAAATTGTATCAAGCTGCAGATATTATTACGTAACGTTCCTAGAACTCCACATATAAAATCAGGTATTTTAATAAGACAACGTCACAACATTCAGTGTCGGTCGCCGTCGTCAATCTGTTACTAAACGAGTCCCCGGAGCCGGGCTCGTAACATTCTCATTCCCTTTGCATTCAGCTTTCATCATTCAGGTAAGTCACATGAGCTTTTTAAAAATCACCTAAAACAATGTGGAAAGTCCATCTGTCACGTAATGGCCGGCGCATTGTTCTCGGGTTAATCCCGGGCCGCGTCGGTGGCTAATCCCGGCGTAATTCCGGCACAGTCCGGGATTCGCGCTTCCCGGTGTCCCGGCGGCGCTCGGCGTCCCGGCGCTCGCTACGCTGTTGCCCCGGTTAATGCTATCCTCGGGATATTAAAATGCTTTTCGCGATTATGCTTTCGAAATATTAATGGAGATTTTTCGCACCAGTTCTCGGTGGAAAGTCATGTTTATGTTACTTTTATGACCTCCGTTTAGTTTATTGCTAAGTACGGCTTCGCTTGGGTGGCACTGTTTATGAATACATGAACATTTCCAGTTTTATAATAACCCAAAATATGTACCTACCTACAGTATACGTATATATAGCTGTAGGTTTACGTAGCTAGTGCCAACTGGAACTGATCGAATTTATGTAATTACACAATGCAACATGGGCCAAGAAACAATTTGAAAGAAAGTTCTGATGCACCATTTTATTCACGCACGCTAACGACCATCGACAGACGACATCGACATTTGACAGGCCTGATGGTCTAGTGGTTAGTGACCCTGACTGCTATGCCGGAGGTCGTGGGTTCGATTCCCACCCAGGACAAATGTTTGTGTGATGAGCACGATCATTTGTTCAGTGTCTGGGTGTAATTTATCTATACTTAGATAATATGTATGTATTTAGAAATATATAAGTATGTTTATCAGTTGTCTAGTACCCATAACACAAGCTCTGCTTAGCTTGGGACTAGATGGCGTTGTGTGATAGTTAAAAAAAAAAAAAAAAATCGACCCACGCTAAATAATATGTAATTATATTACATACATACGTGTCGAATTGATAACCTCCTTTTTAGGGTTCCGTAGTTTTAAGTCTGTAAAAAATAGACATCACGCCTCCATTATCAATTAAAAAATGAATAAAACAAGCAAAACGCACGATAGAAGCAAAGCATCGATTTGCACCAGGCAAACATAAAACGGCAGGAGCTTTAGTGGCCCCCCCCCCGGTGGGTTCCCGCATTGTCGAGGCGGGGGGGGGGCTCAGTAGCCGTGGCTTGGACACCCACGGTGAAGCGAAGTGGAACCCGAGGAGGGGCCGCTCGTCAGGGCTTTTGCCGGTAAGCCGACGACGTAGCGGCCAACAAGTAGGTTGCGGTGCCGCTTGAGCGACATCGCAGCTGAGGCGGGCCGCGATGTCGTATCGGAGGCATCGCGGCTGAGGGTTGGAGGCCGCGGTGGGAGAGGAGTGCCGGTATTGCGGTGCGCCGCTCTCCCTACCTTCCGCGGCCTTGACGGGGTCGCCACCGTCCGATGGCGGACGCGGTGGGGCCGCAGAGGAAGAGGAGTGTTGGTATGACGTTGGCCGCTCTCCCTATCCTCTGCGGCCGAAAATTGGCAGGCGGCGGGGCCAATGACCTGACCCGTCGCAGGGGGACCAAGGGTGCCCAGACCCGGGGTCGTCTGGCGCCCATGTGCTGGTTTGGTCCCTGGGGTGGTCACGGCGTGCTATGTGTTCTGGTGCGCCGGTGATGGGGAATACTCCCCAGAGGAGGGTCCGGTGACGGACAGCCGCGGCGGGTTCACGGATGAGTGCTAACGCGTGCCCGTGTTCCCGCAGTAAGCGGCAGAGGAGGACACCGTGGAGTTTTAGTGGGTTGGAGTCCCACATAACTGCACTATCTCCCCGTGGTAGTGCAGAATGCATGAGCATTTCTCCACGTTAAAAAAAAAAAAAAAAAAAAAAAAAAAAAAAAAAGGAGCTTTAGTGGCACTACCTGGCTCTAGTGGTATAGTGGCTCAAAAACAAACCGTGCGAATGCTCTCAAATGCTCCCTTGTTCGATCCAGCGGGTTTACAATCAACGTCAAAATGCACCTATTAATTTGTTGGCCAATGTCGGACCGCGCAGCGCAAATACAGATTATAATGAAGCTTTCGTACTTTATTAAATATTTCCCTTCGACCAATTTAATTTGGATATTACATGAACTTGGTGAAATGAAATCTGAAACCACAGGCAGAATGAATATGATTTTACAAAGTGCTTTACTGGAAATATGTAACTTGTTAATTTTCTGATATTAAAAAGTTTATGCTGCAGTCGTGAAAATATTGCTTGTAAAGGCACTGGTTCCTTAAAATCAATTAATAAAATTGCTGGTATAAATGAGTAGTGCAAAAATAAATTATTACGATTATTGAAGTATAATTTCTCTTCCTCATCGAGTGTTTATTCTAAAAACCCTTTCAGGAACAGTTCGACAATTTATTGCCTCCCTGAGTAACAAAGATGATCGCCCCGACAGCACTATTATAGCCCGTCCAGTCCAGCTCACCTTAAGTACTCTGTCAGGTAAGCTATTACCTACCGAGTTCCGACACTATACAAACGGAGCCTTTAGAAGCTGCAAAATATGATCTTAGTTCATATTTTATGGCAAGTCTAGTTTATTTAAGGTATACCAAACGGGATAGGTAACAACAACCTGGGATAAAACATGGGTTTGTTTAAAGAGATAACAGCATGAGTAACTGACGGCTATCCGTAAAGGGAAGTGACAACAAACGTAACACGGAGCAGTCGCATACAAAGAGCTAAGAATCGGGACAGAGGTCATACGATGACAAGAGATAGCAAGCCAAAACAGCAGCATGGAATCACCTAAATGGTTTAGTGCCTTAGCAAGCATGTTAATAAAGTAGCTACTAAGAAATAAAGAACTGTAAGTACAACATGGAAATCCTGTTAAAAAATCATAAAAATAATTATAGTCCTGGAGGCGCCGGGTATCGATCCCGGTACCTCTCGCATGCTAAGCGAGCGCTCTACCATCTGAGCTACGCCCCCTGTTGACAACTACCACCAATTTACCGTTGTATATTGTCCAACGCACACAGTATATGTATAATGCCGAAGGTGATATAAACCAGACCACGACGTGACATTTCGTCACACGATAAATATTCGTCGCACGCGCACGTGCCTTTCACTTTAGAAGTTAGTACAACCAAGCAACTTAAAACAATGAAGTCAGTGCTCGATTCATGTAGTTTCGACTACACTTGGGAGCAAATAAATCGAGCCACTTGCTTTTTTTTGCACGTATAATGGTTAATATTTTTGGTTCTATGGAACGTATCAAATCGAAACATATATCGCCTAAGAGCTTATTTAATAATCTTTACAATGAGGGTAAATTTTTGAATGATAACCTTATTTAGTGATAAATTATTGGCTCTGAAAGAAAAACGGTAATTTTGATAGAAAATTGTAGGATTAAAACAGTCCAGAAAATCTATCGAAATCAGGGCAAGGGGGGGTAATACAAGATATTAAGAATAAGTTTATACCATAATTTTGTTTTTAATTGTTTTTTTCTGGACTGACAATTTTCTATCAAAATTACCGTTTTTCTTTCAGAGCCAATAATTTATCATTAAATAAGGTTATCATTCAATAATTTACCCTCATTGTAAAGATTATTAAATAAGCTCTTAGGCGATATATGTTTCGATTTGATACGTTCCATAATACCAAAAATAATAACCATTATACGTGAAAAAAGGAAGTGGCTCGATTTATTTGCTCCCAAGTGTATATTGAAAGATGGGTGGTGACCTGCTAACATTGTCACAACATGATAATATCTAGTCAATCAAGGAAGGAATGTAGCACACGCCTCTTTTAATCTTCAAAATAAACTTTTCAACCTTGAAGCAAGGATAAATATTGATTCTAGCTGACTACTAGTCGATTATCTTCTCTGCGACATGATAAATGCTAACTCTTAACAATCATGGTTTCCTGGCACAGATTCACCATTTACTTACATTTTAAACTAGGAAGGGCTCGACGACCGTTAAAATAATCTAATCAGGGTGAGGTTTCCTTCATGTTCTATCCAAGTTTAGGTTGTTTATGGCCTGGGTAAGTGATTGCAAACGCCACCAATAAAGATGAATAGGTCCTTAGGGTAGCCCACTACCCCAAAAGGTCATTGTACAGCGGTGTAAATTATGAGGAAGACTTGTCTAAAACGAAATTGTTCCCTTTAGGGGGTTTACTGATGATATATTCCATATTCTTAGGTACATGATTTTAATAAACAAAAATTATTCAGATTACTAAAAATCTGTTGGAGGCATCGATCCCGGTACCTCTCGCATGCTAAGCGAGCGTTCTGCCATCTGAACTACGCCCCCTGATACAGTCACTTATAAAAAACCATTCGTACGTTGCAATTCAAGTGCTTGATGAAATTTGACGTCATAACAGACGTGTTGCAAAAATATGTTTTTTTTTCTGCGTTTATTAATATATATATAGAGGCACTCCGTTTAGATTAGATTATTGCTACTGCTGTTTGTCTCTTTCCGAAGCTTTCCAACGTCTTATTAAAAATGTATAAACAAAAGTCTTGCCTTAGTACCGTTGCGCTCCCCGCCTTCACAGGTTACGAACATCTGTCAGCTGTCATATTTAGGGCAATAAAACCCTATGGGATTATGATACCCTAGTATCCCTGAGAACGTTATTCAACCCCTTTTAAGTTTCAGTGAAAGTAAAACGTAAACAGGTTTTTGTTATCAGATTATCAATTTTTTCACAATTGATTTTTGCTGGGACGTGAACCTGCTTTCTTGACAAAAAAAGTTAAAACCGTCATAATACAGGGTGAAATTGAAAACGTGCGACAAATTTAAATGGGAGATAACCTGAAATTGCGAAAAAAAAAATCAGCTGTTCCCTACATTTTTGTTCGTAGGTATAACTCGTCAAAATTTAGGGAAGAGCTGATTTTTTTTTTTGCGATTTCAGATTTGGTCCCGTAATAAAAGTTGTTCATAATGATGAGTACAATCTCCCATTTCGATTTGTCGCATGTTTTCGATTTCAACCTGTGTAAGTTGCTCCTCTTTTGTGCAGGGGTTGGACTACATAAAATATCACCGGTACTTCCCGTGATATTTTATGTAGCCATCAATCAACGCGTGCCATTGATAGCCCTATGGAGAATGTGAAATCCTGGTATCTATGAAACACTGTTGGAACCGTGGTTGGAACCCTTCACCCCGTAGGTACTTTACATCCCCAACTGAAAGCTAAAAGAATGCCGATAGATATCCTGATTTGCTCTGATATCCCAGTTGCGTTGAGAATAAGAAGATTGACAAAATTAAAAAAAAAAAATAACCGTCATCTACTTGGTCAGGAACATAATTAAGGTCTTTAGAAAAAAAAAACTTTACATCAGAACTTCAACCCGATTGTGTTCTCCTGCCACGCGTGAGAATTTAAGAAGCTCCATGAGATTTTATTGTGCGCGCGCGCAGCCATAGCAGTATACAAATAAAATCCCAGGGGGCTTCTCCCCTAGTTCGCGTGGGTGTGGTACAACATTACTTAACGCGTGCCATTGGACTCCTATGGGGCTGTGCAGCCCTGGTATCTATGGGAAACTATTGCAACCCTTATTACCCCATATGTATTTTACATCCCCAATTTAAAGTCAAATTAATGCCAACATACATCCTGATTTGTTCTGAAGTCCCAGTTGAGATGGGAATAGTAAGATTGCTAATATTTCTTAAGATGAAAATATATTATCTTCTAACCCCCTTATTCATAAAACTTATCAAACCTATTTTAGTAAAAATGGGGTTTGTCTCTTTCTTACACACAGAAATGTCAACGTGACAGATAAAGACAAACGTTCTATAAACCTATTTTAGCTAAAATAGGATTATGAATAAGGGAGTAAGAATTTAACCGTCATCTACGTGTCAAAAAAAAAAATACTTGAGAACTTCAACTGGGTTGTGTGCTCCTGGTACGCGTGAGAATTTAAGAAGCTCCCTGAGATTTTACGCTTAGGGGGTGCGTGCGCACGGACCGAAAGAACACGTGCATAAGCGTAAGCTTTCTAAGCCTTTTGTTTTTTTTTATGTTAACGTACGAAGAAATTATACACTCAGGTTGTCGATGCACATATTGCCAAGCGATGGAAACTAGATAACATACTTTACTCAACCCCATTTCATCACAGACTATGTAATAAACTATTGGAAAATGGGCTTCATGCCCACTGCGGGTTTTCACAAACTTTTCAACATCAGAGATGTGAAAATATACAATTTCAAGCGCCTTCCGCATCAAGTCCTGGTAACAGCCAGACATTGCACCTGCAGCGATGTACGGCGCGTTAAATTAAAAGTTTTCCACCAAAATTTTTCCGGCACCGAGTTGTGAAACATTTTTTATTTGACGTGAAGGCAAAGAACTCTTTATTTTTTATAAAACTTTCTAAAGTATTTAGGAATCTGTTTAATTTAGCGTTATATTTGGGCAATCCTTATTTTTAAAGGGAAGCTGCAGAGTTTGGTATACTTTTAACTTATTCATGTTTGGCCAATTTTTTTATGACATTCCTTGTCTTTGTTGGGCTTCCGTCAGCATGTGCCATCAAAACAGCCCTTATGGACTTATGGTGCCTTGGTATCTGTGAGAAACTATTTAAAAGCTGGATAAAAAGCAAACTGCACACCAAAGTAACGTTTAAAATTTGCCCTAAAATCAATTCCGGACGACTTCTTGATTCCTTATGAGACTCTAGTTTTCTTGGGAATTGCAACATCGAACAGATTTGTTACATCCCACTTTATTTTCTAAAGGTTTATATTACAAAAAAGCCGTCCTTTATATTCGAAGAGCGTTCTCAACAATCCCTCAGGTCCTTACAAATATTTTTAAACGTCTACCTGAGGGGTTATGATTTCCTGGTACGCGTGAGAAATAAACACACCCCGTGTGATTTAAAGCTTGAGGGAGAGATGTCAGCTTCCCCTTTACTTTGTTTAAAAGATGATAAATTGTGAATGAATCGCACAGATAAGTACATAAAACAGAGAGGGATGTTTAAAATCCCCTAGACTACAGAAATTATTCAAAATTACATTCCTCATGGGCTCTTTCAGTCTGGTAAAAACAAATAAAGTGAACCTAAAATAAATCATTGGAGGCGCCGGGTATCGATCCCGGTACCTCTCGCATGCTAAGCGAGCGCTCTACCATCTGAGCTACGCCCCCTGATATAAACTTAAGTGAATATTACGTTCTTAAAGTCCACTGCACGCAATGCTTCAAGCTATTAAAACTAGATCAAGACCACACTGACTAATACTTTCACGCACATTTTAGACGACGCGTAACGCATAATATGTTCTCCATTAAGACGTAGACGAGTTTAGGGTACTTAAATCAGTCCAATTACGAATCTAATCTAATTTTCTCTTCTTAACTCGATTTTATAGTACCTTATCCACAGGTCTATAGAATTTCCAATGACGGGGGACGACTCCACCCTGTTTTAGAAACAATAATCATATGTTTATACTGAAGTCCATTCGGAATCCTGTACGTATTTGCGTCCCTTTGATAGAGTGGACGGTCTTTTAAATTATTTCTACTCTAATGTTTTAAGCAGCTTTAACACTATGAATGCAATTCGTAACATTATTTTTTGTCGGTAAGTGTGGAAATGACCTGAATTTCGCGCTCTTCACAGAATTTCTTCGAACACCACCCAAGAGCAGCCGCTGCACCTGCAACTACTTCTAAGTGGTTTGATAGTTGCGTTTAATTAAAACTTCCCTATACGTTTACCATTTCTGGATACAGGTATTTACTTATTGGGGGAACAAACGTTAATTATTTACTGTTGTCGAGTTTCTTAGAAGTGCTATGTATGAAACTAATTCGGAGGCAATCCTGTTTCTTCTTTTCGTAGACATTTTTTTTAACAATACATTAAATTGATTGTTATTGGCAGTTTTTATTGTTTTACTTTAAATTACAAATGGAACCATTTTTATCGAAAATTAACTACTCGTTTGTGTGACTTTGTCCAACAAGCTGAAACCTAGATAGCTTTCGTCTATCAAATCGTCTGTTTTAGTAGGTCGGAGTTTCAAAGTGTTTTTCAAAAAGAACTTGTTAGTTTCCTAAACAATAATCCAATAGTTTTAATTTATGTTTTATGTTACACCTAAAGATCAACAGATTCCTAACGTGATTCCCAAGAATCACTGAAAAGGCTTTTTTAGTGTTCAAAATGTATGTAAATGGTAATGGTTAGCTAAAAAGTTCGCAATGAAGTAAAGTAGCCTGTGCTTTCGAAGCTAAATACACAGGAGGCGAAAATGTTATAAAAAAAATCTTATTGGAGGCGCCGGGTATCGATCCCGGTACCTCTCGCATGCTAAGCGAGCGCTCTACCATCTGAGCTACGCCCCCTGATAGAAATCGAATCGAAAATCACGCTCAGATAGTCCAGTGCAACGTTACGTATTGCTCATGGCAACATTAATTGCGTATTATACGTGCGATTTGTTTCTTTAGCCAGAGCCTGATTGGCTAGCGCTGTGATTACGAACTTTACCGTCCAATTAGAAGTAGTTCAGTGTTCTGCAGTGGCCAGCACATTAAGCTCCATAGATTCGTTCCCTTCTAGTATTTCAACTGAAGAATAACATAGTAGTTTATTTCTTCTTTCATAGTCGGTATTTCTATTTTATTACATTTATTTATTTTAAAATATATCGGTTATTTTATTATAATACCAAAAACACTGTTTCTCAGATATTACCTGCAAAAATATGAAAAATACAGAGACTACAAAAATATTCGTACTCGAATTTCTTGTTATCAAATATTCTATTCAGAATCTACAAGTTCCTTGTGTTTTTTCAAGAGAAACTTGTAGAGAAACTATGTTCAAGTTGGGTAAACTAAACTTCGGTCGAATGATTTCAAATGTAACACGCAAAGATGAACGGCTCCCAGGAGTTTGTGGACTAAGTTAATATGGTGTGAATGTAAACTTACGTACTTATAAAGGAACTTTACACTTACCTAATTGGCATGTCAAATGTTCAATACATAAAATATATTGTATTGAACATTTATGGCTATCGCAGTCGACGCCGGAAAAACCCGCTCCTGGTTTTTCCGAAAATAGAAAATAATAAAACAAAACTTAGCCTAAAGGCGTATAAGTTAGCTGAAAAGTCGAATGGTATCCCGTCATTTATAATAAGTCATACGAATAAATTAAAAGTTGTTTTAGCCCCATGTTAGTAAGCATCGAAGGTCTAAAAACTTGTTTTAGTCCCAAGTTAGTAGACCATCGATGTTTACCTTTGGTTTTCACAGCTGTTCAATATCCAATCAAGTGAAACTAAACTATAGGAATTCACCTAAATGAACCAACCTTCTAGGAAAAGGAAACTTCTGTCTAGTTTCAAAAGCAAATAATAATTAAGTTTACAATGAGAAAATATACCTGTTTCAAAAAGATTCTCATTGGAGGCGCCGGGTATCGATCCCGGTACCTCTCGCATGCTAAGCGAGCGCTCTACCATCTGAGCTACGCCCCCTGTTGAAGAAATAAACGAATATCATGTCTAAATTGTCCACTGCGAGGTATTACGTATGACACGAGGTAAAATTAAGAGCATTGCTTCATTGCCACCGACCACATTACCAACATTGGATTCTCGCAAAGGAGATGTTACACCACCCCTTTGTTATAGCCCTAATTAAAACGTTTGATGTTACCAGGGACTATTATTTTCTTAAGAAAAAAATATAAATCATCAAAAAGATTTTTCAAAAGAATTCCAATTGGAGGCGCCGGGTATCGATCCCGGTACCTCTCGCATGCTAAGCGAGCGCTCTACCATCTGAGCTACGCCCCCTGATGCTATAGACTGCAAATAATCCACTATATTCGGATCAGATAGTAAATAGCCTTGTTTTAATGTAAGGACATTGCAAGCAATTTGGAACATGAATGCTATAACTTTCACTCGGCAATAAGGCACGTTTTAGGTTGCCCACACAAATCTGGTATCTCACGTACTATAAATTACTATGATATGCCACCGGTATTAAATCGGGTTGTAAAACACTACACAATCTTAGTAATAAATATTTTAGTTAAGATCAATGAATAATGATGTATGTACGCCGAGCTGATTGTTATATCATACGTTCGTTATTAATATCGACAAGGAATTAATTGACTCAAGAAAATTATGAAGCAAAGTAATGGAAGGTGCCATAATTATGCACCATATGCTGGCACAGAAATGCCTGTGTACTATACACCTCATATAGGGTGGCTGGACAATTCGAATTTAAATTAAGATTATTTTTAGTACAAATGAAAATTACCAGATATATTTCCATATAATAAAGGCTTGGCAACTTTGTACGAAAGTAACATCCGCCAGATCTGCCCCCTTTTACTAATTTCAAATGCGATCACTTTTCACCATGGTGTTTTTCACGAAATTTTCGCATTTTTTATTAAGTGTTCCAGTAACAGAGTCACAAAAATATTCGGGTTTTTAGTGATCAAAATTGACCACGACACGACTCTTTAGATAACCCCGCAGAAAAATGTAAGGACCTGTCGAATCTGGTGAGTTTTGCGGTCAATTAATGTCAACATTTCTGAGAATTTATTGTTTCGGAAACATTCATCTCGAAGTTTCGATTATGTTTTGTGCTTGCGACTGCCAGTAGCAGTAACAGCAGCACCTGCCCTGCAGCCTCTTCAAGGAAGAATGGTGTAACTACTCCACCTAGCCAGACATCTAAAAATAATTTAGGGGTCCTGCGAGGGTCAGCAAAGGTGGCTCTTCTCCACAATAGCGAAAATTATGTTTATATACAAATCCTCTGTGCTTCAAACGAGATTAGTTACTCGTAATGATTTCTTGAAAAAAATGCGTCGTTTTTCAATCCGGTAAGGAACTTTAGGATAAATCACTTTAATGCGGTAGTCATGGTCTTATAAATAGTGTATAACAGCCACATTTTAACTAAATAGTGGATAACAAAAAAAAAAACCGTAAAATTTTGCGCCAAATGAAAATGATGGCCAAAAACTGGTTGTACACATTCGGTTCGACCTTATACAAACAATATCTTTCATGGCAAGAAAATGTGAATAAACACAATGCCTTATAAATTCAATTTCTATACGCGACATAATGGCTGGGCTAATAGTCTAGCGACTAGACATTACTACCAAGTTTAGAGTGGCAAATAGCGAAGAATCAGTCCAGACGTATGCTCATCATCATCATTCAGCCGGAGATATGCCTTCCCCCAAGCATCGCCACATCGACCGGTTCTGTGCTTCCCACATCCAGCGGATTCCCGCGACCTTCACAAGGTCTTCGTCGGTCTATCTTCTCCGACACATTCCAGAACTTTTCAGCCCTACTGGCAATTCTTCGGGCTTATGGGTTACCTCGATTCTCTTGCGAATTTCGTCATCGACAAATCCCACCGTTTCTTAAAACAGACAAGCTGGTTGTTTGTGTCTTCTAAATCTACCAACCCTACAGATGAGAAAATATACTTCTTCGTAGTGGTGACCGGTGACAAGTAATTACATTAAACCGGGGTGTTCTTGTTCTTATATTCTTCTTTAGATCTTTATTACTTTTACTTGGTGAAATCTCGACAGCCTCGTGTTGTAATTGTAAGTAAAGTAGGCACTGTTCGGCCGTGATGAAATTGTAAAACACGTTCCACCACTGATTACGTAGCATTAAAAATCCAAAGAATTATTTCAATACGAATGCTATCAGGGGGCGTAGCTCAGATGGTAGAGCGCTCGCTTAGCATGCGAGAGGTACCGGGATCGATACCCGGCGCCTCCAATGTTTTAAACACGCATATTTTGAGAAATTTCCATTTAAATAAGTAGTGAGTCTAATTAGAATATTTTTCCATATTTAAATACTTGTTGCTATTATTGTATAGTTTCTACTCTTATAAGTTTTGTGATGTTTTTGTTTTTTGCAAATGTTAGCTCGCAAATGCAATTCCTTCTACATCTGTAAAAACATGTACTTGTCGCAACCGGTCATTCGTTTGACTATTCGGAACGCCAGCGCCATCTGGCGGCGCTTGACAGAGTCTAGCCTGAGTTCGTGTGGGGTCGACAACAGCGCGAGAGAACGATTGGAGCCCTCTTGGACATCGGACATAAAACGAACAACATGCGCTCAGAAACTGTCCCGCGTTCCGTATCTGGTTGTATCGTGTACCTATAGTGTGTGATTTGCTAGTGTGATTAAATTGTTCGTGAAATTATAATCTGATTTGAACTGCAAACCGTTTTTCTATTGCGCAATAACCAACACATACCCATAGTTCGCCCACAGTAGTTGAAATATGGCTGATAATAACGAGACAAACATGCCTTCTCCGTTATCAGAAGTGGGATTCGTGTTGGTTTATGCGCAAAATCAGAAAGTAACCGCGCGTTGACATTTGAAAAACAAAGTGCAAATATGCGAACGCTTATTAAATAATCGTGTGGATCTGTTCGAGTTGAACCCAGATTAACCAGATACGGATGCGTGATCGTAGTGCATGTCGTTTTGGGCATAGGCTGTATGCAGAATACGTGACGCGCGTGTATCACCTACCGCCATGTTTGAAAAAAAAAACAAGCGGGTCCCTAACCGGCGCGGCGTTCGAGTTCGTCGTATCCCGTTCCCGTAATTAGAGCACGCGGTAAGACGCATGTGCAAACGTTACAGCACACAGCACGACAGCTGATTTGCGTTTTGCTGAAAATTCACTGCAAGGTGGATAAAGGAGCAGCATCAACGTAGCCATCGTAAATAGCATACCAAGGACGTGGCGTGGAGATACCAGTGACGTGGAGTGACTGAATCGAGCCAAGCAGCACAGCCGTCAGCGAAGCCATTCGCGTGCTGCGAGTGGGAAACCAGGACATATCGCGGTCCGGTGCACGAGTAGTGGCAGCCAAGCAATGCAAGCGTATGGTGGCGCACGTGCTTCAACTGCTGCAAGCAGCAACGGCGAGTTGATGTTTGCGTCGTACAACTACCCCCAGACACGTTAGAAAATACAGGTGAGCTGTACTCGTGTTGTTTTGTTTACGATTCTGGTGCTGAATGCTTGTTAAGAAAGGAGAGGTTAAGTGGCAAACGAGTTAATAACGTTGTTGCGTTGACCGGTATTGGTGTATTCAGCACAGAATAATTCTTATGTAGTGTAACGATTAGCGAGCAATAACTTGAGATTTTATTACGTTTCTACCCGACCCAACATTTACTTGAAAAGTAATATTATGATAGTATGTGATCTACTCGTAAGTTGATACAGTTCCTGACCAATTATTACCAAGGCTTAGAGGAATCTTTTCTTATCGATGATTGTTATTGTTTTTATTTCAATAACAATGTGGTCAGAATTGGCCGAGTGGAACAGGCACTGCTGTTGATTTTTTTCGGTTACAGGTTAACACACAAGAACGTCTGCAAGCAAGATTGCAGTGTCGGACGGCGCTGCACTCTTTGGATCTCCTGTACGAGGAGTCGCTGATCAAGGACGGTGCTGTTCGAGCAGGGAGTTTCGCGACTTCTGCCAGGGAAGCGGTGGCAGCAAGTGGATGTCTGTGCTACTAGACCAGTTGCAGATCTACCTATTGTCTATCGGATCTGGTGAGCAGTTATCATTTTGTTTCGACTCTGGTACTGAGTGCTTTGCTGGTAAACAATAGCAAAAATGGTTACAATGTTAGGTATAGCCCAATCTAGTTTACAATTCATTTTTTTAAATACGCTCACGATAAGTTAAGAATGATGCCAGTAGGTTATGTACCAGTCGAAGTAGATGGTGATCACAGTGGTGATGAGCAAGCCTAGGTAGTGGTAACCACGCGAGTAGGGGTTCTCTATCGGCCGTAGTAAGGTTGTGTGTAGTCACAGGGGTGATGCACATGGATCCATGCGATGGATGTGTGATAGCAATGCGATTGCTGGTCGGCTAAGAGAGCCGTGGCGTTAGAGTGGCTTACTCGGGTGTGGGTTCCCAGGTGTCTAAGGCTATTAGTTGAAAAAGTTCATTGTTAATGTGGATAACGATGGTACATGGCTCTGGTTGATGATTTTAGGTTTGACTAGATAATCGAAGTTTGTTTACATGGCTCTGGTTGATGTTTTTTTTTTGCTATGATTGATTAAAGTTTGATTACATGGCTCTGGTAGAATCAAGTACGCTTATGAGGCTAAGGCACATGCTACGGCACATGCCAAGGGATCAGAGTATTACTGACGAATTTGAGGAAAATCGAGTAATAGTCTTGTTGATGAAACAGAGCAGAGATTAAGTTGTGTGTGTTGTGTGGGGTTTCGTGAGAAACCATGAAGGTCAGGAGTGACCGAGCTATGTGATACTTTGCGGGTATGTTTGTTTACAGATTAACACACGAGGACGTGTGCATCGCAGGATGGCCGTGTCGCAACCGGTCATTCGTTTGACTATTCGGAACGCCAGCGCCATCTGGCGGCGCTTGACAGAGTCTAGCCTGAGTTCGTGTGGGGTCGACAACAGCGCGGGAGAACGATTGGAGCCCTCTTGGACATCGGACATAAAACGAACAACATGCGCTCAGAAACTGTCCCGCGTTCCGTATCTGGTTGTATCGTGTACCTATAGTGTGTGATTTGCTAGTGTGATTAAATTGTTCGTGAAATTATAATCTGATTTGAACTGCAAACCGTTTTTCTATTGCGCAATAACCAACACATACCCATAGTTCGCCCACAGTAGTTGAAATATGGCTGATAATAACGAGACACACATGCCTTCTCCGTTATACTTATATTTTCACAATATGTATATTTGATGACGTATGTATGACTTCATTCCTGGGCCTTTGATAATAAAATTAAAGTCCTATCCATCTGTAGTTCGTATGACAGTCAGGATCCGATCGGGGCCCACAAAAAGCTATACGGGTACATAGACAGACATCTCTCAACCCTGTACGCGAATTGGGACATCATAAGTCAGCAGGATAACACCCACATCTATTTGTGATTGAACAATAAAAAATATTGTTATTTTAAGGACATGCTTGAGGGTTACGGATCAGTTCTCATAGCAACTAGGGCATCAAAGTACGCAAAGGGCAAAATGGAATATGAAATCAAAACAATTTCCCACGATAAGGAGATAGAGATGCAATGATGAGAGAGAGGAGGCGATAAGGATGTGGAGAGATGGAATTCGATTATATTAAAAACACGTGTTGCTAACCAAAACTGGCATATCAGAAGTCACTGTTCTCATAGATACTAGAGTATCATAAGTAGGAAGGAGGGTGCCGCTTCCGACGATTTTTTTGTCTCAAATGGCCAAACTTATACCTGAATTCAAACAAAAAAATTCTTTGCAGGATATTAATTTATTCAGTTTAGCTTAGAAGGAAGGACAACAACGATATTATAGAAAATTATTATTTTTCATTAAGAGCTTTTGGAACAATATGGGAACACTGTTCTCACAGTTACCAGAGCATCATACATCATAGGTTACTTATATGATTATTAACTGCGAACGCGGCTATTTCCCACGAAGAAGCACACTTTCTCACGGCATGTATGGCGATTATTTTTGTTAAACCAACTAAGTAAATCTGAATTAGTTCACACCTAAACTAAGATATCAGAAGAACTCAGAAGGATTCTTACTCAATGCAACGTAACAAAAGTCGGGTAAAGTCAGGAAATGGTAAGAGAATGAATCAAATAAAGGAATCTTTTGATCTTGACAAGGTATAGATCTGTATTCTCACAGTTACTAGAGCGTCATAGTTCACCATGTGATGTAACAATACAAGTTTTTGAAGTGAAACTTCTTTAGGCGCGCTTGACTTGGGGAGTAAACTGGCGAATGCGTTACGAAAACGTGTGATCGCGAGTAGGGAAGGTACGTAAAAAATAGCTGGAAATACCGTGTAAAAACCCGGTCCCGGTCGCATAAATATGCGACCGGGTTTTTACACCAGGTATTTGCTTCCAAGTACGCACACCGGGTACCGACTTAAAATACTTGCAAGACTATTAAGTATCTTATACGGCTACTCGCTCAAATACGTAGGTACTCAACCGCGTTAGTTTTCGCAAATGCGATCATGCTCCTTTTGGAACAATTTCGTATGCAAGTATTTTTTACCGACTTCACAAAAAGGAGGAGGTACTATGTTCGGCTGTTTGTATGTTTTTTTTTTTGTATGTTTGTTCATCGAATACTCCGCCAATTGTCGACGGATTTTCAAAATTCTTTTTTTGTTCCAAAGTAGATAATTTTGAGGTGGTCCCACTGTCACCAAGTTAGGATCTGATGATGGGATCTTAGAGTAATCGAGGGCAACCTTTAAATTTTATAGGCTCACTTATTGTTTTTCGCATATTTTACGAAGTATCTTGTGTATTTGCGTATGGTTGTCACCATCTCAGGTAGCTGGGCTGATGATGGAAGTTACAACTCCTTAACAGTAAGAAGTTACTCGAACAGGCAAGGACTGTTTTAGTCAATTGTTTAGATGTTTGATAGGGCATTTGCCACATTTGGTCTCATGATCATCAAGTCATGACCTGATGCTGCAGTCAGGATAGTCTGCAGAGTACCTAACTCCTCGACAACTAACAGCAGATATATCGTGTTAAAGGCTCATTGAAAAGGGCTCGATGTGTGGATAAACGTACTGTTAATGAGGAACACCGAAGTACATAAAGACCTGATGCTGAAGCCAGGAGCATTAGAAAAAGTACCAACCTTGAAATTACAGCACAGTAGTCGTGTTTGGGCTCATTTTAAACAGTACTAAATTTTAAGTTCAATGCAATGTTGACAAGTCTGGCCTGATGCTGCAGCCAGGATTATCAGCATCTAGTCTAAAAACATCAGGGCAGGATTTGATGATGGGATCCTGGAGAAATCGAAGGAATTCTTCAAATATTATAGGCACACCTATAGCGATTTGGGTATTTTTTATAGTAACTCGTGCATTTGCTCTCGGATTTGGTGATGTGGAACTGATGATGAAGACCACAGATGGCCACCGGAACTACTCAATAATATCTAAGTATTTCACGGGTTGCGATTCGATTACTTTAATATGGTTGCTAAGCAATTTATGCTCGTCACAATGTGAATGGTGATACGGAGCTGATGGTGGATCTGGAGAACTCCTCAACAATTAACTTCCCTGTATCGGGAAAAGCAATATTTTGTTTGTAAAAGGCGATGATCACTAGGCTATTGTAACTTAGATAAATTATAAGCAGACCCACTAAAAAGCGTGAAATAAAAACTTTTTAAGAAAAAAAAAAAAAAACCGACTTTCAAAAAAACACTACAAAGTGAAAAATATCTTTAATTTTGGAAGTCGGTGGCAAAAAACTAAAATAAAGACACCGACTTCCGAAATTAAAGTTATTTTTCACTTTGTAAAGTTTTTTTTAGAAGTCGTTTTTTTTTCTTAAAAATTTTTATTTTTACTTTAATGGTTTGCAAGTATTTATTTGTAAACGCGATTTTGCTCCTTATTTATTCGAAGTCATTGATCAATTTCCTATGCAAATACTTTTTACTTCCAACAGGGCTTTTGTTTGATTACGCGATTGTACTTCTTATTTGTATGAAGTTATGGATCAGTTTTCGATGCAGGTAGAAAATACTTGAAAGTATCTCGAGCCCTGGTTTTAGGCCCTGGTTTCTTAAGGTGGACGTACTTGGAAGCCCTGGTACTCGATTTTGCAAGTACGACCCATTACTAAGGGCTACGGGCGAGGCGAACGGGAGTTGAGTGGGGGATATAAGCAAGAGAAAGCAGTGCGCGCGCACATTTTCTTTCTCTCTTCCTCTCATAGCCAAATAGGTTTGAAGTTTCACTTCAGTCGTGTGGTCATAAGCACACTCGGTTTTTTTATGAACTTCTTACAACGTTCCGTTCGCATTATTTCATTCCCATCAAGAGGCATACTTTCTCACGACTACGATGTAGTAGGGAACAGTTATTTCAAACAAACCAAAAACAAATTGTATGAAGTACTCCATGCAGTTCACACCACAACTACGATATCAAAAGTATACCTATCTATTGTGTCAGAAGTCATCAGTCTCCTTTACACACAAATAAATGAGGCAAAGTGAAAAGTCCGGAATATGGATTAACGTCTTGGCAGAATATGGACCACTTTTCTCACAGTTACCAGAGTCTCATAACTTACAGAGGTTTTACAACCCCACATTTTTGTTTTGACACCTCTCAGCTAAGGTTCCAACGAAATATTTTTTACTGTCATAATATTCATTCATCACTTCCTCACAATAGTAGGTAGGGACATACATACATACCTACAGATCCAATAGTTCACACCTTAACTGGGACATCATAAGAGTGTGCAGGCAGTAACAGGCATATGAAGATGGGTCTAAAAATCGGGACATTAAAGGAACATGGATCGCTGTTCCCACTGTTACCAGGGAATCATAGTTTACTACAATGTGATATTAGGGAACTGCATGGAGCAATAAACATTGTTGTGTGTTACGACTGCAGAACTATACGGAAGTTTAATTGTAGTAGTTGTTCTGATATTAGTTCAGTTAGCGAGGAACACAGTCATGTCATGGACATGACAACACAATGCCTTTGATGCTTAAAATATATTAGTACCTACTCAACTTTACGATTTGTTAAAGCTGTGCCACCAAGTTACTTTTTATAAGATCTTTCTTGGTATTTTGAGACATAAACCAATAAAAATAAGTTTCATAAACCTAGCTGTCATAAAAAATGCTATTATCATCGTTAGCTTAACCGGACATTGTGGGGCTCGATGTAAGAAAACTAGGTCGCGCCTGCCACTACCATTCACTTCGGTAGGCCTAGTCTAATATCTTGGAAGTAAACATGATCTATGCAAGCTGGGTATTGTTATCATAGTCATTATTAATGCTGAAGTTATCAGTAAACTAATCTAAAAGTGTAGATAAGTAACTTTTAATTGAGCTGAATGGTGCTAATCCATGCGTCATGTTCGTCAACGGGCGCCCGTCAGTTGGTACTGGTCATCTCTTTGCTACCATAGCTTATTTTAATTTAATATTTGAATTATTTTTTTTATATCTTTTCATTACGGACGCTTTTAACGTTCTGCATCGTTCTTACATGCATAATTTTAAAAATGAATGATGTAACCAAGACTTTGTAACCATATTATTTTGATTTAAAACAGTGTCCATGGAGTTTCTTACCCGTTCTTCTCCATAGGTAAGTACCTACTACGCTTTGGAATGGGCAACTAGCTTCATCTTTCTGACTGACCGACCCCTTGACAATTCAAAAGTGCATGTAATTGGTTTACTTGAAAAATACTTCGAGTTTGAATTGTTATCAGAATCAGAAGGAATTATTATTTTCCGTGGATTAACTGTACCAAATTCTTAACGAACCAAAAACTTTTGAAAACGGATTTAGGTAGGTGTACCAAACAGAGAGGCTTACCTATACACAACATTACTTTCCTCTAGCCACTTTTAAACGTAACTGTTGTTTTCCATAAGATCATAATCACATTGGGAATTATTTAAGGGGGAGGTTCTGTACAGAACAGTCCCTTATAGCGTTTTAGCGTGGCCTACAAATAAGTCTTTCAGTAAATTCGAAGGATTTCTCGTCCCCTGCTAGGGGATCTGGGGGGGTGGAGGGGGGATTCAGCGGATCAGACCGGAATAACTCGTTTAATTTGTTATAGGTAGACTCTAGGTTCTAAAGGAAAGTTTAGGGTGGGGGAGCTTTCATGACAATGATAACACTTCTTCCTCCTGTTCAGTCGTTGCGTGTTTTGTAGACGAAATGATCGATTCAACACTGATAAGTATAGTAAGGTCTTGGTCAATAAGTCATGTTCGGTGGACTTGCTGACCTTGCATAATAAAACTACTGGCACTTGGTAATATTTACTAATGAGAACGTATTTTTTGTTGTAATTACATCAGGGGGCGTAGCTCAGATGGTAGAGCGCTCGCTTAGCATGCGAGAGGTACCGGGATCGATACCCGGCGCCTCCAATTCTTTTCTTTATTATATTTTACTTCTTTGGATAGGAACATAATTTTGGAGATAATTCAAAGGTAGCCGTAATTTTGCTTAAACAAAGGGATTCAATTTGGGGTATACTAAAATATTATCGGTGACTAAATTCACCAGTGCAATGCAGTTTTCAATTAGTTTTTCATTGTAAAATGATGCTTTTTATGGTCTTAGAAGAGCGGTGGCGGACTGGCCGCCACATGGCGTCTGCAATGTACCGGCGAATGAGGTCACTGAAACGTTATTTAGCAAAGTAAGTTAGTGTGTCTTGCCTGCCCCATCTTTGCCGCTCGAAAGCGTTTTTGACAACGTTAAGTCAAACCGCGCTGACCAAAGACAAGACTTGCCCTCACCTGACAGTTAACTAAGTCACGCAAAATAGTGTTCATACCGAGAAGAGGAGCTCACATACTATTGAATAGCATTTCCATGACAATCAAGTGTCAAAATGAACTGCCATCGCTTTCATGATAACCATCACTGCGGCCGTTAGTAATACCGTAGTATTTTAAAGAGAAATTACGTCGGATGAAGTTTCAGGAAAAAAAATCTCAAGGGAGTCTCATTATTCCCAAGGAGAATAGGGTATCAGAAGTTACAAGGGATCAAGGTATCACGTGCATGGGGTATAATGTGAACCTGTACGAAAAATCCTTTGAACTCGGTTTCAAAAGGGTTGAGATAGATTTTTAATAGGGCGACAGTGCCCATGGAGTCATAGGACTTCGACTTTTGCTTCTTGAGCTTCTACATTGGAATGTGGAAGACTGTCGCGCATTGCGAGACTCGAAATCAGAGGAAATTTAAGAAACAGCAGTGGTTGGGTTCTAGATATCCATACAATAAAGTAGATAGTGTATGGTTGATACAAAAATCATGGCAGGTGTAGAAAAACAACTAATATTTTATGCTCCATCCAGTATTGGATTCTAGTTTACATATCCACCCAGATGGCCCTGCAATGGTTGCAAGCCTGCAATGTAATGCCCATATGTGTTGATGACATGATATTCATTACACCTAATAACTACTTAAATCATAATTTATCACAGTAACTAGTTAGCGTACCTAATACGCAAATGTCTGCATCACCCTAATACACACTCATTTCAAGCTCGGGACACATTGACCCCGTTTGCATGTAAAGGTAACATGGAAAATAAAGAACGAGCGAAATGAAGGGAGAGTGGTACTAGGTGAGCATAGGAATACAATAGGTGGCGTGCACTGAACAGAGTACGTGGAAAAGATGTGTCCCTTTCATACGTGTTTTGCAAACTTATGACCTGCGCTCTTGAGGGCATTGTGGCATGCTTCATATAGAATATTATGCTGAAAATGAAAATTTAAAATTGATCTGAACTTAGAAAAGGTTTAGTTGTAGTACGACGGGCTGGTTGTCCGCAACTCTACGTCCAAGTACGTATTTTGCTTACGGTTGAAAGGGTTTAAGTCAAGTCCAGTCTAATTTATGCTTTTAGAGAATAATTAGTATTTAATCTTCTTAAAGTTACTTCTACAATAAAGCACCGAGACATATTTTTTAATTCCAAAAATCAGTTGAACACGAGTTCTTTTTTATTTAGATATGAACTCTTTAATCATTGTAAAAGTCTAAAGTATGCATAAAAATAACTGCATGAAAGAAAACATTATTAAATAAGCTTAAAAGATGGGATAACAAATAAGACGCCATATTAAAAATACAAGAATAGCCGGCTGCGTATCCGAGGAGCACTTTAACTACGTATGAGGGTCTGATATTATTCGACACGAGTCGTTCAAGAGTTTACCATAACGGATGTTGTTGAGAATAACGAGTTTTTTACACAAGGGGAAAAATTCATAAGGAAAAATATAAGTCGACGATCAAATTATTTCTGATTTTTCACTACGTTTAACCTTGTGATTTTTTAAACGCAAAATAAAATATAAATTACCACTTTAAACGATTTTTAAAAAGCACATGTTTCCAACGAGATTTGGTCCTTTTTTATATTTTCAATGATTGTGATTGTGATGCCCGTAGAAGACGTACTTTTCTGAAATTATTCTTATAATTTCTTGGCATACCAAGGCATTAGCATGCCACAAGAGGTGTTCAAACATCGCAAGAACTTATTCCGTCCCTTTCTTTTTTATTACTCAATAACAACAGGTGCCGCAGCAGTCGCAACTTATACCAGAAGGGCATGAAAATAGAACAGCAGGACACATACTAGGGACGACAATTTTGTTGAGATGTTTATCATAATAAAAAGGGTATGAAGCAATGGAGGGTTAGAATTAATTAAGTGGAATGGGCGGAGTCAAGGACTTTTTCAATAGAGGCCCTTTTTAAACCGGCACCAGTTGTGAACTATGCTATTTAACATCTCACCTTTACTAGGGTAACATAATAGTAGAGAATGTAAGGGGAGTTACATACCAGCGACAACTGTCTCAGCTCGGGGTAGCCTCTGCAGGACATGGTGTATGAGGCCGACGTCGGTACAGGCTTGAAGGTTTCGCACACTCTTGCGCAGAATTGCGATAAACACAGACCATATTTCCGCCTGCAACAATTATAATTTATCAATAATAAAATTGCATAATAGACACACACAAAAAGAAAATTTTTTTATACCCGTTGAACAGAGTTGTTAGTTGTATTGAGTCACTTTTCACCCATAAATAGAAAAAAAAAAAACGATACAAAATATAACATGAAAATAAAGTGGATGATTTTAGAAACAATCCGGGGGAGTTAAAAAGTTTGAGTAAGCCAACAGAAGCTGGCTAGCGTATTAAAGCATAATCCACTTGCCGCGTTTATTCGTCCATACTAACGGCGCGCATCAAGGCAGAAATTTTCAATTTCAAAGCTTTCTGTTTAATAGAGCCTGCAGTGTAACGACGCAGCGACGGCATGCGAAATATTTTTAATGAAATTCTTTTCTGTTTGTGCTCTCGCGGTACTGCAGGGCTGGTAATTTTAATTTTACACAACACTATGTGCGCCCGGCTTAATTTGCTCTAATTTACGCTAATGTAACAGGGATGTTGAGTTGCACGGCTGGGGAAGCACGAAAACATTAGCCGGACCTTTGTTATTTCAGTTAATGTTTAAATTAACCGTTCCCTTTTTACTTTCATTAGCAACCACAAATAAAATTCAAATAAGCCATTTGATGAAAATGAATTAATTAAAGTTAGTGTAAATTAATTTTCACTAAAACAATGGAATGGATTAATTAAAAAACCTTGTTCACACGCGCTGTAAAAGGGTTGCGTTTAATTCCCATCGGTACTAGGGCAGCATGAATACGTGAGCGGTGTAGAGCATTCCAAGGTGTCCACAAATTCACACAAGCATAATTTTGTTCCCAGATGTATCAGCGCAACATGAGCGCGGTGGAGGTCGCTACTCACATGATGTTGTATTTTTTGTTATTTTCAATTGGATCTGATACTTTGTGTATTATTAATAGTGAGTTGATTGCAATTGGAGAGTAGTTTTATTTTATCTTATGAGTTATTCTTTCAAATAATTGTGTAACTTTTTCTGAGTTATAAAATTACAGGATATCCTATGTGTACAGAGGTACTACTTATACCTCTACTTTTTGCCTTGTATTGACCCAGGGCAAGACAAACTAGAGAAATGTAAAAACATTACCATCTTTGTGAGATAGATTGAAAACAACAGGATATCTGCTTTCAAAAACATCCGACTTCGATAACATCCATTCATTAGATAAAAAAAAAGAAGTTGGTCAAGTGAGCAAATGCTTGTTGGAATACTTCGATTACTTCGGATAATAAATAGTTCTTTTGATCATTATTATGTTCACGTGCATATTTCATATTGTTAAATTCTTCCTCTTGCATGCGAGAACAAAACAAGCCCAACATTGGGGGTACCGGGGCAGCAGAGAGCGTAGTGTACGTGCATTACAAAAGCCCCTCGGAGCTAACGAGACTGCTTGTAATTATATTAGGACATTCTTCGGCCGTTAGTAGAACAATCTCAGTAAAATTACAAGTTCAGGGAGAATTCTCGCAATTCACTGTGCGAAGCGGGGAGGGTATTTTTATTTCTGCAATTCCTTAGGCCGGCCACTTCATTATTTTGATTTCGACCCTGATTATGCATAATTAAGAGGAATATGAATTCATTTAATGAACCCGCTTCCATTTTGTGAATGGTTTTTCTTTTGGCTGTTGTAATTGTTTTGATTCGAGAATTACAGTAGGTAATAGACCATTTAGGTATATTTTTTATTTAGTCTGTTTTAGGGTTTCGTAGCCAAATAGGAAGGCTTATCGTTTTTCCATGACCGTCTGTCCGGATGACACACAGCCATTTTAGTCGGAGACTATTGGCACTGTATCGATGAACATTGGAAAGAAGGTGTATAACGAAAGAAGGAAATTACGAAAGAACATTCGGGGCCGGGGTGTAGTAAACGAGGGATGAAATCAAATAATTCAATGCGCATGAGATGGTAATATTTTTTTTGTGAGATATGGGATGTTTTTCAGTTTCTTACAGAATTACTATGAAATATAAACTTATTATTGCTGTCGATAAAATCAATGTGCAAGCAACCCATGTGAACCCTTCACTGTGCGTGGTCGACACGCACTTGACATGTCCTCAGTCTAATGGACCTTCCGCATACCTACTGAAGAATTAGGTTCATAGGTAAAAAAAAATCAAGGTCTCATTCAAAAGGCGCACATGGTAGTGCCAGTTTGCAGGTGGTTTGCCTGACATGTTTGCAAGACATAAGAAAATTCATTCATAAATAAAATATTCAAACTGCCGACAAACTCGTAACTCGTAACTTCGCAAATGCAAACATACTGTTTCGAAATTAATAAAGCATTTGTATTTGATACAAACATTTGTAAAGGAAAACAAAGTTTCCTTAGAACATGTCGCACAATAATGAACCGTCTCGTCAGACGAACAAACTTTTCACTCACTTAACGCGCGCGGCAAACTCCATACAATGAATACGTGCGGGGTGAATGTGGCTGTGTGTAATGATATCCGTAGCCTTACTTCATTATCAGAAGAAACTCGCTACACGCCTCATCAACGTCTCGCGTCTCATGTTTGCCGAGTAACGAAAGAACTTAACAAGGAAAGAAGCAAGGAATCTTCATATTGTGCGAAAACATTCTACATGATGTGAAAATGCGAAAATTCATTAATTATACTTTACATGAATAATTTGCGTTATTACGTTTTTCAAAAGCAACTAATAACGAATATTGCTTGAAAAACATAAAAGCTATTAATTTCCCACCATGACTGCCACAAAAAGTCTAATAACAAGGCTAATAAAATCGTTGTGGAGCGCAAGTGTTGCCTAAAAACCATCGTCTGAGGGCTGCCACCGCCGGTGGTCCCCCACACGTCCATAAAGAAAAACTTCTCATAAGATGACTCGGCGGATTCCCGCCACTCAGGCGCGGCGCGTCGTCCATCACGGCGTGAGTGGCAGGCGCGCTCTGAGATCCTGGTAGTGTGAGCTGCGTATACAAGTGATGTATCACTTCATTAGACTGTGTGTTGAAAACACACTCCTCAGTCTCCCTAAAAGCCTGGTGAAGAGAGCAGAGGGACGGAGGATTTAAATACAAACAATGGGATCGTTTGGCACAAACATGATCTTTTGTTATTTTCATTTCTTCCATTAAGATCCTATACACAATCCCTTTTCTTATTTATTTCATAGGATTAGGAATGGCAGCGGCGTGAGCGCCAATGGTTTTGTTTGTGTTGTTTGTGGTTCATTCCAAGCTTCGAGCCAAAAGCAAACCAATTGTAGAGCTGCTGCCATTTCTTTAAGTTCTACAACATACACAGCGTTGTTAAAAGTTCGAGTCCTTGTTTTTCTGAATGTGACTGTCGAGGTAGACTGCAAGTAGATAAGGCTACAAAAAGCAACAGACACCATAAATTGTATTAGCAAAATGAATTCATCGAAAAACATCAGAACTTGTAAACGTCCTAAAACCGCAAAACGTGCAGTAAGAACATTTATTCATAAAATAATATTTACCACGATTTCCAGATCAGATAATATTTCAAATACTCATAAAACAACTTCCTGTGCATAACAATATGGTACAGAATATTATTATTATTTCCAATCGTAAACAGAATATTCTCTTCTGTAGATACAATCGTATTGGATTGCATTCAAAAGGAAATCTACTGAGGGAGATAAAGACACAAAACGAGTTTACTTTTTTTGGTCCGAGACTTCCGTGAGCACCAAACGATTTTAGGAAAATATTCAGTAACAGCTTTCTTTTGTGGAGGATTTTGAATATAACAAGCAGAAATATGTCAATCAGCGGGTTGACAAGCGGCAGACTGGCGGTTAGAAGTCCTGGGATCAAGATCACCTTTGTCCTTTTGCTTCCTGGTGTAGTAAAACCATAATAAGCAAAGACAAAGAAAAGTGTTAACAGAATACAAGTAATGGTAATCAAACAATCCATACTACAGTAACAAGAAATTAAATCCAAAAGGCCACTACAAAGTTTTACAAGTTTCGGCGATTCGGATGTCTTGCGCAATTGCCTAAGTGGTATTATTACCTACAGTTCCATTAAGAAACAGAGTCGCAGTGCGCATTACTATATAATTAACCTATATACTGGGCCAGGCTTACAGAGAGGAATCAGGTAAATTACTGCATTGTTTACTGCTTAAATACTTTGAATAAACACGACTGGTCAGGACACTCGGGAGTTGCAGGGAATGGCACTGTAAGAACTAGAGCAAATTGTCTTTCGCAGCTCTAAGTTATGCCAAGTTATGCCACTTCAATAAAGTTGGAATGATTCTTTATTTCTAAGGACTGTAGACAAACCAAAGAAAAGTGGATGGATTGTCTTAAAGACGACGGGGTTAGAAAGGATGTAAGGTCTTAGATGTCAGCCAATACGAGCTGCGCCGACGCATACATTTTAGTAGGATGCTGATGATGTTACTCATACAGAAACAGAACTCAACAAACTTAACTAATATAGACACCACGAATTAATTGAACCTATCAAAACGTTAACGTAAATGACTTTTCAGTTTGGCACACACCAATCGGTATTACCAGGAGTTTATGTTGCATAAGCAGGCCTCGAACACAGCACGCGGCGCTGATCCATATTTATGCGATCCAATACACGATATCAGTTGCGGTGGCCAACTGCTAGTACACCAAACTAGCCTTTGTCAGTTTGGCATTGTTACATCATACAAATCATAATTTTCTACAGACCTATTTAGATAGGTCCACCGCCAAAAGATATCAAATAATTATTGGAAACAAAAGAATTCAATTACAATTAAATATTGATAAAAAAAAGTATATCTTGTTTCCGCCCGGGATCGAACCGGGGGCCTTGTGCGTGTGAAGCACACGTGATAACCGCTACACTACGGAAACTTGAAGTCAAGTGGCAAAATACCCAGTCACTTTGAATTAATCTAGAGCAACTATAAGACAGTTAATAAGCTATCGTAACTAGATAACCAGTTTAATTAATGTAGAGCAACTTTCACTGCGATCACGACCTTGAAGTTTGGACAATATTAACTTCAAAAAGATTTAATGGCATTGAAGTGTACGAGGAATACCTTGTTTGTAGACGTTTTTGATATTTTGATTTCAATTCACTTATGAAGTTTTGTCTTTGAAATAATAATTATGACTTACGAACTGAAATAATACACTCCCGGACTCCTAAATCGAGCCAACGTGCATTTCTATGTGTATAGGCCTAAAACACCAAAATAATGATAAGTCAGATGAGCTGAAAACTGTCATCTTAGAAGCATGGAAGGACATTCCACAGCACGTCATAGTTGTACTTTTAATTCCATGCCGAGCTGCATGTCTGCTATCGGAAATGCTCTTGGAGGTAACAAAAGTTTCTATAGTACTAAATACACGTTTTCTCTACGTCAACGATAGTTTTCTTCAAAAATTCCATGTTGTTTTTTCTCCTAAGAATTGCGAAAAGACGACATATTGCAATTAAACTGTTTTTTTTTTATATTCCGTTTTCAAATTTGGAACAATGAAAAACGGAATAGATAGTGAGTGGCTTCAAAACCACAGTTTTTTTTCTTTGTAGTACCATTATTTAAAAAGAGAATTCAGGGTGGCTCGGTTCTGGTGTGTGTGGGAGTGTATAAACCCTATTACAAATAATGATATAGTCTAATTTCGTGTTTGTTTCAGAACGGGACTACCTGTTGATGTTACAGAAAGTGAAATAAAATTTAACAGTGTCTGGTAACCGTCGAAGTACGTAATATTGTTACTTAAGGAGAACGCCAGCTTTGCAAAGCATGGCGCTAAGGGCCTCTTTTCTGGGGTTTCAGTCAACTACTGCGGCGAAGCTCAAAAGGTGACGGAGTTTAAGTGTAAACCCGAGGTTCTAACATGCTGTATCTTTTAATTAATTAGGACGAATTTTACCAGTAAAACTGAACGTGATCACCCCAACTGAACCGCGTTCTAGAGCTGCCAGTATCATTAATGCTTGGGAATATTGACTCACAGGTCTTGAACGCGGTTTATGCGTGCTGATCGCGTTCAGTTTCATTACTGATATTCGCCCTTAGTAGTCAAACTAAACGTGTTAGTATTTTTTAGGATATACAAGTTTGAGTCAGAGTGCAGATAAGGACTTCGATTCTGGCGTGTTAAAAAACTAAAATCATCAAAGTTTATTAATCAAAACTGCAAACTAAGTTCGCTAGACATGCGATGGATGAATATTTCAGTTTTACAAAACTAACATTTTCTTTCTCTCTAGACAACATGCTTCCAGCTGTCAAGTGTGGGTGCTGTGTGAGTCAGTGCCTTTAGCTAGATCTCTAAAAGGATAATTTATTGGAGAAAATATATAGGTTTTTTTTTCGACCCAGATCCCTTGTTAGTTACATTTTTAAGGAACCTAAATACGTCCGGCGTAGTTCGGTTACCGTATATAAATGTGACATGGGTTTAACAAACACAGACCTCCTTTGGGAACGTCATTAATTTAATATCTTTTTTTAGCTCAAACAGTTGGCTATCTAAAAGTTACCCCTTTCAATAAGATCGTCCGCGTTACCAAGATCGCATAGCCAGCGAGGAGATTGAACCCCGTTAAGATGCGCCGAGGGGACGATGACTCACGGATTGCGCTCTCTTTGCCGCGTTGCTATCTTCTATCGTACCGATCGTACCCATCCTACCTCTAATAAGACGCTTATTAGAGGTAGTGAATGTTTAATTTTTCATACACGTAGACTTTCTTTGGTATATTTAAAAAAAAAAACCGAAGTAGACAGAACCTCAGATTTTGCGATAATATTATAATGCTGGGCAGAATGTAGTCCTACTTACTTCACCGAGGCCCTTATTAGAAAGATAAAAAACTCACAAGATGCAAAACAAGTACCTAAAGGGTTAAACTTGATCTAAATTCATACCAAGACGACATGTGTTAAAGGAGGCATCTCTAATGGAATTCTTATAAAAAAAATAAACGCAAAGGAAGGATCTTCGTTTCAACAAAAAATTCTACAAAAAATGTATTCAATCCTCTTTCCCTTTCAGACTTATAATAAGGCGTGTTATAAGAACTGTTGTCCTTTGCGCACGCTCTCAGGATATAGAGGTGCTTACCTGCCTGCTGCCCTAGTATTTAAAGGACGTTCAATTTTAGTCTCGCCCTTTTAAAACGGCGCTCGCTTGAGTGATAGCAGATTAAGAACTGACAAAATGCCATCCGTCATCTTTGGGCACTCTCAAAGATGACGGATGGCATTTTTTGTTTTTTTTTCGTGTAGAAATTAGTACCTAGTAAAGAAATTTCTTTAATAGGTACTAATTTCTGATGCAAATAATAATATAATATTTACCTGTAAGCTGGGTGGACAGTGGTCTAGGAGTTCTAACATGTGTTGAATATTCTGCGCGTCCTGTATCACGAAATTCAACTCCATGTCAAACTCGCCCCCCACGAGCTGTGAACAAAAAGAAACATTATTCATAAAGCGTCAAAACACATTTTTCGTTGTTATAGGGTTTATCGCTAAATAACGTTGTTGGAAATGGTGCTGATAGTCGAATTCTTGACACGTTATTTATCATGACACGGGAAACGAGTCATTTCCCGTAGATTCAAATTCTTTATTGCGACTTAAGTGTACTTACAGAATTTCGACGATATTAACAATAGGTGTAAGTTCTAAGAACTCATTTTGTGCCTTGAACGCAATTTCATTAGATATCATTTGAGTATCCCCAATATAGTATCCCATAAGATAGAGTGGATCCCTCAGTAGCGTGGTTTGGCTAGATACTTTTTTGATTTGAGCAAGTACGCTATTTATATGTGTTTTCCATGACATTTTAGAATCTATATAGATACTTAACTAGAAATTTTGTACTTGTAACCTCAGATACAGATGAGTGAGATGCATTATTGTACTCAATAGATAATGGAATTGATTTTGCGTTTTTTTTTAATCTTGAAACTCATGTACTTAATGGGTTTTGTAAGATTTATTATAAGCCAATTTAATAATAGAGGTAGGTAGAACTAACGAATTTTTTCGGATTTTATATCGCGTTATGGGATTCAACGGAAATAGCAAACGGGATCCATCGTTAATACCTAAAAAATGGGATTCAAAAGTGGGGTCCAAAGAAAATAAATGCGTTAATCGGCTTTGCCGCTCGGTTTAACCAGTCCGGTGAGGTTGGCAGGGTGCAGGCCCGGGGGCTACATGGCCATGGAAATTTGCACTCCGAACTGGTAATAAGCTTGTGTTCGAGCTTTTACGTGGCAAGCTTTTTTTAGGGGTGAAAGGGCCAATGATTTTTTTTCTCATCAAAATTTTACATTTTAAACAAAAATACTTTTTATCCAAAAACTTAATTATATTTATGGCATTAAATGAATGCTGTAAGTAAAGATTTCAAAACAGATTCCTTACCAGAGCGGTGCGTATAACTTTTATTTAATACGTACCTACTTACAAAGTAACAAGATTACTTCTACTTGACCTAGTAGAGCTCGGCTGGGTGCTCGTGAAAGGACATTGTACGTGTCTTTTGGTTTCACCCATTTTTTCTATGGATAGATCATTTTGTGACCGAGTGAAATATTGGCTGTATCTTGAAAAGCTCGGCACAATGGGGTGTTGTCCCCGTCGCTCGTGTTCGACGGACATTCAATTTGCGCGATCGGTCAATCGCTGTATAGCTTCTGCTAGCCTGGTGCCCGGCCTTTTGTGTTCCTCACAATGGCGTAAGCAAAGAACATGAAAAATATAGTCGTCTAACAAGCTCTTTTTCTATCGGTTTCTCAATTTTTTTCACATTGCACGCTCTATATTGTCTTTTATCATTGTCGTTTGTAAAATTAATTAACAAAATATAGTTATAGTTACTGCCGCGGCCAGCAAAAGGGGCATTGATGGATCCTCGTTGCGGCCCAGGCTTGTATAGTACTTAAATTTTCTCAAATAATGCGCGGAAATCCAAAATAAGTTCATTAAATATAAAATCCTATAACAGCTCTATTTGCAAGCCAAATCTTTAATCTATTTGTAGGGATGTCACCAAAATCTGCCCAAACGAAGTACCGAGGTACACTCAGTGACATAAAATACACTAGATTACACTGAATAATATTGCAATTACATATATATTTTTCTTATGGTTGCTCGGGGACGAGAATAAAATTGTATTAAGTATTATTATTGAAAGTGTTTTTGACATATCTCAGTACCCTGAGGTCCCGGACTTTTGGAAGGCGTACGAGGGGCCGAAGCCAACTTGCAGAGGCCCGTTAGACGTTTTCTTTTCAATGAAATGAGGCACGAACCGACGATTATCCCTGTTCGCACTATGCAAGTGCACCCAAGGACAACCCCCGGTTGGTGTAGGACTATTGCAGTATATGGAAACAAAGATATTGGATTATGGGTTTGGGTGGCTAAAGTGAACTGATTATTTAGGACTATGGAAAGACTATACAGGAATATTTTTTAAGGAGTGCGCAAAAAAATTTTGGTGGTTCAGTATCAGTAATAGAACACATTTCTATTATTTTTTCAAAACTTTTTTTCACGTGTTTATCCGACTCTAAATCAGCAAATTATGGACACTATCTTTTCGTAATAATAACAATGGGCGCGCGCGCCGGGCGGCGCATGTGGCGGAGTTGCAGAGGGGAATTCCCGGGCGGCAGAGTGGTGCCCGGGCGGTCACCCCGGACTCCCGACCCCGACATGACAGTCTGCTCATCGCATGCGCTTCGTGACCTCGCGTCCAATCGCTTTCCCGTGCAACTCCCGCGCCGCGCGTGTGTCGTACTCGGATCGTACCTACCGGTCACGATGTCGGACTTTAGTAACCGCGAGTTTTATGAGATGGTGCGAGTGTGGTGAAAGTTTACGAGCAGCTCGCAGAATGTATGCGACGGAGAGCATACCTCGAATGCGAGCCCATGGTATTATTAACCCCGTGGTCCCTAATGAAAGGACCAGTTTAGCAGCCAGTCAAAGGCTGCTTGATCACGGTCAGTTCAGGACCCCGAATCACGCACAAGGGTCTGGCAGGCAGACCTCGACTGGCGGTGGAAATCGAAGAAACCATTTTCGATTTCTTCGAGCGAGATCCAAGAGCGCACAGCTGATAGGTAGGTACACCCTACAGACGTCATTAGCCCATCAAGCAATACATTTTCAACATTATCGCTAAAACATAAGGTTCAAAGTTGAATGTGCTGACGTCTGCACATAGCACGTTTCGCTTCGCCACTCGCCGGCGAGTAGCCATAAAATCAATTTCAAAGTAGACATCTTTCGTTTACGATAACTTTATTTTTTTGTACTAAGACATGTCAAAATAAAAAATAGGTGTTTAATAAAATTCATCTAAGTTTATTTTGGCAAAGTTTGCGCACTGAATAAAAAATATTCCTGTATAGCCCCTGCCTGACCAATGTTTATTATAAATTACACAGATAGTATTATTATTATAAGCCTGTGTTGTCCCACTTCTGCATGTAGCACCTTGCATAGGGCGGGGCGAACGGGTTTACGGTGAATATCACTATCCCGCTCTACCATTAGCTGTCAGTGTGTCACTTCATGTATGTATTTGTTATAGTGTACAGCGCCCTACTGCAAAGCCGTTAACAATGGCGTTTCACCCCTATGGTGTTGCGGTACTAGGCGAACATAAAATAGAGAAGGTTATATTTTACCATGGGGTTGCTAGTTGCGACGTGTCACTTGATCAAAGTGTGTTGTTGCATAGGGGCTGCCTGCTGAGCGCCGCTATTGCATGTTTTTTGAATAAGTCCTACCAATGCATTATTTCAGAAGGACTGTAGATTAATTATCGGAATAAAATTATATATTCAGCTATGGACACAGTCACGACTCAATGGCCGTTATTACCCAATTTGCCCATACGCCAACACACACTCGAATGAACACTACTACCTGATAGCTTGCATTATTCACATGGGTCGGTACCTACATTACTAGAGAACCATGTTACTTAGGAAATGACTATCGTACCGTGTAAATTTCATTATCATTCAAATTATAAACTGTGTAAGTATAGTACGAAAGGTAATAGGTAATAGGTAGTTGTAAACATTGTTTTTAAAAATAACACGCTATCCAACCGCGCTGAACATTAATTTTCGTTCAGCAATTCACGTGGTTTAAAATCACAATTAATTTCAGTGAAACATTCCAAATGCAGACATTAATCATGTATGTTTAAGCTACACTGAATTAGTTTTCATGTAATTTAATTCACATTCTGAAACCACACGACTTTGGACGGAAGATTCTAAATCACTTTCTGTTCTTGGAAGGGAAAACAACATTATAGGTATACCTATACTCCGGCTTAGGTAGTTAAATAAAGGTAAACAAAAAAACCACGTGACTTAGCCGACTAAACGTAATACCAGTTTATTCAGTAGTCATGCTACGTTATAGCTGTACTTTTCAATTTAGCAACGTTATATTTATAACGTAACATGACGACATGACATGTATTTGTAACGCAGCATGACAACTGAATAGACTGGTATTACGTTTAGTCGGTTAACTAAGTCACGTGGTTTTTTAGTTTACCTTTATTTAGCTACCTAAGCGTATGGAGTATAGCTAAATAACTAATTGGACGTCGACACAAACTTATTTTTCGTGCTCTACTTAAAGTATATAGAAATGTGTTTTTTCCTAAGTGACGAGACTCTCATTGCTATAAGCGCCTTAACAAATGTTGACAAGATGTTAAACACAGGAAACTGTGTAAGCTGAATGAAAAAACCTTATTGAGATTGAGACCTTAGGTTAGGTACGCGGAGTAATATAATAAAAGTCTTGATCCGGCAGAATGGCATATCATAAACTCCCTCGAGGAAATCATCCGACAAATCTCTGAACTTTCCAACGGGAGAGAGCGCTCCACTTAACCCTAAAGTGCTGACGTTAAAAATATGACGTCGATAAAAAGTGTGCGATCTGTGCTGCCGGCGGCGGCGCGGCGGCGATGTCATCGCATAGTCCGGTAACGGGCGGCGACTGTCACTTATAAATGTGATTATTACCGGTAGCCGGTCAGCACGCCGCGGCGGCATTGGAGGCAGGCCTGGTAATTTGATTGCTTGCCCGCCGGTTATTATGGCCGGCAACCCTATATCCGGACAAATCCGGTTATGGCGTCTAATAATAACGCTGGCACTCGTCGCTTGTTATTTCATTAGTATCAGTTGGGACTGTCACGGCGAGCCTGTGACACAGGTAGGCACGGCGAGGCCGAGGGTTCGTTAGGGATGCTCCTAAGCTTATTATGTTTAGATACTGTCCGCATTGCTTTTAAACTACTCAAAGCAAATACTGTCCACCCAGTTTTTAGGCTGTTATTTATGTTTGTTATGAATAGATATGTTTGGAGTAGATTTAAAAATTGTTTAAACATAGTCAATGGTAAAATTTGTTTATTTTGATCGATTTACACAAAAAAGCACTATTAAGGGAAATAAATTAACTTGAAAAATAAACTTAGTCTATCGCCCATTTCCTGCAACAGTTTGATGATAATGTTATAGTTAGCAGCGACCAGCGAGTGAAGCCTTCTCTGCTCTGTATGCACGCTCTAAGCCTATCTGGTACACTTTCAATAAGATGGGTAACATTTTGTTCCGGAATTCGTTCCAAACAGAGTTTTAGCGCGTTTGCGAGCTCCTGTTGATTGTATACATGGCTGTAGTTTATTTAAAGGCTTCTTTTTAATTGATCTCATAAATGCTCAATGGGGTTGAGATCGGGACTCATAGCTGGCCATGACAAAACTGAGATATTGACCTCAGAAAGAGCTCTTTGTGTGGCTTGGACCGTATGTATGTGAGCAATGTCATGCATTAAAACAACACTTCATGTCATCCCATTTTCGCAAAGATTGGAGGGTTGGATTACCCGGTCAACGTAACAGGCGGCGTTTACAGCACCCTCATCCTGTATTACCAGCTCTGTTTTGCCTACCAAGCTTATTCCCGTCTATACTATAACACTTGGATCCCCAAAACGGTCTGTTCTATAGATGCTTAGTACTGTAAAACGTTCACATTGTTTTCTCCACACGTGGACTCGTTTATCATCACTGAAAAACTTGACCCTACAGTCTTCTGAGTAAGTACAACCCTCCAGTTATCTATTGCCCAGTTTAAATACTCACGAGCGTATCTGCTTGGTGGGCGGCCCTTGTCAGTTTGAGTCGAACATCACTCACTCGGAAACGATGACCACCTTTGTGGAGGCGATTACGAATGGTTTGATCACGGACTCTGGTACCAGTAGATAGCCGCAGCCTGTTTTGTACGGCCTGGGCGGTTACGGTACGCTCTCTTTGCGCAGTTAACCTGATGTACCGGTCTTCCTGGGAAGTTGTGGCACTAATTCTTCCTGATCCAGGTCTCCTAACTACACTCTTGGTCTCCCGAAAGCATTTCCACACGTTTCGGATAGCTCGTTGCGATAAATCGAGAAGTATTGCTACAGATCTCTGAGAGCCTCCCTCCTGAAGCATAGCAAAAGCTCTTGCTGCGCTTTCCATGTCCATATTATTATGATGACGAAAACCATGCATAGTATGATTACTATGCATGGTTTTCGTCATTTTTTTACTTTGGTGTTAATAGTGATCTATTAACACCAAAATAAAAAAAATGCTGTGACAGAACGTGACGGGTAACGTCAACGCTTTGAATCGGACTGAGAACAACACAAGTGAAAGAATTCGTACAACTAGTACTTTTTCAATCATTTTGCATTTTTTGCCTACCCACTTAAATTCGACGCTAAAATTGACGCTCAAAACATTGTAATGGACCCATAAACATGTCCAGAACAAAGTTTAGCGCTTTACTTCACAAATGCTTACTTAATTATTTGTTCTCAGACAAAATTCTAAATGAACTTAGGGTGGGCCCTATTTTGTTTTGAGTAGTTTAGATGTAACACTTCTAAAAGCGACTTAGAGAAAGTTGCTTATCAGTGTTGCTGACGTGTTAATTTAATTCTGAAATTAAGTTTCATTCGTAGCTTTTGTAGTGTGAAATAGAATGTAACAAGTTCAAATGAAACTGAAACGAAATTCACTGAACATTTCTGGCACACACATAAACAAAAATGTTCCTCAAAGTTTTCCTAATGTGACGTCACTAAGCGGTTAGTTTGCGAAAACAGTTACCCAACCCGTGTCCGCATGAGTTCACTGGAAGGAAAATATTTGTGGGTTTCCGTGCGGGCGGGTAGTCGGGTAGAAAGTCAGAACATAAAGCTGTAGGTAAGGCAACTCGAACACTCGCATTAACATTCGCTACGGTGTAATTACGCGGAGTGGACGTCTCCTCGCGGTGCTCGGAGCGCGCCCGTAGGGAAATATTCCGGACGGCTGTATTAAAATGCGATGACATCACGTATCGCTGCTGAAGCCTATGCACGTTTATTTTCCCCCTTACATTTCTAAATGAGAGAGAAGCTTTTAATAATTATTAGGGATTTATTAGTCCTGATTGCAGTTCCCACGATATTGCAATTAGCTTCTGAAACAAGGTGTATTGGGATTTCATTATCAGTTTAATGAAAATAATTGATTCACTGTAATAGATTTAGCAGATTTATTAATTTAAATTACATTTACACCTCACCACACACAAATTCGTTTTATGCACCTAGGAACCTATTTTATATTTGGCGACTGTGAAGCTTGCATATTTTATTGTTGATACAATAAGGACCAAGCCAAACGATATTAAATGTCCTGAATGAGTGCACAGGATACTTTCATCTCGAACAAGTGAGATATTTTCAGGCTAGCGCAGTCACGTGCACAGCTACTAAATAATAAATGCGGGACCGTAAAAGCTGTCAAATAAGCTAAATGTGGGGTAAACACGAGAGCTCAAAAAGGCGTGCGCACACGGCATTAGTTACGGGAGACAAAGTGGCCGTAAAATCTCACGCAGAACAGCCCTGTGATAAATTGTACGAGACAGACTTCAGACACGGTACAAGTTACATTGCTGAAGCTGTTACGAGTACGTTTACCTAAGAATCTGAAGAGAAAAGGCGAGCACGAAAATCTGTACCTAAATCAATAGGGAAACACATACCTACTTAGTTTTTTTTTTAATAATTGATCTTTAATAAAACCAGCAGAGCTGTTTAAATAAAAAAAAACGAGTGTGCTTATGACCACACGACTGAAGTGAAACTTCAAACGTATTTGGCTATGAGAGGAAGAGAGAAAGAAAATGTGCGCGCGCACTGATTTCTCTTGCTTATATCCCCAACTCAACTCCCGTTCGCCTCGCCCGTAGCCCGTAGACATGGGTCGTACTTGCAAAATCGAGTACCAGGGCTTCCAAGTACGTCCACCTTAAGAAACCAGGGCCTAAAACCAGGGCTCAAGATACTTTCAAGTATTTTCTATCTGCATCGAAAATTGATCCATAACTTCATACAAATAAGAAGTACAATCGCGTAATCAAACAAAAGCCCTGTTGGAAGTAAAAAGTACTTGTATAGGAAATTGACCCGTGAATTCCTATAAATAAGGAGCACAATCGCGTTTACAAATAAATACTTTTACAAACCATTAAAGTAAAAATACTTGCATACGAAATTGTTCCGTAGACTCTTACGGAGTTGTATGGAGTGCCCGGAGGTGTGGTAAGAGTCTTACCACACCTCGGACACTCCATACAACGCTCGCAAAATAATTACCTAGTACTACTACATAAACAAATGACGTTTGTATACGTGCAAATGTGTGCGTGAAATCTAGTAGCGTAAAAAAATGGCGCGGTAAGCAATTTGTGTCGGGGAACCGAACGACGACGGCGGCGGCGGCGGCGCTGCCCGAACGTGTGCATTATTATGAAGTGACCATGTAGTTCAATTGTTTATTTTTATTTATATAGTCGGGTTCGTAATGAAATAAAAACACTAAAATAGTTTAGTTTAAATGACTTATCTGTAAATAATCGGTTATCAAATCGCATGTTATTAAAAATGCGAAATCTTACAAACAGTTTATGTAAATACGAATTCGGAAAAGCATCACAGTATCCAACCATCGTGATTAAAACTCAAATAAAACTTTTAAATCGCATAATTGTGTGTTCGTGTCAGCAATACAGCGCTGCGGTTAGCGAGCGCCCTTGCTAAAGAGTCGGCGACGAATACCTCGAAGTGCGGGGTGAGGTGCTGTATCTGATATGAGGGCGAGGAAGGGAGTGTCCTTTCTGTACGTAGTACTATTAAGTATTCTGTGCTCTTACTGATAAGGAGCATGATCGCATTTGCGAAAACAAACGCGGTTGTTGAACTATTTGAGTACCTACGTACTCGAGCGTCGAGGCACGGCGGAGCGAGATACTTTCAAGTATTTTCTATCTGCATAGAAAATTGATCCATAACTTCATACAGATAAGAAGTACAGACGCCAGCACATCAACCTACACCTAACTGTCACATTTTCCCAATCAACTTTGAACCTTATTCTTCAGTAATAAAGTTGAAAATCTATTAAAGAAATTTGACAGATTGTAGTAGGTTGATGTGCTGGCGTCTGTACAATCGCGTATTCAAAAGCCCCGTTGGAAGTAAAACTACTTGCATAGGAAATTGATCAATGACTTCCTATAAATAAGGAGCAAAACCGCGTTTACAAATAAATACTTGCAAACCATTAAAGTAAAAAATACTTGCATGCGAAATTGTTCCGTAGACTCTTACTGATAAGGAGCATGATCGCATTTGCGAAAACTAACGCGGTTGAGTACCTACGTATTTGAGCGAGTAGCCGTATAAGGTACTTTATAGTCTCGCAAGTATTTTGAGTCGGTACCTGGTGTGTGTACTTGGAAGCAAAAACCTGGTCGAGTAAATACGTACCTTCCCTACTCGCCCGATCACACTTTTCGTAACGCTTACGTCACGCGTGCGCCAGCTTACTCTCCAAGTCAAGTGTGCGTAAAGAAGTTTCATGTAAATAATTTTGACACAACAAAAATCGAATTTGACAATCGCGACTCGTCGACACGTGGTACTTATTTGCCCTAACCCCGTGTATTGTTTTTTAGAGCCGCAGGCGCGGAGGGGGCGACCTTGGCGTGTTTTTTAAGGAATTTTTCACTTTTTGTATGGAAAATATGAAAAATTATTACCTACATGTCGAGTTTTAGGAGTTTATGAGTTTCATAAAGGGGGTCGAAATTTTCATTATTTTTGCGATGGGACGCACCATTTTCGAGATATAAACAAAAGAAAAAAAAAAACTTCATACGTATTTGTCTACGAGGAAGAGAGAAAGAAAACGTGTGCGCGCACTGCTTTGTCTTGCTTATATCCCCCACTCAACTCCCGTTCACCTCGCCCGATCACACTTTTCGTAACGCGTTCGCCAGTTTACTCCCCAAGTCAAGCGCGCGTAAAGAAGTTTCCCATCAAAAATACTTGCATACGAAATTGTTCCGTAGACTCTTACTGATAAGGAGCATGATCGCATTTGCGAAAACTAACGCGGTTGAGTAGGTACCTACGTATTTGAGCGAGTAGCCGTATAAGATACTTAATATAGTCTTGCAAGTATTTTGAGTCGGTACCTGGTGTGCGTACTTGGAAGCAAATACCTGGTGTAAAAACCCGGTCGCATATTTATGCGACCGGGACCGGGTTTTTACACGAGGTATTTCCAGCTATTTTTTACGTACCTTCCCTACTCGCGATCACACGTTTTCGTAACGCATTCGCCAGTTTACTCCCCAAGTCAAGCGCGCCTAAAGAAGTTTCACTTCAAAAAAAAAAACAATAACTATGTATTTTTTTATTACGGCTATGTACCTACAACTTTTTTATAAGTCTGTAAAACAGGAGACACGTACAAAATAACTTGGTGACTTGGACCAGGCAACTATAAACTGTTACAACCCAAATGGGACGAAAACCTTTCTGCATCCGTTCGTGAAACGGCCGCATAAACAAATAAACGCCCCGACATGATGACGTACGGTAAGGTCGTACTTTACTAAACCAAGGTATAAGGCGATTGTCGTAAAAGCCTCAATAGAATTGCCAGTGGATTATTTCAGAAGCCTAAACAATGCGAGATTTCGAGAACCGTTTTCGGTGAACGAGTCTCAATTACCGGAAATTCCACGTTTAACTGGCCTCCGCCGGATTTAGCCTTCGGGCTTCCTTAGGGATTTTCGAAGAAAAAGGTTTGCGTCAATAAAACGCGACTATTATTTTGCAACAGAATAATATCCTGCGATAGAAAAACAAGTAAAATTCAAAGATCTTTTTAAAAGATTCGACAACCCTCGCAATGACAAAAGGTATCTAATACATCGGGGGATAGCTTTTTTACCTAGTACCATGAATAAATAATATGACCTGCAATGGTTAACATGGGCAAATATCGGATGTAATATATCGTTTACCCTAGACCCTACCAATGGGTTGAAAAGAAACCAGTTTTAGGCCGTATGTATGCTTTTCAAAGCCCCTTTTTATACATCAGTCAAAAGTTCTAAACGCAGGAGTTTATTTTAACATACTGTTGGGTTATGAAATCCTGGTACAGGGATTAGATGTTGCTATTTAGAATTCACAGAAATAAATAGCGGTACCGGGGCATACAATAATGAATCACGCATTCACGCATGATTGCCAGTCTGAAATGACAGATGATGATGATGATGTCAGTTACACAAAATGTTGGTGGTAAATTAATAAATCGAATCAAAAAATTAAAACGATTAGGACCATTACTTGCCGAAGGACCGCAAAGGGTTAAATGGGTGATCAGTTTTACTAGGCGCACAGAAAACCAAAGGTACAATAAATATCCCGGTTGTTTTTCTCTATAGGGCGAGAATGAGTTCCCTCGGGATTATCCTAAAGCATTATCGATTCACATGGACATTAGGCGCGCAGTTGTACGAAGGAGATTTTATGTTCATCTGACCTTTTACTTTTTAGGATTCTAGAGTTTAGAGTACATACTAAAAAATAAAAGAACGACGCATTTTAAAACTATAATGAAAAAAATTGGTGTTCCGAAATAGGAAGAATCAGATTGCTAAATAGAGCGTTTAGCTTTTAAAAAAAATGAGTAGGTCTGTAATACAATTTTCATTTCTCATAATCGGAAAGTAGTGTTTGTTTGATCCGAATAGCAGGTATAACAATCTACTATTCCATTCTTATTTACGATCGACGTATAGAATTGATTAGATTTGTGGTATGCCGAGTACTGCAATATTTGACATACTTTCGAGTAATATTTTATAAATTTTATTAATCATTTGTTTTCGCACTAAGTTATTAGCAGGCAATTACTTTTGCTTATTAGATATTTAAAAAATTTCCTTGCGAAAATATTATCGACAGTTTCATCAAAGGTAACAGAGCTCATTTTACATTAAGTAGGTAATAGGAATAACGTGATCATACGAATACAATAAAAATACATACATACAAGACTAACAGCTTCCATACTCACACACAATGTATAGCAATAAAGCTACCTTCACATCCGAGATATTAAAAGAACCCTTGATCTCTAGCGCCGCCACTCACAAAATGTTTGCGAAAACTTAAAAGGGCCATGAATATGCAATAAAAGTACCAGGTTGACATAGAACGCGGAGGATGGCAGTTCGCAACAAGGGATGCTGGATGCTGCACTAACCCCTGCGGTTAGGGGCGGGTAGTCGCTTGAATGGAGCGTGGCCGTGGGGTGCAGATTTATCCCCGATGTCAACGTCAGAGGACGCCGGGGCTCGTTAAACATGTTCCTTCCGACTATTATAATAAGTTGTGTGCATACAAACGAGTGCTATGAACTTTTAAAGCGATTTGTTTAAAAGAATTCTTTGTTTAATCGTTTGTGTGTAATTATTGGACAGTGCAGAAAAGTCTTCATTTCACTCATGAACAGAACATAGAGCCGAGCGTGCATATTACACTAACAAAAAGTTATATCAACCGGTTAATATTAATTTAATATCTATTAAACCCATGGAAGTTTTTAAGAAGCTTTTCCTAGTGGAACAAGAAAACACACCCTACGCCGACAAACTACAGACAGCACGGTCATAAGTCGATTCCCCTCGATTCATGTCTCAATTACTTCGCCATGCACGCCAAAATGATTAAAGACGCAAAAACAAGTACCTCTCTGCCTATAACAATTTATTCCGAGTCGTTATGGGGATGATTGAGGTGAAGGGCAGCCCGGTAACCCTTCAACTGCGCCCATTAACGCCAGGTCAATGAGTTCCGTCGTTTATTAAACGACTTTGATGTCAGCTCTGCTAAAGGTAGCAAGTTCCCACGGTTTAGAGTAATTTGACCAAAATTGTGAAGGTTTGTTTGTAGAGAATTCTCTAAAATTTTCATATAACATACGAAAATTTTCATGTTATCGTGACGTGACGTAACGTGCGTGACTGAATATTCCTGTTTACCTAAATAAGATCATATTTATTTTTGTTTCCCTACAGTTCGCTTTCCCTTGTAAATAGCTGCCGGCCATTCTAAAAACACGATGTAATATTTATTACCACAGAACCATCAATCCCCCCTGTGGGTAAAAAGTAGCTCCGCCCTATTAGTTTCACATCACTTTGCCGCTTATGGCAGCCTAGTAGTTTTGATCGAATGCGTGACGTAATATTGAGGTGTGATCACACTTGCCTATTAAGGTAATTTTAGAACTATTTAAATTCCGCGCAATATTATACAAAAATACGAGTTTATCCCAACCTCCCTACATACAAACAGGAATAAATAATAAATTCCCTGAACGATACACAAAGTAAAAATGCATGTACAAGCGCCATTATCTAGATAAACAGGACCACGGGCTATTAAGTCGAAACGCTTTCAACCAAAATGTCAACTGACAGCTAAACTGAACATAATCTTCTGTTACTGTTTCCTGTTATGTTTATATCTTTTACCAGCGTCGAAGATATATACATATATTTTGCTACGGGTGTCAGAAATAAAGTAACATCAACATCGTGTTTTCTGGTTATTGGAGAATACAATCGTGCTTGCCCTTCCTTGTAACCGTTACTTACTCTATTTTAACGTCAATGTGGATAAGATTGGCCGTTTTCTCCTTCAAGGCCAAATATGCGGCAATTCTCTTTTGTGCCACTATGCTTTTTTTCTTCCTTCTAAAATAGTCCACCCAAGTTCCAATCTCATCGTACCTTTCGATTCGTTTTAATCAATTTAGATGTTAGTTGTCGTCGCAACGCGGACGTCACCGGCATCGTGTAGGGGCGGCCCCGAGTCCCCGGCGGAGGCGGGAAACAGCCGGCCGGCCCGATAAATATCTCATGAATAAGAATATTGCATTACGTATTCCCTACGAGTGTCCCCACGTACGGCGACTGAAAACTAATTTACTTTAAAGAGCATGTTTATAGGCGTCCGACTCCTTATTTACAGTAGCATCGAGGCAAAATCAAGACTTTCAATACCATGTAGTTTAGTAATCATTTATTTTTATGAAACAAGTATAACGAGTTACCTACGTCGCATAACTTTGTAAGTACTTACGTCCAGCGTATTTTCAATGACCAACACAACAGATCTTCTTAATTTTTCTGAGCTCGACTGAGTATACTTCATGAACATTAAAATATGCTGAATAGGAATACCAATGAGACTCAAAATTAAATAATAAAAATAACCAAGGGGCAAGTTTGTTCAGAACTACATTGTTGTTTTTTATCGCAGCTTTTATTTATTCCACGTCATATTAAAAAGACTCTCTACGCTGAATGGAGTCACATAAGTGCTCTTCAGCGCAGCCCCATTCAGTTTATCATTGTGGAATGGTATTGGGAAGTCACACTAAAAGCTCTAAAGGAGTCGCGAAAAACCGTTTATTTTTTATCTCTAGAAATTGATTTTCGCTGAATACTCGAACAAACTAGAAGAGTACTTGACTAACCTTCTAATATAACCAAACTTTGAACAACCATTTATCAATAGACAAGTTAGTTCTCTAGCGTCTATTAGCAGAGCGCGCAAATTAATTATTTCATTCGTAAGCATTCCACGGATTAATATTCACAGAACATTCCAACTACGAGGAGCTTACAACAATGAGTGGCGAAACTAACATTAGTTCGAATTAGCTTCATGATTCTAAATTACACGAAGAAGAAAATAACAGGCAAAAGTCCAAGCGTGTGCCTAATTTACGTCATTATAATAGGGCAAAAAGTAGCCTCTCTGGGCAGAGCTCAATGGCTGTTGTATTTTTTGCTGGAGAAACTTTTGGTGAAGATGAATAGGGCGCTTAACGTTAAATAGCCCGAGCTATTTCATGACGTTTGCACATCTGGTGTCCGACTTTAGACGCAAATAGGAAGTTTTTTATGTACTTTATGAATATTTTGCAAGAATTTCAGTTTCTACCAATCAAGGGATCATAAGCGTTGTAAGTTTAAAGTTTCTTAAGTTTGTAACTCATTAATAAATTAGCTACTTACTACAGGATCTGGTCCTTGGACGATATGTTGCTAAACTCCCCAAATGTCTAATAATTAAACGGGTAGTCCTGTTATGAGCCCCTGGTGGGTGTTACCCTGAACGGGATAACGGCCTGATATGGCTGTTGTAACAACAAGATAACTATCGACTGAGGATCATTCCAGTAAAGCTGATAGTAAGGGACAGGGGATTACTATTAGCAAGTAGGTACACGTATCAGAAATCGCGGCTAACACCCACTAAACACAGTTGATACTATTCAGAGGCAACATAATAAAACCATGAACGTAAAATATTACAGGATAGTAATAAATATCGTAAGTAGTTGTAAGTTTGGCATAATCTATTGATTTCCAACTACATATACATATCTATAATATGTATACAATAATTGATTTTTGAGGAGGGGCTTGTGGCTAAGTAATAACAGTCGCACGGGTCGATCGATCAGGTTAAGCTACGCTTGCCGTGGTTGGTCCGTGGATGGGTGACCATATTTACATACCAAGACCCGTCCATGCCTCGGAAAGCACGTTAAGCCGTTGGTCCCGACTGTCATTCGTGGATCTTTGACAGACGTTACGGGTCGTCAGAACCCCGAAAGTTTGACAACTAGTCTTACCAAGGGGTTTCGTATTACCCAATAACTGGGTTGTGGAGGTCAGATAGGCAGTCGCTCCATGTAAAATACTGGTACTCAGCTGCATCCAGTTAGACTGGAAGCCGACCCCAACATAGTTAAGAAAAAGCCAAGGTAGATGATGATATAATAATTGATTTTATTCTCATTTTTAATGACAGCTCGGCTAGCTAAGTGCCTAAATGAACAATCAGGTGGTGCTACTTAGTAACTAATCACTTTGAATTTCTTCTAATACATTTGTTTTATTTGCTATTCCGGCCTCAGCACCATTTCGGCAAACTTTTTTGGTTGTTTTCATTTCATAAAATATCAGCGAGAATATAAACAAAAGAGAAATTCGTTGCCTTTCTTTCATTTTGTGAATAAATGAACCTTTTACAAGTCAGTCTGTTTCAACAAACATTCAGCGCAAAAAATTAAAATACCCTGGAAAATGTAACCAGAAACAGAAAAGCCTTTGATAAGAAAATTTTGTTTTTACTATTTGTTATATAAGCGAAAACAAAAAAAAATGGCAACATGTGATTTATCATTATTCTACCTACGAAGAAGCATCCTTTTTTTTACAAAGCTTATTCAAACAATATAAATAGCTACTTTTGTTCGGTTTTGAACGCATTAACTAAATTCTAAGTTTTCTTCTAAAATGTCATTGACGAAAGCTTTGGTTGAAATGATTTATTCCGGCCTAACTTCATAACCAATTGATTGATTGATTTCCAAATTTTTTCAAAACATTCAGAGTTTCGACCTTTAATTTTATTCTCACGTTGGCCAGAGTTATACCCACGAGGATAGCTCATGCCGAGACGAAAAGCTTTGCTATTTGGCCAGTTGGAAAGATTGGCAGCAGGGATGACTGCTAAATCCGTGTTACCTACAGATTTTATATACATAGATAATGCCAACACGATCATGTTAATTAGTCATTAGCCTAATTAGCATGATCTGTACCAACGTTCATGGATATTCATTGCCAAATCTGTCATCAGCCAAAATATCGTTTCGTTAGTAACATCTAATGGAGTTACTTGGCAAATTACGTTAACTGGTTACAAAACTTCAGCAAAGTTAGTAACAGTCTTAATAACTTTAATTATAATTAAACAAAGACTTACGGAAGCCATGTCACCAGGTGGCACGGACGCCATTTTTAACACAACTTCAACAAAGTTTCAGCGACATCTTCGGTATAAAAGGAGGAATAATAAAGAGTCAAGGATATAATGGACTGAGTTTTGAGAAGTTTTTGAAAATAAAAGGTTAAGTTCCAATAGAAAAGACGGCAACCAGTAAGTAATTAGAAAATTTAGAAGAATTAAATAAAGATGCTTTCCAATTAGAAAGATAATCTACTAAAACATGCTGAATTGCTGATACAACGAAACTACAGAATCCCTATTTCATTTTAGTTTTATATTAAATGGAAAGTGTAAAGCAGAGCTGAACCGAAAATAATTCTTAATATGATAACAATGTTCATTTTGTAGTTACAAAAACTACTTAACACCGAGGCCAGTTCCCCGAACCTATTTCCAATTTCCAGCGAGGTTGATGAGCGCCGCGAGTAGTTGGAATACGCCTGTTTACCGGCCGCCATTGGAAGCTATCCCCAGACGATATCCTGAACATTTCTTACAGCCTCAAGTAATTAAATAGCCTTAAACACGCTTTGAATATATTATGTCTTAGATTAATTTTGTTTTGGTACTCTGATACTGGTTAGTTGACGCAAAACGCATATTTTAATGAAAAGAAGATTATCCAAATGACAACGCAATCAAAACTTATTTTGTAGATTCCTATAAGACTCGACGGTTAAGCCTAAGCACTAAGCAGAATTAGCTGATGCAATCATCAACTCAGAGACAATTCAGAAGCAGTCACAAAATTAATTATATACTTATTTAATTTAATAGAACTTCACCAAAACTGTCGTATTTCGGCGACCCAAATCATAAACAGATAGACAAGTGGGCAAATAAAGTGGCTCGGTGTTCTGAACAAAAGGGAGGTAGCAGCCCTTAGCGCCACTCCCGACAGATATTATGAGACCTTCATTATTAACGACAACGCACAATTTACTCCCGCAGATTTCGACCCTCCACTATTGTGGTAATCACAGTAAAATACCGACTCTTGTTTATGAGTTCCTGGTAAAGGTGATTGTATAATGCCTTTGTCTGTTATTTTAATAACGTCGGAAATAAGGACTATGGTTACTTGTTTAGCTATTTTGATTTTATTTATTTCAACGAAAAAGCTTTTGATTTGGAATTAGCGGACGGCATATTCTACCTGCAATTCAAATATAAACCAAACATAACATACATAACAAGAAACCACAAAGCAGCAATAAATAAACACTAGATAAGTTTGTAGCGGTATCTACAAACGCCACATGCGAACAACGCGTCATCCTGACGTCACGCAAATCCTGCATCGCGCAAGCAGAGTTTACCACGCAACTAGCATAATATACAACAGCCCGACATGACTCATTGGGCAGTTGCCCGCCAGACACAACACCGGTCGGAGGATCCTCCCTTTTCTATAGAGTATGAGTGAACTTTACACCCTGTTCCTCATACCTCTATACTGGTGACCCCGAACATGAACGTCAGCGCAGCCTTCATGCTCCTACTTCAGCGTGACGTCATCATCACTCCCGCAAGCTTAAGAGCGGCGAGTCACCCAGCCAGCCAGCACCCACGGCTTCAACGGGTATCCTGACCACCAGCATGCAGCGTCCGCGCATACCTGGTCAGCCTCAGCCTCATCAGCAACCTTGGCACAGCACACTGCACTTTCGGCCGGTCTACAAGCAGAGCCCTTCTCTCCTGGTCGACGCCAGCAGTCAGCCTCAACCCGGCGCTGTACCACATCCGACGCACTGGAGCATAACGCAGCGCCACCCCGACTCACTGGGGACATCTTCGCAGACAGTTCCGACTCACCGTGAACTATGCGGCAACCGGTTCCGACTCACTGGAACCTCAGCTGGCCTGGCAAGCATCGCAAGATACAAGACTCAGCCCACTATCGACCTCCGGTCTCCGGGGGGGAGTGATGTAGCGGTATCTACAACGCCACATGCGAACAACACGTCATACTGACGTCACGCAAATCCTGCATCTCGCAAGCAGAGTTTACCACGCAACTCAAAGTCAAAGTCAAAGCATTTATTTCAAATAGGCACATAAAAGGCACTTTTGAACGTCAAAAATTATCTTAAAATAGAATTGATTCTAGTCGCCCATTCCAAAAGGTAGTTTTCGTATGGAGAAGAACGGGCAAGAAACTCCACCGTTACTCTTTTAAAATGTTTAGGTACAATATTTTGCATGGGTACAACATAATCAGCCTATAATGTTCCCACTGCTGGGACACAGGCCTCCTCTCTGTGAGAGGGAGCGGGCCGTAATCTACCACGCGGGCCCAGTGCGGGTTGGTAGATGTCACATGTCTTCGAATTTTTGGTTGTAGGACATGCCGGTTTCCTCACGATGTTTTCCTTCACCGTTTTGAGAGCAGTGGTGATGAAATAATTTACACAAAGTAAAGCGCCTGTCTGGGTTCGAACCTACGACCTACAACTCGTAAGTCGCGACCGTTACCACTCGGCCACCACTGCTCTCATGCATTATCACAAGGTATTTTATTGTAACATTTAACACAGTACCCCATAAAAGATGTATGTACTTTGGCTAATCTGAAAAATGGTTGATGTATTTTATCTTTATTTTTTGTATTAAAGTTATGTCTATCGCTTATTTTATTAAAAAGATGTAGATTTTTTCTTACATACATAATATTTTCATAAATGAATTGGCAAGGTACCGTCATAATATTAATCCTTTTAAATAGTTCCCTGAGAGATTCGCGGCGACGTAGATCATAAATGGCTCTGACAGCTCTCTTTTGCAAAATAAAGATGGATTCAATGTCAGCAGCTCGACCCCATAGTAAAATGCCGTACGACATAATGCTGTGAAAGTAGCTAAAATAGACTAAACGCGCGGTTTCTACATCTGTTAACTGTCTTATCTTCCTAACAGCATAAGCGGCCGAGCTAAGCCGCCCCGCAAGAGATGTTATGTGAGGTCCCCATTGTAATTTCTCGTCTAGCGTGATTCCCAGGAAAACCGTTTGATCGTTTCGCTACTTCTAACATTTGGTAATTTAAATCTAATGCATTTGGTTTTCTTTTCATTTAGTACCAAATTATTTACCGTAAACCAATCTTGGACCTGAAGAATAGAGTTATTCACGTCGTCAAGATTTTGTGCCCGTCTGTCTATCTTAAAGATCAATGATGTGTCATCTGCAAATAACACCATCTTCGGTTGATTTTGAAGTAATTGTGGTAAATCATTAATGTAAACTAAAAAGAGGAATGGACCCAATATCGAACCTTGAGGAACGCCCATTGCCATTTCAGACCCCAATGAGTTTACGCCGTTTACTTGAACTTTAAGCTTTCTATCTTTTAGATACGACTTTAGTAAATCAAGAGCTAAATTCCTAATCCCATAGTGCTCAAGTTTCAGCAGAAGTGTCTCATGGTTGACGCAATCGAACGCCTTTGAGAGGTCGCAAAAGATTCCAATGGCATCTTGTGCTTCTTCCCAGGCGTTAAAAATGTTCTTTATTAGGGTGACACCGGCGTCAGTGGTACAACGCCCTTTGGTGAAACCGTACTGTTGTTCATGAAAGATGGAATTTTTATTAAAGTGGCGTAACATTTGATTGAGCATCAACTTTTCAAACACCTTGCTGAGAACTGGCAGAATTGACACAGGCCTATAATTGTTGGGTTCTTTACTATCACCGGCTTTGAATAAAGGAACTACTTTACTGTGTTTCATGAGATCCGGAAAGACTCCTTGGTCTATACTGATGTTAAATATGAAAGCTAAATAGGGCGCAATCGTTTCAATGATAGATCTACAAACTTTTACAGACATTCCCCAGAGATCTTCTGTTGATTTAATTTTAAGATCTTTAAAAGCTTTTATAACAGCCTGGGGGTTCGTATGTTGAAAACTAAACTCCGAGGGGCATGCCTTAACATTCTTTCTAAGTAAATCAGCAGAACGCGCGGGTGAGGAATTTAAAGCTTCAGTAGTTTTAATGGGAATATTAGCAAAAAAGTTTTCAAATTCCTGAGCAATTTCTACATCTGAGTTTATGGGACCATGTGCAGTTTCTAAATTAAATTCAGTATTACGCTGTTTTTTCCTACCTGTTTCATTATTTATTATTTGCCAGGTAGTTTTTATTTTATCATCGGCTGATTTTATTTTATTGCTAATATAAAGAGCTTTAGCTATTTCGCATACACTTTTAAAAGTCTTAGAATATGTAGCAACATACTGATGAAAGCTTGTGTTATTCATATGTTGCTTTAGGCCATAAAGTTCAAAAAGGTTTTCCCTGCTTTTACGAATACCTGGAGTCGCCCAATCACTAAATAAGAACTTTGTGTAAATACTTTTAGTCTTTAGTGGGAAAGTGTCATTAAATTGCGTGTTTAATAGTGAAAAGAACTCGGCGTAGAACTCATTCGGGTCACATAAATGATTAAAACTCTGAACACATAATTTACTTGCTAAAGAATTATTTAATTTCTCTAAATTTTTAGATGTAATTGGCCTAAACCTTATTAGAGTTTTTTGTAAAGGCATGTAGGAGCAAAATGTTATTGTTTGTCCGCTGTGATCAGATGGCAACTTATTTACAATTTGTTTGTGTAAATAATCACAGTTACAGAAAATATTATCTATACAAGTGGCAGAGGAAGCTGTCACTCGGGTGGGTTCAATAAAAACATTTGACAAGTCAAATGACCTAAAAAGACTTAATAATCTCATAGTATTTGAGTTATTTTCTAATAAATTAATATTAAAATCGCCACATATGATTATTGACTTACTACTAGCAGAAAGATTCTTTAGCACATCTTCCATTACAGAATCAAACACAGATAGATTCTGGTAACTTGGAGGTCTGTATACGCATACTATTACATGCTTATCGAGCTCAACACAGGACAATTCAATGGTGTGTTCAACAGACAGCCCGACGATGTCTTTTCGTTCCTTTGATTTAACAGAATTTTTAACTAATATTAATGATCCACCATGTATCATACACGTTCGGCTGAAATGGCTAACTACACAATAATTTTCATAGTTAATTGACATTACTTGATGAGCTTTTAACCAATGTTCTGTTAAACAAATGACATCAAACTTGGTTTTTTCTAAAAACAATTCTATTTCCAGTAATTTAGAAGAGCAACCTTGAATATTTTGGTTAAATAATTTTAAAACATGTTGCCCTCCCTTTGGTTTTTTATTATTCTGAGTAATATTGCCAGAAGATACCTTTTTATTATTCTCTAATAGTAATAGGTTATTTGAAGGGGTAACTTCTGTTGTCTTACTGACTAGTTTAAAGAGTTATCCGGAGAGACCTCCACAACTACGACTGAAGTGTCTAGGAAGCCCGTATGAGTTCCAGCAGGAAGAGAATACCCTATCTGACTGGTAGTGGCCTCCAAAGATGTTGGTATTGTAGGTGGACCCTCCTTCGTACAACATGAAGATTCATAATTAGTCATCACTATGTTGTTAGTATGACTAGACAACATAGACTCGTCCCTAATACTAGAATTTGTTATATTAGCTATAACACCGTTAATATTATATGCTATCAACATAGCAATCATATGTCTACATTCCCAAGACAGAGATAAAGTTCTCTGAGTTAACTTAAAACCACTAACAAACTTATTAGTGTCAAAAAACAATAATTTGTCACTATGATAACATGTCAGCATGTGAATAGTGTTATTTAACTTATATGTCGGATCAGGAGTAGGTTACAGGCATCTAGTTATTATCATCATATTTGATTAATTACTGTGGGCGTACTGTGGGTAATGTTGGTTATTGCGCAATAGAAAAACCGTTTGCAGTTCAAATCAAATTATAATATCACGAACAAATTAATCACACTAGCAAATCACACACTGTAGGTACACGACACAACTAGATTCACAATAAAATAATTATGTACAGTAACAAAGTAATTGCGAACAAATCGTAGGATCGATTACTGTTCGTATAGTGACAGAGCCACCCAAGTAAACCGACAGGTTTGTCGGGAGCTAGTGCTCTGTCAGGAGTCGAGTCCGAACACCGACTGACTCTCACTAACTGTCACTGACTGTGACCGACTGTCACTGACTGTTATTGACTGTCTAGCACAAACGAGTGCGCTCAGTTATAAAGGTTTGTCCCCACCACGCACTCGCCCCACAACAACTCTGTCCAAATGGCGTACGGAAATACGTCATCGTGTTTACTTGATACAAAATATTAAAATGTGCTAAATCAAATAGATTCACATTATAACTCGCATTATAAATCGAATAATACAACAAGAACAATTATCTTAAAGAAACAATAGTGATTTCACAAAGTAAATCGTTTTAAAATCGAAGTAACATGTCATTAATTGGTTTGAACAAAACCATCGGTTACAATTATCAAAATAAGTTGCTAAAATCAATTAGCGTGTACACTGAGTACTCAATAAATTATGTTCCGATTTATTAGATAATAATTGATAGCAAAATCTTAATAAGAAAACAAATCATAACAAATTCTGTTGACTACCCACAAATGTAGTCGACAACCGTCTCCGACACGGCCAGAACTGACGTTCTACACGTCCTCGTGTAATCTTGGGATAAAAAATGTCTAGGTGAATATCGATCGGCCTTTCTGACCAACAAAAGCACAAAAGCACAAATGGTACGTTCAAATGAAAAATCCTGAATCGGTCAAATAAAATTATTATCAAAAGCAGTTGCATCGCAACCATATAAAATGACCATACTGTTGCAGACAATACATAGCTCAATTAAAGTAGAGACATAGTCTCCCAGCCGAAATCACACCATGGGATTCGACAAGTAATTTGGGGTCAACCAAATCCAGGCGTCAACATAGACAACCAAACAAGAGTCAACATAGACAACTTGTCAATCCAGCTATAGTATGTCAGTACCAGATGAATCATCATCATCAGTGTCATCATTGACATCATTAACAGTAACTAGACATTCAGGCATTTTTTTGTACACAATCATGTGAGTACTTAATTCAAACAGAGCCATGTAAACAGAATTTTAATAATAAACTTTTGCTATCAAAAATCATCCACAAGAGCCATGTAAACAAACTTTGATTATCTAATCAAAGCGAAAATCATCAACCAGAGCCATGTACCATCGTTATCCACATTAACAACCATCTTTTTTACTAAGAGCCTTAGACACTTGGGAACCCACACACGAGTAAACCACTCTAACGCCTCGGCTCTCCAGCCAACCAGCAATCACATTGCTGTCACATATCCAGCACATGGATCCGTATGCATCACCCTGTGACTACACACAACATTACTACGGCCGATAGAGAACCCCTACTCGCGTGGTTACCACTACTTAGGCTTGCTCATCACCAGTGTGATCACCATCTACTTTGACTGGTACATGACCTACTGGCATCATTCTTAACTTATCGTTAAACCAGATTAGGCTATAACTAACAAAGCACTCAGTACTTGAGTCAAACAAAATGAAAACGGCTCACCAGATTCCGTAGACATTAGATCTGTAGCTGGCTTAATAATACAGACATCCACTCGCTGTCACCGTTTCCTTGGCAGAAGTCGCTAAACTCCCTGCTCGAACAGCACCGTCCTTGATCAGCGACTACTCGTACAGGAGATCCAAAGAGTGCAGCGCCGTCCGACACTGCCATCTTGCTTGAAGACGTTCTTGTGTGTTAACCTGTAACCGAAAAAATCAACAGCAGTGCCTGTTCCACTCGGCCAAATCTGACCACATGGATAAAAACAATAACAACAATCGATAACAAAAGCTTCCTCTAAGCCTTAGTAATAATTGATCAGAAACTGTATCAACTTACTAGTAGATCACATACAACGCTCATGGCCCGGCTGCCGCAGCAGCTAGTGACACTCATGACACCCGTATCGTCATCACCTCAAGTGATACGACCAACACACATCACTTCACATAGAGTCTACGACTCCCAGGTCATTACAAGACCAACACTACAATAGTCTCATTTGAGACCCTAGTCCCCGCTGCACCACCAGCAGCCTATCGCTTCCTGAACAACTCACAAGTTAGTTGCAGTTACGACTACAGACAAGTGCGTACAATGCAACCTAGCCATGGTATGTGCTCTAACTACTCGGTGAAGGAACTCTCATCACCGTCTTAGGAACACTACTTAGAGGCATCTTTCGTATGCGACCGTGAGCGTACTTATTACGTACGATGAGAATTAAAAGCTATTAAGATAAAATGATCGCCATTCAAAACTTCCGCTACTTTAAACGGACCTCTGAACTTCCGATCTAACTTGAAAAGCCTAGGTTCAATATTTCACCTACTGTCATAATATACTTTGCAAGTCAATGTTGGGTAGAAATGTAATAAAATCTTAATTTTTGCTCGCTAATCGCAACACTTCATATTATGATTTGTTTTGTGTTGCATACACGTGTTTGACCAATAACAGTCAACACAACAATATTATCAACTTGTTTGCCACTTAAATTGGCTGCACAACTCGCTTTTACTAACGAGCATTCAGTACCAGAAACGTAAACAAAAAAAATACAGCTCACCTTTATTTTCTAAGGTGTCAGAGGGTAGGTGTAAGACGCTAACATCCAATCGCCATTGCTGCTTCCAGCACATGCTCCACCATCCGCTTGCACTGCAACTGCTCGTGCACTGGGCCACGATATGCCCTGGAATCGCTCACTAGCAGCACACGAAGGGCTTCGCTGACGGCTTGCGTGGCTGCTTGGCTCGATTCAGTCACTCCACGTCACTGGTAGCTCTACGCCACGTCCTTGATTTGCTATTTACGATAGCTACGTTGATGCTGCTTCTTTGTCCACTTTGCAGTGAATTTTCAGCAAATCACATCATCTGTTGTGCACGGTTATGTTTGCGCAACAGACGCGTCGCTAGGCAAACGTATTTCTGCAAACAGCCTATGCCGAAAACAACATGCACCATGATCGCGCATCCGTATCTTCTTTGTCTGGGTCGAACTTGCACAGATCCACACGATTATTTAATAAGCGTTCACATGTTTACACTTTGTTTTTCAAATGTCAACGGTCACTTTCACTTTTAGCGTTGTCATTTTGCGCATGAACCAACACGAATTATATCCCGCTTCTGATGTCGGATCAGGAGTAGGTTACAGGCATCTAGTTATTATCATCATATTTGATTAATTACTGTGGGCGTACTGTGGGTAATGTTGGTTATTGCGCAATAGAAAAACCGTTTGCAGTTCAAATCAAATTATAATATCACGAACAAATTAATCACACTAGCAAATCACACACTGTAGGTACACGACACAACTAGATTCACAATAAAATAATTATGTACAGTAACAAAGTAATTGCGAACAAATCGTAGGATCGATTACTGTTCGTATAGTGACAGAGCCACCCAAGTAAACCGACAGGTTTGTCGGGAGCTAGTGCTCTGTCAGGAGTCGAGTCCGAACACCGACTGACTCTCACTAACTGTCACTGACTGTGACCGACTGTCACTGACTGTTATTGACTGTCTAGCACAAACGAGTGCGCTCAGTTATAAAGGTTTGTCCCCACCACGCACTCGCCCCACAACAACTCTGTCCAAATGGCGTACGGAAATACGTCATCGTGTTTACTTGATACAAAATATTAAAATGTGCTAAATCAAATAGATTCACATTATAACTCGCATTATAAATCGAATAATACAACAAGAACAATTATCTTAAAGAAACAATAGTGATTTCACAAAGTAAATCGTTTTAAAATCGAAGTAACATGTCATTAATTGGTTTGAACAAAACCATCGGTTACAATTATCAAAATAAGTTGCTAAAATCAATTAGCGTGTACACTGAGTACTCAATAAATTATGTTCCGATTTATTAGATAATAATTGATAGCAAAATCTTAATAAGAAAACAAATCATAACAAATTCTGTTGACTACCCACAAATGTAGTCGACAACCGTCTCCGACATATATATATATTTATTCTCATCTTCTGATAGAGTATCAGAGTAAGGTAAAGCACACAACATTAGCTTACCTATGTTTAACTTTAATAAGGTGTTCACACCATCCACTATGTCCTCTCTGGTAATACCAGTACTTTTACCTAGCATATATACAACAGCCCGACATGACTCATTGGCCAGACAACACCCGTCTGGTCGGAGGATCCTCCCTTTTCTATGGAGGTTGAGTGAACTTTACACCCTGTTCCTCATACCTCTATAAGTTGTTAACAGGAGTCCTCATAGCCCGACTAACTGTTTAGCCATCCAATAAGGTAGGATTCGCGTTATTAGCTCAATTGTCACTAACGAGACACAATCAATTCTTCTATTGTAACCGATCTTTTAGGACACAACTAAAATAAGGCAGTTAATAATAAAATTCAGGAATACCTACCAAAACCGCCTAATAATGAAAAACGTGTGCGGTGATAGAGAGAAAAATATCTACGCGCTTTTAATACAGAGTCATCTTGTATAAGTTTTTAGAAGTTCTCATATGGTTGTCGCCATCTTGCATTTTTATTTTGACCTTACTCTCGAAAACCATGAAGACGACACACATGGCGAAAAAATTTCAAATTTTCGCAACCGCCATCTTGGATTTTCTTTTCTTTTTTGGATTTAGCACCCTTGAAAACCACGAAAACGACACCTCTAGCAAAAACTATATCTCTCTATATCCCGAGAGAGACAGAAATTCACGTGGAACATACATAACGCTTTTTCGTTACGAGACAATTTCAACCAGTTTACTCCTAACGCAAGCTCCGTTAAAGAACTTTGTTCCGATAGCTCATGAGCGTGCTCAGTTGGTGGTCAATATAAATATCCCGAGACTTTTAGAGCCCTTTACATCAGCTTGACCAGCATCGGGTAAACAAGATAAGTCATGCAAAAATGTTCACCACATTGCGTTTTAGCTGTATACTAGAGTAGCAAAAGCTAACAGGAGTCAATTGTAGGCGGCCGGGACAGCTTCAACAATGGCGTCGCGCCGAGAGAATTAGTTCGAGAGGCCGCACGTCCCGGCCACTTTGTTGTAATTTGCGGCAATTTACGGCTACTATTTCGTAACTAGGCTTGCCCGGGATTTCATAAAAGCTAATAGCTATGTTTTAAGTCATAGTCGGGATAATGTGGATCAACTTATATTATTAGGCACATTTCCTCTTCGGGCATTTTACCATCTGAATCATTTTGTAATTCTACGAGTACCAAACCAAAATGTTAAATTATTATGAATTCTTATAAACACTGATCATCTAACATCTAATTAGTCTGCTGATTTAAGTAAACAACAAGTAAAACTTTTCGTAATCTCGGTAAAATAAAGAAAAAAGAAACCTCCCGTCTCGTACAAGTCCTGATTGCGAAGTAATGTTTTTCTGAGATTTTTCCGCAGTGAATACCTAATGAAATAGAATATGTATGAGGGATTTACGTTAAAAAGCTAATCTGTAAGAGTCGTTGTTCAAATTAGCGCGACCAGTAAAACGTCGCGCGGTACAATTCCTCAACAAGTTATTGTGTTGATTGTGCACTGTATTTGGTGGTTAGCGGTAATTTCTTATGCGCGCGGCAATATTAATTGCATTACCTCCGTGGAACGGAAAGCTCAGCTGACCAGATTGAAGAATTAAAACAAAGTTTAAATGTAATAAAAGTTGAGCCGGGCCCGCGAGAGAAATCCGTTAATTAGTCGCGATTTGTAATTGGATGGTCCTGCGCAAAGAGTTGTTTGTTGCTAAAGAGCCGCTGTCATCCGCTCGTAAACGTATAATCTCGGCCAATGAGTCGGGATTTACGATAATTTAATTTGGGGAGCAAACGAGGACCCCTATGAGGTCGGAATAACAAAGGTGTTTAATTAGAGCACCTGGTGTTGCCACTACAAGTTACGGACGTAATTGGTGGCGCCCATGTAGGTCTGCGAAGCCAAGCGACCTGCTGCTTATGAAATTCACGTGTATTTTCTATTAATAAGCACATGTTGCAGTTTAAATTGAGTGTTGATTAAAACGAGTGCACTGATCTCAAGTAACAACAATTAATTTTGTACACGTGGATCCGTCCGAGTTTTATGATTTAATTACTCGCGTTAGCTTTATGTCAAAAACGTGTGAAGTGAAAAAAGAAAAAACCGGTCAACTGCAAGTCGGACTCGCGCACCGAGGGCTCCGTACAAATTTGTAGGTATGTAAATAGTTTTAATTTCTTTTTTTTAATGTAACTACAAATTTATAGTTTTCGGATTTTTTCCTTTATTTGTGCTACATGACATTGATTTTTGCTAAATTTCATGATGCTAGGTCAGCGGGAAGTACCCGGTACCCATAGGTTTTGATTTCGGAACATATACGCACGTATCTTTTGATTGCGTTGACTTAGAAGTGATTTTTTTTACTGCTTCAAGAGATTGTAGCCTTGATTATTTGATATTAATATCGACTTGATAACTCTACGCGTTCCTGAGAAAAAGGGTCTTGACTGACGGTCAGACAGACGGACAACGAAGTGATCTTAGAAGGGTTCCGTTTTTCATTTTGAGGTACGGAACCCTAAAAAGAGACGAGAATAAATATCACAATAATTTTGACAGACTTTTCAATGGCAGCAACCCAACAAAAACCTTATTAGAATGAGAATAAAAATTACTGTGATTTGGACAGCGATGCCAAATCAGAGGTAAATTAAAAGGACTGTAGATGTTTCACATCGAAATAAGCGAGACAAATAAGGAATTTATTTATTACGCTAGTAGTAGATGTTTTTTTTAATATGCCTTATAAACTTGTGTACTTAATTTATTATCTAAACTTCATAACCCCCAGTATTAGCTATGATGACAGTTTCTTGTAAATAATGTAGGTCACGTGTGTTAAAATACATCACACACAAAAGCACCCTGATAATGAAAGTTGCCAAAGAAAAAAGTCAAGAGGAGACCAGAGACAAAAAGTTAACGAGCCAAAACATTATAAAACAAAAGAGTTATAATATCATTTCGTATGGAATACTAGGACACCATAAACTAAAGGCGGTCGTGGGCTATGGAACAAATGCATGGCAAGTTTTTTGTTATGACGAAGGGCAGGAGGCGGGTGACAAGGACAGAAACAACAAATAAAAACTGTAGTATTCTACATAAACGGGTATGCCTTAAAAAAAGAGGCCTCCACTTGCATTATTCATACGGATGCTAATGGAAATGGCAGGTCTTAAAACTGTAGACGTAAACAATGCCCAACGTTATTGTTTTTGAGACTCAAGGAAAGCCTAAGAGGACAATGTTCCCTGATGAAAAATTTGCGAAACAAAATGAAAAGGGAGTGCTTGTAGTCAATTAACAAATCCGTTTGCGCATTTTATGACGAGCCGGGACAACAGGGAAAGCTGTGATGTTTTTAACCGACTTTAAAAAAGGAGGTTCTGTATTCGACCCGTATGTATGTATGTATGTATGTATGTATGTATGTATGTATGTATGTTTGTATGTCCGCGATTATCTCTAAAACTACTGAACCGATTTTGATAATTCTTTCATTAGTGTGATCTACATACTTTCAGGAAGGTTTTAGTATATAATACATTAGGTAATTATTCTTATGTACGAAGTTATATGCATAAATGTACTGCATCTCCGACATTTCTATGCGAATTTTGATGATTCTTCGAGTCGTGTCTTCAAGTATTCAAAGCACTAGTGTTAATTGAATTTGTGTGGAATAGGTATAACTAAAAAGTGAAAAATAAAAACTTTTTTACAAAAAAAACAACCGACTTCAAAAAAAAACACTACAAAGTGAAAAATAACTTTAATTTCGGAAGTCGGTGTCAAAAACGAAAATGCGGAACCAACGACACCGACTTTCGAAATTAAAGTTATTTTTCACTTTGTAGTGTTTTTTTTTGAAGTCGGTTGTTTTTTTTGTAAAAAAGTTTTTCATTGAGTGTTTACTTTGTAATATTGACAATATCGTGCTGTTTTATTAACAAATTGGTAAACAAACGTTGTCGAGCTTTGTACTGGAATTGATAGCAATATAACATGAGAGTAGAAGGGTTTTAGCTGTCAATTAATGGAGTGTATGTGCTGATTGTTATTTTCGAAATATCAACAGAATTTCCAAGAACTTGGGAGTTAGATATACATAGTTCTAATTAAGATTTTCGATAGAATGCGTGCGGAGAACCGCAAATTGGTTGAGGTCGATCTCCTGCATCGGATTGTTTGTTAGTAAATTGATTGATTGAACCATTTCATTGTATCTATGTACAATCTTCGTACGCATACTGAATGTAGGTAATTAGAGTAACATGGTTGACTGCGGTAGCAGCAATGACATCAGTAGAGAGCACGACATGTGTACTGATAGGAGATCGTCTATCAAGTATCTACAGGGCGATACTATCGCATCAATGAACCGACACTATCATTAGTCGCGCGTGCGATTAACGGCATTCATTGTCAGTTGATTTGTTGCACATAACTCAAATAAAAACAAAGTTCGCCGGTTAGCGATAGACACATAAAATAAAACCATAAACACCAAGTAATTAGCATGGTTGAGTTCTTCATTTTTAACTCCCCAGGAAAGCCTGATATCCTCTTAACTATGTTCGCCCGAGCGCATCCCCCAGTGGGCACTTAAATGCATTCATAGAAAGAGGGTATTTAAATGTCTGCCTGTAAAATCTTCTTTCAAGGAAAAGCGCCTCTACTGGAGTTTCTTTTTTATTTTGTGCGTTAAATATAGAAACGGAAATAGTAGATTGTACAACTAAGGCATAAAAGAAGCTATTTTACCCCGAGACGTTTATATCCACGCGAGCCGCAGGCGAGGGTGGATAGTTAAGTCGAGGGGTAAAATGGCTCGTTTATGCCTGAATTATAGACTCTGCTTTTCACTTCGATTGCGAGAAAATGAAACAGGCATAAAGTATACAGTACATAATTAATCAAAATGTTGCAAAGCATAGCAAATTCCCGCCACCACAGATAATACCGCCACGAAACTTTTTAAAAGTTTTTTTTTTTTTAATTTCAACCTTTGTCATTCGACTTGGGTACTTCATACTGCCAAGTCATAAAAACGTTTCTTTGCGTATTTAAATAATAAATGACAACTATTTTACCTGATTTTATTAAATGAACGATAGAAAACACGGAAGTGGTATAAATTAAAGAAAATGAAATAAATCACGACTTTAATCTACGAAGTTTTATTGCGCGTGTGGCTGTTGGGCCTGATTACCTTAGTCTCAGAAAAAAAAATTACTTTATGCACTAGAACATAAAAAGCGATTTTATGTCGCCTAAGCACAACATACGAACTTTTCGAGCGTGAGAAGTGAAAATCATTTTTTCACTTCTCATGCTCTAAAAGTTCGTCTTTATGTTGTGCTTAGGCGACATAAAATCGCTTTTTATGTTCTAGTGCATAAAGTAATTTTTTTTTCTGAGACTAAGGTAATCAGGCCCAACAGCCACACGCACAATAAAACTTCGCAGATTAACCTTTCGTATGCCGGAACGTAGATCTACACGAGACACAATGGCTTTTTAATTGTGTCTGTAATTACGGCATTCAACCGGTTAAAGTCGTGATTTATTTCATTTTCTTTAATTTATACCACTTCCGTGTTTTCTATCGTTAATTTAATAAAATCAGGTAAAATAGTTGTCAATTATTATTTAAAAAGAAACGTTTTTATGACTTGGCAGTATGAAGTACACAAGTCGAATGACAAATGTTGAAATTAAAAAAAAAACTTAAAGTTTCGTGGCGGTATTATCTGTGGTGGCGGGAATTAGCTATGCTTTGCAACATTTTTGATTAATTATGTACTGTATACTTTATGCCTGTTTCATTTTCACGCAATCGAAGTGAAAAGCAGAGTGTATAACTCAGGCATAAACGAGCCATTTTACCCCACGACTTAACTATCCACCCTCGCCTGCGGCTCGCGTGGATATAAACGTCTCGGGGTAAAATAGCTTCTTTTATGCCTTAGTTGTACAATCTACTATTTCATTCCAGCGTTCAAAAGCTGTCATTTCTTAATTATACATTGGCTGTGGCCGGGCTCCTTATATGTATCACATATTGTTATGTTGTAAGTGGTTTTTTTATTTCGAAGGGATTATAAAGGAATAGCATTTATTAGTACTTAGAAAATCCCCAGCATAGGGGATCGTAGTGGAACGGTGAGTGCTGTGTAGTCCCCTAGGGGACTGGTCTAGGGGATTTTAGTGGAACGACTCTATTATTCCTAGTTTTCAGAGTATATTAATTTCTATACCTTTGAATAAGTTCAACTTGCGACGTCATATCACACTAATATTATAAAGGCGAAAGTTTGTGTGTGTGTGTGTGTGTGTGTTTATATGTTTGTTACTTCTTCACGCTCAAACCGCTGAACCGATTTAGATGAAATTTGGTATAGAGATAGGTTGTCCCGGAAAAGGACAACCTATCTCTAGTTATATATAGTTTTTATCCCGATATTCCCACGGGATCGAGTCTTATGCGGTTGAAATCGCGGGGCGCAGCTAGTTTATGTATATTCACATTTCAAGAGTTAAGTTAGCTGAACCTAACTACTACCAAATAAAAGTTCTGACGTTCAAACAAAACGTTATTAACAATTTCCACCATTGCGGTTGACATTTAAGTAGAGCAAAAAGATATCGGGGCACCAGGCGCGCAGTAATAAGAAGCGGTGAGACGCTCGCGGGCGACACCATGCAATATTGATGCGGCAGGTACGGATGGCCGCCGCACGCTCAACCGACGGGTGAGCGCGGCAGACGTAGTGGTGACGTCAGGTGCCGGCCTGTTTTATATTGTACCAGGCAGCTATGTAATGTAGGTAATGAAGTTGGTTTGTAATAAAAGGGTAATCTCTTATCAATGGAAGGGCGTTTTGGAAATATCGCAGATAGAGTATGGTATGAGTTAAAACTGGTAGGTACTTAATGTAGTCGGGTAATACTTTCCAAAGATACCGTACGGTCAGCATCAAAAGTTGATTAACACTTCAGTTTTTTTAATCTTAGTTATTGAGCAACATACATATTTGTTCAAAATTGCAGCAGAAGAATTTTTTTTAGAATATATACTCTTGTGTGAAACTACTATTATGTGAAAAGCTAAAAATCAGTTTATTGAAAAAAGTTGTTGTCAATTTAGGTAATAACATGCAAAAATGATAGTGTTAATCGACTTTTGATGCTGACTGTACCATGACAGCTATTTTGTTGGACCTAAGGGGGTCAACAACTGGGTCCACACAAAAAGTTTACATACACGATAGAGATAGAAAAATTACGTAGGTATCTGTCTCGGTAACTACTGCATCTATTTGCCTAAAAAAATTGCCTTTATTGGAACTTTCATCAGAACTCCCCAATTGACAACATTTCAAACCTGACACGACCTTAAAACAAAAATAATATTTCTTTATTTTCGTATCCTGAGTTCAAATATATTTTTATTTTATTTTTTTATTTCTAAATTTCTGAGAAAAAAAATAAAAATCAAAAAACATGTGCTGACGTCACATAAACGGCGGAATGAGGTAGTTACCTTTGCGCATTGCAATGTCTGATTGAAAACATCATATCAAACAAGACATGTCAATGTCACCTAAGAAGTGTAACTAGAAAACAACTAAAAAAACTGAATTGAATTCAACAATATTTTTTTCTATCAACTCGACACGCTGCTTACTGTTAATATTATCAATTTTTGATTGATATTTCGCCAATAAAATGAATCCCAATGAAAAATATACGCCAATGACGGAACCAAAACAACGACTGAGACAAGTGACATCTAACAGTTTTTTTGACGGGTCACAATAAAGCAAAGGTAATATCGCCATTCTACCGTCATCTGGCACTTACGTCTTTTTAGAATACACCGAATTTCAAAGTTAAAATTATGAATGAAAAGTACATAATTTCGAAAAACGAAAAAATATGGGTGCCCTAGATTTGAATTTACTTTTATATAACGTAATAATACATGCAGGTTAAAAATATGAAATGTTGTCAATTCAGGTATATAGGTCAACATGCAATATATGTATTTTAGTAGCAATATATTTTAGACAATAGTCATACATCAGTGAGTGGGGCATATTCGCAGCCCGTAGGAGCTCCGATGCATACCTTCCATATTAAATAAGCGAGTGCGCGAACAAAGGATTCCGCATTGTCGTACAATATTGACGGAGCCAACAACAGTTCAGTAAATAATGCGTCCACTGCACTGCGGTCGCTGATAAACTGCTTTTTAAGTTGCACAATACGAGCTATCCCGCCGCGAGTCGCGAGCACCGAGCACCTGACAACCACAGAAACACAACTAATGAACTACTATTAAAGTACCTAGGTTACGAGAAAAATTGGATTTTATACAAGTTAAATTGTTTTATTGTTCTTGTGATGAAATGAGGCAGAGCTTGTTTTTCCCTCTGAAAATAAACAGTAAACGCAAAGCGACCGTCTCCTTTCTAAACCTTGCTTAATTGTATCATCAAGATAATGATCTTACAGTGCGCCACAAACGCGATAGATAAAGCTAATCCGAACATCCAAGAAGCTAGTCTGACAGAGACCTTCATCAACATCCTCTTATTTCTGCGATCCCGGTAGTTGTCAGCCACAAACGCGCACAAGGCGGAGCGAGCACAGCGACGCATCCGGTCCCGCGGCCGTGCCACCTCCGGCCATCAATAAGGGCGGCTCGTATCCGGCCCGGACGGTAAACACCATCCCGTGGAAGGCGTTTCTGGATTCTTAGAATAAAATGTGCAGAAGATTCAATCCTGATCTGGCGTCACTGAATAAAATGGTATTATCACTAATACTCATACGCACAGTTTTAGAGAACATCACTAAAGAAGATAATAATATGCTGCGACGCGCCGCGGCTCCGATCCCAAATAAATTGGGACCAACCAAGGGCAGATGACGACAATCTTGAGTGTAAAATTTGAAACCTGAGAATGACATTTGCAGTTGGTATAGTCTGCAGAAAATAGGCCACAAGTTTCGCGGGATCCAACGAAAATAAATCGATAAAACGTATTCCATGAACCCATTGTATTTGCAAAACATGTTTGGAGTGGATCTTTTGTAGTTACTTTATCTCGTTTGTACCTCTAGCAACTATTACTGTTTTAATGAGGGTCCTACTACCCAGAATAATGTTAAGCAGGTACCTTTGATAATACCGAGATAGCTGTGACGACTAATATACATAGCCCGTGTACGTATTCCATGAACCCATTGTATTTGCAAAACATGTTTGGAGTGGATCTTTTGTAGTTACTTTATCTCGTTTGTACCTCTAGCAACTATTACTGTTTTAATGAGGGTCCTACTACCCAGAATAATGTTAAGCAGGTACCTTTGATAATACCGAGATAGCTGTGACGACTAATATACATAGCCCGTGTAGGCCTGCCAAATTGTTTTACTAATTTCGGTATAGAAACAGTACCTATAGATAAGCCTCCGATTATGATCGTTAGACGAAATTCTACGTAAATTAATAAAGCTGCCAACAAAATGGCGCCGTTCATAATTCTTGGAACCGTTTTATAAATGAATTAATGGAATTGAAAGGCTCTGGGAATAAAAATATTACTCTCGGCGAGTGCGGGGAATGAAAGGATATAATTATCAAGAAATTGGATAACAGTAACTGTTCTATTTATGCTCACAGTCCACTGAATGGCAGTTCATTGTGTATTTCAGCTTCCAGGTAAAACATCAGTGTCATTTACAGCAGTTACACAACACAAATTTAAAATAAGGCAAACTCATATTTATTTGTAAACTCCTCGGCCTACAAACACATAGGAGTTTAAAACTTAGCGTCTGAACGGCAGCTATTAGACGAGGAAGTCGTCGCCGGCGCCGGCACCGCGACCGGCACAGTGGCACAATGGCGGCAGAACCGTTTCCGCTTCCGTCGTGCACACACACGTCAGTTTCCGCCCATCAATAGAGCCTCCGACAAAGATCCGCTGTTATATCTTTACGGAACATGAGATTTATCTCTTAGGTAGAACATCTACAATTAAAGGGAAAAAAGGTGTAGTTATATATTTTATTTTAGGTATGTAAATCTGCTTTACGTCATTTGGACCGATAATAAAGATATAATACCAACGTCTTCGAAGCGCTGTACTAAAAGTAGCTTTGATCGTCCTGCGAAGTTTCACCTGTCAAATTACGAAACAAGTTTCCCTCAGAACATAATAAATATCTCTTCGTGTCGAAGTATTCACAGAATCAAAGCCTATAGGTGAAAGGGAGCACGGATAACACTTGCTTTATGGATAGTTTGTTTGTTTGTAGTTTTGTGAGCGTCGAAAAAAGGTTAGGATTAAGTGTACTTTAGGGTCGTCTATTTTCTCAGGATTGTATTCGATATTTTCATCTACAATATTATCGGCCAGGGTAACATTTATATAAAAAACGAAACACTCTTCATTTCACCACTATCCACACCGTCATGAACTAGATAGGAGTAAGTCATCTATCGCTGGATCACACCAATAAACTTTAAAACTAACTATGAAAATAAAAGAAGGGTTCCATAACTATAACTGAAACGATCCATATAAAAGTCGTGAGGACAGAGCAGTTGTTTCGCTCCGTGAGGTAACTCTGCTTTATTACCACAATCGTAACTTTTACAACTGGATTGCCGCGATGCATAAAACACCAGTGAAGTCACAAAATCGATCAGGATCGCACAAGCTTTGTCGGCACAAAATCCATTTTGCCACCAAAGGATAAAAATAAAGCAGTAACGGTCTCACAGTTATAGAAAATAACCAAGTCGGAATGTTCGGGGATGTTGTCAGATGTGTGTGCGGTATAGCCTCCATGCGCGAAACCTTTTAGGCATTCAACCGCTGAAAGCCGGACGCACCTGTGATACGGCTCGCGGCCTTTTGACACGGGAATCCTGTTGGATTGTCGAGTACGTGAAACCAGTGCGAGCTTCTACCTGGTCGTAAAAGTTTTACATTCCGCAACACCGATAGATTTCGTAGCAACTATTACATATACCTCTGACTATTTTGCACTGGATGACAGTATTATTCGTAAAATCATTATCTGGTTTCTCTCGAACAGACTCAGAGCAACTTAAAGTTTTATTGAATCGTTTATATTGGTCTATATAAATCAAAACGAACCGTCTCATTCTGAACCTCACAAAGCACGTTTGTTAAACGACGGCCACGAAATGACTATCAGACATTGTTTACGATAAAGCGATCCAGTAATAACAGCTCATTCCGCACGTTCCGAAACTATCAAGTTGCAACTATTCAGTTGAGAAACTCCATTAGGGGAGGGGGGCCCGACTAAGATGACATTGTTTGCGCTCCGATCGAAAATCGATAGTGTCCGGTTTAACACCGTGCGATTGTCGAAGATAGATGCCGATAGCAGCGGGGAGCAGCAGGCATGCTTGGAGAGGCCGCAGGGTATCTGTGCGGGCGCTGGGACTTGATTGCCACCGAGATTGTTACCTATTTGTGGCGTAATAAATATTGATGATACTGCACATTGTCGATTCATATGGAAAAACAGTAAGTGCTCGAAAGAGGTTGAGACTAAAAGTAAAGGACTTAAAGGTAAAGGAGCTTTTATTAATATAATAAAATAGACTTGCGACCATAATGTTAATGTAGCGCCAAGGGAATAGTTGTCTTGTAAAAAACTTCTATTTCCATAGTTAGCATATTTTCTCAAGAGATAGTTAAAATCCGTTTGCCCCTGACTCAACCTTCGCCGGATCTGTTTTCCAATAAGTCGGGACGGACTCCAATCTCAGACGATATAAATCTTTTTATACATCTTAATCCTGACGAATCTGTAGTTAGATCTATTTGAAGAGCACTACTGCGATTACATTTCAAAGAGCTTTTAATAAAAATATTGAGGCTGCCTTAAGTAAGACAGATTTATCACAAATCTGTCTTACTTATGGCAGATTAATGAGGCGTATGATATAAGGATAAAATATTAAATAACAGCAGAAATGAATCTGTTTCGGAGCTCATTTAGCTGTCACTGCATTCGTATAGTAAATGATAAATGATCGTCTCCTTGGTCAGGTTGGCTGGAGGCGAGTATGCTAAGGGTCACCCTGTGGTCGACCTGGACATGCGGCAGAATAAGATTTGAGTTTATCTGTTAGGGATTTCTTAGCTAGTACTAGTAGCCCATACACATAGAAGTTTGCCTGATGTACGCACTGTTATGTACTGTGTTTGCCAGTGGCACAAGGAAAGACAAGTACCAAGGATTCTGAAGCGTATACAGTTTAAAAACTAATTAATCTCCCTAAAGGGAGATTAATACACGTATGTCATAAATGCAATGACTGCTAATGGTAACTAACTCCAAGGAAGATGTCTGCTAACAAAGTCGATCAAGGCAGCTGTGTACCTATACCGACAAGCCATCAGCATCAGTAGCCGCGACGTAGCTCGCCACAAGCCAATACACCTGACGTCACGACCTAAAGAGCTGCTCTCTTACGTTCATTTGCACCTCATTTGCTAGTTAGTCGGGCGTCGGGTATTTAGTCGGGTGTTTGTTAAGCTGTATTAACAATTTGTTAACACAGCTTTGTCTGAGTGGCTTGCTATTAAAATTCCGATTATTCAGGAAAGGTTTACTTTGAAAACCTCAGTGGCTTAGTTAAAGTAGGCACCAAATTATGTAACTTTTGTTTCGAGCGCAGATACTTCTTTGAACTTTTCTCTTTGAAATAAAGACTTTTACAAACAAGTGAAAGCTTTTTAACCGAAACTTAATATTCGTTGAACGAGACCAACGCTCTGTTTAGTCTTAAATTAAAATATTCTTCTGGTCGTGAAATATACAACCTTTGCTCTCGTAAACACAGCGATCTAGACAAGCAAAATTAATAAACTCGAACATCAAAATTTGTCTTGTATGTAATTCTCCAAAACTTACGTAAAATAAAGGTCTCTAGAAAACTTACGATCCAAAAACCAAATTGTTCTTACCTGAAAACAAAACAGAAAACATTTTAGATCATTTGTAAATAACGACGGTATTTTAAGAGTTTCAGCTGAATACTTTTTTATGTCAAATATAATCCGTGTAAAACATACGGGGCACCAGGCCAGCATGACTGCAGGGGATAATCCGGATTGTCCCAGTGTCGTGTTTTCTGGAAACCTTCCAACGTATGGCAGCGAAGTGCATACCTCGAACCTTGATAAAATCGTACAAATAGCACTTTAAAACAGATATACTCGTAAAGAGCTTATGCGATTTAAAAAAATACTAGATTACTGACTACCCTCTGCTTTTGAAAGTGCAATCCGTTCCAAATTGCAGTTTTATAACACGATACAACCAAACTGATTATTACGTGAAAGCTTTCTGTATCCTCTACATGTAAAAGAACATCTCCATGTAACCGAAAGCCATATTGAAAACGTCGATTACCGCATGATTTCGTCGACATAACCCTCTAAGATTCTCATTTCAAATGCTTCAAGGGATTCTGCGAACACATCTCGTTCTGTAATACGCAATCCGGCCGCGGGGCATCTGTAATAATGCACCATATAAAAAGGCATTAGCATTTTAAATGACGTCGTTACGCACCCAGGGCCGGAGGATTTTTATGTTAATATCTTTTTCGTTTTCCTCTCTAGAAAATAAGTGTTGGGGAGATAATTTTTCTTGATTGCTTACCAATTAATTAAGGATATATTAAAAGACAATCTCAGTACAAGGGAGGGAGGAGTCAGGAATGTGCGCGTGAGGTTATAGCGCAATTATCAAGGAGCTCGACTAATTTAACAAGCGTCTCACACCCGCAACGGAGCCGCAATTTACTAGGAGCCAATAAACGCGGCAGAGGCGTGACAAGCGCTGTAAATTATGCAGCCACGTATAGAAGACTCCTCCGCGGAATGCCATTGTGTGTTCCTCATGTTAATTTAATTTAGCTGCGTAGTCAACCACCGCGTAATGCCGACGATATTGGCTCAATCAACCCTTGCTTGCGACGATTCAATTATTCAGATAATTCTATGTATGTTAGTCTGTCACTAGGGATTAATTTGTAATTGATGCGTAGATTATTTGGTGACTTTGACGCTACGTAGATTAATATAAGGGTAAACAAAACATGTTGTCTTAGTTTAATTGCTGAACATCATGACGCTTAGATACTAGATAAATGGGATTAAAACTAAAGTTGCTCATTGCTTTATTAACTTGTACCTTTGTTAAGGCCCCCATTTTTTTTAAATAGTACACTTTTGCATACCGTCGACTTCGGCCAAATAGGTGGCCAAGTTGCGAACATGAACGAAATCAACAGCAACACTAATCAACGAGGTTTACAAATGACGCGCGAGAATGTATTTATCCACAAATTCAACACACACCACAAACAGTTCGTTTTCATTAACTGTCCATTGTCAGCTCCGGCCAGTAGTGCGAGTGACCGCACTACTAACATCCTTACAAACACCGTTTTAAGTAGATTAAACATTAACTTTTTCGCCCACAGTGCGTTTGCTTTTTTTCCCGACATCCCTCGGAAGAATCTTAATGAGTCGACGAAACTTTTAATTAACTCTGCGAGTTTAAGTATGCTTTAAATAAATTACTTATACAAAATCATAAGCGGTGTTTTGGGGAGCTCAGAACTGGGCTCAACCAAAAAGTTTCCTTGCTATTTTTTATCAATTTAACAATATAAGCTGTGCTACTTATTCTTGAAGTTTACAAAAGATAAATAAGTACTGTTCGTTATGGACAGAACAGTTCTAGTGTTAACTTTTGCCAACATTTAATTAATAAAGTCTTTCCCCAGAGTGAAGTCTTTCAGGACTTTCATATTTAGGTAAAAATAATACATTGTTTTAATAAATTTTGTGATCATGATAGTTAGGGTACTTAGATACTAGATTTTGCATGTAACCTACCGCTTTTAAGACTAGATAAAGATTTACAGACCTGAAATCTTAGTACAAACAAGTAGGAGCATTTTAAGCTCATGTGATCTGTTATTATACCTAATTGTACTAGCAGCGCCCCGCGGTTTTACCCGCATAAGTTTCGATCCCGTGGGAATATCGGGATAAAAACTATCTTATGTCCTTTCCCGGGACTCAAACTATCTCTATACCAAATTTCATCTAAATCGGTTCAACGGTTTACGCGTGAAGAGGTAACAGACAGACACACTTTCGCATTTTATAATATTAGTATGGATATTTTAAGTTTTTAGTTGCCTGCTCATTGTATTCCAATGAGCAGACAACTGAAAACTTAAAATACCAAGAATTAAATAGACATTTTCTGAGGAAAGTTCTTTCAAAACGAATAGGTATCTTATCTACTTCATTGTTGGCCTAATCACCAAGCTTAAATTCCTTGACTACTGGGTAATACCGTGTCCCGGTGTACAACAATGTTTCAAGAGGATTACACAACAAAATCTACTTCAAATAACATCTAAGAAAAGCAAATTCAAACAAGAAAAAAAAAATGTTACAAAATCAATCAGTTTGAGGGCGTGGGGGGCGGCACAGTGGCGTGACTCGCAAATATCAGTCAAAGAGTTGAGGCCCTTTGTCGCATCAGGTATTCATGCAGGTGGCTCGGTTGGCATCCAATGTACCCAACTGTGGGATAATTTGCTTTGCCACGTGGCCATTACGGCTGTGGCCTAGTATTTGTGCTATGCAGTCACTTTCGCGGGCCGGTGGAACTGAAAACAATCAGAAAACTGTTTGAAGATTTGTTCATGGTGAATAATTAGCTGCTATTCATCACTGTGTGAGCAGAAGGAAAATCAGTATCGAACAACGAGAACACATCTAAGCTTTATTTAATGCTTCTTATTTTTCTAGAATGAAAAGAACGACAGCAACGTCCTGGCCAATAGCAACATACCGTATCCTATCTCGTATTAACTGCGAGAAGCCTAAAACAAGTGATCGGCTAGGTGCCAGCATTATTCTTATAAAAAAGATAGGGCTTTCCTTCAAAGGTTTCGTGGCTATACCGTAACCTACCTCTTTCCTTTAAGACGTTGTGCGTAGGATTGTACACACATCAAAAGTGTCTAGGGATCAACATATATTTTTGCAATAACTTTTCTCCTGATTGATATTAATTATAATATTAATTAAAATTTTCTTTAAGGATTCATCAAATAAAGTGTTTTCGTTTGTCACAGTAACGATAAACCAAGTCACCTTTGCATTAATAAAGAAATTTGCCATTTTCCTAATAAAGGGATTTTTGACATTTGAACCACTAACACAAAAGTTCGAAAAAAAGACTGAAATAACAGTTTTCTTTAAAATTTTATTGGGTAACTTAAACAATTAATAATCCGTGTTTCTACCGCGAACACTAACAACACAAGAACATCGGTTTGGCATACTCAAAATGAGTTCATCCAAATCACGCTGTGGAATGGCCGCCCATGTTCGTTGCAACAACAAAAAAAGGTCTTCTTGCGACTGGATACCCTCCATATTCGGCAGAGCTCTTCTCTGTAGCATATCCCATGCATGCTCAATCGGGTTCAAGTCTGGCGACTGAGCAGGCCAGGGCAGGACATTGATGTTAGCTGCGGCGAGAGTCTGTCTTACAACTCTTGCGGTGTGCGGTCGTGCATTATCATGCATTAACTGAAATAAGGGACCGATTTGCACTTGTAGAGGAACGATGACGTCTGATACAATCGTCTCAGCATAAATTTGAGCGTTGAGGTTGCCTCTGATCCAAATCAACTCAGTTCTTCCGCCGATCCAAATACCCGCCCATACCATGATGGTTCCACCACTATAAGGATGGACTTCCTGGCAGGATTTTAATCGCTGTTGGCGTCCAGGGGTTCTCCAGTGTCGTATACGTCTTGTATCCGGTCTCATACCAAAACGAGACTCATCAGAAAAGCACACGAAACGCCATTGTTCTTCTGCCCAATTTCTGTGTTCAAGAGCCCATTGATATCAAATCCTACGATTGTGCATTGCTATAGGTGGTACCCGTAGCGGTCTTCGGGAATGAAGGTTCACTTCATGCAAGCGGTTTCTGACTGTTTAGTCGCTAATTAAGTTCCCTGAAGAGTGATGAAGCCTCACGGCTAACATCATGGCGGTTATTGTTGGAGCTCTTCGAGTTAAGATTTGAATGTATCGGTCTTGTCTCCGTGTGGTGCAGCGATACCGTCCTCCATGGCGCTCAGCCACGGTACCAGTGCTTCGGTAACGTGCCCAAAGTCGACTGATAACACTCTGACTTGTATTCAGAGCTAAAGCCACAGTACGTTGCCGGGAACCAGCTTCTATCATTCCCACGGCTCTGAGCATTTCTTCCCTGCTTAAATGACGTCGCCGCTCCATAATAACGTTGGTTTTAATCAGTAGTAGGGAAACAGTAGCACTAATAATGTCTTCAATGCGTTGTATGTTTTTATAGGGAAAATATTGACAGCTGATTTTCATCTTTTACTCGAATTTGATTCACAGTTCCTGATTCAAATTATGAAATGCACCAAAAAGGATCCATATAAATTTATAAAATCACTAGCGGTCGCCCGCGGCTCCGCCCGCGTGGATGTCGGTTACCGCTGCAAAAAGCCTACCCAGGAAAGACACGGTCAGCAAAATGATTCCCAGGTCAATTCACAGACACCGACAGTAACATTGACGACGCAGTCATTATCCGCAGGCTGCACAGATTGTCTTTCTGTGTATGTTAAGTTGTTAATGATGAAAATATTTAAATGTAATTAATACTAAGTTTTCACTTCTGCCGGCAGTCCCGGAGCGCAACCCGTTGTTTAAGGATAGATAACTAAAGCGATTATTGTAGAGCTTCTCCATAAACAACATTTGACGTTAAATTATTTTCAGGTAACAAAATATACTGATGGTCGGGAGCCCCGACCCGTGATAGGGCAACGTAAAGTTGCCCATGCGTAAAACATTCTTTTCGTAAATCAATTCCTACTAATTTGAATGTTTGGCCCTGGGATTTGTTTATCGTTAGTGCGAAAGAAATTTTTACTGGAAATTGGAGCCTTTTGAAGGGTATAGGCAAATCAGTAGGGATCATGGGTATTCTTGGTATATGAGCTAATTCACCAGCTGCAGGGCCGGTGATAATCTTCGCTACTATTAAATTATCTTTTAGCTCCTTTATAAGAAGTCTCGTGCCATTACACATGTTGGGGGGGCTTAAATTTCTGAGAAGCATTATCGGCGTGCCAACTTTTAACGACAGTTCATGAGGTGGTAGCCCAGCGGGGTTCAGAGAATTTTAAAAATTCCTGGGGGTAGTGCACAGCGTCCTCGATGTTAGTGACGGTGTCTATGGATTTATAGCACTTAACTTCACCCGGTACTTTCTGCATAATTAAACTGTTTATTTCGTTGACTGTTTCATTCCTGGGAGAAACTATTGCTCTACAACACAACCAACGAAAATCATTTTGATGTAAGTTTTCGATGTCAGGATATATAGCATCTATCAGACTATCTAAATTATGGACTATTTGGCCTAGAGACTCATCCAAAGTAACCGCATAATCGGTGCCCAAATTTAAAGATGGAAAAATTCCTTCTCCAAGTTTCAGCAGCTGTTGTGGAAAATTGCTATGCGTATTTCCATGTAGATGAGCTCTCATATTGGTGCGCAAATTCAAATGTTGAACAGATGTCCAAAGGTGAGACGATTTTAAACATGCCTTCATAATATCTGCTCGCGTACCTCTGTTGACGACTGGAAGCGTTTGTCGGAAATCTCCAGCAAATACAAAAGTGATACCACCCATGACATTAGCAGAGCTTCGGAGGTCTTTTAAAGTACGGTCCACGGCCTCCACATGAGCTCTATGACTCATGGTGCATTCATCCCATATTACCAACGACGCGTCTTGCAGCAACTTACCAAGAGGCCCATTTTTCCGAATAGAGCACGTAGACCGTTGATCTAAAGATACGGATAGCGGGAGTTTAAACGTAGAGTGAGCAGTTTTTCCTTCGTTCAAGAGAGTTGCAGCAATTCCTGACGAAGCAACTGCAATCGCTATCTTCCCTGATTGCCGTATCTTAGCAAGTATCAAATTTGCGAGAAAAGTCTTTCCGGTGCCTCCTGGTGCGTCCAAAAAAAATAATCTCCCCATGCTTCGCAACGGGCCGTGCAGCAGAAATCGTAATATTTTAATTTCGCCATAACTTCAAAACCAAACGTCCAATTTTAATCATTCAAAGACCAAATATTATCTCCATAAACTGTTCTTAGTGATGAAATCATTTATTTTGATAAGGATTAATAGCATGAGTAAAATAAACGCGTTTAAATGTAGTCCAAAAAAAATTCAAGATTTTTAAATAAAAAAATGGTTGCTGTGCCTCACTCGACATAGATGGGTATAGTGTGTCGCGGACTTTTTTGTAGATATTTATAAGATCTACAATAATTTAGAACATTTTATGGTTCTATCTTTTATAGTTTAGGCAGCGTACGCAAAATAAGTAACTTTTCTGGTTGATTTTTTACACCTTGTGTCCGAAAAACCCAAATATCTTACGGAACCCTATTTTTTTCCAAAATAAAATATAGCCTATGTTACTCGTGGATAATGTAGCTTTCGAATGGTGAAAGAATTTTTAAAATCGGTCCAGTAGTTTTTGAGCCTATTCAGTACAAACAAACAAACATACAAACAAAGTTTTCCTCTTTATAATATTAGTGTAGATTTATAAGATCTACAATAATTTAGAACATTTTATGGTTCTATCTTTTATAGTTTAGGCAGCGTACGCAAAATAAGTAACTTTTCTGGTTGATTTTTTACACCTTGTGTCCGAAAAACCCAAATATCTTACGGAACCCTATTTTTTTCCAAAATAAAATATAGCCTATGTTACTCGTGGATAATGTAGCTTTCGAATGGTGAAAGAATTTTTAAAATCGGTCCAGTAGTTTTTGAGCCTATTCAGTACAAACAAACAAACATACAAACAAAGTTTTCCTCTTTATAATATTAGTGTAGATAAATTTATTACAAAGCCACATCTCAATCTCAAGAAATCCGCATAAAAATGCTTGATCCCTAGACACTTTTGATGTGTGTACATTTTACTATAAAAGGAACTCCTTTCGCAGGCGACATGTGTCACACGTGACGCGACACGCGTCCAGGGCGTCGGCAGATTGCACGTGCCACTTTACATCTTATGGTTTATTAAATCATTTAGGTACAGGAGGTATTTTCAGACCAAAAAAAAAACTTTTCGAAGTAGAATATCATTTTGAAGCATACGAACAAGTTAACGCGGTATGTACTAATATTATTAGGCGAAATGTGTTGGTTCCTCCATATTTCTTCATTTCTTTCATATTTTTTCATGAATGTATCACATTTCTAAAACATTTGTTACATGATTGCACATATCTGAGGGGCAATTCTCGTAATTTTAAGAAGGTTCGCAGTCTCAGCTGCCTCAATCTGTCAAAAATACCTCTAATTTCCCTACATTTTGACAGGTTTTTGACATTTCTTTGTCGCTGAGATGAGACTGCGACTAGATTTTGAACATTTTAAATTAAGAGAATTGGCCTTCTGATTCTAGAATAATTATAAGCCTCTACACAACATATTTCAGGCTTTCATCTCTACAAAAACATTTAGAAATGTACACAAATAATATGCACAAGTAAGTAACATCATGAACAACCACTATCTTATACTAATAATAAAGCTGAAGGGTTTGTTTCAACGTGGTAATCTCTGAAACTACCAGCAGGATTTGAAAAATTATTTTTACCAATGATAGGCCAATTCTTAAGGAAGGTCTGATGATGGGGCTCCCTTTTCCGCACTTAGACTCCTAAAGAAGGTCTGACAAGAAGGAAAAAGTCTGAAAGAACGCTAAGCGAAAACGAAGTGGTAACGTGGACGGGCGATGTGATGCGCCCGCGTGGGTCGGGGGAACAAGAAATTTCAAGTGGGCAACGTCGCGGACAGAAGCTAGTGTCTACCTAATAACATCGATCACTAATAAATAATAAGCAAGTTAGTTTCTCGTCTCGTATATAATCTATGAGACGTCTATCTAACTCTCACAAGAACTCCGACACGTATTAATTTCTATGACAAAAACATAGACACTTGGAGCAAAGACAAGAAGTTTGCTAACTACCCTCAAACTTCAGGCTAACGAGGGAATCGGGTTACTCTGTTGCGGGAATGTGATCTAAGGATATAAACTATTCATATATGTATGTAGGAATATCATACTTTTCACTGAGAGGGTAAATACTTCAAATAACATGACTATGACGATCAGATTTGCTACCAAATAAAAACTTATGGTATGTGGCTGCTCCAGATTTTATATTATTTTTGAGAAACGAAATGATTTTTCGAAATAGAATTGGTAAAAGAAAGTCATTTTTGGGAGAAGTAGATGGGTGTGTTTACTATATTTTTACCTCCGATCACCGATATTTTCAACCAAAACATAAAAAATACTTCTATGTTTTGATTAAAAAGTATCGGTGCCTGAAACACAACTGACAGGCGCGCCATTTTAACTTTGACTCAATTTGGCTACGCTTCGGCAACCCTTTGTGTTGCAGGCATCTGTCACTTTTCATCAGGTGGGCCGCTCGCGTGTTTCAAAACATCACATGATAAAATACGTCAAAATAACATGTTTCGACATCCACCTAAATTCGAAAAGCCGTAATCTAGCCTCAATATTTTAAGATACAAAGCCTAATAACAAACAATAACTGTCACAAACTCACAATACTAAACATGTCCTTTCACATTATATCAACATAAATGTTCCACATGGCAACATTTTAATTAAAAGAGTCCTCTTACAACAGATTCCTATCAATGTAATTAATGAAAAAAGTATGTGGAACTTTGTGAAAAGTTTCGCGCCAACAATTAATATGGCGTCCGATGAGACTGTTTAACTTTGTGCGCATTACCGTTACCTCCATGTTGGGGAGCGTCTGGTCTGTGGGAGAGATTATATCGTGTTGTAGTTTCCATGGGAATTATTCACTCAAAAATAATACTAGGTATGTTTTTGTGTCAACAGAACCTTCCATGTACACTGCTACAAGAATCTTTTGACGCTCGAAACATGTTGACAGGGGGGCGCAGTTGGTAAACATTTGTGCATTGTTTTGTGAAATGTCACTTGAATTGTATTTAAAAAAAGAATCGCGGCGTTATTTGTTAAGAAGCTGGTATTGAACTTTTATGAAGACGTAGAGTCTAGATAAATGAGGTTTGATATTATTCCTGGATTTATTTTCCTGTCACTCCTAAGCAAATAATTAAGTAGAGCGAATAAACTAGGCATAGCAAATCATATGGAACAAAAACATAAGACACATGACATTATTAATAAGTCCCCTACATCTGATACCGAAGTGTTTATTCGGTTAGCTAATTGAAATGATTGGGGTCAGCCTGTCCCCTGGGGGTGTCCTACGTGAGAATTTGGTTAACACTGAAGGGTAGATCTTACTAAATAAATAAAACAATGATTTTAGGGTAGTCTTAATTCCAAATTACCTTACTGAACAAACAACATTTGATACGAATAAAGATTGAATGTTGAACAAATGGATGTCGTGATACTGAATGAGTGGTTTTCAAAATGACAAAGAGGAAAACGCACAGACTACTCAAAGACAAAAACAAATAAATCATACAGTGATATTTGTATAGAGAACGTTACAAACCGACGCAAAGTACTGTCAATAATGAGCGGTATGTTCCACTCTAGTGATATATTGACGCTGCCGCCGAGTGCAGAGCACACAGGCCGATATTTAGCGCAAACAGGGAACTGCGCGATACCGGGACTGTTTGTACCGCCGCACTATCTGATGCTGCCGTGTTTCACTTATTAAAAGATAAGTCGGGATTTGTCGTTTAATTGTTCGGTCGTAAATGCGAAATGTTGATAAAATGGGTAACGATGTCTTGATTATTGTTATTCTTGGCACACATAACATGTTAAGTAAGTTTCCTTGTTGTACTGAAACAAGAGTAATAAATAGAAAGGAACAGGTAACTAGGTACTTGATAACACTGTCCAAAATTCTTACAAGTATAAAATAAAACTTACTTAAAAATATCCAATTGATCTATTCAGTCTAATTTCTCCTCGTAATACATACTTTGAGCAAAGTGTTTGTAAAAATTACTTTCGAGTCGTAAAAGCTTTAGCACACGAGTGGGACTAGGGGAGCAGAACAGGCGAGGATGGAAGGACCTTGAGGTAGAATTTGTTGGTGTATTGTTCGCGCCGCGCCCCATTCCGAGCGGATTATAAAGTTTAAATTGGTTTACGTAGGCATCGCTGGGAAGGAAGCAATCTCCGTGCATCGCCTTCACGTGTCACAGCAGGGTGAGACCTAATCACTGAACCTTTCATAAGAGTAGACATGCAACATCCAACATCTTAACGTAAAGCTACTTACTGAACTAAGAAAACATTATTGAAATAATAGCTTTACAATATGTCTATATCAATTGTACAGATCCTACAAATTCATAAAAGATCCAAGAACCATCGAGAACATAAGATTATCGCTAGTTTCTGCGAAAAACTATTAGGTTCGTATCAAATCTAAAAGCAAATAGTATTCATAGAGGTGGAATAAATATGTACATCGCGTTTTATTTGCTTGTATTATGTATTTCACAGCAACATTTGGAAAAGTTTGAAGATGTATTTATTCATGTTATGGGGAATGCATGAAAAAGAGAGCTAGGGCCTATGCCCATGGGCATAGCCTTCGGACCCTCATTGCAATGAGGGTCCGTAGGTATAATGATGATGGAGAGGTGGAAAACAAGCTGCCGATTGAGTAAAAAATAACCGCCGTGCCCTAACCACATAGCGTCACATGTACCAAACGCCAAAAGGTTTGCTGAAGCATTGCTGTCATTATAGACAAATTTCAAGAAACTCTATAGTGTTGCTTGGCGTTAGAATTTGGAACAAACTCTTTCACCATGATAGATAGATTCATAAACCATTTATTCAGTGCACACAAAAGACAGCATAATACACAAAAGCACAATAAAATGCTAACAAATTACAAGAATATTAACAAGGTGCCAACATACAAAAAATTAAAATGAAAACATACTAAAAGAAATTAAGTGACACTATGAAGACATGTGTCACTATGAAAATGAGCTGTACTGCTAATATGGGAACGTCAAGGATGGAATGCTCTTTAACTTCACTTTCAGTTACGGAAAAATAAAACAACAGGCATCCAATCACATTCACTTCGCGTCTGTTGTCAAAGCTCACGCTGTGGTTGGACAAAACCAATCACAGATAAAGAAATGAGATTTGACAACAGATTAAACCGAATGCAGAAGTCGGATGGTTTTTTTTTTTCGTTCTAGAATCAACACGTTTTAGCACTCAGCCCTGTCACAACGTATTTTGTTGCGTCAGATTTGCGTCTGCAAGGATTATTTAGGGAACGTGAGACGTGCTCCACCACCTCGAGCGAGGGGGACAGGGGAACTCCGTGTTACCCCTGCGAGAAAGAATGACACGTTGTCTTTCCACGTAAACGTTCTTGTGGTTTCTCATTTAGCCGCGTATTACATTGCTTGTTTGCGATTTAAAGCTTGTTTGTGGAAGGATTATTATTAGGTTTTTGTATTAGCTTGGTGTTTGTGTTTTGATTTTATAATTTTCGTGACGTGGAAACAAGTGTAGCTGCCGGCGCGGCGGTAAGACTGGATAAAATCTCAACTTGAAATTCGTTTCACGTAATCGTTCACATCCTCGGTCCAGCTATTAAAACGCCCAGGCTGCTTTTGCTTTATGCACTCTTAGATAAGCTAATAGCATTCACGTAATAAGACTTCAAGATCCTCGGTTGAAGTGTAACTGTTTCTGAAGAAAGCTAAACACGACCTAAACCTAGATGTGTACAACTCCTAACTATCGATGGCAGGTGTCATTAATGTTTGTTTTGATGTTACCGTGTCACCTGCTGATCCCTCCGTCTCAGAGTTGTTGAGTCATACTTGACAGTTTGTTTTTTTGTTTGACCCATTTATCAGTGCAAGCTTAGTGCTGCGACATGTAGGTCCCTTATAGATACTTTGAAGAAGGTTGACAGTAGCAACGAAATAAAGAACAACTTTATAACGCGAGTGCCTCATAAATAATTCGCATGTTCTATATTTGGAATTCTTGGGACCTTGATATTGATACAAACAATTCAATTTGTTTGCTATCATAGCTTTTTTTATTATAAAAATGGAATCACGATGAGGCGGCCAGCATCGCAGCTGGAAGCCATTTCTTCCCACCACTTCTAAAAGGAAAATCGTTTGAGAAAAACTTCAAATAAAACTTGTATAATCCATATTCAAAAACTACGTAGGTATGTGATTATTATAACTTAGAATAAAGTAGGTAACTAGGACATACTATGTGATTTGGAACCTCGCTTTGTAATTTCGCCTGCAGAAGGCTGAAATATGTTATAAAAATGACAATCATATCTACAAAAAACTAAAAACTTAATTCCTTACTAATTTAACTGAAATTACCAACTCTTTAAACTTCGTAGACAACTAGAAACTCCGCGCATCCGTAGCAATTCGCGTAGCTTGCCAGCGTAGCGGTGATCGTAGCACAGCGCTACGACTGCTACGAGCGACGAAGGTGCTCGGCGTGACGTCACGCGACGCCGCGACGTCTGGGCGCCGCCCGCGCCTTCGACTACTGACTATATACTGAATTGTACTACGATTACAGATGCTATTTTTAACTGGGTTTTGGTAGATTTTCGATACTGTGTTTGAATTCTCTTTAACTTAAATACAAACTCATTTGTATTTAAAATCGTGTCGCATGTAACGCAGAGTGGACTAATAAACCATGTTTGTACATAATATGTATCGCTAACGTAGGTAAATTGATTGGTGACAAACTATTTAGGTTTCGCATAATAATACCGGATTTGACTAATTAGTAAATATTAAATACGAGTAGCTTGCACAAAATGACGCCATGTTTCTAGTAAAGTAATATTATATTAAACCTATCTCGATAAATGCTTCAAAAGGTTTGCCCGATTGTTAAGTTTGTAGTTTCAAGTACCGGTGCACTGTGATTTACTATGTAAACGAGTCTTACTACGACATACATATCTTTATATTGACCTATCGTCGTGTTAAGCAGAGTACATGATAGTCCGTTATGATCACAATCCCACGAGTGACATTAACTGCAGCCTCTTCAACAATAAACCACAGCTCAGTTAATAATTAGACTCAACAGTTCTGATCGAGCAATTATCAGTTGATTGTTACGCCGCTCCATTCGTATTATGAATTCAATAAAGCCTTTCGACCATCAAAGTGTTTTATCAATTCCATTTTAAAATTTCATGGAGCAATAAAATCCAATAAGTTGTTGGATGACCCTCAGTAGATCGGAATCTTATGATTTATCCAAGATCTGCAATAAATCGAGATAAAGAGGGTTCTGACCTTAGAACAAGAATGAACACCAAACAGATGCAATTTACTGATTAACTGGTGAATAACTTGCAAAAAACAAATCACACATATTCTGGGTTCAATAACAAAATAGGTTTATTTTAAAAAGTAGTCCATGTAGCAGCATGTACAAAGCCATACGAAAAACATACATTGTAAGGAAATAATAATATATTGACACTCAATAGCTTCTCTTATTAGCTTGCTTAATGCCCCTGGTACCTAGCAGCTTCAACAAACAGCTGTTATCTGGTATATCTGGAATTCCTTTGTATTTATTTTACGTCGAGATTGCTTGGCGCGAATAATTCTACTAATGAAAAAGTTTAACGACCGCGAACGCTCACGACTGAGGAATCTCAACCTGACGAGTTGCTGGGGTTTGAAGAATTATCGTTTATTTTCGTTGGATCCCACTTTTGAATCCCATTTTTTAAGTATTAACGATGGATCCCGTTTGCTATTTCTGTTGAATCCCATGTTATAACAACATGTGTACATTTCAGAAGAAAAGTGATTTACCTTTATCAAACACTAAAAAGAGATTATTTTTAGTGGGTTACCCGGAACCGAACTAGTTAGATTAGGTTAATTATAAAAAAAAAAACAATGTTAGGTTAGGTTAAAACTGTGACCCCTACGCACAAGCCGAGCGAGCGAAGCGAGCGGTAATGCGGCAGCGGCCGGCGAGTGCCAGAAACGACTAGATTATATAGAAAATGAGTTGTTTGTGAAATAAATAGTATACGAAACGTTGGTTGTAAACTAAAAATTTCAATGGAGTTTTGGTGAAACATTAGTGAACCCCTCATTTTATTATAAACAATTTTGTTGTTGAAAGTACCCGCATTCAAATTTTTTTAAGCATTCGGGATCCAATCCAACGACAATAAAACGTAATTATCTTGCATTTTTTAAATTCGGGATCCAACGGAAATACATAATAATGTTTTGCGGGATCCAACGCCAAAAATATTAAAATGGGATTCAAAAGCGGGATCCAACGGAAATAAATCAGAATTATTACCTCATTCATAAACAAATTATGTGGACGGAGACGAAACCCAGTGTCAAGGATTCCTCTTAGAGTAAAAATAAGAAGAAAAAAATTCTAGCTAGGTGTACAATCCAATAGCAACCACTTTCAGAGTACTTATCATCCACATTATACATTGTGTTTTTGGCACAAAAATCGGACATAATTTTTTATTCGACTGCTTGAAATATGATATAGCTTTCATGTCCTAATCCAATTTCAAAGGTATAATCTATCTAAAACTAAAATTATAAAAGTTGGTATCATTTTCAGATTTTCATGTAGGTAACAAAACCTCCAAACAAGAAAATAATACAAAACCTCGCCACCAGGGAGATATAAATGCGCAGCGCTTATCCGATATGCAGCGCCGACGACCGGGGCAAGGTAACGATCGTCACGGCAAAAACGTTCACACCTGCCACTGCCACGTGACATCTGAGATGATGCCATGGAAATCCACCCCATAAAAACGTTTTCCATAAATAAACCCTCTCAAGGCTCGATTTTTGCGATGCTTCTCGTGTTGCTAGTAACGGTATTATAAGTGGGTAAGTATGCATTCACGTTTGGGAAAAGCTTTGATAAAACTTCTTGACGCTAATTCTTGACGAATTAAGTTTTAAGCGATCAATACCAATCGAGTACTGTATAAATGTTCAGCTTAGAGACCTGTTACCCAGCTGACATCTCAAAGTTAGGGAGCTATACAAACAGTAACGTCTCGTGACGAACGTGTCTATAGCCCAGCGGCTTAACTTAACACCCTCCTTGCGTCATGTCGCCCTGGTACCCGGTGCACTGAACCGTGTTATTCGCTGTACAGATTAATTCAAACTCATTTCAGGAAACGAGAAAAGGATCAACAGAAATTAGATATGTGAGATTTATTTTAATATATGCCAGACTTGCTGTTTGTTATTCAGCTTGCTCGTTTATGTTTAAGTTTACGTAAAAACTAGAACTCTTATTAGAAATTAAGTTTTACTGGAATAACACACAATCCACTGCCGTTTCTGTTTCAGTATTATCGTAATAAATAAGTGACTGGGTATGAAATAGAGGTGAAGGCGGTGCGGTTCGTGGGAGAACCAAATTATTGTGCAATAAATGTCGCCGAACAGTTGAACACCGCACACATGACAGAACTGCCTGCAAATATGTAGCTTTCAACGATTCGACACACGTTCGAGCCGCATAACATTATGAATTGGGTATGAAACGTTCTTTATCTTATCGCTGGACTAAACGGTAGCTGAAAAGGATTCTTTATTTAATGGAAAGCATTTTTTTTAATCGTAATGGAAAAAATGGTTACAATACTGGATTTGGATAAACATAGCATAAATCTTTGTAAACCGGGTTTTATGCATTATTTACACCAGGGAAACAAGCGTAAAGTATTCAAGCTTTCTAGTTTGGATGGGTTTCCCGAAACAAACAAAACCTTGTTTGTTCTGCAAAACTCATAGGAACTGAAACATCTATCGATCATTAGGGGTTGGGCCCTGGCCCGAAATTGTTTTAGATTGGTTAATATGTTATGGGGTTCTGGTAGTTTGTGCGAATTTACTACACTTGCGTAACTAAAATGTTGCTTGAAGTGAAAAGTGTGCATGCTTGTTTTGTGCATCCAAAAAGTTTTTAGAGGTTCATTTATTTAAAAAAGCGCACCTCATTAGATGGTCAATAATTTTTTAAAGGATCATTTATATATTTCGCATACAAAATTCCTTTCGAACAACAGAAAAAGTGCATTTGACTCAACCTTTTCTTTTTTTGGTTTTACTGTTTTAGGCTAAAAATGTGCATTTTTCTATGCAGAAAGCTAAGTAAAAGTAAGTTTCTTATCAAATTGCATCAATAGTAATAAAAGTTGGGACGGTTTTTCAACAGTGTCTCACAAACGGGGAGTTGTTCAACAAAAGACTCGATTCAATAAAACCCAACACATAAAATCTCCAAGGAACAATAAAAGCTCAACTTTGTATTCTTCCGAACATAGAGTACAATTCCCTCAAATAGCCCAAGTTTTTGTAAACGTGCGTGGGAATCGTACACACGGTACGATGGCTGGAGGAGATAGCTAATGAAAATACTTAATCTTGAAAGTTTTTTAATTATCACGATGCGTGTGGGAGTTGGACCACTGTGTACACGTCCGAACCGCGCTCAGATGAGCACAGGTTCGCCTCACGATTTACGTGTATTGTTCAAGGCCGAGCGATAGTTCCGGGGCCCGGTGCTCTCACTAAATTAAACGATCTACTTGTGACTGTGCCCTGAATTCTTGGTATGTCAAGATTGAGTTACAAGCAGGCGATACGCATAATGTTGTAAACATAACGCACCAACACATTTTATGAGCGACGAATGAAAATCTACTCTGCCATAAATTCGTAAGACAGTCAATATAAAAAAGACGACATTAATAAATATTTTTTTTTACGACGACAACACATAATATAAAATAATCACGGTTCCATAAATGCTAAACAAAAGGCATCGATGACACGCCACTCGCGATCCTATAGCGTGGTATTTATTATTTTTATTACATGTCAAGTTATATTTTCATGGATTTTACTCAAATAATTACAGAAGCTAGCAGCAGTCATGGCCGGATGCGCGACTTGGAGTAGTCGCTCCATGTAAAATACTGGTATTCGGCTGCATCCGGCTAGACTGGAAGCCGACTCCAACATAGTTGGGAAAAAGTTAGGCAGATTAATTGATATACAAAAGCAAAAAAACACCACAGTTTTTTTTTTTATTTGATATTTTCTTTGAACTAAAACGAAGGAGATTAGCAACCGATCATGCTGATATCAAGCTGATTATACGTATTCTATTGAGTAGGTACAGATCAGTCGATCATCAACGTCTACCGTCCTTAACGCCAAACTTTCCTAATACATCAAACATGGACGGATATAGGGCAAAAAATATTCCTGCGCCTACGACGACGGTTGAAACTTAATTCATCAGTTTAAGTTACGTTTAACAAAATTATTCGCTTGTTGCTATTGACACATCATCAGACTTGCCACAACTTGAGATTAGTTAGCAACAAATCCTTACATAGTCGCCGAAATGTACGTGTGCGCATTACTTCCGAATGGCTGCACCAAATTGGATAATAGGCTAGTTTCCTAAAAACTTCTAATTAGTCCGTCAGTTAGATTATCGAAAAGTTTGATTGACAAAAGAAAAAATATGGGTCCATTATTTTTCGATAATCTAACTGACGGACTAATTAGAATTATTATTTTTTTTTACCCAGGAAACTACCCTATTATTTTTTTGTTGTGTTCGGTAATGCCAGGACAAGGTTTGTATGAAAGAAAATTTCGGAAATTCGAAACAAAAATTGCACCCGTGCGAAGCTGGGGCGGGCCGCTAGTTAGTAATAAACATTTTATAGAGGTAATTGGATTTACAAATGTTTTACCGGTAGGTACCTGTGTTTATTTGCGGTGATGTTGATATGAACAGTTTGAGTACGATCTAGAATTTCATTGACATTGTGATCCTGCTGCGCGCTAAAACTTCTTGAGAAATGTATTAAATTGTGCTAAATCGACAGTTTTACTTTTATGAATTTCCAAGAAAATGTTAAGATGTATTTTCAGTGAAATGTATCGATATCGTAATGGAGCTAATAAATGAAATGGTTCCACTCTACTATACCTATAAAACCTTAGTTGCTGCAACTAAAAGTAGATTGTTTCCCAAGGAAGCAAACAACTATTTTGAAGGCGAAGGATTCAAAGTACGTCACTCGAACTTAAAATAGTGTTGCTCCCAAGGTGGATATTCTACTTTTTATCACCCTCTATGAAAAAATAAGGTCAAATTATGAATAAGAATAGTACGTTCATTTATTTACATAATAGGTTGGGGAAAAAGTTTCTTCGCATTTTTTAAGAAAATTCAAAACATTTTTTAATATACTTTATTTACATTTAACTAAAGTATGTAGGTACCATTTTGTTCGATAACTTTTTGCCATCTTGTAGGTAGGGACATGATCCCATTGCTATAGAAATTTTGGGACTTCTGATCAAAATACCTCGACAAGTGGTTTTGGCAGTCCTCTCGTGATGTTAACCTGACACTGCCTAAAGAATTCTGAAAAGACCGAAACAGGTGGAAATCTGAAGGTGCAAGGTCAGGACTATACGGCGGATGCATTAACACCTCCCAGCCAAACTCTCTTAATTTTTGCTGAGTGGCTAAAGATGTGTGAGGTCTAGCGTTATCACGATGAAAAACCACACCGCTTCTGTTGTGGCATCCATTTTATCCGTAATAGGGCGACCAGAGCGACGTGGATGTTTGACATCAAAATTTCCGGATTGAAAACGCTTATAACCAAATTTGTGCTACTCTCACAGACACTGCACTAGGTCCATAAACATCGCAAATTTTTTTCGCGGCTTGCTTTGCATTTTTATCTTTTTTGTAGTAAAATTTTAAAATGTATCGAATTTCTTCATTAGATTCACTCATCTTGACAGTACGAAAAACAAATGAAAATCACACATTTTCCTAATTTGAATTTGGAATAATGTTCTACTTTCAATGATACCAAAACCAGCCAGATACAAATAGTATAGCCAAAGAGATTTTATTACAAGTTCATGCATACTATAATGCGAAAAGACTTTTTCCCCAACCTAATACAATTTTGAGTAAAAAATTACGAAAGGAGGCAAAATGCTTTTCGCACGTTTTTTTTTTTTTTCATTTTTCCACAAACTTATTTTTTTTTTTTTTATTTGGCTCGCGCGCGTTTTACTTTATCATACAGCCTGTAACTTGTTCATACAATGTTCTTGATTGATCTCTTTAGTGATTGGAACTTTTACTAACAATAGCCACATTCCAAATTCAAATCACTTTTATTCCCTAGGGATTAAAGAGCTATTTTAGTCCCTGTTTATGAAGAGTACACTAACTCTTTTTGGATAGATGTGATAAAAAAGGAATTCTCTATTTTTAAGTAAAGTAATGGAAAGTAAATGAAGTTTTAACCGCATTTTCTATTTCGATATACCTAGTTACGTGAACGGTAGATACCACGTAACTATAAATAGAAAATTCAATTGTAATTCCTTATACCAGGAGTTCAAAGATCATTAGGAGGTCTTAGTTGTAAGTCTTGAACGCCAATTCACTAGCGCTAATTGAAAGCTACCCGACTAGTCTGGCGTGCAACGGCAAACAACTTTAAAGTTGAAACTGTTAGACTCAGAGGCAGATAAATGTTCCCCAAGCCGAGTGCGATTGCCAACGGCTAAGAGCACACAGAAATTGATAGTTTCGGTTTCAAGTGAGCTTTAGTTTGAAATTTATTTATACGGACGAGACGCGTGTATTTGTATAGCGTAGTCTCCAGCTAAGTCCAAGCTGTACTATCATTTAAATACGGCTGGTTTACATTGCGGATTGTATTGCATTGGTTAGTTTATTATTGTTAAAAAAAGTCTTCTTCTAAAAGATTTTAGAAGAAGACTTTTTCATACGTCCACTATTTATCAAAACTTCTTATTGGGTTAACTCTATATTACCACTAAGTACTTAACTAAAGACTGTTAATAGCCATCCTGTCAAGTAACATTCTGGTCATTGCGTCACTGTATATAGAGGCAACATTATGTGATCAAAGTTTTATACTTACGTGCCTATTGCTAAGTAGGTACGTAGGTAGTTACTAAAATAGACATTATTTTAAGTTCGAGCCCGTATATATCCCAAAGAGTCTTTTACTTGAAGTGCCTCTTTCTGCTGAATAATTTAAGGTAGGTACAAAGGATGTTGTTTACTTATGAACCAAGGATATAAGGTCATAATAAATGTACAACACAAATGGAGAATGGGTTTCGGTAAACCCATAATTTAATCAGCAACAAAGCAATGGACCTTATCGTTCCTGTGTAATGTGCAAAATGAAAGCGCGAGTATTATGTGCCACAAAAACTTTTATACCAGGATAGAATAAGTGTGACGGGTATAAGATCACGCGCGACTATTGTTTGCGAGCCACATAAACTGTGCGCAACAACAATGGAACTCCTTAAAAAGCCCGTAAATCTGAGTTGATGCGTGCGCCGCGTTAAATAAAGTCTAGAGAGACTTATAGCACGTGAACACCTCATAAAAATGGTGATTTTATTGGGGTCACACGTGATGCGAGGAGGTGAAAGCTTGCTAGCCAGGTGGATGGCACGCGATAAATAATAACGGGCAACACACATATGTACATTAAATTTCTGAAAGCCTGGCATCGTCCTACCAGTAAAGTCATTATTCTAGACCTAGGATTGACTGTCGAAAAAGCTTAGTTATAAGGTGTTTTCAGGTAAAATTCAAATCAAGGCAGCTTTAATTTCACTTAGAAAACTCATTTAATTACTAGAATGTAGCTTCACGAAGATAGGTTGAAAGAATTCGTTAAGTTGCAGTTTCAAAGAAATAAAAAGAAAGTAAGACACTAAACGCCGATTCACGCGCCCTAATTGAAACAAACTCAGCTCAAAGTTGTTCGTTCACAAAGGCGGCTGCCGACTGCGACTCAGCAAAAAGAGGCCCGGTGTGGTTCCACGTAAACCTTCATTTTGCCGCGTTATACCTGCGATGATTTACTGGAGCGAATTTTTCGCGCCCGCGACCCCACTTCGTCTCGTCTAATAGTTGCTGAATCGAATATTACACTCAGATGCCAACGCGGATCGGAACCATTTTGTCAGCCGCGGTGCGCTCGCACCCTTATGAAGGAGACCGCTCAGATTACACTGACCGAGCTCGCGACAGTGGAGAATAAAAGAAAATTATCGTCCATCTCCGAAATGAATACTCCCCGGGGTAGTAGCGAATTATCTCCATAAATAGTGTCAGAGGATGATTTATACAAGGTGTCACAGTTTGAGAGGCCGCAACGTGACAAATGAGGTCGCCGCAGCACGCGGGCACGCGGTAATCACAATTTTACACTTAGCAGCGGCTGTGGCTGCGGCGGCTCATCTCGAAGCACCATGTAGGTATATTTTCATTATCCTTCACGCAAACAACTTGGTACTTCATTAATGTGCGGGGTGAGAGACGGGCGATATTGAAATACTTGTTTTTGTAGGTGAAATTGTTCGACGGGGGCAGATGTTACCAAAAGTATCTCCTTTAAGAATTTCGTTGAAACGGAGGGCGTGCGCACTCAGCTGTCAAAATTACTACTCGCATATGTCGGGTAGGTGAGTCTAAGTTCAAGCAATATTGTTTTGTTCATTCACATGAGAAAATCTACAGAAAATTGCTATTATCGAACGACGGGCGATGTGAACGGAATATGTTATTATTGTGTTCACCTTCTCGACATGTGACCCCTTTATATTTGTTTGACGTATATTTATCAATTGCTTCTATTGCGCTTGAACACAGATTGTGTGGATGTCATAATCATTAGACCAAGCCACATGGTAAATAAATCATTAAATTATCAAATTTAAACTTTCAAACAGGCAAACATTAAGCGCACCACCTCATCTCAAACTTCTTTTCCTCTCACACACCGCGGTGGTCGCTCAACAACTCGCGGCCCACAGCCGACGCCGACACTGCAGCACACCTGCGAGCTAGTTTCAGTACATTACAGTCCAGGTGCCGCCAACCTTCAGGCTCCCCCAATTGCGATTATTTCGCAAATAATTCGTATTTAAGTAAATATTATTTAGTTATAAATTGGGAAATCGTAGAGACTATTTATTGTACTTGAGTTAATAAAAACAAAATGTGTTTTATTCAATTACTTGTTTAATACCTACTTATTTGAATTTTTTCATATCTACAGCATGTCATAAAAACAAAAAGTATCCAATATACCAATCATATGTAGGTTAAAATGAAAACACAACCAGAGTTCACACCCGGCAAAAGGTCGACGAAAAAATAAATAAAGACAATTCGGGTTGGAAGGACCACAGATATTTTTTGATATTTGTTGTCACGTGGGATTGGAAAATAGTTTATTTTTTTACGTTTTGTAAAGCTGTATGTATTTTATAGAAAATGGAATGTAGTTCCACACACCAGCACGTCACCTTTAAAATGCAAATATATTTAAAGTTAAATTCATAGTTATTATTCTTCAAGTAACGGGTGAATAAATCTTTTGAGTCTGCTCAGACATGACATGTTTTGAGCTTTTAATGTACACTATATGTACATCTGAAAGCAGTCTAGAATTAATGTATAAAAATATATAAAAACGTTTGAAGAGGGATGTTTTAAATTATGACGTTAATAGCTCACGATTAATTAATCACAGTCGCTTTTTAAAAGTCACTGAGCTCAATCTTAATTACGTGAATGATTATCCAAATCCCAGATATAAACATGTTTTTACAATGAATTGGCAGAAATATGAATTCCGAATAAAAACTTGCTGAAATATTCTAGCAGCTGATATCCAATTATTTTTGGATTTATTAATTTGGGAAATTGTATTAAACTTGGATTGGAACGTGAAATCTTATTTTACGCTTTGAGTCAATTCGAGATAGAGTATTTACTTTTGGCGAATCGTAACATTGTTTATACTACAACTTTTAAGCTTTTGCTCCATTTCTTTTCCCCACGGGAAATCGATATTCTTAAACCAAGTTATATTTTCGAGGTTTTAGAACTTTGCTTATGCCTTAGTAGTTGTTGAACAAGAGTATTGATTCCCGCCTAATCTGCAGGAGTTATGGTCTGTCACGAGCGTGGCTTAGCAAACGTTGAAACATTCGCTAAGTCACCAGCACGAGACTACCACCTTCTGCATGTGTCTGCATCCTTAGTACTCTGTTTCTAACAGCTAACTTACACACGTACTTAGCAGATTTATGAATCTACACAAAGAAATGTGGTAACGTTGTGTTTTTTGTATGTAAATAAAACGAATTTCATTTACCTCCCGATGTACTGATTTGATTAATAATGATATTTTATGTTGATACGTGTTTGGAATTAATTAAGATGACGTTAAATTAATATCTTCTCTTGGCAGATGCCAAGAGAAGATATTAATTTAACGTCATCATCGTTACAAGCATTTGTCAACAGTGTAAGACTTGACACGTACTAGGCAATTATGGGATGTAATTTGCGTATTCGATAGATAGCTTGCCAGCAAGACAAATTACAAGACAAAAAAACTAGGCCACCATCTCAAAACTACAACAACAGAATTCCATGCTCAATGAAGTCGGTTAAAAATAGTACGAAACTCGATACGACTTGACATGTGGAGTGCGGTTTACAATTTATATGGAACTAGCTGCACCCCGCGGTTTCACCCGCACAAGTGTCGATCCTGTGGAAATATCGGGATAAAAAGTAGCCTTGTGTGAATCCAGGGTGTCAGCTACCTGCATACCAAATTTTATCAAAATTGGTCACGCCGTTTGTGCGTGAAGAAGTAACAAACATACAAACACACTCACAAACTTTCGCCTTTATAATATTAGTGTGATGTGATGCAGTGTAGATATGCGGTACGCTATATAGACGCTGCACGAAGTTGCCGTGGCATCGCGCGACAACTCGCGACGACCCGTGCAACGTCGACCATCGGGCTCCATTTCACGAGCCAGCGAATGCAATTCCCAGGATCCGATATGAAATGGAACGACACTTCGATACGGATGACGATCGCTAAACGGCTTTGAAGAATATGAGGATATTTGCCACGGACCGGCTCTCAATTTAGCATTATTCTTCGCATGGAATTCACTCGATATTGTATCATACGGAATGCGATGCGAACGGCTGATAGATTGGCTTTTTCGTATTTCAGGAAATGTATTAGACGTTGCTTATAGAATGCCAGCTTTTCTACAACACCATATTTCCAGTTTCAAAAGTACCTCGTAAATAAAATATGAAACGTATAAGAGCAATGATTTACATTAATTTCAAAATACTTACCTATTACAATAGCAATGTTCAGAGCGATCTTGTGATAATATACCTATATCACAAAATCGCTCTCTATCTACGTAATAATCGTTAAGTTTTGAAGCGCAACACATTAAAACCTAGTGTCTAATTGAAAGATCGCATTATTTATTTAGCATCAGCATCTGTCACTGAGTAAAACAATACGCAACAGAGGTGGGGGGGAGCCTCGTCTCCTATTTCGAGGCATTCAACACAATTAGGTATGTTGACAAAAAATATTTTTCACAAATTAATATTTTTATACATTTTCGAATAACGTAAATCTAAACGAGATGATAATTTGTCAGCTCATATTACACAATTAAGAGATTACATTGTAAATATTGAAATATGGCTTTTAGGGCATTCAGCATTTTATAACGAAGGGAAAAATCACGATATTGAAACAAGAAACCAATTCATTTCCGCTGATTGGCAACGATTTGAATATCCAGCTAACAAGCTCCGACGAATAAAAACAAAAAAGCAGCAAGCGAAGGATTCTTTACAAAAAAGTTTATCTGAAATACTTACATTCCATTTGAATGACTCTCCATTTAGAAGTTTTATACAAACCTGTGTGTAGGTATACCTAAGATTTCTTGTTTAATAAAGCGTTCAATCACGTCCTCTGGCGGCGATGCGAAGGTGAATTGAAACGAAATTACGAAAACGGTATATCCATAAAGTTACAATAAATTCTATCTGTAAATATAGACATAGTAGTCTGAAGGCGGCCCGAGCGTATAATTCCGTAAAACTATGTAAGTGTCGCTGTTCCGCGGGACCGTTTAGAGACGATCGCGGGGGCATCGCGCTCATCGGCGATATCGCTTCGCGTTTATTACGCCATGATATTCCCTTTATCTCGGCCGTCTCGTTACGAACGCGATCCACTTACGATACGACAATCGCGAGTTCCTTCGCAACAATTCACATTATCGTAAATTTAAAGTACAGACATTTGCAATTTATGAGATGCGAATTCCGAAATCGTCGCTAATGTGGGCATTATTCCATTGTATTCGGGACTATTGTACCTCAGAAGTGCGGCATCTACAGCTAATTAATTAATGTTCTTCTTAAATGTAATTTATATTGTTTTGTATTTAATAATAATAAACACAGGCATAGAAACGACACCATTTTTTATTCGACAGCAAAAAATCGATAATTGATACTACATACCTACAAATTAAAGTGTAAATTATCGAAATGTCAAAAAACGGTTAACCTAGTGGACAGAGTGTACATGGAAAAAAACAAACTGACCTTTCGTTAGGACCGTGTTTTCCAGGTTCTGAATTGTTTGTATAATGTGTTTTTTAAGTCACATTGCATTTACCAAGCAAGGTTCTTCTTCGAGGCACACACACCAGGCTCCCATGAGACCGCAGCAAACACATTTGCCAGTAGGCACAGTTTACATAGGACCTTGGATCGCTAAATTAAGCAAAAGGTCGGTCGAACAAAAACAAGAATTTGATTAGCATTTCACCCGTCCGATCAAAGTTCAGTTCAGAATACAGATGAGAAACGATGTTTGTCCATAAGAATATTGTTGGTAAAACTGAGAACAAATAAATACAAAAGCGAGTTAAGTACCAGGAAAACATAATTTATAAACATACCATCGATTAATGGATGTTCTAAAACCCTGATTCCAGGGGTTATACTTGTCCCAAAATAGATTGTTTACATGTTACCCGAACAACTAAACCAAAGTACACAATGGAACGTGAGTGAAAATGTGTCTGAGATCATTTTTGTTTTTGGTTCAAAGACCGTGCTCGGTGCCATTGTATATATATTACCGGCCAAACCCGATTTTAGGACAAACTAGTTTAGCCTAGGCTAAACTAGTTCCGTCGACATAGGATGCAAGGGCGAGCGAAGGGCACCCCGAGGTTCGGTTTGGTTAGGTTACTTTAAACCCTTTACACAGAAATAGGGGCCCCGCGAAGCGGGGCTCCGTCGACATAAGATCCAAGGGCGAGCGAAGGGCACCCCCTATCGCGTATAGGAAGAACTAGTTTAGCCTAGGCTAAACTAGTTTGTCCTGAAATCGGGTTTGGCCGGTAACATATACATAGCTAATATAGATTAGATCAAAAACTCCCATCAAAATGGTTGAGCTGAATGGTGCTAATACATGCGTCATGTTCGTGAACCGGCCGCCGTCAGTAGGGACTGGTCATCTCTTTGCTGCCACGGCTTATTTTAATTTAATATTTGAATTGTTTTTTTTTTCTTCTCATCTTCTCATTATGGACGCTTTTAACGTTCTGCATCGTTCTCACATGTATAATTTTTAACATGAATGATGTAACCAAGACTTTGTAACCATATTATTTTGATTTAAAAGAGTGTCCATGGAGTTTCTTGCCCGTTCTTCTCCATAGGTACCTACTCTTTGAAATGGACAACTAGCTTGACTTGACAATTCAAAGTGCCTGTAATTGGTTTAATTGAAATAAATGCTTTGAGTTTTGAGTTTGAGTTTGAAACTGTCAGATTTAACGTTGGTCTAGTGGTCGCAAGAGCTACTGCCGAGCGAGCATAAGGTCCTGGGTTCGATTCCTGGGTCGGACTAAGTGCAATAGGTTCTGGATTTGAGTCCCCGTTATTGGCAATAGGCTCGCTCGCTCCTCTTACATGGGACTTAAACTTGATGTACGCCTCTGCCCAATCCTTCGGGGAAAACAGGTACTTATTGCTGGTCGGGTTTGTACCCGGGGAGCATAAGCAGGGGAAGGTAAGAAAAGCACTTAAAAGAACGCTTGTCACAGTCAATCAATTGTCGCTAACGCCGCATGTGGGTAACATAGGAAATATACGAAGGAACAAATTTTTAGACAGGCCTGATGGTCTAGTGGTTAGTGACCCTGACTGCTATGCCGGAGGTCGTGGGTTCGATTCCCATCCAGGACAAATGTTTGTGTGATGAGCACGATCATTTGTTCTGTGTCTGGGTGTAATTTATCTATAGTTGTCTAGTACCCATAACACAAGCTCTGCTTAGCTTGGGACTAGATGGCGTTGTGTGATAGTTGTGGAATATTATTATATATTAATTGTTTTTAAAAACAAAAGTAAGTCCTTGCACGTTGACAAACTTTATTAAGGTGCGATTCCGCTGGCGACGGCAGACGGCAGTCGGCAGCGGCGTAAAAGACTACGCCGCTGCCGACTGCCGTCTGCCGTCGCCAGCGGCGTAGTCTTTTACGTTTGTTACACTATCAAAGCTGTTTGTACACAATGTTAGTCATAGGAAAAAGTATAACTGTTTCTACTCAGCTCGATATAGAGGTATCTCATAGTTCACAAAGTGCCCCGCTACGCGCCGAGCTACGCCGTAGCTCAGGCTGCTACGACTACCTACCTAGTTTCAACGGCTGCGGAATGTTGTAGGTTGCTTCTTAGTTTTACATTTTTTTGAATTCAGGATAAACAATTGATTTATTATAAATTTATCTTTTGTATGACTATTGATAATACCATTAAAATCTGGGATTAAAAGTTTAACAGTTACACATGACTGTCTCCATTCAAAACGTAACATAAAACTGACTTCAATTCTCACTGAAATCGAGACTAGTATTCGAAGTTATTTTCGACAGACGGCCGTTTTTTGCCAAGTTACCGTTAACTTCGCTCGCCTAAGTTTGCCCGGCGATAGTCCCGCTGCACATTGTTATCTGATTTATGTGACTGTACAGTGTTCAGTCCTTGGATTCCCGCTGTAAAATTAAATGCTGAACATGGTAAGTTTTTATCTCAAACAGTGTTCAGGTGTAACAACAAAACTAGCGCCCTTTTTCAGTTGAAAACGTCACTTGTAAAGTGTACAATGCTAGTCCTAGTCGACTTAACACCTTTTGTATAAGTGTGCGTTGACTGTTTTTGACGTATATTTTTTAACTTGTTACGAACACTATCCATTAGTTCGAATGGCTTTATGTAACATGAAACTAATAGTTAATCAACCAAATAAAAAATCTGTACAGAAATCCAAATTAATTTGCCCTCATCCGTGCCAATAATCACACGTATTCACAAGCCTACAGAACGTGAACGCTTTATTTACCTAAATCTATTTACACGCAGAAAATAACCGGTGAAATTAAACATACAAACATGTCAGTATTCGTTTGGCTTCCGAATATAAAATATATTTTTCCATAGTGAACAAAAGGGTCTGGTTCCATTGATATTAATAAATTTCCTTTTAGGCCGCGTGACACGTTCCCACCTATAGGTACCTGTGTGTGTATGTACTTGTCATCATCGGAGATGTCAGGTGCTACCTAAGTCCCCCCCGCCTCCCAGCGTCTCCGTGCTTCCTCCGAATGCTCACAAATTAGCCACGAGCCACTGGGTCCCGATGGGAATCCGTCGGCTCGCAGCCCCTCCGAAACGACAGTGAAATAATAAAATTATTCATTAATGTGTATTTTATTCGTCAGAATACGGTCTTACATAAATAAGCAATTTTTTTATGTGGTCGTATTAAAATTTTAAATGGATGGTGATATTAGGCGTTTTTATAATTTGAAAAGACGAGAGAAAAAACGTTATTCTTTGTTGTTTTTTAGACAAATGTAGAAAAGAAAAAACAATGGTACTGCCGAGTGTTCGAGTCATTTTGGAAAGTGATTTCAGTCTTTTGTATTGCGTGTGGGTTCTATAGTAACTTGTTGCCCTTTGTTGAACTCCTTCAAGTTGTTGAGCGCCCGGTACAATGGGTTAATACGCTCCCTAGGGAGATCCCAAGTTTGCTTTGGGCCTCATTTTGGGCTCGATTCAGTCAATTGTTTTATTTCAAGCAAAAGCTCCTAAATCAACACTGATATCGACAAAAGGGGCTTATTTGATTAATTGTTCAAAATGAATGTATTTTATTCACATTACAAGACGAAACAGCGGAAACAGACCAAGTGCTGTACCAAATAGTACTTGATGAGATCTTTGGTCAAATCCACGAATTTAACAAAGCAAAATTGTTCAAAATATAAATATCTCGGCAAGCTTATCGAATTTGCGTCACTGTCGATTGGTGTATAACCGAGGTTTCCGAAAGAGAGCGAATCCGTCGCCTTTAGCGGGAATCGAATTTAGGACCCCGAGCTACCTAAATTGATTTACCTTACCCTTCCAACCGCGAGGTTACGCGGATTTCATAAAATCTTAACACAAATCTGACTCTAGCGATAGCGTTGGAATACAAACATACGCTCAGATTTTTGTGGTTTAAAATCCAAAGTATTTTGCGTTGTTTAAGCATTTTAAATTCCGAGGAATGTTTGAGGTGATCAGCAATCACCACTCAAGAAATGCTTTCTACTTATGACGCTTCCCGAAGCTGTTCAAACTACACTAACACCAACTTAAGCCGGTAATTAGATAAGTACATTCACTACTAATTATTATGAAGCACTGCAAGTCTGCAACGCTAGTAACAAGAACATTAACATTCATGCTCTCCTAATCCTCACGCTCTTTACTGACAAAGGATACAACCAGAATCCGTGGAATCCTTGCCATGTATAATAATTTCACTCTTGACACGTGACACCAAAATCTTTAATTAGGGCGAAAAGTCATTTGGTTGAAAGTAAACCACTCTCCAGTAAGCTAAAAGCCTGCTACTGTGAGATATGTTCGGCACATCATTATATTCATTGTTGTAACTGTATTTGCCTATGCCTTGTTCCAGCATCCGGCAGCGAACGATCATCGCATTGTTTGTCCGATGCTGCGCGCTTCCTAATTACTAACATGCATAATATTGGACACGAGCACTAATTGCAAGCCCGTGAGCGTTTGAATATTTTGTGAGGTTGTTCGTTTAGATACCTGATCAGATATTTGAATTAAAGTTCATTAAATTAACTACTGTGATAAGACCAGAAATACGAACGTTGATCATTATAGGTGAGGAATGACTGCCGATCTTGAGTCTAACTCTCAGCTCATAATCATTAAGTTTTTGGTGATCTGTCAATATACTTCATCAGCTACTTATTACAAAATAAATGAAGTATAAAATATACCAAAGTTAAACCAATCGTATCTTCAGCTTTATGCTCCATAAACAACATTATGAAAACACTCGAGTTAATCGTTCGTCCCGGTACAAGACATCCTGTAACACTTTATCAAGCAGTCTCCCTGTTTACCCCGAGGGTGAGAAGCGCCATGTTACTATACATTTAACAAGTGCCGTGTGTTTCAGCCGGAGAGTTAGCAAAGAATGCGTTTTATGTGGACCTTTCCGACCGATTGGCTCCAGTCGATCAGGCTGGGCGATCGATGGCTATGACCGATGTTGCGATCAGGGTCGATCGACCGGTCAGGCTTAACGATTGCTTTTGTTCGTGCCTAAAGCTTGCGAATTTGTAAGGTGCCCCTACAATCACGCGACTAACAAATCTGCTCGAGGGAATCAGTTTTATTTCCCTTTACTTTCCGGAATTTATAAAATACACTCCGAAATACTTGATTCAGCATAAACCGTGTTGCATCAATACTCGACTGTCAAGTGCATGCCATTGTCGGAAATTGAAATGTTTGGTGTTTTTCATTGCTCATGTATTACGTGAATAACTCACGTGTACCTCTACCTTTGTTAGTTTATTTATGTCACATTATTTCATCTGTTCATTTGCATCTTTTTAAACGAATAGATATGTTTCGTGGCATTGCCTCTCACAGCAGTGAGTAAAATGTAAATTCCGAACTGTCTTATAAATAAATAGTTCTATGTACCAGATAGATCCGTATTTGGTCCCGAAATTCAATCAGATATTCTCCAGTAAATAATGAAAGAGCAGGAGTCACCAGGCGGTGTGGGGCCAGAGCGTCACGTCACAACGAACAGCGAGAAACTAAATTATATTCCTGCTCAAATCAGTTGAGCTGACGAAGATATGAAATGCAAGATTTTGCTGACAACTCACGGTTCGTAATATTCTGCGATAAGCAGTCTGGTAGGTACTGCAGCTATAACGTTTTGGTTTATTCTCGTTAACAGCGCATCATCCGCCGATTTAGTTTCCGTATCTCAGTGAGGAACATTTGTCATTGGCGGCAACCAGCGCCGCCCGGCCGAGGGGAACCCTTTGTTTTCTAAATGAACTGTTGCCACCCACGACACCCTGTCTCTGACTCTGATAAAATACTTTGGCCGATTTAAATGGGAATTCGGGATGTCTGCGGGCAACCGCGATGAGAGCCGCGTTCGGACCGCGGCGGTCGGTGTCGGATCGACGCGCAAAGCTGATAAATTATAAGAATTTTGCTGTTTAGTTCCAAATAGATTCGTTGATCAAACGGTGAAAGAAAGAAAGAAATAGTCGGCAAGTGGTCCAGCCAGGCAGAACTAATAAAGAATTTAATCACTTTCAAGTCGCTGAATATTAATTTAGTTTTGTTTAACGCATATTGTCTGCGGTGTTCAACCGATAAAACTGTTTCAAATCTCCCTACTACATACAGGCTTTAAATATTTAAATCATGGCCGACCTACATAATTTCAGATAATTGATGTGCAAAATGAAATAAAATATTAATATAATAGTAGCAGATTACACGGTGGCTTGTAGATCACGTCGGTCGTGTGTCGTCCGCGATAGCTCGCGTTTTACGGGCGCACGCTGGGGGTTGAATTTTAATGTTTTTCAACTCAACCGACCGGGCAATAATGGGTCAAATTTAAATGTTATGGTCGGTGCTGTGCCGTGCGTAGCGGTCCATGTTCTGTGTTATGAATAGCTAACCTCTTCACATAGGGTCTCCATAAAAACAATTCAATTCTAGTTTTCTCCCTGCTCTTTGCAATTCCCTTGAAAATCCGGAAATAATAAGCGTTTTATATGAAAATATCTCGAGGGCTTCGCGTAAGTCATACTCGTATTTGATTCAACACAGCTTTAAAATCTAGGTAGGTATGTGAAGTTGAAATTGTTGAGAACAAACATAAGTATGTTTTTTTACTATGTTAGCATTTTACAAAATAAATACGAACCCTTATCAAAAACCTGAATGGCTCCTTAACAATCTAATTCCGTTTGTAATCTTAGCGATTATTTATCTCGATCTCGTCTGACAGGTAATTACGTCATCTCTCCACTTGATAAGAATCGAGCAAATTTTTAGGCGGAGTTTTTACGAGAGGTTATATTTCACCGGCACGCGTCCGTCCGGACAAATCGCAGCTACCCTTCATTGTCCGGATTAATATGTCCGTGCACCGCGCCTTTATTTTATTACATTTTTATTGTGAAGATATATCGCACGGCCAGCAGAATGGTTTGATCAAACGTATTCGTAAATAAAATCTTACTGGCTAGTAACGCAATGATTGCTTGTAAATTTTATTATTGGCTGTATTCAATTTCAAACATTTTTATTTTAATATTATAAAGAGGTAAAGTTTGTAAGTTTGTATGTTTGTAAGTTTGTATGTTTGTAAGTTTGTATGTAGGGGGTAATCTCTGGAACTACCAGTCGGATTTGAAAAATTCTTCTTGCATTTGATAGCCCAATTCTTGAGGAAGGCTACAGGCTATGTAACATCACGCTATGACCCTTAGGAGCCGAGCAAAAAGAAAAAAAGTAAAAAAGAACGTTAAGTGATAGCGCGGGCGGGTGATGCGATACGACGGGGTGGCTCGGGGGAAACAAGAAGTTTCACGCGAACGAAGTCGCGGGCTGAAGCTAGTATTTTAATAAAATTATGCATTGACGCCTTTATTCAAGCCTTTCATGTAACTTTGCATCTTATTTTATGACGACCTCTAAAAAACAATTGTAAAAATCAATCAATCAATCAATCAATGGCTGTATTTTTACGCAATATTTTCTCAAAAATATTAATTGATATGAAATCATTTCGAAAAGGAGAAGGGAAAGACTCCATAGTTTCCTGGGCCCAGGTGTTAACTCAATAAAACTAGCTTTATTTGTAAGTGGATATAATAACAAGGCCTCACTGAAAATTTGGTGAAATTTGGCTATCCAGGAGTGAAGTTATATGAAATATAGTAAAAGTGAGGTTACATTATAACATTGTAGTTTTTAGGGTTCCGTACCTCAAAAGGAAAAAACGGAACCCTTATAGGATCACTTTGTTGTCCGTCTGTCCGTCCGTCCGTCTGTCAAGACCCTTTTTCTCAGGAACGCGTGGAGGTATGAAGCTGAAATTTATATCTAATACTCAGGTCTACTGTCCCTTCGAGCTGTGAAAAAATCAAACTTCTAAGCCAAAGCAATCAAAAGATACAGCCGTTTATACCGTAAATTTCCGCAAATTTTCGAAACTCACACGGGAATCAAAACCTACAGGGTACTTCCCGTGAACTTAGAATCTTGAAATTTGGTACGAAGTAACGTCTTATAGTACAGATAAAGGAAAAATTGCGAAAACCGTAAATTTTTAGTTACATCATATAATAAAAAATATTTTTGAAAATTTTAAAGTTACTTCTTCTTTTCTCATGAACGCGTACAGGTATTAAATTGAAATTAATATCAAATACTCAGGTCTATAATACCTTTAAGCTGTAACAAAATCAAACTTCTATGTCAACGCAATCAAAAGAAACGGCAATTTAAGTCGCATATTTTCAAACTCGCAACTACTCGCAAGGGAATCAAAACCTAAAGGGTACTTCCAGTCGACCTAGAATCTTGAAATTTGGCATGAAGCAATGTTTTAGAGCACACATAAAGGAAAAATTCCGAAAACCTTAAATTTTTATACGGAACCCTCGGTGCGCGAGTCCGACTCGCACTTGGCCGGTTTTTTGATGTTATTTGCGAAATATTTTTGAATGGTTTTGGTTGTATAATGGTTTTACGCATGGCGTGCAAGTAGAGAGCCTCCATGTGCGACGTGTTGAAGATCCTGACACGTTTAGATTGAGAACGGAAAATACGTGCGCACTCACAAAGAAAGAAAACGAACGAGTGCCCATAGATCAACATACTAATACGAGTGCCGGTCACAGAGTACTTTTTGATAGGTGGCGGTTTTTTTCTACCTGTCATCTGTCGGTCGGTGACCAGCACAGATTACTTTAGACTATACTGAGTGGCCAGTGTTGCTAACAGAAGAAAAATTAAAGGAACTCGATTCGCTTTGAAACGATTCCACGAAAAGATCAAGCCAGAGGGTGCAGATTCGCCACGATAGTGGCGATAAGACCCCTCTTTGAGGAGTGGCTAGAGAGGCGTCACGGCGTCCTCACCTATCGCCTGACGCAGGTCCTCACCGGACACGGATGTTTTGGGAGGTTCCTGCAGATCATCAGGCGGGAGGAGACGCCCGAGTGTCACCACTGCGAGGATCGCCCAGAGGACACGGTGGAGCATACGGTGGAGGTCTGCCCCGCATGGGCGGAGCACCGCCGTGCCCTCGTAGAGGCGATCGACAGCGGCGGCGACCTCTCGCGTCCGGCCCTGGTTCAAGCCATGGTCCGGGGCGAGAGGGAGTGGGAGGCGGTCACCTCCTTCTGTGAAGCAGTCATGCTAGCGAAGGAGGTGGCTGAACGGCTGAGGGAGAGAGCCTCACACCCCAGCCGCCGCGGGAGACGCTCCGGGCCTCGGGAGCCGCGTGACGACTCCCGGCCACCGTAGGCGCGGGCCTGCGGACGGAGAGTAATGGGTAGCTCACCGTCCGATCAGGACCAGGCCCGTGCCGGACGGCGCGTACGTGTTCCACGCGCGCCTCAAAGAGATGTCAGCATAAAGGAAGGGGCCTGCCAGGGCCGAAGCATGCCGGGGGTGCGGGATTGTCCGAAAGGGTTACCGCTACCCCGGAACATAAAGGGCTAAGGAGGGAACACGGATGGGTTTTAGTCAGTAAGAGTCTGACACTCCCTTCCGCTCCACCCAGAGCGGGAGGGGTCATCTGATGATTTCCCATCCATAAAAAAAAAGAGGGTGCAGATTGGGAGCCCTTGCGAAATTGCGAATGCATCTCCGTACGCAATAAAGAATTGAGAATTGAGATTGATAAGCATTTGACACACGATTTTCATAGATATTCTGAGATTTTACCGATTTATACACTATCGATTACTTAGAATTCAGGCATGTACTTTATCGATTATTTAGTTTCACAACTTAATTTAATTTTTCTCGCTTCCTAGATAGAAACATGGTACTGTATTTTGTGATTTCCTTTAGAAAAATATAACGGTTTTTTAATACCCATTTCAACTAGTTAACTGCTGGGCCCAGGATTTCCCTTCTCCTTACCTAATTATTTAGCTCACAACCATTTTACAATACAGAATTCATAAGATATTGTTCTTACTGTCAACTAACCTATTACCTATGTGCAGCTTTGTTGGGTAAGCAGATATAGGGTAGGGGAGGACCTATACCCGTGGCGCGCTTTTGTAGATTTTTTTTAAATTTGGTCTTTAGGTTTTTTTTACCAGCTGCCACGGCTCTGTGTACCTACCTACAAAATTACCAATCTCTAAAAGCTTTAAGATTTAAAAGCGAATTAATTTAAATCTTACATTCATTTTATCCCACGTAAATATAATAAAAGTGGATATCGTTAACGCGTGCCCGTTAAATTAACTCGATAGATACCAGGGGCGGTGAAGCGCTGAAGCGGTGAAGATACGGCAATTCAATCACGCGGCCATTACGCCACACGTCGTCCCTAGTTCGCTCCTCCCGCCCCTCGGGCGATACAAGCCAGAGGGTGCAGATTGGGAGCCCTTGCGAAATTGCGAATGCATCTCCGTACGGCTATGGTGTTCTGGTACATTTATTGCATATTTTTGACTTTTATTTTGGGGTTCGATATGTTGTTGATTAAGTGTATTGATTTGCAACGTCAAAATAGTAAGAGTACCTACTTTCTGTCTTGGTCTCCCTGTTGATGTAACTAAAACTGCATGTCGTAGGATCTATCTTTATTTGGATTTTATCTTAAAGACGCAGTATGTAGGTATGGTTCTTACCTGAAAAGAAACAAAATTTAAATTAATACATGTTTCTCACTTCGTGGAAATCTGAAGAGAGTAGTTAGCTGCCACTTTCAAACTACTACGTGAATCTACTTATAAAAGTTGAACAATGGATATAGCATCGGTTGAGTTAGTTCACAGGTGCTAATGCTTTAGAAAATCTTTATCATTCGTTCAGACAATTTAGTATAATACCAAATAGTAAATATTTAACTTCTTCTAGAAATCTTGATGTGTGGACATGTCGCCACACGAGTCGATTGCACCCGTGCGAAGCAAGGGCGTGTCACTAGTTTTAGAGCGCGTTCTTTGTTTCGCAGATATGAAAAGAGCATATAAATAAATAAAATAGATGGCTACCTATAGCAAGTGAATCATAAAATGTTTCGGATGTATTGGTACCAGGGCAGCAGCATCACGTAACAATACCGCAGTGCAGGCGGCGAGCGCGGGCGCGGCATGTGCGCCGCTGGACTGCACAAAACTGTCCCGGGAATGCGACTTTCTTTTTTCTTCTCACAAAAAATTGGTCTTTTATAGTTGCTCCTTTTATATTGTTTCGAAACTTAATTAAAAATCTTTGTTGAGGTAACTGCAGTGAACTGAAATGAGTTGCTTTGAGACATACAATTTTGACTAGCACAATAAAGATTGTACAAGCAACTATTCTTAGGCATGGAAAACGGTATATGATGGGCGCTGTAGGCAGTTCTAACGATAACAAAAGTAAAAAAACCATTTGGGTAAAATATTCAAGCATACTTCTACAAACAAAGGAATAGGTATAATGTTTAGATAGGCGCGGGTTCAGAGACTGAATTTAAATGAAACCCTGCGGACGTCACTTGTTAAACAGAAAATTGAAGGAACGCTATAAATGTCACTGATCCTGCGAGTGCAATATAGCGGCGGTAATAAAAACGTTGTAAACAGCCCGAGGGCGGCGGCGAAAATGAAAAAGAAGCATTTAGACGAGCTGTAAACTGCCGACTTATTAATTTAAAGATCGTAAAATAAAGGCGTTCTCTACAGACTGTTATTAATTACCTTTGTAATGAGGGCGCGCTCCTCGCACAAAAACCTTGTATAATAAAAATGGGCTTCAATATGTATTGTAATCTCGACGGACAGACTGTCAAAAGACGACCCTTACGTTGAAACGGGGTCGCCAGTTTCGCCAGAAAAAATACATAAAGAACCTCCTCTTTTTTTGAAGTCGGTTACGTTTTTGGGACTTCGCATGGAAGTCACTAATAGCTGGCACATCTTCGTTAATAACTAATCATAAGTCTTATTATTTATGTTTCTGTGCTCAATAGACGTTCATTAATCATTAATATTGTGTGAGGAAGTTTCGGAACGGCGTAGGCTCTTTTCCGTGTTTTTGTGTCACTTATGGCGCGTTGTGCCGGGAAGGCCACAAGACGCGGGCACCGCGCGGGTGTCATGCGGCGTGACGAGGGTTGACGACGTGCCCGCTGCTCAATTGCGAGCAATCTCTGTTGCGCCCCTGATTTCCTGGTGCTCACAATCATGTTAAATTACACTAATGTTGATTTTCCTCGTATAAATAAATCAAAGATTTATTTTACATAGATATCGCTATCGAAGTGATTCAGTAATAGTGACTTATTTGAATATTTTGAATTCGCGCGTAACAAAACGTATTAGCAAGTTAATAGTCAAATACACAGCAAAGTACCCACAGATAAGTGAACACGTTGGAGTCGGTAGTGTAGGGCCGCGAATAAAACAAACAGGTTCCCGCGTTTCTGTTTCCAATTATTCAGAGTCGGCGTCGTATCACGACAAAACTCATCTAACTTTCGGCCGCGGCGCGAACGCCGCGTGCAGATGTGAATAATTCTACGAATTTCGGTGAAATTTCGCGAAAACTCCTCACGTTATGAGGCGAGAAGTTTTTTCGCTTCTATAGAATCTCTGGTGTGTGAAGAGGGTTTAATTTTGTGTTATCTCGAGTCGAGTGTTATCGCAGTAATTCATTCGTTCTACATTGGAAGTGTTTGTTTTGATTATATTTCGCGGAGAGAAAATTTGTAATTGGGTTGCAAATAAAAAGAAATAAAGCTGTTTTCCGCGCAACGAATGAGAAAACGCGATTTGTAGTTATAAAAACAGAACGAGAAAACCTTTTGATGAAAATTGCAGCAAACGGAGTAGCGATCAGACAGGAAGTATTAGGTGTTTGTGTGCACAGGGCGACAGTTAAGATATCAGCTACTTGTCGTGGTGTAATTTATTTGCGGAAGGCGCATCCGGCACGAGCCGCCGCCGACGACGAGATTGAAAACAACTTCCTCGACGACAGATGTCTACGGTTCTATCAATACATTGATATATTTATTTACGTTACCTCCCATTTATTGCTTCTTTTCTTTTTTCCCCAACATTAATCTTTTCTTTCCACTAACGAACGATACTTTCCGTCGAAGTCGGAACTTTTAAACGGGAAGTCAGTTCTGCGCTTAATTTTCAAGTTTTCTTACTTATTTGTTTTCTTTTGAATTACCGATCCTACTTTCGCTTACTTGGCAATCACGAAATACGACTGCGACTCCTTATCAACACTCGTTAGATTATTGTGAGTGTCGTGCATCAAATACAATAGGATTAGCTCTGGGAGTAATGTTATTATGTTGAGGTTCAACAGTACAAGAAGAAAGATGTCTGACCGCTCAGAGGCGCGTTTCTTGTTGGCGCATAATAATTTTACACCTAAATGAAATTAAGACGGTGTCGGCCGCGTGGCGCTGTAGCCGAGTGTAGCCGTCGGTACTTGTACAGTTGTACACAAAATACACAAGCTCGTTTGTTGGCGACTCCTTTTCATGCTAATTTAATTTGCCCCAACGTTCAGACTATTTTTGGCGTGACTTTATATTGCTCTAACGTAAAAAACAGGAAAAATATATTATTTTTACGCACCCCTCTTTGTGGCAGTCGGAAATTAAGGAATATAATTGGAATATTGTTTCTATATCCTTTCATGCGTTTGTAACTAATGAAAGAGTTTCTCTTTTTCATAGATAACTTTCAGACTGTCTATAAAATAGAGAAACCATTTTATTCCGCCGATTATGAAACGAACAATGCTAATCAGAATTCTATTTAAAAGTTTTGTATTAAAAAGCTTATCAAAAATCAAGTTAGTTATTAAAGTGTGTGGAGGTGGAGGGCAGTGAAAGGCATCGTTATGTATATGATAAACGGTGCTTCATGGAGCATTTGGCCCCGAACGACCCACTTAGAGAAACTTTTCCAATTTTCAAAAAAGTTTTAAATGCTGCAGCATCCCCTTGCAGAACTCAGGTGTTGAACCGCGGATCTAATCGGATGAATGACATTTAAGTCGACAACATGACTGACACAAAGATTACCTAAACTAAACAAATTAAAAAGACAAAGGCTTAACTTCTAAAACGACTTTTATAATTTTCGTTATAAAGTATTCAGGTAAAATATCAAAAGGATTACCTATCACAATTTGAAAATTCCCCAAACCGCATGTGATCATATCAGGATAACGTGGCTAACTTCGGTATTCTATTAATATACATGTCCCGTTCGGTTCCACGCAAAAATTAGCTGTGTGAAAAACGAACAATCTAAAAAAGCAATAGGTGTTGCTAACGCGTGTGCCGCACCGCGACCACAACATGAGCCCGTGGCGAAAATAAACCGAAAAATATACAAAATACGCTGCGGCGAACGTGATGATATTAAAAAGCGAAATGTAAAAGTAAAGGCTTGAATTTGTTTTTGTATTATTTTTCCTTCATGAACCGAAACGCTTCCGGTGGTAATACCTACCTCTGTATGCATTACGGACTGAAACAATGAACGTGTCCAAATTCTGTGGAAAAATATTTAACGTCGCTTTACCGCACCGAACAAAATGAGGAAAACGTGTACACAATGCAATCCGACATGGTTTGAGTTTTTTTCATTTACAGAGTGGAATTTTACCAATTTTGAGACAGCTCCCTTCCCGATTCACGAATGAACTTTAAACATCTGAGTTTAAAATTTAATTTCATTATGCTGGAGCTAGTAAAAATCTATAAACCTCGCAATTTTTTTTTTTCATATGCATGTCTCGAAACTTTAAGCTATTCGCAAGAATCGTGTTCTATCTACTGATAGAAAGCGATTCTTGTGATGGCTTGAAATTATTAACACTACTGTGTTAATAATGAGAACGAGGATGTCCACTTTGAAACACATTACTGAGTTAATCTGATGGCTCTCAGAGCTCTCACTAAGCCAGTGCTCGATCCAGCGGCACCGACCAAATAGCTACCAAATATCCGAATATACGTTTTGTACTCCTTTTTGTGAACGCTTTTCGGATTCTGAAAAAGCAACGAAAACGTAAAAGGAACGGAGTGTTTTGATTAAACTTACGTCAGACTGAAAATTGTAAAGAAATGTTTTATTGTTATTGCCAAAAATGGATTCAGACGATCCGAATTAGAGCTAGAGTCGTTAGATTCTACGAGGCCATAAAAGTAATACGATTCCCACGAACGATTGCTTCAACAATGTTCATTGTAGTGTAGGTACGAGTACGGCGACCTTTGTTATCAATGACAAAGGCGTTGCCTGGACCAAAATAAACATATACCTTTCTCATTTGTAAAAAACACAGTGGACTCTAAATTAGAATTGAAGACTTCTCGTCGGTTTCTCAGATGCCACGATAAGTCTGGGAGCGGCGCACGGAGGTCTCCGGGCGTCCCTTTTTGTCTCGGGCCTCGTTACGGATATTGCTCCGTAATGTAATGACGATCGATTATTCAGATTCCGACTTTAATCTCGCCAATATGTCGACATATCGAATCACTGTTGAGAAGGGATAATCTCTACGCATTTGGAGCAAACGTACAAAGGAAATATATTTAGCAAACAATTATTCAATACAAGTGTATTTAGAATTTATTGTGTGCCAGTTGGTCCGATTGTATTTGTAGCATTTTCATATTTTCAGGCAAACTCTTCCTTTTATCGCCACGTTATTTCATGAAAAACATTTTTTATCACCCTTTCACGGGTTATTATCTGTGCATAGAGATAATTACTGTGTTGTAAAAAGACGGCACGAGCAAATAGGCTTGTTTTAAAAGGATTACATTCAAAAAGCTTTTTGCTTCGCTTCGCACAATTTCCCGGCGCTTTTCAACGAGATTATTTACTGCAAGAGGCCGTTTGCTAATTAAATTTAAAAAAACCCTAACACATAAATAAACGCGTTTTTTCTCTAGTGAAAAAGAAAGACGCCCACTATCCCCTCTTCTTTGATTAAATATTGGAATGTCAAAGATTCTCAAGAATCAAACTTTTAAATTGGTACCAAAACAAAAATAGATCCTTCAATCGAAAAGTATTGTCGTTACGCCAACTCAACCCTTTCCGAATCACCGCGTTGTAAGATTGTCAACTGATTATTAAATAACTAGCTTCTGCCCGCGACTTCGTCCGCGTGAATTTCGTACTTTCTTCTACAAATTTCGAAAATGTGTGTAGGTATGGTTTTATCATTTATTTAGATAAATAAGTATTCGGGCCAATTTTTAAGTTTATAGATCAAAGGAATCAGATTTTTCAAATAAACTGAATCCCGCTTTTCACCCCCACAAGGGTGGAATTTTGAAAAATCGTTCGTGATGTGTTCATAACTTGACTCAAAGACCCATACCCATTTTCGAGTTAATGGAAGCAAGCAGTAATATTATATCCACCCCTTAAACTTTATTACTTACCCTTTTCCACCTTAGTAGGAGTCGAGTTTTGAAAACCCTAAAACACATACTTGTTTTATTTTTTGTTTTAGTAGTACCGAGTTTCGTGTTGATCCGACAGCGGTTACATATCTTTCTAACCTATCAACTTTGTCACCCCCTAAATCCTCTGTAAGGGTTTTTTTAAACTAAAACTGACAATCTTTATTATTTACTGACCCAAATATTGCCAAGTTTCATGTTTATTAACCAAATATATAAGAATTTTCATATAAACTGTATCCCCCGCTTTTCAACCCCACAGGGGTGGAATTCCGTGAAATCGCTTGGGATGTGTTCATTACTTGACTCAAAGATTATTTAAACGAATTGTTGAGTTAATCAAACCACGCAGTAAAATCCTCCCCTGTAAAATTAACTACCCCTTTTCACCCCGTTAAGGGTAGATTTTCGAAAAACCCTGATACACATTATTCTTTATTTATGGTCTTAAGTATAAATATAAATACCGAGTTTCTAGTTAATCAGACCTCGCGTTAAAATTCTTCCATACACTTTTGACGTCCCCAATCCCCCTTTAGAGGATAGTTTAGAAAAACAAAAAATGTCAAACTTCATAATTTACTTATAAAAGTATTCGTGGCAAGTTTCATGTTTATTAACCTAATGAATGAGATTTTTTATATACACTGCGCTCCCGCTTTTCATCCCCATAGGGGTGGAATTTTAAAAAAAAATTGGGATGTTTTCATTAATTGACTCAAAGATTATTTATATGAATTGTTGAGTTAATCAAGCCACTTGTTAAAATTCTCACCTGTATAATTGACTACCCTTTTTCACCCCGTTAGGGGTAGATTTTCGGAAAACCCTGATACACGTTGTTCTTTATTTTTGGTTTAAGTATAAATACCGAGTTTCGAGGTAATCGGACCACGCGTTAAAATTTTTCCATACAAATTTTGACACCCCCACCCCAATCCTCCTTTAGGCGGTAGTTTATAAAAACAATAAATTTTATGTCCAGGGAAATCACTGTCCATTCCAAGGTTGCCTGGAAGAGATCGCAGAAAGCGCCCATTGTATATTTTGTAGTGTTTAATGTGTTTATTTCATGTTATGTATTTTTGTGGTGTACAATAAAGTATATATAAATAAATAATAAATAAATAAATGCCAAACTTCATAATTTACTTACATAAATATTCGTGCCAAGTTTCAAGTTTATTAACCAAATGAATAAGATTTTTCATATAAACTGAATTCCCGCTTTTCACCCCTATATGGGTGGAATTATGAAAAATCGTTTAAGATGTGTTCATAACTTGACTCAAAGATTATTTATGCCAATTTTCGAGCTTATCAAGCCGCGCAGTAAAATCCTCCCCTGTAAAATTAACTACCCCTTTTCACAGCGTTAGGGGTAGATTTTCGAATAACCCTGATACACGTTATTCTTTCTTTTTAGTTCTTAGTATAAATACTGAGTTTTGAGTTAATCGGATAGCGCGTTAAAATTCTTCCATACAAATTTTGACACCCCCCAATACCTCTTCAGGGAGTATTTTAGAAAAACGAAAAATTCCAAACTTCATAATTTACTTAGATACGTATTCGTGGCAAGTATCAAGGTTATTAACTCAAAAATAAGATTTTTCATACAAACAAAATCCCCCATTTTCACCCCCTTAAAGGTTGAATTTCCAAAAACCCCTTCTTATTCGATACCTACTCTTCACAAAGAACATACCCTCCAAAATTCATGGCCCTGGGACCAGCGGTTTAGGCTGTGCGTAGTCAGGTCGTTCATCCCCCTTTAGGGGTGAAATTATCAAAAACGCTGAGATACGTATAAATTAATTTTCAATCGTTAGCCTAAACACGAAATTTGAAGATCCTAACTTTTAAACTGAGGGACTTTCATAGACAAATTTATCCCCCTTTTTAACCCTTTGGGGGTGGAATTATCAAAAACGCTGAGATACGTATTAATTAATTTTCAATCGTCGGCCTAAATACAAAATTTGAAGATCCTAACTTTAAAACTGACGGACTTTCATACAAACTTTCATCCCCTATTTAACTCCCTTAGGGGTTGAATTTCGAAAAATCCTTCCTTATTTCTTGTCTACATTATAAAGGGAACCATTGTGTAAAATTTCAGCTTTCTAGGTCCAAGGGTTCGGGCTGGGCGTTGATGAGTCAGTCAGTCAGTCAGTCAGTCAGGCCTTTTGTTTTTATTTATATAGATTCATTTGAGAGTGTAACATCTAAGAGAGGCATGTGAGCTCCCGGTGAGCAGTGCGGTACATTTAAGAGTGGTCCATTAATCCCGCATGGACGTCCCGGAGCCCGGGACGTGTGTCCTTATGCATAATTACATTGGATCCCATCCGTCTCAGTCTCTCCGTCCGCGGCCGCCACACTCCTCACCACAGTCGCAGGTTGTACACGTACCTACACACGTACGTATGTGCCGAGATAAAGGACATGTTCTGCACTCAATTAAATGAATCTACATAGTTAGATCTGGGACGGGTGTAATACTGGAATATTCTGCTTTATTTTATTGGGCTTTCGGTACGAATAGAAATGTGGATTTCGTACCTAAAGGATTTTGGTTAAGTCCACATAGTATCACCAAATCCTTCTTATATATTTCTATATCTATCTACCTATATCAACATCAATTACTTTAGTTTCCATATATAAGTACAGAATAATGGCTGTCACATTTGCAAGTGAATTATTTAAATGTCGAGTAAAAATTTCCGTGTGACCCTGTAATCGCGGCTCAGCGGTCTGTCATTACAGTGTAATGAAGGCTGTCATATGAATTCATGTTACCACGCACTCTTACGTCATCGTTATGACAAGTTGAGTGACGTCACCGACCCCGGAAAGCTTTCAGATTAAATTAAAACACAATCAAGTAAATGACTCCTGAGCTTTTAAAGTAACAGCGCTTAATCTAATAATACACGAATACATTTATAAAATCCGTTCTACTGAGGGAGGCTGTTTAAAAAAGTACTGTTTCGTAATTAAATCAAAAGTTTTTAGGTTAAGCGGAATGGTTTGTTTTAAGGCAATCTTTGAATGAACGCTTTATTGATTCAGTGGTAGAAAAAGTGGATTTTTAATTCGATTGTTTTCTTTTTACCGTTAAAAATGACCTTAGAGTTTAAGGTTTGTTTGAGTGCTCGTTAAATGAAAACCTGTTGAAGCGATACAGACGTTAAATTAACGTTGTTCGAATAGATTGTACCATAGACATTATTATGCTATACTACCGAACTAATATCCTTGTGGTCGTAACTTGTAATACGAAGAGACTGCTTATGTATCTCACGAGTGTATTAACCAGCTATTTCCCAGTATTATGGACGATGTAATTCCAGCTTACCAAGACAACATAACGAAAAGGAGACACGCTTATACTATGGTCAATAGTGGTGGACCATAGCCCCAGCGTGTGTAACACAACAATAACAGTGGGTAGCATTGGCATTAGGGGTGCAATAACACTAAACCAACACGACCTAGTTGGAGCAGCAAAGCACAATTAAACTAAAAGACGTTTCGAAAAACAAACAGCCGAAAAACGTAACGAAGCAATTACTGGCGGCAAACGAGCGCCATTTTGTCGATGGAAACAGAGAAAAGAAATGGCTTCATTAAAATCTTTCTCTTTTTTGCGAGTGGACAAACAACATGTACGTGCGTAGTTATCTAATATTCATGTACAATAATTATGCTGTTTTGGTTAGCAATGGTCTCAAACAGGATATTGAAACTTGACAACTTGGATAGAAAAGGAGATATGCGAGTGTTTTGGGAACTAAGCTTGTATAGACTTCAATAGATGACAAATTGATAATTTCATCCCATATAACTTTATCTTGGACAGATTTTATTCTCTTATTCTTTGGGTGAAATGTTATTGGTCAAAACGTTCTGTTGGTTAAGCATTCACTGACGTAGAGTTATGTTGGCGAAACGTTCATGGGTGAAAAGTTCTTTGGATGAAACGTTCATGGGTTAAAGATAATATTGACCAACGGTTCATGGGCCAAACGACTGCGGGTAAATCGTTTCAGTTTCTGTGCTTAGATGTGATCGCTGACAAAGTCTTTAACTTCAGTGCAAAGATAAATTTCTTTACTTAAAATTAGAAATACGACCATGAATGAAACAGCACAAGAAGCTCTAAAACTTTGCCAAGTGGATCCTCTGTTTAAAGGGACTTAGCTACAACTGTAGGACGGAGTTAGGGATTGGGTAAACCGCTGCCAGACATCTGTAGCGGAGACGTTAGCCAGCTAATGTGCGCAAGTTAATTCCACCGCAGATAATGTAACATGCAACTTTAGCGAACAGAGATACGGATACTAATCAAGTTTGTCACAGCCAGGGGTTACTATAATTGTATCGCAGCGAGAGCTAAACGTAACATGCACACTGTTCATTTAATTAATTAAACAAATGGGTATGTCTAGTTGGATTAAGGCTCGTTTGCACCACTATCGGGGGGGCCGGTTCAAGGGATCAGACCGGAATAAATACACCAAATACATTAGCGCTAAACAAAAAACATTGTTCTGTTGGTGTCAGTTGTTTCAAAAATGTTTAACGCTAAATGCATTGTGATTTGTACTGCAAGTAGGCCTAACTAAATGTTGTTATGTAATTCCAATATGCTAAATGACAATAATGTAAATCACGAATACCATGCAATTTTACAACTACGATACTGAGGCAGCATAAACTATACTGTGGTTCGCGAATCCCGAAAACATCGCCTTAATTTGTCGTAATAAGCACAGGTAGACAGGGAAGGTAGCATTAACAATGAAATATTCATGCAGAAACAATCTGTTGATGTCGGGCGAATGGACAGACTCGATGGACCCGTCCAACGGGACCCGGCAACGTTACAATATAACTTCTATACCTTTGGACGAACAGTTTCATTCGCACGCAAAGTTAAAGGAGATTGGTGGAATGTTATAAATAAGGGCGGCCCATATCGACGGAACACGGGTCCCATAACAATAAACATAATCTAAATGACTAGGATTTGTTCGACATGTGAGCTTATGGGGCGGTGAGGGGGGCCCACTCGTGCGGTTGTGCTGATTGCGAGGTTTTACCCACGCTTCAGAGGCGAAGGAAGTTATTTTACAGAAAATCTTTTGATACAGGAAATTGCTGAAATATAATAATATAAATCAGGTTCCATTTTTCTTATTTTTATCTTTCGTTTGAGGAAGTAACAACATTGGCTCAAAAGTAATAAAGTGAATTTCGATGTTTCCCATTCGATATATTTGAATCAGTGTATACTGTAGCAATCAGTAATACAGATATTATTACCCACCATGCCACGCCTGAAGTACTCCATGACAGCAGTGCTTCACATTTTATAACATTATGACGCACAGGGCACAAATAGCACTCGTGAAACAACTGTGAACCTTCGTTAGTCAGTATGGAAATACTGGTGGTGATGTAAAGCGGGTGTATCAAACACGACAGCTCGTGGCACTCACGTGGAGGGCCGCATCGAGCGCGCGGGCCAATTAGGGCTCCAGCCAGCGCGAGAGGCTCTTCACTTGGCCGCTTAGCCTCCAAGCTTCTCCAGACGTGTACACTTAATCGCCAAGTTTATTATACTAAAACAAGTGAGCGGTCTCACAACATTGTTTGACGTCCACAAACTTATGGACAACATTTTCTTCGCAAGTCGGGCATTTCATGACGTAGATGGATCGTTAAACCAAAATGCTGGGGAATTCTTTGATTCGGCTGCTTTACGGGCGTGACAGTAATGTCGGACATGTACGTTTTATAGTGTACTGCTTCGTGAAATATTCATCGGACTCTGGTGTTTCTACGTCATGTGTCATCTTGTCCCGTCTCTAGGTAAGGCAATTGAATAAATAAATAAACCTAAGATTTTTTGCAGTTAATATATCAATTGCTGAGTACTAATTCCTTAATATTTTATTGTTAAAGTTATTAAATAAACAAAGTTAGGAATGTATGCTAAGCAGCAGTACACAGCGCACTTAATACGGTCATTGCTTATTTATGATTTCATGATTGCAAACTCCTTTGATACCTCTGACCCGGTTCTAAGGGCTGATTTTTCAATCGACATCTATTTTTTATTCGTAGAATAAAATTGAGCTCTGACAGATTTTGTATGGAGGAACTGTCAAAAAATCAAAATTTATTCCTCGGATAAAATTATCCAGCATAGGAAAGTTTAAATATTAATCACAAAATTCTTCACGTCTGGAAATATCAAGAATAATTCATGAAGGTACTTAAGTGATGCATTGAAACCCATTACATTAAGCCTACTAAATGATGATAATTCATGATTCTTTATGAAAAATGATATGAGAAAAGTAGAGTGAGGAAATAAGATTTATTGTACGAAATTAAATCAAAGAAAGGCCTGTCACCGCAAATTACATACTTATGAAGATGGAGTCGAGGTGGTGAGGAGTGCCTACACTGCCTACTGGAGACAATTCGCACGAGATGGAGACGAGCTTCAAATATTTCAACGGTATCACATTGCACATAATGCGCTCTGACGCCGCTTGCGTTAGGGCGCCTATGTTTGGCAATTAGATGAGACAGCTACGAGCATTTATTAACTTGCAATAACACGTTATCTTCCCGGTCTATGTAAAAAGCTTTAGCTTGTGAAGTAACAAAAAGTTGAGTAAACTTTGCTAATTTCGTCTAATCGTAAAATAATTTATATAAACTTTTAAACCATCGCTCGTCAAATAACAAATTAAAAAACGTGTGCGGTCGGAAGACCCCCCGTCAAGATAGTTTTTAGAAGCTGTCTTTTCATTTTGACTTCACTTTTGGCTTTAGCACCCTCGAAAACCATGAAAACGACACCAATTATGAAAAATTTTATAATTTTCGCATTCGTTACACGACGATTTCTCCCAGTTTACTCAAATCAAATCAAAAGTCATTTATTCAAATTAGGCTGAGAATCAGTACTTTTCGAACGTCAAAATTACAAAAGACAGTCCCCCAAAACGCCCGCCCTTCACCACTACTCCTACCGCAAGCCGCGTTAAAGAACTTGGGTTTAATATTCGACCAATCGCAGTAGATTGTTCTAGCACAAAGATCAGAGCGGCCATTCATCAATATTACTGGTGGTGTGTTGTCAAGGATTATAGCACTGTCCCGCCCGCGCCAGCTCGCATGACTCGACTGCCGCAAACTAAGCGCACTGCTAATGGGATCAGCCAGCGATTTCGCACTATATCCGTGGCTGTTTCGACTACGTTTGCATTATTCTCAATTCTGCGAATGTATCTCATTGTTTCGTGATTTTCATGAGAATACGAGGGCTGCTATTTATGTATCCGGAATAACAAAGTGAAACAAACATATAGCATTTATTATGGTTTTATTGCTTTTCATAATATTCGCCATGATGATCGATGCACTTTTGCATACGTTGGAACCAATTTTCGTAGCACTTTTTCTATTCCGATTGAGGTATCTCCAAAACGTGCATTTTGAACGCATCAACGGCCTCTTCACGGCTCGAAAAACGTTGACCACGTAATTTATTCTTTATGGTTGGCAATAAATAGAAGTCGTTGGGGGCCTAGTCGGGGCTGTACGGCGGATGACCCGTTAATTCGATCTTTTGACCTTCCAAATACCGAGTTGTTTCGGCCGATGTGTGGCAGCTAGCATTGTCACGATGAAGAAGGATTCTGCGTTGTCGGTTGTTCTTTCTTATTTCTTTTAAGACTTCTGGCAAACAAATGCTCGTGTACCATTCAGAATTAACCATTTTACGATGCTCTAGTGGTACTGTAGCCACATGTCCATTTATACCAAAAAAACAAGCGACCATTGGATTCAAAGTGCTTTTTGAACGAATTACTTTTGTTGGGTTCAGCTCATCTTGGAACACCCAAACCGTAGATTGTTGTTTAGTTTCAGGATCATACGCATATATCCAAGTTTCATCACCTGTGTAGATATTATAGACAGCTTTTGACGCACCCTGATTGTACTTTTGTAAAATTTTTTTAGATCAATCCACATGAGTCCGTTTTTGGTCAATTCTCAAGTCGTGCGGAATCCAACGTGAACAAATTTTTTTTACAGCTAAATGTTCGTGTAATATTTTATAAATACTTGTCATACTTATGCCCAGAGACGCCTCTATCTCGCGATATGTAACATGACGATCTTGCATTATTAGTTCCCGCACAGCATCAATATTTTGAGGTAAGTACAACAACCGATTTAGGGCGACCTTCTTTAAATTCGTCCGTGAGCACAGACCGCCCACAATTAAACTCACTATACCAGTGATACACAGTAGTTTTCGATGGTGCTTCGTCCCTAAAAGTCGAAGTGAGTTGATCGATGCACTGTTTTTGAGTTAGCCCTCGCCGAAAATCGTAATAAATCATAGCACGAACATTTTCACGTGTTAAATCCATGGTGATAAAGTCACGAAATTTTCAAAATGACGCCACAAAGGAAAAACAAATGACAGCTACATGAAACAAATTGTATTCTTCAGCCAAAGAGTTCCATTTTTAAATGTTATAATTACTTTTTTAATATTGTTCTGTAACTAGCCAGTTCCGGATACATAAATAGCAGCCCTCGTATTAATGTAGAAAGCCGAGATTCTGATAAATACCTAAGGTACACAGTTCGGTCGGTGATATACCATTAATTAATTCAGGTTAGTCAGGGTGTTGTGGCGCAGCCTGGGAGAGGCCTATGTCCAGCAGTGGACTGCGTGCGGTAGGCTGAGTTGATTGATTGAATTCAGGTTAGGGACGAGCTCTTTGACGTAGGTACAATTTTATTCCATAATTTTGTCTTCCCTTGTTAGGGTTCCGTAGCCAAATGGCAAAAACGGAACCCTTATGGATTCGTCATGTCTGTCTGTCTGTCCGTCCGTCCGTATGTCACAGCCACTTTTTTCCGAAACTATAAGAACTATACTGTTGAAACTTGGTAAGTAGATGTATTCTGTGAACCGCAGTAAGATTTTCACACAAAAATAGAAAAAAAACAATAAATTTTGGGGTTCCCCATACTTACAACTGAAACTCGAATTTTTTTTTTTCATCAAACCTGTACGTGTGGGGTATCTATGGATAGGTCTTCAAAAATGATATTGAGGTTTCTAATATGATTTTTTTCTGAAATGAATAGTTTGCGCGAGAGACACTTCCAAAGTGGTAAAATGTGTGTCCCCCCCCCTCTAACTTCTAAAATAAGAGGATGATAAAATTAAAAAAATATATATAATGTACATTACCATGTAAACATCCACCGAAAATTGGTTTGAACGAGATCAAGTAGTTTTTTTTTAATACGTCATAAATCGAAAACCGCAATTTACCTTTCACAAAGTTACAACGAACTACAAGAACTTTTATATTATGTTACTTGCTGCTACGGAACCCTTCATGGGCGAGTTCGACTCGCACTTGGCCGGTTTTATTTCTAAAGGATTTTGTGATAGTATTCGCAACAGGCGTTGCGTGTATGACCAGATGTATGAACGTCTAAAACAAAAGGTGTATGTAAGGACCTTAGCAGGTAGCGTTTCTGTAGTTTCTGCCTACCCCTATGGAAATAAGGCGTGAGTTTGTATGATGAACGTAATTTTGTGATAATTAAGCTATAAATCTCAGTGTATAAAGATAATAAGTATCTTGTAGAAGTGTCAGTAAAATCGTCGGGGCGAGGGCGCGGAGGGGGGGAGGGGGGGGGGGGGGCTAACTAATCCCCAGCTTACATATCTCGATAACTTGTCACATGGAGCCGCGCGCCCGTGCGGCGGGCGTCATGATGAGTCGCCGGGTTTATCGGAGCGAGTCTGCTGGAAGAATTGATTGAAAGTTAACGCGCCATGATTAGTGAAAGACCACCGAGACCCGAACGCTTCAATAATGCCCGACGTTGGTTTATGAGTCCAAATCTATCACTTCGAGACGACTTTGCGATGAGATGTGACTTAAAGAGCTGTACAATAGAGTTGATTTAACAACAAAATCTACTAAATCCTGTACACACTGTTTCAGTGACAAAGTCGGGATTCGAGAATGGTACTTAACATTCTATCCAAATAGAACTAATCAATAGTACCTGCCAGTTCGCTTTAATCTACATTTTTTATAAAAACAAAGTACAAAATTTAAATAAACTCCTGTGTAACTTTTCAATGTAATTGAATTCATTACGTTAATTGAACGCCAAAATGGATCACCGTCTGCCTGAACGACGCTAGATGCGACATGCCTCGATTGAGCGCACAATTCATTATGGCTACATTGAGTTTAAGTATATAAAATATATATGAAAATATACACCTTTTCTTCAACACACAAGAAATGTTTACGGAAAAGGTAACGACAAAAGCGTCACGTATTTTGCTAATCCTAGCAACACAAGTATAACTTGGTAACAAAATAAATAGGTAATAAAAGTGATCCAAATGTCTTTCATAATAATTCCACAAAGGCACAATAGTAAAATTATTTAATGATTATTTATTTGTCCAAATCATGATTTAATTGTGTTATTAGGTAATTACGCCCACCTGATCAGGTACCAGGACATTAGGAAGCTGAGGAAGACTATAGAACGAATTACCACTGTGGACACAGTGGACCACTTTTCAACCTTATTACCAAGGGCATAAGGGTGAAAAGTGGTCGACCGCCATTGTCCGCGGCTGTACATACAGGCAAAGCGTAGCACGCCGTCCCTCATCAAAAAACCCTCATCACCCGGTACAAAACCGACCAAATAATCCGAGACCACTTGTGGTTATAATAAATATGATATTCTGCGTGGTTTATGTGTACCTAGTAACCAGACATGATAAAGGTTTAGGGTTTGCGTGGACCGTAATGAATCATAAACAAAATTACCTTTGGACGACAATGAGATTTGATTATTTCAATTTTATTCGGAGGCAATAAAAACAAATCATACCTTTGTGTAGGTTCGCGACGAAGGCACAAACAAAATAAATTGGCTTGCGGTTCCACGTCCTCGCATTATATGATTAAAATGTAAAATAGGTTACTCTTGGAAAAAATCTTCGCGTAAAACATAGAAAGAAGATTTATATTAAAAAGTTTGAGCATGTTGACGCGGACGTCTCGGGGAACGTAAACTTCACATGTTGTTGCTCCTGGGCTCCGGGTAGCGCGCAGCTAACGAGTGTTCAATACAACATAAGTATGAATCAATTTATCAACATCCTGCTGACGGGAGATGTTTGTGAAACTGCCGAACACGAGCGAGAAGAGCTGAGCGGCTAACGGCCGAAATTAATATCGAATCCATGAGCCAAGATATAAATCGATCGTCGATATATACCAATCTATGGATCGATCTCCAACCCGCGTCCTAATATTGAAAAAAGACGATCCTGCTGTCGCTCAATCCGCAGATATCTTGAAATCCTTTCCCTCTTCGTCATTCCGTTTTAAGAAAAATTTATAAAAATAGACATGGTTCGTTTGTGCGTAATAAAAAAAGCTAAGCATAAACAGGTTTTATAATTTTATTTTATGGATGTTTAATACATATATTTACCGAACGACGTAACAATTCTATTAATACGAAAAAAATTGTAATAAATTCAATACGTATTAGGTAAAAAGGAATGTCACGACACGGCTAAAGCCAGGACGCGTTTTATTGTCTATGGCGTGGTGCCCGAGTAGCAGCGTTGCCAATTTGTAAGAACCCAAACTGCGGGAAAACTCAACACCATTAGGTATGTTGTGGGGAGATCATAACATAGGTACATGTGAATATTTGATAGGTAATAATATTGTTCATTTTTGGTATAGAATGAAATATATTTTTTTAACTATTTACACGGACGAGAGGCGTAATTTCAGTCAGCAGTAAATTTACTGCTAATTTTGATAGCCTAAACCTAAAGGTAAACTCCTCATCATCCAGACTTTCCATGTAGTTCACCCTTTTAATTCTCCGCGCAGAAGCACGTTGACGTCTCATTTCTTCACCAGCGTCACTATCGGTATTATCCCAATCCGATAATTGAGCCAGAATTTCCATATCACTATCACTGGAGAATATTGACAGTGCCATTTTTCAAATGAAATCCGTGAAGTCAATCTTATATCCAAGGAAATTCTAAGATTAAGATTTGGATTGTTTACACCGGTCAAAACAAACGTCAAATTCAACGGATAGGTTATTGACACACTCAAACTGTCATTTTCGAACAGAGGTCAATCTGTAATCTGTGATCCGTCCTCTCAAAGATAGATTGGTTGAAAAGATTGCAATTGCAATCCGCGGATCGTTTTTTGCTACACTTTACTACAAATCTGGATTGAATTTTCGATCTTTAATCTAGAGATATTGGATTAGATTGGTTATTAATTTCGGCCGTAAGTTTGTGACATAATAAAAGGTCGAGTGAGCCGATAATGAAGTATTCTTATTTTTACGCCATTGAACCGCTCGTGTGTGGATGATGATAAAAAAGTTACTTAAGCATCGTTCAAAAGCGATTTTTAAGTGGAATAACGATACTATAAAGGGTATGGTGAAAGCTCTACGCTATTCAAAGGTCATAAAGAGCGTAAGTAGGTAACTGGCATCTTTAGAAACATATGTATTTCATGTATCATGGTATAATAAAAGTAATTTCTCCCGTAAACTATTTCTGGTTTTATTTTAACTGACAGAATACACATTTCGCTACAGTTGGAGTATTCAGTACAACAAACCCGCTTTATCTCGCCCGTCCCGCAGTATTGCTGACTGTATGGTGTAGATAGTATCGACATGGCAGTACTAATGGTATTGCTACAGGCCACTCCTGCCGAGTGGGCTAGTGTTGTGCCCCACACAAAGTTAGCGGGGTGCACAAGTGATGTGACAGGCTGGTAGATGTGTTTCATCCTTATGCACCGGTGGTGACAGGCGGGGCCCTCGAGTGTATGCTCACGTATTGACGTAGAGTTTAGCCTAAATTTGGCAAACAGTTTTCTGACGAAATAAAATTTACATGTGCCAGTCCCAAGTTTTCCCAAATAGCTAATGACGTCTTTAATCTATCACCTATTAATTGCTATCTGCCACAGGCATGTAAATCACAGCATTCAGCTATACGTGCAGGTTAATCACACAACAAATAAATACTAGAGAATCCAAGGTCCGCGGAAATACGGACCAAAATAATGATGTGCGTGAAGCTATACTCAATGCCAGAACTATAATTCTGATCCGCATAGGAATTGTACAACATATCTGTCGAGCTAACTCAATAAATTCACGTGAGTCGTTTAATAGCGATACAGGCTGAAATCCAGGACGATTCCATGGAACTTGTCGTGTGTCGGCCGGTTCATTTGGCTAGATTTATCTTCTGCGCAATACGCCCAGAGCCACCGCAGAGCAATTACAGTCATTTTGCAAATTTCCTGACACTTGGTGTGATATGTAGCTTCAATTTTAAATATTGATCTATCATTTGTCAAATATCTGGTCACGGAATACGTCGTTATCCGAATAAATTATGTACCTAAGAATGTTTGAAATACTAATTTATTGTAAACAACCCTGGGTCAAAAATGAACACAATATAGAAATCCATCAAATACCCGGTATATTTCGGTTTGAAGTAATGTGTCAACACTACTAGCAAATAATACCAGAAATAGAAGCCATAACAAACATTCAAATCAACGGAATGAACTCCACGATGTCATATGTCTGGGAAATCCCGCAATAACCGCGCTTCAATAAACAAGTGACAAACAAAAAGTGCGCTCGTCGACAAACAAACAATCGTAATGGCAGACAGCGCGCACAAAAACAGAATTAAGACGAAGTGGCGCAGCGAGGCTCGTCAATCACCCGCGAGAGAGAAGAGTTTACTACTTTTGTCAATTCACTCGCTCGTTTCCTACTTGCTGTTTCAGCTGACTTCAAGTATACAATAATATATAGGTTATCAAGAACAATCAACAATTCAACACCACTCACTATCATGTGGATTGCATTTTCTGGTCCACCCGAAAACAGCCTTTTAAGTTTTAATATGTACTTAACTTACTAACATGTTTCAAGACATAATTCACGGAAACGATTAACAACACTTTATCACCAACATATATTATTCCTCTGAATATTGAGCTGGGTGCTTTGAGTGTAACAACACTGTTGCTGTGGACGTTAGAGAACACATTGAAGTCCTACATGTCTTTTACTTTACGGTGCTAACGAAGGCAAACAAGTCGCTAATTATGTTTGTAGTGCAGTTGTTTACAACTAAGTACGTGTCACGAACAAAAGGTAATTAAGGCCTCATAAGGAGCAGGAGCGGTGCGCGCCTCTAAGGCGACAGTTACTGTTGTGAATGTCAATTAAGGAAAGTTTCGCAATATGGTGCGAGACGTGAGCGTCGCCTACTAGTCGATAATGAAAACTTGCCATCAACTACCACCGCGTTATGAGTTCCTGGTATCGATACAAGGTGGTTTCTATGCTAAAAAGAAACAGAAATAACTTATTATAATTTTAAAGTTGTTATACATAATTATATATATTTAATTGCAATATTCTGCACACGGACACAGCCTAATATTGGAGACCACGTTAAAAGTTGAATGAAAATATGAAAGAAATAATGATTAATACTTGAAACCCCATAAATCGGTGGGTTAGTGAAGGCGATCTATCACGGGAACCGTTCCTCAATTACACGGGACAACTTGACTGATGGGCGTACCCCCGGGAACTTGCTACAAGAGACGAAAAATATACGCTGAACGCTGAAAAAGATTTAACGGAGATTGATTTAGAAAGAACACTCGGCATTCGTTAAAGAAATTAATTATATTTTTTTAAATAAAGGAAATTGTGAATGTGGAAATAAGAAAAACAGTCTTTGCCCAGAGTGCGATGTTGTTAGGTAGAAAGAGTAAAAAAGAAGAATGAAACGACACGACAGATAGATGAAAACATTGATGGTCTTAAAAATCTTTAGCGAAAAATTCTTCGCCATATATTCATCAGACTACTTATCAAGTTGATAAAAAATAAATCGAAGATCTGAAAATGTTAGATATATTTCATAAATAAAGTTATTTTACCACCAGACAAGTATTAATGAATTGAATATCTAAAAATCACCGGCGCGAATTAAGCGTCTCACTGAAGCGACGTTTTCAGCTAACCTAATTTCATTTATACCAAATCAGCCTGTCAAGTTTAATCTCTACTTGCGTACCACTAGAAATGCGGTCTAGATTTTGCTAAACGTTTTTGATATGATATTTGACGTTGATGCTTTTCGTTTTTCAGTCAGCGACATCGTTGGAGTAAATTGATGCCTTTAGAGCAATTTTCCGTGAAGAAGTGGCATATATGTAACGGGTAGCGCAAAAGTAATGCCATGATGTGAATGTGCCTTAATTTTTGCAGATGGCGCCAAATGTCACTGCGCTTTGACATTTATGTTGTAGACAAATAGAGAATTAATTTTCAACAAGCCATGAGGCGCTTCACACCTCAAGAACGTGGAATTATTGTTACTGCTTATTTGACAAATCTGTTTTAACGCAGCGTGAATTTCGTCATCGTTTTCCTCGTCGTCATGTTCCATGTGCTCGAACAATTAAGCGTTTGGCCGAGCGCCTCGTGCTACTGGGTCCACTACAGATCTAGCAAGAAGTGGCCAATTTGGAGCCAGATGTTTTGCGAGCAACAATTCAAAATGCCGTAAAACGATGCACAACGTAAAACGAGCACAATTGTGCATCAACTCGAGAGGTGGCCATTTGAGCTACATAATTTTTACCAATTAATCTCATGAATTTTACACTTTCAAATAAACTTTTCATGAAAACAGAATCCAATTTTTTCATTTCTAACAAAATGGCAGTCAATTCAAATTATGACATTACTTTTACGCCACCCTGTAGATACACATTGTTTCATAGAGGCTTACTAACAGTCGAGGATGTGAATTCGGAACTCGAAATAACTGAAATTCAATCAATCACCTACATGGGCATGCCTGCTATTGATTGTGTCAGGAGCGCTCGGATCCTAGGCCTTGATCCACGCCGGGAGGCTCCGGCAAGCCGCCAAAATAACGACGAGCCGACGCCAAGATTCAATTTGCAGTGCACTCCTGCCACCCTGGTAGCCAGCAGGTTAAAACTTGCCAAATTGGACAATCGCCGTATGAAAACTAAACTGGGTTTTCAACGGTTTGTGAATTTTACTCAATTCAGCTAACTAACTGAGCTCCCTAGTCAAAGTTTACGAGAATTATCATCTTTTTTTTTTTAGTTTATTTTTCGCATAGGCTACATACGTGAGTCTATTTGGGTTGCTTTATATGTCAGATGAAATAGAACATGAATTTTGTTACTTAGGAATAATGTAATGTAGACAAGTTAACATAGTTCCGTACTATGTGTATTAAAATACTGATTAAAAATAACTCGCATTCATGTTCAAGTGTAATGAAAAGCTAATATTAACTTTCTGAAATGTACAAAATTACTTAGTTAGTAAATGTAACATTAAATTTAGATTTATGTAGAAGTGAAACATTAAAAAAATATTTCGAATCGAGTTTATAAGGAACAATAACAATGCTTATAATTTACACAAGTAAAGTACTGACTGGAGGGAAATTATAGAACTGTCCTGAAAAGTTCGTGTAGAAACGTTAAAATTTAATTACCACCCGCAAAATACGCAAACAATAAACATACTTCCTAAATATTTGATATTTACTTACACAAAATATAAATAAACCAGTTATTACACTCACTCCGGAGCTACTTTCATCGAAGAGCTGAAATTATTAATATCCAAATGGTGCCAAAATGATACCGGGGCACAGTGGAACGAATGTATGGGAGCGGTTGGACGTAGACATGTCCGAAAAAAAAGAGTAAAATTATGCCAAACTAATGATGCCATCTTATTCGATTACTTAATAATAATAATATAATAATAATAATATCTTTATTTAATCTGACTACATTGGTCCACTGGTTAATGCCTTCATAACTTGTGGTGATGAATTTCTTCATAACTCCCATATTTCGGGAGTAATTTGAGAAAATGTGAAATTTTACTATGAAAATGAGTGTATCGAGCTCTCTCCCTCCTGATTCCGGGCTTGTTTCAAGTAGCGGTCTCTAATATCATAATGCTTATACTAAGAGCTATATTTAATACTAAGACACATAGTGCGCCAAATGTGCACTTTCTGGGATAAAGAGTGATGTTTATTTTATAACACAATTTTTTTATTTTTTGTTTATTTTGTTGATTAAAACCGTTTTTCTAAAGGTTTACCTTATTACAATAACATTTCTGAGCAGCCAATTAGAGAAGATATAAGCTAATTAGGATATATAATTAGGGACTTAAGGTTTACATATAAAACTGATGCACTAATGATTACTGATAAGAACATTGCTATTATTTAATTACTAAATGGCTCTTAATACACTAATTTAGCATGCATCATTTACTAATTATCACAATAACTAATTACCTTGCAATATTTAACAAAGGATACCTGGGATACCTGGATTTTATATAAATAGGTCACTATTAGTAACTTTAAAATCAGTGTTGATTTACACCTCGTTGTATCCAAGCTAATCTCGCAATGTATTTTCCAAATTTTAATACAAATCTTGATATTCACGTTGCTTTATGCGCACGCGCACATAAAGATTTACGCGACTTTAACTATTTGTTCAGTGTTTTAAAAGATAACAGTTGTGTTCAGTTATGTGAAAGTGCTGAAACAAGTTTAAAAGACTGGTGTCGTCGATTTTGCTACCGCATTTATGCAAAATGGACACAGTCTGGAAGAAGCACAGATAAGTTTCGGAAGAAACATGAGATTTGGCTACAGGCTGCAATTCAATGGCCGGAATTACAGAATGAAAATATGGAACCTTCTACAGAAAATATAAGTGACGTCATCGAGCCCATAATTTCTCCTGCTAAATCTGATGCTTCAACTTGTACACATCCTAGTCCTCGTAAATCTTTTGAGGACCTTAGTAACCGGCAAAAAAGAAGACGCACTGAAGATAGTCTTTCATGCAGCAGTAGCAGCGCTGAAATTATGTTTTCGGCCGAAAGGGCGCTTCAAAAGGCAGGACAAAGCGATACAGCTTATGTTATGAAATACTTGACGGAGAATCCAGAAGAGGCCTCAAAAATCAAAGCCTTCATTGAAGGTAAATCAATTCAGGTACGGGAAATATCCCCTTTGAAGGCATTGGCTCTTTATGTATCGATGAACTTATCGAAATGGCGCTATAACACTCTTCGGGATTTCAACACTCAAGAAGGAGCTCTTCAATACCCGAGTTACTACATGTTGGTTAAAGAAAAAATTAAGTGCTATCCGGCCAAAGAAGATCTCACAGTTACAGAGAGCTCTGCAAAAATCAAATTACAAGCCTTGATGGATTTAACCTCAAGAAGACTTATTAGGTCGTTAGAAACCCCTGTTGATCCCAATCAACAGCTCGTATTGACCAGCAAATGGGGTTTTGACGGATCATCTAGCCAAAGCATTTATCATCAAAGGACGAGTGAAGATGAGCAAATCGATCTTGCTAGTAATTTTATGATTAGTCTTGTACCACTGCGGCTCGTCTCAAAAGGTGTAACAATTTGGGAAAACGAGCGACCATCTTCCACTTCATTTTGCCGGCCAATATTGTTTAAGTTTATAAAGGAAACCAAAGAAAATGTGCAGAGAGAGATGGCTGAAATCGAAGCAGAGATTGAAGCCTTAACTCCATCCACCATCACTGATGGAATTAGTGTCAAACACCAACTGCTGTTGACAATGATTGATGGTAAAATTCATTCCATTATATCCAATACAGCAGCTTCAGTGTGTGACATATGCAAGGCTTGTCCTAAAGAAATGAATAATTTAGAGTTAATCAAAGATAAACACGCAAACGAGGACATGTATAAATATGGCTTAAGCACCCTTCACGCTTGGATTCGCTCAATGGAATGCTTATTACACATTTCCTACAAATTAGACATAAAATCATGGCAAGTAAGGGGTGATATAGCAAAAAGGCAAGTTGATGACAGGAAGAAAAGAGTTCAAGAGGCTGTAAGAAGAGAAACGGGCTTACTTCTCGATGTTGTGAAACAAGGCAGTGGATCCACCAACAATGGCAACTCGGCAAGGAGATTTTTTGAAAACTACACTAAATCTGCTGAACTGACCGGAATAGATGCTATGCTTTTAAGAAAAATCTGTGTGATCTTGCAGTGTATTTCATCAGGAGAGAAGATCAACGTAACTAAATTCCGAGAGTTCTGCTTTGATACTGCTAAGCTTTACGTGGAGTTATACCCATGGTATTATATGCCTTCTTCACTTCATAAAATTTTAATGCATGGGCCAGACATAGTTCAGAACATGTCAATTGTGCCCATTGGTTTTCTATCCGAAGAGGCATCTGAGGCTAGAAATAAAGATTTTAGAAAATATAGAGAGGGGCATTCTCGAAAGCATAGCAGTATCTCATGCAATGAAGATATTATGCACAATCTTTTACTGTCTTCTGATCCACTTGTTACAAGTATCCGTCCAAAAGGAAATAAGTTTGTAAAAAAATCTTCTTTTAAGGAATTTTATGAGCTTACGGATTCTGAGAAAAGTGATATCGAATTTGTTAACATAAATGATTTAGCGGACATCGATTCTGAATTTGAATTAATTGATGATGATGATGATGACGAAGATAATTAAATGATGTTATTGTTTTAAAATGTGTAACTTAGTAAATTAGAGCTTACATCTTAATTATTTATTGTACTTTTAATGAAACTAGGTAATTTATTATCAACTTACTTAAAAGTCATACTCTCATCAGTTCTTGTGAATATTTTTGTTAATATATATTTCTGTATATATATAATATATTTATAGACCTCTTAATAAGTCTGTCTGCGGTTTAAAGTAAATACAAATGGGGAAAAAACGTTTTTTTTTTTTAAATTTTCATTTCCTTTTATCCCAGAAAGTGCACATTTGGCGCACTATGTGTCTTAGTATTAAATATAGCTCTTAGTAATAGCATTACGATATTAGAGACCGCTACTTGAAACAAGCCCGGAATCAGGAGGGAGAGAGCTCGATACACTCATTTTCATAGTAAAATTTCACATTTTCTCAAATTACTCCCGAAATATGGGAGTTATGAAGAAATTCATCACCACAAGTTATGAAGGCATTAAGTAATCGAATAAGATGGCATCATTAGTTTGGCATAATTTTACTCTTTTTTTTCGGACATGTCTACGTCCAACCGCTCCCATACATTCGTTCCACTGTGCGGGGGGAACAATAAAGTGAACCCAAAGTGAATGGCAGTAAGATTCATTTTGGAGGAACTATTTTCAAACAGGCCGCATTTAATTTTGAAGTAGGAGGCTTTAATTTCAATAGACTCGTAATATTGCAATCCGATTTTAATTGCTAAGATACGAACGCGTTGCTCGAGTTTGTATCAAACATTGTTCACTGCGGCGAAACCACACAAATTAGAATCCTAAATCAAGGCACAGAGGATTCGATAATACTGTTGCAAATCCGATCTACTCGTCTATGTCCTTTTATGTTCCGAGTACGCGCGTATGCGGCAGAAAAAGCAAACGATGAGTATTATGTGCGCAGTCGTGAAACATAATAATTCCACACAGCGATGCAAATAGTTGTCGTGTCAATACTATCGCGGCGTAACAATGCAATCCACTCGGCGTCGATGCAGCGGGACAAAGCATTCTCACGCATCATTAACTATCGATGCGATTCGCATTCACCCACCTATTTGTACCTAGAGCGAGAAGAAATCTCGTTTAAAAGAAATACAAATGTGTCTAAAATAAAGTATGATAAACATTCTGTGTTTTAGAGGGTTACGGAAAAGGTACAGGAAAACTGTGTGGATATAAGAAATGTCATTAATCTCGTCCCTTTTCACTTAGTTGTACTGTTTTGTAAAGACGGGAGTGGGCTCTGCAGTGCCCCGAGACGAGAAGACCGGTGGCATCCCGCCAAAGTATTCAGCCACGGGATTGAAACAAATTCAATTGTAACGATCCATTATAAATTAAATTACGTAACACACGGACAAAGGAGCTCCTAGTTTGCTGGTAGGTACTGAATTAACAATCCAAATAGTTTTATTGCGCACGATCGAGTTGAGCGAGGGATGATTTGATTACAAGAAAGAACCCACGTCTCATCAGGCATCTAATTTCCGGTATGAAGTAGGAAAACGTTCGGCAAACAATGAGTTAGCCCTCGCCTCATGCTCGCAGACGAATCAAGTGGAGGCTCTCTGAGCTCGGTGGACAGCGGTCCTTGGTGGCGGCTGTGGCGGGAGAAAGGGAGGCACTCGAGGGCAGTTAATAAACACTCGTAACAGCGCTCGCTCGCTCGGCTTTTTCCAATTTGTTCGACAAATAAACGTCGCCGGCTTGCATATAGGAAGTAACCGCGGACGTCCGCTCTCACACCTGATACGTATTTTTATTTTGGTTACAGTCAAGCTAGCTGCGAGTTTGCACTGTCGGTGTTGGTTGAGGCCTAGTTTTTTTTTTATCTTCAACGTTTTCCTTTGGGTTCGTCACATGGTAAAGAAATAACTCTACTAAAATATCACCAATAACTAAGAATACATTACCAAACACCGTACAGATATGAAGCCAGAGCAGTATGTATGTGTTTATTTACCTGAAACAGAAACAAAAACAATGTTTTAATTGCCATATACAAATTGCAATTTGGTAACAAACTAAAAATACAATATTGAGTGGACTGATGGATATTCAATTTGAAACTGATAAATTGGGAGCAAGCACCAAGGTAACATAACAAACAAGATGTATTATGTATAACATTGGGGAAGTTTGACAACTTATGATAAGTTTATGTAGGTGTTCCGTGTCGGATTCTGCCCGGTCATCATAACAATCAATTGACCGGAGATTGGAGGTCGGGATAGAGATTTTCTTGCAACCCGCCGGCCGACCCTAACATTTGTGTAGTATAATTATGCAACAATGACCCATACAAATTCCCGATATTATGTTGGTATCTTTATACTCCTAGCTTGAATATGTTTTTTTTTTATTTAACTCCAATACAGAAGGTTTCTTATTCCAATAATACATACTTAAGCATAACAAAATAATTGTTGACGAAAAATTCCACCATCTTTTTGCTAATCTTTATGATGGATCACAGAATACAAGGATTTAATCGGCACCATCGGGCGCTAGTTAATTAACTTTAAAATTGGTTCAAGGGAAATTATCGAGGCTTTTAATTATTCATACAAGAAGGGTGGGTCGGTTTGGACCAGGGCTTCATAAGATTCGGCACGTCGGTCGTCGTAAAGACGAGCAGAATCAATACGCAATCAAACTGTCGGCCGCAGAGTTGGCTGCAAATATTTTCCCATTCACAATTGTGGAAGTTGGTGAGGCCGCGGGGCGACGTAATTTGATTTCGAGTAACGCCCTAAATTATTTACCATTTCCATTTCTGGCTCTAACGCCTCCGCTTCCATTAAGAGTTTGCACTCTACTATTGTGAGCTGCTTAATTTAGACCATTCTCTTTGATCGTATTTTGATTAATTTCGGTGACCTTTGATCGGACCACGATCGCCTTTAGGTTGTATTGCGTTACCACATATTGGTTTTGCTGGTCGAAGTTAATATAAACTCAATGTATATATTTCTTTCGAAATAATCATCTAAAATTCACGGCCACACTCCAATTTTGCTGAGAAAATGAGATGTGAATTCGAGAAAAGAATGTAAGATATAGGTATACACAACAAACTATTCCATTCTAATCAAAGCAAAGAGGCTGGCGTGGGCTCATTGACTGGCACTGAGGATCTACACGAGATCCACAGATTTTTTTCACTCTATGCATAAAACATGAGCATGATTACCGCACAACCTATTGCTCGGTTCTTAGAACTTACTTCATACATGTAAATATTGTATATGCTATCTTAGTCCTTTGTCGAAACACTCGTAATTCGATCAGCCTTGAAAATAACAAAATGTTACTTTCGGAGCACCTACATAAAACTAACAACTAATCGAATATTAAGGCATGTTATGGTTCCTAACAAGAGTATATAAGCATGTTTATTAAGTTCTTAAAGATATAAGAAGTCTGCTTTACTTTCCTAAGTTCTAACTTGGTCCTTTGACGCTAAGTTTATTTTTCTTTCGTTTGAAAGAAGACTTTTTGTAATTCTAACCCTTTCAACGATCTGAAGGAGATTTAGTGATTATATTTTTTGTGTTGCTCCTTTTATTAAGTCACAACATACACACATAACTGCGTGTACCGAGAGTTTCTTCCAAGAAGTAAATAGAGCTTGCCATGCTTGGATAGAGCTCAACAAACAGTAGACAGTTTTGAATGGACTCATTCAGAAAATATGAACAAATCCGTATTATAAAGCTTAATAGGGTTAGGGAATATTAAACGTATTTTGGTGGTTCATTGCTTGGCACAGGACACAGGGGTACCAGAGCAGCATGAAACAGCTGAGCGCCATTATTGCGAACAACGGGACAAACATTTGTAAACAGTATAAATGGAGGCGGAAGCAGAGCTCTAATGTCACCTATTTATTTACTTCGGCGCCTCGAAGCGCTCCCTGTCGGCCGCGCTGCTGCTCGGATTTCCCATGGGTCCCCATTATTATTACTTCGATTCAAAAAGGATTTATTTTCAATATAATAGGGATTGAATGCAATATGCTACGACGCGCCTTGTATGCCAACGATAATAAATTCTAAATGTTTATGGTAGTCTTTCAAATGTATCGCTACAGGTCGAGTTTAATGAAGAAATTATATTTTCCTTATAATATTGTCAGAATATGTTTGGGATGTCAACACGATGGTGACATCTTGATATTTCACACGCATAACCAAGGAAACTCAGAAAATAGCAGGGTTTATCACATCATTTATTCAAAGCAACGTCCGGAATTATCCTTCCTTGTTGACCTACTAATCAGCTTATGTCCAGTCTTTTGAACGAAAGTCTCTTTTAAAAAAAAACATATCTATACAGTTTTTCTTATCAAGGGAATTGAATGCAGTCAATGAAACTCTATAAATTAAACCGTGTTTTGTCCAATACTAGAAAGATTTTGCATTGCACAATGAAGGGTTCCGTAGTTGATTTATTTTCTCTCAGACATCGATATACGTCACGGTCAATTCTCCAACTGCAAAAATGTATGTTTGTAATCACAAAAAATAAAAATTGAGAAAACAACAAATTAACGATTTTCGGACTTTTTCCTTTACTTGTGATTAGGGATTGCAAATATTCGATATTTTTGGTATTCGAATGTTCAAATACTTTTTCAGCCTTATTCGAATTATATTCGAATATTTCAGAAAAAAAAGTATTTATATAATTTCTCACGTTTTATTGCCTTAGAAACTAGTAACATATTTTTCATGTAAGTAGGGCAACATCCCAATCAGACAGAACCAATATTTAAACAAAACTTTTAATCAAATAAAATAATTAACAAATTTTTAATAAAGTAAGATGTAATAGGAACTTCGACTACGAAAATATGAAATAAAAAATATTAATTCTTAAACAATTATAGGAAAACTATTAAGTAGGAAACACAATTAAAATCTCACTAGCAAAATCAAATAACATGTTAATAAACTTTATACAACACAAGTAAAAGTAAGAAACAAAAAAGTATATTATAGATATTGTACTATCAATTTATTAAGGATAACTAAAAAGAAACGAGATCAAAGTCACAATAAGAATGCACTGCGCGGATAACTAGCATCTAAAGAGATATGCAAATTGCAAGTGCACGCAACCACTAAAATTGAAAATTATGATCCAACGCGGTAAGTAACAATTATAATTAAATAAATGCCATCGTATAGGCAAAGGATACAATTATTCTTATTTACGGATCCTTTGAAAGTGGGACCTTAGAAAACTTAAAGAGTCAATGGAATCATCATTCAATTTACATCTGAGATGATTGCAGATATATTTTGTAGAAGAAAATACCCTTTCGCATTCTACGCTAGTTGGTGGAATGCAAATTAACACGTCGTAGGCCTGACTTAGGTGTATTTGTCTTGGCGTACCTGTATCATATAGAGCCATATGCATTTTTATTGATGTTTCTAGATCATGATGTTCAAGATTTGCTGTGGATGTGGAAGGCACTGCATACATTTCGTCCTCTATCTTTTTCTGCAGCTGTTCTTTCATTGACATATTTGAGATTCTTGACGCTTCTTCATTTTGATAACGCTGAAGGTCTAATATAGCAATGTTATCTTCGTCATCAGAAACGCCAGTGTTAGTTGTCGCAGGTCTTTGCTTAAAATATTTTTTTTGAATGTCAACTATGACTTTGGTGATAACATCATTTCCTACTTTAGGGAAGATAGAAGAACTCGGCTCCTGGTAGTATTTGTTTGGGTTGTGCAAGTACTTCAGTGTACAAACCAGGTCTGTTTGTCGTCGTTCAGCAATCCTTGTTTTCAGAGCCTGAAGAAGTTTACCACTGATAAACCCATTGGTCTCTCGTAGTTTGGTAACCATGAACTGTAGGGCTGTGTCCGCAGTTAATAAAGTGGCCTTTTCTTGACATATCGCTTCCACAGTAGTTTTGACGATAGTGAGAGACGTAGATAAATCCTGCAAAAAAGCAAGCTCATAGGTGCTGATCATAGTTTTGTCTTTCAAGTCAATCAGTGCTTTTAAAATTGCATCTTTCAGTAGCAAGAATCTTTAGTGTTAAATTGCACAGCATATTTTAACAAAAATTATACTTACATTTAATTGGGTAATCCGTATACACTTATGTTTATACCGTCAGCACAAAATAACAAAATGCACCACTCTGTTGTAAAAAACTACGCGTCTGTTGTGCTGTACTTGTGATTGTGAAGTAAACTCAAAATGGCGGCTAGCGCCCGGCGAGTTGCAGTCAGCAGAAGAATGGAGGCCGTTGATTGGTCGAATGGCCGTCAATCCGAGCAGTGCCGATCTATTCAGAAATTTGACGACCACGCGTTAGATGTCGCGTTCGTAATTAACAATATAATGTTGTAACTTTAATAAAATTGCTGTGGTAATATTCGAATGTTCGAATATTTTATAATTTACTATTCGAATACGAATTTCAAATGTATATTCGAATAATTCGAATATTCGATTGCAATCCCTACTTGTGATTCTAGGTCAACGGGAACTACCCTATAGGTTTTAATTTATTAGCGAGTATCAAAATATGTCATATAAATTGCCGTATTTTTGAAGTGAAAACTTCTTTAGCGGCGTTGCACACTTTTTGTAATGGGTAAAAAATGTTAAACTCGCGTCAGGACACGTGACCGTCAGGAGAGATCCCCCCCCCCCCCCCCCCCCTCTCTTTCTACGGCGGCGCCAACCGAAGTGAACCAAGTGACACACGACAGTGGATGGATGGATGGATGGATAGATGGATGGATGGATGGATGGATGGATGGATGGATGGGCGTGGACGTGGACGTGGATGGATGGATGGACAGCTGATGGCTCGACCGTCTGTGTAGTAGCCACACTGCTGTGTAGTAGCCACACTGCTGTGAACAAAGTGCATCTATTAATGAAAAAAGTGACGCAAAAATAGTGAAAAAAAAAAATTATATTAATTCAATTTAATAATTGATTTATTTCAACGTTAATATTCAAGTTTTCACTTCTGCCGGCACTCCCGGAGTACAACCCGTCTTTTTTTTTTATTGCAGACTTAAAATTCTTGAGTTTTTAGAGCTCCAGAGGACCGTAGCAGGTATTTCATATTAATTTACCGAGTGTCCCGTTTTGTTCCTTTTGAGGTAGGTACGAATTTACGGAGCCCTAAAGAAAGGCCTCACGAACAAAAAAAAAATTAACGAAAGTTCAAATTGATGTCCTAAAAATAGCAAGCATAGCATCATGACTCATGAGACCACTGACTACATACTTAAGCACATTTGGTAAGTCTTTGAAAAAGCTGTAAGGGCGGGCTGTTATTCTCAAGTTGAGTAAAAGGGGAAAAGTTTTCGCGGAGTCACAATGTAAAAACAGCCTTGGGCTAAGTTTCTCCATCAGAAGAAAAAAAAAAACGCCAAATCATTCCATGTACCTTCTAAAGTAACAACAGTTTGTTTGACATTTGATCCACAGGGAGGCGAGCTCGTCTCTAATGGCCCATGATCAGAGATTTATAATCCGTAATTACTTTTTTAAGTGATTAAAAAAAAGGAAGACTTAAGAAAATCCTTAATGAAAAGTATAGGATGTGTTCAAGGAAGGTTCTCGAGAAGCTTTAATTAATTAAGTACCTTTATCCAGGTACTTTTATATTTCGAGTTGATCAAGTCATCTGTAAACCTAGCACAAACCTCAAGCAAAATACATTTTGCTGTCACCACTAACGCGTTCATGTAGACTTGTATAGAAATTGTTACAGCGCAATCGCAATGTAGGCATATTTCGACATCAACTTGCCAAATGTATAGGACTGGCAAATGAGAAACACGTTACAGCATCCAAACGTAGATCCAGGGGTACATGCAGCACTATTTCACGAATAAAACACGCATCTTTCTTCGATCCGCTCATGTCCTTCACAACATTCCAGGTTGCTCAATCAACATTCCTGTTCAGTCTACGAAGACAATATAATAATTGATGAAACTATGAAGGAAATATTCTGAAGATCCCAGTAAGACATGCCGTCGGTGAGCGAGGCGGCTAAACTTGGCACAACTAGTTAACATTCCGCGAATACAATAAATTGCGAGAATACCTTGTCATAACAGAACTACCGCGGGATGAAGGCGCCCCGGCGCAGCTTTGTGGAAATATTTGTTTACTTCACAGGCTGGGCTAGGAAGAGCTGAGTTCGTAACCATTTGTGTGTGATTTAATGCTTAATTAGTAGGTATGTAAACGCGTGTTATAACGAATAAATTATCTTTAAATAGGCTAACATTTCTTCGTATAATTTTAATCAATGTGATATGCATTGGGATATTTTGAATCGTGTTCGTGTGTGCGTCCAAAGACACAAATCACACATGAATATAGAGTCACAGTCAAGCCAAATCGTTGAGCCACTGCGTCAATTGATCCGCCTACAATTTAGATTCAGCCGCTGGCAAAATAACCGCCCGCGGCTACCCGTGCGAAGTGGATGTATCTCCATATTTAGACAACACACATAAATAGAACAAAGCTATAAAGCGCGAACTAATTTCAAATACCTATATTTTAGCATAAATTAACAACATTAAAGGGATATGGAAGCTACTGAAAATTAGCTATGAATAAAATTAAGAGTCGACCTTTCACAACAATATCGTTGACGTGACGTGTTTACGGTCTGTCAGAGCAATTACCTAGGAGGCTGGATATAGAGCCGAACGGCGGAAGGGTTGCCAGTAATGGGAAATGAAAAGAAAACACCGGAGATAGTCGCAAGTGGGGGTGCTAATGGAGGGCAACCCTTTGTCGCCGACACAAAGAGTAGGCGCACGAGAGTGGCACAGCTTTGTAATGTGACGGACACGTCGACGCCTGCCACTGTCCACAGTGCCACCTATTTGACGTGTCACGAACGAAATGTTTTACTATTAGTCAATTTGTTCCGATCGAAAAATTCCGTCTTCCGAGGGAGACAAAATTCATTGAACTATTTCATTTACAACATTTTATTCATTGCTCGGAAATAGACGTGGAAGACTTGTATGGTTTCAAATATCACAAAAGTGAGGCGCGCTCGGTTATTTTCACTTCTCCTTGATAACATTTCCGTCTTTAACGTCAAGCAAAATTCCCACAAAGTACAAAATGAACCGTCAGTAGTTGATCATATTATTAACAAAGTTACGAACAAATCTTCCTAAATCACGATCTTGAGAGTGTTGCTTTACAATATTATCGACTTGAAGATGTTTAATATTTTGGTTCATTTCTGATAATTCTTAAGTTGGGCTACACGGGGTAACAGTCGCTTCCGGCAGTAGCTACCCCCCTCGCCCCCGCCACTCTAGACACAATGTTTTATTCATAATCTAAGTAAGAACTCCCAAAACACCGATTTGGCCGGAGTCCATTAAAATCCCGTTGGAGTGAATTTAAATTGTGCCGAGCCAGTGTCATCCGCTTGCTACAGACGTAGGTGCGATACCATTGAATTGGCCAGTTTCTTTTTTATATTTCGTAGCGTTTTTGCCTTGGTTAAAAATCAGAATTGCTAATTTGCTTCGGAGTATCTCTTACGGACTTAATATCTTCGACGGTATACTAATTGGTATAATGTCCGCGTCATCCGGGTATCGCAGTCAGCTCCGTACTACCTGACTGTCAACTGTTAATCGTAGAAATAAATATACTTACGTACACAATGATTGTGTAATAGGCTAGTTAACAGTAAGAAAAATACCTTGTGAATTTTGTATTGTAGAAAAAGAATTATTTCTACATTAGAACTAAAAATATCAAATTAATTTTGTAATCTATATAAATAAAAACAAAAGGCCTGACTGACTGACTGACTGACTGACTCATCAACGCCCAGCCCAAACCCTTAGACCTAGAAAGCTGAAATTTTACACGATGGTTCCTTTTATGATGTAGACCAGGAATAAGAAAGGATTTTTTGAAACTCAACCCCTAAGGGAGTTAAATAGGGGATGAAAGTTTGTATGAAAGTCCGTCAGTTTTAAAGTTAGGATCTTCAAAATTTGTGTTTAGGCTGACTATTGAAAATTAGTTTATATGTGTCTCAGCGTTTTTGATAATTCCCCCCCCAAAGGGTTAAAAAGGGGGATGAAGTTGTGTATGAAAGTCCGTCAGTTTAAAAGTTAGGATCTTCAAATTTTGTGTTTAGGCTGACGATTGAAAATTAATTTATACGTGTTTCAGCGTTTTTGATAATTTCACCCCTGACGGGGGATGAACGACCTGACTGAGATATCAACGCACAGCCTAAACCGCTGGTCCTAGGGACTTGAATTTTGGAGGGTGTGTTCTTTGTAAAGAGTAGGTATCCAATAAGAAGGGGTTTTTGGAAATTCAACCTTAAAGGGGGAGAAAAGGGGGGATTTTGTTTGTATGAAAAATCTTATTCCTTGAGTGAACCTTGAAACTTGGCACGAATATTTATCTAAGTAAATTATGAAGTTTGGCATTTTTCGTTTTTCTAAACTACCCCCTAAAGAGGTATTGGGGGGTGTCAAAATTTCTATGGAAAATTTTAACGCGCTGTCCGATTAACTCGAAACTCAGTATTTATACTAAGGACTAAAAATAAAGAATAACGTGTATCAGGGTTTTTCGAAAATCTACCCCTAACTGTGTGAAAAGGGGTAGTTAATTTTGCAAGGCCATATTTTACTGCGTGGCTTGATTAGCTGGAAAATTGGCATGAATAATCTTTGAGTCAAGTTATGAACACATCTTAAACGATTTTTCATAATTCGACCCATGTAGGGGTGAAAAACGGGAATACTGTTTATATGAAAAATCTTATTCACTTGGTTAATAAACTTGAAACTTTCCACGAATATTAATCTAAGTAAATTATGAAGTTTGGCATTTTTTGTTTTTATAAACTACCGCCTGAAAGGGGGTTGGGGGCATCAAAATTTGTATGGAAAAATTTTAACGCGTGGTCCGATTACCTCGAAACTCAGTATTTATACTTAAGACCAAAAACAAAGAATAACGTGTAGCAGGGTTTCCCAAAAATCTACCCCTAACGGGGTGGAAAGGGGTAGTTAATTATACAGGGAAGGATTTTAATGCGTGTCTTCATTAACTCAACAATTCGTATAAATAAACTTTGAGTCAAGTAATGAACACATCTCAAACAGTTTTTCGTAATTCCACCCCTATGGGGGTGAAAAGCGGGAATACAGTGTATATGAAAAATCTTATTCATTTGGTTAATAAACATGAAACTTGGCACGAATACTTATAAGTATAAATAAATTATGAAGTTTAGAAATTTTTGTTTTTCTAAACTACCTCCTAAATTTTGACGCCCCCAATCCCCCTTGATTGGGGCGTCAAAATTTGTATCGAAGAATTTTAACGCGTGGTCCGCTTTACTCGAAACTCGGTATTTATACTTAAGACCATAAATAAAGAATAACGTGTATCAGGGTTTTTCGAAAATCTACCCTTAATGGGGTGAAAAGGGGTAGTTAATTTTACATGGGAGGATTTTACTGCATGGTTTGATTAATTCGAAAATTGGTACAAATAATCTTTGAGTCAATTAATGAACACATCCCAAACGATTTTACGAAATTCCACCCCTGTGGGGGTGAAAAGCGGTGATACAGTTTATATGAAAAATCTTATTTATTTGTTTAATAAACATGAAACTTGACAATATTTGGGTCAGTAAATAAGAAAGATTGTCACTTTTAGTTTGAAAAAAACCACTTACAGATGATTTAGGGGGTGACAAAGTTGATAGGTTAGAAAAATGTGTAAACCGCTGTCGGATTAACTCGAAACTCGGTACTACTAAAACAAAAAATAAAACAAGTATGAGTTTTAGGGTTTTTCAAAAATCGACTCCTACTAAGGTGGGAAATGGCAAGTAATAAAGTTTAAGGGAAGGATATTACTGCTTGCATCCATTAACTCGAAAATGGGTATGGTCTTTGAGTCAAGTTATGAACAAATTACGAACGATTTTTCAAAATTTCACCCCTGTGGGGGTGAAAAGCGGGGATACAGTTTATTTGAAAAATCTGATTCCTTTAATCTATAAACTAAATAATTGGCCCGAATACTTATTTATCTAAATAAATGATAAAGATCATACTACATACATTTTCGAAATTTTTAGAGGAAAGTACGAATTTTACGCGGACGAAGTCGCGGGCAGAAGCTAGTTGATTATAAATAATAAATAAATCTCCTCAACTTTTGAACAATTTGACAGTGTTCATTATTAGTCTACTAAATTAGTAGTATTCAGTCATATTTTGTGTACACATAAAACATTAGGAAATGGAATTCGTCTACCTACGAGTCCTACGACTGTCAAAATAAACATTAACACAAATAATTATTTTTCTGCTTTGAATATAATTTATATACATCTAAAATCGTTGTTTATTAAGATAACCGAATATTATAATATTCCGACAGAAGTAATAAATAAAGGCAGTGTGCGAGCAATATTGTGAAAAAGAAAAAAAAACTCGCAGATCAGACAGAATTAAAAAAATGAAGTCTCTCTAGCCGCCATGACAGAATGTCCCTGTTTAGACAATCAAAACTAATGAATGACATAAAAATGAAAACTTAGTTCTGTTAATCTTACTATTTCGCTGAAGTATACTATTTTGAGGAAAATAAGCCACAAAGAACATTCACAATTGTCTTCTCAAAAACTGTCAATTAGCCTATTAAACCCTCTCTCATCAACCAGCTTCGTCGTTTATGTAATTTGTACTTTGTAAATCAACGCTTCCTTGCTATCGTTTATGTACAATCTTAGTAATTTGAACAACCCTTATTACGACATCATTATGGTATCAAATATAAATACTTGTTTCAATTAAAGCCTATTCAAAGAGCTTTACCGTTACAGGCTCTTTACAGCGTCGTTACTTACTTCAGACGTTAAAACATGGCGGCTCTCGTTAAATATGTACCAAGGAATCATGAAGAGAGTAGAACAATGAAATATTCAAGTATTCCAGCGTGCGGACCCCAATTGGAATAATGCAAAATATGAGGCAACAGCAGTCCAAACCGTAATTACTTTTAGCTCTCATCGTGTTACCTAATGAATTCCTAACGAACGCTACTTATTGTTTTCGAATTCTGTATTTCTGTTAGTTGTAACCCTGACGTCTGTTTGGAGGGCGAACAAAAGCTCTTCTACAACGCTAATCATCTTTTTATTTACCTACAACTTCAAGATATAAGGCTATTCGAAATTTAACATCATATACGGTTTAAGCGTAGACCAAATAAGTGCGGAATCATTAGGTCTAAATTAAAAAAAAAAAGGTCCATGCTAAGTGAAAAGCTTGAGTCTACCGTAAATTAATGAGGCGGCCTTCGCAGTGGCAACTTTGCCGATAAATCAACTAAGTTCACTCGTATCTCATGGCTGTCATTGAGCGCTAAATATACACACGTACTTGTGTCGGTCGACGAAACAAACATATTTGTACTTTGTACTGAATACAAGAGTTGCTAAGTTGTTTAAGAAGCTTGTATCCACAGCCAAAAGTGATCACAATAAATAAATATCGCTACAGACTGTATAAGATTACTTTCTGTAACCAAAGCGATCGTCCGCAATAGATCGGCAAACACTAAGATAAAGATGATACTTCGGGTTTCTGCAACCCTAATAAATTAATGTAATGGTGAGAACGTATAGCACGTGACCACTTTACCTTATTTAATCGACCCTGTTAAGTACACCTCGATAACACGTGTTTTTTCCTACCGACCGAGATATCTACCTGTTCAGACTATATTAACTGTGTCACGTCTTTGAAAGAACCCCTAATAAATATATTTGCAATGAAGACTGAAGGGTTAAGTAACAGTACAAGAGTAACATATCTTTTTCATTCCGAAATCATGAAAATGTATTAAGTGTAATAAGAAAAAGGTTCCATTATTATTTATTGATAAGCTCCAGAGCAAATAAATGTGAGTACGTGAGCTCGACTTAGATCTCAGAAATATTTTAGTGCAATACGGTAAGAGCAAACATAAATATTATTCCGCATAAAGGGAAGTACACATACATAACGCCATTCATATTAGAAAAACATCTCGTGAGATGTTTGGATATGTCTTGTAATGTTGTGGTTCTCAACGGGAAATAGTCGGCTGTTGCTAAATATTTTACAACTAGTAAGTTGCAAGTCACATCACTATAATATAATTTTCTAAGAACATTTTGCCATTTTAGCATCCAGTTGCTTAGCTAGCAGGAGTGATTCCCTGGCCTTCAAGATAATGTGTACCCCAAATCTAGGGTGAGTTCCTCATTCATTTGGTAATTATACCAGACCCCCGGCATTGGATAACCGTTGATATTATCTATCTACCTAAGTACCTAGTATCTGATTGCGCGGTTGTCAAAGTCAGACCGCGCGGCTGTAGGTTGTCCATTGCATAGGAGGCGGAAATATGTATGTACTGCTGCTGCATGCGGGCTGTGCAGGGCCTCACTTTATATTATAAGCTATATAGCAAGCCAGCTGCTAAGATCATTGTTTATCTTATGTTTTATGCTCGCATGTCACATGCTTCCCCATATCCTGCTCCCTACACCGTTCCTTGGTCGTGGAAGGGGGAATGAGGTTGGACACATCGCACGCGGCTTGCTGCTTTCGCACCCTAATGACATGCGCACCCTATCGCGCCTTCCAGGGTTCTACGTCACGGCTTCTTCGGCCAGGCTTCTACGGCCAAGCTTTACGTCCAGGTTGAGGTCAGGGCCTCTACAATCGCGGCACGCATAGCTGAACTGTGCGCTGCATGCGTAGGTAAACTGTGCGCTGCACGCACAACTGGTCCGCGCGCTACCAGCGGCCTGACCGGCCTTCTGCACTTGTACCGGCAAGCCCTGCTTCCCGGTGTCCATGTTCCGGGAACCAAGGACGGTACCTTTCCCAACTTACACGAGCTAGTGCTCAGAACGCAATGTGTGTCCTTACCCGCGACCTAATCTACTACTACGTATCTATTGTAAACCTACTATGAGGATGATTTGTATGAATCTTGCTTGTGTTTGTTAAGGTAATATATTGAAACAAATGAGGTTTTTCTATTTCGTGTAACTTGCTAAGTATGTGGAATAGGGGTTTAACATTGTGGTATAATATACCAAAATGTTAAACCCCTATTCCACATACACAGACCAAGAGTCAAAAAACATATTATGTTTTTTGACTCTTTGGTCTAGTATCATGTATAAAAGGAATACACGATTCAATGAATTTTACTCGATACAAAAAAATTGCAAAGTGTTTGCCTGTTTTTACCGAAATTTTGATATTTGTGAGGATAGATTAATGAAATCCACGGATAGCAAGTAACGGTGTATTCAAGACTAACAAAAAAACAATGTAGGTACATCAATAAAAAATATGTCTCACTCGCAATGATTATTAGTGTTACAAATGAGACTAGCAGCGCCATCTAGTAGTGAGGCGCGCAAACATTCCGCCCACCAAGAACCTTCTGTTCTTCCTAACACCGCCCACCATGCCAGAATCGTCTTCTTTTATGCGGTGTCTAGGCGGGGCAGTAAAATAATCTTTGATAAAGGTCTTTTGAATGTAGATCCTTTACCCTTTAGTTCGGCTACTCTAGCTTCTCCGTCTGGCCCTAGATGGATATGTGTTATACGAGCTAGTAACCACTTAGCTGGTGGTAAATTGTCATCTTTTACCACTACCACATCACCAATCTGAGGAGGTGTGGTTTTGGTTTGCCATTTGTAACGTTGTTGCATGGTATGTAAAAATTCTTTAGACCAACGGTTCCAAAAATTTGACATCATTCTCTGTATCAATTTCCATCGATTCAGCGGGCTTATCCATCCGTTTTCATCACGTGTATCCGGGATCGTCATCAAGGATTCTCCAACCAAAAAGTGTGCTGGTGTGAGTGGAGCCAAATCGTCGGGATGGTCATTCAACTGTCCTATGGGTCTTGAGTTGAGACAAGCTTCGATTTGACTCAGTAAAGTTGACATTTCTTCAAATGTTAAGGTTGAAGCACCAATTGTCTTTGTCAAGTGCGTTTTGACTGACTTAATACTGGCTTCCCATAGGCCACCAAAGTTGGGAGCTCTTGGAGGTATAAAGTGCCATGTGGTTCCGTCGTTAGACAGGAGCTCAGCCACTTCCATAAGTACTCCGTTCATACTCTCTTTTAACATGAGGGTTAATTCCTTTGCTGCTCCTACGAAATTGAGTCCGTTATCGCTCCATAAATCTGAGCAGTGTCCACGGCGTGATACAAATCTGCGAAATGCTGCCATAAAGCCTGGTGTTGTCAGGTCGCTTACCACTTCTAAGTGTATTGCACGAGTCACCATACATACAAAGAGGCAAATGTATCCCTTGGAAGATTTCTGCCCTCGTCCCTTACTGGTGCGTATTTGTATCGGTCCGGCAAAATCGACGCCAGTGACTTTGAAGGGTCTCCCGGGATTTACCCGTTCCCTGGGGAGTTCTCCCATTTGTGGTTGGATCGTAAGAGCTCTGTGCTTGGTGCAAACGATACATTCGCGAAAGCACCTTTTCACTAAGGGTTTCAAGCCAATTATCCAGTACCGGGAACGAAGAAAATTCATCGTAAGTGCTACGCCGCCGTGCAGTAACTTCAAATGAGCATCCTTAACTAGCAGAACAGAAAGATGTGAATCACCCGGGATGATGACCGGATGTTTATACTCATGTGGTATTGTGGCCGCCTGTAAGCGACCTCCCACCCTCAGTAATCCAAATTTGTCAAGATAAGGATTTAAGGAGATAAGTTTACTTCTTTTCTTAATTCTTCCCTTTTCTTTTAAATCTTGTATTTCTTCTTCAAATTTTTGTTTTTGGGTATATTTTAAGCATACGTCTAAAGTTTCTGTTATTTCTTTGCAGGTCAAATATGTCAGCGGTTCTTCTCTAACCTCCTTTTTTAATTTTAGACGGAGAAATCTTCTACAATAGGTAAGTACTCTTAACATTTTATTGAAGTTTGAAAATCGTTCCATAAAATTATCTTTTTCTTCGGAACAGGTAAGAGTTACCTTTGCTTGGATTTTCTCTTCTAGGTGAGTGTTTAATGCTTCCCTTTTGTTTCTATTTATTTCCAGATCCATAAGCCAGTGTGGTCCTTCCCACCACAATTGCTGATGTTGTAATTCTGATGGGCTAACACCACGCGATGCAAGATCAGCAGGATTTTCTTCGGACGCAACATGACTCCAGCTGTCATTATCAATACGGTTTTGTATTTCTGTTACTCGGTTAGCCACAAGTTTGCCATCTTATTGGCGGGGCTTGAATCCATGCTAATACTACCATTGAGTCAGTGTACGCGTAAATTTTATCTCGAGGAATTTTTAAGACATATGCCGCTTCAGACAATAGTTTAGCTAGTAAAACTGCTGCACATAATTCCAGACGAGGCACAGAAATTTGTTTTAAGGGTGCTACCTTTGTTTTACTTTCTAGAATAGATAGGTACACTTTGTTATTTTGGACCACCCTCATATAAAGGACTGCTGCATAAGCAGTTGTCGAGGCGTCTGCAAATCCATGAATTTCGGCTTGATCATTGTCAGGGTGAGTATATATCCATCGACATAGTTCTATGTTGTGCAGGTTTGGAAGTTGTTGACGAAAAGATAGCCATTCTTCTTGAAGGTTAGATGGCAGAACATCATCCCAGTCAACAGAGCACAGCCACAACTTTTGTATAAATACCTTAGCCGTGATAATCACCGGTGCTAACCATCCAAAGGGATCAAATAAGCGTGCTACTTCTGCTAATACGCTTCGTTTCGTCATTGGGGCTATAACGTCAGTTTGGTTTATGTGGAACTTGAATTTATCATTTACTCTATCCCAGGACAATCCTAAGGTTTTTATAATTTGGTCAAACTTGATTTCAAATGGTTGGAATTCACGTTTGTGTTGAGCAATATTCTCCAAGAACCTGTCAGAATTACTAGACCATTTTTGTAATTCAAATCCTGCGCTACTCAGAAGCTGTGTAATTTGTGTATAAATTTCTGTGGCCTGTATTTCGTTTGAAGCGCCTGTCAGCAGATCATCCATGTAAAACGACGTTTCAACTATTTCAGCTGCTAAAGGGTACTTGTGGCCTTCATCTTTTGCAACTTGAATCAGAGTGCGAACTGCTAAAAAAGGAGCAGATGCTGTGCCGAATGTAACCGTTAATAACTTGTATGATTTAAATTCTTCATTAGAGTTACTTCTCCAAACTATTCTTTGGTAATCAGTGTGTTCATCGGATACTTGTACTTGTCGATACATCTTGACGATATCACTTATAATCGCTATTTTGTGTTGTCTCCATTGCATGATTAAATAACGGAGATCTTTTTGTAGTGTAGGCCCCACTAAAAGAATATCATTAAGAGAGGAACCTTTTGATCCTGTGGCTGATGCATCAAAGACTGTTCTAACTTTCGTAGTATCTTTATCGTTTCTGATTACTGCATGATGTGGTAGGTAGATAACATTTTCTTCATTGTCTGTAGTTAATTTCATATGCCCAAGGTCTAAATATTCTTGAATAACGTTGGTATATTCCTTGTGTAACGTGGGGTCTTTTTTGAACCTTTTTTCTAGTTGTAAAAATCTAGATGTCGCAATTTCTTTAGTTTTTCCTATTGTTTCTACAGGTGACATCACATCTTCTTTGAAAGGTAAGTTGACCTTGTATCGGCCACACTCTGTTCTTTTAGTAGTTTCACGGTAGATATTTTCACATCGTTGTTCTTCTCGTGACAATTTTCTTTCGAAGGTAAGTGTTTCGTTTTCTATTTCCCAGAATTTTCTTATCATATCATTAACATTTATATTTAAATGCATACTAATCATATGGTTTTCTGTTTCAGATTTTGATCGTCTGCTAGCGCTTCCCGATAGTATCCAGCCCAGTTGAGTCTGCTGCGCTATAATTCCAGATGGACTCTTCAGCAAACCGTTGTCAATTATCTGAGTAAATACTTCAGCGCCCAGTAAAATATTTATTTTATTACCTTTGTTGAATTCAGGGTCGGCTAACTCTATGCGCGTCAGATCGGGCCAAGTGGGTGTGTTCAATGGTTGTGTTGGTAAATAGTTAGTAATCTTTTTCAAAACGTACGCCTTTACAAGGATAGTGAAGTTTGAGTTGCATCTAGACTTTAGGTGAACTTCAACCATAGACTTGATATGAAGTGTGTTACCTTCACTTAATCCTGTGACCTTGCCGTTAACTTTTTCACGTTTCAGACCCATAGTCTGAACGAGATCTTCCGTTACGAACGAGGCTTGTGAACCCTGGTCAATGAGAGCACGGTAAATTTGTGGTTTCTTGTTCCTTGATACGACATCTACCAGTGCTGTGGCTAAGAGTACTTGACCAGGTTGATATATAAAATGTGATGAAATATTGTCCGATTGGTCTTGATGAGATTCTTCCTTCACCGATTCTTCCTTCACCGATTCTTCTTTCACCGATTCTTTTTTATCCGGATGTAGCAGTGAGTGATGTTTTCTTTTACAAATGCGACAAACCGTGTCTCTCAGGCACTTCGCTGCGGTGTGATTTGGGTTCAAACAATTAAAACACATGTTATTATTCTGAATAAACTCGTGTTTGTTTGAATATGGCTGTTTTGCGAATTGTTTGCATTGGTATATATAGTGGTCTTCTTTACAATATGCACATTCGAGAGGTGTGCCAGATGGCGCTGGTGATGAAGCGTGAAAGGATTTTAATTTAGTTGACCTGCTTACATTTTCAGTCATTTCAAGTGATCTAAATCTTGTTTCCATAAACAGCTTCAATTTGTTGAATGTTGGAAAATCGTTGCTACAATCAATTGATATATGTTGTTCCCATAATTTTTGGCTCTCAGGGTCTAATTTAGTCACAGTCATGTAAATGACGATTATATCCCAGGAACCAGTTGGAAGGCCAAGATTATTTAATGAACTCAAACATTCCACAGTTGTATCTAACAATTGCTTTATACTCAGTGCTGATTCTGTAGTTATGGCTTTTACACCAAACAATCTCTTAAACAAACAGTTCGATATACAGGGTGACTGGAAATTAGTGGCGGAGCCGTTAAGGGGAGGTAGTCTAGGGTTTTTCCGACAGATATCACTATGAGACCTACCGTCCTTACTTAACCCTTTCCAAGATATTCCTACTTAAAGAGATAGTAATAAATCCTAAAAAAAAGTGATTTTGGCCTACTTTTTTTTGTTTTGCAACAAAGATATTCTAAATAAGTAATATTAATTGTAAAATTTCCGCTACTGTCATTATTTTATGCAAAAACTGCTAAACAAAAAGTAGGAATATCTTGGAAAGGGTTAAGTAAGGACGGTAGGTCTCATAGTGATATCTGTCGGAATAACCCTAGACTACCTCCCCTTAACGGCTCCGCCACTAATTTCCAGTCACCCTGTATATCTTTTGTTATTGTAGCGGTTGTTTAAAGTTTCCCACGCTAATCTATAATTTTGACTTGTCACTGAAATGCTTCTTAATAATATTTCCGCTTCGCCAGCTAAACTTGATTTGAGATAATGTAGTTTTTGAACATCGTCCAATGTCGTATTGTTATGTATGATTGATGTATACAAATCCAAAAATGACGGCCAGTCGATGTATTTTCCAGAAAAGGTCGGTATTTTTATTTTCGGTAACTTAATTTCGGCAATAGGATTTTGTTTTTGCGTAGTGTGTGGTTGTTCTTTAGGGGCCAACAGTTGAAGTTTGATTTTTAATTCGCTTTTATACGTAATATATATTTCTTCACACTGATCATACATGTCATCAGAGAAGTAAGCTAAAGCTGTTCGCTGTTCTTTAGTTATATGAGCTACAAGATGATCGTGTGACGTTTTGAAGGTTTGCCAATCCTTCTCCAAATTCTCCAGACGAGTATCTAAATAACTTAATACCAGTCTTTCCTTCGGAGCTTTTTTATAATTAATTTGAGCTTTTTGAATTTGCTCATAACGTTCCTCTTGCAAACGTAATAGCTGATTAATTTTTTCCATGCTTAAAGTTTGAGTCTTTGTATACGTAGATACACAACTTGTATCACAAAGTAGGATAAATGAGTCCACAAAATCGTTCGTTCTTAGGTACTTACGGTACTGTTCCAATCACTATTTATAAAATATAGCTAGCTCATATCAGTTCAAACTTTCAACACAATTTTTTACGAAAAGTCACGAAATTTCAATTTGTAAACAGTTCATTACAATTTACAACTAATCAACCACTTATGCACACTAAATTAATTGATTACTATTATAGGTTCTATTATTTTATTAGCACTGTGTCGCACTGTGTTCCACTGTGTCAACTCGTAACCGCACTGTGTCACTTGAGTTTTACACTGTTCAGTTTTTTATACTACACAATGTTTATTTCTTACGAACTACACACTACGCGTCGCGGTTCCGTTATTCGGCTTCGAAGGACCATATGTTTGCCTGTTTTTACCGAAATTTTGATATTTGTGAGGATAGATTAATGAAATCCACGGATAGCAAGTAACGGTGTATTCAAGACTAACAAAAAAACAATGTAGGTACATCAATAAAAAATATGTCTCACTCGCAATGATTATTAGTGTTACAAATGAGACTAGCAGCGCCATCTAGTAGTGAGGCGCGCAAACACAAAGTGATATCTATTTTTTTACTTTTTTCGACATCACGGCGTAACGCTTAAGAATTATTCAATGGAATTTACTTTAAAACATAGAGAATAATCATATCAAAGTTTACTCAATGTACACACATCAAAAGTGTCTAGGGATCAACATATATTTTTGCAATAACTTTTCTCCTGATTGATATTAATTAAAATTTTCTTTAAGGATTCATCAAATAAAGTGTTTTCGTTTGTCACAGTAACGATAAACCAAGTCACCTTTGCATTAATAAAGAAATTTGCCATTTTCCTAATAAAGGGATTTTTGACATTTGAACCACTAACACAAAAGTTCGAAAAAAAGACTGAAATAACAGTTTTCTTTAAAATTTTATTGGGTAACTTAAACAATTAATAATCCGTGTTTCTACCGCGAACACTAACAACACAAGAACATCGGTTTGGCATACTCAAAATGAGTTCATCCAAATCACGCTGTGGAATGGCCGCCCATGTTCGTTGCAACAACAAAAAAAGGTCTTCTTGCGACTGGATACCCTCCATATTCGGCAGAGCTCTTCTCTGTAGCATATCCCATGCATGCTCAATCGGGTTCAAGTCTGGCGACTGAGCAGGCCAGGGCAGGACATTGATGTTAGCTGCGGCGAGAGTCTGTCTTACAACTCTTGCGGTGTGCGGTCGTGCATTATCATGCATTAACTGAAATAAGGGACCGATTTGCACTTGTAGAGGAACGATGACGTCTGATACAATCGTCTCAGCATAAATTTGAGCGTTGAGGTTGCCTCTGATCCAAATCAACTCAGTTCTTCCGCCGATCCAAATACCCGCCCATACCATGATGGTTCCACCACTATAAGGATGGACTTCCTGGCAGGATTTTAATCGCTGTTGGCGTCCAGGGGTTCTCCAGTGTCGTATACGTCTTGTATCCGGTCTCATACCAAAACGAGACTCATCAGAAAAGCACACGAAACGCCATTGTTCTTCTGCCCAATTTCTGTGTTCAAGAGCCCATTGATATCGAATCCTACGATTGTGCATTGCTATAGGTGGTACCCGTAGCGGTCTTCGGGAATGAAGGTTCACTTCATGCAAGCGGTTTCTGACTGTTTGGTCGCTAATTAAGTTCCCTGAAGAGTGATGAAGCCTCACGGCTAACATCATGGCGGTTATTGTTGGAGCTCTTCGAGTTAAGATTTGAATGTATCGGTCTTGTCTCCGTGTGGTGCAGCGATACCGTCCTCCATGGCGCTCAGCCACGGTACCAGTGCTTCGGTAACGTGTCCAAAGTCGACTGATAACACTCTGACTTGTATTCAGAGCTAAAGCCACAGTACGTTGCCGGGAACCAGCTTCTATCATTCCCACGGCTCTGAGCATTTCTTCCCTGCTTAAATGACGTCGCCGCTCCATAATAACGTTGGTTTTAATCAGTAGTAGGGAAACAGTAGCACTAATAATGTCTTCAATGCGTTGTATGTTTTTATAGGGAAAATATTGACAGCTGATTTTCATCTTTTACTCGAATTTGATTCACAGTTCCTGATTCAAATTATGAAATGCACCAAAAAGGATCCATATAAATTTATAAAATCATAAATTTATTCCAAAGCCACATCTCAATCTCAAGAAATCCGCATAAAAATGCTTGATCCCTAGACACTTTTGATGTGTGTAGTTTCAAATTAAAAATTAAAAAAGGAGTAAATTCGTTTTGGCACATATGTCGTTTTATTCCGAGCGCACGCACATTATAGCCATCACTCTTCCTCTTCGGTCTTGACTCAGAACGTCACTTTCGCAAAATGTCATCCTGAAAAATTTGGTCACTTTCGCATAATGTCATTTTCGCAAAACGTCATTTTCTCAAAACGTCATTTTCTCAGAACGTCACTTTCTCACAATGTCACTTTCGCAAAACGTCATTTTCGCAGAATGTCATTCAAGCTATTTTTTTCAGGAGAGACCTAATACTAACACTACAGACTCGGGTAAGTAATTAAGTAAGGAGCAGCCAGCACTGTGCCTCCCACTTATAGAATGTGGTTCCTATTCAGACTTTTCACCACCGCTATCGGGTTCAACAGTTCAGTACACTAGTGGGTTTGGATGCAAGGTTAGGAGTGTTGTTCCTTGCTTTTGCGTTTCAAAAGTAATTGCTTCACTTTCGCTCGCTTAGTAGGTTTTCGAGGATTTTAGATTTTCCAAGTAGCGCCTTAACGGCCTGCGCAGCCTGCCTGCAAAGCCCAAGCCGTTACAGTCTGTCACGTAATATTATGTTTTTAATCTGAGGCACATTTCATGCGGTGCTTGCGTGTCGCGACCTCCTACAGAGTTCATATTTGAGGAAATGTATTCCTTTGACTGTTCATTTGAGAGGAATGCGCCAGTAACTCATATTACCCATTCCAGATACTAACTTCGTTCGACGTAGGTATTCAGCTGTTCAATATATTGTTAAACAGAAATTTATTACATTGGGACAGCCTGAAATAGCGTTATGAGTACGTACTGTGCTTGTACTTATGATATAGCGCTGATTTCTTTCAATCCTGGAATCTATTTTATCTTTCTGCGTTATAAAAGTTGGCTACTGCTCTTAAAGCCATGTCCGTTCTTCCAGCATAACGACCGTCACTTGCATCTACAGACAGAGAAAGATCTTGCTTTGCCGTTGAGTTTACAATCATGGCACAGAGTTCAACCGCAATCGTGGTTTGCCCTGCCTACGTCATCGTCATCAGCGCACTTGAGCCCGTTGCCAACACAATATACTTCGCTATTTTGACTCCAGTCTCCAGCATCACATTTTCGCTGATTTATAATATTTTTCCACAAATACGAAACACACGGTTCTCAAAAGCATTATGAAAATATACTGGCAGCAGTAGAATGATGGCGTGTTACGGTATTTCGCCATTTACATAAAATTACAAATAATATTTTGTTACCACGTACTTACACATACACGTATTTCGTGCACAGATTTTTTATTATAATTATTTAGGTATTCCATTTCTTTGAAACGTGGAAAGAATTTAAATATACAAGATAACCCCTTTGAAGTATTCTTAAAACATAGACAAACAAGTAGATAAGTACATAAAACTTCTTTGAGGTTAAAAAAATATCGTCAAAACAATTTTTTGCAAGAGGGTTTCTGATTTTTCAGAATGTTTTTGCTAATTGAAACCTAGCCAATAGACATACATACTCGTACCTACATAGGTGTACGTGTGTGTCCGAGCAGGCAACTTTTGTCCGAGGTTTTTGTTCGAGTCGTCAGTCCAACACCGAAACAAGCTGTCATTCAACAAAGCATTTGATCCGGTAGTTCGCCGTACGTTTTTGATAGGGATACCTATTCATTCGCAGCGCCGAAACAGCGTCCGATTGAAAAATCAACAGCACTGCACGGAATTTCACAATCGTGACTATTTTGAGCGAACTTTGACGTTGGGATTTTAAAACATTTTATCCTGCAGAATTTAAATATGATAAAGAAACCACACAACGAATTCACGCAGTTTAAATGTAGGAGAAAATGTCAGATAACGTTAAGCGAGTACCAGGTGAACAGGAACTTAAAAAGCTTAACTCAATTATGGCCGTTTGGAACGCGTCGAAACGCTTGTGGCTTCACGCTTACTTGCTCAAGAACCTCTTTGCACATTTATAATGTCCAAGCTATTCGTCTTTATTCTACACTTCTCTGAGATTTCTTGTTCTCTATTAAATATAAAATATTAATGTACCAGAATATTTACTCAGAGAGTGAAGAATGCGGTAAGAAGATTTATTTATAAGGTGTATTTAATTTCAGATGAAGGCTTTCAATTTTCGCATGTAATGATTGCCACCTATCTTAAGAACATCAACTGGTAATGCTGCTTGTTGGAACCTTTGATATCGTGGTAGGAGAAGGTTCTAAATAAAATGCTAGTGTCTGGTATAAAGTCCATTGACTATTAATTAGTGTTATTAGTTCTTGGTATTAGATCGGAACATATCGACGTTTCTAACATAATCTATTCAGAACATAAGTTGCTGCTACTGCGCGGGGAATACGACTGCCGGCCACACTGTGTGCGCGGGAAACATTGCATTTAGCATTATTGCTACCTGTAGTTCCTACAATGCTATTTTTCTAACTTTGGTCTGAAAATATTATTTTGTCTTATGACATAAACATTTTTCTAGCATGTGAAGTTATCAGAATCAAGAATATTAAAGAAGCTAAGTGTTAAAACGTACAAAATGTTACCATAGAGAGGAGTTCGTTGCTTTTGTTTGAATGAATTCAGTTTGCAACGCGGTGCTCATGAATAAGGCAAGCGGAAACAACGTGTAGAATTCACATTCACCGATTTCCTCCAGTGTCCCTACTTATACAGTATGTAACACGTAAGGATCTTTACAACGAAGCCTAGAATATTCTCCTATCATTACGTTTTTCGGAAGAAAACAGAGGCAAAGTAATATCGACTCCAAGTCCCAGGTTAATATTATGTGGACCAGCCAGGAGCGCATTGGAAACCCGCGGCACAAAGGGAAGGGTCTAATATGATAAAATAATCCAATACTGCGATACGAGACAATATAGACGTGTACTGTCGAAGGATTACTTACTTGTGATAAAAATCGATAGTTTTCTAGTTAATAACGAGATATTATTGGAAGCTCGCTCCAATGAATACACGTGATTCCTGACATCGACGGATGTAATTAACGATATTTAGGTGTCGGCCTCCGTCTGCGCTCAGCAGGTGTTGATATGAAATAATAAATGTTATTTATACGTGTATAGAACATTGAACGGAAACAATGAAGTCGTTTCACGTTTTATTATGTAGCAAGTACTCTCTTTATGAGTCCTTCACAGATTAATAAACCTTCAGCGAAGTAGTTACTTCATATTGCTTTTGGAAAACGTCAAGAAATGTGCTTAACTTTTAATTATAGCCAAAGACAAAGCTTACATAGTCATCGTCCATTATCTCTGCAGCCCAGAGATACTCGTCTAAAAATACAGTTGAAAGATACAAACAGCGCGTATTATCCTAAAAACAATATTATCTAAATAGGCGGAGTTAATGCCTCGGGTAATTTCTTCGTTCATTAATAACTGACAAAGTTGCTCGCCTCTGCTAAGCTCCTTGTCTCGCGTACTAGCCTGGGCTCGGGGGCTCGGGACTCGGAGCACGATTCCCGGTGAAATTGGACTCAATTCCAATAAACTTAAAGCTCTAGGTTGGAAGACTGTTTAAGTACATAATCCTCCTTCCAAGCCATTTTCTTAGGAATACGTAAAATTAATACTCTACACGGTTTGAAATCGTTTTCAATTATGAACTGATCGCTTGTGTCACCTTTAATCCGAACAGAACGGATCATTTGGCTTCAAAGCAAGCATTACAGAATTATCTTCACAATATAATTAATCTAATTTATGATTAACGATACCTATCAAGGTATACCTTACCATATTATACTCTGTTCTGAGGGGATTTATAATAGGCTTTCCTTTTGTTGTATGTCAGCGGGTGACGGCAGAGCAACCCTTTTCGTAACGCCTGTTATGACGCTGCTGTCGATGTATTTGGGGAAAGCACATTTTGATACTCACCGAAAAAGCCTTGAGAAAAACGAGGCACTGTATGATGCCCTCCATGGTATCTCCGGTGAGACAAAACGTGCCGGTCAGGTGCCTGCCCTTCTTGTCCCCTATAGCGGGTGCGGCAGCGAGGCTGGCGTGCACCAGGGCGCCACGCGGGCGAGCGTCCCTCGTAGCCCCCAGCACGCCCGGCAGCGGAGCGCCTTCCATGAGCCTCGCCAGCGGGTCCATGCCCGCGAGCTAACAAACCATCGCACTGGCTGCACTTTAGCACTTATCAATTTAATTAACTATTCACTTTTTTTTAATTGTTGGAACGTCACAAACCTTTTTTGGCTTTTAGCGGATAAAACAACTTTTAATTCATGATCCGTGATTTTTTGTAACTGAATAAAAGTACCAGATTAACAGAACGACAGAGGAGGTTTACGGACGTGTAATGACGTCGATGCGCGACGACACGGACATGACCGACGGCGTCATGGTGCGGGCGGCGCCGCAGAGGCTCTTGCACTCCTCGCACTGACACTTCTGGTGCTCCGGCTTCCAGCACTCACTGTTCAACAGTAACGAGACGAACGTGTAGATCAACACGGCCATTCCAACTATTATGTATACTTCCATGCTGCACTTACACTTTTTTGGCACACTATTTGGCACGAGATTTACCTGTCAAGTTTAATTTAATAATGACGTATAGTTGTGGTATTATAATTAAACATCAGTGGTGTTTGTCGTCCGTATTTATATGTGTGCCCAATTAAATGTAGTTAAGCGGAATATATTAATAAATCGAATTTGGGGTTGCTCATTTATCATTTTTAACGGCATTTGTAGGAAACAAACGGCGTGCGGCGTCCAGCATTTATGTTAGCGCTCCGATGATTTACATAGGACGCATGGCGCCGCGCTGCCATTTAAATAGAATCATTCCAAACATCGGTGGCTGTTTTGCATACAAAAACTGTTCGAAACATTTTACACACGAATAACACAACAACATGTTTTAAATTGATCAAACAATATAGCGTAATTTGTTTCGATATCATTTCTGTCATTACATTTTTGCTATTCAGAGTTTATTTTTGATAAAGGCTCTTTAAAATAAATAAATAGCCCTCATCAAATACGCAATAATTCTAGCATCAAATAAATAATTTGTTCGCGATTCCAGCAAACAAAATCGGTCCTCATTATGTACAGCCACAAAAGCTCTCAGCGATAATGATCATATAGATGTAACCGGGTATTGTCGGCAGGAGTGTGTCCGACGATGTACCGACTACCTATGTACTCGGCGTTATAACAACAAACTCATTCCCGACTGATTGGCGTCATTGTGAGACGGGGTCGCGGGATTTTATCTCGTCACGTGGCGGCGTTCAATCACGTCGTATTCAATCGAACACACACATACACGCGTGCGCACATACCTACCATTGTGTTATATATTAGCTCGTAGCCGTGGGCACGACGCGGACGATGTCTTAAAATATGTTTCGCAAGACCGACGTGACACAATTTTCAAGTTTTTTTTGTTGATACAGCTACGTTTTAGTTATTTCAGCGTGTCGAATTACTCGCTTAAAGAAATAATATTATTTGAGGGAATGCTGAATAAGATTAACTATATTTGTAGTTCTATGCCTACCAATTTTTTTTTCAGTTTATTGTAAACATTGAATTGAAAATGATGGAAAGTACTGTACCTACTGATGGATTTTCTATCTATGGGTATAAATATACACCCCATAACGAAACGTAATAACGTTGCATTGTTTTCAGAATCAGAATTGGCACAAATTAATCGAATTAATCTAGTAAAATTGATTGTTTCATTTACTTACAATTTAATCTAGTATTCCAATCTAGTTTATAACCGATAATTAATTTAAGTACTCTTTTTAAACAATTGATGGGTGTTATTTGCTAATGATTTTAAGTGCGATACTTTTCGCCATTTCTTTTTAAAAGCGGGAATAGAAAAATATAATAGGTAATAGAGTTGCTTCCGTCCTGTTTCATTACTACAGGTAGGTAACTGACTTTACTCTGTCATTGATATTGATTACAAACAAAAAGGGATTCTGCCAAAAATAGTATTTAAAATGTCAGTGCAGAGTTTTATTTAGCTCAGACCGTTAAAAGGTTTATTTTTGCAAAAAAAAGTTCATGTGAAACAGAAATATTGTAGGTACCTACTGAACACACTGTTATTGCCAGTCAATACTGGTAGCTGCGTCCGGTTAGATTGGAAGTCGATAGTTGGGAAAGGTAAGGGAGATGCTATTATTATTATTATTTAGAAAGAGAATGATACTTTTACTACCTCCATCTCTATAAATATATTTTGCCACAAACCACAAACGTCATATTCAGGCCACAATTCCTAGTATTTCGTTTTACCCTGAAAAGACATTGAAATCACACAACATCTCAAACTGCAATCACATAGGTACGTGTCTACTGCCTACCCACGCCTTCTGTGAGGACCTGAGTATTGGTAACAAATGAATAGCAGTCAAGTGAAGATGTGGCGCGTGGGTGTCGCATGTTCGACTATTTATTAATAGCAGTCGAAGTGAAGACGTGACATGAGAAAACATTACTGTTGTGATGATAGTACCAGCTTCTTGCGAATGTGCTCGCGAACCTTAACTTTAAAGGATAATCGATTGGTTGCCATCCTGATTTCTTGAGGAAGCGCATTCCACAAAGCGATAGACTGAACGAAGAAGGAAGAGTGAATGAAGTCTGTGCAGTCAGAAGTGACTGGGACATTGAAAAAGACGATTATGTGAAGAACGTAGGTTTCTACTGTGGTTGGCGCAAATGTAATGAATGGGGGGCTGGATAACCAGGGGAATAGGGAGAATCAAGAAGTGAAAACAAGGTAGTCAGTGGCCTTTGCTCTCTGTGCTGGCGTATAAGCAACCACTTTAGAAGCAACCGATGCGCAGAGACATGATCATATTTACGCAGATTTAAAACGAATCAAATGAAGTTATTGAGAAGACGGTCAAGTTTATCGAGGAGATCTGCATTTAGGTTATAGTAGCACACCACATCACCATAGTCGATAATAGGGAAAATTAAGAACTGCACAATCATTGTCTTGGTACTTGAAGGTAACAGATTTCTCAATCGGAACAGAGCCCGCAGCGTTCCAGTAACCTTCTGGCTTACCCTCGCGACTTAAGTACGCCAGTTCAGGGTACTATCGATGTGCAAGCCTAGGCCCTTAACGTCAATACCAAAAGGAACGATCGTACCATTGAAGATTATATTTATCATCGTATTCATCACTACTGTTACTTAACTACATGTGCACAAGCCTTTGGTCGATGACAATATTTCATTAATTTCAGCGAATAAATGTTATGAGTGTCGATTTCTATCTCTGTTTTCCTTCATAACGAACTTTTTCAGCTCTGATTAAAAAAAAAAGGTTTGATGGCTTCTAAAAAGTTTAACACTGATTAGACTCAATTCTTTAGTGACGCAATGTCAATAAATCTATATAATACAAAGTCGGGTTAGTTATACCATTTATAACTCAAGAATGGCTGGACCAATTTTTATCTTTTATCGGTTGGTTTTGTCTAGAATAACTATTAAAACAAGGGACACAATCACGAAAAAAAAAGAACATTATTTCAAAATTTATTGATTCTGAAGCGTTAGGTACGAAGTTCGCCGGGTCAGCTAGTACATAATAATTAATTAATTGGAAACGAAATGAACAAAGACATAAACGGTAGCTCAACTTATTTCGGAAATCGAACGTCAAAGCTATACGATTATATTAACAAAACGCTGGATCTTTCGTCTCTTTAATAAATGTTCCTTCTGTAAGATTTAAAGCCGTTTAATCTTGTAATGTAAGCCTTTACAAATTTAACTTTATCCAAACTTTGACACAAGTAAGGTCAAGCGCTGTTTACCTTTTGAATTTCCCAGTCCTGGCCTGCCCGGCCTAAATAATATTTACTCTCAGGAACATTTGCACAGTGAGCCAACTTGGTTTGTTTATACATCCGAGCACTTAGGCAAGCTAGTTCTACTCTGAATTACAAGAAAAAATCCAATTGAACTAAAACCGGGTAATAAAGAGCTTAGATAATAGGTTCCAAGAATTTCCCCTAATCACCCCCGTGCCGAGCTATCCGACAATCTTTGCAAATCGTGCAATTACGGAATTTCAATCAAACATTTAACCGGAACTGTAGATGTTCAAAATCGGACCCTATTAATGTACAACAGGGTTGACATTAGGTTGTTGCGGTAAGGGTAGGTAGTCCGAGTTAAGCGCGCTAAGTTGGGGTACTTTATGAGTACAATGTTAATGTGGTGTAAGCCGCGCCACTGTGATGTAGATTAGTAGTAATGCTCGTTGGGCGGCACTCGGCGTGATACGAGATAATGAATGTAGTTGCGGCGTACATCGATGTGATAAATAGCGTTCGTTTTGTGTGAGGCGAGATCGGCGATCCGTCACGGCGCGCGGCGGCCCGTCTCCGCTACCATTAAGTATTTATCTCACACGCCCGCGGCGCCGCGCTCTTAACCTACAAACGTCGGGCGTACGCCGCGCTGCACGCTGGCGTAAAATAAAATATGTATAACTAATACTCTCCGGATGGCAAATATTGTTACAAGCTTGAATAATTAATTTTACAACAAAAATGTGAGCGTGCAGCTGAATGTTAAAATTCAAAAATAGTTTAAATTCGGTACACGTCGCAGTCATAAATTGTATGTCGGTACTTATTTTATCGTTGAAAATATAAATCGAAACGTAATTTTCCGGTTGACTATGAAGATCATGAGGACTTGGTTTGGTGGCAGGGACAGGGGGTAACCATGAATTCAGCACATGATTCTAGACCTCTAGAGTAGAAATTTTTCGCCGGTTATAAAAAAAAAAGACGGGTTGCACTCCGGGAGTGCCGGCAGAAGTGAAAACTTGAATATTAACGTTGAAATAAATCAATTATTAATTGAATTAATATAACTCATTTTTTCACTATTTCTGCGTCACTTTTTTCATTAATAGATGCACTTTGTTCAATTTCCATATTTTAAACACTTTATATACACGAATTTTACGAATACACAGCAGTGTGGCTACTACACAGACGGTCGAGCCATCAGCTGTCCATCCATCCATCCATCCACTTCCACTTCGACTTCCACTTCGACTTCAAATTCGACTTCGACTTCCACTTCCACTTCCATCCATCCATCCATCCATCCATCCATCCATCCATTGTGTCCGTGTGTCACTTCACTTCGGTTGGCGCCGCCGTAGAAAGAGAGGGGGGGGAAATCTCTCTTGACGGTCACGTGTCCTGACGCGATGTCCTGACGCGAGTTTAACATTTTTTACCCATTACTAAAAGTGTGCAACGCCGCTAAAGAAGTTTACACTTCAAAAAACTAAAATCTGTACTTGCGCGGTTAAAATGTATGGAGCAGATTTTTTTTTAAACCGACGAGAAATTTCAACGTAGTTCAGAATGAATTCAGCACATGATCTGCTGAATTCATAGTTACAGTTTGCGCGTCAAATACAAAATCACTACAATACAGATTCCAGTGAAGCTTATAAATCCAGCAATTATTTGAGTGAAACAAAAAAACCTAAAATGTGTAGACAAACAACATCAACTAGTGGAAATATCTTGCAGTCCGCGTACTCGATTGTTTTCATCAAAAAGCATAAAATGTAATTTCGTCATAAATCTATAGAAAAATCTGAACAAAGGATTTTTATAAAACAGTGATGTTGTGATAACATATTTCCCCCTAATTACTTATTTAGAAAGAGCAGATATTTTTAAGTAACTTAGAATAAAATAGCTAAAAGCTATAACCCATGAAATACGTGTTTATGCATCTCTCACCCCTTAACATTTATGCAGCCTATTCTCAAGTCACGTCGAATGTGTATTAAAAACATGTTGGTAAGCGCGCGTAAAACTCAAGTGATCGTAAAATGATATCATTTGCTTTGATAATGCTAATGACGCGACGCCGCGCCGTCCCGGCGGCTCCCGCGACCTGTTCCTATAACCAACGGCTATATAGCCAGGATACACCGGGATCGGGTCGCGGGATTAGCAAACAAACAGACGGACTCGCATTAACATTTTAGTGGAATTACGTTTCTTGGGCTGTGGACGCGCAAATGTTGCCAACTGCTCAGAACGTGTTTGTGTTAGCATCGGGAATTGTTTATGCTTCTTGGATTTGAAGTTGTAATCCCATATCGTTCGAGATAATTATTAAGGTTGTACTCAAATTAATTTCTAAAATTGATCTATTCATAGAAGAAACTAAAAAGAAACCTAATTCGTGTCGTCTGCAAGGACTAGTCGCAGTCTCTAAAACAGGAACCTAGCTTCTTGTACAAGACAATATAATGGGAGAAAACAAGCGCTCGGCATGAGATAAAATAACAAGACAAACAAACATGGTGGTCCTAAGCAAACGCCGGGGCTTGCGGGCGCGTGTCACCGGCGCCGGCGGCGCCTGCGTCAACATCAACACTGCTATTGTGCCACGCCAAATTAACTGTATTATGCCTTTAAGAAACCAACGGCAAACACATGACAACCACTGACACATATTTCGGTCTTCGGATAAAAGTGGTAAGGAAATACTTGTCTGAAAGTACCACGTAAATATGAATTCAAAGATGTGTGACATTAATAAACTTATTTGTTTATTACTTGTAAACAAAGCCGTGATCTTCATAGAACGAGGTGGCGGAACATAATCGTTAGCCTAAATTACAAATGAAATTTTTATGCGCCATTTAGTTGGAAAGCCTTTTATTCGGGCAGACAATCAAATCCCGGACTTTATGTTACCAGATTCAGAAATGGCCGTCACAAAAGTACCCGGCAACTACGATTCAAAGGAGCCGTTCAAATGGTTAATTCTATTAAACTTATAAACAGTTCACTTTATTAAGTCAGATCCATAAAAACAGTAACTTTATCTAGTCCAGAAAATATCTGGAAGATAGAAAGTATTCTCAACAAGTAAATGTTTCGCTCGTTAAATCAGCCCAACAAAAGGTAATCTGTCTGATCATCAATCCAGGCGACTCCTTGTTTTAGCACCGCGCGAGAAAATAGTGAAATAACGACATCGTTTACTGTAATAGTGTCTCGAGTCTTAAGAAGTAGGTGCTTTTTAACTTTTGTAATAAAAGTGTCACATTGTGTTAAGGACCTAGTTCTTATACAAAACTTTGTGTTAAGCCGAATGATTAATTTTGACATTAAGTCGGTATAAAGAGAAAGTTGAGTATCTTTGAATTAGAAATTAAGACTCTTTAGTTACAAGATTGTAATACGGATCGTATCTAAGGTACGTTTGTTTGGAAAGACGTCAAAATATTGAAGCACCTATTCACTCCATCACAAAATGTAGACGAAATCAAATAAGATATCAGTTTACTACACTCTATACAAATAAACTGGTACAAAAGCTATCTTACATCAAAAACTTCAGACGAAATCCAAGTTGACAGCTGTAACTTAATCCGTAGAGAAATTGTGTAATCTCTCAAGTATGATTCCTTTCAAGTTAAAACCAAATTCAAGTTTTTCAACCTTCAGCGAGCGCCAGCTATCGGATCCCACCATTCCCACCTGATCTATAATCATTATACATTCAAATGGATGCAGTAACTTTATACTAAGTTGTTGAAAACAGCCTGTATGTCAAGAGGTAGGTAGGCAAAGCTGACCTTTGTTAACCTACATATTGTGCTGAAAACCTTTTCACAATGTTCATTAGAAAATAAATGAGCTAGAAATGTTACCCGGCCGTTTCTTAATGAACACAGAACTTCCACTGGCTTTCAAAGTCGACCAATACCTTTAAAAGCCCTCATCCCAGTGGTAATTATATAAATATTTCTAAACCCGATTACCCTTAGCGCACCCAAGTACGTCTCCAATTACGGGGGCTAATCTTCAACCGAAGTACTGGAAATCGATTTAATTCAAATCTCCAACGTTAATTGCCGTCCGAAAAATTCAATCCGTTCTTTGTTCGCCATTAATTGTGCGAGCCACGAGCCCCGAGCCCCCGCGGCACCATCCCCTCGACCCAGTTCTGCTGGAACACATAATTAAAGGCAGGAACTCTAAAAATCTCCCACAAAGAGCACAAAGGCGCAGTTTTAAAACCTACAAATGACGATCGGCGATGTATGCGGTGACGTCATGCTAATCAACGTCCATACTACATGTCAGCAAGCAGAAGAACGCAGGGGAATCTTAAGGCGTTGATTTGTTTAAATGGTTATGTCACGAGGCACACAATGCCACACTTAGCTTGCCGCCGACCTTCCGGTGTGAATTTGTTACTAAATCAAGCGTTATCGGCTAAACTGATTTGGTGATTTAGTTAAATGAACCCCGTTTGCCCCACAAATCACTAAATACGTTTAGCAGCACTAACGATATTCAAAACATCATTCTATCTCAAGTGAAATGATAGATAATTCCTGGAAAATGAAAGAGTTAGCAAATCATCCATACTTATTATTCAGAGCATTCTCTGTTCGTATTTGCTTTATCGTTTCCATACAGAGGTGTAGTCATGACGATTAGATTTGTTCATTATCAATTTATGACGTAGACCGACGGAAACTGTACCTTGTAATCCGTTTACGCATTTAATTAATTCGTTAATAATTAATCAAAATTGCGTACGTTTCTGAGAACTCCCCTTATTTTATATGAGTTAATATTTTATAAGACGCTTCAGGTGCGCTGGGAGCCTGGTAGGTACTCGGCGAAAATAAACGGTTGTTTGCACTTGCGTGAATATTTGAAGCGTGTAAAACGGTGTAGATGAGACTTATTTGTTTCCCTCATAACCTACGTCTGTCATTGCAGCATTGATCGGATCAGTATCCCTTGGTTGAGTTACAAGTTCACAATGTAACTTTACTCATATACTAGACGACGCTTCCAACTTTCCACCTCGCTGTTTCATCACCACTTTGTATCTCATCATACCTCCTAAAACTTTTTAAAACTTCGTATATCGCTCATCGAGACTCTCGTATATTTTCAAGGGATCACTTGCGGCTGTTTCGGGGTATTTTCACTTTGTGTGGGAAAGGTTTTTGCATAGCGAGAGTTTTATCGTTATGGTTGCGGCGCCGGCTTCCCGGCACTTGGCAGGATATTGCGTCGAGACACGTGTGTGGAAGTGCTCCATCTTGGCCGCAGTCAACTATTTCTGGCACATGTAGCCGACCGGGCTCAGTGGTCGTAACCTGTCGTATTACTTTTACTTGAAATTAGTTCCATGCTTCTATTCATAGTTGGAGATATGCTATGCAGCGTGTGCTGTTCCCAACGTTTAATTACGAGGAGTACATACAAGGAATGCATACCGAGCTGTGGGTGACATAATATTTGTAATAGCGGGCGGCGCCGGCTCCTGTCCTACTTATGATCCGAGCAGCGCGCAGCGGTATGAAGCACAAACACAAACTTACACCCGAGCAGTACCAGCACGAGGTGTGTTTGCGTCGCGGCACAACACGCTGTTTTCCATAAACACAACATTCCCCTTTAGCAGCGAGTCGAGCAGCCATTTTAGTTTATTTTCCTACTGAAGACCTTCAGCTGTAAAGGAAATGGCGCCCGCAACTAACACGCTGCATTCTATTCCTAAGTTTTTATTATTTGTGGAGTAAACATAGAAAGCTGTGCGTTCTTCTGCTCAAGTTTGAAACATTCGCGGCGGCTACAGGAATATAGGACGGTGATTCTTATTTCATTTACGTCTCTCGGTTTATGTCGTAGGATCAGACTCACAACAATATTAGTGCCAAGTGTTTTTGTTCCGAGAAACATTTGAATTGCATACATATGTAAGTATGTAGTTTGATCAAGACAGAGCGTTGTGTAGGTGTCACATTACGAATACATTTTTATCAGCATGTAACTTGAACAAGATTTAACTTGACTTTGATATCAAATGCTCTGATATTGAACTTGATGAAACTTCGCCATGGCGACATGAATTTCTATAAGCCCCATAGTAACAGGTAAATTTGCGTAGACGTACGTACAAAATATTGTTGTAAATTCTTTTCACTTGGCGTAAAGATGTTCATATTCTTTTCCTCACAATGAATGCCCATTGCGTATTACTGTTCCTATATCTCTGTCATTACGAATATGTTCATGTAGATGCATGAAATAAAGTCGATACGAAAGTGTTTGATGTAATATATCTAGGTAGTCCTCGATATCAACTTGTTAGCACAAGTTGGTTTTGTTCGACATGTCTTGTTACTAAGTGTAGGCTTGTAAACGTGTACTAGGTTTGGTTCAACACAGTGATACGAGGCGTACGAGTAAGTTATAGACGAAACAAACTTACAAATGACAGATTTCTGTATTTACGAAAAAGTAACAATGTTATTACGTATCTCCTACGTCCGAGAATTACACGGAGAAACTTCTGTTGGTTTATTTGTCATTACCATTATTTTGTAAAGTTAAACAGTCCCTACTTTCTGACTGTAAGTTAGAAAGTATATTGCCGTATCACGATAAGTTGTTTTTTTATACCTTTACCTTTGGCAGCAGCAAAATAACAGACAAAATCGCGAGTAACTTTACTCTCGCGCCGTGTCGTGACGCGTGTCGACGTGATCACGACACAAACGGACTATTTGATGTCACCTACCGCGCCGTGTGACTGAGTGGTAAGTGGTGACTAACGATCATTCACGCACCACTCTCTAGGTCAGGGAGTCGAACCTCACTTCAAGTAATCATAAGACACGCTGGAGGGCGGAAGGATCAGATGTGACAAGTGCCAGAAAGGGGAAAAAATAGTGAGCATATACGCGCTCTCACTTAGTTATATAAACACGAAGTCTATCGAGGGATTTTAAAAACATTCGCGATGTTTTAACCTTGCATTGTTAAAAGTCTGATGTATAAATACGTCATAAGTAGTAAGACAACATTGCCATACAACAAGCGTACATTACAATGGACAAGAGCCAACAGGTGAAGTTCCATAGGAAACGGTTTTAGGTACAATTTTTATTACAAGTTTTGCTATAAAAAAGAAGAGTTATAAATCTTCCTTTCAAAGGAGCACGTGTCTACTCGTAATGAAGAAAAATAAAATAGTGAATTCTTAAATCTTTTACATTTAGTTGAAATAAAAATTTCTTAGACGAAAATTGTATATTCTTTGTTATAAATAACAAAATTTGTCTCAACATGAAATAACAAACTTTCAAACGGTACCACAGAACAAACTTTACTCGCGTAGGTACACATACGAATGAATGGAAATCTAAAACAAAAACTTGGAACAAGTTTATGAATACGAAGGAATATAATGGCAATCTCTGTAGGGTAGAGTTGAGTAGTACTCCATGGTTTCATGACTAGGATATCAGCAGGGGGTCGGAAGTAGAACGGTTTGAACGCTAGTGTATGCGTATCATTAAAACTAGTACTTTCAAGGATGTGCTCGAAAGATTTCAATGTTAAAGGAGGTTTGACTTTGAACCTCGTGGTCAAAAGCGATGAAATTAAACGGGGGTAACACAGCACGTAAGCACGAGCTTTGTATACACTGAGAATAATGAAGCCATAGTATGTCTAGGCTATCTAGTCAAAATATATAATGGTTTTCAGACTCAAATCTATGTGTGGGTACGTTTCATATATGTATTATATCACACAAAAACTCTTCTCCCATCATAGTCGCTGTGGTCATACATGAGTTACTTTGTCAATGTTTACCGAACACTATGCTGTTTGCGAGTAATTAAACCGAGGTGTGTCTGTGATCGTGTCACTACTCTGTTCGGCAGGTGCACGCTCTTTGTAGGCCTTTGCAGGCGACCGTGTAATAGCTACATTGTACTGCGAACGAGACACTCGGGTTTATATTAACCGAGGTAGCACAGAAATGTCCGACTGTTTCAGTAGAGTTCCAATTAGTGCTGCTTGATCAATTTCACAAAGCAGACGGATTCTATTACGTTGCCTACGCAACACTATAAATCAGTCTAAACTGCATACGATTTGATATTGATAATATTACTGCTACAAGATTTACACGTAGCAGTGCTACGCGTCCGCTACGGCAAAAGCTACGCGTAGCGCGACGTCGCACACATGCGCTACGCCGTAGCAATTGCTCGTCCTCTACGACTTTTCCCCACCTGCTACACTCGCGTAGCAGTATCATTTAATCCATTGAATAAAACTGATAATAGTTTTCTGTGAACTCAATTGAAACGATTCAATACAACGCCCGTCTGGCTTAACAATGCAAAAGTAACAGAATGAAAATCAAAGAGTTCTTTACAAATTCAAAAGAACTTTAAACAATTAGTATTCTTTTTCCATCGTTTTGTAATCACCGCAAACTCTAGCGTTTTCAATTAGACGCTAGCTATTGGAATCTATTTAGTGAGGCGAGGCTGAGGAGTTCAACTCTTTGTTTAATTTTACTTCTGAACAGTATTCGAAGAAACTAGCTCATTTGTAAATAATAAGAACTGAAATCTTCAGCCCGCCTACGTATGTCCAGCCGAGCCTACGCATCGGTCCCTCTGTCAAAATTGACTTCAAGAACCTACGTCAGTTGATATTTGTGGCATTTATAATTTAGTTTGATTCATGACAGATATACAACATGGTGAGGAAAATCGACGCGCAGTCTGTTATCATAGACTCAGTACATGATTCTGAAGGCCTATGCGTTGATATTTCGCCGATTCTTAAAAAAGAGTCTAGAATCACGTGCTGAATGAATGGTTACAGTTTGCACGTCGAGGTTCCTGCCAGCCTGTATAACACTGTATATGCGGTTTCCGTTTTAGATGAACAAAAATGCATTTACGAAAGTATTTCTGACACAGTTACAGACAAGATAAGTAAAAGACTGTCCAATTAGTAAAGATCTTATGCGTTTTCACATTATGATTGTTGTTCTGCAGTTATTTATTATTTCACGTGCACTATACAATACTAATATTGTGTTTGCCTACCACCATGCAATGAGCCAAAGCTGTTGTATATTCAGTGCTAACACATCGAGCGTTTTGACACGTGTAACGCTGCATATAGGATCGCACCTATGTGTCTCCAGCCAACAACACCATACATTTAACGATAGATTGTTACCATTTGATAATTTGCATCCGCACTAACATTTATTGCGCCATCCATCACGCTCGATAAAACATTCCCGGCTTGTTGAAATAGTGCGATCCGATAGAACTAGTGTCTGTTGGATACATACATCTAGCTACCTCTATCAAACTCTGTGTCTAATCTAATGTAAAGACCGAAATCAATATTCTTTGCTAAAATTAAGAACACAAGAAATATCAAAAAAATTTGGGAACGTCAGTTCATTTCCCACAGGAAATGGATATTGTTGATCAATTATCATCATCTGAATGCCTTCCAAACTTGATATACTTGATATATATGTCAGCAGTGAGTATAAGAGCCCAAAGATTCAATTTTATAAGAAAAATAAAGTTAAACCGTGCAATATGTCCATAGCAGCGACCGAATGTATATGCAGTGTGGTACCACGGAGTGTGTGGGCCTGCGCTTGATATGACCGCTTGTACTACAGTGACTCGTGACGTCACAGCTACACAGCTTACTGTGTGACCTACATTATATGTACAAGCTGTACAGTCACATGTAATCATAATAATAATGTTACATAAGTGCTACCAAATTAGAAAGCGATTTCCTCAAGTATCGCCAAATTATGTAACTTATTTCCGAGATTGTATCCGAAAATACTTATATGGACTGTTTCTTATTCATATTACACAATTGCAATCAATACATTCCGCTAAGTGTCGGTAGGTAACTTATTTCTGCACGTCACGAACATAAATACCTTACACTTACCCAAGATTCAAAAGCGGTTTCCTCCTAAAGTATTGATGATATTTTATGGTATTACGAACATGGTATTATAGAAACCATACTGTCTCTACTTTGAAAAAACATACAAAGATCCGAACATAGTATACCTCCTCCTTTTTGTGAAGTCGGTAAAAAGATTTATTACCGTTGGATCCCGTTTTTGAATCCCTAGGTCGTTTCCCAAAGTTGCAATTTTTATTTCAAGAAAAACAAAACGATTTCAATCACAATACAAATGATTTTGAAGAAAATTGCTATTAAATATCCATTGCTTCATATGTTTGAAAAATTCGTCTGCTCAACAACGTAAATAACGCAATGAATGTTGTTGAACTGTCCAAAGTCAAAGGTATTGCCTTTGTACGTGTGTTACGTAATGGCCCCGCTGGATAAGCAAAATTCTGTTTGTGATCACAGGATTAGCTCCAGACTGGATCACAAACATTTGTACACTCATTAACTTCAATATTAGTAGAAATCTTTTCAGTTGCGATTTACTCGTAGTCTGGAAAGGCAAAGAATGTTGACTTTTAGAATTGCTCTGTGATTTATTTCGGTGGAAAATACTCGACCATTGCGATATCTCGAATTATTTTAGTGACTTACTTAACTCCTAAGCTAAGAATTTCTGTGTACGTTGGTAAAAAAATAAAAATAAATTATATTCAGCTGTTTATACTACTCTGTCAAAAAAGTACCGGGAAAAGATCAATAATACAAAAAATGTTAGTTATTTACCGATTGACCTTCCGGTAAGAATTCCGAGTGCAAAATAGTGAGAAAAGAAAACAGTTAACATGAATTTGACTTTTGATCGATTTTGGCGTGGTTTTTCCAAGTGATTATTTAAAATGATACGGATAGACTCGTGAGACACAGAAAGTTCAGCGGCTATCTCTCTCAAACTTGAATGAGAATTTTCCGTAACTATTTCCTTCACTTTTGCGATGTTGAATTCAGTTGAAGATGTTGATGGCCTAATAGGCCATCAACATCTTCAACGAGGCGAGGCAAATCTTCCAGCATATCTCGACCGTTTTGTACGTGTTTTTTTTTTTTTTGATAAAATCGTTTCACCGTAAGCCTTCTGTAACATTTTGAGTGACTTCGAACACGACATTCCTTTGGCGGAGTATTCCCGTCGATGCAACATTCAAGACAAACTCTTTGTTCGATGTTTTTGTCCATTATGAAATTCGCAATACACATTAGATATGATCAAACTAAAAACAGCACTGTATTTAATCTAAATGACAGACGCAACTCAAACTCCGCGCCAAAATAAAAAATAGTTGTGCCAATCTATCAACAAAAAAAACCAACAAATTGAATTTGAATCCCTAAACAAATCATCCATTCCCGATACTTTTTTGAATGAATGTAGATCAGAACCTATCTGCAAAATTTAAACTTTTACGGCCCTTGTTTATGTATTTTTACTCTTTGGGACTGAATATATTGCAAAAATATAACAAGAGATAGGTAGAACGACAAAGCGATATTAATAATTACTTTTATTTGCCGTTACTCCGACAACGCCGACGGGCATACAAAATAAAAGCATATTTTCAGGTACAGACGCCAGCACATCAACCTACTACAATCTGTCAAATTTCTTTAATAGATTTTCAACTTTATTACTTAAGCATAAGATTCAAAGTTGATTGGGAAAATCTGACAGTTTCGGGTAGGTTAATGTGCTGGTGTCTGTACATTGTTCGCCTTTGATGCAGCGTCGATTTGACAAATTAAAAGGTTTGTTTTTACTGGAATACATTTTTGCATGATGCTTGTGTACTTCATACGAAACAGGTATGTAGGTACATTGATAAAGGAGCTTTATAAAAACGGTAATTAACATGCATAGAGAAATTATTAAGTACGTGTAACTGTACATTATTATATAAACGAGAAAAAGAATTTTGTTAAATATTCGCAAATTAATTACATCATATGTAGATAAATGCAGAAGCATAAAACGTTGAACAGATAATTGCCATTTAATATCTGCTGTTTTCAATAAATGTGGTAATATGATTAACGCAAACATTTTAATGATTATAACGAATGTTTTAATTAAGCAATTAATGAGATCTGTGATTTCCGAAATACTTAATTAAAATCCTAATTAATTTGATAATTATCCAAAAACGTTACCTATCACAATTCGTTGTACGTTACGTTAACTATTCTGTTTTTTCGTCTAATAAGTAAAACTGTTATAATAGGTTGGGGAAAAAGTTTCTTCGCATTTTTTAAGAAAATTCAAAACATTTTTTAATATAGTTTATTTACATTTAACTAAAGTATGTAGGTACCATTTTGTTCGATAACTTTTTGCCATCTTGTAGGTAGGGACATGATCCCATTGCTATAGAAATTTTGGGACTTCTGATCAAAATACCGCGACAAGTGGTTTTGGCAGTCCTCTCGTGATGTTAACCTGACACTGCCTAAAGAATTCTGAAGAGACCGAAACAGGTAGAAATCTGAAGGTGCAAGGTCAGGACTGTACGGCGGATGCATTAACACCTCCCAGCCAAACTCTCTTAATTTTTGCTGAGTGGCTAAAGATGTGTGAGATCTAGCGTTATCATGATAAAAAACCACACCCCTTCTGTTGATTAATTCCGGCCGCTTTCTCTCAACTTCTTGCTTTAATCTCATCAGTTGTTCGCAGTAGAGTTCAGAATCGATGGTCCTGCCTGGTGGTAACAGCTCATAATGAATAATGCCCTTCCAATCCCACCACACACACAGCATCACCTTGTTGCGAGTTAACCCGGGTTTCGCCACAGTCTGTGAAGCCTGACCGGCCTTTGACCACGACCTTTTTCGCACGTTCTTGTCGTACATGATCCACTTTTCATCACCAGTTATCAGCTTCTTCAAAAATGGTTCGGTTTCATTACGTCGTAATAAAGAATCACAAATGAGTACACGGTTCATTAGGTTTCTTTCAGTGAGCTCGTGAGGTACCCAAATATCGAGCTTTTTTGTGTACCCAGTTTTTTTCAAATGCGCCAAAACTGTTTTGTGGTCAATTCCCAGTTCTTCAGCTACGTCGTAATTACTGATATGCCGATCTTGCTCCACTTTTTAAAAAATGGCATCCATTTTATCCGTAATAGGGCGACCAGAGCGACGTGCATCTTTGACATCAAAATTTCCGGATTGAAAACGCTTAAACCAAATTTGTGCTACTCTCACAGACACTGCACTAGGTCCATAAACATCGCAATTTTTTTTCGCGGCTTGCGTTGCATTTTTACCTTTTTTGTAGTAAAATTTTAAAATGTATCGAATTTCGTCATTAGATTCACTCATCTTGACAGTACGAAAAACAAATGAAAATCACACATTTTCCTAATTTGAATTTGGAATAATGTTCTTTAAAATTTAAACTTTCAATGATACCAAAACCAGCCAGATACAAATAGTATAGCCAAAGAGATTTTATTACAAGTTCATACATACTATAATGCGAAAAGACTTTTTCCCCAACCTAATAGATAGGTCATAAATAGCCCGAGGATAACTTACGTATTTACCAGCCAAACAGTAAATACTTAAGATATACCAATGTATATTATATCTCAATGTGTATACGTAACCGATTGTAGATATCAATATATCTACTAAAACTACTACTCAAATAACTCACCTACATATAAGTGCTTCAATATTTTCCAACAATATTTTGTTCAATATTTTCCTCCAACTAATAAAAGTACGAGTATGAAAATTGTTCAGCAAATATGTTTTAAGTTTTTCATAGGGCAGACTTGTAGCTTATTTCGAAATTGTATGATACGAAAAAGCCAGACTTGACTAAAAAATTATCTCAGTGTCCGCACGAAGTTTAAAGGAGTAAACGGCAAAACGCTTATAATCCTGGTTCAGGGCGGAAATGCAGAGGCACTGAGCCGCCAACCTTTGGCACGTGAACACAGACAAGAGCAGGCACTAGTATCAAGTGAATACTCTCCACTTTTCAAGGATCCATTACCGTTATACTAAAGCTATGAGAGCACTTAGTAAAGACTGAATATTTAAACTTAAACATCGAAGGATTTCTTACGAGAAAAATTACGAAAATAGGATCCTACTTGAGACAAATAAAAAACTGAAGCACGAGGATTAAAGAGGGTTATTAACAATGTCTTATAGCGGCGGTATTAGCGAGAGGTCGACCTCGGGTCGGAGGGCCCGAGGTCAGCGGCTACATTGATGGAATCCTACAACATTACAGAGAGCGCGATACCAAGATAAAAAAGATCCCTTGATTACAACGCGCCGACAAATGTGGGGCATAACTCTTGCAGCGGGACGCCGACTAGTTGCACACCAATGAAATACGTGACGCCCTAGTAATACAGCTCAGAATCGATTGACGCCGCTAATGTAGAAAACGATTACGGCGGATTTAAAAATGGTTGGTGGTGAACTAAAACCCATTTGTGATGTATTGGATTGAAATTCTATTAACGTTTGTGACGGCCAACTTTGATTTGGTGGTTGTAAGCTATTTGCAATTTTCATTTATCTTGCCTTTTACAATTGCTCACTGGACTAGAACTCGATTGACCGGTCTAATGTTCAATACCCTTTGTTAGTTATCTAGATATCAGAATATTCCCAGGCGCCCCCACATGGATTACCCCCACTTCAAATCGCTGTACACTGCGGCGTGGATCGCCAGCCCCCCTCATCGTTGCCAGCGGGTTGGCGGTCAGACTTTTCCAATGTGGTTTTATTAGTAGATAAGTGATATTATTAGGGACATGCAAACAACATTTTCTTCATCGTAGTTGCTTTTAATTGATTAATAATAATAAGTGATTAATGTATCTTGACTTGACTCGCGAGGCTGTCGACATGTGAGTGTGGACTCAGCGATCATTGTGCCGATAGTCATTACAGCCAATGGGTTAATAGCCAAGAGCCTCGACCAACACCTAACGAGACTCTCGTTGGGCAGCTGGATCAAGGGCTTGATTCAGAAAGCGGTACTTCTCGACAAGCCTCGCATTGTCAGGAGGTTCCTCACTCTGGGCCGCTGACCGCCGCGGCCTACCGGCCGCGGGAAGCGGCCGCGGCCTACCGGTATCGGGAACAGGGTCCAAGCTACCGCTTGGACCCTGTTCCCGATACCGGTGGGCTACTATTTTGTTATATTTTAAAATGTATCTTTTTTATATTTTTGTTTACAAAAATATTTAAAAATGTAATTTATAAGTATTAAAATTACATAAAGGAAATAAATAAGTGATTAAAAGCAACTACGATGAAGAAAATGTTGTTTGCATGTCCCTAATAATATCACTTATCTACTAATAAAACCACATTGGAAAAGTCTGACCGCCAACCCCCTTCATCGCGGCCGTAAGACCGGCAACGATGAGGGGGGCTGGCGATCCACGCCGCAGTGTACAGCGATTTGAAGTGGAGGCAATAACTTCGAAGTCGCCACCCGTACCCAACTGGGAATTTTATTCCCGATTGAATATTCGTAGATATCAGATAGGTTTGTTGCATAATACATTATAAGACACCACTTTCATTGTGTCGAGCCTTTTCTTTCTAAGACTAGTCCACAAAATCATCGAAATTAGGATGTGTTCCCGTTCCTTATATCACACACCAAAAAGGGTGTGCAATTTTCGGGAAATTTATAGATATCAATAAATTCCCCACATTTTGTGTGCTTGTTCGAAACGCGGTCGCTCAATGGGTGTCTAACGGCAGGAGGTCGCGAATTTCGATCGACTACGCAGAATTTATCAATCTTTTGCAACAAGCAACATTAGAAATGTAGAACTCCACGATATAAATATGTATACATTCAATTTCCGTCAGTTTTCAGCGAAGGCGTCTCCCTACGTAAGCATTAAGATTCCATACATTTTATGTGAAATCTTTTGAAGCAAAATAAAGCTGTCGACACATTTTGTATTCATACCATTTAAATCTGTTCGCCCTTCATCAAAGGAAGTGCTTTGCTATAAGTATTTATATTTTTAAATGTAAGACAATTACTGAACTGACTTTATTTATTTAAATTAGAAATAAAAATACAAATTTTAGATTACATAAAGTCAGTTCAGTAATTGTCTTACATTTAAACATATTAGAAATAAAAATACAAATTTTAGATAAATGATTACAAGTCGTTAAGAGCGAGCAAGCAAGCTTACCGAATGACTACTCTTGTACCACTATATTATTGCCTCAAGTACAGCGCATAAGTACAAATATGCGCAAGACGTCGTCGTGAGCATTTGATCGTATCGAGAACTAATGGCGCCGCTCTCTCACACGACTGAGCGACACTCTGACACACTACCGGCTTATTAACAACTTGCTAATTAGCCAAAGTCTTACACCTATGTTCCGCGGGACTCGGGACAAGTTTCCCGGGACTCTAAAGCGTCCGGAAATTAGCAAGATTCTCGATACAGAGCCGAGTCTGTACTGTGTCAGGGGAGCAAGTTTCAGATCTAATACTTGTCCTAATGCGTACGGAGCTAACAAATCGACACGTGGTGAGCTAAGTTTATCGTGACTACTGTATGTCTGTTTTCTTTTTGTTTGTTACTTAGTATTACAAATTGTACTAGGTACAATGTGAGGAGATAGTAAGTCAAAGACAAATACGAGTCTTTTGAACCGAGAAATCTACTGCTCTTGAACAGAAAGCTACGTCGCCGTCGTACAAACATTTCTCGCTGAATTTCAAGATGAAACATGTTATTTCATACAAAGTCAAGCACCTTTACGAAATATTTATTATATACGTTTGATGCCAAAATGACAAATGAAATTCGCGAAACGTCTTTCCTAGGCGCTGCGCTGCGAAGTATATTTAATCTGTCAGTGATTGACAGCTGAAGCTTGTTTTTCGTTAATAAATACTTTGTCAGAATACGAATAAGAAATGTCATATAATATTATTGACCTTCCAAGTCCTAAATCAATACAAATAAAGCCTTATGTATTTAAACATGTTTAGAAATATTGAAGTAGGTATCAATGCGAAGAGTTCGGGCGCCATCTTCATCAAAGTTATCCAATAAATTATGTGAGATATACGCAACATAACACAAACACTATACACGGATATCATAATCAATCGAAGGTAACACGATAGGACGATCTGTGTTGCGTATCCTCCACAGTATCACATTGTCGGCCGGTATGGAGCGCACGCGTTAGGCGAACGTAAACACCACTGATGTTTGGAATAAATTATGCACTGTGTTATGGTACCCTGGTAGTGAACATTCAACATACATGACGTGGAGGTGTCGGGGGCCGCGGAAACGCGAGACGCGTACAGGCGCCGGGGCGGGCGGCCGATCACTGAAACGTCCCGGGCGCGCGTCGCCCCGCGCCCCCTGCAGCCCCCGCTACTGAAACTCTCAATTATTTTATTGGGAAAGCTAATGAGACGAGAGCCATCCACAGGACTGCTGTCCGTTATTCCCATGGTTACCGGCAAATAAAACATCGTTAGGATTACACGGTAATTCGCTCGTATTGGCGGCGTAGTCAATTTCGGAGCTTTGAGTATATTTAAATAATATTTGAGTTCACAGACTGCGGATTAACGAAATTGCTACATATGTATTAATGTACATAAAAGGCAGCGTCGAATTTTAAATAAACATCAAAGCCCCGGAGTTATTGGAGTAGACATTTCATAAGACACGGAATGTCTTTTCAATCTGCGTTCGTCGCAGTCGGGGTGTACTTTTAAAAGTCCCCGAACTTATTCGGTGTCCTTCGACGGCAGTTTCCTCCTTATTTGCGTAATGTGGACGTGTGCCGGGAATAACAATCTTGTCCTAATTGATAGTCGGCGCGCCCGAGGACACGGGGATATGAGGAGATCTGCAAAACTGTGCAGAGCCCTGATTCACAACCATACGACAGGCTATCGTATCGAAAACCTGACATTTCGATAACCTGATTTGACTTGCCCTCAACAGCAAATAGCTGTTGGAAGAATAGCGGGCGTCTATTTGATTTAAACTGACAAAATTTCGGGTTTTGGACTTGTGAACAGCGTTGAGAAGACTCCTACGATAACAATGATTAACGTTCGATACGATACGGAAGCATATCGAGTGTTTGTGAATAAGGGGGCAGGTGTCGCTATAGGCGTCGCGTTGTAAAGCCCTTTTCTTAGTAAGAAGCGAATCTTGAGACAAATTCAAAATTCCATATTCCCATAATGTTTGCAACTGAACGCGATAGAACCTTCCCAGAATCAGCTCTGCTTGCCCCTCAGTATCAATTTACAATCAAATTGGTTTACTTTTTGTAAGAATCCTATTTACTCTCTAAAAGCCTCCGTCGAAGTCATTCAATTGTGATGTGACGAATTTTTGACTTTAGCGAGAACGATTGCCATTTGACCTCGGCAGCCCGCAGGGAAATCAGATGCTCGCAATACGCGCAATCAATGCACGGGTGGACGGTGATTCTGTTCCATTACGAGCTATGTTTCGGGTCTGATGTAATTTCTGCTTCGTCTCTTGGATTCTCGTGTAGATTCTCATGCGGTAGTCTCTTCTCAAACCCACATAATCCAACCCAACTACTACTATTTCAATTATCAGAACATTATTTGTTAATGGCATCATTTAAAAGGCTCACCCTCCCCTAAGGGGCGTGGTGGGGTTTAGATAAGACCAGGAAGTACAACAAACAGTGAGTCAACTTATACACAAAACATTCACAGAGCTCGGACAATCTAAATTGTTCGGGGACATCCGAGGAATTCAGGGATTCGCAGTCAGCGAATAAAAAAGAAATTTGGGTAGACAACAAAAGACAATAGCAAATGGTCACTCCTGCGAGAGAACATGTTTGAAGTAGGGGCTGTCTCCACGAGCGAGAGAATCGCGGCGATAATATCGTCGTGCCACGTATTTCTATACACTCTCTATGAACTCGTCTCCACACGGCGATGTTATCGCGGCGATGCGACGAGTGGCAATGTGCGCGCGTAACGTCGTCGTATCGCCGCGGTATCGTCGCTACTGGTGACGCGCACGCCGCGCGCTCGCCGCAGAACGTGGCGCTCTCGCAGCGAGCGCGCGGCGGGCGCGCTGTCAAAGTTTCTTGAAAGTAAACTTAACAGTTCATCGAAAACAGGAATTGACATTAAATATTCATCTTCGAGCCAATCTGCATGATTTCGATATTCTTCATAATACACATAGAAATGTCCATGACTTTCTCGACGTAGTAACATAGGATGTGTCCACCAACGGCGCTTTTTTTCCTTTCTTTCTTAATAAAAACTGCATATTCACTAGCGTACTGGCACAAGCACCCCAGAACACTACATCCATAATAAATAATTAATTTATTGACTGAGACACTACTTATTTCGCTCTCGTCTGGCACCTAACTGAATTCTTTCAACAAAACTATTGCACAACGCCTCGTCGCGGAAACACGGCGATTCCGTTACGAGTCGTCGCGGGCACGCGGCGATTCCGTTACCAGTCGCGACGATACGCTGGCGGAATAATCGCTCGTTCGTGGAGACGACCCGACGATAGCAGCGCGGATCCGTTGCGATTCTCTCGCTCGTGGAGATGGCCCCCTCGGGTAGGCTGGCATAAAATACGGCCCTTCGGGTCACTCCTGTTTAGCTATCATTTAGTTTCAGACCACGTGTAACATGATTGACATACCTGCATTTATCTGGCAGATGACGATCCTACATTTCTAGTGACCCCTATCCTTCACAAAATTATGTGTAATTCTGTAAGTTGGTTAATACAGTTTTATACGTCAATATTTTAAAAACTAGATGAGGTTGGTACATCGGAACATCATACAATTTTTATTCCCATAAAGTTAGTACACGTAAATATACAATAATCTGCTATAAAAACTCTAGGATGGCAATGTTCCAAATATTTGAGCTATGTCTGATAGTAATCAACTGAGGATTACAGAAGCACACACCAGCACCAGTTTACCCTTGCAAGGGGCATACAGGTGTGACAATATGTTACCACAGAAGATACATTAACCACATGCCAACAACATTCCGTCAGACCACAGCAGTAAGAACGTGGGCCGGGCAGCCTTAATCAATGAAGACAAACACTACTCTCATTTGTGAATCAGGTCGAGTTGGTTTAGCGAACTCATCACTCATTATCTTGAGTCTGTCTTTAGCCTAAATACATGATTCGCTCCAACTTACTTTGGAAGCAAACGCAATAAAGGTAATGCTCGTGTTTGGTTTATGACGGCATCGTAAAACTTCTATGGCATTGTTGTATCTTTTTTTTAATATCTTCGTCGGAATGTACAAAATAAGATACTTCTAGGAAAGTTATCTTAGATTTTATCCACAAACCATAAAATCCAACAAGTGCATCATCAAACTTCAAGTGCAAATTCGCAAAAAGTCACGATTTATATCAGCGTTTTTGAGCGCGGGTTAAAAGAACGAAGTATTAGTTATGGGAAATATAATGAAAATTCAATATCTCAACATCAGGGGTTGAAACCTGATTAGATTCCGTTCCGTTAATATCATGAAGTCGTATAAAGTCTACCTTCTCGCGAATATCAAAATAAAGTTAAATCAATGTTCCGCCCGGAAGTTCATCCGAACGTTTCAGCTTTAACAACAATGTTAATTTCAGTTGTAAGATGACCTCTGTCCTACATTGTTGACATATCTATAATATGAACACCATCAGATATTTTCTTTCAGTTGTCTTATGAGCCCCACGCGAGATTAGGGTGTGACTACTCATTACCGAATACCAAGAGGCAGTAAGGTACAACTAAACGGAATAGTAAATAGTGTGTACAATTATGGGCAATGTGATAGTTACTCACGCGGTGCAGGGCAGGAGCCAGGCGGCAGGCCGGTGCTACACTGGTGGATTCATTTACGACGACCAAGGAGAAAAGAGTCTTGTAGTGTAATTAACTGACACATGGACAAAATTGGCTTTTTCTTTTTTAGGGCGTGCGAAGTAAGTGACATTCAACGTTAGGATGGTACTTACGAAGTCGACTAAACAAATATAAAATAAACCGTTTGGAGCATTTGGCTAGTAAAATAAATTTCTTCAGCATAGGTATTGGAACTCAAATGGACAAGTTTATCGTCATTTTTTATTTACAAAATCTCGATCGCGAAGCACTTGGATTATAACTGGGAATTAGAAGCTTTAGTCATCAAAGGTTAACTAGGTATACTATCTTTAGGTAGGACGGGTTGGGTCCTAGACTAGCTAGAGGTATTGATAGGATTAATCCGTTTATAACGAGAAACTCATTAGTTATGGAACTTCATAGGTTATGTACAGTAGGTATCTACTGTAGGATTTCCACTCAGCACTCGCAAGTCTACTTACAGACTACTGATTAATACGATGGACAGCTTCTTCCTAAATAAAAACATTGGTACGTTCTTCCATCACTAATATGCGACTGCCATCCCTAAAAGATATCCCTGCACCTTCTTTCATTTTTACCAGCTTTATGTAGTCCAGGGTATCGAATAACTTACTGCCATTGTAGGTAATTCTCAGAACGTAACGTGTAATCTACCGGCCACTGTTCGCAGAATGTATGTGGAGCATAGCTATAGTACTGCGTACATTGCCGGCCAGCGACAATGGGGCACAAAGCCAAAGGAGGATTATGTGAAGGATTACACACACACACACACATACACATACCACGACCGAATAGCTGGACACCTCCGCTCCGTACTGTGTGAGGCGGAATTATGTACGTAGTCAAATGGATTTATTGATGTGTGAAACTGTTTATACGATTGTTCTATGGGTAATGGTAATGAAGAACATTCAATGTCATACAAGCTTAACTCTGAAGTAGAAATCGGTAGGTACTTTATATTAAGCGTTCACAATTTGATACTTTCGCATCGCGTGATGAAGACACATTTGTCGATATATGACATCATCATCTCCGTAACACATTCACACACATTTCCTCCGTAATCGATAACTTGATAGCATAATCTGCTTTACTTGGCGTGCACACCGGCGCTGATCAGCTTACCTTTGTGTCACCCGTTTGTGATACGGATACGACCTTAACTTGCATGAATGAATCCATTTTCAATTTAACAACAATTTCAATATCGTACATGTAACAAGTAAGTGTATATCCAAAGACGACTAAAGAAATCTTCGCTTTCTCAGTTCAATGGAGCAAAGAGGACGCATCACAATCGTAAAGACGCGCCCTATAAAATAGTTTCTGCGTATTGTAGGTACCGGCTATACGTCAGACATGAAAGGAGATTTGGATCCAATAGATTGTACATGTATTAATGTAAATAACATTAGATCAAAGGAACTTTTTTATGTGGGTAGCGTTTGACATGCTTGCCAAGTTTTATTAAGTTTCAGTGAAACCGCAAACGAAGTTACAAATGCAAAATGAAAGGGCCAATGCTAAAGTTATTTATATCAAAGTGCTCATAATAAGGTGTTTCAGAAGAAAAGTGAGTTCTGAATGGTTGTAAACCTCGTTGGAACTAATCAAGAGTGCCCACTTTTCACGGCCTCGTGGAGTTTGGAAAGTTCCGCTCACAAACCTCGTCTATTTAACTGACACATTTCTGCAACGAACACCACGCCCCGCATCGCTCGACAAACTTAAATTTTACACCAAAAAATACCACTTCCAAGGAGATTAAATACAAATTAGATTCGCGTTTGATTTCGGGCCTGCAGATTTAAGTTTGATAGGAAGTTGATTTGACGTCTAATTGCAGGCGCGAGTCAGTTCTCCCGAGTAGTTTAACTTGACAGTTATAAGAAATAGCAAATCATTCGGTTGTACTGCTGTTGAACTTCAATGAAATATACATATTATAATGAATTGGGTAGAAACTAAACTAAATGGTTGGTTTTAATTAAATTAAACAAAAAGTGTCCGTGTCAGCCGCGAGAGAGATGCGCAACTTTAATCCGTCAGTCAAGTGGCGGTCGGAATTTGTAACGTCTTCCACACTTCGCGAAAGATCCTTCATTTTAAATATGAAGGCTCCCCGAGTGCCTCTACACAATTTATCTACGTGAGTGAATTTTATAAATTCGTTCATAACTCATAACTTTCGAGTGGTGTTACGGGTAATCCTCGACGCCTTTATGTGACTATTAAAAGATACGCCAACTTGGTTTAGTTTCCATTTCGCGATAAAATTCCAAAATTCGTACGCATAAAGCGATTAATTAATTTTACATCAGCTCTTCTCTGGCTATTTTAACAAGTTTATTAATTTTCTTGTGCGTTAGTTAAATAGTTAATATAAAATAGCTAGGTAAATAGTTATCAGCGCAATTCTGGTAACAAGTAATATCATCTTCCAAACAATATAAGCTCAAATGAAACAGTTTTTATACAAGTTCTTATTAAGAGAGTCTGGCACGTCTGGAACGTGAGTAGTCTACCTACCTACTATTGTTTCATAGAGCTTTTATTTCTACTAACTTTTAGAAAAGAAAATTCAAGTACATAATAAGGCTTTATTAAGCAAAATAAACACAGATGAGATTTCACGTAGGTGTTCCTCTAAAATTCAACACGTAGAATATGATAATACCATCTCAGAATTTTTATTAGGTAGGTACCTATCTAAAATGCGTCGTGGGCCCGCGACCTTGTTGCCGGGTGGTTTAAACCCCAGAGACTGGACGACAAAGACACCGGCGGGCGACCACACGCGGCCCTTGGGCATTAAGGACGCCTAATCCACTTAGGGCATCCTGGCGCGTTTTACAGGCCAGTTCATTATGCGCCATAATTTATTTATTAAATAATCCTTTTTGCTTTGCGAACCTGGTAACTTTGCCGAAGTTATCCACATTTACCAAAATAAATAAATAATGAGGGAGATCATTACAATTATATTTAATGTTTAAAATAAGGATTGTGACAGCTCCGAAACCAGCGTCGCATTTTATGTTAATATTTAATCAAAGAATCGCCCGCGAAATACCTCCGAGACGACTGAACCTTTATTTGTACTAACTTAAGACTATTTCCTTTGTACATTTGACATTTAATTACCATTGAATTGAATGTTAAGAAGAAATGTGGTCGGAGAGATTTTTTGAAAAAGCCTTAGTAAAAAGTCATAGACAATTCGTGGTTTGGCTCTCGCCTATTTTCTCCTCCAATATTAGGCCAATTTAAAAAATATTCATAAACAGAATAAGAAGGATATATACTGTGTCCATATGTTTTTGTTTTTTCATGAATAGTTGTCATGTATACTAGGCCTCTGTTGACAACGGCAATTTTGAGCATTTTTTGAGGGTTTTAGTGCTTATAAAAATAATGTACCATCAAAAAGGAAAACATAGGAACACAGTATAAATATCCTTCTTATTATGTTTATGAATGAAATATCTTTTAAATTGGTCCAATATTGGAGGAGAAAAGAGGCGAGAACCAAACCTCAAATTATGACTTATTACTTAGGCTTTTTCAAAAAGTCTCTCGACCGCATTTCTTCTTAAGCATGATTGGATAACATAGTGTAGATTCCTTCTTTAATTAATATGGTATAATATATGTATTATGTACTTAGCTATTCATGTATTTGTATTTTACTGAAATGATTTGAAGAAAAATAAAAGTATGTATGTTGGCCCTGCTGAAGTAAAATTAAAACTTGGATTGAATTTCGATTCCTAACAATGGGTGGGTCGTTTCTTCTGCTACGACGCAAACCAATGTGCGCTGGTTGAAATGAACCGAGCGTGCGCCGCTGCCGCGTGCAGTGGCCGAAGTTACGAGCGAGTGAGGGAGGGAGCGAAACCATACATCACTTTATTTTAATTAAAAGACAGCGTGTAACCTAAGCCTTCGGGAAAATAGGCGTGTTGTGATGTTGGCTGTGTTCACGTATCCCTACTCAGTTTAGTTGCTTTGTCCTAGTTGAAGGACCGTAACGCCCCCGATTTTTTAAAACAAAAACATAAAACTAGTGAAGAAAAAATTGAAGTTGGCTGTTGCCTGTTTTTACTATAATTAGGTTATTTGTTTGTCTCCTGTTCGTTGAAAATTCTCACCAAAAAACACGAACCTGTTTTTGCGCTGAAGTTCATACGTAGAAACGCTCTTAAATTACACCAAATAGTAAAGTCAAAGCTAAAGTCGCCAAAAGCTGAGCAAACTTAAATTGGATCTCTCAAGTCCGTACTTCGTTTACGATCGACCAGGAGAGCAGAAAAACTGTACAATTAATGCACAGCTGGAAAATTGGATATTGATTCCTAGAAACGAATAACTTAGATATTTTTAAGAAATGAGAGGTTCGTTTATTGACGTAATGGTTAATATAGAGTTCTTTAATATCGGAGTAAGTATAAAAGGATCCTAATTCAATATCATAAAACCATTAAGAATTTCAAATCACTTACTTTACTCCTCAAACCAAATCGAAAAATGTTTTTTTTTTATGTAAGCTGAATTGACCAACCGCGCATACAAAATTGGCGACTCAAGTACTAAGTAAATACGGAATCGAGGAAGTGCTGACCCAAAGGACGTCTACACTCTGTTACACGTTGCATTTCGCGAGCATGTGCAGCGACCGTCCACAAAGGACTGTCAACCATGTAAACTAGTGTTAGAGACCGCGGCGAACTTAATATATCCAACTATCTGCAAATGTGCGCACGATTGCCTGTCACAGACAAGACAGCCGAGTTTCTTGGCTGCAGTGCAATCTAGTTAATTAAACTTAATAACTGGGACCTATTTTGTTTTTGTACGACTGGCACTGCATGGAGCTTTGTGGAGAGAAGTAACTTCAGTGTTTTGTTTCTTATTTAATTTTGTGGGTTACAGTCCAGGATTTTGGCAGTAGCACTCAAAACCTAGTGCAATAGTAACAGGTGCCAGTCAAAGGCTCAATCTGCATATGTAGTGACTTAGTGAGTGAGATATTTTGGCTTGTGTGAAACGATATCATGTAGTAATCTATATACGTTAATATCTTTGTTCATAATTCTGATAAAATCTATAATAAATATTTTAGTAATTTAGGTTATTCGAAAATTAGACAGGTGTGTTGTTTAAATAAACCCACAAATTATAAGATTCACTGAATATCAACATTATTTTGATAAACTCCACCAGTAATTTTGTATTAATTACGATCAGCGAAAATTAAAATGTGTACTAACTTTGGCGAACAACCAACCAACGAGGACGTGGTTTATTATTCAATGAAATCGAATAGACATTTATTTTGCAAATATGGTTAATACATAAATAATAGGTGTTAAAAAATTCATTAAAGCTCAGCCATATTTCACCATTCCGGCATGCAACATTTATATTATTAATATGCACTTACGTTTAGCTAAAAGCCAGTAGGCCAGTAGGAATTGGTCTGGATTGATATCCAGAGCAATTCAGGCAATTAGAAACTCAATCACACTGTAGTACATTTTATCTATCAAAAACTCACGCACTCTACTCTTGCGGCTGATAGTATGTCATGCTCACACAAATGTCTCGCTGACGGTGGCGTGTGTGTTGGATCATTTAGCATGGTTGAGCTAAATTATGCTGATCTATGCGTCATGTTCGTGAACGGGTGCCGTCAGTTGGGGCTGGTCATCTCTTAGCTGCCTCGGCAAATTTTTAATTATTTTATTTTTGTATTGTTGTATTTTTACTATTTGCTGTACTCTGGACGCTTTTATCGCGTACGTCTTTTTATTTCTACATCGTTTTCACATATAATTATAAATTCAACATTTATGATGTAACTAATATTTTTGTAAAAATATAATTTAAAAGAGTGTGTCCATGGAGTTTCTTGCCCGTTCTTCTCCATAGGTACCTACGCCTTGGAACGGGCAACTAGATCCATATTTTCTGGCTGACTAACTTCTTGACAATTCAAAAGTGCCTGTAAATGGTTTAATTCAAATGAATGCTTCGAGTTTGAGTTCTTAAAATGCCACTAGTCGATTATTTTCCATACCTTCGGGAGAGTATTACTCCACTGTTTTTTGACATTGTGCATTCAAAGTTAAATATGATATCGTTTTGTCTTATTATTAATTTTGTCTGTACGGTAACAAAATAGTAAAATAAAAAGCCATTAAAAAGTTATGAACCAACAAATATTCGTTTTTCTTGCTATTTTTAACGTAACTTATGGTGTAAATAAGTAAGAAAAGAACTGTAAAATCTTCAAAACACAGTCGGTACCGACAACCCTCGGTTATAGAAGAGTTCAATAAAATTTATTTGTAATAGATTTATGCAGTGGTTTTTTTCATAAAACTCGATTTTCCAAAGCACTTTTCGAATTTTTTTAAGCGCCTTTCAGTTCTGAACAGTGTTTCTGTGCGTGAGAACTAGACGTTGCGCGTGTAGACTAGCGTCTAACTGGTCATCACTGATACTAGCTCTGTCAGACACGAAGCCAGGTGAGACAACCACTTGGTAATTTATTGTGAGCAATTGGGGCCATAACCACTTCTGCGCGCCAAAGTAGTTTGGCACGTTAATTGACATTATTTACTATTATCACGCCTATTTCTTGGAAATACATCAGCCAGACGTTCAAGACGACTTGGATTTTGTTTTACAAAGATAGATACTTCGGAAATATAAATAGGTACAAGGAAGTGTCAAGACGTTTTACTGCTTAAAATAAGGCTTGCAACTGTCTGTAGTTTTAAGTTTATACCTAGATCGGAGACATCTTTTTTGGGCCTTAAATGCTACGTAAAAAATCCATTCCATCATTCAAATAACTGATGGCACTCGGAAAGCTGCCACGCTTAAATGGAATTGGGCTGAACACATCTGCCGCATGTCAGACGATCAGTGGGCCAAACTTACGACCCAGTGGGTCCCGCTTAATGGCAAACGACATCGCGGCAGGCCCAGACGGAGAGTGTTGGATGAACTGGATTCCTTTGATAAAGATTGGCAACTCTGAACAGAGAGATGTGGAAAAAGAGTAGGGAGGCCTTTGCCCAGCAGTGGGAAATTAAGGGCTAAAAAAATGCTGTGTCTTTATCAGTCGAGTTTTCCAACTATGAGATCCAACTATGCCGTGGTACTAAGCCGTAAGAAGTGTGGTATCTACTATGGAGGATAATCTATACATACTCGTAAGACATACCTATGCAGATGACTTAATTTTTTACACAGTATATCTATATGTCCTCTCCAATTTAAATTGTAATCTATCTGTAATCCCAAAAATTTAGTATCATTTGTTTCGTCAAAATAGTCATTTTTGTAATGTATATGAAAATTAGTTGCGCCGGGCATACGTCGTCTGAAGTAATAGGAAGCTTCGTTGCTCAATCTTGTTTATTTATCTAAATATACTTACTGGCTAGATGCAAAAATGACGGCGTAATTTAAAGGGACTATTAAATATACATAATATCGATGAGGACCACAAAAGATTTGCCAAGAAAAGAAATTAATTAGCCGACGATATTAAACCTCGGATTTAAGACCCTTTTACGAATACCCAGCGAATACCGACCCGCCAATACCGGGGGAGAAGGAATTCAAGGCGTTTACAAGGCTGCCGATAGGATTTAATGAACAATTAGGAATCAGTCATCTTTTATTTCTAACAGGGTTGTGAATTATATAGGTCTTCTACTTGAAATCTAGATATTTCCGCTCATAAACACTACGTTGTGACATGCCGTGGCGACAAAAGAATTAACCTTTGCACTGCAAACCTTTGCACAGCGCTATGCCAACTGGGGCAGAAGCGTCGTGATCAAAGGAAACACTAGGTAGGCTCACCTCCTGCTGTGCTCTGAATGCCTGGTACGCAGGGCGAGAGGTCGCGCGTACTGTACGTTAGCGTATGTGGGTCACAGGGCCCCAGGGCACGTGCCATAATATGCAGTACCTGATCCATCGTGGAAAATATCTTGCTTTTTTGACATTCTGTCCGACCGCCCATCCACAATAAAAAGGAATTTGATGGTTGAATATCTCCCGTATTTTCTAAAAATGTGGGTAGGTACTGAAAATCTCGCAGTAGAAATACCACACATAGTATTGAGGGGGAACACAGCTAAAAAGCCTATAAACATTATATCGTTTAGTTACGTCATACATTTTCTGCCGCTGACAACATTGATGTCCGTGCAATGTGTGTTTGCAAATCCGACCAATCGACATCGTTAGAACTAACAAATAGGCACGACTAATTGGTTACAATGAACCAGTTTGGAAGAAACAAGAATGAGCTTTATAAATTGATACACCTAATAAGCGATTAATAGACTCTACATTCCTTTTGTAACTTTTTAACCGACTTCAAAAAAAGGAGGAGGTTCTCAATTCGTCGGAATCTTTTTTTTTTTTTTTTATGTATGTTCCCCGATTTCTCGAAGACGCCTGGACCGATTTGGAAAATTTTTCTTTTGTTTGAAAGGGTATACTTCCCAAGTGGTTGCATGATCATCAGGTCAGGATCTGATGATGGGATCCCAGGGAAATCGAGGGCAACCTTCAAATTTTATAGGCACATAGTACCATTTTCATATATTTTCTAAAGCTGTTTAAGTATTTGCATCTGATAATCATCATCTCAGGTGGATGAGCTGATGATGGAAGGTACAACTCCTCAACGGCTTGGAGTTAAAAGAAAATTCTTTCAAAATTATTTATAGTAACACTCGTGCATTTGCTCTCAAAAAGCACCATTTGGTGAAGTGGAACTGATGATGAAGACCACAGATGGCCACCGGAACTACTCAATAATATCTCCGTACTATTTCACGGGTTGCGATTCGATACTTTAACATGGTTGCTAAGCAATTTATGCTCGTCACAATGTGAATGGTGATATGGAGCTGATGGTGGACCAGGAGAACTCTTCAACAATTAACTTCCCTGCATCGGTAAAAGCAATATTTTGTAAAAGGCGATGAGAAAGTTGACACTAGGCTATTGTAACTGAGATAAATTATAAGCAGACCCACTAAAAAGCGTGAAATAAAAACTTTTTAACAAAAAAAAAACGGACTTCCAAAAAAACACTACAAAGTGAAAAATAACTTTAATTTCGGAAGTCGGTGGCAAAAAACTAAAATACAGATCCAAAGACACCGGACTTCCGAAATTAAAGTTATTTTTCACTTTGTAGTGTTTTTTTGGAAGTCGGTTTTTTTTTTGTTAAAAAGTTTTTTTATATCTTGAGAAAATATTCCAAAAAAGTCTATTGCATTTTTATCGTCCATCCGTTTAACTAATAATATACAACACAAAACTTGTTCGGCAAGGTCGGTTATCAAAGTACAGTCTACACCCGGGAGGCCATTTAATAAAGTCGCCTGTCCTCGCCCGAGGCAATGTGACTTGAATTTATTACTATCTGTACAAAAGTAAACCTAGTATTCGAATATTCTGCCAACGAGAGCGTAGCTCAGATGGTAGAGCGCTCGCTTAGCATGCGAGAGGTACCGGGATCGATACCCGGCGCCTCCAGGTTTTTGTTATTAGACTGTGTATTATTTTGAGTCATTACAGTATCAGACGTTATAGAAGTGCGGACCTTTTATGAAGTACAGAAAATTATCAGAAGAATGATGTTGATGACTTCCGCGACGTGTCCTTTGAAATCGATACCTAGTTGGCGCCTGGCATGCATTCAAGTTGCAAAATCAAACTTGGTGTAAAATGTTATTATGTAATTATTTCGAATACGTTGACCTCGTTCCCGTGTTCCTTGTTCTCTGCGTTTAATTAAAACATAATTATACCGGGAGACCATAATTTGAAAGCAGCGCAGTCGCTAGTGAAACTTACTTGAGTTTTGAAAAGCGTCGCTAACAAAGCGTCTCGCTACAAGAAGGCTTGACTCTCCTCCACGTCATGACATCCTGATGTCGCGTAATAATCCTACTGTTTTCGTCATTACGGCAAAAATACAACACACTTTTTCATTTCAGAAAACTCGCGGCCGGCTTGCTAATTTTTTAAAAGAAATTAATCTGAGATACGTGTTATACTGAATCATAATGTGAGTAATAATGTAAATGCTAAAGTAGACAGATATGAATAATAAACGATTGAATTTTCCCTTGGATAGCTTTTATCCGTAGAATAAAATTGACGTCTCGACTGTTTTTGTATAGAAAAACTGTCATACCTAAGTAGTATAATCGTTAACTACACAAAATTCAGTTTCCCTTGCCCTACTGCGATAATCGGTTACAAACTTATCAATTATTTCGTTACGCATAAGTCAGTCGTTTTTACGACAAGGAAAAACAAAGGTTCACCCTTATGGGGCGTTCCGGGGTAATATAGAATCCTGTCCGGGAAACTAATTTTAATGGTCGCAAAGGGCCTCGGGCGCATATTTTTCGGAAAAACGGGAAGGGACACGAGGTCTGAAGTCCGACAAAACTGCGGCATGACATATTTGCACAATCCTATATGGGTTTATAATGGGACCATGGAAGGAATTTCACAGACGTATATTATTTAAAACGAGAACACCTATTCAACTACCTGGCAGTAAGTTTATTACCTTTAAATAATTTACGAAGATTGAAAAAAAAAAAAAAAAAAAACAGAAACACGCTTCAATATGTTATTAGGACAGTATATTGGGTTTCTTCTATCTACAATTGAAATAAGAAACAACGTTATTATTGAATTAACCGACAATTAGTTTATTTACTTTAAATAATTGATTACAAATGTTACTGTGTTTGTATCTACTACAAATCATATAAAAGTGCTTTTAGTGAGCGTTTCACAAGTACCTAACTAAGATGAAACTGTCTAAATACATAACTGAATGACACAATAATTTATAGGTACTACTGAATGCAACTCATAATAAAATTAAACTTGCGCAAGCTCTCAAAACAAGTTTACAAAAAAATTGCAACAATGGCCACAGGCAAACAAAAAAACAAAGTAACTAGTGCTGGTGTAGCATGCACAAGTACCAGGGCACCAGAGATGACAAAGAGAACAAAATACCCGCCAACTCTTGAGTGTCCTTTCACACTGTTTCGTTTGTAACTAGCGGCTGCTTCATGTTTTACATGTGCTAATTTTTTATGCAATAAAACTGAGGCAAGAAGTTTTAATTTAGTAAAGCACTCATTAGTAAAGCTTATAATGGAAAGATGAGAATAATATATTCAAATAAACTCTATGTTACACGGTACACATCCCAAATCCATCATTATTTTGTTAAACATTGGCCACAATCCAGAGATATAAATCAAAGATTTGCCCTCACCGTACTTACGTCGCGCGGGAAGTGTCAATCCTAAGAGAAGCGAATGTATCACAACATCACACAGACGATACGTTCTCTCGAAACAGTTCTTGACACATCGGAGAAACTTTGTTGTTTTTAAGACAACAAGCTGTAAATAATGCCCTCTTGTGTCTTCAGAAAATGTACCAAGAATTCCAAACATTCATTACATTAAATTAAAGCTAAAGGTACTTATTACTTTTAATGTGTAGTTACATGTGTGTTTCAAATTAATTAGGATTTCGGAAATAAATATTTTGACAGATGATGCCATATAACAAAAATTACGTCCATGACAACAAATGATATTGTAGTAGTTGTCAAAAAACCGGCCAAGTGCGTTTCGGACTACGCACAATGAAGGGTTCCATAGTTGGGATTAATTTATCCCAAAAACAAACTTAACATTGTGGTTGAAAAATATGCTCATTTCCATATACATATTCCCATACATTGATATACGTCACGATCCTCCAACTGCAAATGAAAGATTGATATCGCAAAAAAACATTGTTGTAATACTTACTACAATTTAACGATTTTCTGTGACTTTTTTATGTACTTGTGCTTTGAGACCTTGCTTCTTGCCAAATTTCATGATTCTAATGTACACATTAGAATCATGTTTTTTACACAGAACCTACTTAATTGATATACTTACCATTGAATAGATAATTTAATGGAGATTTCTGTACTTTTCAAAAATTTATTTAATGTTGCAAAAATATTTCTAATATTATTCCCTTCAGTCAAGTGTGAAACCTGAAAACACTGTACTTAGCTTGCGAAAAAATCAATTAATTGAATATTTTTTTCTTATAGATTCGTTTCACCCATAGAAAGAAAGAAAGAAAATACATTTATTTATAGGATATATCCATAGGAGGAACCCTATTGAAAATGGGTCTTTTATTCAAAGTAGTTTAGTTATAATTAATAAAAAACTAACTAAAATATAATATCTATGGTTTTTATACGATCAAATGAGCATTACGAGTCGTGCACTTTTGGATTCTCCAATATTTTTTTCTTCAATATATCGGGTGTAAGGGACAGACCTCCACAAATTAACAGGTTATATTTAGCTCCTTATTTTGAACCATATTCCACTGAAAATTTTCTCAGGAAAAAAATTTTTTTTTTGATCGTTTTTTCAGTTTTTTCAGTTTTATTTCAATGTAAAATTACATTCTCTGAAAGCAGCCCTCCATTTATGTAAACAAGACGGCTAAAACCAAAAAACCAGCAATGGATGTTGAAATACTCTAACGAACAACACGTAAAATCAGCTGTTCACTTTCTGTCTAGCTACAGAGTTCATCAAACTCGTCATCTGCGATTTCACAAAATGGGAAGACGTTAGCCCGGCCGTTGGCGAAAAAAAAGTCTTATTATGCTGTAGTTTACGGGTTAAACCCAAGAACAAAACCGTCGGCGCCGGGCTGGCTGTTTTGTTTGCACAGGACAGTTTCTGTTTGTGTCATTGCATGTTCACACGTCTTCGTTGTTACGTACGCTTTTGAACTTATTTTTGTTGTGGTGTTATAATTTGTGAGAAATGGCTACATTTAGTGCTCGTGAATATGGAGAAATGCTGATGTGTTACGGGGAAGCTCGGGGAAATGCTAGGGAAGCGCTGACAATTTACGCTGATAGGTATCCTGACCGGCGGCATCCGTCAGACTGCCGGATAATTACCAATGCCTATCAACGCGTGCTGGAAAACCAGCCCATAGTTCCCCATCAGGAAGGCGCTGGAAGACCACTTCGCGGCGAAACTGAAGACAGAATTTTAAACTTGCTCCGTCAAAATCCACGCCTAGGCACACGCACTTCAGCTCGATTATTACGGCGGAATCATGGAGTCCGCGTCTCACACTGGGCCGTGCACAAAACTCTGCGAAGGGATCGGCAACGTCCATACGTTATTCACAAGGTCCAAGCCCTATTACCTCGTGATCGTGGTCATCGAGTAGCGTACTGCCAGTGGTTGCGAACTGAACAGCGTCTAAACCCAAACTTTATCTCCCACGTGATATGGACCGACGAGTCAACTTTTACGCGGAATGGTATGTGGAATCGTCGAAATGCTCATTACTGGTCGCATACTAACCCCTTCGAGATCCAAGAGTCCGGACATCAAACGCGTTGGTCGGTAAACGTCTGGGCAGGAATTTATGGTGATAAAATCCTAGGGCCTGTGTTTCTTCCCGCGCGCATGAACGGAGCGCGCTATCTCGATTTCCTCCGTGATGACCTGGAAAGAGAGCTAGAGAACCTCCGTGACGAGCTGTACGTGGAATGGGAAGCCCTGGATGATACGCCGCTTGCGCACTTGCCGATGATCTGGTTTCAGCACGACGGCGCTCCTCCGCACATAACGCTCCCAGTGCGTTCCCATTTAGACGCCACCTTTCCGCATCGCTGGCTTGGCAGATTTGGACCGAAACCGTGGCCAGCACGATCGCCAGACCTGACGCCATTAGACTTTTTTTTATGGGGCTACGTGAAGGAAAAAGTGTTTGTCAGTGCATGTGCGAGTGAGGAAGAAATGCGAGACCGCATCACGAACACGTTCCAGCAGCTGCGCCACAGCTGCAACGAAGATCCCACGTTGATGACCCGCTTACATGCGGAGACCCTGCGCCGTGCTAATGTGTGCGAACGCCTCGGTGGAGGCCACTTCGAGCCCTATCTCATACGACCGGAGCGATTCTGAGGTAGGATTCATTTTCTTTATTTTTTTTTTACTGTGGACGTGTTGTGATGTGTTACGAGTGTTCGTTACGCGCCGGCTCTCTGCAAAAATGTTCGCTCTCGCTCTCTTCAATGTGATGTAACGGGGCGCGAGCGCGCTTTAGGTATGGGCGTTATTTCACGTCAATAGTTACATTACAATAACTATCTACGAGGCATGTAACGAGATAACTAGTTTCGTGTTATACGATAAACTAGCGATTTTTGTAACGAGTACTTTACATTTCTAGATTGAACAAAAAACGACGACAACAAATTGAATGACATGAAACGAAACTGTTACTTTGAATTGAAAGCGCCGCACATGTTTTACAACATTGTTTTTTTCGGGTACCGGCCGCTATTTATTGTTCTATGGCTTGTTAAGTCGAAGCGGTCGGCCGAAGGTTTTTATTTTTTGCTCTTTATTTTATGAAACAAAAGATTTATTCTTGGAAAGGTCATTTGTGAAGCAACCCCAGTGTTTCGAACGGACACGTGCGTAAGAGTACGGCCAATGACTCGCTGCGCGCGTTTTGCCACGGTAGCAATACATTGCGTATGAGGAAATAAAACAAATCAGGTTTATTGGATTCCCATAACGATCCTGAAATAATTTCTTGTACCGGACATCTTAGTATGATATACTGAATTCATTCCATTCGTTTGAGGAGATCTGTCCCTTACACGATTATGTACTTGCTACAGTTAACATGAGCCTATAGCCTAGCAAGGCTTTTGCAGAGCCCTCTGGTAACACGTTTGCGCCCTCCCCATGCAGAGCCCTCTAGTAACAGTATTATGCTCTACCTGTGCTGAGCCCTCTAGTAAACAGTATTATACACTTCCTTTGCAGTGCCCTCTAGTACCAGTTTACTACCCTCGCAAGTCCATGTTTACCAAAGCGTCGCCAGCGCCATCTCTGTATCGGACCGCGAATTACTCAGTGAAAGTAGAAAGGTTCGTTTCATTGAAGTACCCCTTTTTGCCGCAAGGGGAGCAGAGCGCAGCCTCTTTAAAACGCTCGCTTACGAAGTAGTGCGGTAAGTTTCACAGAGATGGCGCTAGTCGAACGAAAAACGAACGAAGGGTTGAATAAAGCTCTTGGAACAGCCAAATTTTAATGTGTTTTTCGCATTCTGAGTTCAGATTGTTTTTATATACGCGTTTCCCTATTCAAGGCAGCGAGAATTTTCTATAAATAATAGAGAATTCTTAATTGAAAATTTACATACTTTAAGCGACTTCCACCCCGAAGCGGACGTAGAAAATCACAGCATAGGACTTACCTGAAAAAGAAAAACATCATCAAAAAACCGTTTGTGTCCACACGTTAGATCAACTTTTACTGTGTTTCACGACAATACAATGAATCAAAAGCAAGAAGTATCCTAACTATTAATTGTTTAAGTATCTCGCATAAGTAATAAAAATGGGGTAAATGTAGTAATAAACTAATACAAAGATAAGAAAAGTGAGTCAGTGAGTAAATAAATAAACTCGTAAACAATTCTGCATCATTTTGTGACGTTATTATGAAAAACTTAGTGAACTTTGCATGAATGTACCTACAACATGCTAGCTACATACATTATTATGATGCTTATTATGTTCAAATGATCTAAAAACATATAGTTACCCCGTAACGCAGAAACAATCAAGTGCTCAAACATATTTAGATTCAAAATGTTTTCAATGTACACTATGATAGGTTTTTGCGACTCGACAAAACATCGAGATTTCTTTTGTAATGTAATTGTACACATAAATCTCCCAGAATTTTCTAAATGACGGTGAAAACCGCATCAAAATCCACTGCCTAGTTAATTAGAATGACAACGTGGTCACACGAATGGTGACTTTGTTTTATAGATGAAAAAACACAAATACTACGGTTTCGGCGTCTATCAACCAACTGCAAGGACAAGGTATCACCAATTCATTCTTCTCTAGTGTAAAGCCAATGATCGGCGCTAAACAGCCATTTGCAACAAATAAACAGTGATCTCAGCTCAATGGTTTGCTGAAATTAATCTTAATGAAAACGCTTTACAGTGCAAAATTAGTCGCCGGCCGTGCGTAGAGCGATATTCCTTTGAAATACAGTTGTCTTTGAGATAAACCTAAATACTGAATGGGTCCCTCGTAGTGTCGTGGCATTACCTGGATTAACGAATACGTATGGCATAGTAAACTTTAACTGCGTTCCGTAAAGTCTAGTTTCAGTTAACGTTAGGACGTATAGAGGAAATGTCAACATATTTTGCTCAGTGGAATTTGAACGTTATGACGGTTTGTTTTAGGTTCAGAGGTGTTAGCACGAATATGGTAAGGTAAACGTGTGAGTTGTTTGCATAATCGCAGCGTTCCATCGGGCCAGGACAATAGCATCCATGTTTAGACCGCACTCGGCTCAAATATGAATACGGAAGTCGCCGCACGCAACCGACAATCTGCATATATTTCTTAAAATTTTCACAAAGCTGAACATTCCGTCGACAAAAAATATTTAATAACAATTTGCGTAATTTACATTTGTTTCAAAGGTTCTTCACAGCGAAGCGGTATTAAAGTTCTTTTGATAAACAAACACAATAAAACAGTGAAAGTAACTTTTCATTTACATAAAAGCATCGTCAAATTAAACCGCTTAATAGCAGAGTATTTAGAGCAATGGAAATGGTGCGCAGAATAAAATTAGTATATTAGTAGGCGTAAGGGCTCTAGGTAGGAAATATAAATAGGTAACTAGGCAAGAGGTATTTTGTACAGTTATCCTGATACTGAGTGATGATGCTGTCCACAAAAGTGAACCTCTCCCTTGGTTATGGCTATAGGTACCTATTTATTATTTCAACAGAACAATCATCGTGGACGTAAGATTCGTGATCAAATATTTCAAGAATCTCGTAGGTGATCAAATATTTCAAGAATCTCGTAGTTCCATTAACAAAACCTATTCAGAATTGGATTAGTAGACAGTTTGAATTTCATAAGACGCCATACATGATACATTTCAGCAGCCATCATTTTGCAGGAAACCGGATACTATCGTAAATCAGATAATATTTTTTCAATAGCTACAGGGACTTCGCATGTGAATTGGCAATAATGAACTTCATTATTGAAAGCCTCTTTCAGAAATGGGCTAAACGAATTGCAAATGAAATCACAGCCGAGACTTGGGGAAAATATCGAGCCTGTATTACCAATCCGGCTAAAAGATTTTTACAGCCTAACAATAGGAGTCGGGCCATTAGATTCCGAGACCCACAATCCATAATATCTTCAGATAAATCACTTGTTTGAATTGAATAGATGGGTATTAAGTTCTTAGGTTCTTACTGCCACCGAAACTAAGCATACATTCAGATTTCGTTAAACGGCGAAAAGGATTACAAAAATATGATCACGTAAAAAGAGCGTAATAAAAATAAATTAAAAGGTATCACTGCTGACCTGACGCAGGACAGACTTCAGCACCATGCCGGGTGTCGTTAAAATGTATTAATACCTTTAAGGTCATGAAAAGAACTTTGACAGCTTCCACCAGCTTAACTGTTCCCTGTTTTAGCGAAGTGATAAATAATATAATTGGGTAGTGTTACTCGTACAAAGCCGTCGGCCGGACGCGTCGGGGGCTCGGGGCTCGTGGTAATCGTGGGGCTCGTTAGCGGCTTACCAGAGTCAGTTAGTGCCTACATGATTAACACGTAGCCTTTCACTTGTCTACTTGTTCCGGACTTGGGGTTTATCGATCTGCTGATCAGCCGCTAATACACAACAGATGTTACATATTACAAGAATCTGCTGTTTGACTGTATTTTTCTAATGTTTCTACGTTTTTGATAAGACTGGATATACCGATTCCAACATATTTGGGGGTCTTAAAATGAAATGGTAACGCTACATTTTATGACAACAAAGCTAACATTTGGACATTTGTTTCATCAGCCGTGTTAATCTGACGACAGTATGAAAATAACATTATTAAACTGTTCCACCGAACCGCACGTTACAAAATTTTGTTTCAGTGCGGTTCGTCCAAGTGCGGTTGAAATCAGTGCTCTGAGAAGAATACCTCTATTCATAAAAATATTTTCTCACAAACTATTTTTGACACAAACAGGTAATACTTGTAGGAGGTTAATTTATAAGGCCTCGGTAACTATTCTGTAATTCCGAGCGTATTTATAGTCCTACTTTAATCAAGTCGGGACGATTTTGGGAAGACAGGAATAGCTGAGAAACGCGTAGGTGTGTGAAGCCACGAAGCTGCGCGGCGGCGTGTAAGCGCCGGGGATACGCCGCGCCGCGGTGGCAATATACTTACCAGCCGTTCAAACTCCACTGATTTATGTAGAACGAAACTTTTCGACGCGCGATTTCCATTCAGAACTTTAAAAGGGAATACTTAAAGGCAAGATACGCCAAAATGAGAATGTATATTATATTCATTTGAAAGTTACAAAGCAGAAAATGATGAAGGATAATAAAAATAGCTATGTAACCTTACGTAGCTATTTTTGTAATCCTTCAAAACTGAGAAGGGTCCGATTCAGACATAGATTTGGATAAAATGTCCGAATTCAGGTCGGTGTTTTCTGAAATCTCGGCAGGGTTTTATAAAAGCCAGGTCTATAATTTCCTAAATGATAGGCAAAGCTATCACTAAGATGAGCCCGGATGTTGATAAAGTTAACTCGGTTGTTAGTAACATTTTAGCATTGATTGAAAATGTAAATAATTTTGAAAGTTGCTCCAGCATCCTCTTCTAAGTAAGTACCAAATTGTAATTGTTAATGTACAACAAGTAGTTTGAATCAGGACTGAGGTGCTCGGCACGTCCCGCGCCACATCTCTGGTTACACGGTTCGCGGAACAAACTAAATTATTTATGAACGCGACCCTTAGGAGCGGGCCGCTGGGGACCGAATGATATTTGTTTCCCTTACTTATCCGAAAGTGTCGTCTACTCTATGCTATCCTAGTATGTGTAGATACGTGAGCGATGGGCATTGCGGAAACCATGCGGGACGGAGGTTCGGTTGAATTCAAATGAAAATAGTATAAAAAGGTTCCGTCATTGAGATATGCTTATACATGTTTTTTTTTCTACATTGAGATGGGTTCCATTCTATGGGTGGTAGGCTCATGAGATATGTGTACGTAGATATTCATAAAATAGAAAGGATATTGCAGTTACGAGAGCTATGCTTTTGAAAAAACACCTAACAACAGATAGCAATCTCAGGTAGACGATGATAAAACCCACTTTCTCCATTTTCCAGCTAGGAAATTATTCATACAAAAGTTGTGTATCGTTAAGCTTAAGACAGTCATTTCGCCATGACAGTGAGTGGGCCCGGTATGCAAATGGCTGGGAACCGGCAGCGGCGAGGAATTCTCCATGGACAGGTATTTGCAGCGGCAACTTCACACGGCAGACAATGACAGATGGCTGTGTTCCTAGTCCTGCTCCGGTTCCCATCGGTTCTAAAACCGTAATTTTGTGTGCTCTAAGCAGAATTTATGAATATTTAGATTACTTTTAACCGAAAATGTTTCATAATTCGAAATTAGATGAAGGAACCCTGAAATATGATAGATGGCTACCTATATGTAATAGGACGCCCGCCCATTGTCAGATCGACTTAATAATTAATTATTTATCAAGTGAAATTTATTCACTACGTACGTAGGTTTGAGTAGGGCAAAGAGCATGAACATGGATGTAATAATCTATAGTGAAACAAGAGTCTGACTGAAATATTCGTAGAGTACCTACAACATACTTAACGAGTATTTAAACGCAAAACACGTAGAACTTCATCTGTGTAAGAAAAAGTCCCGAAAAACAATTCCTTTGAAGCGTAGTAATCATCACGTATCGCGATCCTTCGGGTTGATAAATGTTCTTAGTAGAAACAAATACTAATAAAGGCCATACATCACGGCTACGGGGCCGGGTAGGCAGGGTAATAGCCCGTGACGAGGTGCGGAGACAGGTGTCGCTAAATCATAAGCGCCCATCACCAAGATACTGCCGACACAAGGTGCGAGCGAGAGCGACAGCGGATACGCTATTGCTTACAACTCCCACTCGGTACACAATTTTGTTTATGAAGTCCTAGGCTACTGTCCACACTGGTTTTAATTTAACATTATTGTGACAAGAAGAATATCAAACAGACATTCAGTATGCGATCCGTTAATTGAAATGATAAGCGAGATTTGTAGGTTTCTCCACTTCAAAACACACGTAACAAAAGACAATAGTTTGACAAAGGCGCCACCCCGCTGCACGGTTGCCGGCATTAGTCAGCCCGCAGACTAGTAGAAGCACAATCAAATAAATCGTCGGTAGTTGCACGACGGTCCCTATTATTCCGGGCGGGTAGTGTGATCGCCCGCCATCCGTCACTCGCGCCCGACGAGCCAGGCCGCGCTGTTCTATTGTCTCGTGAAATGTCTCTAGTCTGCAGGAGATACCGAGTTGTTTGCTTTTGGTTTAGATTACCAGTAATCGCTTTAGATGCAATCTTCGGATTGTGTTTCGTGACTTTTGAAATTGATTTTCCACTTGTGGTGCGTTGTTTTAACTAAAGCAAACTTTTGTACACCATTTTTCTATTCACTCATCCCTGAAGGGCAAAACAAAGATATATTAAGTAACCGTCTAACTACTAGAAAGCCTCCTGTTTTAAACCTCTGGCATAACTAATGGTAGGTCAGACTCAATTAGAAAAGCACAGACAAGAAAGAAACCTTAATTTACTGTCTAGTAGACTACTTACAAGTTACAATTAACATTGTCTACATACGACAACTGAAGTAGACAGAAATTAATTATACCTATCTTTCAGTCACCACTTCAATTTAATTGGCACACATTTTCATTACTAAAGTTTCTCCGGTTGATGGTACTTAACAGTTTACAAAATGAAAATAATTTTCAGAAAAAAGAGACTCAATTCAGGTATGTTTCTATTCAGCACCCTGAAAACACGTTGAGAAGGTATACAGCTTCAAAATTCCGTGAGATGAGCGAGTGCTGAAAAATTTATACTTGTGCCGTAGGTTTTTAACATGCATAGACCAGGGGAATAAACGTACGAAAAGTAGGTATGAATGTAGGTAAGTATTGAGACCGTAATACATTTTTATAGCTCAATCAAGTCAATCAAGTAGTATATGAACGTAGACCAGCCATTATGCGTTGCGATGCGCGGTCGAGTACGGTCGCGTTTGCGCTGCACAGTACGAATTTTATATTCGCGAATTGCGCGGCTATAGTCGCTGCCCGTTTCCGCTATGAGTTCCCAAACTCTCATAGCCAACGAAGTGTTGGCATTCATCAAACATGCCGTCGACTACATGGACGAGATCAGCATCTTGCAGATCTGCAAGTCATCCTACAAGGAGGAGGAGATTAGCAGTGCCAAGTTGCTGCTGTTCACAACGCTCGGCAAAGTCAGCCAGATGCCGTCTCGTCGAAGGGACGGTACAGAGAAGAGTCTCCAGGACATCGTAACGCTGATGAAGGAGACCGACACGGACGACGTGCCTGATTTCGTGGCGAAGGATCTGCACAAGCTGCCTCCCGTCACGTTTGACCACGTAGACGTCACCAGGCTGCTGAAGGACATTACATTCCTGAAGCAAAGCCAAGCCGAGATGCAGCTAAAGCTGGAGGTTTCTAACAACACCATCAGTGATCTACGGGCCGAAGTAAGGCGCTTGCGCAACGCAATTTCTGCAAGTAGGTCACCTACCGACGCGGACGCCGCAAATGTGAACACGCGTCGCGGGGCACAAAACGCCTCCATCTGCAGTTTTGAGTCGGCGGGCTCGAATGCGTCACCAGCTGCCGAGAATGCATGCGTTGCAACGCGTGCCGTGGCCGTCCCTGCCTCAACACAGGTGGAGACAACGTCGTGTGTAGGTTCGTCGACCCCCAATCGAGCCTATGCAGCAATAGTAGCCGCTAACAAGCCTGCTGAGTCGCAAAACTCACAGGTAAAACTAGCGGCAAAACTAAAAGGGGGTAAACGGAGCCGGTCGAAACCCAACAAGGTTTTGAAAAGGCAGGATCCAGAGAAGGACACATGCGACAAGGATGGTTTCATCAAAGTGGAGAAGAAGAAGAAGAAGAAACCTCCTTGTCGGAACCAGTGCGGCACCGCGCTGGCAGGACCCAACATGCTGCTGCGTCCAGCAATCCCGACGACGCAGCTGTACGTGTCCAGACTGCACCACTCCACGAAGGTTGAGGAGATCGTGGAGTACTTGCGTGTGAAGACCAACTGGACTTTGAGGGTCGAGAAGTTGGAGGCGCGTCACAACACGAACTTCAAGTCGTTCGTGGTGCGTGTTCCGACACACCATCTCGAGAAGTTCCTCAAAGAAGAGTTCTGGCCGAAGGGTGTTGTGTACCGCCGGTTTCGTGGCCGGCTACATGACACCAGTCAGCGAAACACGACGCCGTCACTTCGTGTTTAGTTAGTTAGTTTGTAATTATAATGAAGTATTTATTTATAGTATTTTTAAGTTACATTAATATTGTATTTTATGTGTTTGCTATGGGCCTTGATGCCTGAAATGAATGGATAAATAAATAAATAAATACCATAAAATGTTGTGTTGAAATGTTTTCTGGGGTACCTATTAATATTAAGCCGCAGATATACGACTTCTAATGATTTTAAATTCAACATCACGTCTAATCGACCGGACTGATTTCTTTGAAAAAAATAAATGTTATACTAGACCATTTGCTTCGTAATTTGATATGTGAATATTTGCAATTATATTTTTTTAACATAGTGTAATTAATTTGTAATGTCTACCGCGGACATAAAAACGATAATCACGCAAACACTATCGGGTGTATTTTCATAAAACTTTCACCATCTAAAAGACAATTTAATTCCCCGAATTTTAGTATACGGTTTTTATTTGTTTGGTGTTTGAGAGTTTTTGTAAATAGATAATTGCTTCATGTTTGCAATAAATTACGGGTATCATTTAAGCTATCACCAATTTAATTAGTTTTGTGTTTCTTAAATAATAGGGTTTGTCCTCCAAATAGTAGATCTGTCACCAAAATGTAGTCACCAAACAATGCAAGTGACCTAACCAAACCGAACCTCGGGGTGCCCTTCACTCGCTCTTGCATCCTATGTCGACGGAGCCCCGCTTCGCGGGGCCCCTATTTCTGTGTAAAGGGTTTAAAGTAACCTAACCAAACCGAACCTCGGGGTGCCCTTCGCTCGTTCTTGCATCCTATGTCTACGGAGCCCCGCTATCTGAGAACGAAAATATTTCGTGGCGATAGATCTATTTATTAGGTGATACAAATATTTCGTGGCGATAGATCTATTTATTAGGTGATACAACTTGATGACAAATATAAATTTTGGTGATAGAAAATATAGTTCCCATAAATTACCACAGTTGTGTCATCGCGCTTCTCTTTCTTTTCTATGCAGTCCGACAGTGACCGCGCTTTAGGTCGTGTAGTCGCCTTAACATATTCTCTGGACTATGGTGACATCGTAATTTGTACGGTGGTTTGCCTTCGCCTGGCTAAGTACTAAAGTACGTTCCGAACTGCCGAGCTCTCCCGAGCCAAGGGATTACGCCTATAAAACACAAAGCGAGAAGCCATTCGTATTACTTCCCGCATTAAAAACTCAGCGACAAATCAAAGTGTCAAATAATGGTAGAAAATTGCCAGTATACGTCGAGCATTCGGGCCCTGCAACTTGTTTAGTAGGCCATTCTTGTTGATGACGTCATTAATCCCGCGGAATTGCGATCCCGGCACGCCTGTGCCACTCGCTCATACAACTGGTACCAGGGTATCATGACAACTGGACGGTGTTGCTTTTATTTCCGCAACGTCATCGTCAGTGAGATGCCTCTTTCGAAAGTGAAAAAAAATTGAGAAGACCCTTTCAAAGTATTTCTTGTGTCCGAATCAATATTATGTGATTTTTCTGCAATGCTACTTCTACAAATAAAAAAAACACCGAAAAAAAATACAGTTTAACTGTATATCATGAATAATAATAATTTAAATAAAAAACAGTTTTTAATACGTAAATCCTTCAAAACACATTAAACTAAAATCGTTTTCACGTAAGTACGTAATTACAAAATTCTAGAAACGGTCTCTGTTTTTGTTTATTGTAAAAAACTAACGGACACTACAAAATAACACTCTCGCGTTGCGATCAATCACCAAAGCCCTGCTAAATTATTTTTAGATAGATCCACCGATTAGTTTTCACGTTTTTGTACAATTTGCTAAAAAAAAAGGCCAAAGGACCGTGGTGACAGTAATTATCTCCTCGCCAGCACTAACAAAGATCCATCGGTTCCAGATGCAGGCAGCTCCACAAAACGCCACTCTTCATTAAGGCGGCCGAGACAAAGGATCTCTTCGACCGTGAAACGCTCAACACATCGAACGCTCACCGAGACAGCAATAGCTGAAACTTACCTTTGAAACGATTTAAAATGGCAACCATGTATGGCTTTGCTACATTTTTAATAGGTTGCTCAACTGTGGCTAATGAGACAAAATTAAATTTATATTGTTATAAATCAAATTTAGATTTTTCAACAGTTGAGCGGAATCTTGAAGTCAAAGGGGTGTGTTCATAAACGGTTTACCTTAAACTGCACATTTTATTTTGAAATAAAATAACTTATAAGTAGACACCTATTTCAGTATGACCAAAAGATCTACGTTTGCAAAACACATCAATCGGATCTTGAGTTTAATTTTATTTTTATAGTGAAATATAAAATAAATATCCTTCAGGCGTCTCAAAACATTGATTTTATTTGTGACTTGATACCTCAAATTCGGATCAAAGTTACTGAATTATTTTATTTAAGTTACTAAATTTTCAATTTCAATATTAATTTTCGGTTATATCGAAGTTCTTTTTTTTTTACTGATAGTTTCTGTTATAACTAGCTGCTGCCCGCGATTTCCTCCGCATGTTTCGGGTCTCTGACCAACCGCGACGCATCGCATCCCCCGCCCACGTTATTACTGCGTTTTCGCTTAGCATTCTTTCTGATTTTTTATTTTTGCTAGGCTCCAAGGCTGTAGGGTGATGTTAAATAGCCTATAACAGTCCTAAAGAATTGGGCTATGAAATGCAAAAAGAATTCTTTCAACACCGTTTGGTAGTTACACAGATTAGCGCGTTCAATCAAACTCTTCAGCTTTATTATTACTTAGTAGGTATAGATAGATTATATCCTTACATAGTATAAAACAAAGTCGCCGAAATGTCTAGGTATACGCGCATTACTTCCGAATCTTCTTCTTAGGGTTTCGATAGCAATCCGAATGACTGCACCAAATTGGATAATTATTTTTTTGTTATGTTCGGTATTGCCAGGACATGGTTTGTATGAAACAAAATTACGGAAATTCGAAAAAATAAATTGCACCCGTGCGAAGCTGGGGCGGGCCGCTAGTACCTACCTATTATATAATCAACTGCCCCGTTGGTCTTGTAGTCGCAAGCGCAACTGTTGAGCGTGGGGTCCTGAGTTCGATTCCCGGGTCGGGCGCAAAGTGTTTTGAGTTTTTCCATTAGACATTTCTTGGTAACAGTCCGGGGTTTGGAAGTTGGTGGTGTGATACCCCCGTGTCTCGGTGCGCACGTTAAGCCGTTGGTCCTGCGCCTGATCTCTCTCCGGTCGTGTCGGATTGCCGTCCCATCGGACTATGAGAGGGAGTGGAAGTGCACCTGTGTCTGCGCGCACACTTGTGCACTATAATATCTCCCACGCCGAACGCTAGTCTCCGTTGAGATTGGCCGCCGTGGCCAAAATACGGTCTGTCTGGTGGACTTTATTTATATTATAATTAGAATGCTCGCGTTTTCCCGTTTCAGTAATTTCTTTCTGAAGGTTTTCCAATATTGCCTACATTGAAAAGCCTTGCGGCAGATCTAAATCGTTGTTTGTACAAACAACATATTGTAAGCGTTCATTAGAAGACAAACGTTGTTAATTCTAACACAATAACGAAATTCATAACCGAGGCTTCGGTAAACCGATACAATGGATTAATGTTTATGTAGGTACCCACTTACTCCTCCGCGGAGATTAAGCCTTTAGCAAATTAATACATAAATTGTTATCAATATCTGCGGAACCGATAAACTAATATCGTTCTGTGGAACTGTACCGAAAGACACCAAGATCCATTTGATTCATTTATTTATCTTTTTGCCAAAGCACCTTTCTTGTATCAATATTTTCTTAAATAAATCTATCGACTGCGAAAGTCAACATTTGATTTTCAACTGAGATTCACAGATTCAACTCTATAAAACTGAAATGGTGTCCACAATTTATGAGAAAAATGAAAGACGTCAAACCGTTCGTATCGTGAAGTTCATTTATATATTTTCATTTGGCTGGCATGTAAGTGGCCGCGCAGTAAGCCCTTTGCTTGCTTGATAAAAAGCAATAAGCTTTGAGCGGCTGCGGGGATTTGCGCGCTAAACTCGCTACACACTAATGGTCTCAAACAACTGCGCGGAATCGGCTCCCTTTGCAGTTTTATGAAAATATTTTTTCATAACATGGATCATGAAACAAAATCACGATTATGTGTGAGATAGGAAAAGTCGTGAAACGCTATTTCTTAAACAAACACTATTCATCAGCATCATTGCATGTAACACTTTGCCCTGATACCGAAACATTATGACTATAAAAAGTATGGCAGTTGTTGCTACAACTTACCGATTTTCCATCACTTCCGCGTCGTGTTGCCAATAACGACAATGTTTTTCTTTTCTCATAAGTAAACGTGGAAGCCTCCTCGACGTTATATGAAACTTATGATACGACCTATTGTTTGTTTATTATATTACGTTAAATGTTTACGCAGGAATTAGCGCGGCAATAACTTGCGTAATTGAACGAGGGGTTGATAGCGCCGGGCTTAAGTCGCTTTATCACACTTCATTGGAGATAAGTTTGTGTTCCAGCGATATCGAATAATAGTTGAGGCGTAATTGATCTCAGGTTTAGACGACAAGTCCTTAATTAGGTTGTATCAATGACTGGAACAATTTGAAGCTAGGTGTCAAATTAATTGAGTCAATATAAGGGTTCAATATTAGTTATTTTAATACCTTCACAGCTGTGAATGCTACTTGGTTAGATCATATTTTGTGAACCATCTAAAATAGCTACTTATTTTACATGGTTCACAAAATATGACCTAACCAAGTTATTGCATAGAATACACAACACAGTTTTCCGTAGCGCAAACGCTCGTCAAAGTTATATATTTACCTACGTTTAAAACTTGTAGGAACACCAAGCAGAGCCAATAACAAACATGGAATATGTCGTGTGCGATGATTATTTATTTATTCGCCGCAGTTCGACGCATTTGGCCCCTCAAATATTATATGGACAGAAGGACCACAAAATCATCATCTGTGGTTTGAAACTTTAAACAAGCAACATTTTATTTTTAGCTAGTTAGGATCCAATCCTCCGTTTATTGCTTGTTCCTTTTTTTTCGGTTTGAAGGCGAGTCGTCAACTCGTTCGGAATCTCACTGCATATAGATCTCCACGCAAGCGATGCACGTTTCACTGAGCCTTCCGTACCTTGTAATTTAGTGAACGTACCATAGAAATCGCAGCAAGACCCAAACAAGGCTGCTTTGACTTTGACGGCAGGAGGCGGTTAGCGGTTTGTTGACTTAGGCGAAACTAACTGAGACGTATGTGAATGATTAAATCCACCCCAGAGCGGCCAATGAATGCTGGTCTGAGTGCCAGGCGTGGACACACGTGCATAAGTACACACAGGTTCGTGCACTTACGCGTCTCGTGACTAAGTGCATGTAACACAGCAGCAGCGGCTTGTATACAGGTAGGCTACGAGTGTGTGCTTTTAGTGAGAAAGTACCTGAAGGCCAATTCTCAAAATTTAAAACGTTCAAATCTAGTCGCAGTCTCATCTCGGCGACGAAAAAATGACAAAACTGAAGGGAAATAATAGGTATTTTTGACAGATTGAGACTGAGATCAGACTGAAACGTTCTTTAAATTCCGAGAATTGCCCTTCAGATTATAATTATGCAACAAGGAAGTACGGTGGCGTATCAAACCATATTATTTTGGTTAGCTAATAATCATAATTATAAATATCATAGAAACTTCAAGCAGCACCATAATTTAAATTGCTGTTTTATACTCAAATCACTACATTATAATTATATGACTTTGTTTAATAAACAAAGTCAACCTGGGCCCTCGCGTCTGTAGCTGTCTGTTTGATTGAACGCGATAAACTCAAAAACTACTGAACGGGTTTTCATACGGTTTTCACCAATGGATGGAGTGATTCATGAGGCTTAAGGTGTATAATTCATCAAGGTTTTGTATAAATTGGCGGAAACATGACAATGATTGTTGAAGATGTCGGAAAAAATCATGCCGACTGAGAGCTTTACATCTACCAATAGTTATATGAAAACCCCGGTAAAAAGCCCGATAGTCCTGATAGTACGTGTTCGTGGGATATTTTCCGACAACCACGCGGGCAAAGCCGCTGGCAGAAGCTAGTTATTATAAAATTTAACTTTACAACGAACTAAATTAATTTAGTTAATAACAGTTGTGTGGCAACAACTACTCCCGACTGTACCATCACATTTTCTCGGAACATACAAAATTCCCAGCAAGATAATCTTTCTTCGTCTCGAGCCCTCAACAACTTCGCTGTAGTTAGTGCGCGGTAAAATTATCTCAACCGAGCCATGAGCCGTAACTTTTTAACCAACACTGAGTAAAACAACCTCGCTCTTGTTTTGTGGTTCCGTTTCAGGTTCACTAAGTATTGTATTATATTTAACGACTACCTTACAATGTTTTTGTTTCAGAAAGGCTGTTTTGGTCAGATGAAGATTTTCGCGAATAGTGATGTTACGATAATCAGTTTAGTGGTTCGGAAAATATTTTGGAGTGTTGCCAAACACACAAGCGAACGAACATCAAAAGCTAGGCAGGATCCAGTGATAAAATTATTTACGAGCGTATTATGCGGAGAAATATTCATTTGACTAAATGGCTCCTGGTGTACCCACGTAACTGGAAGACTAGCAGTCGTTCTGCCGTCGAGTGCAATCGCCGTGGCCTCAAGATCGCTTGTTAAACAGTGCCCGGCACAAACCAAAATCACCTCTATTGCAAACCAACAGAATACAATTCCTCTCGCTTCTTTTCAAAAGAATAATACGGACTACAGTTGAGAACTTTCAGATTAAAGTGCTTTATTCCATTTTAACTTTCATGTAATTGTTTGAACGGAATGCTTCGCAAAAACTCATTGGAGGTATATCTGCCGATTAGATAGGTATTAACTTTATTAAGTAGTAGAAATTTCTACAAGAATATACTCAGACGGCAAATAGCACTTGAAATTGTATAATACTCATCTAATCAAAATATATAATATAATTTGAATCACAACATCGTTTCTTGCTCCACAGAAGTGATCTCGGTAAACGCGCATACGATCTTCAGAACTCGACTACTAGGACCACATAAACAGTTTAGCAGTGGTCTCGTGCGCGGAACGTGACCACTTCAACCATTTGCCGTTCCATTCATTCGTTTACCTTTTCCGGAAGATCTGCAATCAATCCCATGGGCATTTGTCAGGATTTTGCCGAGGTCTGACCTTTATACACAGAAGGATGTAAATAGGGCCACATAAACGTCGTTTGCAGGCTTGTTCAATTTATTACGTGTCACGGGTTGCCGCGTCATTCTCTTGATCGCTCTTTCCCGTGAGTAACACGCTACATTTAATATTTTCAGGTTTTTTCTTGAAAATGTTAACTTTTTATTGCGTCGCGAATCATTAATATGAAACGATAGACAGTATCTACGGATTCTCTAGCTAGCATGCCACGTTAAATACGCTGAGTTTAATGTAAAATATAAGCTTACTATTAAATCAACTGAAAACTTTAAATATAAGAAAATGAAACATTCAGTGTTATGCTAAAAATGAATTCCTAAAGTACACCCGAGACGAAGTCAGTTTTAAAATACACAAGACTCGCTAATCTGTTCTTAAAGCAGAGAGAGAATGTCTTAAGTAAATTAAAATGGAGTTTAATAAGGAGTAGGGTGCAAATCCACAGCTTTTATCAAAGAGAATTGAAGGGAAGAAGAGAAAAGAGTACAAAAACACGAGCACATCGCCAGGTTATTGGCTCCCTAATGAAATATTGATGAAGTTACAAAGAGCGGGTATAAATGCTAGGTCTTTATCCGAAGAGCCCCGATCAATTATGGCACCGTTCCGTACTGTAAAGACATATTAAAATTTTGCAATTTGAACTAATTGCTTGCTTACATTTTCTATTGTTTATGCCGGAAACAGTGCTCAAACGGTGTTGAAATTAAATACGTTTTCAGCTTTGAGCTCACTGTTTAAAATTTTCGGATAAAATAATGTACAGACAAAGCGTCAAAACGTTAAACATTTATAAAATAAAACGTTTTCTTCGCATACAGTAACAAAACAAAAAGTTTGACGAGACATCGTAAGATATATATCCATTTTCATTGCTCTTTTCACCAACAAAGGACCATATAGACAGAGTAAGTAGAATGCAAAGGCTAGGTACTTAGGGCGCTGTTTAGAACAGGCCTCTGTCAAAATACACACAACTACATTATCTTAATCCAATCAATATGTAGTGTACGTCTTGTGGATACATGTACCTACGCACAACACATCAGTCAACATCAGCCCAGAGTTAATATGAGCAGATGTGCGTCGATGCGAAATAAATCGGTGTTTCACCCGCGCCAGTGTATAGGCTCTCTCAATTCAGCTCATACGTTATTTATCTGGCATCAGGCCGTGACGTCATCCATCACGTAAAAACGGCTCGACGTTGTGTTCCACGCCAGGCTACATAGGTACCTATCACACAGTTCTGTGTGCCTAATCGAACGGGTTATATACTAAAATTAAGACTTCCAGATATCGATGCATCATTATTCATCTATGCTAAATAAAAAAGCTTAGGTACGCCTCGTGAAAGATAAAGAGAAAATATGTGCTGACATTTAGCTTTCGAAGAGCCTTCAAAAGGATGGTAGTGATTTTGATTCAATACGACACGATAACCTAACGAGCCCCTATATTCAGCAGTAGGTTTTCCTTTGGTATCAATTTAGAAAGTTTAAAAAGTACACAACTGGTATAGTTACTTATGCCCTAAATTAATTCTAAAATATACAATCGAAGGTTCAGTTACTCTTACAATATATTAAATCTGACCTGAAGCTAGCTAACCTTAACTGAATATAGCGAGGGACAGTGTGGAAAGACGCGAGCGGAAGACGACACCGGACAAAGGAGAGAAGATTAATCCGGAAGGCGGCTGGCAAAAGCCGGGATTAATCACGCCAGGTAAAAGATAGCCAATATTTATCAACCATCTGAAGATCAAAATGGCTGCCTAAGGTCTACTACACACGTAAGTACAAGTTTAAGCGATGCAACAAACAGCTATTTAATCGTAATAAACGTGCGCTTGTTTAGTTGTCCTGAAAATAAATCTACCTCCATTCCTCCAACTTCCTGGAAGCCTTCAAAGGCAAGTTAGAAAATGTAGATGTGCAGTATCGGCTTTGCCACTGTCATCACTAATTAATACGTCTATTGATTATGGCAATAATTCTCGATAATACAGCAATTTATTATTATGCGTTCGACTGGCCAATTAGCCACCTCGTCGTGTAATAAGTTCATGGATAATGGCACAGATTACGTACAAAACTAGCCCCAACGCAAAAACATGCAAGTGATCTCACCAATACTTTAAATTCATATTTTTCAGCTGGACACAAACTCAATTTTCTCTAGTAATTTGTAAACTAGATAGTTTTATGGCCGCTATCATGTGTGCTCAGAATTAAAACATCAAATGGACGAGGGCAGCGATCTAGTTCTGTCGCGGAACGAATCAAATAAACATGGGGCTTGTATATGCAAATTCGAACTGCGTAAAATTGTTTGCAGCATTTTATTTTGACAAACGTCAAAACGCACCCAATTTTGAGAGCGAATTGGGAACGGAACAAAGCGATTTATGCTTGTGCAATAAGAACAGACAGATTGTGAAACGTAATATTTATTCATCTATTTCTATTGCAAGGACGTATGGTAGCGTTTGTAGTAGTTTTATAAGAGCACGATGTTCGGTTAGTTTTATCTGAAAGGTTTCTATTCTCTGATTGGGATTACTTAAATAATCAGGGCAAAAGATACTGAATGCATACCTATATTTTATTCACAAAATGTTCAGTACATGAATTAAATATTAGTGCTCGAATTTTGTATCGCTGTAAATGTAACGCTTTTCGTTGTGCTAAGGATGGCATTTTACCTGCACAATTGTTTATGCTTTATAGTTACTTACTTCTTACATAGGTACTCCGATTTTGATCGCAAACTAATCTACATTACTTTTTTTATCCAAAAATACTCGTAAAGGCGTATTCTTGTTTCTCTCTTATCAATAAATTGAAAAGGGCTCAGGTGGTAAGCGGTAGCCAATATGTTATTGAGATTTACAATTTGGTAAATTATTATTTTATTTATATTCAAATACTTTCTTAAGATGTTCCAAATTGAAAAAAGAAAGCGGGTAAGATAACAGTAAACCTTTGTAGGAACTTTCAGATGAAATAAGCATCGTAGATACTTTTACTTTATTGTTCGTTCGCAGACAGAATTCCGAAGGTATTTTCTTCAGTAAATGGAAAAACAAAGCACATTAAAGGTCTCCAGTGAGTTCTAACGACTGAATGGCTTAGTATCGAATGTTTTATACCGACCACTTACCACAAAGAGCGCAGTTACAATCGATCGAACCTTACGGAAACCATTGCAAGTATTCTACAATAACTATTGCACGTTTGAAGTAAAACTAAAGTCATAAAAGTGTGCATGCTGTTCGTGCGAGTTCGGCTGAGGTCGGTAGTGTTCGTGTAAAAATAGCAGAGCGAGTTCGCAGAGATGGCAACGACGTAAGTTTGTTCAAAGCCTTATTAATGGCTAGTGGACAAATCGGGTGTGGTACAAAGTACGGGCAAATGTTCACAATAGTTTTTTGGACGTTGACAGTTTACCTACGTGACGGAGAGATGTCCGACCAACAAGGCATATATTAGAAAACTAAATATAGTCGTAAATATTAATAAGAATCAATATTAGGCTTAGATTTTGATTAGTTTATTGTAATTAAGCAATATTACTACCAATAGCAATTTACTCTCGCCCGTCACGGACATTCGGCATCCTAGTTGACATTCATTAGAAAGCTATGTGACGTAATGCACCGGCAAAGCAACGCTATTATATCCGCTATTCACCGCAAGTGACGTGGGACTTGATTGCCTAATTTAGGCTTATTCCCTCCGGGTCCTACCGTAATTACTTCCACAATATATTATATACAGGTATCATTCCATTTGACCGCATCGTGGAGTCCTCTATAGTAATATGAAGGTTACATAAAGAAGAACGGTCATTTGTGACTCAGACCCGACACGAAAGAGACATATCTCAGTTTTTTTGTTATTTTAAATATAGCTAAAATATATATTTTTTATATTCCAAATCAATGGCTAATACCAAAATATTGCCTTGTGTTTTTGTTCAGGCGGTATACAATTTTCTTTTAATACCTATTTACCTACAAAATTCGTAATTGTATTTAGGTAATTCAATGACGATACAACAATTTAGAAAAAATAACCGACTTCAAAAAAAATACACTACAATGTGATAAATATCTCTAATTTCGGAAGTCGGTGTCGTTGGTTCCGCATTTTCGTTTTTAGACACCGACTTCCGAAATTAAAGTTATGTATCACTTTGTAGTGTTTTTTTTTTCAAGTTGGTGGTTTTTTTGTGAAAAAAATTTTATTTTTTACTTTTTAGTTGTACCAACCCCACACAAATCCAATTAACACTAGTGCATTGAAGAATTGAAGACACTGACTAGAAGAATCGTCCAAATTCGCATAGAAATGCCGGAGATGCAGTACATTTATGTATATATCTTCGTACATAATAATAACATAATGAACCTTCTATATACTAAAACCTTCCTGAAAGTATGTAGATTACATTAGTGAAAGAATTATTAAAATTGATTCATTAGTTTTTGAGAAAATCGCAGACATACAAACATACATACATACGGGTCGAACACAGAACCTCCTTTTTGAAGTCGGTTAAAAAACGCACAGATCTCAACACAGAAAGCCAATTTTATTTTATATTTTTTTAATGACATCTCGCATTTTAAGTTTGAGGTTATCGTCTGCTTAACTGGGTTTGCCTGTGGATGCCTCAATAAATTAAGCCTCCAGCTGTCTATTTTTGTATTTTTATCTAAATTGGCGTCATTTTAAATGGATATAATTGATATTCATTAAAAAAAAAATATTTTAAAATATTTTGCCTTACCAAAATCAAATGGCAATATATGGGTGATAGCCACTAATATTCAGAATAGTGTTAATTTATTTCTGTTATATTTAATAGAACAAAATAACTGAGATGCGTTCCTTTTGTGTCGGGCCTGGGTAAATTTTCTATGGGACGTGACCCTTCTTCTTTTTATGTTTGAAACATTTAGACAACAATCAGCAGAACCCTTGGTACATAATTCACGTAAGTAAACTACAACATTGCTTAACATTATTGGTTAGTGTTATTACAATTTTCCTTGCAAATCTTAACATAATCCAAATGATCTTACATTATTTTAACAATAACGTTTTATTTTGAGTAAGTACACTGTTACTACTGTAGCCTCTAACGATCATATTCTGCAACAGTTTACAGCAATGGCTATGGTATTTTCCGAAAGTATCTGATAAAAATGTAATCAACACAAAACATAAGCTTCACGTTCTCTTTCCTGACCCACTGGTGGGGATTTCTGGAATAAACCGTTAAGCATACTCCGCAGAAACTACAGAACTGCTAGGCTGCAATCCATCCATACTCCTTTTAAACAAATCCTCCCTTTCTTCTAAAATAAAATAGACTTTAATAAAAGTTATAAGTAACGTTAATTTTCGTCGAGATAATTTTTCAATTACAATTTAATAATTTTATGCAAACAATAACTGTTGGAATAAGTCAACTTCTAAGAAACCTAAATACCTACAGGTAAACATGTTCGTTACTTATTCTCTTCAGGGAGTGATTGCGTAAGAATTTAAGTAACCAAACAGACTTTGTTTACACTTTTATCACATACTTATGGAACAGAAATTAGGCTGAGTCACGACTTGCGTCGCAATACCGGGTTATATCTCGCTAGTATCTATTTACAAAACTGCATTCGTATAAATGATTTATGCACCTAATCTGTTAACGCGGCCCGCATTCTCCCAATACTGGAGTGCCGCCCCCGAGAAACCAATACACCAGCAAAACTGGGCCAAGGTGAAGTTAGATTAAGATAATATCAACAACCAACTCGTTTACTAATTGCTTGCATTTTTTTATTTCACTTTGTGGAAATTGTTATAAACTTAAAAACCTATTCATTTTATCTAATATCCTGCACAGTATCTAATATCCTGCTACAATTAATAAAAATAAAATGATACCTGTTTCTATACACTTAAATTTATACTTTTTATTACGAGGGAGGATTGAAAAGTATTCGGCCTAACTAAGAAAATAGACACACACAAAATCAATAATATTTTTATTTTTCTACATAATCACCGTCAAGTTGAATGCACTTCTGCCACCTCTCCTTCAAAGCGTTTATACCATTGAAAAAAATAATTCGTCCTGAGAGTCAAAATACGCATCTACTGCTGCTTTGACCTCATTGTTTGTCGAAAATTTCTGACCTCCTAGGTGTTTTTTTAGGTTAGGGGGGGATAGACAGAAGTCTGATGGTGCCAGGTCAGGTGAATAAGGCGGATGCGGTAACAGTTCAAACCCACAGTTATGAATTTCAGCCATTGATTCTCTTGTCGAAAGAGTCTTGATGAAAGAGGACTTTCTTCTGAGCATTCCTGGGCGTTTTTCTTTTTTTTCCTCACGCAAATAACGTAGTAAGGTGCAGTAGTAATCAGAGTTTATATTCTGACCTTTTTCAAGATAATCAACCATAATCACGCCCTTCGAGTCCCAGAATACTGAAGCCATCACTTTATTTGCCGACAAAATCGACTTAGCCTTTTTAGGGGGTGGTGAACCAGGTCTTCTCACTGTTTTGATTGTTGTTTTGTTTTCGGTGTACTGTGATGAACCCAGGTTTCGTCCATAGTAACAAATCGACTTAAAAAATTATCTGGATCGACTTCAAATAACTCCAAACAGTCGCGTGAAATTGTCAATCGCGTTCGTTTTTGTTCGACTGAAAGCAGCCGTGGGACCCACCTCGCTAACACCTTGTGGAAACCCAATTCGTTGACTATCATGTTTTTTTTTCGTTCATAAGAGATGCCTATAATCTCAGCTATCTCTCTTATTTTTAATCTGTGGTCTTGCATAACTAAATCAAGTACCTTTTCCCTATTTTCTTCAGTAGTCGACGTTGAAGGCCTTCGATACAGGGTTCGTCTTTCACGCTCTCTCTACCACGCTTGAAATCTGCTACCCATTTTTTCGTTTATTGTCGTTGGATCCCACTTTTGAATCCCATTTTTTAGGTATTAACGATGGATCCCGTTTGCTATTTCCGTTGAATCCCATATTATAACAACATGTGTACATTTCAGAAGAAAAGTGATTTACCTTTATCAAACAATAAAAATAGATTATTTATAGTGGGGTACCCGGAACCGAACTAGTTAGGTTAGGTTAATTATTTAAAAAAAAAACAATGTTTGGTTAGGTTAGGTTAAAACTGTGACCCCTACGCACGAGCCGAGCGAGCGAAGCGAGCGGTGCCGCGGCAGCGGCCGGCGAGTGCCAGAAACGACTAGATTATATAGAAAATGAGTTGTTTGTGAAATAAATAGTATACGAAACGTTGGTTGTAAACTAATTTGTCAATGGAGTTTTGGTGAAACATTAGTGAACCCCTCATTTTATTATAAACAATTTTGTTGTTGAAAGTACCCGCATTAAGATTTTTTTAAGGATTCGGGATCTAACGGAAATACTTTTCGGGATTCAACGACAATAAAACGTAAATATCTTGCATTTTTTAAATTCGGGATCCAACGGAAATACATAATAATGTTTTGCGGGATCCAACGCCAAAAATATTAAAATGGGATTCAAAAACGGGATCCAACGGAAATAAATCCATTTTTTGACGGTTGAATATGACAGAGCAGAATACCCTAATGTACTGACCATATCATCATGGATGGCCTTTGGTGATAACCCCTTCTTATGGAGGTACTTAATCACAGCACGCTGCTCAATTTGCTCCATTTGCGGAAATTACGTCGGATTGCTTGATTAATAAATTTATAAAATCAAAACTAATTATCGCACACGTTTCAAACTTCGCACAGTTAACTAGACTGAACTGAAGTAAATAATGTGGGTAATTTTGATTTGAAGAATTGATTAATTCTGTATCAGGTCGAGTACTTTTTAATCCACCCTCGTATTAAAACTATTTTCAACCCGCTTCCTCCCGTGCTAAGTACCACAACTAAACAAGCCCCTATTGTATAGAATTAAAACTTGCGCGTCGCTAACTACTCCGGCCTCTCGCCTCCGGTTAAACAAAACAAAGCGACAATTAATAACTCTCCGACGAGATAAAACCGTCTCCTTAAACCTAACATTTAAGCTCACATAAAAATACAGATAGCTCAACAATAGAACAAGTTTTTACGATGAAAAACTCAAACATTCGTAGCGGGCCCTCTGAAACTTTTAGCATTAATCATATTCTTCTGAAAGCCAACTAAAATAAGACTTCTGTTATTTGTTTTAAGTTACGTGACGCGAGACTTTCTGAAAACTAAAAAATAGACACGAAAGTTATGATTTTGTGTCTGTGTGGGATTGTTATTAGTTTGGAACTGAGTATTTTCTAAATGCAGTGCCTTTAGTAGCAAGTACCCACGTATTGAAACAGCAGAACTGCATTAATGCAGTACAACTATAATTCAAAACAAACCCGACACTAGCATTAAAGTTATACCGTCCGTAGACGATGCTACGCCATTGCTACGGCGTAGCAAACAACTTCCACTAACGCATTCAATTGTATAATACACGTTGAGATTGTACACGCTATAATAGCCTCTATATGACGGTGGTAATGTTATGTAATTGCATACATGTGCATCGTTGATTCATGACGTGAGGTTCAGTACATCCGTAGCGTCGCCTCGTAGCGTCGTAGGATAAGCCCGTCGTAGCACATTGACGTGGAGGCGAGCGACGTAGCGACGTAGCGCCCGTCGAGTGGAAAATGCAATCTAGCGAGAATTAGGATAGACGTACAGTGATATACATGAACCTAACTACAGAACAATATGCCGAGATGAGTGTTCAAGCTAAGTGGATGGATATATAAGCGAATTAACTCATTAGATGCGTATGAGCTAATAATAGGCGGAATAATTGAAGATGAAATTGGGTTTACTTGCATATCATTTCCGTTGTAATGTCTGACAAACTAAGAGGAAAGGTAATTAGTTACTATGCTAGACGATGAGATGTCATTAACGCCCTACCCTGGCATCAAACATTCACCAACCCATTTATATGAAACGTAGTTCGAGTTATTTCGAGGTCTGTAACTCATTAGAGAAATATCATTTACAAATTACAACGCGTAATTCGCAGTTGAATAAAGTTATAAGGCATACTCGCAACTGGAATAATATTTCAGCGGCATTTGGCGTGGTGTCACGTGACGTCATTAAATATTAAGATGGCTGCTAGTTATTTAATGTCATTCCCATGCCTCCTACGCTCGCATTGTGTGATTAAACTGAACGTCATTAATCTTGTAGAAAGTGAACGATGTTTAATTCGTGGAAGATGAGTTATTTTGTGTGAAGATAAAATATTCGATATTCTCGTGAATCGAGGAATTCTTAAATGATTTCAAATAATTGCGCTGTCTGCAATCATTGATGATTTATAAAGATTTTACAATAAAAAGTGTATATTTATTTATTTATTTATTAAAACTTTATGCACAAGTAAAAAAAAAATAATACTGTACAAAGGCCGACTTAATGCCTGAGGCATTTTCTACCAGTCAACCTTAGGGTGATGCAGAGACAAAACATGGCAGGTGCAACATACATGATATCTCTCGTGTCGTCTTATTTCATAAACATGAAAATTATAAAGAGAGGACTATGTATCATTATCAACAGCCTCTTACTTTATGTAACAACCTTATAAATTGTAAACCACAGTTAAACTCAGTGTAGTCTACTCTTTCATCATTGAAATCTCATAATTTACAGTTTCACTCTACTACATAATATCATGGTAACATTTCAGATTTTAGCTTTTCCTTACTTTCTGAATTTGTGTGTGCGTTCATTCATACATATTCATTTACCCCCTTACTAATAAACGTTGTATAGAGTCTGTATAGTTACACAAAGCTTTGTCTACTTCTTTTGAAAGTCGAATTACTGACGACTGAAAGAGAGAAATCGGTGTTTCCATCCGATATAATAATTATGATTAATTAGTAAGAGGATTACATTACAGTGCAAGCGACGCCGACGTCTAGCGTTGAATGATACATAAGACAGTTACCATCAGGCATCGCATTTTGTGAAACTCACATTTTGGCTATTTTGCTAATGTGTTGTTCATTTGTATTATCTCTCGATAGTCATATTTGTAACACTGATAACGTTCCGCAAGTTGCCACTGCCCCAGCCACATGTTATTCATAGATTTCCATCTAATTTGTAGGCGTGCAGGTCTGGCGACCCCGCCACGGCCGTGTCTATGACGTCATGGCGGCACACGCCTAAAAGTTGGCGAGTTTTTAGCAGTCTCGCAAATTGATGCCTTTATCATGAGTTTGGGGTAACGAGATTCAAAAACGTGGCCCGGTTTAAATTCACCGAAACTTTCCTTATTTGTGTGAAAACACCCGCCGCCTGCCTCACATTGTATTGATTTTTCCTCTAATTAATAACGCGATTCGTGTCGATGCGCCACTAATAAAAAACATACTACTCCATGCAGTTTATTAGGGACGTGCCGATGGCTGCGTTCGCCAATAAGGCATTTTTATTCTACGGTAGTTACAGTTCCTGAACGCCGTAAAATCAATGAACAATACGAAGGCCATAGAAGTGGGACACTCACTATTTCATAGAGGTCGGCAGATCAAATTACAATATAATTCAGATCATATATTTTCCAGGCTTTTCAGCAGTACGAGACTGATTGTAGTTTTATTAGTCTATTTACTTTTATCTCACGAAAAGGGACACCTTTAGATAAAACTTTGCGTTACGCTACATAAAGCTTTACTTGCAAAGTTCTTTGTAAGTCAAAAGCTAATGCGTAGATTAAAAGCGAGTGCCGACGCCGCGTGATTTCTTTAAGCAAGTAAACAAAAAGTGTTGAGCACAGAACAATAGAGTGTCTGGAATATAGCTAGTTTTCTATTTAATTATATTGATTGCATTTTTTCGATGTTTGCACTTTATTTCAAAAAATGTTATAGACAATCGTGATAAAGCGTAGCTAAATATAATTACTCTAATTTCGTGTTTTTAGTGTTCCTTATTAATTGTAAAGGGAAAAGCGAGCGCAGCACGTTTTCCAGCCGCGTGCAAACAAAGAGTTAGAGCAGTGTGTGAACAAAAACGCGGCTGTAACAAGTGTATTATTTAAACAGGAGGTGTCGAGTGCCGCCCGTCCGCCACGCTGCGCGGTACTGTGTCGATGCAGTGATTGATGTATATGTCAGTTATGAGAGCCTGGTACTATTCGTGTCAAGTGTGAAAACTTATAACCGGGAAATGTATCGTTTGCTGTATTAACATTTTACGTTTTTTTTTTTTTATGCAAAATATTACTTTACGCACCAATATTTTTAAAATGTATATGTTACCGGCAATCTGTATAATTCAGATATTCTATACAATACCTAGGCAATGTATAGAATACCTGAGGCGTCCAGGCAATGTATGAAATATTATGAATATTATTGTCCGTTACATACTTTGCCTAGGTAATGTATGCATTTCCTAAGGATTGTATAGAATACCTGCTGATTCACCGGCAATGTGTAAAGTAAATAGATATGGTCTATATTTATCAATGTTATGTAAGTACCATGGAAGAAACGAACATCAATACACGGTCGCTAAAGTAATATTGCTAACAGATGTGTTCATCGTATGCACGTGATTTTTAACCGACGTAAATAAAGGGGGAAGTTCTCAATTCGACACGTATATTTTGTTATCAAATTGGTCAGATGTAAGTTTCCTCTATAGTACTTACCTATAAAATGACAGACAAATAAAACAGCTCATGTTTGCTCAAAATTAACTTTATTAAAATTGACAATTACTCATTAAAATAATCTTTATAAAAAAGGTAGGTAATATAATCCTTTTTTTTTTTGCAGTAGAATAAGAATTATTACACTCAAAAATATTATTAATTGTCGCGTGGAGTTTACTGCCTGCTCGCACGTCTTCCCCTTCCCCGATTTCGTATTTTTCACACATTGCCGGCTGCGCATTCGGTACTATATAGAATGCCTAGGCAAAGTATAAAATAAATCAAACTCAAACTTAACTCAAACTCAAAGCATTTATTTCAATTAAACCAATTACAGGCACTTTTGAATTGTCAAAGGGTCGGTCAGTCAGAAAGATGAAGCTAGTTGCCCATTCCAAAGCGTAGGTACCTATGGAGAAGAACGGGCAAGAAACTCCATGGACACTCTTTTAAATCAAAATAATATAGTTACAAATTCTTGGTTACATCATTCATGTTAAAAATTATACATGTGAGAACGATGCAGAACGTTAAAAGCGTCCATAATGAAAAGATAAGAAAAAACAACAATTCAAATATTAAATAAAATAAAATAAGCCATGGCAGCAAAGAGATGACCAGTCCCTACTGACGGCGCCCGTTCACGAACATGACGCATGTATTAGCACCATTCAGCTCAACCATTTTGAAGGGAGCTAAATGATCCAACACATGCGCCACCATCAGCGAGACATTTGAGTGAGCATGACATACTCTCAGCCGCCAGGGCACATTCAAGTCAATGAAAGACGTACCCAGTAAATGGTAGCTTTATAGTATGTACATAGTGCTCACACATGTGCTATGCAATTATACAATACTAGGAGATTGAATTTATACAATGCAAAGAGAGAAATAATATTTCATAAACGTTTTAGGTATTCTATACATTGCCTAGGTATTGTATAGAATACCGGATTATATAGATTGCCGGTAATATATACACAAGTATTCAACGTTTAATGAAGAACGTTTTATCGAAATGTATTAAAGTATGCAAATAAAATACTATAAAGATGTGTAAGTAAGTTTGTAAAACTGATGCAAAACTTGATTAAGCGCTGTATGTCAGTAAATAATGTTGTGAAACTTCATACAACTAGTTAAAGTTGAGGACGTAATCGAATAATATTGAGTATCGATAACACAACCCTTCATAGGCGAGGCGAGTTTAGCAACTGTCCGAAAGTTTAACGAACAACTGACAGATTCCAATAAACTATCTTTAAAAACAAATTTGAATTTTATTATGTAAAATAATATTACTTTTCCTTTCAATAAGATGTAAAATAATATTACTTTTCCTTTCAATAAGGAGAAAGTAAATGAAAAATGGCAGCGCCGCTTCGACTAATCTAATTAAGGCTACTTTCCTGTCCTTGAAAAATTACAGGAAATAGGTATTTCAAATAAAATGTTATGAGATATTTTCCGGCTACGTTAACGTGAAATATGGCGGAGTAACAAAAACTTGGCTCTGATTTCGACGTGGAACCGCTTGTAATGATATGAAGTAGAACAAACAGTGAAAACAAACATCGCGAGCGCTGTCTGCGACTATACCCGCCTTACTCGAGTACACCCAAACGACACGTTTACGCCACCGCGACTCATTGCTCAAAGCACACCGTGCGACTGTGTGAATAATTACGAGATTCATACTCCTCCACGGTGTGAATAATTTACGAGTCGGTTCTCTGGCTGCTCCGGAGTGAACTTACAATCACGGTATTCACATTAGAGTCAGGTCGCAGTTAATTAAAGTTGTGCTATAGCTGACGGGCGCAATACTGTGTACACGTCAATCTGACTGAGATACTTGAGACAGTTGTCTTTCTTCCATTTCCATCTTTAAAAATAATATGTTCAGACCATTTGTCACTTCATGTGTACGCGCCGTCGACCACATATTCTACTATCCTACAGGTAGTTCTACCATTTTCTCACCTGGGTTTGTGTCGGCTTCCAGTCTAACTAGGTGAATTGAGTAACACTTTCTATTTGCGTAACATATTGAGGTCTGAAAATAATTCATATAAAGATTGAAAACCTCTACAAGTCTTAACGCCTCCGATTGAGATTAAACCTTCATCAAAAACATCCGAAAATTGAAGCTGCGTTTTTACTTGGAAAACTTTTACAACAACAATATATTCCGTGAATGTTGGTCTTTATTAAAGGAAAAAGCATTCATTACCACGGTGAATTAATGAAGAAGCCGGAACTGAATAGAGTGGAGGCACAAGGCAAAGCACCGACTATCAGGTCTCATCTTGCTAAATATTAAACTTAAAAAGAAATAATTCCTTTTCCTCTAAGCTTACTCAACAAGTTAACGACAGCTCAAGCCACATTTTCCTCGTGCAGCCAGCTAGTTATAATGTCATACCTTAAGCTTGCAATTCCAAGGCGGCCGATAAACGGAGGTCGATGGAGATATCGACGTTACTTACGGCCGGGCCGCGTATAAATTTACATTAGTTACCTCTCTGATCGCCGAGTTAATGTGCTGTTCACCGAGAGTAATGAGACGACCTACCATGGACGCTGATCACCGCTCAATACACTAAAGACTTGTTAGGATTGGACGAAACAAAGTTATTTGTAAGCCGTTCGGGGTACGGAATGAAGCCATTCTTTTTGTATCGCCTCATCGTCATGAAATCCTGGTACCAGGATTCACGCACTTGTTATCTAAAAAGTAGTTGATTAACAGATAGCGGACTGTATCAACATGAATAACTTGCAAAATCAAAATTAAAAATCATTTATTCAAACTAGGCTGAGAATCAGCACTTTTAGAACGTCAAAATTACATAAGACAGTCCCCCAAAATGCCCGCCCTTCACCACTGCCTAGTGCTTTCGCTGGGTAGAAGTGGCGCAAAAAACTCCTCAGTAGCACAGCTGTCTGTTAAGTTAGAAAATACTTAATGTTATACAATACTAGGTATTCACAGTAATTGTCGAGGTCGCTAGATAACCACATATTGCAATCAACTCATTAAAAAACATTGAAATGAGTAGATTTTGTCAATAATAAATTAAAATAAAATTAAACTGAATTGACTTATACAGTCAAATAAAATAAACAATTATATGAACACATGTAACCTGTCAGTAAGCTAATTCTGGAGAATGAACATAAACATTGTCTCGAGTTAATCAGGGCGACCAACTATTCTTATCGTTTTAGTAGTCGTTGATGGAATAGTATGTATGTATGCCTGTGGACAAACATTGGATTTTACTTGAGCTTTAAACGCATTAAAAGGCAAATGTAGCAAAGAAGAGGGTAGCTCGTTATAAATGGTTGTACCAAGCCCAAAAAATCTATACATATAAAATTCAAAGTCCTGACTGACTGACATATCAACGCACAGCCTAAACCGCTGGTCCTAGAGACATGAAATTTGGAGGTGTGTTCTTAGTGAGGAGTACCTAGGTAGGACTAAGAAAGGCTTTTTCGAAATTCCACCCCTAAGAAGGTGAATGGGGGGAGGGTGAAATTTCATGCGGACGAAGTCGCGGACAGAAGCTAGTGAGTTATGCACTATAAGAAGCCGGTGAAATAGCACGAGTTTGTCCTTATTTATTTCTAGTGTTAACATTGTGATTATCATTATATTGCAGCTTGACAAACATAAATCCAAGAGAAGCTTAAGATTATTAGAAATCGACGAGCATGTAGGTTATCCCCGCTCCAGTGAGCACACATGCTATAATGTAAGATGCCAGCAAAATGCATCAGCCGTAAACATTTTATCGTCGAAATGATAACAAACGTTTGCCTTCGCTCAGCAGCGTGGGAAAATATCAGCTGCATCTTGTTCCACGTTTTATATTCCCAGTACAGTACGAAATCATACGTTATGAAATTATCGAATTGTTCGAACGAGCATTAGCTGCTGAAAATATTGAAAAGCAGGCTGTATTTTTAATCTCGATTACCGCGGCAGTGCACACAACAATCACCTCGTTAAATATTGGCCGCGTTTAAAAATACATTCCGACGGTACGTTTTTTGAAAAGAGGCCGCGATAAGGTTCGTTTTTAGGTGACAGAGAAAGGGGCGGTGAACAAAAGGTCTTTTAGGTGTTTTGTGAGTTGAGCCTTAAATATAGTAGAGTTAGTAACAAAGTTTGACAGCGTTAATTACACACGGGGTTACGGTTCCGCGACCGATCTGCTAACCCCGCTGACAGTTTCCCGCAGCCCCGACGAAGCCATGCAGCCCACGCAAGTACTGCGCCCGTTCAGACGAGACATACGACGGCGACAGAAGTGGGCGGATGCTAACTAGTTTCAAAACGGTTAGTTTTATACAAACTGAATGGAACCTACATTATGTAGTGCATATTGATAGTAGCATAGGTTCGTCGTCTATTACAGGACTTAAACATAACTGGTAAAATGTGGGTAGGTAGGGCATAGGGGGAAACAGGCGTGATATTATGATATAGAACAGTGTCGGATAGTGATAGACAACTTCAAACTCCGAAAAAACAGATTCTTTGAATCCCGTTCCAATATTGGCACTACCTAGTATGTGGCAACAAAATTTTAAATTAATAAAATTGTTTGCCACCATATCTAAATGCGAGAATTACATCAAATAACTGCATATACCATAGGCACTTAAATCCTGGTTTTATAGCTGCCGTTAAGCTTAATAAAAATGCATGGAAATAAATTGTAGGTAACCTCTCGGGGCACATTGCACGTAAGTTTAGAGGCAATTTAGCAAGCAATATCTCGTTTGCTATTTAAAATATGTTGCATACGTTCCCTTATAAGTTATGTTGTGATAAATCTTATTAACCGACTTCAAAAAAGGAGGTTCTGTATTCGACCCGTATGTATGCATGTCCGCGATTTTCTCAAAAACTAATGAAGCAATTTTGATAATTCTTTCATTAATGTGAGCTACATACTTTCAAGATGGTTTTAGTATATAATACATTAGGTAATTATCCTTATCTACGAAGTTATATGCATAAATTTACTACATCTCCGGCATTTCTATGTGAATTTAGATGATTATTCTAGTCGGTGTCTTCAATTCTTCAATGCACTAGTGTTAATTGAATTTGTGTGGGGTAGGTACAACAAAAAAATGAAATCTAAAAACATTTTTACAAAAAAACAAAGGGCTTCAAAAAAAAACACTACAAGTGTAACGTACTATATTTCCGATCTGTCCATTCGTGCACGACGCAATACGATAGTGCGTAGATATGCTGGCAGCAAACCATCGTGCATATTTGGTTCGCTAACGTCCGACGGATGCTGTTACAAGATGCACTGCTGTCCTTCAGGTTGGACAATACGTAGAGGGCTCAGTTATGGCTACGAAATCATTTATGACTACAACCGTCGTTCTGTCATCTCAAAACGTATCCATTGCTACACAAAACTATTTGTATTTCACAAAGTACTGTTCTTATTCCAAGCTATTACTCTACAGCAGTTCGCAAAACTTTTCCGTACAGCGCAAACTACAAATCGGAGTAAGAAGCAAAGATACTCGTACATTATTCCGGACTTGTAAAAAGTAAGTAATAAATCACCCGGCTGTTCCACGTCGGCTCGCACAGCCCCTGACATGTTTATGGAGCCCTGGTATCTGTTTCACTGAGAATGTTTGAAGATAATTGAAATCTCATCTTGGGATGAAGTTGATATGAGACGGAGTGTGATTGGCTGTCATAGTGTTTAATGGAGTAACAAAGGTAAATCTCGGCCCGCCATTAAACAGCATGACAAAGTAAAAATTGATTCACATTTAGTATTCTAAATCCTTCCATTCGACGTCAATAAAAATGAATCACCACATACATTATTAATCTGAGAATTTCCACCATCAAACTGTAAATAAATTGATACCTTGACCTTACAGCCAACATTCCAATGAATCACTATAATACCTACATAAAGATTACAATACGAATTAACGGTATTATCCCTATGCTTACAATTTAAAGGTGACCAAACAAATCTGACATCCCATTCATAAAAGTTCTACTTATCGTGACAAACCATATTTATTTATGTCTATAATTTCATAATCAATCTCCTAACAGTCTTCAGGAGTCGCGACAGCTTGACATTTCGCTAATGACGCCTAAACACTAGCCGCTCCTGCTTAGCAAGAATCGACGCTATAGGAAAGGAATAAAATTGAGTTTTCTTTATCGATCAGTCAGGGTGCGTTAAAGCGGGTATAGGGTTGTCTCAACGTCCGGCTAACGGGTTGGTTTTTACCAGGCTCGTCCGATTTGAAATTAATACGTCCGGTTGGACCACGTTTTGTTCATGTTTTTTGGTTTAACTTACGGTCAGAACAGTTTTATTTAAAATTGAGTATCCGCCTTTTGACACATGTGACATCCACCAACCCGCACTGGGCCCGCGTGGTGGATTACGGCCCACTCCCTCTCACAGAGAGGAGGCCTGTGTCCCAGCAGTGGGAACGTTATAGGCTGATTATGTATGTGTGTGTATCCGCCTTTTAGGGTATTGCTTTTGTGTAAATATTGATGGCGACCTGTGCGACTGCTCTTTCAACGAAAAGTAAAGCTTCAATGATTTAACTTTCGACATCCACCTCGTATGAATTTTACCTGACCGAACTGAAATTAAGTTGCATTGAATTCACATCAAGCATGCCTTTTTCCTAGGACTCTGTCAACCCTAAGCGTGTCGAAGGGAAGTTGACGCGAGTCCGCGACATTAATCCGCGAACAAACGCGACAATCTGCGGACTCACCCTCTTAACGAATGACGGGCCGTCACTGCAAATTGTTATTCTTACTAGTTCCAACTTGCTAACAATATTGATTTTTATTTTTTTAACAATAAAGGGGCGACGTATAAACTCGCGCCTTTCTCCCATGGAGGTACGCAGGAACCACATAACGTCAGCTGCTACGAACCCTGCATACTCCTTTCTTTTCAATGCGTTCATACATCCGTCTTCGTTTTCGTACGTCATCACACACGCCGGTCGCGAGCGCGAGTACCTACTACGCACCTGACCTTTCTGAAGAACAGAGTTGCGCAAGTGGTCCCACGAGTAAGGGTTAGCTACATAGTTTTGTTTTTCAAATTTCACATTCTTATCTCATGTCTCTGTATTGCTAGCAATTGTGGATAATTTGTCATAAACATAAAAAAATCGTATTTACACAACGGCTTGATTACGTAAGCAACCCGTTGTGTAAGCCAAACATGAAAGCCAGAAGTTGGCAATAAGTAATATTTGAATAAATTAAGTCATTGAGGGAGGTTTAAGGCTGAGGTATCGAGTCCCGGGAATTATTTATTTGGCGACTTTGCGAAACTCTTCTTGAGACAATTTCATATTGCTTCTGAGGAAAAGTTTGTTCAAACTTTTGTATTGAGTGGTTGGGCCATGGTTTTGCGTCGGATACGAACCAAAAGGTAATCGGCACCTAAGTACATAAGTGCTTATTCTGATTTTAAATTGGTCTTTCAACTTGTGTTAACTTATTCTTGATCGAGAACAATCATGAAAGAATAATGCCAATCAATAAACTTAAGATAACATAGAAGATCAGTTAATAAACTTCCCTCATAACCAGTAACGCATTTCAATTTAAAACGCGATAATACAGACACATAAACAAAAAGACCAAACGCTAATGGGTTGCTCACCATAATTCCCCAGCGACAGCCGGAAAAAAATTCCGGTATAATGTCATACAAACACGATCACATTACAAAACATTCAATTTTTCCAGTCATTGTATACAGGCTTAGCTCCGGCCGATCCTCTCAACATAATGGCTTGTACACACTCCTCTCGTGCGGATCAATCGACAAATATTAGCTTTAATATTCCCCGGGATGTGCAATAATATCTTGCAACCCTTTTGTGTCATGAACTGTCGAGGGTGGCTAAATGGCTACTGTACAAATGGATGTGGCTACATAAAGTAACAACGGTCGAATATTGGACGAGTCCTTGCACACCAGATCGTCTATCATCGTTCAAAAATCTAAGGCCTTTCTCGATCTTCTCTTCTTTACGAGTCCATGTTCGGAGACGGTTAAACTACAGAGGTCGTGTAAATAGTTATACCCCTGTTTATGAAATGAAAACCTAAAATTACCAGGCGGACATATGCAGCAAGAGATCTACCTCACATCAAACATTCTCTCTTTAAATCGGTAAAGTAAACGGTCCCAGGTAACTGACTGTTTTGTGTGTACAATAACCCTTGTCTATTTTCAGCTGAAAACTACTCGTATGTTTGTATGGAAACCTTTGTTTACTATGCCTATCAAAATCCTTTCTTTATCCTATGTTTGCGTACAAGAATGAATAATATGGTCATGTATCCAAAAGATTCAATGAAAACAACAGTAGGTACACAATATTCTCAACTCTAAACAAAATAATAAACAAACCAGTAGAAACGACAAAACATGGTTAACAATGTAATTCCGTAGCAAATTACTTATGGTATATTTTTATTAGAGATTTCAATCAGGATCGAATAAACATTTCATACCATTATTTTATTCCAAAAAGGTACAAAATTGCTATTTTTTTTTTTGCTTATTTGATATTACACGACTTCTACGAATAAGTAAATGTTTAATAATCTGAGACAACTTCAACATTAGACGAATTGGGATGTGAATTGGATTTGAGATGCATGAAGAAGCCTCCTTGTGTAGCGCAGTTTGTTCCGCCAATTACTCAACTGAACCGAGCGCTCGGCGCATCCTGGACAGTCACACCCAACGCCTTATTTGACTGGCCAATTTTCTTTGCGGTGGTAGAGCTAACGCCCGCCTAATTTGCGACCACCCTCCCACCGGAGTCCGGCGTCAAGCAGCCTGCTGTTTTGTCAATGCGTGGGAGTTCCAGTGCCTTAGGCATCTTCTGGGCACGCTCGTTCCATCATAGATCTCATCCATCGCTTTCCATCAGGCGTGATGGAGGTCAAGAGCGAGCCCCTTCAGCAATAAAAAAAGACATTCAAGTCAATAGCTTAGTAGCTCAGTGTGAGGCGAGTTCGTTTGTGAACTACTTACTTCATAGTTTAGCGGATACGCCCCAACTGTTTATTAATTAGGGTAGGGTCCGTCTGGAGGCCACTCGGCATAATCAAAAAACAATCCGGGCAACATCTAGCCGAACCTCGCCGCACAGTTCCCACGCACCTCACCCCCGCGGCGGTCACGCGAACCGAGCAATTCGCTTAATTAAAATACTTTAGCATACATACATACCTACATAAATTATTTACATATTACACCTTTACATCACACGGGTTAGCTAGTACGGCATCCCCCGATTGGGGCCGAGCTCACCCGAGAGCCAATTATCTAAATAAAACGGCATTTACTTTTGTCTGTACGACAAGACCTTTGTTTTGTATTGCATGTCAGCTAAATTAAAATGAAGGTAAGAAAGGTAAAAAGAGGGAACTCCCTTTGGCGACATCCGACAAGAGCGGATCTTGAAGATCTTAATTAAAACTTGGAATTAACCTCACGGAGCCTTTTAAACTGGAGAACTACGTGTTCTCGTACAGAAGGTTGAAGGAGCACCCTATGTTTTGATACACACTGGAGCTTTCACGATTAATAAGAATCTATTGATGCAAGTTGGTGAGTGTTGTTTTAATACGCGTGTTACCTAATCAACACATGCTTAGATACCCACATGAAATACCGCAGTATATCGTCAAATACGAAATACTTGAAGGTATAAGATTTTCGTATCAATTCAGCATTCATGTATCAATTCGCGATTGAATTGATCGTTAAAGTCATATGGCTGAACGAAATATGTATCTGATAGCTGTGCAGCTGACATTCCTTGAATTCACCGCTGAATTGTTTTCTGACTTACCTGTAACAAAAAAGAAAAATCGATTAAAAACGAGTCGAAGATAGATAATCTCATTATTTTAAATGCCTAAATACTCGTAACTCTCAAGAATGTCTGGGATATCAAGAGGCATCTCTATCGTTGGCGATAGAACTGATATCCCAAACATTTTTTAAATCTTAAAATATCTTATCCTTTACGATAAAATGTGGAAGAATAGAAAACATTTAAATAAAAAGCAACCGCTCGTTATTCCGCACATAGGTTTTATTCTCATATAGTTTGTTTTTACAATAAAATGGCGGGAGTATCCGACGCTATTATTCTGCACAAATGGTGGCATGGTGGCAGGCTGTCTAGGGGGATGTTAGCACTTAGTACCGCAGGGTACACACAGAAGGTACACTACAACTTCATAATAATGAATACTATGATACCCTTACTTTTACACAGACATTAATTTATGTCCAAAGTAAAGCTGTTCGCTCCTTGGACCACTAGTCTCAATTTCATGAAAATTCTGTTGGTATGCATCCCTTTCAAAAACCGTAACAGCTGTCGCGTTACAGTCAGTCAGGGTCTTTCTAACTCCACGAACTAGTGCAGTCACCGCGCTCTTAGACGATTGCCTAGCCTGGACCTACTCAACACTCTACTATGATCCTTTCAGCTTGTTATATTAAAATTTACAAAATAGATGAAACGGTTAATTTGAGCAATATTATCTCAGTCTGACCCGTTCTTGAAGCTCTAGAATTATATCTGTGTACAAAGTTCAGAGACAATACTTACATGTCGGGTAAACAACAAGTAGTACAGACGTTATTGTTGATGTATCGTAAAATGAAGAGCTCTGTGCACTTAAAAGAAATCTACGAAGCGTCGAGTACTCGTGAGTGGAGTAGAGTACAGTAGAAGTAAACGCCATCCCAGTTTTACGGTACTCATAAACACGGGTTACGATCCAAGGGGTTACGTGCGCAGGTATCACTCAATTCAGACTGCCTCGCTCCCCGTAAACATGATACGAAATCACATAAATCTTGAGAGATCAGAAAGTAGTACACTCATAGATAACAGTTATCTTTTTATAGGTTCTTTAATAATGGTCTTTTTGAAACTAGATAAGTAACAAAATCGCGAGTAGTTTATCGGTATTAAATTTAAAACGCGTGGGTGGAGACTTGAAACGTCTTGTGTCGAAGAGTTATTGGATTTCCAGGCACTGCGCTAGTCATTGCTTCTCACTTTATCTGAAGACATACATTAGTGTACATCTTCGAAACCAATATTCACTACACATTTATGAATGTACATATTACGTACGAGTATGACTTGTTCGGGCACATTATTTAAAGACCAAAATTCTGTCACTAATTGGGTGTAAATCAAAGAACCACCACATATTGCGATGTAAACTGAAGCAGTAAATACCTACTGAAAATAGATCAACCACTGTTTTGTGCCTACCTGTCAGGTAGCCAGTGTGGCTCACACCACAACCACAAAGTTGGTTCTCAAGTGCTGGACAATCAACAAGCCCTTTGATGCAACAGGAGACCAGGTGTCCAGAATAATCAGGCAGTAAGTTAGCAGAGCGCACTATATCCGTGAGTAGTAATTGTTGCCGATCGCAATCACTGTCGAACCAACAAGCGGGCCACCGCAGCTGTCTAACTTAACTGCACTTTGACACATTGTGGATCACTGAAATGAAATTCTCTGAAATGAATACTCGTCAACTAGTTCAACTATTTATTAACATTGAGCTAAGATTCAGCACAATTCCGAACTAGGATTCTCGTCACGATGTGTGTCCTCGTGAGATATAGCGTATTCTTAATATGTACTACCGCTTTTATTAGAGGCGTGCCAGAATTTTCAACGGAACCTCAAATTACGAGAACGCGAACATAAATCACATTCAAACGATAAATGCAACAGTGTCTAACCTAATTTCATAACTGAAACGAGATTTTCCCGGAGTGAATCTCGTTCCACAATGGTTTCAAGGTATAAAATTGTGAGCTTCCACTTTAATTTGTTTAACTGTATTATCAACAGGCTGGGAAGTAATGAAATTAGGCCGAAGCTGGCTTGTCAGAAGTATGCTAACTGCGGCGAGGGGAACTGACAAATTACGATTAAGACACGGACACAGGACGATGATCATTTCATTTTCAAGAATAATAATCTGTGTGTTATGTAGGATCTGATAATTTGTATTGCTGCAAGTCATGAAAAAACCGGCCAAGTGCGAGTCGGACTCGCCCATGAAGGGTTCCGTAGCAGCAAGTAACATAATATAAAAGTTCTTGTAGTTCGTTGTAACTTTGTGAAAGGTAAATTGCGGTTTTCGATTTATGACGTATTAAAAAAAAACTACTTACTAGATCTCGTTCAAACCAATTTTCGGTGGAAGTTTACATGGTAATGTACATTATATATTTTTTTTTAATTTTATCATCCTCTTATTTTAGAAGTTAGAGGGGGGGGGGGGGGGGACACAAATTTTACCACTTTGGAAGTGTCTCTCGCGCAAACTATTCAGTTCAGAAAAAAATGATATTAGAAACCTCAATATCATTTTTGAAGACCTATCCATAGATACCCCACACGTACAGGTTTGATGAAAAAAAATTTTTGGAGTTTCAGTTGTAAGTATGGGGAACCCCAAAAATTATTGTTTTTTTTCTATTTTTGTGTGAAAATCTTACTGCGGTTCACAGAATAGATCTACTTACCAAGTTTCAACAGTATAGTTCTTATAGTTTCGGAAAAAATTGGCTGTGACATACGGACGGACGGACAGACAGACATGACGAATCCATAAGGGTTCCGTTTTTGCCATTTGGCTACGGAACCCTAAAAATGTCCGCTAACGAGAATGTCCCTATCTTACTAATTACTAGATCTCCACACAGTCAGCGAAAATATCAAAGTATTGCTTCACAAAAGGCACTGTTAAAATAACAAGTGTAACTAAATGGCGCTATTATAAGTATTCTTTGACAATTCTTGTTAACAAACGGAAACTACGTAGGAGCCTCGGGGACGCGGGAACCAAGTTTTTTTATAGGTACTCTCTAATTTATTTACCGAGTTGTTGAGTTAATTTAGGTGCGCACCCTTGCGTCGCCAACAAATCTAAAAGGACACAGGAGTGTGGAAGTCCAGAAAGTTTTAAAAGTATCCACGTTCTATCTTAGTGTTATTGCAGTTCTTTGGAAACTGCGATCTCAAATTCTTGTCATGCTCCGAAGTTAAACTAAAAACTTTGCTTTTATAGAACGGCCTTTTAGGGTTAAACTAAAAATTATGAATGAGTATTATAGGCACTAGTGGTTCTTAACCAGCTTCACAGAATGTACTACATAGAACAGACTCCGCAAGTATTGAATCACTTTATTTCGCGCCAAGTGACGTCTGGGAGAGCCCTCAGCTGAAGCGATAAAGTCAAGGTAATCCTCGCGCGGACTGATAGAGCACACAAACTCACTCGTTTGGTCATGAGTGTGCTCGGAGGGCTTTGTAGCTGTTCAACACATCGCTAACGAAAGAACGTTCACATATCACTAAAGAAATAAAATCTCGAGCAAAATGCAGTAAGTAGATAAGTGTTCTGTCACAGCTGCGTAAAGACCGGCCCTACTTGTTAACCGTTGCGTAAATTCAGTCAGCCTACTCTCGTTAATATATTTTCGTCACGAACTTGCTAATTACTGCTATGGGCCAGCTCAACACAGCCAGAAAAATAAATCGGCGTCCAACTAGAACCTCATTGAGATTCGCACAGCGAAAATACTAGGACGACATGATAAATGTGGACATTAAATCCAATTTTGTGAGCTTAGATGTAAAAGAATAAGTGGGACAGTGTAGTTTATGTATGGAATCAAGCGGCCACGTCTGCCGCCTAAGATGACCGGGTGCTCGTAATAGCCTGGGCGTGCCTTTCAATTCAATGCCACCGGGACTGTTTTAAGCGCTGGACAATCTTGGGATATCTGATATTATGTACTTACTTAAAATGTTCGTAAACAGCTCTGTAACGCTTGAAATAAAACCTGGCCTCATTTTAACGTGTATATATATATATATATTGTTACAAGACTAGTCCATTTAAAAATCATGTCATTCAATTATTATCATTGTACAGATAACGTTGTATTTGCTATCAAATAAACACAATGCAATTGATACCCGATTGTAGGTCGTCGTACAAATCGCGAGCTTGTCATCATCGGAAATCAATTTTGTAATGTGGTTTGAAACGTTAAAGGGATTCAAAGGGCATAAATTTGTAACCAGAAGATACAAAAAAGCGGATCCACGGATATCGATCGAAATATCGTGTGAAACTGATAAGTTTATCTCGCACCTTTCGGATTATGTATTATCTCTGCGAAATCGAAATATTGAAGGAACGTGCCGAAACAAGGAGCTCCCTGGGAATTATTCAAATAACCTCTGAAGTCTTTGAACAGCGCAAGGTTATAGTTATTGGATAATGAATTCAGCAGTCCGATCTTGACAGGATTTAAGCGGTAATTACAAATCGTCAAGTCAACAAAGACATGAAGATATTAATTAATATAATAGTAAAAGTTAAAATATCTTTGATTCGATTGAAACGTTTTTCATAAAATTATAAACTCGACTTTTCAAAGTCAAAAAGTAAATAAAAGAATAAGGGGAGCAGAAACTGTAAGTTTTATAGAGGGTCCTTCGTCAGCCGCGATGTCCATGCAATGCAACTGGAACGCTTTTGCTAGTTTCGACAAAATTAAATTGAAAATACCAGTGGCAATTTAAGTGGTTTGTATTGAAAAAAATTCTAAATTGTTACAGCAAGATATCAATGGCAATAACCGGGTTTAACTGTGTCGTAAAAGATGGAAGACATTTTAGAAAATGTAACGTTCATAAAATGCCTTGCCTGTGTAAATACCCAAAAACATTAGCAAATATTTTGCTGCAGCAATTATTTCTCGAATGTCTTTTCTAGTAGCAAAACTGGCCAACATGGCGGCAGTGAATCCTGCAAACGAATGAGTGTTACCAACAAAGTGGTACAAGAACCGCGCATATGTGATGCGACGCAGCGAGACGTGTTTTATGTACGAGCGCCGCGAACGTTTGTTTATGAGCACAGAGGATGAGCGCTCTGGAGTGATTGCGTCGTTTATGGTCTTATCATCATTTCATACCTTAAGTATCTTTGTGTGAATAGAATTCACGATGAACGTGGGCCGTGGCATAAGTTTTCCAAAATATTTTAATTTTTACATAAATGATTTAATATATGCTTTGTCTGTGTATTATTAACCGAATTTGCGTTCCATGGAATGCTGGTCTATTACCATTTCTTGAGAAACGTTTGGCTATTGGGACGGTAAAAGGTGAAAATGCCAATCCCTAAATCGATAGGTCCTCAAGGCTCGAACTTATCCACGTTTGTTAACGAACAAGACAGGTTAAGTCGAAGTAACCGTATGAAAAAGGTATATCTACTAATTAAAGTTTCGTCAGGTAGACACAATGTTATAATCAGCGCATTCATTCGCAAGTATGAATTCCGAGATTAAAACTTTGTACGTGTCGAGTTTTAATTCCTACTTACATAAGAAATCCCAGTGCAATTAACTAGTAGGTACCTACGTGTACTAAGACAAAGTTAAGAATAATATAATGGCTAATTGAAATTCATCCATCGCAGGGCCACGAACATTGCAGACATTTTATTATGATTACGGAATCCAGCAATGCTTTCTTTCTCATTTGAAAGTACTCAAACAAAAATGTATATTTAATTTGACATCTTTCTTCGAGTTTTCTTGGATATTATTTACATTAATTTCCGTTCTCACAACTCGAGTCGTTTCCTCATCCAATACAGCACATTACCATAAATTCAAAACAGACCTATTTCAGGCAATAAAAGTCAGACGCAAAATATGATAACGCAGCATTCCACCACCATTTACACAAAATAGACATATCACTAAAAGTGCCAAAATGGCTAACAATAAAGTGACGTGTGATAAACAAAACGCGAACAAAAAAAAAAGCCACATTGTTACCGGCAACCGAGGAAAATAAATATGGCCTATGCGCTGTAATGTTCATCAGTCAGGAAGTTCAGAAGGCTAACTCATAACAATGGCTAAAAGAAATAAGATTTATGCTGCGCTTCTGGTTGGAATAGTCGTCTAGTAAGTTTACTTACCTACTGAATCCAACTTAATCGAAGACCTCGGTTGCGACTAGCCTGCTGTGTGCACTAGCGATTGTAGCATACAGTAAACGAAAGAAAGCTGACTCCAGTATTCCTAAACATGTTCATCTCGATGTTGTGTACTTTCTGTTCCTGAGCGATCACAAACAACAGCCGGTCAGTCCTGTAGTTAGCAGTGAAACTTCTACCCATATATATAAGTACAGATAACCCAGGTCACCAGGTGTATCTACACTACAGCCACACGTCCAAGTAATAACGAAGTAAAATAACTTGAATTGACACTCTGGAAGTTCACTATCGACAGCGGGCGTTCAACTAAAAGGCTTTGTTGACTATTCAAGTTACTAGTTCACAACTAAACGAGTTCGATCGGCTCCCGTTTACACTAGTTACGGTACTGTGGAGCTTCAACTTACACTGAATTATTATGTAGTTGGACGTCACGGTCGCCGGTTGCAGACTAGACAGCTAAGGATTCTATTTTTGAGTCAATGGTCAATCTTCTAATCGGTTTTCGACCAGAAATTGGCGTACTTTACACGTAGCCTGAATCACATTTCCTCGAAAACTATTAAGGGGTTAAAAAAATATATTCGGTGCGGACGTTTCTGCCTGTATTTCAAATTCATATTTTCGCTTCTTCGTTTAGATATCCTCTTTAATTTGCCCTTTTTCCAATCTATTTGAGACCGTCGTCGTAGCAGTTTGTATTTGAACATGTATAAGTTATAATAATCAAACTTTCGTTAACACTGGAGCTAACCACACACAAGTAACTTTAACTACCACCCTATTCTGTGTGCATCCGTCACACAAAGAGGAACGAGTGGCCACTCCGTCTCGCTTAGCGCCGACCGCCGAGACACGCACTCACGGCGCCGCCGCCGCCGCCGCCGCCGCCAGGGAAATTACCGCGTTGTAGACTACTGGCTTATAACACCACTTGTTTATTAACTTAAACCCTCGCGTTGACAGTTACTGCGCACCTGACGCGAAATAAAAACGGTATTATGATTAATGTTTGGAGCAAAGGTATTTGTTTCTAGTTTAAAATAAGGGACAGTGCAGCAAAACACCTATGTGGATTTACCTTGCGGTCGTCAAAACTACTTCGGTCGTCTGTAAGACAGCACATTGTGACACCCTTTGTAAAATTTCTACATTTATACATACATGGTGTACATAATAAAAAAGAGTATTCTGTACAGAAACTTCGTTTTAAAAGGTGTAGGTATGTTTGTCCAACTGTGCAAATTAAAACTTTGAATTAAGAGAAGTAATGGGACTGACGTATTAAGTCGTCCTAAAATAAGACAACTTCATTCTCCAAACAGCAGCAAAGAAACTTCAAAGATAAAACGAACCCGTCCCATTCATAATGCATTTTCCAAATAGTTTTCGTTTAAAGGGTCCTCCACTCACAAAGCCTCTGTCCACTCATTACTCCATGGAATCCCCACGCCCCCAGCCCCGGGCGGAACGGCTTAACTTTGTATCGGAACAACTTGTACAATACACGCTGATACAAACTTATCTCGCTCTACACACACTGCTATTGACTTCCGAACGAAATAACACTATTATAAAGGAAGAAGTTTATATGTTCGTGCCATTTCGATTGGAGTTGGGTGTATTTCGTTGTTCAAATTTGACTGTGCAAAGGGGCGTAGGTGTTAAATGAAAGTCAGAGGCAAACCATGAAAGCTCAATGAAACTTGCTTGCAGAGAATCGTAATTAAAAAGATTTAGAATAGGTGTAGCATTCAATGGCAAAAAGTAACAAAGGTATTTTCAAAGGTTGTAAGTAATCACTTCTGCGGAATTACCAGCACTTCAGTTAAAAGAACTTCTGCTGGATACATTTAAGCTAAACGAGCAATCTCTCTCCCAAAGAATCGCCGGAGAGCATTGGAACGCACATTTATTTAAACGAGCGTCCATTCGGGCGAATCTTTCTGATAAATCTAGATCACAGCTGTTATCTGGCAACACTGATTGCGCCTTTGAAGGCTCGTTTGCGGTGAAAAAGGGATTTACACCACAAGCGTGGCTCAATGGGAACTGGAAGGGGGAAACAATTGGTACAATGTGCTTACAGACGGATTTAGTAGAGATGCCTTATAATACCGACTTCAGCAACAATCTGCATAGGTACTTCACTAATTAATAAAGTCGTGCCTAAATATCAAACTGTTTTCCGCTTTGACCACGTTACACATTCACATTTAAACAAAACTTGTCAGGACATCTCACTGATTATAAATCACCTCCAAACACCCGCCGATAGCAAAAACGACCCAAAACTTTAGCTAGGGTGGTCTCCATCTTCACTCTCCCAGATCGGCCAAGTAGATTACGTAGAAGTCGATATTATAACCCGAGCGACGCGTAATAAGCTTCAACAAACTTTCAGTTTGGCGAGCCAATTAATTTAGCTAAAGTATTAAAATTCACGTGCATTAAAATTTAGAGCGCTGCTAAAAGCCCTGAGTAGTTTATATGCGCCTAGTTGACAATCCGATATGGCTCCGCGCCGCCGCCGCACCGCTGCAAAACTGGCGGAGTGCACTAATAACACGAGGCGACAATTTCCGTACGCCGGGCGCAGATTACCTCCTTGGTAATTGGACTGGCTGCCTTGATAGGAAAGCGCTGGAAATGCTGTTAGTTACAATCACATGTGCACGCTGTTTATAATGTGTACACATCGCTCAGGCTTCTGTTCCCCTGGTACATAATCTCGCCCCCCACAGACTACACAAGTACACACATTAGGTAGGTGTACCTACTCGTTATCTGTGTACGCTGTGTACCTACGTTAAAAATGAGCGAGATGACAAAATAAAATAGCTACGAAATTACGTCAATGTTTTCAATAGAGTTCAACAAATGTATTTGTATTTGTTTAGCTAAACCAGCAAACAGTTAAGTTAATCATGCGTATCTTATACGAGAGAAACTTACGTACGTGGGTATGCATGAAATATTTGTTGCGGGAGTTTCCCTGACCTTGACTTTTCGGAGACTGAAGTAAGAAAAATTACGTTAGCTTTCACTGCGCAATAAAATAAATTAAATAGCCTCTTACACCAGCAGACATTATACATAATGTGGTCTTATGTTGGACTAAGTGCGCCATTTGCTGGTCCTAGGGCATTCATGTTCTCAGAACCAGTCCACAATACACCTTTCATTTATAAACATTAACCAAAAGTTTTCACGCTGGCATGTAGCGCTTAAAGTAGTTTTGACTAACAATAACAGCTGATCTAGAAATAATAAAGGGGTTCGCGAATATCTATACGTAGCTAATGAAGTTAGAAATGTTACCAGCGCTAAAAGAGAAATGAGGGATGGGAGAAGTTCACCATGGCAATCTGCTGGGGAGTTTGTTGCGGTATACTTCCAAGGTAAAGCACTAGAAAGTGGTGAAGGGAGGGCGTTTTGGGGAACTTTCTGACGTACAAAAAGCGTTGATTCTCAGCCTAATTTGAATAAATTACATACATCAGATTTGATTTGAATCCCGCAGATAGCAAAACTGAAAACGAGTCGAATTTAATCGGTGGCGCACGTTCCCGGAAAATTGCTCGGATGACGATGATGCGAACACTAAATAATCGGAGTAAAAATATACTGTGTGATAATAACCGTTAAAGCCACGCGCGTGATGCAGGCACATTGTTGTTCATACGAATATCGCCGCGACTTACGCAATGTCGTAAACCTTTAGCGGATATCGGTCGCAAGGAGCGATAAGCAATTATTTATTGAGGATCGCCGCGTTATTGCTAAGTGTGAACCTATGTTCTACTGATTTACATTTCGCATTACATACGGCGGATTCATTGAGTTCTAGTTGTACACCAAGTGCGTCACTGGATTTCTTTTTGACATTTGTCTTGTTCAATAATGTGCTTGCGATGTCAGAAAACTTGATTATTAAGCAATTTGTCACACTACGACAAATTGCCGTGTTATAGACATTTCATATGTGACAAGGAAAGACAGTCGTGATTTCCCTTTACTTGCAGTCAAAACTCAATTACGCTTATCAATCAAGTTCCCTAGTGTCTAAAACCTAAAAGAACCTAAAAGATGTTTTTAACAAAAAATATACAACACTACCGAAATGACATGACGTTAAAAATATTATTCTGAATTTAATTGTGAAAACTACGATCTCCAATTGACATCCGACATTTCACGTTAACATCCACACTCACGGTACAAATAAAGCCGCATATTCAATTAACAATTTTATTCTGGAACATAAAAACGTCCGTTTTCGTGTTTTCACCTTTATCGGTGTAGTGACGTCATAATTACACGTGTGACGAAATAAAGCCTCTCCCTGGTTCGTAAAGCGTTATACTCGAGCCAACAACGCGACTAACCTTTGTGGATAAATAGCTATAGCTACCTATAATTAGGTGTGTGTGAAGGCGACGCGTTACTTTACTAAATGCTACACCCGTTTGAACCGAGCTTATCACATTTTGAGTGGCAATAAGAAAAGAGGTCGCTGTTATTTAATTTGCCGACAACCGCAATTTGGTACTGTATATTTTTCATTTTAATAGCACTCTAACTAACAACTTAGACACAATAGAAAACTGCAAGTGGTTGGTACTTCAAAAGCACTTAATCAACGTTTTGTTCAAATCAAACTTCACGAACGATGAAACCTTCTGAATTAGAAGAAGAAATGGTCAGTTCTCAACTGACCCTTTCTGTAACCTTTAAGCTAAATAAACTTCTGTAAACAGAGAAACGGTACAGATTTGCAAAATCAGGACCGAAGGGACCGCTTCCAAATACCACGGTTACAGTAATTAAGCCCATTCTAATTGCGATTCCCCCAGCTTATTTATCCCTAATAATCTTTATTTACTTTCAATTTTCTTCAGTGCCTACTAGGTAAGCGAGATTATCAGTGCGAGGGCAATCTGGCAGTCCCATTATACGGTAGCCGCGCTCGGTCATCCGTCACTTGACTGCTTCATCTCTCTAACTAAGAACCGCTTTCAATACCCACCGCCTGCCGTGATCTGTCACCCTGGTACCTATTTATGTGACAGGTTTCATCGTTCGTGAAGTTTGAAAACGAAGTGGAAACCTTCGGACCAGAACCTGCAGCTCGGTCTAAAATTCGAACTCATCAAAATCGGTGTGTGGCTGCAATGGCCGCAAGATCAATGCGGTTACCTTGCCGCAGCCGTAGGCCTCTATGACGACCGTAACATCCACTCCCTGAAGCGAATAATTGAAACTGATGGTATCGGTTCGAGTATGCGCATCCGTTCAGCGTCAGACTGATCAGGCTTAGTTACCTACGTCGATTCAGATTTATATTGGTGGTTGGTAGCCTTTAGTGATTCAACAGGAATTTAGAAGATAGGCACTGTTGCACATCACCGTAAAACCGAGTAATAGCACAACAAAAGCCTTGTATGCGGTAACCCGATACAGCATAATATGGATCAAATACGATGAACTACCTCTATTGTGTAATTACGTTAGTCGCCGATCTCTCTCGGGAAATGGAATTATAAACATGACACAAAGCGCCTGGCGTGCTATGTTCGCCTAGTACACCAGACGCCAGACCGCTTGTATTATGACCGTGTTCTGCGGTTCCGTACGTCACATGAATGACCGACGACACGGCCCGAATCTGAAATAACCAGGCAATATTAGAACGTTAGTTCTCTTACGAGTGTTTTATTGTGACTACAATATGGGCCACTTGTTTCTAACTACAATCTCAAATCCAACTGCTTTATGATTTAACAAAATAATATGAAATGAAGTTATGACCATTTTCATTGTGCTTTAAAAGTAAAATACTAGGTCTCCGTAATGGAATCCGGCTATGAATCAAGAGGATTTATTTGAAACCATTTATCAGACTCATCCTGACTTTTATGTGCAATGCAATGTAGAAATGTTGAAATTGACATGTTATTTATCCAGTGCATGTTTCACTGTAAATGTCAGGTACGATTCCACCAGTGTGCCGAACTGTGCGGCACTGTAATGCACAGTGTACGACACAAATGTTTATTCTGGTCGACTCACTCAAGCAAACAATAACAAATTGTGCGCGAACATTGTAGAAATGTTCGCGCACATCTGCATACTTTTATGCGCGCACACATGCATGCAGTGGACTCGCGTCGACGCGTACACACTTGCTGTTCGCGAACTCAGTCTTGCTTCCGCTACCGGAGAGAAAACATTTATTTGTCCGCGCACATTGCCCCGATTAGACCCGAACACACGAACCTCCGCCGGCTCGGTACCGGGTCCCGTCGGACCCAAGAATGACGACATACGACACCCTACATTGATTAAATTATGTATAAATATTTACTATGCTACCCGTCAAATCTTACGAATGTGCGTTAATTAAAAGAGGTGGATAAAAAACTTATATGTTAACGCCATTAAATTTTTCATATTTAGCGCGCAAGTTTATTAATTTACCTTTATTAGTTTAATCGTTACTTGGCCTTTATATTGAAACTGAATCAATAACTAAGTACCTTTGACCATAGTCATAAATTGAATTTTGCGGCGAATTGTTTCTATATTTAAATCTACGATTTGAATTTATAATAATATTTGGAATGCGCTCGCCGTTCAAAATTATTTTTATTTATTGTACAATTATTTATTTTTGATAGTTTCTAATAGTTTGCTACAGAATGCCCAGTGAACACTCTGCTCAGTGAACATGTTCGTGCACAAGTGTGCTACACTATGCGCTTACAAAAATAACGCACAGCTTTGCCGGTGGAAACAGAGACTAACGGATCTGCAGCTCAGTACGTGCACTGTTGGAGTTCTGCACAAAATGGTTGTGAACAAATGTGCTGCACACTATTTTGGTGGAATCGTACCTTTAAGGTACGATTCCACCAGTGTGCCGAACTGTGCGGCACTGTAATGCACAGTGTACGACACAAATGTTTATTCTGGTCGACTCACTCAAGCAAACAATAACAAATTGTGCGCGAACATTGTAGAAATGTTCGCGCACATCTGCATACTTTTATGCGCGCACACATGCATGCAGTGGACTCGCGTCGACGCGTACACACTTGCTGTTCGCGAACTCAGTCTTGCTTCCGCTACCGGAGAGAAAACATTTATTTGTCCGCGCACATTGCCCCGATTAGACCCGAACACACGAACCTCCGCCGGCTCGGTACCGGGTCCCATCGGACCCAAGAATGACGACATACGACACCCTACATTGATTAAATTATGTATAAATATTTACTATGCTACCCATCAAATCTTACGAATGTGCGTTAATTAAAAGAGGTGGATAAAAAACTTATATGTTAACGCCATTAAATTTTTCATATTTAGCGCGCAAGTTTATTAATTTACCTTTATTCGTTTAAACGTTACTTGGCCTTTTATTGAAACTGAATCAATAACAAATACCTTTGACCATAGTCATTTATTGAATTTCGCGCCGAATTGTTTCTATATTTGAATCTACGATTTGAATTTATAATATATTTGGAATGCGCTCGCCGTTCAAAATTATTTTTATTTATTGTACACTCTGCTCGGTGAACATGTTCGTGCACAAGTGTGCTACATTGTGCGCTTACAAAAGTTACGTACAGCTTTGCCGGTGGAAACAGAGACTAACGGATCTGCAGCTCAGTACGTGCACTGTTGGAGTTCTGCACAAAATGTTTGTGAACAAATGTGCTGCACAATAACAGATGCAATAGCTATCAGAATGCTAATAAATGAGCATGCATGAGCCCGAGACTCTGAGGCGTAAGTCTAGTCGTGGGTAGGGGGTACACTGGGTCCAAAACTATGCTGTAAAACCGTATCATCATCATCGTAACAAATATTATAAATGCGAAAGTGAGTTTATTTGTTTGTTTGTTACGCATTTACGCTAAAACGGCTTAACGGATTATATTTGGCACACAAGTAGTCGTAGTAGTCGTGGCTGAGGACCCGAGAGCGCCTGTGCTGAGGCATTTCATGCGGAATCATTGTCCGCATGAAATGCCTCGTAAGTACATGACTTATTAACTTGTTTTTTCTGTTTTTTGTTTTATTATTTTCTTTTTGTTACTAATCCTAGTGTATAAGTTGTAGTATCTAAGGTATGTACTAACAAAAACTTTTTTACAAAAAAAAAAACAACCGACTTCAAAAAAGTAGTTTTTTTTTGAAGTCGGTTGTTTTTTTTTTTTTGTAAAAAAGTGATAAATAAGTGATAAATAACTTTAATTTCGGAAGTCGGTGTCGTTGGTTCCGCATTTTCGTTTTTTGACACCGACTTCCGAAATTAAAGTTATTTATCACTTTGTAGTGTTTTTTTTTTAGTCGGTTGTTTTTTTTTTTTTTGTAAAAAAGTTTTTATTTTCCACTTTTTAGTTGTACCTACCCCACAAAAATGTAAAAAAAAAGATCGTTAATGTAGATAAATTTTTAGGTTTTTGTTGATTTTTCGAAAACCGCTTGTCCGATTTCGATAAAATTTTCATGGGACCATTTGGAAAGTATACCCTTTCCAACAAAAAAAGAATTTTTGAAATCGGTTGGCAAGCGACGGAGTTATGCGCGAACAAACATAAAAAAAAAAATACAAACATCCGAATTGAGCACCTCCTCCTTTTTTAGAAGTCGGTTAAAAATGGTTCCTATGTTGTTCCGAATAAAACAAATTATTATTATTTATTATAGAGTAGAAAATTCACAAATCGGACAATTTCCGACTTCCACGTGAGCTAAGCCGCGCGAATCATGATTGTATTTTTGTGATATTACGAGTCAACTACCTCCTAGACAGTTTTGGGGCTCATACCTCAGCATTGTCCTAGTAACCTACTCGTAGCTGTGTCGGTAGTAAAGGGCGCCGCGTCCGTCGGGGCCGGCCCGTCCTCATAAAACTACACTCTCTATGCTAGTGTACCGACTACACCATGTATACGTCACGTCAGGGGTGCCATATTGTTTGTTTCCGCAGCACTCGAATCAAATAAATAATCAATCTTATTACGTTGTTTCTTGGTTTTAACGAGACGTTTCCTGCTCTTTTACTATTTATTTATTAAATGACTAAATCAAGTAAAAAAATTGATATGTTATGTGAAACATTTTTATCTATCAGTTGCAAGACAGGTACGAGTATATTGACTGACTGCTGTTGCTTTCTCTAGCTCCTGCGCCGATATCCATATTGCAACAGTAGTTGAATTGACAACTACTCCAGTGGTTGACGGCTCGACCACTCGACCAGTTAGTTAATCTTAATTAAATAAACAATGACTGCTCAAGCGGTCCATATACAGTGGTCAAAGATTAACTGCTCGAACTGCCCTAATGTAGATCGTACTTTTCGCCGTTACATAACTTTGAAAATACACACACGGTGCTAATTTTTATACTTTCAAATAGATAGAACTCACAAAACTGCTGAAAACAATCAAACAAACATAAACAGGAATGAGCAACGTCCGCAAAAGAATATTGTTAGTTAAACGAGCACAAAGCACAACTGAGCCACGTAAAATTTAACTACCTACACGAAAAGCGAACCTCATTTTCCACTGGCACAAATATAAAGTTAAAATAATATGGGATTCATATTTTCGCTTCCACAAATCCTCACAATCCATGTACTAGGGTTACATAAGAATGATTCATGTCGTGCGCCGAAGATTCGCTACGAGAATTGTGTGCGGAAAATATTCAGAGTTCAATGAACCTTACTACAGATATGGTGGCGAGATTCCAGATTGATGAAGTACTGGTGTGGGAAAAACTGATACCTTCTGTGAACTGGCGCTTTAACTAACGAAGGTAGAACCGATTGCGCTTACAGCAAACGTAGGACTTTTAAATTTCGCTACCTGAAAATATTTAATTATTTGAAAAGCAGTAGGTAGGTAGGTCCTTATACCGAGCTTTCAGTTTTGCAGAAACAAGTTTTTGAAACGGAGAGGTCATGCGCACAATAGGCCAATTACTGGGAAACTTGCTTAATTTAAAAATGAGTGCATTTTAAAGTTAGTCAAGTTTCCAATTTTCCCAAAATACTTCTTTTCATGCTCGTATCAAATAAGTAGGTACTAAGTATGCGTATTGAATAGTCATTGCAGTAAGTAGGTACATTAATTGCACCAGCAATATCAAAATTTCACATCTGCGATGTATCAGAAAGGTGTCGTCTTTGAGGGAGTGGTACAGATCATCAAACTGAACAACTTTCTCCATGGAACCAACATCGCCATTGCGAAAAAATAGCAACTGTTCCATACATTTGGGTCGATTAGGTATTGTTACGAGTTTGGGGTTCGTGACAATAAAAACTGCCGATTTAATAACCAAAAATAGACACTTTAATTAAAAACAGCAATTACAACTTTAACACACTAACAATAAAACACAATCGCACTACAAGATCACTTGAAAGTCGCACTTGAAGATCGCTTCGATGTTTTCGCTTGTATCGCTTATCCAACACTGATGCCGGCTCGCAAGCACACCGGCCTTATACAGGCCTCGGTTAGTTCCAGAACCTTCTATCGTAGAAACATCTAGAATGTTCGAGTACATACCGATCCCGACCGACCAGGCGTCGATAGTTCTGGAAAGTTCTAGTATCGAAGTTTCTAGAAGGGACCCGAATAATTATTAGTTCTGCTACTCGATACTAGATGGCGCTAGTAGTAGCTAATGTCGCCATCAAGTGTGGCGCGTAACAGTATTGAAGTTTTGTCACACCTTTCTGATACATGCTGTACGTGTATAACAGATCGTACTTAAATACACTGTGTCTAATAACAACGTGTAGTTATTTCACAAATAATATGGTGTGCGCGCTGCTGCAGGGCGGTAATTAGCGGTGAGCAGTAACAGTCTCATTACTCGCAATATCGATTATTTTGATACCTGCATTCATGTTATTGGGCATAATAGCGATTCATTGCAGTTTTGTTTGCTCGTTTCGTTCGATTGTGTGACAGACCGTGCTTTTATATTGTCGGTTTAAAAGTTGGGCGAATGTCTGTTCGTAATTACTTCACCTAGTTACCTCTTTAATAGAAGTTGTTCAACCTTTTAAAAGACCGAATTAAAATACATATTACTATTATTATGTAGTCCACGCGTCAACATATTTTAGTACTCGAAATAGAACTTCACTTAAATACCGCTCAGGCGTGGCAAGTCGCAAGGACCGACAACTTGTGTAGTGTTTGTCCGGCTGTTTAGCTACAGACAATATTGACCGACCTTCGACCTTCACACGTAAGTACCACATTTCCGAAAAGTAAATAACTAAATACTACACTCAACTCGTCAAGATTTAAATGTAGGCCACGATAGAACGTGACGGGACTTGCTAATTGAGTTAGGGCTAACGAACGAATCTAGATATAACTTAAACTTACGTTATATTTTATTACGGTATATTTTCTCCTAGTAGGTACGTATGTAATCTATCCGAATCAATTTATTCATTGCACAAAAGCATTAGTATAAAAGAATAAAGGCTTCACCCACACTGCACTGGCGTAAAACGTCGCATCACGTCGACTCTGAGAAACCGAGATTCTTTTTTTTTTCACTCGCGTCTCGCGTGTTTGCAGATTTTTGCGCGACTTCATAGAAAATTTACTAGGGTTAGACATCACAAAGCTACACGTCTCGTCGTGTGGGAGAGTCTTAAAGTAGACTTTGATTTAACGTTATTTTTCCAAGAACACGAAGTTCAGATTGCAATCATTACAAAAGTTTAATGTGAAATGTTATATTATAAAGTTAAAAGCATTAATTAAACAACGAAGGAGCGTCTGTACCACTCTTCATAGAGGGCGGTTATATTTGTCTTAACGAATGAAGACAAAGGTGGGCTGTCTGACACCACGCATCAATCAGGCTACAGATTACAGATCGCACGCAACACGTCATTACGGGCCGCCGCAATGCCGGTAATTGGGCGCAACCACAGAGCGCCATTATCCCGCTGAAAACGTTCAGACTAGCTATACTCACGACCAGTGTTTAGTGTTTTCTACATCCCTTACGACTTACACAATGTAAACAAAGGTATAAGTACCATTTTGTGAAAACGTTTTCACTACGCGGTATTTTCAGTAGATACCTAGTAAATAGTATAGGTACTAACATAACATAATACATAGTTTTACAAGACCTATTACCGCAACTAAAACATAAAATAGTGAACCCTACACTAAGTATCAACGGCCATTTATAATACTTTTCTCATTAGCGAAACTGTTAGTTCCATGTTTATTTTTCAAACTGACCTGAGATTTATCAGGTAATAAGAGTACACCTGAAATGTACCTACCATGCGGCCTGGTAGAAAGGGTGAAAAATATCTAGTGTATAAATTAATATATCAAAAATGAGAAGTTAAGATGCATAAACATGTAGCAGCTCTGTTTTTCAGGGCTTAAAATCCCGCAAAATGTAGATTTTATCGCGCAGTAGGTACGCAGCCGCGGCAGTGTTGCTGAAAGTCAGTTATCATGAATATTTATTTATATCAAGGGAGATCCTTCTCCTCGAAATATGTTTAATAACTACATCTACTACTTCCGTGAATTTAGTTAAGATGTTTGCCATCGCTGCCAAATTTACAATCGAATTCCATTTCGGCGAACTTTTATTTTCTATTCTGTGCTTTCGGCCTTCGCATGCACTTTATCAAAATATTTTCATTGTACTTAAATCCGTTCAAACAAGTATTTCCAACATCTTGACGCAAAGTGTCGCCGATGGGTTCGCGTTGCTGTCATACCGCCCGAGCACTCCAGTACTTAGCGTCTCAAATATTCAACTGAAGAGAGTATTCAGCTAAGTTTTCTTCATTTAAGTTATTCGAGAACACTAAATAAAAGGCGACGAGAGTGAGAGTCGAGTTTAAAGTTAGTTCCAGGTTTTTGAACACTTTGAGAACCTGATGAATTGTCTTTGAAAGATACGGTTTCATTTTGGAGGTGGGATTGAAACGATATTTCAAAAATAGTATTAATAATGTCTATCACGTTTACGCAATTCGTCACGTCCTCGGCTTCAAATAGATCGTCTCATCATGTCTGTTGATTTCATGATGTATAAAGGAAGTAAAGTTAAAGAATAGCATCTCCTGAACATACCCCTATTGAATTAAATAACAAAACACAACAATAACATACAACATAACACAACTGTCAAATATGCCATTCATATAGCCTATAATCACATAAGTAAAGGTCAGAACGACAGAGAGATATAGAAAACAAAGCTCTATACCGCAAAAGCATAAACCACATTAAACCAACATAGCGGAAAGTCTGCTGCACAATTGTACGACATCAAAATGTCAAGCACAACAACACAAAAAAAAAAAACAATATAGCGTAAGCGATAAAATTACACTCCCAGCACTAAACCGTTTGGGTGTTTGCATACGGAACCGTCTCGGTCGCAAACAGAGCCCGAACGTTCACCCCCTACCAACCCCTGCAGCTTCGGACGACAAATATTATAAATTAACTGATATTATAAAATATTTTTGTTTCCGAACAACTATTTGTTGGGATAGTAGTTGTATGTTCTGAAACCACGTTCTATTAATATTCAATATTGTTCCTTTTAAACTTTACATCCACAATATTGATTGTTCAGTTCAGAATAGCAGTCAGATCAACGACCCCTAGTTCTCAGAGCCAAAGTTGCTAAAATTAGCAAAAATAAATGTAGGGTTGTTATCAAAAGCGTGCCTCGCGACCCTTACAGATTATATGAAGGGTTATACTTATAATATTGTAATCCATAAGCGTCGACGAAGTGTGAAGAGAGGGGCCCACCCAGGGGCCCTAGGGGACGTCTGCAGTCTCCGCTTGTGTGGAGAGGAAATAACACTCGTCACACACGCCATTATTGGCTAATGAGTGACTCGACTACTTTTGTAAGAGGATTACTAAGAAAATGGGTGTCAGAAACAGAAAGCAAGTAAGTTATTGCTATCGAAATAAGTGTGGGGTCGTAGCAGTAGGAGGGGAATAAATCACAATGCGATGAATATGAAGTTCCGAGTTGGAGAAGCAAACGGGAAGGTGGAAGTCGTTTTAGAAATCATAATAATCTTTTTACGAGCACGGTCCATCTTTCAATAAACAAAAACGCAACAATAAAACTCTTAGCACAATAAAGCTTGCTCATAAAGAAACGCTTATTTTACATCAAAAGAAGATAAATTAAAAATCCCAGCATCCAGTTTTTACAAACGTTTTTATATTGTGCAAATCTTCCTGAAAGCATCCCGCAGCACATTGAAACCGAGCGCTCATTAACAAAACGACTAGGAGCACATAGAACGAAGGCGCCCCACTCAAGTGCAACCTGCAAATATGGCTGAAACAAAAGCGCAGCGACGACGACCTACAAAATTATTGGACGTGTTTCATAATACAATACAATGGAATTTCGTGAGCCGGCTACTGTCTACGTCTGTCTCTAGTCTGGACGGCTGAACAAAACGTTTTGTATTCCGAATTGTGCGGTCGGAATTCCTTTTTCTATTCATTACACGACTGCTGTTGAAAAGAAAAACTGTTTGTAGCAAAAATATAGCGAAATACTAATGTGTGTACCGTGTGTACACTTTTATCAAAAGAGATTCATAAGAATTTCAAAGCTGACATATCCATTTCCCACCTTGCCAGCGCGCTACGCACATACGTAGCACATAACGCCTACGCCGTAGTCGTAGGTATGCGACGTAGCCGTAGGCATGTAGCGTCAAAAGCACCAGCTTTCCCTATAAATGTTTGAATACCGTTGTGTTTCTGCCATCCAATCCTTGAAGTGGCATTAAAAAGTCACTGAAAAGCGCTCCATTTTAATGAGCTTACAAAAAGATCTCGAATTCATTTCGTTGAGAATTTCTCCAAGTTCCACTATTTTATACGAGCGGGCGATTAACTGTGTAAATATATTTCGGAGTGACGAGCTCGGCGACCTCTATTCATGTTCTAAATTAGACCACTGAATATAGTCGTCAAGTGTTTCAAGTAAACGTTGTTTGTTTCTACTTACTACACTTGTTTGATGTTCAAGTAAAACCTTTTAGGTTAAGTTCTATCGTAATTGGGTTAAATTTTCTGGGGAAGGGCGTCGTCGTAGCGTAGAAACACTGTTTTATTCGGCATAAGTAAAGGTCATTGGGCATCTTAGTATAGGACCATACCCATGGCGGACACAGAAGAAATATAGCAGAATGTATTGATATATGGCTCTGATTTACTATTGCATTCGGTCAAGCACCGCGCGTCTTCAATTTCTATAGTTTCGTCTCCAAATTGGAGACGCGCGGTGCTTGACCGGTTAATTCCAATAATGTGAGTCAAAGGAATCTCAAAAAAAAAAAAAAATATCGTATATACAATTTTAGTATGTACCAATGTACATGTGTGTCTGGCATAAGTTTTCATGTTTTATAATCTGATATGGGAAGATGAACAAAATACTAATTCATTATAATATTTTTATTCTTCAACTTGATTCAAATCAATCAATTTCAATCATTTAAGAAGGCAGCGGGTGCATGTGTTGCTTACTTGGTGTGTATGGGTGTATCGGAATTTTTATTAAATTATTTTTATTCCATTGTAAGACGAAATAAAATCCTCTGATACCGTTTGTTTTTTTAATTTTATTAAACGATTCGGTACAATTTCCTCCGTCGATTTTTTAACAAATAATTATTTACAATGATAGGTCACATTATTCGCTTTAGTTTAAAACTATTTTGATAAATGTCCGCCACTCTTAGCAAAGCGGGTCTAATGACCTTTAAAATGTAAAATATCATAATTATAGAAACAGACAAAAGGAAGTAAAGATTTCCCCATATGTCTTAAGGCGAATGGTTACGCCAAACTTCAAAGTAGACCTCTCTTTGAAGGCCTACTTCTCCCAAATGGGTAGCCCAAATATATTAAAAAAAATATATGATATGTGACATATGTTTACAAATATAATTTAAGTTTGATTTTTTTAATATTACTGTTAGTTTTAACAATAAAAAATCATATCCATCCTCTTATTTTACGCAAGAATTTTCTTTCTACTTCCAAACGCCTGAAGCGATTTTGATGATTCTTTCACCAAATTAGAGCAAATTTAATGGTTTATAAAAATTAAGTTTGTTTTTTTTAATAATTATTATTTAAGTGGGAAAAAATCAGTAACACCATGGTTTTACCTATACGGGCGCGGGCACCAGCCGCCCGGTCAGTCTCGCTGTATCGTTCGCACGGGGAGGTTGTGTCGCATGTCGGCTCGCTCCGATCTGCATTTTTGTAGCAAAGACTAAATAGCGCAGAATAGTACACTCGGACTGTTCGTTTACGCTTGGACGTTGATAGTATTAGTAGTAGTGATAGTTTGTTTGCGAGTGGACGCTATATTATTGTCTATTGAATACTAATATAATAATAATATCAATAAAACACGTTTATTCAGTATACAGATCGTTTATTCACGTATACAATTTATAAAAAATACAATTACAAAAAAAATTAATTAATACTAACTTATGACTAATACCGCTCTTAACAGTGGTAGTTTTTAGGGTTCCGTACCCAAAGGGTAAAAACGGGACCTTATTACTAAGAGTCCTCTCTCCGTCTGTCTGTCTGTCACCAGGCTGTATCTCACGAACCGTGATAGCCAGAAGAAGGGTTATGTTTTTCGAGAGTATATAATATACAGGGTGAATTTTTCAAGTGGGCGTGGATGGCCAAATTCTATACTATGAGGAATAGCGAAAAATATTCAAAGGAGTCGCGGGCTCGATTTTGATGAAAACTAAAACTGAATCATTGGATTTTTGAAAAATCAATATTTCTAGCCAGGAAAAGAATCTGTTGATTTTGAAAAAAAAAACACACACACTGTATTATTACACCATTCGATAGTGTCCCTAATAAGGATCAAATTCTGGGAAGTAATGACATACGGCAAACTTAAGGAAAATGTTGAATCTTAATAAACTGCTTCTTATTTTAAAGTATTCATACCTAGATTACGTACCTTGTTCGAAATGATGCTCAATATTTTTATTTTACTAACACACCCGCAGCGCAGTCACCTTCACAACATTATGTTCCAAATTCAAATTTCTATTACGATCTTTGGAAAATATTCTAATGGAATCACTAATATTGTAATGCTGAATGGCAGTACAATCCTTGAGACGTCGAATCCAGCTATGTATTGAAAACAATGGTCGCGTCAGGACACGTGACCGTCAGGAGAGATTTCACAGGGGAGAACTACTACTCCTAACTACTAAGTATCCCCCTCTCTTTCTACGGCGGCGCCAACCGAAGTGAACCAAGTGACACACGACAATGGATGGATGGATGGATGGATGGATGGGTGTGGGTGTGGGTGTGGGTGTGGGGTGTGGGTATGGGTGTGGGTGTGGGTATGGGTGTGGGTGTGTGTGTGGCTGTGGGTGTGGGTGTGGGTGTGGGGGTGTGTGTGGGTGTGTGTGTGGGTGTGTGTGTGGGTGTGGATGTACGGATGGATGGATGGACAGCTGATGGCTCGACCGTCTGTGTAGTACCTACACTGCTGTGTATTCGTTAAATTCGTGTATACTCGTATAGTGTTTAAAATATGGAAATTGAACAAAGTGCATCTATTAATGAAAAAAGTGACGCAGAAATAGTGAAAAAAATGAGTTATATTAATTCGATTAATAATTGATTTATTTCAACGTTAATATTCAAGTTTTCACTTCTGCCGGCACTCCCGGAGTGCAACCCGTCTTTTTTTTTTCTCATAACCTATCGAGTGGGGTATCAAAATAAAAGGTTTTAAAAGGTGATTACAAAAATATATACAATTTATAATATGGTAAAAACTAATTCAAAGTGACAAATCGTAAAAAACACCTACCAAGAACTAAATCGCCTGCGAAATCTTTCACATTTGTAAACTAAAAAGCAGGAAATAAAAAAATTAAAAAACCCGACTGCAACCTTATACTAAAACTAACTGAAAAGCTAAAAACAAGCCCATTTTAAATTAAATAAAAGTTGGAAGCAGGCGGGACCCATTTGAGTTTGTAACTGTAATACTGGTATTCTTCTGGCAATCACGGTTCGTGAGATACAGCCCGGTGACAGACAGACAGACGGACAGAGGAGTCTTAGTAATAAGGTCCCGTTTTTACCCTTTGGGTACGGAACCCTAAAAACTACCACTGTTAAAAGCGGTATTAGTCATAAGTAAGTTTTTTTTTTTTCATAATTGTATTTTTTTATAATCTGTATACGTGAAAAAACGAACTGTATACTGAATAAACGTTTTTTATTGATATTATTATTATTTTTTATTTGTCTCTAAGAAAGCAGTATTTTTACTGTAAGTACAATAGCATTCATACTCACAACATAAATATTGTACGTATTCTCGATCCATCTACACTCAGTAAGTAGGTAGCATCATAAAACTGCCTAAGACAAAATGCATCCCACGCCGCATCTGCATGCGCTACGTACGAGTACGACACTCTTTGACATTGGGGAGGTAAGCGGGCGCGCGGGGTGAGGCACTGGGTTCGCCTATGCTCCGCCCAAACGCTCAAGGACATTCGAGGCTATAATCGCCTTAAAGAATATAAACATACAATACAGAACAGAACATTTGCTTACTCACTTATGTTCCGTTACGAGCTCAACGTGGGTATAATTTTATATTATAAGACTACCCACATAACACCGCACATTTTTTTCGAGATAACCACAGCCAAAGAGACGTCATAAATCTCTGGGTGGAGTTAAATGATCCAAATATCCCGGGAGCGATTTCTTTCATTTACGGAGATCGTTATAATAAAGCCCAATTTTCTTATTCCCTGCATCGTTTGTTTCCATCACAGATATTATTGGTGATATATTACGTGACAATTCGATTATAAGTCAATCACTGCTCGGAATTAGGAAGGTGTTGATTTATGTTGCGGAATAAAGAGACATTTGTTTTGGTACTGGTATTAATAGAATACTGCCTGCTATGTATCATCACAATATTTTTCACAGCGGCCGTGGCTAGGGGTCGACTGGCGGTGCGGTATAATGTTATCGCGTCAAATTCACCAATCCTGCACTTTACCGAGTCGGTGTATATTTTATATTTACGATCCGTTCGGTAGCTTACTGTACATTTATTTTGGCGCCCGACTGAGACTTTATTTTATAAGTTGTGTAATTTTGGGTCTTGCGACGTTTATTATCGTTGAGAGTCACGGTATAACGCAAACAAGGATATTTTCCAATTAAAATTAATTGCAAAGCCTACTAAACGTACAATAAAACGAATGAATTACAATCTGTCATGAATGGGAAACGTGTCCGTCCGTTAACAATTTAAGGAAAAATAAAGATGAACATTATACAAATAAAGCTAAATACTCATTATGGCAATTTAAATTCAGAATGGGAACGAAAAAATCCTGCCAGTCCATTTAAGGGTAATGTAGCTTCAGCACTCCCTGAAAATGAGATTCTTAAATCGCTATTGTTGGATCTTACCCGTCGGGTCGGCGATATCGTTTACGAATTATTAACAAACATAGAACAGCGTAAAAACGTCTTTAAACCCGCGTTTACCTTGAGGTAACGGATATTAAACTCTCTGTAACTGAATAATCGACGCCAAAATGTTAAATGAAGCATCGCCCTTCGTCTTAGAATTAACGTCTCTCTTGTGTCAAAGTAGGTATTAAATTCAATCTACCCTCATTTGTATTGTATTTTTTGTTGTTAGTATTTAGTCCGTAATTCCTATTGGAGGAGTTGTGATAGCGCGAGTCAACACTCGAGTCGAGGCGTGTAGTGCCGTGGCTCGGACGTGTAGTGGGTGACGCGCGACCCGCCGATATCCAGTTAATTGAAGGACCATAGCCGCGGCACTATGGCAGTAATGACCGCCACTCGCCGACTCAATTACAGTACTCTCTTACATGCTGATCGAGCTAGATAATAGTTCTATTTTTAAATAACAGAATTTAATTACTTTGAAATAAGTAAAGTGCGCGTTTGCGACGTCGCGCGTCGGCGTTCTATTTGTTACGAGACATTTCACTTTTAACTAATACTTGCTAATTCAACATATTTTAACTGTGTTATTTGTGAAACATTATTGTAATGTTTGATTGCCTTATATTCAATAATTATACAGATATGTGCCGAACTCACGAAACATGAAAAAATATACGTTTAGAATGCAATTCTCTGTATACCTACATACAACCAACTGGTCCCTAATGAATCTAATCCTGTTATAATGAAGAGCTTGCAATAAATTACCGTTAGCACAAAAACCGCAGTATTTGACTAATTGCAGCATAATCCTCAAACGTTTACATGCAAGCGGGACAAGCGGAAAAATAAAAGATGGCGTAAAAAGGGTTGACCAGGCAAATTGGCACCGCGTTCATTAACCGATGTCTCTCCGGCAGGGCTTTGTTCCCTCCCCTCACAGCTGGGCCCATCCGCTAAATAAAATGTGATACAATGCGTGTTCCGATTAAACGCCGGTGTCCGCTGAGCACACGTTGAAAAGCGATAAATATTTCACTAACGTCAATTTCGTCAGCCAGCCGGAAAATAGCGGGCATAAAGTGGCTTGAAAGGTAATTAAATGACCTTCTGTGTAAAATATTAAAAGAGACATTCGAAACTTTATTGCTTTACTAGCGTTTGCCCACGGCTTCGCCCGCATGAATGTCGAAAATTATCCCACGAGAAAGTGCTACCGGGATTAAAAATACCTGTCTATGTGTTAATCCAGGCTATGAACTAAGTATCTATGCGCCAAATTTCATCTGAATCCACTCAGAAGTTTTTGCGCCATTCCGCAACATACACACATCAAAAGTGTCTAGGGATCAACATATATTTTTGCAATAACTTTTCTCCTGATTGATATTAATTAAAATTTTCTTTAAGGATTCATCAAATAAAGTGTTTTCGTTTGTCACAGTAACGATAAACCAAGTCACCTTTGCATTAATAAAGAAATTTGCCATTTTCCTAATAAAGGGATTTTTGACATTTGAACCACTAACACAAAAGTTCGAAAAAAAGACTGAAATAACAGTTTTCTTTAAAATTTTATTGGGTAACTTAAACAATTAATAATCCGTGTTTCTACCGCGAACACTAACAACACAAGAACATCGGTTTGGCATACTCAAAATGAGTTCATCCAAATCACGCTGTGGAATGGCCGCCCATGTTCGTTGCAACAACAAAAAAAGGTCTTCTTGCGACTGGATACCCTCCATATTCGGCAGAGCTCTTCTCTGTAGCATATCCCATGCATGCTCAATCGGGTTCAAGTCTGGCGACTGAGCAGGCCAGGGCAGGACATTGATGTTAGCTGCGGCGAGAGTCTGTCTTACAACTCTTGCGGTGTGCGGTCGTGCATTATCATGCATTAACTGAAATAAGGGACCGATTTGCACTTGTAGAGGAACGATGACGTCTGATACAATCGTCTCAGCATAAATTTGAGCGTTGAGGTTGCCTCTGATCCAAATCAACTCAGTTCTTCCGCCGATCCAAATACCCGCCCATACCATGATGGTTCCACCACTATAAGGATGGACTTCCTGGCAGGATTTTAATCGCTGTTGGCGTCCAGGGGTTCTCCAGTGTCGTATACGTCTTGTATCCGGTCTCATACCAAAACGAGACTCATCAGAAAAGCACACGAAACGCCATTGTTCTTCTGCCCAATTTCTGTGTTCAAGAGCCCATTATATCGAATCCTACGATTGTGCATTGCTATAGGTGGTACCCGTAGCGGTCTTCGGGAATGAAGTTTCACTTCATGCAAGCGGTTTCTGACTGTTTGGTCGCTAATTAAGTTCCCTGAAGAGTGATGAAGCCTCACGGCTAACATCATGGCGGTTATTGTTGGAGCTCTTCGAGTTAAGATTTGAATGTATCGGTCTTGTCTCCGTGTGGTGCAGCGATACCGTCCTCCATGGCGCTCAGCCACGGTACCAGTGCTTCGGTAACGTGTCCAAAGTCGACTGATAACACTCTGACTTGTATTCAGAGCTAAAGCCACAGTACGTTGCCGGGAACCAGCTTCTATCATTCCCACGGCTCTGAGCATTTCTTCCCTGCTTAAATGACGTCGCCGCTCCATAATAACGTTGGTTTTAATCAGTAGTAGGGAAACAGTAGCACTAATAATGTCTTCAATGCGTTGTATGTTTTTATAGGGAAAATATTGACAGCTGATTTTCATCTTTTACTCGAATTTGATTCACAGTTCCTGATTCAAATTATGAAATGCACCAAAAAGGATCCATATAAATTTATAAAATCATAAATTTATTACAAAGCCACATCTCAATCTCAAGAAATCCGCATAAAAATGCTTGATCCCTAGACACTTTTGATGTGTGTACATACAGAATAACAGACAAACAGACAAAAATTCTAAAAACTATATAACTATATTTGCGTTGCGGCATCAGATCGGATCAGATCTCGTAACTCAAAAATATTCAATAATTATACAGTTTTGACTTCGTTAATATTTTATTATGTGTATACAAAATGTTTGTTAATCAACTGGCCAGTTTTCGAATTTTCAGTAAATAGTTCAGGGTCTTATTAATCAATCATTCACCAATTAATACAAATTATGTTACTTAACGAGTCATTTAATTACTTACACAAAATCAGGCATATTTACAAACGCTGCAGCACAATATTTTCTCGGCGGCACGTTATGGAGCGAGTCAGGCCGTCAGGCGGTACAAGTTAACAGCTCTATTTCCACGCCGAAGAGGATTAGCCATAAGCGCGGTAGAAACAGCCAAGCGTTGTATTTACGACAGTTCGCCGCTTACATAAAATATTCATTTAACGCCGGGTTAGGGTTCGACGGGATACAGCCAATAACCACAAATACAATTAATTCTTTATGCCCAAATTGTACCGGACATGTTAATGTTGCAGCGACCGTTCCGAGCGTTATCTACATCGTCTACGTTACATTTGTTAATTATTACGTTAGGCATAACGCTGCAAAGTTGAAAATAGAATCTCTAATTGGCATTTATTTAATTCATCAGATGAAACGCATTGAAATAGCCCTGCCGCATTGTTTGGCTGGCCCGACTTCCTTTTGATGTTACAGACAACTTGGGGATTTTACTAAGCGATGAGCACAGCATCAATCCGTACGTTGATAATTCCTCGGAATAAGACTGGGTTAGTTAACCTGATGAGATCATTTTATTCTTTAAATAAGTCATAGAGGCAAAGGGGAAGGGGGGAAGGAGGGTGTTAAGAAATATATTATGTATTATTTATCTTACTAATCTCATCTCACTATCTTACTTCTTACTAATATTATAAAGGCGAAAGTTTGTGAGTGTGTGTGTTTTAAATATGTTTATTACTTCGTCACGCTCAAACAGTTAATCCAATTTTGATAAAATTTTTATGGAGGTAGCTGACACCCTGGATTAACATATAGGCTACTTTTTATCCCGACATTCCCACGAGATCGACATTTACGCGGGTGAAACCGCGGGGCGCAGCTAGTTTAAAATAAGTCAAAATCTTATAACGTACATAGTGTATTATCTACAGCTATCATACGAACTAATTACATAATTCTCACTTATACACCCTTCAGAAGTACAAAATGATCTATTCACAGTTGAGTGCTGAGCAGTTTTGTTAAGTTACTAAACTTCGAGAGAACTGCGATTAATCCGGATTATGTTGAAAATAGATCTTGAAATACTAGATATAAAACCAGAAAACGTTTTCGGAATTTACATTATTTAACAGAAAACCCGAAAAACAAGGACATGTGTCGCCATGTTTAGCACTCCACAGCATCCAGATGTAACTCCACCAAAAAATTGCTGTTGCCAACAGCTCATATAGAATATTTAATTATTTACTCTGTTTGCACCTCGTCGCGTAGCGTATCTTTTACAATTTCATACTTGTTCTATGCCGCTGCTATTTGCGGTGGTTTACGCCTGAATTTTATTAAATGTTCTTAGAAATCTCTTTTAACCCTTCGTATGCTTAAACGTGGATCCACGCGAGACACAATGGCTTTTTAACTGTCTGTAATTACGGCATTCAACCGGTTAAAAACCAGACAGAATTGTATCGAACAGTGAGAAGTGGAAAACTTATGCTGTAAGCAAAACAGCTGAGAAAAATCCTTGTTCCTCCAGCCTCCAACTATCCGAACAAGATTGGCGGCTGACACAAATCGCCCTCGGCGATTGGTTGGCACGTTCGCACCAAATATAAAAAGTAGCTCTCACCTCAACGTTTATTTTTTCTCAGCTCGTATCTGTAGGGAGGATCTTTTGTTTTTTCGGATATAACGGATCACTGTGCTAAGATGTTTGATCCTCTCAAATACGGTTTTTCGTGACGCGTGGGTCGAGCTTTTCCTTTGCAGTAAGTATAATTAGCGACGTTAATATCGGTCGATATGGTTGTAAAGGCACGTGCGAGGTGCAGCCGCGGTGTCCACGATGCTCGCCCGGTATCGATCCCGCACACACGTGTCCACTGACACACACCTCAACATCGCTGCGCTCATTTGCATAGCTGTGTGTATTCATGTCTTCAATTGTATAGGTACACCTTCGTCAGATACCTAGTCTCTGTCAGTTAATTAGGGCTATTCATATTCAAATCATTGATGTCAATAGATGTAATTACGGAAGAGCATTGGCGTTTTCGTGTTCATTTTTCCTCCGGTATTGAAAAACGTTTTAGTATAGTCTGGTAGCAGTCGAAAATTACGTTAATTCAAGCATTTAAAACAATAACGAACCCAACATGGAATGACCTTTCCGGAAAACCGCCTCATTTAAATTCGTAGACCGTTCGTTCGTATCTGTTATACGATATCAAAATTGGACAGTAATATGAGGATTTTCCTATCGAGTTTCCTCATTCAGCCAGTTGTGTTTTTTGGGAACAAGGTCCGGTCAATTCATTATGGTTTGATGATACGTGTCCACGGAGTCTTGGCAAGAAGTTCAAACACGTTGACCGTCAACAAACCAATTATCGTAGCCGCTGTGTTTAGGCTAGTGTTTCACGAGCCGAGGGACTGTGACCACACCCGCACGTGCCACATCAATCAATCGCTGCCCACTGCTGTACAAACTGCGATACTGCCGCCACAGTCACGCCATAGTAGCCAAGGCCATAGCAGATCGATTTCCACCTTCATGACGTCTAAATAGCATATTTTATTAAAACATTCGTAAGTATTGATATCTTGACAAATAAGAGAGTTATTTTTTGACACCTCGAGTGAAATAGTAATTCGATGTAGACGATGTAGTTTTAAATGTTCAATTAAGACTTATAGCCCACTTTACTTGTTACTTGAGAAGCTGTTAGCGGTAGTTCACTGAAAGAAAGATTTAAAATCTGCATTTGTCTGGGGAAAAATATACTCCTCTTAGGAAAGCACTGAAGGAGTAAAATCTACGCGTACTAGGCTTGTGTGAAACGGGGTAACTCCTCTTCCATGTTTTTAATAGCTATTCGCTAAATGGAGCACTTTAGTGCTTGGTCAGACTGGCAGCACGGGGCGGGGAGCGGCGCGGGTGCGGGAACGCGCGCTTTCTGCCTGTCCGCAGTGGAGCGGCTGTGTGAACTTGGCACCCGACTTTGGAAAAAATTGTTTGTTGAAGGGTTTTTTCGGAAGATTTCCATTATCAGTGGATTGGATAGTAGTGAACCTATTTTCGTTAGTAGTAATGCCAAAAAAATATGAAAAAATAATAAAAAAATGTCATCCCCCGAAATTCGAAAAATCAGTTTTTCCGACTGTTTCTCATAGATAAACATTAGTAGTGGATTGTAGTGCAATTTTTTTCGTAAGTAGTAAAACAGAAAAAATAAAAAATATTTTTGAGTACTTTTTCAAAACGATTTTTATGACTTAAGTTATTTATTTATTTATCACAAACACTGCTACCATTACAGGAAATTCCTAATGCGGTAGCGTGGTCCTTAATTAAACTATATTAAATTATTAACTTAAATAACATATAACATTGTTTTTGTGAGTTCTGTTCTGAAATCCTATACGATTACTACAAACGATAGAATTGACTGAAGAAGGTTCGTAGAGGTTGGAAGTGGAAAAAAAATTGATAGTAGTAAAAAAACAGTTGATTAGAAGTGATAAAGTGAAGAAAAACTCGTTTGGGAGTCATTTTTACTGAATAATTCTCGATCAAAAGGATATACGATTTATACGATTGCCACAAACAGTAGAATCGAGCGGTAGATAGAGCGCGACTGCGTTCTGTGTGTTGTCGTGTCCAATGTTTATCAAAATATAATATGGATAAAGAAGACTTATTTTTACTAGAAAAAAGCTCGAACTAGTTTGAAAGTTCTTATGTTTGAGTACGCCGCGCCGCGCCCGCCGCTCGGCCGCGCTGCTAGTCTGGCCAAGCACTTAGACATTTTAAGGGTAACTTGTAAAACGCGAAGTAAGCAAGTTACCTTAGATTTAGCTCTAAAAAGTTTACCTTTTAAGGGACTAATTTAATCTTTGTGGCGTTAATTGTGGAATAAGTGCAGCTAATGAATATAATGAACGCTCTGGACAACGTAATTAATGAGCCATCGCAGACGTCATATCGACCCGCCTGCCCCGCCATCTTCCACCAGATTATGACCTAAACGGAATGCACACAGCCAGTCATGGAGTTCCCTGAAAGAATTTCTCTTTTTACTGAAACGTTCAAATGTATATAATAATAATAATAATAATTTATTTATTTCCAAGTATATGGTATTTTGAGATCTTACACTAATAATGTTCCACATATACTACCATTGCTGGCGTAGAAATATTAAAAAAAAAAAGTTAAGCACATTCAAATCATCACTAAATTAATTAAAATGTCAAAAAGTAAAATAAAAATTAATTTGCTATGTCCAAAATACAAGTTCTAAAGTCAAAGTAATACAATGATATTAAGATGAATTGCAATGTCAGAAAATATACTTAAAATGTCAAAATAAACAATATTATGTCCAAAATATAAACTCTATAGTCAAAGTAATAATTATAGATATTATGCCAAAATGAATATTTATTACAATGTCAAAAATTATGATTTAAAAATTCATTAACTGAATAAAAGCACATCTCTAAGAGCCAAGCAAACATTTTACATTTAAATTTATCTATTGGTAACATTCTAAACTCAGATGGTAATTTATTATAGATTTTTATCGTCATACAACTGGCATTTCTACTATAGAGATGCAGTCTCTGAGGAGGAACTAACAGTTTGCCAGCATTTTTTTTATTCAATCTTTCCGAGACTTGTTCATTCAATGAAAATAAATGAGGGTATTTTTTAACAAATAAACATACCTCAAAAATATACAGACACGGGAGTGGGAGAATTTTTAATTCTTTAAATAATGGTCTGCAATGGTCTAAATATTCTGCTCCACTCATGACTCGGATACACTTTTTTTGTACTTTGAACGCTCTGTCCACGTCCACTGAATTACCCCATATAACTAGGCCGTAACGTAATACTGATGAAACATAACCATGATATGCATTTAGGACTGTTTTTTTACTGGACACTCGTCTCAACTTGCGAAGAGCATATACAAACTTATCAAGCTTACTGCATACTCTTTCTACATGTTCCTTCCAATTTAGTTTGTTGTCAATTATTATACCCAAAAATAAAGCCGATGGTTCTGGTTGCAAAATTGTAGTGTCATGTCGAATTATTGTTGGTGTAGCTGACAAGTTGCTTGTTTGAAATTGTACTACTTTGGTTTTATTAATATTAACATTAAGATTATTGTCCGCTAACCAGTTTATTACATTAATTAATTCAATATTTGTGTCAACTTCTATGTCATTTTTGTTGGAACATTTTATCGTCAATGTGGTATCGTCAGCAAATTGAATACATTCACATTTTAGGCATTTTATGAGGTCATTTATATATAATAAAAATATAAAGAATAATAAAGTGCTTTGAATCAATTTGGGGGACTGTTTCTTGAAAATATTTAAGGACAGACCAATTTTGCTGTCCCATTGTCCATTTGTAAGCAAAAAGGTTGGTTTTTCAAATATTTCTGTCCCCAACCCTGTCTTGAGTGACTCCGGGACTTCTCTTTTAGAAGAAACTTACACCCGAAATTGGAAGACACCTAAAAAAATTGAGCTTTTAAGTTCTACTTTTTATTCTGTACACTTGTACAGTCACGTCTATAAGTATGTATACACTTGGCTTTATCCAAAGGCGAATTTCTCCTTTATTTTTGAATGAAATTTTTTGTTCTTACGAACATAGTATTTTCAAACCCATACGTTTATGTTAAGTGTCGTATTTCAACGTTGCATTCGTTAATTCACGAAAAAATCGCAATTGAAAATTGCCAAGTGTTGACATATTGGTGCTCGTGACTGTACATAATATGTAGATGCTGCAACATAGTCAGAATCCTATTGTCAGTGCTCGGTTTTCGCCCAAATAAAGTTAGGTACATATCAGCTTTATTTGGTGGTACATTTTGCAGTATATTTGAGTACAGCCCGTGAGCCCGCTCGTCCCGCGTGGCATGCGCCGCACAGAGCCCATTACACGTCCAGACACTACTATCGGATATTGTTAATTAATGCATGGGGAAGAGCACTTTTCGCATGTTTCTGCTTACATGCTTTCATTGAGTTTTATCACGGTGTTCATTAAACGTAGGAGGGTTTCGTTAATTATGTTAAATGTTTTGTTTTTATTTATTTATTTAAACTTTTCGCACAAAAAGGTACAAAGGCGGACTTAATGCCTTAGGCATTCTCTACCAGTCAACCAAGGGTGGATTGTTAATTAATGCATGGGGAAGAGCACTTTTCGCATGTTTCTGCTTACATGCTTTCATTGAGTTTTATCACGGTGTTCATTAAACGTAGGAGGGTTTCGTTAATAACTTTGTTATGTTAAATGTTTTGTTTTTATTTATTTATTTAAACTTTTCGCACAAAAAGGTACAAAGGCGGACTTAATGCCTTAGGCATTCTCTACCAGTCAACCAAGGGTGGTGAAGAGATTAGATGGCAGGTGCTTTGTTGAGAGGAACAAGGATAAAAAAACTCTTAAAACTAGGTACCTACACAAATACATAAATAGGTTATATACACATACATATTATTTACTATAATATATACTTATAATAAGTAAGTATAATTCAAGGGAGAGAGATGTTGAGATCACTCTACGCTATTTGTTTTGAAAATAGCTCTGCAATTTCCGCTTAAATGCATACCGACTGGTGGCCGTCCTGATATCAAGAGGAAGCGCATTCCAAAGAAGAATGGATTGAATATGAAAGGAGGAATGAATAAAGTCAGAAGTATGAGAAGGACAGAGTAGGAGAAGATTGTTAGAGGAACGCAGATTCTTAGCGTGAGAAGAAACATAGATATTGGTAGTGAGACACGAGATAAGAAGGAGGAGAGTGTTTTTGTTTTCCAGGGATATTGACTGCTTTATGTACTCAGCTTCGATACTGTATTTGGCAATTTTAAGAGAGCTTATCAAACGCTTAAAGACGTTTTAAACTCACTATAAAAGGGGTCTGGGTGATGCATTTTTCGTATAGGATGAAGTGGTCGCATATTACAAAGTTACGGAATTTCGCTACATGACCAAAGGTTCGGAAATATGGGATTAAACCTAGCAGTCGATGACTTTGGAATCAGATGGAGGACTCGTTCCATTGTGACAGAATTTTGAGCACCTACTTGGAAGGTAGACATTCGCCCGCAATCGATCATTCGTGAGTACTCATCCAGCTTCATAGCATTCATTGGAAGTTACTCACGGAAATCTTAGACACTACTATAATTTCCATTTATTTGTCTTGCAAAAGTCAAAAAGCGTTAGATCCAAATCTAACTTTCTTAAAAAGTCCTTACGTTGAAATGATGTCACGAGATTCACAAAGAACTCTGGAATTTTAAAAGTTTACTTAACATTCTTATTTAAGGCCCCCAAATGACTACTTATCTTGACATTTCTCGTGCTTTTTCAACTTATTATTTCCTGAAAATTTTTCGTCGCCGAATTTACTCGACTTATTTTTCTTGTCTCGGATCCTCTTGCTTGAAGGATCAGATCGTAGGCTAATTATGAAGTTGCCTTTATACAGGGTGAATTTTTCAGGTGGGCGTGGATGGCCAAATCCGAAACTGTGAGGAATAGCGAAAAGTACTCAAAAGAGTCTCGGGCGCGATTTTGATGAAAACTAAAACGTACTTTAAGTATTCTGTGCTAAAACTGCATCATTGGATTTTTGAAAAATCAATATTTCTAGCCGGGAATCAAAAAGAGCTCATTTTTATTTATTTCATTCTAAATACTTCATTTATTTTTCTTCTATTACCTACCTATTAAACCTTAACTGATTAATTGTTTAAAATGATGACCATTGTTTTCAATACATAGCTGGATTCGACGTCTTAAGGATTGTACTGCATTCAGCATTATAATATTATTGATTCCATTTAGAATATTATCCAAAGATCGTAATTAAAACTTGAATTTAGAACATAATATTGTGACGGTGACTGCGCTGCGGGTGTGTGCAGCCGTTTATTTTCGTTGGATCCCACTTTTGAATCCCATTTTTTAGGTATTAACGATGGATCCAGTTTGCTATTTCCGTTGAATCCCGTATTATATCAACATGTGTACATTTCAGAAGAAAAGTGATTTACCTTTATCAAACACTAAAAAGAGATTATTTTTAGTGAGCTACCCGGAACCGAACTAGTTAGATTAGGTTAATTATTAAAAAAAAAAAAAACAATGTTAGGTTAAGTTAAAAACTTAAAACTGTGACCCCTACGCACGAGCCGAGCGAGCGAAGCGAGCGGTGCCGCGGCAGCGGCCGGCGAGTGCCAGAAACGACTAGATTATATAGAAAATGAGTTGTTTGTGAAATAAATAGTATACAAAACGTTGGTTGTAAACTAAAAATTTGTCAATGGAGTTTTGGTGAAACATTAGTGAACTCCTCATTTAATTATAAACAATTTTGTTATTGAAAGTACCCGCATTCAGATTTTTTTAAGCATTCGGGATCCAACGGAAATACTTTTCGGGACACAACGACAATAAAACGTAATGATCTTGCATTTTTTAAATTCAGGATCCAACGGAAATACATAATAATGTTTTGCGGGATCCAACGCCAAAAATATTAAAATGGGATTCAAAAGCGGGATCCAACGAAAATAAATCTGTGCAGCGGAGTGTATGTTAATAAAAATATTAAGCATAATTTCGAACAAGGTACAGGTAGTGTAGGTTTGAATACTTTAAAATAAGAAGCAGTTTATTAAAATCCAACATTTTCCCGTATGTTATTACTTCCCACAATTTGATCCTTATTAGGGACACTAACGAATGGTATAATAATACAGTGTTTTTTTTTAAATCAAAATCAACGGGTTCGATTCCTAGCTAGAAAGGGGTTTGAAGGTTTTGGCCCTAAAATCAGCCGCCATTTTGATTTTTTTTCAGAATCGCGGTGCACAACAAAAGTTATATATTTAGATAGAGGACACTTATACTAACAAAAAATGTTAAACAACATAATATCCTAAAGCGTCAGGTTTCGGAGTTATTCACCAAAATATAAGTCTAAAAAAAACAAGGATTTTTTCGTTTTTTTCCCCTCTAGGTATGCATATTGAACTATTGAGGTAATAGAAACGTTATGAAACCTTTATGGAGAAGAAACAAAAGAAGAATAGACATTTTTTAAATAAATAATTAAATACCGCAATTTATAGTTCGTTTTTTAATCCCAGATACTAATCTGACAAGTGTAATGTCAAACTTCTATACTAAAAAAAACGAAAACACAAAAGACTTAAATGTCAGATTAGTCTCTGGGATTAAAAAACGTATTATAAATTGCTGTGTTTAATTATTTATTTAAAAAATGTCTATTCTTCATTTGTTTCTTCTCCATAAAGGTTTCATAACGTTTCTATTAACTCAATAGTTCAATATGCTTACCTGGAGGTAAAAAAACAAAAAAATCCTTGTTGTTTTCGACTTATATTTTGGTGAATAACTCCGAAACCTGACGCTTTAGGATATTATGTTACATTACATTTTTGTTTGTATAAGTGTCCTCTATCTAAATATATAACTTTTGTTGTGCACCGCGATTCTGAAAAAAAATCAAAATGGCGGCTGATTTTAGGGCCAAAACCTTCAAACCCCTTTAGTCATAACAAAATGAAAAAATATGCGAGATTGAATAGAATAATTAAAAAATATAATCAATTTAGGAAACAAAACCAACACTTTTCCAAAAATATTCCACTGAGGAAAGAACGTGTTGATCTAATTAATAAATTAAATAATTATCAAATCAAACTAGAAGACAGCAAAAAAATATATGAATTTGATAGTTTCGAATTTGGCCATCCACGCCCACTTGAAAAATTCACCCTGTATACTTTACTTTACAGAGAGGAGGCCTGTGTCCCAGCAGTGGGAACGTTACAGGCTGATGATGATGATACTTTAAAAAAAAAGAAAAAAAAAAAGAAAAAAAAAGGACCGGAAACTTACTAAAATTTCATTAATATGAAATACCATAATTTTTATGTGCTTGTGGTGAAACTTAATGAAATGTGAATGTCAACTATAATAATAAGAATGACAACGAAACCTATACAAAAAAGTCAAAGCATTTTTTTTTTATTTAGGCACATAAAAAGCACTTTTGAACGTCAAAAATTACAATAAAATAGATTCTAGTCGCCCCTTTCAAAAGGTAGTTTTCGTACACAGAAAACAAGTCTTTTTATAAAACGACTACTGGAAACATTGTAAAATCTTGTTTTTGTATTTTTTGAAAAATTATGTTATACCAAGACTGAAACATGTTTACGCTAAGTTACAATATGCTGGGAAACCGGTAAATTACTTAACATCGTTTGTTTTGGACGACGAAGGCCACGCACGCGCTAATACTTTCATAAAACCGGTAACAATAACCCCGACGGGCATAAACAATGCTGTTGCCAACTGGATGCGCACACGCAATGCACCGGCTGCGCTGTCTGGAGACAGGTAGCGCCACCTGTGAGTGAAATCGATCGGCGATTACACACCTACACATTATCGAGTTTAATTTCATGGAGCACTAAGCGGCTGAAGCGTAATTAACTCGAGTAATAACACACAAAGTGCACCGTTTAACAATCGATCCGTTCAGCGTATTGACTCTGAACGAATCGATTAACTTTATGATAAACGAAGAAGAATTTTTTCTCAGCTTCGTTGTTAAAGAATACCCAGTTCAAAACAGCATAAAGGAATGAATGTGCAAAGATTCCACAATAGATTTTTCCACAGCATTCGAGTTCGAATTCCTTTACGTCTACCGAATCTATTGAATTACAAACAAAAATATTGTGTTCCTTTCATAACTGATACTCTAGCTACAAGTCGATGAAAGTTTCGGTTCGTTTCAGCAGAACGTGCTGACATCAAGATCTTTCGCTTACGTAAGCACCGAGCTGGCACTGGGAAGGGTTGTTTCCATTAAATGCTTAGCGACTTTATAGCAAAATTTTCGAATGGAAGTGTTGTCAATTTGATGTTTCGAATATTTGCTGTGTAAACTGCTGTTAGAACGGGAGACCAAGTCCAAATTATTATTAATTTTCGACTTTGCTCGTACGAATCATATTACGTGCTGCGGTCTCACTCCCTGGTAGAGCAGCCTTTATTTGGTTTTGAGATGTATCCAGAATTTTATTCGTCTTTATTTATACAAATATCAAAATGGAAGCCATTTTCTTCATCCTTGTCCTTCATAATCAAAACAAGTAACAACATCAAGGTGATTCACGATCATCTTCTCCTGAAACACATTTGTTTACCTTTAGGTAGAGTTAATGAGGCTATGGAACTGGTGTAAATTGCTTTCTAAAGGGTATCTTAACATCTTGAACGGATTAAAGCGTTATCGTTTTTGTTGCGTGTAAATAGACTTCGTAAACGCTATTTGCCCATCAATATCTATTAAGATTCCGGGTATTACAGCACGTTCACTAAGTATTCGTAATTAATCATCGATCCTTTTGATGTCACAGAATTCTCAACCACCTGGCTTTTCATTACCATTTGGCCGTACGTATTGTATAGTTCACCACAATACATACAGATAACTAGTGTATAGTCCCACTTCTAGGCATTCTATTTGCACGGTACTAGGTGGATTGAACGAACAGAATTTTTCAATTTCCTGTCAGACCTAGGACGCGCGATCGACGGCGTTATTCAGAAATGACATTATTTCCACGCTGCTGGTGTAATTCATTCAGTGTGGAAGCACATTTTGCGGCTTCATAACTTTGTGACAATTGCGTGTTCTTCGAAATGTAAGTTTTGCCAGTGAATTTTTTACCAATTTTAGTTATGGAGGCTTTGTGTCAGTAACTGTGCAACCAAATCCACTCGTCCTTGATGGATACCAACTTTTATTTGGGACAAAGATGACAGATTATATCAGAACGGTAAGTTCTTAAAAGAGCGTTCTTGGTCTATACTGGAAAACTGCATTATTTTTAACCGACTTCTAAAAAGAAGGAGGTTCTCAATTCGGATGTTTGTATTTTTTTTTAATCAGGATTTTAACTGTTACACATATTTATTTATTAATCAGGCAAGTCTCGTGTGCCGTGCCATTAACCCGTTGAGGATGGAAATTACTTATATTCAGGGCTCGAGTCACATTTAATTGGTTTTGATTTGAGCGACGCGCGACGCAATTCCGAACGGAATTATTTCCGGACCACGCTAGTTCACCTCTGTTTTTAACCACCATTGATTACTCGTGTTACTGTATTGGTATCCGTTTTAAATGAGCCATTGTTTAATTAGGTATTCATACGATTGTTTTAATCGTTGCAGTTTAAAAGATAAGTACTAGAACGGTAGCCAGATGTATATTTAACGGTATTTTAACAGTGCGATTGTTACCTCATCTCCGAAACGTAACAAGTTGGAAACGAAACCGGTAACCGAAACTAACCTTTAAACTGGTTTAACAGGATACAGGATCATCAAATTAAAATATTTAATACAACAATAATTAATGATGTAAAGGTACGGTGCAGCCAGATATCCATAAAGAAACGGAGTCTTCTCGATATAGATGGATGTCGCCGAAGCCGCCAGACTGTTCGAGGGAAAAAACACTGGTTCTTGGCTGCATAGAGCAAGGTCGCGGTCAAGTGCGAATGGAGAAATTATGTCGCTGCAATTAGGTATAAGAAATATTCAAATAAAAAGACGGCTATATCGTGGTTTAATTAAGTTTTAATGTGCGCGATTTTGGGACGTTTATTTATTGATGGTTCGCTATACTGCTGTATTTTTGATTATCAGCAGATAAATTAGTACTTAAAGATTATTATAATTTTCAAAGCGACCATAGACCTACATGCACCTACAGTAAACGTGCCGCGACTTATGTTGTAAGTAGTTTCTTCAACAGAAACCTTATCGGCCCTTTTCCTTTCCCCTCATTAAAGACTGTGGCTAACGCGGATGCTGCTCGCTCGTTTTTTATTAGTTTCATTGATGGTTGTAACAAACGTTGTGTTCCTAGTTAAGGCAAGCCCATTGTAATCGATAGACTGAATTATGAAGCAGACAGGTAACTGGTTGGATAGTTCATAGATTTCTTAATCATGATAAATGTAGGTACACGTTGAGTGTGATACAAATGACTGACCGGTTTTACCTCAACTACATACTAGCAAACAATAAACATTAAATACGTATTGTTCTGCAATTTGCTCAAATATAGTAAGAAGTTGTGTAAAAACCATGAGACTTATGAGTTGTCTTTGAGGAAAATCATATGTTTTACGTAGGTTGTCATGTGGATAAATTAGGATGGAGAGGTCTCAAATCTTTCTGGATGACACGAATCACATTATCTGCAGCCGGTCTTTATTGACTTTCCACGTGATCCACTACACTGAACTGTTTTGGGGATATCATTCTAGGTATTATCGCCAACCTAGATAAACTGACAAGTGGCTACAATTTGTGAATAGATACGATGTTAAGGCGCTTACATGAGCTAAACGCAAAAAAACGGTAGTTTTCGAAACAATAAAAGTATATGATCGCCTACAGTAAACAAAATCAGAAAAATATATGATATTCTTCAGGATATATGCTAGATAGATAGTGTTTTGAAAACACAATACAACTAATTTGGTACGATAGAAAAAAATCATGAACATACCTCTAAAAAACTTTCTTTTTACAATAAAAACCATACTAATATACATACAATCATTCTGATTTTTTGTCAGATTATTCTACAAGTAACATACTAAAATGATAGTGTTTTATTTTTTTATTTAAAACAATAGTTTTTTTGTAAATCGAATATTCATAGTTCCGAACATAAAAAGTGCGCATGTGTGCGTGAACGCCCGTGTAGCGACAGTGCCGGCCGAGGCCTGATGCTATACGGACGTGTCGCTCTTTTCGCCGCACTATTTCCGTCAAAATTGTTATGTTTTTGTTAAGTTTTATTTGTAAATTCATTGTTTATTATTATTTGCATTATCTTCTTTCCGTAAATATTTTTATTTCGTGTAAATATATAATACTTTTAAGTTTGTTATGTATGGGTGCAAGGCGCGCGCCATCTATTGTACGGCGAGTCCCAACTCCCGGGCGTTTCACTTGTGTCTACCGGCAGTGGTCCGCGTAACCTAACAAAGTTAAAATAGGGTAATAATTTGTAAATAAATGGGAAATATAGTGAAACATTCCGTTAGGAGGACTACAAAACGTTCATATAAAACAAAAGCCGAACATAATATGAACGAAAGTAAAAAGTATGAGCATTTTATTTTTAACTGAATATTTTTATTTTTGCAATAAAACTATGAATTTTGGAAACATCTAAGAAAGTGCAGTCGGTATTTTCGACTTCACGTACAACTGTCACAGTGACGTATGTGGACGACGTGTAGATTTGTATTCGAGAGTCCCCGGGTTCGATTCCCAAGGTTACGAAATCGTACTTTCTTTTTAAATTTTATTTAAATGTATTTTGAATTTTTAGATAGATAGTGTTTTGAAAACATAATACAACTAATTTGGTACGATAGAAAAAAATCATGAAGATACCTCTAAAAACTCTTTTTACAATAGAAACCATACTAATATACATACAATCATTCTGATTTTTTGTCAGATCATTCTACAAGCAACATACTAAAATAATAGTGTTTTATTTTTTTAGTTCAAACAATAGTTTTATTGTAAATAGCATATTATTCATAGTTCCGAACATAATAAGTGCGCATGTGTACGTAAACGGTAAACCCCCGTGCGTGTAGCAATAATGCCGGCCGAGGCCTGATACTATACGGACGCGTCGCTCTTTTCGCCGCATTATTTATTTGTACCTACATACATTCATTGTTTATTATTACTATTTGCATATCTTCTTTCTATAAATATTTTTATTTCATGTAGGTAAATATAAAATACTTTTAAGTTAAAATAGCGTAATAATTTGCTATCAATTATATCATTTGTAAATATGGGAAATAAAGTGAAACATTCCCTTAGGAGGACTACAAAACGTTCATATAAAACAAACGCCGAACATATGAACGAAATTAAAAAGTAAGAGCATTTTATTATTACTGAATATTTTTTTTCGCTATGAATTTTGGTAGTTTAAGAAAATGCACTTATTACGCATAAGCTCAGTCTTTTCGACGAGATACGCAATCGTTACATTGGCTTATGTAGACGACGCGCAGGTTCGTGTTCAAGGGTCCCCGGGTTCGATTCCCAGTGATACGAAATCGATTTAATTTTATTTAAATGTATTTTGAATTTTTAAATATATTTTTATAAATAACTAAAAAAACGTCTACAATGTAATTATCTTTCACAGGAGAAAGAAAGTCGAAAATATCAACACGGAAGTTACTTCTAATGCGTAAGTACTTACACGTTTTCTATGCCATTGTAACAATAAAAAAAACCTAAATTTATTAACAGACCGCGACTTATTGATAATATGCATAAAGAAATCACAGATTCATCCGAAAATTGCGATGAAAATTATCACAAGCAAGAGTTTAATTTTCATTGATTGTGTTTATAATAAATAGAAATCATAATAATTATGTATGAATGTTAGGTACGAGTACCTAATCCTTGAGGCCGTTTACACATCATGCCGAAGCTGCAGCGGCATCGCCGCCGCCGCGGCGCCGCTGCATCAGTCACCCTTGGATTTGTATGAACACACGGCGCCGCCGCGCCGCCGCGCCGCCGGCGATGCGGCGCGGCGACGAGTTTTGATAAGATCTATCAAAACTCGCCGCCGCACAGTGGTCTGAAAATCGAGCTCCATACTCATAGAAACTTAAAGTACGGAAATAAAAAAACAAAAATTGTAATGGGTCTAGTATACCTCCCTTTGCGTAATATTAACGTATGGATGGTATCAGTCGCTCCACGCGTGAGAAAAAAAAGTTTTTTGTTTTTTTTTGTATGGGAGAAAACACTAACCCCCTTATTCATAATCCTATTTTATCTCTATTTTAGCTAAAATAGGTTTATAGAACGTTTGTCTTTATCTGTCACGTTGTCATTTCTGTGTGTAAGAAAGAGACAAACCCCATTTTAACTAAAATAGGTTTGATAAGTTTTATGAATAAGGGGGTTAATGTACATTTTTTTGAAACTGAATGGAACTGATAGGCTGGAGCTCACACGAGCTATTGTACCATACACGGCCATCAAGATGACATACAATTCATGGACCGTTGGGCGCCGCTTTGCACGTAGCAAATTTTTGAAATTTTGTGTTTTCGATATGTGATTTTTCAAATCTTTGACGTGAATAAATGAACTTGCTGATCGATTTACTTATACTATCGTTACTTTTAGCCTGCTTATGACCTTTATGATGACAACAATTAAAAATTATGTTGATTATAAGTACCTATACGTTTTTTTTTAATTTCATTCCAAGAACTACTTAACTCATTTAATCACCGTTGTAGTGTATCTATTAAATAGATATGTAAACACTGTCTCATTCACACAAGCGGGGTAGCTGCTGTCAGTTATGTTATGTCATCTGTCAGTTACGAGGAATGGCGGGAAACAGACAAAGTGAAGCAGGCTATATACGATGGCGCTTGGTGTGGTAGTGAGCCAGTGAAGTGATATGTTTAACATAAGTACGGAATCAACAGGATTCTACAACCGTGATTATGGTTGAGTTATAATTAGATACTGCTTCAATCTGAGCCTCAATCAGAGCCTGTTCTTCCACGATGTTCAACTTGTTTTCGTTTGAAAACTTAAAATAAATTGGTCAGCAGAACATTGTGGAAGATGGCTTTGGATTCTCCCATACCTTTTCTTCGCCACAAACTAAGCGCAGAGGCACAAAAGAACACATAAGCATACTGGAATCGTCTTCGTCTGCCATAGTTTGCTTATACAAACTTTGCCCTGAAGCACCATCAAAGCCATACTTGCATATAATTGTTAACTCTTTGCCATCCAGCGAAGGTTCCACACGTAGGAATTTTCCAAGCTTTGCACAGTTTTATCCAAAATTTAGCTTTACTTTTACCTCTTCTTCCGTGATGTACAATGGTAACTTTTGGAGGGCAGCAGTCCTTCTTCGCCTCAAGGATGGCAGTATAAGAAGGACACAGTGGTACTCCTTCTTCTTTTGCACAAGATCTTAATGTTATATACTGCCACTTCGAAAGCTTCAATGAGGTCAAAATAAATAAAGCTTTATCAGCGGAATATATAGGCACAGTTTCCTTGGGCTTTAACAATTCATTTATCCTTGTAGCCTCTTTGCTCCGAGACTAGTTTAACGATATCTGCTATATTCTTGTCATGTGCTTTCAAACCGGTTGCATGACCAAGGCTTTCAGTGCTATACGTTAGGAGGTCTTCCGCTCTCCTTCTCTTCTGTAGCGGGCTTAGCTCTTTAAATGGTTTTCTCGGCCTCACAACTGATGTTGATGTTCCAACACTGCACGTCTCCGGTGTGTAGGATGTTGATGCACCCTCATTTAAAACAAAGTCAGAACTGGAACGGGTTTGCTGCTCTACTGACACTAAATAAGGGGTCATCTTTCCTTTCATGATCTCAGGCCATTTTATGTTCTCTTGCAGCCATGTCTCATACTTTGTTATGTATGTACGTCTCGTGAGATTACACGAGATCCATTTGTTCCTCAACGAACAAACATAAGTCTGACAGAATTGTTTCAATACCCTCTTTTCATTTTCTGACAAATCAATAGTATTCTCAAAAACTTCAAATAAAACATTGGGCTGTGAAAAACAATTGTTGTTTGTCACAAACCTGACAATGTCCAAATTGGTATCACAACCTTCCATCACAGCACAATTAAAAAAATAACGTAATAAGTTAGCGCGCACAAGTACTGAGAGCTACTGATAAAAGTAAGCTCAAACGTCCTGTTTTTATACAACTACCCTCATTATCGTTCGCTATTCTTTAATTAGGTTTTACAGACTAATATTACAGACAATAGAATTTTATTGCGACTAGGGCCCATTTGGCCCTGCTAGAGCTGGTTGATGCTCATGTCATTAGTATATAATTATAACTCAACCATAATCACGGTGATTAAATGAGTTAGTTCTTGGAATGAAATAAAAAAAAAAACGTATATAATCAATATAATTTTTAATTGTTGTCATCACAAAGGTTATAAGCAGGCTACAACTAACGATAGTATAAGTAAATCGATCGGCAAGTTAATTTAACCTCGTCAAAGATTTGAAAAATCACGTATCGAAAATTCAAAATTTCAAAAATTTGCTACGTGCAAAGCGGCGCCGAACGGTGCATGAATTGTATGTCATCTTGATGGCCGTGTATCGTACAATAGCTCGTGCGAGCTCCAGCCTATCAGTTCCATCCAGTTTCAAAAAAATGTACATTAAGTGTTTTCTCCCATACAAAAAAAAATAAAAAACTTTTTTTTCTCACGCGTGGAGCGACTGATACCATCCATACGTTAATATTACGTAAAGGGAGGTATACTAGACCCATTACAATTTTTGTTTTTTTATTTCCGAACTTTAAGTTTCTATGAGTATGGAGCTCGATTTTCAGACCACTGTGCGCCGCCCGCGGTGCCATACTATTATATTCTGTGGCGATGCCGCTGTATTGGTTTCTCTTGGATTTGTATGAGCCCTTGCGGCGCGCCGGCCGCCGCGGCGCCGTGTGTTCATACAAATCCAAGGGTGACTGATGCAGCGACGGCGGTGCCGCTGCAGCTGCGGCATAATGTGTAAACGACCTCAAAGATTAGGTACCTAACATTCATATATAACTATGATTCCTTTTTATTATAAACAAAATCAATTTTAAATCTAATTTCTTGCTTTTGATCATTTTCATCGCAATTTTCAGATGAATCTGTTACCTATTTCATTATGCCCATTATCAATAAGTCGCGGTCGGTTAATAAAAACATTAGGTCAGAATTTTTTTTATTTTTGTAATAGCTTAGATAACGTGTAGGTACTTGCGCATTAGAAATACCTAACTTCCGTGTTGATATTTTCGACTTTCTTTCTCCTGCAGACTTTTTTTAGTTATTTATAAAAATATTTAATAGATATATTTAAAAATTCAAAATGACATTTAAATAGAAAATTCGATTTCGTAACCTTGGGAATCGAACCCGGGGACTCTCGAATACAAATCTACACGTCGTCCACATACGTCACTGTGACAGTTGTACGTGAAGTCGAAAATACCGACTGCACTTTCTTAGATGTTTCCAAAATTCATTGTTTTAGAAAAAAACAGTGCAAAGTGATAATTTTTATTTCGGAAGTCGGTGTCGCTGGTTCCGCATTTTCGTTTTTTGACACCGACTTCCGAAATTATAGTTATTTATCACGCTGTAGTGCTTTTTTTGAAGTCGGTTGTTTTTTTTTTCTTTCTAATTGTACCTACCCCACAAAAATTCAATTAACACTAGTGCATTGAAGAATCATCAAAATTCGCATAGAAATGCCGGAGATGCAGTACATTTATGCATATTAACTTCGGACATACTACATAAGAATAATTACCTAATGTATTATATACTAAAACCTTCCTGGAAGTATGTAGATCACGTTAGTGAAAGAATGATCAAAATTGGTTCATCAGTTTTTTAGAAAATCTACAAATATATATACAAACATACACACATACATACATTACATACATACATACGGGTCGAATACACAACCTCCTTTTTTGAAGTCGGTTAAAAATGTTTTTAATTTCATTGAATCAGTTTTATTTCAAAATCACCCACATCCTTAAGTTTTTCAAGTCACACTCAAAACGAATAAAATTTATTATGTTGTCACACATAACTACATAATTTGTTTCTTATTTGCACATCGTTTCCGCGCCATCTATTAGAATACTAGGGCGTAATCTCACAAAACCGTTACTTCTAAATCTCATGTATGCTTTATGTCATAATTCTGATGGGCGTCGTCGTTAGATGGCGTTTGCGTCGATTCTGCATATGTGTGCATGCGTTTTTCAAGGACACTTAGGTCTAGTAAGCCTCTTAAGGGCTTGATTGCCGCTTAAATACCTATTACAGAATTGACGAGGCATGACCGATGGAGGTAAAATTTAAATCGTGTGTTTACGACAAAACACTGTTAGTGCAGTTTTTTGCGCCGAGTCGTCACATTTATGTAGGTATTTGACCATCAAATTATACCTACTAGAAAATTATTCATGTTGACGTCACTGCGGTTTGGTTTCCTACGATAGAATCGAATTATTGATAATCGATAACATTTTAATGGAAACTATCTATTGTAAGTATAACCAAATAGATAGTGCAAATGTACCTACCTCCAAATTACCGATCTTATTATTGTCATTTGTTTAACGATTGAATGGCAATTGGCAACACATTCGTAACTTAGTAGGTAGGTACCTAAAGGACATTGGTATGAGCGATTCTTCGTATGCATTTGTGTATGTGCCGTGCATAATTTATCAGTTTATCACAGTTCTTTTCAACTTCCAACATTGTAGCAGCGTTCTAGAACTCTGAACGAAGTTCCAAAGATTTGCAACTTCAAATTCAACTATTGAAATGCGCAGGATTGTGGGTAGTGATGTGACTTCGATTCCTCGGCCGTATTTGCATAGTGAAGATTACTACTAATTTAAGTAATTCAAGGTAAAACACGTCATTATTTTACGCATCATATACTTACCACAGTAAATGTTTAGACATTAAATAATCAACAATACGACTTCATAAGTAATGCCCGACCACTAGCCTTCTGGAGCCTTGCCGTGAAAGTATGCTCGGCCGGCAGTAAAATATCAAAACAAACATAGATCGGTCGCCGGTCGCTGCCGCGGAGCTGGCCGCGCGATCCTGCGATTCACGACCAAACGCGATCGATAAAAACAATGAAAATAGACGCGGCTGTCGGCAGACTACACGCTACTGCATCATCGCCAAGGTAATAAATAATCAGCATCAATAATAAAATTCATAATAATTCGCTACACTAACGAGGTACGAATTAAAACTTCTAAATACAGTGTCTAATCCAATAACCTTTCTAAGACGAATCTAATAAGATTTCACGTAGATGCACTTAGGCAATTATGGTGCAACCGTGGAGGAAAGTGACGTGACGACTTACCAGATGCAGGACGGTGTTCACTACCTCACGGTTGGTCACCTGTCCGACTTCAATCAGCCCGATAAGAACAGCGAATTTCAGGCTATCGTTCGTCGTCATCCTGACCACTTCTTCAGGTCTCTTGATATCACTAAACGGCGGCGATTTTAAGTCCGCCATGGTTTATTTTGTCACAATTCACTGATACACAATTTTAAAATCCACTCACGATCATAAAATTCAAGAAAACATTATTCCTTCGGCTCACATGATAACACACCAAAGTCGCATTCTGCCATTTTGGATTTTGGAGATGTTGCCATGTTTGATTTTCCAGTTGGTACCCTGACAATTCTACTAAAATTGCTGTCATTTTAGAAATGGTAGAACCATATTATTATAGCGAACGGTGCACCAAAAAATATTTCTACAAACATGGCGTTTATTATGAAATTACTAACCAATAAAACATACATTACTTTAATACAAAACCGATAGTAAAAACTTGTGTAACAATAATGCAAATTATGCAAATAAAACGAGCGTTGTCATTCATTTGTAAAATAACTTATGTTTTCTCAGAATGGAGAGAGTTAAAATAATTTATATGCTCTGACCTCTATCATACAAGTACGATAGTATCACAGAGCATGTAACCCACAGAGTACTTTTTGATATAGATGTAACCTTTTAGCTTGTATGATAGAGGTTAGTGTTTATATGGCAATAACTTCAGGTAGGATTAATGTGACCAACATCAATATTAATCAATTGTGTGTCTGTGTTGCTTATTTTACGAGTTTTGTTATTTTACAATTTACAACTTGATCAAAAAGAGCCTGAATCTATTGAACAATTTATTTTCTTGATTGCAAACTTAAAAAACGTGATTGTGATTATTGATTTTTGTGTTGTCTGCTGTGAAATTGGCTACAAAAGCTAATGCAGAGTGAAGTGAAGCTCACTTCATGTCACTCTGTTGAAATCAGTCAAAAAGTAAACATGGCGGCGATCGACGTTGAGTCTCAAAAAGTGAGTGAAACTAAGTGCATTTATGTTTAAAACTAATAATTCAGTGTATTTTGTAGTCAATTTTGTAAAAGAAAATATGAGCAACCATCCTAAAAATAGTAAGACGCTATATGTTCACATTTTAATAAAGAAAATTGAAGCTAAGGGCGTTGCTCTTCCGACAAAAAAATTGGATATTGAATCCGCTGCTGTGTTTATTATCGTTACAGAATAGTAAATACAACATTCCTCTAGACCGGTGAACAAACAACGAACATTGCGTTTACATTGGTCAATTGCGTCAATTACGTTTGTTATGCGAATGCGTCGGGGCGAAGTCACTTGGTTGTAAGAATTCGGTCAGTATGCTGAGAAAAGTAATGAATTTTAGATGGAGACGCTGCTGCGCACTCTCAAGCTGTCGGGGCACGTCGGGTTCGACAGCCTGCCGGACCAGCTGGTGAACAAGAGCGTGCAGAACGGCTTCGTGTTCAACATCCTGTGCATTGGTGAGCACAATGACTAATTGTTGTAGTTGAGCTAATCACCGTCACCCACCTACGTTATCGCTGGCATGGTTAGCGTGCGACCTCGTTCATTTACTACTGTTAATGTAGGTTCACTAATTAATGAGTTGTACAGGAAAATTAATTATATTGCATGGAATTCTATGAAGGATGTAAAACTATGTTATTCACCATACAGGTGAGACTGGGCTGGGTAAATCAACCCTGATGGACTCGTTGTTCAACACCAACTTTGAATCAGTGCCAAGCCCACACAACCTGCCCACGGTCAAGTTGAAGGCGCACACTTATGAGCTGCAAGAGAGTAGCGTTAGACTGAAGGTATGTCAAACATGTTTGTTATCATTTTTACTCTTTGTTTCCCTTTTTTTTTCATCTTGATAACATTTTAAATGTTTTCTGTGGTCTAAGGTCCTTTAGACTGTCAGTAATTGTTTAGTACAGTGCATAAAAGGCATAAAACCTTTTAGACAAAGAGAAAGGACAAATTGATACCAATTAACTTTTATAACCTGAATATGTTACTTCTGTGAGTGTGTAATATTTAATATCAATTCTTAACTTGGCAGCTAACAATCTGTGACACCGTTGGCTACGGTGACCAAGTGAACAAGGAGGACAGTTTCAAAGCAGTAGTGGACTACATAGACGCCCAGTTTGAGGCGTACCTGCAAGAGGAGCTCAAAATCAAGAGAGCATTGCCCACTTACCATGACAGTCGACTGCATGTCTGTCTGTACTTCATTTGCCCCACAGGTGAGTCAAATGTTTTGTTTTTATGCCTGAAAACATATCTTCACAGATAGAAAATACTCTCAATAATGTAATGCACGCACCATATAAGTTACAGACTGATATAAATGTAGAAATATGCACAGTACTCTTTAAAATTCCTTATTTATTAGGCTCTACAACAATGACTACACCACCGGTCAAGCACCGCGCGTCACCTATTGGCGACGAAACAATAGAAAATCAATTGTGTCTCATTAGCGGAGCTCGGCAAATTAAATAGCAAACTTAATTCTAAGCAGTCCATCACTTACAGAAGAGCACTTATCAGCTGTAAGATATTGAATATTCAAATATTTTAAACTTTGTACTTGTTAGGACTACAATCCGTAAAATAGTAGTGTAGTTTCTGCTTGCCCCCTTGGGCCCCTGTTTAGAACTATTTAATCTACCTAATTAGAATCAAAAGTAAATAATGTTAGGAGCATTCTGACTATAAATACATATATTTATCCTGTGTGGTATTTGCATAGCATACATACACAGACAAGAGCTGATAGAAAAACCTAATAAAATGCCTCTACCCAACAACATTTTCAATGGAAAAGTAAGTTTGTTTTGATTGTGGAACTAACAAAATCCTCTGAGGGATTTTTATTAAGTTTTGCAATGAAGTTAGGTAAGTACTTGTTTTTTAAACTTAGAAAGACATGGGAAGTTTTTATCCTGCAAAATAAAAACATGCAACCATAAATGCAGAAAGAATTGACATATTGCACATGGCCAGTAAGCGCAGACTGCATTTTTTTCCATTTTTATTGATATGTTTTTTTTTAAGACGTAAGTTTTCGGTGTTACTATATCAATATAAACTTTCACTACATATTGGTCTAGTGCAGTAGGCAGATGGCCTACTGAGTGACATTTTTACGAGCTGTCCTTGACACGCGACTGCTCACATACGTACGATTTATTCAGGGCGCGTGCGGCATACTACCTATATGCTGCCCTTGAATTCTCTATACTCCCCATAGGCTGGGTAACGGCATTTCTGCTACAAATGTACTCTTTATTAAACTATGATTAAGGAAAATTGAGATTTATTTCTGTTTTCTTCCTCAGTTTTTGCTGTACCTTACAGGATTACGTGTCATCTATTTATTTAAAAAATAATCTGTGCCCAAGCAATGCCATTGTCTCATCAACCTGTTTATCAAATTAACTTCGTTTGCATGCCCCATTATGAGTGACAAAGTGATACATGATAAAGGAAGCGCTTGGAATTCCTCTCCACTGATTGAAACTGCTCAAATTTAAACAACAAGTGCAGCGGCGCGCGCGCATACCTACGCCGCGCCGTTGCGACGTATGCGTGATACCGGCGCGTAACTCCACGCCTAATTGACGTCCACTTGTCTTACTTGATGTTAACTAAACAGTACTCGCTTGTTGACTAGATAATTAACTTTGATTCATTAGCGGCGCACCTATGACTTTATTTGCTCTTGACTGTTTGTGTAAAAAAATAAATAGTCGAGTCGTATTCCGTCACAAATAAAGCTAGGTACTGGAATGTAGACATAAATACAAAACTGAACAATATACTTACCTACACCATCTTGGTCATATTTGGCGTCTACTATACGGAATACGTTACCTTTTAATTGCATAATACCCATTAGTACTCAAATGTCGCAATGTTTTAGCATAAAACCATGTATAGGTTCTGATCATACAAATTCAGGCAGTCTTAACTTTCCACTATAGTAAGGCGTCATGGTGTATTTGGTAGGGAAATGGCTTATAAACGTCATACAAGGAGCAGCGATAACGGAAGTCAATGCGTGTGTGGTCCGACGCGTGACGCCACGCTACGATGCACCATTTCTATCCATTGTCACAAACATTAGATTGGGTTTCATATTTTATTTTGAACTACATAATTATGGAAATCATAACAATGCTCTGACGAGTTTAAATCAAATAACAAAGAGAGTTGATAAATACTCAAGTTTGCAACAACTTTAACTCATTACTGTAGCTGCCAAAGGTGAACAAACGCTCTGGTGAATGTTTCTGGTCGTCAATGGATTCATACAAACGGCCTGGAATATATCGTTAAGTATACAAATCTATAACTTCTGCCAACGTCACCCGGGCCCATATGACCCAAGTTAATTAATATCATCGGTTTCCTTTATTTCCAGGCCATGGGCTCAAGTCCATCGACCTGGTGTGCATGAAGAAGCTGGACACGAAGGTGAACATCATCCCCATCATTGCGAAGGCGGACACTATCTCCAAGACAGAGCTGCAGAAGTTTAAGGTATGCCATCTTGGTATCCATGAGCATAAGCAGCTTTATTTTATTTTTCTCTAAACTTGAGAATATAGCCAGTGTTTAAGTGAAATATTCAGTAACTTCATCAAAGCACGCCACCTGTCCCTGGGATTTAAAGGAATGTGCTTGTTATGCGGACTGTGTTTCCTATTATTTGAATAGTTCACCAGACTTAGAACTTAGTCTTATTGATATTTTCTATTCCCCATACTCTCCAATATGGTTATACTAGCCGTTTCTACCCTATTGTCCTTAATTAATGAATACCATCATTCAACGAGTATAATCTCTCACCATTGTGCATTCTTTCCATGTTTTCTTACAAGAGTCAATATTCATCACCATTATCAACTAACAACAAGCACATAGGAACATGCAGGAGCATCATTTGTGTATATTTACATCTTACACATTACTATGTAATTCATGTCGGACTGCCCTGTGATTCATGAACTTGAACAATGTATTATTGTACTATGACTCAGTAGGTACTAGTCATAAATTACTATTACAATATTTTACTCATGTTTATTGGTCATAACTTTCTCTGCTATATTATTTAAATAAGTATAGCATGTACCAGTTTCGGGTGAACATAATAAATTATGTTATTAATTTATGAGTAGTGTTAGTAGATAGCATCGCAACATTGAGTTACTGCAGTATATTTGCAAGTATAATCGTAGTCTACTTCCCTTACTCGCCTTTCACTATATTGCCTATTTCTGTTTGCACTGAGCAAACAAAAATGATTAATACTTAATCTGTTGGTGACATTATTTAACAATGACAATACTAATGTCACGTGATAAGAAGCTAGTCAAAATACTGAGAGACCATAAATGATTCCGTACCAAATATAATATTTAGGGTCGGCGCAACGTGTCTTCTTCTTTAATACTTCTCTATTATAGTCGTCATCCCGGGTTCTAGTTATATTTTTCATACAGTCTGTTCCATACTTTCTTTCTTTGGTACTCCATAGGGGAAGACTTCTACTTGTAAAAATAATATCTAAAGTCCATACTACTAACACTAGTTTCTTAGTCGTATATGGCAAACTTAAATCTACCAGAGAAACGACACAAACCGTACTCATTCATACGCCGTACCTACTAAAAATAATAGTCTGTCAAAAATCTCTTTGAGATAAGACCACCGTTACTTACCCCAATAAATAGTATGGATATACCTATGTAGTTACCTAATAGAAGTAGTTTTTAGGGCGTTCGCTACGTCCGCGCGTGCGCACGCGGCGGGTGCACGGAGCACAAGCCCGTCGCACGCGTCCTCGCCGGAGAGCGCTGCTCATACTATCTTTCAATACAAACACGCGAGGCGGGCACCCGCCGCGTGCGCACGCATAACGTAGCGAACGCCCTTAGCTGTAATAAGATTGACTATCCTTTCAACTTCATCAACTAAGCATTCTAAACCTTTAATTCCAGTCCAAAATAATGCAAGAGCTGCAAGCGAACTCGGTGGAGATCTACCAGTTCCCTGTGGACGACGAGTCGGTGACGGAGGTGAACAGCGTGATGAACTCGCACATCCCCTTCGCCGTGGTGGGCTCCACCGACTTCGTCAAGATCGGCAACAAGACCGTGCGCGCGCGCCAGTACCCCTGGGGGACCGTGCAAGGTATGGTGACACTTTCATGGCATATCTTGCGAATTCTGAAGCACCATATTACGAGTATGTGCCCGACCCAGTTCTCGAAAATGACCATGTCACATTGTACTGGGATCGGTCTATCATTACTGACAGGACTATTGTGGCTAATAAACCTGATATAATGGTGATAGATCGATTAGTGATCGATTGTCGATGTTACCATCCCACATTACGGGAACCTCGTGGAAACTGAGAAAGAAAAAGAAATCAAATGTCTTGACTTAGCACACGAGGTTGTTGACATGTAGAATGTGAGCTCGGCTGTCATTGTGCCGATTGTCGTATCGACCAATGGCCTGATGGCCGAAATCCTCGATCAACATCTATCGAGGCTCTCGTTAGGCGGTTGGATCAAAGGCCTGATTCAAAAGGCAGTACTCCTCCATATGGCTCGCATTGTGAGGAGTCCTGTTCATTCATTCCTGTCTCTGGAGCCCTAACCGTTTGTAACCTGCTCCCGACACCAGTGGACCACTATTTTTTATATTTTTAAATGTTTATTGTTCTCATTTTAAGAAATATTTAAAAATGTTTAATATAAGGAACAAAATAAATAAATAAATTAACCTTTATTTCAGACCACATAGAATCCATACAATAGTGTTAGTAATGAAAACTTAAAACTAATGTTAGTACCTAAATAATGATTAATCTAATGCTAGGTGCAACAATACAGTTATGATGTAGATAAATATTACTTATAATCATGGTGAGAAGTTACGTTACGTTATCAGCAATTTTGATAACTGTGATGACTGGCTATGGTGAGCGCCACGTGTTAAGTATTACAAAGGTTGTCAGAAAATTGCAACATTGAGGTCAGAGCCGCGAACCTACTTTGCAGATCCTTTCTATATCATTACAATTCAATAAACTGATTTCAGTTTTACTGTTAACAGTTAATATTTATTTTGCGGTTTCATATTGATATTTTGTGCAATACTTTTTTATACTATACTGTCATCTTTTATGTAAAATGTGTCCAATAGGCCTTTTAACATAGTATATGTTAAATGCTTTGTTAAATCAAATTAACCACTATGCTCCTATTTTCCAGTTGAGAACGAGTCCCACTGCGACTTCGTGAAGCTACGCGAGATGTTGATCCGCACCAACATGGAGGACCTGCGCGAGAAGACGCACGCGCGCCACTACGAGCTGTACCGGCGCCGGCGCCTGCAGCAGATGGGCTTCACGGATGTCGACGCGGATAATAAGCCCGTATGCACCTTTATACTCAGACTTGCTGTTCCATTGATTACGACAATGGTCTTTGAAAGTCGCTAATTTTACAAAATATAATAGAACTAGCGCCCCGCCCTTGACGACACGTCGAGATTTCTTCTTATAGATTGAAAGTTTAATATTAATGCGCTAAACACATAACCACATCAAAATCCGTTGCGTAGTTTAGAAGAACAATGCGGTCACACAGATGACACGAAAAACGTCTTACATTTATAATAATATGTATAGAAGCTACAAGATGTACGTACGCAAGTAGACAGTAGTGTAAGCTACTGCTGGCCGAATTTTATTTATATGTACGTATGTGGGATTCTATATACCCTCGAAGCATCCTAACTGCTGGATGGATACACGAGGTGTCTATTGACTTGTCTAGGTTGCGTCATGGGCTAGGTTTTTTGCTTTTATAAAATCAAAATGGTGGATTTTAGACTTCAATAAGTAATGTCTTGATAAATTTATACCCTGACCAAAACAAAGGGCTTGAAGAGACGATTCCAAAATAATAACACAGTAAACGGTTCAAAATAAAAGTCTGATGAAATTGGTGGCATCAAATCTGAGATTGAACTAAAATAACTGCCACCCAATGCATCACACTGATAGAAAAGTGAACTTGTTTTGTAATTTATAGTTATGTTCGGGTTCTTTTGTACTTTTTCAATATGTTGTTATTTTCCTAATAAAGGAACAATTTGCACTCTGTGCCAATTATGGGAACAGACCATTGCATTGGACTGTTACTTTGAAACACACGTCGGTTCTTCTCTTCTAAATACTAATTATTGTAACTATCATTACAGGTATCGTTCCAACAAACATTCGAGCAGAAGCGCAGCGCGCACTTGGCTGAGCTGCAGCAGAAGGAGGACGAGATGCGGCAGATGTTCGTGCAGAGAGTCAAGGAGAAGGAAGCCGAGCTCAAGGAGGCTGAAAAAGAGGTACACGTATTGTCATCATTCAACCAAACGACGAATACTGCTGCACATAGGCCTCAAACATTGCCTCACAACAAACTGCCAGACCTGCGCTTCCCGCAGATAAGATAGGGCGCCCGAAAACGAACATAGCCGTTTCGCAATACTGTAACTACGTGCATATAAGATATACCATGAGATGCTACAATAGATGTTTGAAATAAATGTAGTAAGTAATTTAATATTCGGCTGATCACGTCGGGGTCACCAGGTTTGAGGCACGGTGTAAAGTTCACTCATCCTCCACAGAAAAGGGAGGATCCTCCGACCAGGCGAGTGTTGTGTCTGGTGGGTTGTTGCCCGACTATTGATGTCGGGACGTTGCAATTATATGCTATTCTTCGATTTTGCCTGACGTCATCGTTAGTATGATGCGTAGTTCGCATGTGGCGATGTAGATGCCGCCACAGCTTCTTTCATTCGCAAATACATAATGCTTACCATGTTGACCTACAAAACAGACAATAATTTGACTATAGCTGTACAAGGATCGTATGGCGCGTGGTTAAAATCGGCCATCTTGTTTTTTATCCGACTGCGCCAGAGAGCCAGAAGGTGGGTTATGTTTTTCTCAGTACGTTTCACGAAACAATAATTGCACTAAATGTTTACCAACAGCGCCAACTGTCAACGTTATTCGAGCGCCAATGGATCCATAAATAATGGCAGTATAATTATGGTGGTGGAGTAATTTATTAATTTCTTCTTAAAATATACTTAGATTATCAAAATATTCTTTCCAGTTACACGCGAAATTTGACAAACTAAAAAAAGACCACACTGACGAGAAAAAACGCCTGGAAGAGGTACGCAAGAAGATCGAGGACGACGCGATCGAGTTCAACCGTCGCAAGCAGCAGTCGGCACAGGCGCATCACACGCTCACGCTCGGCAAGAGCAAGAAGAAGTAACGCCGACACACGCTGCCGCGACACCTGTAACGTGTGGCGCGACATGCGACTGCTACAGCAACACACGCGGTAACACGATATGCAACATGATACTATACCTGGTTGTACGGACAGGAAACTTGTTTGGTAGACTGAGTATCAACTTAAATGGTCTGTTAATCCTTGCAAGTTTTATTCTTTGATAGACGTACGAAATGGCGATAACACGGCAATTCTATTAAGTGTGTCAATCTGCTAAACAATTCATTCTCGTGACTGTACATTCATATTACAGACAAATTAATGTAAGTTTCAAGATAATCATTTTTTAATAAGACTATATCAGTAGTATTATTGCATTATAATGTATTTTTAAATAGCATTGCTCAGTAATAATTGTGTGACAGTGTGGGGTGAAGGTTTTTACATTTTATCGCGTGAAATGTAGATTTAAATATCTCAATATTCATAAGTTTCTACACTGATGTTAACAAAGATTATATTTAAGATCTAGCTTGCAGTGTTTGCTAGCCTCGAAGTTGCATATCGTGTGATCGCTCGAAGTTTCAATAATATTTGTTACAATCGTACGAAAATCACTCAAAGGTCACTTTGACTTAGTTTTTATCTACGTGCATGTTAATCTCCTCTTTTTATTTATATCTTTTATAAAATACTTTCTCCATGTAAAGTTAATAAGAATGATTAATTTATAACTCGTGCGCAAATTCACATACAATGTAGATATGTAATAGTTGCCTGCTTTGATTGGGATATTTACCTAGTGTGTTGTTTTTAAATACAAACCGTTTTGAACATAGATAATATCATAATAATTAATTTAAAATTCCTAAATCATGCACTGTCAGTGTTAACACTCTGGTTTTAAATCAATCACAATCGTCGCATGGATTGCTGATGACATGATCATCAGTAGTAGTTCTATAATAAGTAAGGTATATTTAAGTTTAATTGGCCAAATGATCTAATCAACTATGCGAAGTGACTTTACCAAAATGTATTAAATGAGATACCTAATAATACTTTTATTTACAAGTTGTAGGTGTAGTAGTAAGGAATACTCGAATATGATGGGACTTCCATTTGCCGCCATTCCTAGGGGCATCAAGTCATCGGTGTTTAACTTTCGTGCTTGTCTTCATTTCCATTTGGTTGGTTTAGTAACTGTATGTATGAATGAAAATCCAAACTTTTGAGTAATGAATGAATTTGTTTTTATTATTCTTTGCAGTGTGTTGAAGCAACATATTCGAGTATTCAGATGCGCGTAGTGTTTAGTTTTTATATAATAATAATAAACATAGTTATGTTTATATAGTTTATTATGTACTGACGTAACAGCGCGTGTAATAAATTGCCTATTTACTATAGCATAAGGAAATAGCTAGAGACGTAATAAATTATATTTACTATTGCCTGTAAACGATTCGCACGCAATTGACGTTACTTAGATTAAACATTTTCGAGCTATTCTTGTCGTACAGAATGCAGAAACACTTGAGAGCAAGTTACATTACAGAAGTTAAAATAAATATCGACTACAAAGCTTCCTGAACGCAGGACTTTTTAAAAGTATACTTGAAATCATAGCTCTCTAGTTCTTATATAATATAAATTAATAATAAAATAGCGAGTTTCAGATAGGCGAATATATAAAATGAACTATTCTCATGGCATTTATTCAGTCATTCCTACTTTAAATTAATTTTATACTTAATTTTGACTTATTTTGTATTTACCTGATTGGGGTATTTAATAAATAAAGTTTAAAATCGTAACATACTTTTTATTTTACAATTAAGTATATAGAATAAAACAAACTGCAACAGTCGTGTTATCCCACCAGTAGCTACCTGCCTCACTTCCGCGTCGTGTCGGAGGTGAAGAAGCCCGATGATGTCGAGTGAGCCGACCTGACTCATCTAGTCGAATTGAAGATATTTTAATGTAATCTCCCAACATGCAATCATAAAACCTAAAAAAAATGACTAGAATCAAGTGGACAAATTATTACTATTTACCTAATATAATTAATGATATCAATTTAGACCATAGTCATACGATCCCTTTAGGGTACATATGTTCTGTGCATACGATGCGACATCATGAAGCAATCTTGGTCACCGGTCACCATTCTCATATCGAGTTCCAATCAACTTTGAGCTCGCCTAAACGCACCCTTATTTCATTATTTCCTATGCACATTTTTATTAGCGGTTACCATTATTATCAACACGTAAACGGCCGCTACTGCCCAGAACTTAATGTTTGGTTGTATACCAAACTTATTGCTTGTCTTTATATACCATCACCTAAGTTCACATTGTGGAACGCAATCAGTTTATTGACTATCACTATCATAATTTTCAACGTCAACTGTTCACAATATTTCAGCGACTTCTCTCTAATATGATTACACAAGTGAGATGGTGAATGGTCTGGGCAGTTCGTAGCACATGGGCTTGTACATCTTGTTGTAGTAGGTGTAGCGACGCTTGTGCGGCGTCACGGACGAGCGCACCGGCACCACGACGCGCGCCGGCGCTCGCGGCGTCGCCGACGTCGCCAACTTGCGACACTGGAGACAAGGGCGGGAAACAAGTGTCAAGACTGTAGATGAAATGCTGGAGTCAAAGTCAAAGTTTTTTATTTGTTAAACATAGGTGTAAAAATAGGTGTTTAAAATAAAATAGGTACAGAGATCTCTATGTTTTGCCGTTATAGTTTGCTTCGAGCAGCCTCAATACCTGTTATTTTTATGGTTATGCTTTCATAACGTTTTGCATTGCATTGAATCAAGAACTTTAATCGCAGATTGTGATTAATATGATTTCTTAATTACAGAAGCATTTAAAAAGCCATCGTGGATCCGTTCATTAATTTATGACCCTCCTTTCATAGTAGTCACCCGAGATTCGAACCCTGGCATATCTCTCAAGGTCGGTATCTGGCTGTACTAACTTACCACTACAAGACAATGTATTCGCGAAACAAAATGCATAAAAGTTTATTGTTATAGCTTTAGGTGATCATCAACCAAGTTACGAAGCACTAAGATCAACATTACCGTGTATGTAACGATGTTACGCTGCGGTATCGCGGTGCGTGGATGAAAGTGCACAAATAAAACAACTACATTATGAATATCAAAAGTTTATTATCAACCATACATAATTAAACGTTGGCACAGTATTGCAGATAGGTAGGTCGGCAGTAACATGTATATCACCTGTGTATATGTATATGCTAAGCTCTGATTATAATTATCATTCAAAACTCTCACCCAGTCTAATACTACTCTAGTGATGTCAAAAGGACTAATAAAACTATTTCATAATTTATTGCAGCGATATTATTTAACTTATTAGATTGTTCGGGCAGGGCCATATTCTACGGTAGGTACCTATGCGTTTGAAGCCACTGTAAAAGGTGGAAGTTTCCAATCTTTTTCATTTACATAGGTACTGTTCCCTTTATGTATACATTGCTTTAGTCTTTCTGTAAATAACAGCTGTGTATCGCGCTCATTATGGACCATCAATTAATTATTGTCAGATGCTGTGTCCCATTCATTAACATTCGTACATAATACAGTTGTAACCCATGCTTTAAGAGCTTCTCGTTAGAATCCATCAGTTGATACAGCATAACTTGGAACACTATTGACTCCCCAAAACCTATCTAAAGTCGTAATCCTAAAGTCCACACGATGCGGTCTCATGAGGAATGAACACCGACCCAACGTCACTAACCCAATCTAAGTAAGACTTGAAGCGTTCTTAAGATAGCTTTCATTTAGTATTAATTCTAGACTAATAAGGATAAAGCGAATTTTAAATAGTTTAATTGAACGATTAATAAGTCAGTATTCATATCCACTACGACTATCACTATTCTCGTAGAGCTATGATTATGAACACAGTGTTCCATGTTTAGTGTCGGCGGACTCAAATAGTGCCTATCTAGTGCTTGTATATCTATCGTCAGTGCAAAAATATCTTCTATCGATTCGTATGAAAATATACCGTGGATTAAACAACATTATTATTTTGTACCGTGGTGGTCGCGTGAGCGTGAGGCCACAATTGTGTCGCTACCCTAACTATATCGACTAATGTGCAGCACTGAAACCAAACAATTATGTCCTAACAAAAATAAAATAAACAAAATTTAAAAAACAAATTCTACAATAATCACTAAGTTTATTGTCAAATGAAAGAAATGCGAAATTCAATATTATATCACACACATCAAGTAAAATAAAAGAATATAAAATAATTTTCAGAAATTATAAAGATCAAAACACAATTAATAATAATTATCAAGATAAATCAGATACCATAATTATTGCAATTGGAAATTACTATAAAACTAAATCGTAGCGTATCATTATAATTACAATAACAAATTCATTATGACTAAGTCTCCCGTACAGATGGAGTGCATGAATGTGTGAATTAAATTAGAGCGACTACTTAATACTAGGAGATGATAAAGATGAGATTGCTCAGTTAAGAGATCTAAATAATGCTTACGAGTTACCGAAACTAATTGAACTTTACAACGATGCCTTAGTTAAGTGTCAAACTTTAAAATTAATGGAATGAACAGTATGCGCGTGCACTCATTATCTGGGAGGCACCTCCCGCGGGGGAGGACTTCTGTATTTGGCTTTGATGTGCAAGAAGGGCTTCTTGGAGGAGTTGTCGTCGGCGATGGTGGCGGCCAGCGACACCCTGATGCTCTCCTCGATGGCGGCCTGCGTCATCGCTCCGTTCACAGAGATGCTTTTGTTCAGCGGTTTGAAGTCGACGGGAGTTGCCAGACTCATACTTCTGGTCTTTTTAGCGTAGCCATTGGTCCCGTTAAACATCTTTTTGGGCTCATTGACGGGAGTGGAGGCGAGGCTTTGACTGCGCGTCTTCCTGGCGGCGGTGGTGTCGGTGGGCGTGGTGGCCGCGCTGGTGCTCCTGTTTTTCTTCACTTGGTTGAGTCTATCGGTACCACAAAACGTCCTCTTGTCGTCCTTCTGCACGTGAGCTAGACTCATACTGCGAGACTTCTTAGGTGCGTTAGGCAAAGTGGTGGATGTGAGTGATTTCCTATGCTCTACAGGAGGCGTTCTAACAGATCTACCGGTCGGCGTGTTGGGGGTGCTGAAGCTGGAGGGTGCGGACTGCTTCCTGCTGCGCGGGGTGGCGGGGGACTTGGGGGAGCGCCCGTCCACTGAGTCCGCTCGCAGGGGAAGTGTTAAAGCGGACTTCAAGCTTCTGGCAGATGTCGGTTTGATAGGCGTGGAGGTGCGGCGTGCGTCGGGGAGCGGTGAGCTCTTGCCGCTGCTGGCTTTACTCGACGCGCGCGTGGAGCGGCCACTGCGGAGCTCGACTGGGGAGGTCTTGCCGCTGATGGAGGAAGCTTTGCTATCGACAGGTGAGACGGTGCCGGCTACTGAGGGCTCCTTGGTGAGGGAGGTGCGACTGCTGGCGGGTGAGAGCGGGGCTGGCGCGGGTGTGGGGGGCGGCGTGTCGGCGAGCGGCACGGGCAGCACGTCGCGCCGGCCCTGCGTCACCAGGCGCACCTGGCAGGGCTCGTGGCGTGACAGGAAGTGCTCCAGCGTGTCCCAACCGCCGCCCACGCGCACCATCATGTGGCGACCCTTCAGCAACTGGAAAAGAATTTGGAGACAACGGTAATTCGAAGAGACAAAATAATACATTATTTCTTTAAAAAAGCATTCAAAGTCAGTTCTTAGGTCTTTGTTCTCTTCGTGATTTCCCCGTGATTCTAAACTTCCTATATTATTACATTGTGAAAGTTCTCAACGTTTGAATTTAAGGAAATTATCGTCTTGTAGCATAATCTCATCGACAATGACAAACAGTTCCATGTCAACTTACCCTGATGAAGACATTCCTGCCGGCGATGTTGTAGCGCCCCTCGCCGACCTTCTTGACCTTCAGCAGCTTGGAGCACTTGCCGGAGCTGCAGCTGCAGCCGCGCTCCATCAGCCGGGTCACCAACTGCACCTGATCATAACAAAAGTATAGGATTAAAAACTTGAATACTTTAAACCGATGTGAAGTGCCATAAACTTGCAAAAAGAACTTCTATTTCATCGACACTTCGTGTTCCAGACCTTGGACGCCACTCGGTCACTGCCTCACAATCTTAAACCTGCCATCACTGCGCCTTGCCAAGTTTCCTGCCCAACTTCATTTCAGCTAATAACTCCTTTTACGATATCGATAACGTACGTCTTCGAATCTCGATCTTTGGAACTTAATTGAATCTATAAGCCTTATGTTAACGGTGTCAACCATGGAACGCTCTGTGGAATTCTCGCCCTGTACCCAGCCTCATGCGGGAGCGTCCGCGTATCAGGCCTTCGACATCGTCGAGCATTGGACCGTGTTCTACGCTCTCCATGCTGCCACATTGATTCCCGTTACATGGATCTGATGCGGGAACTTTACACCTCGGCCACTACAGAAACGCATGCATATCTAAACCCGTACCGATCAAGCGGGGAGTGAGGCAGGGCGACACCATTTCACCGAAACTTTTCACAGCAGTCCTAGAAGACATCTTGAAAAGTTTAGATAGGACTATTGCAATGTTAACATCAATGGTGCCTACCTGTCCCACTTACGATTTGAAGTTGTCCTTGTGCTTTTTGCTGAAAACTGCAATGATCTCCAAAAAATGTTTCTCTTTAGGTAGGACTAAGGATGAATATAAGGATAATATTCAAATCCTTATGTTAAAGCCGGAAATGAAACGTTGACCAGTATCTACCTTGGCCGTATGAGCATAAACAAACAGAGATATCGAGAAGAATACAACTTGGGTTTTTAACAAATTGGACGACATTCTGAAATCAGCTAAAATTCCGCAAGAGTGTTTCAAGTTTTCGAAAAAACTGTACGTTTTAGATTGGAAAACGTATCAAAATTCAATTTACGCATTCGGTATTGATGAAAACGGAGAATCTGCATGACTTATCTGTAGATCTAGATATGATTAAGGTAGGTGTTCACATAGCGAAACATCAGAGAGAAAGTTTTTCAGAAACGTTTGCCATACGAGTCTTTATAAATGGCCGAAACCACTGCCGTCTGGCAACCACAATAAAACTTATTTTTCAATCATAATTAAATATAGCGGTTAAAAATCGGACTACTCTGTAAAAAGTTATGCGTGGTCATACATAAATATGTATACGCGTCGACTTGAGAGCCTCCTCCCTTTTTCGTCGGTAAAAAAGTGAACGTACCCTCTTATCAAGTTCATTGGTAGGTTTGAGCGGCACGTCGGAGTCGGTGCTGGCGACTGTTCCCTCAGACTTGGTGCTCTCCGCGTCAGCGTTGTCCACCGCTAGTTGCGCTGCAAATGGTAATCAGAACTTTTAACTTTATGTATAACCACGACAATTCTTCCATAGAATGATTTATTTAGGTCTGATCCCCTGAGCCCCCCCCCCCTCCTCGATACCCTGCTAGTTCTTCTGTTTTAATCTCTGGCTTATCCACTTTTTGTGTCATGCACTGTTGCACTCTTTAGATTCTTTCGATAAACTTAAGTAGAAATTCATGTGTGGTATAGTGTGTTAGGTAAATACTTACTGTCGTTGGGGTCTGGTGTCTTAGGCGGTACTTCTATGGCAGATCTGCTGAATAAACAAAAGCTCTCATTATAGCCAGATCAAACATTGACAGGAGAAAGCGTTAAAGTAAATAGTAATTTCACTTTTATAAGGTAAAGGCACCCTTGAAGGCCCACTTAATTTCAAAGTTTTATAAAATCGTTTTGTTGGGGTAAATAAAGAAAAATCTTACATAGAATTGTAATTTGTTTAATAATGAAACATAATAAAAAAGAAATCGCAATGTTTTTTAAATTTTGACAGAAATAAAACAAATTTTAAAAACATAGACGGAGGGCCATCTTAGGGAGGTGGTCGCTCAAGAAGGCCCGAAGTATATCAATATAAATGTATGCTTAATCGACATTTTAACACTTTTTTCTTCTTTTATTAATTTTAAAATACAGTATTAATTTTAATATATTCAAAAAAATCAAAAAAACAATCCAAAATTTGGCTGTGGGCCATGTTAAATCAATCAAAAATGAAAATTGCTATAAAACCAAAATAACAATCTAAATTGAGATATGTCACGTACGTAGACATTTATCATAATAGTTTGTAACAAAATATTAATAAATCAGTTACTTATTCAGTCATGGATTTTTTTTCACATTTGTTCATGGGCCTTGTTAGGAGTATTAAAAACCAACTTAACTTAATATTGCTAAAATAGGAACTATTCAATTAGGCTCTCCTGCCTTTTAATAAAATACACTTACTGCCGTACTCAGAGACCTTTAGCGGTTAGTTAAGGGACTCCTTAGTATAGACTTCGCTTTTGAAATTTATACCTTAAGTAAAAGGGTGAAGGTATAATTTTCAAAAGCGAAATCTATTATTTAAACGTATCTGAGCATTACACTCATAACAAATATAAGTAAATCTTTGTAAAATAAGAAAATAAAATATAAAAATGGAAAACAATCAACACTAAAGGTAGTCTAGTTATCATAAGTACTTTGGCTGCTTAATGAGATCTCGTTTCAGTTACAATCGGGACACACAAATTGTTCCTCGTCCTCCGTAGTTAAGCCAACCTGCTTTTCGTTGAGACATCTGTCTGCTATTTACTGCTGAAGGGCTTCCTTTAGCTGAGCTTCTGTCCACTGTCCACGCGTTTTTTTATTTCGTGGCTCCATTTTGGACTAGAAACAAATAAAAATACTAAGCAATCACAACACACAAAACATGTAGCCAAAAGCCCAATGTTAAAAAAACAAGTGTACAGTAAAAAAATAGAAATTAATACAATAATAAAATATTTTGTTCCAACAGTTGCATGCCAATAATATGCGGGCTACAAAAAATTGTATTTATGTTAAAATAATAGCTTCATGCCCAAGGAAACTTTTAAAAGAAAGAAAACTGGTTTGTTAGTTCACTTGCAATTTAATGTAAGCTTTATGTACCTATTATTCAATAGTCCTAGAAAGGCCCGGGCCATGTTTGGAAAACATGGGGTGGGCCATCTTATGAAATTTTACCCGAGTTCATTGCAATCTCCTAAAAATACAAGAAAAGCTATAAAATAATAAAACTTACCTGTAATTTAATGTTAAACAGATTAAATAAGTCGTTTCACTAGTAAAAACAAGGAAATGCTCTTTAAATTTGTTAACTTTTAAAAAAGTTTACTTAACGGAGGTTAGAAACACGTGCACCGTTTGACACGACAGTAAAAACTGTCAGCCATACTCAAAATGGCGGCACGTTTGGTGTCAAATGCAGATGCAGATTTGACTATGGCCATAGACGCATACACCCGCGAAATTTGAAATAGTTAAGACGACCGTAACTGTGTTTTTTAAAAAGTGGGCCATCTTGGGAGCCGGGCCATCATCGGTCACACTACCTTAGTTAGGATCAGTTGTATTGGCGAATTTCAAAAAGATAAGAACTTACTTTTCATCCCGTGGTGGCGGCGAGGAGTCTCTAAACTGCCACGCGGTCGCTGACATAGCGGAGTCAAGTCCTGAATCCCGTTCCTCCAACGCGATCTCCTTCTCCAGCTGCACCAACCCTGGAGGTTCCACGTTGAACTTGGTGGCAAGGCGAGCCACTTCCAGCAGGCACAGGATGACCTGCCGGGGCTGGTTGTGCAGCACTGTGGTACCAGGGATGCATAAGTTATAAGAGGAATTACATTGAAAACTGACATCATATACAGGGTGTTACGGAAAGGGTATATCAATACAAACGGGTTGAAGAGTGTATCTGGTCTAGAATCTCTGTACAAAATTTCAGCTCAAAAGCAGTAACTTTGAAAATGCTTAATATTTTTTTAACCCCCGACGCAAAAACGACGGGATGTTATAAGTTTGACGTGTCTGTGTGTGTGTGTGTGTGTGTGTGTGTCTGTCTGTTACATCGTAGCTCCCGAACGGATGAACCGATTTTGACTTTTTTTTTATTTCGATAGTTTATTAAATTGAAATCATAACAAACGTGTCACCGCACTATGAGGGTCATTATCCATTATCTGTAGTGTGTCTGTACGCCGAGTACACGCACATCACGCCACCGCGCGCCAGTACAGCGCCGTGATGTCGAAATAAAAAAAAATTAAGCATTTTCAAAGTTAATGCTTATGAGCTGAAATTTTGTACAGAGGTTCTAGACCAGATACATTCTTCAGCCCGTTTGTATTGACATACCCTTTCCGTAACAGCCTGTAGAAATCTGCGTGAAATAATTTTTAAAACAGTTTGGCACTTTTGAATTTCACTTGGATTGTTAATTAATCATTTATAGTACTTTGTATTTATATTTAAATCGCATATGTATAAAATATTCAACACAATGTAAATTGTTTTATGAATACAGTCAAACCTGGATAAGTGAGAACTGGATAAGTGAGAAAACTCTATAAGTGAGAGTAATAGCCAGGACCCGTCATTTTAAGCTCCCAAAACCTCTATTAGCGAGAAACAGAAACCTCTGTAAGAGAGAGTCGTTTTTCCCTCATAGACCTCCGTAAGTGAGACTGCTACTTATCTATACCTCTATAAGGCTGGGCGCAAACGTCCGGTTTCCTGATTCGGAATTCAGTTTCGGAATTCAGATTCTGAAACCTGAATGCAAGCATTTCATACAAAATGTTCTCACTAGCGCACACGTGCTTAAATTTTCCGTTCTGAAACCCGGGTGGAAAATTTAAGTACGTGTGCGCTGGAGAGAACATTTTGTATGAAATGCGTGCATTCGGGGTCTCCGAATCTGAATTCCGAAACTGAATTCCGAATCAGGAAACCGGACGTATGCGGCCTGCCTAAGGCTGGGCGCAAACGTCCGGTTTCCTGATTCGGAATTCAGATTTGGAAACCTGAATGCAAGCATTTCATACAAAATGTTCTCACTAGCGCACACGTGCTTAAATTTTCCGTTCTGAAACCCGGACGGAAAATTTAAGTACGTGTGCGCTGGAGAGAACATTTTGTATGAAATGCGTGCATTCGGGGTCTCCGAATCTGAATTCCGAAACTGAATTCCGAATCAGGAAACCGGACGTATGCGGCCTGCCTAAGCGACAGTCGAGCTTTATTTACAAATTTAACATCTGCTATTTTATATCTCATTCTTAACTTTCGTGGAACTTCCTACCATTGTTTTTCTATTAATAATTTTAAAATATTACATATTTACTACATTCGTACTTGTTGTGACTTGTTATTGCTGCGTACCCCTATAAGAGAGAAACGCTACCCACATACCTGCATTAGCGAAAAACTCGGGTTAGTGAGAATTCTCTATAAGCGAGAATGAGATTGTGCTCCCTTGAACTCTCGCTTATCCAGGTTTGACTGTAAATGAAATGAAGGAATCGTTCTATATCTGGGCTTACTTTCTCCTCCAGTAGGCACGTAACGTGACCACAAACAAAATAAGGATAAAAGTAAACATAGGTATGGGGTCGGGGGACCGCCGCAGAAACTAAGTTCCATTTGCAGTACATTTTGACCTCACTATTGGTTTCAGCACCCTCGAAAACAATGAAAACTATCTCTCTTTCTCTTTGTCTCTTTCTATTAGATACTTATAATAAATAGTCGCTTGTATAATACCAGTTTACTCTTACCGCAAGCTCCGCTAAGGAACTTCGTTCCAAAAAATAGTACCATGATTTTTGTACATAACAACTCAATATCTCACCAAGATCATCGCTTTCGAAGAGTAAGTTCTCGTGCACGCCAAGCTCTCTGCAGAAGGTGATGAAATTCTCTGTGTTGTCCCGAGAGAAAAAGCTGCGACGCGCCGCGCGCTGCCAACAGCGCCCGCGGATCTGAGGCACCGGCTAGGCAGAAGAAACCTTAGTTATTTTTTCTTGAGGGTTTTATGAATCAAAACCAAAATAACAGAATGGGAAAGAAATCTATAATAGTGAGCCAAAATTTCACAGGGCAAATAGTTCAAAAGACGTATTGCTTATAACTATGAACACTCACGCCTACTATAAGTCCCTGGTCCAGCGCCTCCCGCGCCCGGTCGTGTATGACGGCGGCCAGCTGACATAGCTCCGCGCCGTTGTCCAGCACATCCAGGAAGTTCTCACCGGACAGATATGTTATACCTGGGAACAACAACAGCCGGGCATTAGACACACTTCCTTCAGCTACATCATGATGGAAATTGTTACTCCTCAGCTAATGCTGGGTGCAGGGCTCTATTTTGCAGTTTTGGCTTAGAAGAATGGTACGGAAAATCTTATCTTCTGGGTCTCCTTTTTTGGCTATTAATGGACAGTAAGCTGCAGTCACTAATTGGAGCTCTGCATCCATCGTCCCGGATAATTAAGTAAAGGGCATTATATCACCCGCCTTTTTTGGAAACGCCTAGTGGTGTACAGCGATTGCCAAGTAGAGCGAGCAATAACTTCCAGTGAGTTAAGTTAGTTATAAAAGATAAGTGCAATCTCGCCATTTAGTAAACTTACAACTTAATTCTTGCACAACTCGTTTAACTTATCTACAATATAAACGATTGACACACTTCGATCTTGCTGCTATCGAAGATATCGTAACGTAAAACATAGTCGTCGACTGATTCCGACCTACGAGAGACCAGTATATGCTGGAACTTCGTAGCTTTACGCAATGGCAGCATTTCGAATTCATCCTCTAATGGCCATCTGTCAATACATAGATATATGCTGGACAAACGCATCATACGTCTCTTGCTAAACGCTCTTAGACATCTGCAGCATTTGCTTGTCTGTCAATATTCAACATAATGCGTCAGCGTAAAGTACTTGATAGATATTCAGACAGCTCATATTAAATGCATTTGGCATCATTGTGAAATTCATGAGTCTCGTCCACTAAGAAGTGGGACTCTAGATGTAATGTAGCAAGTTTACGACTTTGTGAGTGAGTTGCATGACTGCAGCGGGCAGGGGCGCGGGCGCGGGCGCAGACAATGAACCTAAATTTTACGACAAACAAAAACTATATATGCAATGCGCCTTCACAGTATCGACTTAAAACAATAAACAGGTAATGAATACTCACATAATAATAGAATGATCATAGCATAGCTCCTTAGAATCATATTTCCAGCCTACCCAGTGTTTCTGGTTTTTTATTTGCGGCTTTTCTTTTATCCTTCCAAAGCGATTAATATTAATTCACAATAAGTATTCAGGAAGTGGAGAGCCCACTTTAACAGAATCGTAAACAAAAAAAAAAATACAAACATCCGAATTGAGAACCTCCTCCTTTTTTAGAAGTCGGTTAAAAACAAATGCACTAACGGCTGTGGCCGACCCGTTACTGATTGTCTATTGAGTGACTACTTTTTATTAGTTTGAGTTTATGTATGTATGACGACTTTTTCTGATCTGGCATTTTCATACTCTAGCATGTTTGCAGGCCGCGGAGCGTGCCTCGTGCGTGCCCGCCCGCCATTGAGCACGTAAACAATGTGATTTAGATCTGGAAATACGTGAAACAGCAAATAATTCAAAATTATGAAGCGATGAGTAATAAAACATTGAACGATGTGCGCAATGCAAGAAATACCAGTGTAGCAGAATAGTGTGAGAGTGGAAAAAGTATTCTTGTTCTGAGACTAACTACCAGTTTGCCTGAATTTCTTTTATTTTCATAAATAACTAAATGCAATATTTCTCCAGAATTACTGGTCTCCTCTTTGGGTAATCTTGGTTTAACGTATTTTCGCAATTGTAAGGGCCTGCTTACAATGCTCAATTATTCCCACCAGAAACGTAATTTTTACACAAAATCTGGTATTAATTCACGGCAAAATAGCCACACCATATTTGCAAATAGGTACTTGCTTATATTGAGTGTGCAATTCCAACAAGAATTTACGAACCACCTAACCGGGGCGGTGCTGCGGTGAACTTTCACGACGGACATAAGGCTGGGATCGAAACCGATCGCATTCTCATGACCCTATCGCTGCAGATCTTGCCGACCGCCGCGGTTCTTTGCTACCCTGGTACCTACCACGGGGGCTTATTAATCGACGACCTTTGGCCCCATGGCACTGCTTGCAGATATATTTTATTATCGGGACCGATATTACCGACTTATTGCATGAAGGTGGATAAATAGTGGAATTGCCATTCATTGATTTGTTTGTATTGACTTCAATATATCACTGGTGTCTGAACAATATCTGCTGCAAGCTTGCCATATTGGGAAATATCGATAAGTAGGAGGTATGTACATAAAATAAAAATATTAATCAAATTGAATGACCGATTATCCTTTACTAGCACATTCGCAAGAAACTGGCAGTATCATCACAACAGTCATATTTTCTCATTGTTTGTCTTATTTCTTTTTTTTAGTATATATTTAAGATTTTCAAGAGTGAATCCCGAGGCCTTTGCGCTGCAGTGGGACAACACAGGCTTATAATTAGAATAATTTATTTATGTATATTTATTTGTGCTTACATTTTTATGTAATTAGGTACATATTTATAGTTTTAATAGCTTTATGCGTATCTTTATTTTTTATTTATTCCTCAATTTTCATGATTGCACCTACCCAGGGCCGTCTTAACCAAATTGGGCGCCAGGGTGCGAAAATCAGCTTGCGCCCCAATTTGTGTTTTATTTTTTTATTTAATACTTACTCTACAATAAAATTAGGTACATTTTCAAACTATCAATTTGATAGGTATTCTCATAGAAATGTAATATATCTATGGGTATACTATAGCCAAATTTGTCAATCTATCTTGACTTGAGTCATGGTTAATCGTAAGTTGTAGTTTTTTATTAATTTTAATTTCGAGGTTTATGCATGGTACGTGTAGGTATAAGGGTTGGCTCACGCCCCCTAAGACCCTGCGCCCGGGTGCCACGCACCCCTTGCACCCCTGGGTAAAGATGGCCCTGCACCTACCTCTGTCTCTGCATCACCCAAAGGTTGACTGGTAGACAATGCCTATGGCATTAAGTCCACCTCTGTACATTTATATATTTGAAGTATTAAATAAATAAATGACGAATAAGTTTCGTCAAATAAGTTTGCTAATGGTATCGGCTCGAGGCAATCGTCGACTCTTCATGAATTATTGATATACGCATACAGCCCATAATCTAAGGTGGTAATGCACTGAGTGAAGCATCTAAATATGTAGTAGATATAAACTAAATGATTTATCACTTCGTTAGCTGCACGCTTGCTTCTTCAAACTAATTAATTTATGAGGGGAAAAGAAACCACCGTGTCTAATTAAATATAACACCTTCGGACCGGATGGTTTTCCTGTCAATTAAAAATGAGGGAAAGAAAAAAAAAAAAGTTCCTTGATTAGGGCTAATGGTGATAAATGCTGTAAATGTTACACGATGCCGAAGCCAGTTTTTTTTTTTTTCACACAAAAATATAAGTAGGTAAACAGAAAGTGCATTGCAGCAGCAGATAGTGGGCAATAAAGTAATTACTACGTGCGGCCTGCAATCTGTTGGTGGAAGAATGCAAGCCGACGCGGGCGCAGGGAACCGGCTTTTGGATGGCCAGATACATGTGTTATACATAACGTGAGCAAAAGATAAATAATATCGGTGCGATTGTGCGGGACCACCCAGGCACTAGGAGCACAGATTTGCATTGGATATTACTACCGGGTATCATAGCGCTGAGATAGTCCGCGAGTATTTTTAGTTGAAAGATTTGCAAACATTTGCATATAGGTGCTGATTTTATTTTATTAGTATTCTCTAGGCTGAAAAGTATCTTTGTCTCTTGATAAAACATCTTATAAAATCCGCAGCATCCTTGTAAATTGAACCATTTTTAGGGTTCCGTACCTCAAAAGGAAAAAACGGATCCTATATAGGATCACTTCGTTGTCCGTCCGTCCGTCAGTCCGTCCGTCTGTCAAGTCTTTTTCTCAGGAACGCGTGGAGGTATCAAATTGAAATTATATCAAATACTTAGGTCTACGGTCCCGTGCAGCTTAAAACCAAATCAAGCTTCTTAGTCAACGCAATACAAAAATACGGCCATTTAAGCGAAATTTATGTTAATAATCGCAAACATAGAATTATAAAAAACAAAACAGAATCGAAACCCAAAGTGTACTTCCTGTTGAACTAGAAGTCTAGAATCATGAAATTTGGCAGGAAGCAAGAAGCAATAGGTCACAGAGCACAAGTAAAGGAAATCACATATTTTTTTATGCGATTACAAACTTACATTTGCAGTTGGAGAATTGACCGCTCCCATAGGAGAACATGTTTTTCAACTACAATGTTAATTTTGTTCTTGGGATAAATTCATCTTAACTACGGAACCCTTCATTGTGGTCACACTTGGTCGGTTTTTTTTTGTACATCTCCAGTTTTGATAGGTACTTTGTTCTTCAGGGACAATCGGCTCACAGAAGTTAAGACGTGCTGCAATAAATCATCAGATAGCAGCTCTAGTAGCTCTGCGGACTGATGTGAGTTCAGTATGTTCTGTTCGACTTCAATAGTAATCAGTTACGCTGACTTCGAACAATATTTATCGTCCGTACGACAACAATAGAGCTCTTTGTACTATAGCGAAGATCAAGATTACGCTCACATCACGTCCTCGAGACTCTATATACTTGTCATTGAAATGATTTAATTGAAAATCGATTCGATTGTAATCGGCATCGACCTAGTGTGGGGCGCGACCACCGCGAGACCGAGCTGGTCCAGTGATGAATACTCTCAGCACAGCTGATTGCCTATTATCTTATTTAATTATGCATCAAGTAGGGTTCCCACTTCTTTTGCGGTTCGATCAAGAGCAAAGACGGACAGATCGCTCCGAGAAACAGAGAAACTTACATAATATGTAAAATGACGACAAGTGGATATCAGCATAGCGGATTGAAATATATTGTGTATTTCAGTCAAGCGATGGAGACGCCTACAAAAGAACATGGAATGAAGAGACAGTCAAGTGATAACCCTACCTGCACATCACATGACATTTAAATCTCAAATCTGCAAAAATTATGGCTCGTATGAAATCTACAGTAATTAATGCTAAATTACCGCAAAAAATATAATCTGTTGAATGAAATTGTTTGCCGTTTTACAATTTGCAACAAAACTAGTAGTTGTCCAACCATTTTTAGCATACTACAAATGTAAAAGTTGCTTTTTATTCAGGAATGCCAGATATTTGTGTATACGACTGGTCTGATTGTGCGATAAAGTTTTATTGCAATAGTTCAATTCGGCGAGCGCGGCGGTATCAGAGGACTCATGTAACCGGTCCTCATGAATGCATAGGTTTTTCGTCCATAATTAGTGCGATAATAATCGAAGCGGACAGCGTCATGCAAAATAAATAAATTAGTGATAAATAACAACGTCGCCGCAGACGCAGCAAGGACGCACGTACTTGTAAGTTGTAGCTACAGAATTAAATGCCATTTTGGCCAGATAATGACAGGACACACACCGAAATGATGAGCAGCACCGACATTCATCCACTTTAAGAGTATTCATTCATTGAAACTTGAGACTGTTCACGGTTACTTACACGAGTTATTCCGGTCTGATCCTCTGACCCCCCCCCCCCCTCCGGATCCAAATCTAATTAAACTCACGCCTCCTTCCCACGGAGTAGGCAGAAACTACAGAACGCCATTTTTTTTATTTTTCGTATGAAGGTAAAGAAACAAAATTACTATAGGACAACAACACAACAACGGTTGTCCTATAGTAATTTCAATCATTTCAAAATAATAGCAATTTGACCTTTTTGGTGGGTTGGCTAACTTGGCCATAAGTGATAAACCTTCCATTAAGTTCTATAAATTCCCTATTCATTTTGCTTGCAACCTCACTCACTGGAAAACAAGCAAAAATGTAGGCAGAAAACTAAATACGTATGGGCAATTAGAATTTAAATGAACAGCTGCGTCCCACTCGTTAGCTTAGTCGCAGTATGTCGTTTTGATGCCGCAGTGAGTGCTCCTATATTACACGACAGATTTGCATTTTGTAAACGCATGAGCAAACACATGAACGCAATCTTTCTAGGTACATCTAAATGAACTCTCCAGAATTTTCCAACACGTTAAATTCGTAAGTTTTTATCCCACGCTAGAGGACAATTAAATAGGTGAATAAATTCATGAATCAATCATTCATAATTATCGCGACTTTATAGTCTAATGAAAAATATACTTAGGTAATATCGACTTATCGAGTATGCGCATCAAGTTGGTGAGAAAAGAAAAATAGAGTTAAATCCATCGCTATCGTCTCGATTTGGTGATCACACATCAAGACGACTTATTAAATCGCATCTGTAATGCATTTAACCTTAATTATTTTAATTTTCGCATTCCAATAACGGTATCGTAAGGATGTCAATGCTGGTGACCAATCGGGCTGGCGATGTACACTGCGCCGCCGATTAACGGGCCGCCAACGGAACTTCGATATTGCAATAATAATAACTCCATAATTTATAAGGTGTTACTTTGCATGCCGTAATCATTTTTAAGGCAGGGGATTACGCGTGGCATTGAAGTTCAGGGGCGTTAAATTCTGAAACCTCGGTGGGGGATATAACAAAAGTAACGAGTAGGTAAAGCTTAATTGAGAACCTGATAACAATATGAAAAGATGTGCGCATGAAAATCAATAGAAAAATAATGCATTTTCACTATTTTCAAACAATTTTAAATGATTTGTGATGCCGACAAGTAAAATAAGACAGTTTGTGGATTGGGCAAGAAAACAAGCAAATCCCTCATTAACTACAATACATAACAGGTCAAAGATACCAAAACGCTTAATCCATTGACTTACACCAAACGCAAAATATTATTTAAATATTCATAACAACGCGTCTAGGCAGCGGCAGTTCATACTGTAGATATGAGTAGACACCCTAAACAGCCTAATATTACATTAGCATTTTATGTACGGCTAGTAAGAGAACTAGGCGTCCACTTTTACTGTAATTAGGTAAATGGTTGCCTGTGTAATTTAATTTAACTTGTATCCTAGAAATTCAATTCGTTTTAGTAACGATAAATTACTTCACTACGCATAACTTTATATTAACTGAACTTTCATTGAAATTATGATTACTTACGACTGCCCGTAATTTAATCCCATGTTTTTTTTAAATAAATACATTAATTAGCCAATTTAAATCATTCGTATTTAATGAATTAACAACAACATTCTTCTGCAGACACTAAAGGCACGACTTTTTTGAGACAGAGATTTGACAGAAGCTTTTGATTGTGTTGATCACGAATATCCATATTTTATGTTTAAGTTACAACTCTATAACAGGCACTGGCGAGCTTTTGATGTTGTTATCCTGGCGATCAAAGATAATATGCCTAGGCCCAAGCAGAACTGATTAATAATTACTTAGAAGGGTTGTGTTAAAAGGGTATACCATAGGGTTCAACCCTGGGTTCAGCAATGAAAACGAATTAATTACAACAACAAACAATAGGCCACCACACCTGATAGAGGTGATGGTCTAAATGTTGAGGCATTCAATGTTACAACACAGTTGTGTGGTCATGTGTCGCCAGCCATAACATCGACTCGCGACGTCACCCACCCGAGACGTGGCCGATCATGCATTGCACTAATTACTATTTACTAATCACTTGCCTTATGTTACGGTATCGCTCATTCATGCCCTACATTCGTGACGCTTTTTGTATAAAACCAACCGTCATCGCTCGCACGGACAATTCATGAGTTCAATGAAGCATAAAACAAACAATGTGCGAATCGATACATTTTTTACTTACGTGCTAAAGTGGAAACTATCTCTGGGTTGTAAAGTCCATATTTCTCTGATTGGGGATGTAATAGTGATGATCTTCTGACAGAAAAGTAATTGAGAAGACGTGTATGTGAACGTAATGGCTGTCTCGTGCGTGTCATGTTGGTTTAAGACACAATAATCTGCTATAATGCCACTATTACGAACATTATCGTAAATTATATCGTTAGTACGTAGGGTAAGAGTTTTCCCAAATAGATGATAATGCTGTAACATAATGGAAGTTGTCGGAAAGTCGTAGTTCTCATTTGAGGGGGACCACCCGACGCGCGACGTGCCCGCCATTTACAAAGTATTGTAAAAAATACACGGAGATTAACACAATGTAGATAGGCAGTAGTGGCGTCCGTTTGACGAACCACATTTAATAGCGATCAATATAAATCGTCTTGCAAATGAAGTTTTATGACAAGATAAGAATACCCTTCATCCATAAGGGGCACGATGTTTTATAGCCGTCATGGTGATAACAATCAAGGAAAATCTGCAGGAAATAATACATTACAAACGAATACTTAAATGCATTAGCCAGCCTCGCCTTACTATACAATGCACAGGATTTCAGCAGTTAACCAACCAGTTGCAATATGAAAATATCTGCTTTGAATAACTAGGACTACAAGAACCAGCGGAGTTAAGTCGCAAAGCAAATCAAGCAATGCACCAAACTCAGAATAATAAAAGAATTTTGAATCTAATTTGTATTTCTCGTTTCAAGACCGCACAAAGGCTCTATCTGATATGAATTGATAGTTAGAAACACGATTGCGCCACCTTGGAGTGAGTGTCGTTGTAAATCTGCGCGTTTGTCTTCGCACGTGTGTGTCTGCTCGTGACTGGCTTGCCATGTAGGCGGCGTGAAGTGTCCACCCATCGCGCAATACTCCTTGAGGCCCTAGTAGGACCGAAACATCCACTAGGCCAGAATAAATTGATCAAAAACCAGAATACTGCAGAATTATGGTTATGCCTAATTTTAAAACTAGAGAAAACATGAAAAGAGTCTAAAAAGAACTAAGAAGCACCTTATAAAAATTTAAAATATAGAAAAACGGATTGCAGCGTTCAAAAGTGCAGAAATAGATTTATGTTCCATCCGAGTTGCATTGCAACTGTAAACAAACTTAAATAAATTATATTTTATTGCTTCTGCCTTGGTAGACTGAGGAATTCCAAAATGAAATATATTTTAACATAACCAAAACGTTAAGAATAATCATTCACAAATATTTTATTAGTAAACGCCAATAAGCTTTTAATCTGCTACGGTAGTAAAAAAATAATAGATTAGTATTGCTTCATAAACAGCATGTTTATTTACGTTGATTCCATATCCACCTACATCGAAGCGTGAAATTGTCATGGAAGTTGTAAAGTTAAGCTGCTAAAGTGCTAATTATTAGCACATCTTATAACGTTGTCCGGTGACTGCCCACGCGGCGCGCGGCGCGGGCGCAGGCCGGCTCTCGTCGCGACGGCAACTACACAAAAACCCGCGCAATCATATATGGAAGCGATGATCCAATCACTTGTCGTACAAATTGTGCTTTAGTATTACGATTCCTTGGCCCTGTGTAAGTACTATAAATATATTTCAAGAATTTGGAGTGGACTTAATCGCATTTTGATTTGAATTTATTGATATTACCTTTTATTCATTTGCAAAACATTATTTTGAACTCCTGTTGATCTTTGATTAGAATAACGAATGGCAAGAATAGATATAGTCTAGTTTATGGCGTGCTTCTAAATATAGAACTTAATAATATGTAACTACAATGTACCCTCGGTTCAGAACTTGTTGGTTAACTTGAATCGCGCAACGAGAGTACATGTAATGATGAGGTAGATTGTAACATCCGCTGAACCTAAAGTCGTCATTCATTTCGCAGAAACATTCAGCATTTTCACATTTTAAAAGTTATCTTTGACCAATTTTGATTTGCAACATTTCTTTTGGAAACTCACATGGCATTTGCAAGTCGGAGAAACTCGTAAAATTGCAATTTTGCACGGCGGTCACTCCGAATTATATAACTCATAACGTATTGTTCACTGCAGACCAACAAACCGCTGGTTTATCTAACATTGTTTCTGTTCGTCAAGTTTTCTACTTGTTTACCCGTTTCCTATTCTAATAATGACAACTAACTACTGTCAAGTTACCTGACTGGTGATAGCTTCATTGTTATGATTCGCGTCAGTTTCTCTACAAAATGTAGTGTGACTTACCTATTGTCTTATTGATCCAGTCGGCCAGGTCCTCCTGCAGTGGGAACAGCTGTCTCGCCTGCGAGTACAGTATCTTCTCTCTGTAGAAGTCCTCGTCTTCGGAGCACGGCGTCTGCGCCGCCAGCGCACAGTCCGCGCGCTCAAAGCTGCTGCTCATCTTTCTATTCACTACGATGTCTCCATGACCGATATGGCGTTCCTCTTCTTCCTTCCCTCCTTCGAACGAGCTCCGGATGTACTCGAAAGCATTTGTCCTCTCAAAGGCATTAAAAATTCTATCAAAGTTGCCGCTCAACGGCCTGTCGAAGCTCTTGGGCTCCACGGAGGTCGGCGAGGTGACCGGCCCCCACGACGTGCGGCTCCCGATGGCAGTCGGACCGCACCGGTAATATGCCATTGTCAAGGCTTCCCTGCAACAAGGACAATACAACAGTGAACATCGATTCAATTTCAGATAAGACGCAGCCAATGCATCTATTTTGAACTGAACAGAAAACAATGTTAAATGTAAGCGAGTAATGAATGACAAGTAAACAGGAACACGTTAAGTTTTAGCGACGGATATTATTCTTAACGAGGGTTTTGATGAGCGTCATTCCGCCGCATAAACGGCCGTTTCAACAAAGATGAACTAGATAATCAAAAAAGTTTAAAGAGAACGTTTGGCAACCAATTTTCTGCACGAGACTAATTTGCATGTCTGACAAGGGCTGTAAAAACTAACTAATGATGAGGCGAAGGTCGCCGGCGCCGGCGCTCTGACAGACAGTAATTAAGACACAAAATGATCGCTGACACAGAGATATGAACACTGACAGCTGGTAATTTACCGATTTACCGTTTAGGTGAATTAGCTAAAGAAATAATAATGATTTTGTTTTGATTGGACGCGCCCACTTCACCCGGAAATTGGTATTAAACTTTTATATTAGCTACACACAACCACAAGATGATAAACTTGGTTTCGTAAAGAAAATTGTACCTAGTCAGGGTGGGGAATATTCAAAAAGTAATTTCAGTCAGTTTTGATTTATGCATAATTGCTTGGTATCATCTGTTTATTAACTAAGGAGTTTAACAATGACACTGTTGAATGTTTATTTTCTCGAACATGCTTGGAAATTTGAGCATTATTTTGACCACCTTCTTCGAGATAAATCGAAATTGCTGTACTGGCCAAATACATGCGAGCAGCGGCCGGCAAAAGTTGTATGAAAATCCATATCTGTCGTAGTTTAGCGGCCAATAAACACATATCTGTCGTGTAGTTTAAAAATGGAACGTTATTTTACTCCGAAACATGGCAACCAAGGAGGCAACTTATCAAAGGTTTTATTTAAATTTCGAACTGGCTTGCAAATAGAAAGCTGTTTATTGAAAAAAAAAAACCAATGAACACTTTAAAGCGGGAAAATTTATTATTGTTGATCATTGATTTTGAAAAGTAATTGTATTTCCAAAAAGTTCTTTTGAGAAAAGTACTGCAACGGCCAGCAAAAGAGGCATTGATGGACGATCGTGTATGTAGGCCGAGCCGAAGCCGACACACTAACGTAAGTCCATCAATGCCTCTTTTGCTGGCCGCTGCAGTAATGTACTATATCGTTGTTGCGCTGAATCACCACGTTCAAAAGTAAACCTTCTTCTTCATAGGAATTCTAGTTTTAAAACTCTCACGACCGTAGTGATGGCGCCGAAGTTTGGTGGATCGTCGGCAAAAAGACAAAAGGTTGGAGTCGCGGGTAGATCACACGGTGCCCATGCTTTCCATATATGTATGTGCCGGTCGTGCTGCGAGTACCAAGGTACGTGATGCGAATCCCTACACAGCGATATTTGGTATTGTTTCAGTTTGGGCCATGATTCCGCCGCTACTTAATAGTAGAAGGAGATCAAACAATTTCTATTTGGTCACTATTTTAGCGACTTCTAAAACAGAAATCCACCAGTTCCACCACCAAAGGTTGCCTAAACAGTTTGGAACATGTCACCGGAATTCATAAAGCCTAAAGGGAAAGGGCATACAAGCTGTGACATAGATTCCAATGATCATACCTCATCTCATACAACATAACATTCCGCAATAACTATAACTTATTCCTTCCGTTCCTATTCGCATGGCGGATATTAAGCTACGTTTAAAGTACAGTAAGTGTCACATGCAGGAGCATGCGTTACTTATGAAAGGAAGTCTACACGAACGGGAAAATTAACAGGAAAATAACACAAAAATGTACCATTTTTATAGAAATTCATGATCTGTGGAAATGACTTCGTGTAGTTCACTGAGTTAGACTTTAAAGGTTCGTGTCGCTCGTGTGCACCTGGATTTAAGTCGTGTGTGAGTCGTGGTGCGCGGCTTCCATTGTGCGCGGTGGGCCTTGTATACGCGTGATCACGTCCTGGGAGCGCGGATCGGACATGTACTCACTCCGTGAGCTATTGTCCAAAATATTAACAAAATGCAGCGGCATTGAATCAAGGTAGAGAATCTGATATTGAGCATTAATAATAGTGGATTAAAAGGAACATTATCCTTGTGAAATGCAGAAATTAAGTACCTAGATGAGCGTAGAGAAGAGAAGAACCCAGTTAAACAGAATCGAACAATATTTCAGCACTAACACGCAAGAATAAAATAACATTGCCAATAATAGTTTAAACTTATTCAAATGATGTTTTCCCATGAAATTATAATATTTTCCCCATGACAGTTAATTTATGTGAATGGGAGCAATTGGGACGAGCCGGCACCGCGCCCGTCCGGGCCGTCCCAACGGCGGTGCGACACGGAAACCACGGGAAAATCGATTCCGACGAATTGGGACAATATTTTGCATGCCATTACTTTATTTCTATTTCAAATGGTACCCTTTTCCAAAAACTTAGAGTACAATTTTCCTTGTTTCCTCTTTTGATGGAAGGTAACACGCGAGACCGGGTGCAGGTGACTTGCGGATTTCTTCAGGAAAACGTGCTTTTATAACGAAAAGTTTGGTCGAAGTACACTCTCTGTAAAAATGCAGGGGAAGTTTCGGTTCAGACCACTCTGTAGGCCGTTTTCCTCACATGAATATGTGAGTACCTTAATAAAAGTTGAAAACTGAATACATTATGGAAAGAAACTTTCATGCTTTGTTTCATCAATATATTTGAAAACATCATAAAAAGTCTTTTAGTTTTTACGACTTTGCCCTTTTGAAGCAACAATATTTAATGCAAAGGTCTGCTTGTGAGCAGACCTTTGCTTTACGTTGTCAGCAGATGACGAAATGAACGCGAGCCTTTCTACGCAGTCGCAGCAGTGAGCCTAGCATCAATCAACATAAAGTGGTCGGACCTATGTTGTGTTGCCCACGCGCACCGAGCCTACGATGTAGGGCTTATAGGGCTGCCCGATCTGAAGAATGTAATTTTACAAATCAATCACATTCTTTTCAAGGTGCCCAATATTAAAATGAGGTTGTTATCAACTCCAACGATTAACATGAGACGTCCACGGAAGAACAGCAATAGTTCGGTCATGATGTACATGTTGCTTCTTCAAATGTGCTCCTGTGTTTGTCGGCCTGTCTTCTTCACTTTCAGCTAAAAGCCATAAACTATAATTAATTTCCGATTGAGTCCCTGCACAAATATCTCCAACCAAGCAGCTGTCAGCCCTACACCGTATAGGTCAAGTAGAGCGGGCCGGTCGCGTCGTTCAAGAAAATCGTCCATTTACGCAAATTACACGCAGACTCGAAGGTCTCCACTCCCGGCAGCTTTTTCATTACGACGCTCTTGAGCCCGTTTACACGGTTCGTTTGTGTGAAAAATTAACACACATTCATTTGAAGATGGGAAAGGATGAGCAACCTTATAATGACAAAGTTACGGCAATTTTTTGATATCTTATTACTGAATCAAGTTCAGAGAAGTCGTAATGAAAGTTATTGTGTTGAGCCGAGAAATTGAAGAGGTCGAGATAAATTGCACATCATTAGTCTGACACACAGCTCAGATACTTAACGACCAATTCAACTTTGAAAAGGAAGAATCAATCTGATTGAATAATGCGAAGAAGCTTGTCCCTAAGTGACTAGGGCTACAGGAATATTGGAGACCTCTCTCAGTGAGTGGTTGGTCGTCGAGCGGCGGTGCGTTGACTCCTGTGCGCTCCTTAATTGGATAATCACATTCACTCCCGCTTAGAGCCGAGTAACCAATGCAACTCGCACATTGTCCGCATTGCATACATTCTTGCACATCTAAGATTTCAGGGCGATAGTGTCTCTCTTTACGTTCAAGTATTTAGCATTCATTTGATAAGCCGAATGTCTAATTGTCATTCGTTTCTTCATTTTTAACTGCGTTTTAGAAAAGTAGGAGCACATTGCGTTTGCGTCTGTATTTTGCATGAAATTTTGACAATTTCAGATGTTCTGCAAAAACATCCGTTTGTATTCGAGTGACTTTGCAGTCAAAACAAATCCTGGATCTAGTCAAAAGTGCATTATCGGTAGTACATCGCGGTTGCGAGCCGACGGTGCACGGTGTCATGTTACCGCTCCATTGTGAGGGGACCCATATGGACTCAGTAACCGCACGGCACTCCCTGATGAAGTCGATAGTCTTCTGAGATTATGATTGCCTAGTACTCGGTGTGCTGGTATGGAAATAACGGTAATACAGCATGGATTTTTGGTGTCTATGGATAGTTCGCTCTTACAAAAGAGAATGAATCTACGTGACTTATAAAGTTCTTGAAGGTAAACCAAGTAAAAATTGTGAAGAACGAAAGAGGCGGACAGTAGTATCTAGTAGCTGGCTTTTATACCCCTTTTTGACACGATTTGAAAACGTAAAACATGCATGTCATGTACTAAGCAGGTACAAACCGCTCCGACATGCCTGAAGACTGGTCGTCTGCGATAGCCGTGCATGAGCTATCTGCCGCGTGTCGTCGACCCGGGAAGGGACGGCTATCGACGCGGATCATGTCAAGAGATCGCAGATACCTCAATTGATCCTGTCGCACTTAGAAAGCATTGCCAAGGAAAACGGTACTTATGGTTAATTGTACTGGATTTTTCTTTGGCTTGGCCCGTTGAGTCAGCTTTTTGTATTTCTCTGGAAACTCCTTGGTCTGTACTCTGTAGGAATACGTTAAATGCTTACCGCGGAATTCGACTCAAAGGACCAGCTGACGCGATCAGTTTTGTATCAAGAAATGTTAGCACAGTTAAGTCATTAGGAAGTCGTGTTGGAATATTGGGGTCAGTCCTAAAAGGTCGGCTTTACGAAAGATAAAGTAAATTCACGATTGCTGAGTGATGTAGTAATGTAATTGGTCACCCCTTCAACAACATGTTCACAAGATTACAGGCAAGCAAAACAGTGTTGTGGTCTTTATCTCCACTTCGCTAAATAAATTATTATTATTATATTATTATTATAGAAATGATGAATAATGATGAAGAGAACGAAATAATTATAAGTAGGTAGGTAGTGGAAATGGCAACTTACTACTTTACAAGCAAACTTCATTTTGAAGAAGAAATATATTGATTGAATTGATGTAAAAACTCAAAATATAAGTAAGACCTTATAATTTTGATGTTTATACTTTTTTCTACTTTTTATTAAATTGCTCACAAATACCAGGACACCATGATCTGGTGGCGTTTTTAATGAAAAACGTGCGGAAACCAAATCAATTTCACAATGTTCAGGTATCGGTGTCAGAGTTACCGCATCGTAGCGGTATGCCGTGCAGTACCGCACTCGGTTTCTAGGCGCCTTTACCGCAAGACACATATACTCGCTTTCGACAGGCGGAGTCGGTTAACTCTGAGGTTTACTCACAGTTCTCGAGTTTGGACTGTTATGTGTTATGATGAAATGAAATACAATACGTTCTATGTAAAGTTTTCAATTCCACATTTCTAACTAAATGAATCACAATTCATTAGAAGAAGAAAAGCCAGCCTACTTTCTTTACTTTCAAAATATCTATTTTCGCGTCTGCAGACCAATTCACCACATCGCAGGATGTTCAAATCACTCACGCGTATCAGCGTGACTAGACTCGGGCACTATTTTCACCCAATCCGAGTGGCTCTCTCTCGAACACTCAAATTCCGCACATTTGCAGGCATTGCGGTGAAGCGAGCGATCTATCACGTTCGTCCACTCGACGTTGACGCGGCGCGCGGCGGCGCAGCGCCGATCACGTCACTGGACGTCAACACTTACACTCATTTGTAAGCCAGTGTCCATGTCGTTCGTTTTTATGGCTGAAAGTGGGACATAGTGGATGCAGCGTGTTTCTGCGTGTGTTACGCGCGTGTTTATGGTCTTCATCTACAAGTAGGTACGGTCGCAGCTCCAGCGCATACTCATTGATTGATACAGCATTAAGTAGATGTACAGACCCCAGCACATCAAGCTACTACAATCTGTCAAATTTCTTTAATAGATTTTCAACTTTATTACTAAAATATAAGTTTCAAAGTTGATTGGGAAAATTTGAAAGTTTCGGGTAGCTTGATGTGCTGGCGTCTGTACTTCATTTAAGTGAGTGAAGAACCTCGATACCTAATTGTAATTTTTGGACATAACTCATTTGCATCGCTCGGCAAACTAATTTATGATCACAGTATTATTATCTGCACAGGAGTATTAAAATGCCCTGAAGGTTGCCATGGTCCAGCAAGGTATTATTTCTCGCCGACTACATTTACTTACGCCTGCATGAGTGCGCCCAGTCAGTCCACACAGAACAACACACAGCTTCCTTCAACCTCACTAAAATAGAAGCAAAAAGGGCAGTTTCTGGTAACCTTCGCTCGACGCACTTCCACGTAAAAATATAAATTGCATTCACAAACAAACCGTGTGTAAATACACGCAGTGTAGAGTTTAACACGACGGAATAGAGTTCTTTTTGTTTGCTTGCTTTTTAATAGTTTCAATAGGGCACCGAAGTGGGGGAATGTGGTACAAGTTAAAAGTTACAAGAGTTATATATATATTTATGATTCCGAACGCGATTATCGAGAAAGATACAATGCTAAGGCTAATCGATCATTTCTATCCTAACTAATCTTATAAATGCAAAAGTAAGTTTGTTTGTTTGTTACCTTTTCACGCCTAATCCACTGAACCGACCATTATAAAATTTTGCATATACGTGGTCAGGGGTATAGAAAAGGACACAGGGTGGTAACTTTCATCAAAAAAAAAAAAAACACTGTTCCCGAGGAAAAGAACAATAACTTTCGACGGTCACAATAATTGCTTTAGGACGCTAAAAGGCACTAGGTACATGTGTATTTTGAATTATGATTGAAATATGACCCGACTTTCTGAGCAGTAAGTATTCTAACAAAAAGTATCTACTAGACTTGCATGAATTTACGATAGTATTTCAGTCATTAGTATTATGATTTTAATAGGATTTGAATGAAATTTGGCACACAGATAGTTTATTATAACCTGACATAACACATAGGATACTTTTTATCTCGATAAAACGTTTCCGTGGGATAATTTCCGAAGTCCACGCGGGCGAAGCCGCGGCAAAAGCTAGTAAATCAATCAATGAAATCAATCGACACGAGTCTGCAGAAGGTCGACCATTAAATATTAGAATGACATTCATACTTATCTCATCGATTTAATAACAATGCGATACAATACAATATATTGCAACAGTGCAGAACCAGTATTCATTTCATTCACAATACAAACATCTTGCGAAATCTGTTGATCAGTCATTAATCAATTTGCAAAGTGTAGGTTAACAATTGGATCGAGTACAGTCAGGAAAAATAATTGTTAAGCAAATTGACACCCTACTTCAATTTACCGTGTTATAGCCATTTCATACAACGGTCAAAGAATGAGAGTTGGGATTTGATTGAATAGATATATGGACAATAAAGTTGGTTGTCCAGTTGCTTAACAATTAATTGTCCTACCTTTTATACTTAATGTGTTTTTGTAGTTCTTTAGTTCTTCATCGCCATCTCCTCTAAACTTATGCACTGCCTGAAGGGCGTCGCAGCGGAAGCCCCCGCGCCCGCACCCCGCGCCGCTGTTCATTATGTGTTCATTGATGGATCGAGTGCACTCGATCAATGGCGCAACGCCGCCGTCCCTCACTCACTGTGGACACTACTCTACGCATGAGCTGCAGAAGAGCCACTTCACACAATGGAGTTAATAGCAGTCGGACAAAGAATGCGCCAACCTTACAGTGGGTGGCGAAGAAGGCCTCCTAAGGAGGTGACTCATATTTACAAAGAAAAGCAGATATATTATGTTCTAGCGCGATATATAACGTAGTAGAACTACCGCCAACCCAATAGAACGATTTGCAACCATTCGATCAATGATTGACATCTATTTACAACATGCAATCAGCAGTTGTAAGTGTACCTAACCGTTCTATTCTATTCTATTTTTAATTATGGCAAGTAAAGCCGATGTCGACTATTCTGCCAATGTCAAAAGTGAATTGGAAAAGCAAGTGTGTGTGACAAAAAAAAAAAAAAAAAAAATTCGATGCTACAGTTGAACGTAATGTAGATCTTGTGGGATACCTAACCGTTATTTTCACCATAAGCACATAAAGTGACATTTATGTCACTTATACCAAAGAGAATATCATGGAGAATATTATCTCGAGATATAAAGAGTATTATCTCTCTCTAAACATTGTGGTCCGTCTGTACAGTATACATCGCGCTGGTACCGCGCCAGTGTGAACGCACCTTTGTGCTGGGGTGTGAGCTTTAGCAACGCATCGTTAGCAGTTAGCAGTGTTAGCGATCGACGGATCGAAGAGTGCTTGAAGAAAGATCGCTCCATATTCACTGACGATTTATTTATATTCATACTAGAGCAAGCGGTTTCGACATCTCGACGAAATATTATAACAGACAGTCTGGAAGTATTGTTTGAGAACGTTTTGTTCTAATGACCTAATTTACTTGCTCAAAGCAATGTATAATGTACTCATTTACTTAGTCAAGTGAAAAACTATGATGGAAAAGACAAAAATAAGGAAGCCAAACTAAAATAAAGACGACCAAACAACTGACTTTTGTCTAAAACAAGGTGAATCATTCATCATTTTTGAGTTAAACTGAAACTTCATGTTTTCAGTCACAATCACACGTGAAATGCAAAAACCACATCACATCGTTAAAAGTTTCGGGATCGAGTGTTTACTAAACAATTCGCCCCTGCAGTCCTTCAGTCACAGAATCATGTATTTAAACGTGAGACAGATCTTCAAACGCCCACGCGAACGCAGTCGCATGCGCATCCGTCTGGCCGCCGTGGAGTGCATGGCAATGTTTACGACCCGATGCGTGCGTTTGAATTGAACCTAAAGTTCAAGAGCGGTAGTCATCGCTAATTATAAGAGCAGTAAATACTTGCATGCCTGTTTGCATGTATGCACGATAATTAACTTAACGAAAGATTCCTAATGTTTTGTTCGATTTGGCTGTAAACTACGTATCCATCGTTTGAGTAGCATCGCCGCTATAGTTAGTGTGGCATTTATTCAGTCTATTATGTTTAATCTCTTTCATCTTAACCCATTTGCATGCTGGGTGTAATAATAGGTCACCTCCCTCATGGGCTTTCGTATTGCATAGCACCACATTGCTGCCACCTGTTCATCAAAGCACCACTAGTTACTAACTAGGCGCCCAGGGATTAGGGAATACACTTTACGAATCTCCAAGTTATGAAAAGTGAGGCTTTTCGACGGGTCCTAAAGTGTGCCATGCCATAGACGCCGTGTCCCACGGCCACGCCCACTTGAACGACCGCGACGTGCCACTCATGTTGTATGTAATGTTGTGCTGTATGTGGTTGTATGGACAGATTAGGTCGACGGTAATTAGTGTGTAGGACACGTTTGGTAATAAGCGTTACAACAAATTAAGTAGAATTGTTGTTGTACATTCATTGCGTGTTTTATTGATGTTGTATGGAGTTGGCAACTTGTATTATCGATTCGATTTGTATGTGCACATTAATACAATCGCATACGCATCATAGTAAGGTGCTGATTGATGGATGACCAGGGTTTTTATGTCTAATTTTATGAAAGCTTTACTAATAATTAACTTTTAACGTTATTCCTGCTAACACATTCACTAAGCTTTTCCTCAACTCTCCACTTAATTCAACTCGGCCTATTGCAGTCCACTGCTGGACATAGGCCTCTTCCAGGCTGCGCCACAACACCCTGTCCTCCGTCCGCCTTCCGCATCCAGTCCGTCCCAGCCACTTTCTTTAGGTCGTCAGGCCATCTAGCTGGGGGGCGTCCCACACTACGCTTGCCGATACGCAGTTTCCACTCCAGGACTCGTCTGCTCCACCGGCCATCGGTTCTTCGACAAACATGGCCATTTTATCCTTCAAAGAGGCTCCGAGTATAGCTCGCTCCGTAGCGCGCTGAGCAACCTTGAATTTGTGGAGCAGCCCGACCGTCAGTGTCCACGTTACGGCACCATATATCATGACGGGCAGGACGCACTGGTTGAAGACCTTAGTCTTCAAACACTGCGGGATAGGCGACGAGAAGACTTGACGGAGTTTTCCAAATGCTACCCAACCCAACTGAATCCTTCTGTTGGCTTCTTTCTCAAAGTTGTGTCTACCGAAGTGGAACTCCGCTCCACTCCACTCTCTCCACTCCACTCTCTCCACTCCACTCTCTCCACTCCACTTGAATTAGTTTAAATGATCTGTTTACTTTTGTTGGACAGCTAACGACTAACAACATACTCTGTCCGGGGGTTATGTAAACAAGTTGATATGCTCGTGAGTGCCACACGATGTGTCGGTAACGAGGCAAGTGGTTCACCGACAGACACGACCATACGAACTACTCTCGAAACACCGAAATACGCTAATTTAGTACAAATACGTGATATACTGCTTCTTGCAATGATGGTGTGTACTTTTGATAGTTATTAATTCTGTCAGCAAGTTATACCTACCGTTATTACGGACAATGAATGGGCAGTATGTACTTTGTTATGCAAATGTGAGCGCTCCTAAATTAAATGGCTTTGAATGCGGATATACTATAGTTGTAGAGTAAAAGTTACCATGGATTTTTGATTTAACGATTTACATAACAATCTTTGTAATCCCAAAGAGGTAAGCAGTCGCTACTCGCCACCAGTTCTTTACTTCTATCATTCATTTGTTCTACGGTTACCCAGTGGCTTCAGTCACATCCATAATAGTATCTATTAAAACCTCATTAAAGCTAAAAGCTTTGAGTTACCAATCTCCTTGTTTGGATTCTAAAATATGGACACCCGTTTCATCTAGGACGAGCAACAGCTGATCTTGTGACGGGCAGCCATTATTTTTAACCGATTCATAAAGACGAGCTAGCTGCGTACGTTTTTACTCGAGTGCACTCACAGTGGAGGGTTACATCAGTTCACAGATCATCGAGCACCGTCGGTTTTGTACAATCAGTGGCTGGTCGAGTGATTTTCTCCGCTCCTACTGTTCCTGGTCTTCTGGTAACTGGTACCAGGATGTGATTCGACTGGAGTACCAGTTTTTTTCTACTACAATATTTGCTAGACTTCTGAGCAATTACACCCAAATAAGCAATGTCATTCCTTCCCTTATTAAATCCCAATGCTTTTGTCCACATTTCCATTCGACCATTTCACAGAGCGTCCTTATTACCTACCTAGTTCTGAGTGAAAAAAAGTGAATGTGACACCTTTAACTGGTCATGTACGCCTGGTACCTGCTACCTGCATGTTAAACCGATAACCTATTGGCCTCGCCGTTTAGTACCCGACGCGGCTATTGTTTTGTAAGTTAATGCTGTTAAAATGGAGATTCTGTGCTGCAAACCTACTCTCGATGGAATCTATGGTTTGCGGTGAGGCGACGCAACATTACCTACTCATGCGTATCATTCGGGGCAATGCATACGAATATGCATGTCGGTATCACAAGGTCCTCTTGAATTTAGTTTCACCGTAATTTTTCTTTAGGATCTATTCTGTCTGATCTAAGCAAAGTTTATTTCTGTAAGTAATGGGCCGGTAGCCCCCTGGAAGACATATGTGAGGCCAGATGTCCGACGAAGGATTATATTTAGAAACAATTGGTCTATTAATTAAACACATGCGTTCTGTTCCAGCAGGTACGCAGCACGTCGTACGACACTCCAACACTTGTTTTTTCTTATTGTCGCCATTTTTTGTATGAGTTATTGGTCGAGGAATAATTAAGCTGTTTTTCAACCTTGTTACTAAGTACCTTTATGAATCAGGGTCACATATCAGATAGCTAGACTTATTAAATATTAATCCTCATACATGCCCAGACGTGACAATCATTCAAATGCAACGCAATGCAATTACCAAACATAAACAATGTTAATCGCGATTTAGTGATTATGCCCGAAACCACAGAGTAAACTGTATATTTTTCATCAAGCCAAATCAATTAAGTTATTCCATCCGTATTCCTTAAAATGGAGAATTTCTAAAAACATGAGCTAACTGCCACCAGCCACCGCATCTAAAAATACTGATTGGAATTAGATAGCCGACTAGCGAATGACTTCCTCCTGCATAATAATATCATAGTCCTATATTAGTAAACACGCAGAGTAATCAATGTTGTTGACCTGATTGTAGATGTGCACAATAGTGCAGCAGACTCTAACTCAGACAGATGACTGTTTTATTGGCCATTGATATGATCATCGCGAGACTGGAGCGCTACATGGGCGGTGCTAATTAGAACATATTGTTCACTAATTGATGTGGGAGTACCCTGTCCTACTATTCATTTGATGAAAACATTGTCAATCATAACATAGAACATGAGAATCTTGGCACGATCAATTCAAAACATGGAAAATGCCTGTAGATTCAAACAGAACGATCTTGTCAGTAGTTGATAGAACAATTTTCTAGCCTTTTATGATAATTGAATAAGAGCAAGTATCGCTTATAAAGACATGACCACTTGTCCAACAGTATTTATTGCATTGAAATTAGCTAGTTGAATTTAATGCTTACAAACGGTACCGCTCTTGAACTATAAAATAGCGCCATAAATATTAGACGTGCACGTACTAGGCAGCGACGCGGCGCGCGCGCATTGATCCATATCGACTCGTTTCGATACATTCATTGGATACATCGTAGATGACATGCACTCGTAGTCAACTCAGCCTTCCCCACGGCCACGTTCAAATTAGATATTCAATCTTGGATATATTGTCTAAATTAATCGGTTTATATTCTTAATCACTTGTCTAAATTTAAATTAAATCTCGCCTTGTAACATAAATGGTAATCAGCGGATTGTAATGCAATTAGCGATGAATAAATTGACATCAATATTGGTGTGTTTACTGCGTGAAGTCACATAGTCGCTGGTTCAGTAAGATTAACTTTAAGATGTAATTGGGCAATAACCGTTGGGTGAATTTAATCAGACTTATTCGAATAACTTAGCTTACTTAACAGTCGTGAGACGTTCCTAACTACCTTCTACGCCAGTTTTGAATTAGACTCCTTCAACGCAAAGTTTGTATTATCCATCTGGTTGGCGTCTCCTAGTCTAGATAACTTGTTCTGACTTCTGAGAAATGTTTCTGAGAAATGTTAGCTATTCGCTAGACACGCTTATCATGTTCTTTGAATCCTTATTGTTTTTCAATACGTAAAGAATGAAATCATTTTGCATTAAAATTACATTTATTTGCAACAGCGCCCACATATCACTCTTGTCCAGCTAGAAAGCCGTGGATGTTTTCAACACTTTTTCACGGCTCTAATTGTTAAGAAAGCACGTAACGTGTGGCATTATCTGCAATATCGACTGTCCACGTCCACTCTCTACTGCTGAGAGGAGAGAGGGTGTTTTCTAATAACTGTGACTCTGACGACACACCGGACAGAATTGGAAACGAGACAGATTTCGCGCTAAACGTCGCAAATAGGCATATGTTATAGCACAGTGGGTATTTATGTCCCATCTAATGGGGGTCCGGGCCGCTGGCATGTGCTCTCGCTGCTTCTTGTCACAGCTTCACTTTTCTCGAGTACATACATACATTAGGCTTTTCCCTAATGTTGTTTTGCTGCCATGGATGGTGTTTAGATTTCTTATGCGAATCAAGTCGGAATAGGGTTGAAATTTTCGTGACACAGACTTCAAACATAATAGTGTTGGCACCATGTAAGAAATACCCTACTATTACAGGGATTCCATTAAAGGAAGGTGGAAAGCTTTGAGTGTTAAAAAATCCGAAGGGAAATTTCCGGAACTCGCTGGTAAAGAATGTTAATCTTAATCGAAAATCTGTTCAATAACAGTCGTTTCAGGAGCACCTCGCAGATGAGCGGCGCGCGGTATGATGCGTGTGCGCCGAGAAAGTGCAGCAGTAATTAAATTGGGCGGCGTCGCAGCCGCAGCACACTTAGCACGGAAAGCGGAACTGATGATTGCGTCACACGCTACAACATCTGCTCACACCGGTTAGGGTTGCAAAACATTGTTTAGGAAACATTTTTCAATATTGCACTAGACTAGGTCACCGGGCAAGTATTCAGCAGACTGGTGATCTTAATGTGGTGGAGCCAAAATTTACAAAATATACACTAATAGAGAAGTAATACGGATATTGCTTATAATTTCTCTGATGGTATCTAGATACATTACTCTAGACTAGAGTAATGTTTTTGTTGGTTGTACCAACAAAAACTCATCACAGATCGATCAGTTTGATTGAACTACAAATCACTTTTGATGACCCTAACGTAAGTAGACGTACAGCGTCAGCGTCAGCCCTACCATATGACCAAGTGAGCAGCTCGGTAACAATTAGGGAATAGCGAGCATCGAGCAAGTAGGTCGACGCGCGACGCCCACTTACCTCGGATTCACTGATCAACACGCTCATTTTGAACGGAAGCATGCCATAAGGCTGCTCCGTCATTTGTGAGGCCGTAGTGTCCATTCAGGCTAGAAGATAGAAGACTGTGCCCTTCATATACTGTGGTCCTTCCTTAATGGTGAGATTCCAGATCTCTATGAAAGAATGTGAGACACGAACAGTGGTCCGCCAGTGCAAATAGGTCAAGAAAACATTAAAAACAGAGAATTCCGTCAATCCGCGCTAATTAGCCGGGCACGTCACAATCGGGCACTATGACATGATGACATAACATTCGTCTACCCGTCTCCCGGTGACGTAACTCCTGCCACCGGCGCCGGCGTCGCTGACACTTTGATCCCGCTGACAGCCGTGAAGCGGCTTTCAATCAAAACGCGAGTAATGAACCAGAGGCATGAGGTGACCGATTCGCTTCTGTCAACACAATGGAGTCAGGAAGCGAGTCATTGGGAAATTGGCGAGTAATAAAATGTAGGGCAATCAGGGATTGGTTTTCGTTGAGTATGAACTTTAAAAATGCCCGAAGACAAGTAAGATAGCATTAGAGGAAGTTAGCCTAAAGAAGCAGCACGTGGAGGTAAACGAATAGACCGAAAGCGATACTAATGACAAAGCCAAAACAAAATTCTGAGAAGATGTAGACGAAACCATAGAAACAAATAGGTACATATAACTAGTTATGAATATTAAACGATAATAGAAATGTCAAGTAATAACAGCTCCCCAGCAGCTACTCGTACGTTTGGCTCTCAAATTAATTAACCGGAACTAAGCTATCAAGTAAGGTATGAAGAAGTTGTTAGGTGCCTTATCGCGACGATTTCCAATCTAAAACAGTACCGTAGGCAAGTACACAGTGGTAATCACATCGTGCACCGTGCGCGTGCGCGTGCTGTTGTAGTTATGACAATAAGTGAGAGCGATACTGAACTATGCAAGTACTATAGAAGAAGAACAAAGGGCCTACTCTATACTGACCATAATGTTCCACTACTAGTTCTGGATCGACTGCCTGCATCGGCGGAGTCGTATTCTATCACATGTAGACCCGAAAAACTTCTCGTAGAAAGAACTTTACAAATTATACGAACAACCCGGCTTCAGCTAAATAAAAAAAGTAAATACGTCGTTCTCTGTAAATTCAGAGCAGTAAATAGAGGGTGCAGGGACGCAGAATGCAAATGTGCCTCTTTAGAAAATCGTTGTCCTGTACTTATTTATTGTATGGTAAGTGGCAGTAATCCCTCAGTCGGAGTTGGTCAGAGCGTCGCTTGAGCGCCCAAAATGGCGCGGACGCCCATTGCGGCAGCGATAAGCGGATAAACTCAGCATTACCGTATTCAGGGCGCGTGTAGAAAGCTGCCCAATACACTGTGCCATTAGAATAGGACTCTCAACTCTAAAGACAAAGGCTTAGAGTACCGGAGAACTATTCGCGTTCAGTTCCGTAATAAGATCCAATTCCGCTCCCAATGGGCGCAGTTCGGAGTGCGCTAGGTTAGTTACGTAAGCGTCCTTTTTAAGTTTAATTGCAGTAAATGCAGCCGTTTGTCGCAAATAATGGAAGTTGTCACAGTGTGCAGTGTCCCGGTTCTCACCGTGTGGAGCAGCAGTGAACCAGGCTGTAGTTTTGTTCGAGTCGCCATAAAGGAATGGTTTATGACTTTATAACAGCTATGTATGTGTATATGTAGTTACGTACGAGATGTATGTAGGTGTGTATAGGTTCCCTTTGTACCATATTTGGACTATATTGATTGAGTCGAATGAATCGAAATAAATCAGTGGTTGAAAGTTAAATTAAAGAAATAGTCGAAACCAAAATCTATGAAAATGATTTGAGTTTCACCCTTCTTATTTGGTTCTTGATTTATCAATTCCAAATAACTTCACCGAACATGCGTCACGCGCTCACTACTACAGTCTAGATCTACGCTACTATTGTTCTATTGTCAGGTAAATAGTGAACAGCACGATTATCTAACATTATCTCAACAGTAGCGAGGTCGCATTCCGAGAAGGGCTCTGCTGGCCTCGGCTGACCATAGCGAGATAGTACCTAATAGTAAGCGTGGTAGCGGCTACCGTAGCACGCGCCGCTCATTAGGTAATTGATTACGATTAGACCTTACTTTGTATGAAGTACTTCAAGTTAAATGTCCTTTAATCTAATAGACCCATTGTTTATTTAATAATAAGGGCTTGTTGTGGCTGTTTACTTTTAAGGTGATTGAGGTCTTGGCAAATTAGAGCAATCAATTTAGGAAAGAAATTAACTGGATGGAAGCCTTCACGATTTACAAGTCCAGATTCCATTGTAGTCTAAGTTTAAGAAATGCATGTTATAAATATCTCATGAATTCTGCTCTCCAATGTACAATTTTAATTTTGTTACAATCACGTAGTACTATTATATATTCTGTGCAATCGAGTCTCGATCGAGTCTCGAGAGTGAACGATCAACATTCACACTGCGTTTTTGTAAACACTATTATTAACAAGACACTGTGGTCGCTGCATTCCTTTGATCAACTGTATTGAAGTCCTCTCTCATTGCCCCATATTCTCCCTTACGCTATTTTCTCCTCAAGTGGGGCAATATAGCTCGGAACCCACTTTCCCGCAGTCGGCACTGTGTCTAACGCCTAATGGCTCGCTTGGGGGAAATCTTCTTACAATCAGATCGCGTGACGAAAATGTATTAATTAATTAAATAGGAACTTACCTATCACTTAAAATATATGTCTCATCCTAGGTGAACGATCAACGGTGAACTGTAACAAATAGAAAATATCCGTTAGTATTGGTTATTATAAAACACGACGAATAACTATTTAAACAGTCTTAATCCAATGCTTAATTAATCTTGATTTATTATTCTGGCTTATTCCAAGGCGCTCCTTAATTTTATTCCCGGCGGTTCCAAATTAAAAAAGCAATGGGAACAAATTTAGTATTATATTATTTTAACTAATAAAATTATGGAGCTGTATCGAGTGAAATTGTTTGGAGAACAATAGATTTGGAGCTCCTGGGAATAAGCCATTATGTATTCTAAAATCGACGCAAACCACCAAGCATGTACCAGGGAACCATGATTTTTAGGGAGCACCTCGGATATTGATGATCTATTATATTTTGAATCAGAGCAACCCTTGTTCCGGGGCGGGTGACCCGGCCGGGCCCGGCCGGGCCGGGCCGGGCGCGGCACCGCAACGTAAATCAAACCGGAGCCGCGGCTTTCTCCGGTCAATGCCTGCTGCCTGCAGATATTCACTAACCACTAATACTAATACCACTACCGATATCGTTTACACTGATAAAACTCACGACCGTACTCTGCAGACTGCTTTGCAACTGATTTGCATAGTGGTTTGAAAATACCATAGAAATGTAAAAAACAATACAGTACATATGGAACGATTCCTTCTATTCTGTAAGTTACGATGGGTAAGGAAAACCTAATAACAGTCAAGGTTTCTTGGCATCTCACCTAGCATAATTGATTCGACACCTGTTAAGATCATTATAAACTCGTATTTATTCTAAAGTTCTAACATCAAGCTGCTAATTCAATGTAATCACATTAATAGTTGTCCATTTGGCCATTTTTATTTGCCCTTGTTATAAAAAATAATGTCCTGTCATAGTTACGAGGAAAATGATGAGCTTAAAATACGAAGATGAAAGACCTTTCCATACTTCCACAGATATCCGTTATCTGCAGTCGGGTAAAACATCAGTCTGCAGACTCTTGTACTGCTACCGTGGGTCATGAGCATTAATTATGCTCATTTCGAGCAACTAACTCACTTCCTCGTACGACGATAAGACTGGCCCGAACGGGAAACATACAGGATTATGGAAATGTTTATTGCAGTCGGAAAACTCGATAACTGTTAAATAACGACTCAATATCGATGGCGTGCCAACACAATCACCACTGTTACGAGAGCTTCCGATCTCATTCACTGAAGTTTTTATACATTCAGGGTGTTGATGGTGGTGCCGCGTTGCTGCAGTGTTTCCGGCATGGTCGCAGAGGAGGGAGGAATAGATGGCTTTCACGCCATCATGCGCAAGCGATGCGCCTCCATAATGCCGTATGCGCCAGCCCCAACAGCATCCTGAATGTTATAACATTCAGGATGCTGTTGCTGCCCACCCATCTGCTATAGCAGATGGGTGGGCCGCGGGACCGCCCCAAGCTTGGATACGCCTACATGCCACTACGGCGTAATGATAAAATATAGTCTGCGTTGATTCTCTGTTAAGTAGATAACACTAGTTTCCAAGTCGCGTGTATACTAACATTGCTAACCAAATGGACGTTATGAGTCTGAATTGAAAGATTTTATTTTTATTCGTCTCATGACCGATTTTTATCTATATTTTAGCAATTATACAATTTCTGAAAGGAACTTCATCACTATTTAACTGTCTAAAATGGAGAGTTCGTTATTGATTTGATGCTGTGACAGGATATTTATCTGGTTGTTTAAGATTCTTAGTTTAAACTGAATTAAGCAATTTGTTATCATACATAATGTTATGTAAAGTTTGCTCAATGAGCGGAAGCTTCCCCGCTTGAACATAACTTTGTCTGCTCTCCGTCCTTTTTTTGCAATAAACTATTATGTAAATAATTATTTAATTAGTATCCGTGTGAACAGTTCTACGTATTCCATATTAGATAATATTGCCAAATCAACATAATTCAGTCATTTATTAAAAATGTAAAGTACAGTCGGCGTCAAAAAGTGGCACAACATGACAATACCTTGTTTAATACATATTTGAGTACTTAGCTGAAATAATCGGATTTATTTGTAAATAACGAAATGATGCAAAACCGTTAAGTAAGTACATGAAACTTTTGTACAATGTTAATATTAGGTCCTTACATATGAAATTGGCGTTTTGTATGGAAGGAACAAAAAGTCGAATATTTTTTAATATAATATATTTAATTAATCAAAGTATGAACCATTGTTTTCAATGCACTTTTGCCATCTTATAGGTAGTTCATTGATCCCTTTACTAAAAAAACTAGTCGGACGGGAATCAATAAAATCTTTGAAGGCGATTTGGACTGCCCCATCGGAGTTGAATTTTTTCCCTTGCAAAAAGTTATCCAAATTGCGAAAAAAATGGTAATCTGTTGGAGCAAGGTCCGGGGAGTACGGAGGATGTCTAAGACATTCCAATTCAAGCTCTTCTAATTTGGTAGCCGTCTGTTGCGCAGTGTGTGGTCTGGCGTTGTCGTGAAGCAGCAGTGGCGTGGAGCGATTGACCAGCCTTGGTTGTTTAGCCGCTAGCTTTTCCATCATGGTTTGTAATTGCTGACAATAGACATCAGCTGTAATAGTCTGGCCAGATTTGAGAAAACTGTAATGAACAATACCGGCACTAGTCCACCAAACGCTTACAAGTAACTTTTTTGGGGTGAATTTTCGCTTGGGGCAGGATTTGGCTGGCTGGCCAGGATCCAACCATTGCGCTGAGCGCTTCCGATTATCGTAAAGAATCCATTTTTCATCACAGGTAATGATTCGGTTTAAAATACCTTCATTGTTGTGCCGGTTCAGTAATGTAACGCAGCAGTCGACGCGCGTTTGCCGGTTTGCTTCAGTCAATTCGTGAGGTACCCACCTTTCAAGCTTTTTAATCTTCCCAATTTGCTTCAAGTGAATTAAAACAGTTTTATCACTAACATCGAAGCCTGCAGCTAACTCGGACGTGGTTTGCGATGGGTCCGCTTCCACAATAGCCTTCAATTCTCCATTATCAACTTGGGTCTCAGGCCGTCCACGGGGCTTGTTCTGCAGGTCGAAATTTCCAGAACGAAAACGTTGGAACCAAAAACGAACTGTGTTTTCTTTTGCAACATGACCGCCATACACATCATTCACCCTTCGAGTCGTTTCCGCAGCACTAGTGCCACGGCGGAACTCGTACTCGTAAATAATGCGATATTTTAAATTTTCCATTTTGTAAAATGAGTGACGCAAACAGAAAAAACAGAAGAAAAAAAACAAATGAATGACGGTCATCGAAGCACAAATACATGAGTAAATAGCTGTACAAATTTGAATTTGGAATTCCTTACCAAAGAGGAGAAATTCGTGATTAAAGTGGCCAGTACGAAAAACGCCAATTTCATATGTAAGGACCTAATAGTAAACAACAGTAGGTAACAAACGTTTATTTTCACGCATTTTCACAAAATTATAATAATTTTGACACTAATATGCTTACTTACTTGATAATTTAAAAGAATTTCCTAAACGCCAGAATTCCCATTATATCAAAGAGCCAATTTTTCAGTCAAAATCCTTTAGTTCAGCTTTCTAACTTTCTTCTCGACACCTGTAGGTAGGTACGTTACGTACACTTAATATAAAACTATTGGCATTAAAGTTACCAGCGACTACATAATATGCTATCTAAAACACATAAAATAAACTTTAATATGCCATGTTTTTAAACAATAATTTGCATAATGATTGGTCGGAAACTCGGAACCTGTGATAAATGTTGAGTGACCCGGCGCGCGCGCCGCTAGCAGGCAAATAACTAAACAAACATGCACCGTGTCCACTGCCGCGCACGATACGATCACTAATATTTGTTCTGCTTTGAAGAGCCACTCTGTACACTAGGTATGCGCGGCAGTGTTTGACGTTTCATTAATGTCAGTTGAATAAATAACTGCAGTTGATTTACCGTAAATGAGTTTTGGAGTAAATGATGGGATTGCGGATTTGATCGAATTCCACCGACCAGGTGTCATAACAGAAAATAGTTTTCCTGAAGTGTTAATAGGTTGGAAAAGCTGGCAAATAAATTAGCTTTGGGCGAGAAGACAACGTAAGAAAAGCCATCAGCCAAGCATGAAATACAAATCTATGAGCTTTCGAGCCCGAACCGCCTAGCTAGCGCAGCTTGAGTACGGAACCCTTAAAAACGAAATAACACAAGTCTTCGTTCGTAATTTTTCCTATCGCTAAGTAAATGCCCGAAAACAACCGTTCAATCTAACTTTTATTGTAATCCGCCGTACAAAAGGCACAGTTATCTAAATCGGTTGTAATGGACACAGGTACAGGCGCCGACAGCAGTGCTCGCCTTGACCGTGACGGCGCGCGTCGAGAGTGAAACCGTTGTAGAGTCGCGGCCGCCGCTGACACGCACCGCGCTGCTCTGTACCGTTTCACCGGAGCCGATAGACTGTTGTGCTTTACCTATTAAGATAGTGCTGATGTAGTCATGCAGAACTGAAGCGATTTCGCACGAATGGACGGAGGAGCTGTAGGGTAGACCGAAGTTTCACAATACATTGCACATGTAAGAAACAAGAGATTCTTTTAACCACCAGTGCGCCACTGCCAATATCATAGTTAGATAACACTTCTTGTTCTTTGATCTACTTGTATAATATCTTATAACTCACACACATATGATATAATACAGATACATCAAAATACCTAATTCTAGCCATGAACCAATGATATTTTCTTAGAGTGGTCTAAAATCTTGCAACACAGTTGATGATTAAAGCAGAGTTAAAATATAATATCTACGAATGCGATTAGCGTTCCTTGCTTCAAATCACTTGTACGAGTATATATCGCAACATGCAGTATGGCCCGTGCGCACATAGACCACAGTCATAGCTTTTAACGAGTCTCCCCGTGCTAAGATCATGACCAGCAGATTTACATGCGGCGCTAATTGCACACAACTCCAATTAACATGAAACACGCAGTCGTTGACTTAACATCGAGAGATTCAATTACAATAATAAAAGTTTGGAAGACCAATGAAAAGGAGTATTTAGCATAAAAACAAAAGACACATCTAACGAGCTATGTAATGTAATAAGTTGAATAAAAGTGCGACCTGGACGGAAATATGTCCGAGTATATGCATATGAGGCCACTTCCATATTAGCAGTTGGTAACAGTAAAAAGATATCTAGAAAAGTGAGGAAAAGGGAGACTGATGTTTTCACCACTGCTGAAAATATTGAACCCACTATTTTAATATTACAGCATATATAATATATGGATGTTCTCGATACAAGTGCAACAGGTGGTATTCCAATTTTCCATAAGGCATATCATAGTTATCATAGAGTAGATATAGTGAGCAGATTGGATATCAATAATTCCCTATCGGGACCAAGTGCAACAAAAGTGTCGTAAAGATATGAAAACGGTAACTAATTGTTCGTTTCCTACAGGCCATTCGAACAAGGCTTGATGTCAAACCAATCTTTCAAAGACCTCCACTGACTGTGTTTTCTGACAACAATTAATAAGCATTTCTCAGTGATTTATTTAAGTTAATAGGTATTATGCTTAATTGTTGCATTCCACTTTAGTATACATTTGTTAAGCTTAATTCAGCTTCAGCCTCGCAAGGGATCTCTCCTCAATCATACTCATTAGGTCCTATTAAGATTAATTCTAGACTAAGTTACACTATGCGCAACGTCTTTCATTCGGTAAGTCACATAATGCGTGTCGCGCTTTGTATTCGTGGCCATTGAACGCGAAATGACCATACGATTACCATACGAGGCATATTAATGACGCGCGTTGAATACAATGTATTTACTACTTACTTACTAGTACTTACTACATTGTTGTTCTATAGCAACGACCCCATTTAACACTTGCGTGCAAACAAATAAATGTTTAGCAGTTGTGTCTAGGACTGTACTTTTGTGTTAAAGCAATATTATTTGTCAAATTATTGCATGTTTGGCGAATTGTTTTTGTAAGTTTGTTACGTTTGGCAAACAACATAATTGATTGATTTATGATGATTAATCATTGCAAACAAAATGAATTGAAGTTTCGTATTCCATAATATTTTTTTATGTTTGCACGAAACAAAAGTTATTTTCACTGAAAACACGTTACGAGCCATCATGGCAGTTTGATACTTTCTTTAGTACTTGCAGGTAACAGAAAAGGGATGCCTAGTCTAACCTGAAAGTGTGACTCGCGCCGTGGCAGACTAGGGCCGCATAAGTATGCAAGTTTCTCGCATAATTAAACTTCCTATATCATTGTGACAGTATGGAATGATGAAGTACGTGCTAACTTACATAACCGCGAGTAATTTTCTATAGAATCCACATTAATTGACCCTCAAGGTCGACCAGGGAACCATAAAACCGCAAGCTCTTGACGTATGTTAAGAAGTTTTCACTTTCCCCGCACGTGCTGTGATGACTTGAATTTTATAAGCATACACTTACCATCATTGATATAATGATCACAATAAACATATTGTGATCAATATATCAATACAATAGCACATAACATACGAGCTACAGCATAGCTTACTGTCACGAGTCATGTTCTCTTGAGAATCAAATACAGAAAGTTATTAAGAGTTGTAAGTACTTGTAGTAAATAAAGCCTTTAATGTAAGTAAAACTGACTATGTATGTAATGGCTGGATTTTTCTTATTATAATAAAAGCCGAAGCCATTGCTTCTTAAAATAAAATTAATAAAAAAACATAATTTTATTTAACTTCTCAGGCATGTCCAGTTAGATCAGATACTACAATTATAATTCACTATTCCTTAAGGAAAATCAATTACCTCAAACTTAGCATTTCGTATGACAAAGAAGGAAAATGTAAGGAAAAACATGAGGAAAGTGACTTTCTAGAAAACCACTTGCCACGATATCGTTTTCATTGTATCCCTATTGCATTGTAAATAAAAGATGTTCAATTTGTCATACCTCTCACGTGGCTAGAGTTTATGAAGTTAACGCACTGTTCATCGATGTTGATGGTTGTACCATTGTTTGTTATACATTCTATGAAGGCATGTGCTCCTAGTAAATGGACTAAATAGTTATGGATATTTGCTGCAGCCAGCGGTGTGAGTACATAAATACAGAAACTATTTATAATATGTAAGTACAAGCTAAGTGATTATTAGATTGGTTTTGAACTTGCAGAGTAATTAAGAGTAGGAATGGTTTTCATTTTGACAGTTCAACCACATTCATTGCGATATTTGCGTTGTTTTTTTTCAAACACATGTTACTCAATCAGGGTGCAGGATGTGTTAGCCCATGACCCATTCCTTACATCCCTGTTGCAGTCAGATTTAGCGCTGCGCTGCCAGATGCACATTATGCACTGCTATTGAGTAGGTAATCTTGCTGTTCATTCTCTTTCGTACTGTGAACCAGTTAAGCTGAGCGCGCGCTTGATAATGTCACTGGCGTCAAGGGCATCGCCCCCCGCACTAATAAGGTTAATTAATATCTTAAATGCTTGTAGTAGCGCCATATTGGAGGCTGTTGCGAAAGTATTGGAAACAAGAATGTGTTAAATGGACAGTTGTTCTCTGCAATCATGTCACTATTCGAGATATTGACGAAATACTTTATGGAACATAAGATATAAGTAATTGAGGTGGACACTTTAAACTTTCAAAAATAATAAAACTAAGTATGTGTAATTCAGATATGTTTTAAGTTCATTAATTTTATTGTAAAGTCAGCAAAAACGACAGACAGTTAGCGAAAATATTAATGAATTAAAAATGGAAAATGAAAACTTCCCAATTTATTACTTGTCTGTAACAAAATATTGAAATCAGTTGTCCTAATAGTAAATTAATATACTCATACCACCTGCGATACAAGTTTATCCTAGTACAGTACTGGCAACATATTTTGTAATACCTATATTATTTCACAGAAATCTGGCGCAAAGCGAATCTGTCCTTATGCTAATAAATGATTCATGCTATATTTTACCAATTTTTATTTTTGATGTTTAATTATAGGTCAATAATCAATAACAGGTCTTGTAATTGTAACACTAGTATTGTGATGATAAGTAAGTATATTTAAAACGGTTATTATTAGGTTCTATGGATTAATAACCAAAGTTACGAAATAAACAACCACTTTTGCCGCTGACTGTACTTACCAATGTTTAAAAGAGGAACTATCGAGTTTTGCAATTTAAATTATATTATAACATGGATTAAGATTTTCAATAAGCATAATGATCAGAAAAAAATTAAAGTACCATAAAAGAAAAAGGCAATTTATTCCTACCGTTACAAATAACACCGACAAACGTAGCGGTGATCGAATTACCGCAAATCCATAGAAATAGGCAAAGGAAAACAAAAAATAGAATGTAGTTCATTTTACATCACTTAGATACCAGTGTTTTACGCACGTCGTACATAATTCATTATGTTTATTTATGGAATTTACGTAATCGCTCAGAAAGTGGAAATCGTAGCGAAAGCGACTGATACCGCTTGTCACACAGTTCGGAGACATTTATACATCGGTAGCATTATTTATTCCAAGATTCAATCAATTTAACCTTTTAACCGCCCGACTTTATATCAGTTGTCGTGCCCCCAGCGCCCGAGGAAAAAAAAAAAACGAAAAATAAATACCGATGAAACGAGCTGTGATGATATAATAATAATACAGATTAAACGAGATGTGTTATTTGGTCGTAATATATACGAATCTGGTGGAATGGACACGAAAATATTTGTCGGATTAATCCGACATAAGCGGTTAAAAGGTTAAATAATTTTGTTTTGTGGAATATTGAATATTTGATTAAAGAGAATTAAATAAAACCGCCCAAGTGAGTGTCAGACCACGCAGAATGAAGGTTTCTGTAGTTGGGATAAAATGTTGAAAAACATGTTCTCCCATACATCCCAACTGCAAATGCAACTTGGTACGCACAATATTGAGAGATTTACCATGTTATTGTAACCCCATAGACTTCTTATAGATTTCCGATAGGTACTTGATAACTATAGAACTATTTTCGAAACTTAAAAAAAAATATCATTCCTACTGCGTTTTGGAATGGGCAACTAGCTTCATATTTCTGACTGACCGACTCCTTGTCAATTCAAAAGTGCCTGTAAATTGTTTAATTGAAACAAATGCTTTGAGTTTGAGGTACCTACTAGAAAAAGGTTTTCAATTGTCTGTTGCTGAAGAATGGTTCCCTCTTACTCTTCCACAACAAAACATCCTCCGATCGCTGTTGTAGATTGAAGTATACATCAAAGGCAGCTTGAGTTCAGTCAAAAACAAAATGAAAGTGCAAACCATTACCGGTACGATCCATTGGCCGATGAGGAAATCCTAACATTTCACTACAACTGCTTGCAATTAAAGTTAACCTAAAAAAGTCAGGAAGCACCGAAATAACGCGTCAAATATATAACGCGGTGGAAACCGCTGAAACTTTTACATAACTGAATATGTATACATACATACATGCATCAATACATGCATCAATACATGACTAGTCAGGTGGTTATACTTTACAGCGAAACGTATGAAAATGTTCCTTTACCGATACATCGGTTACTACCATTCTGGTCGATCTCCGACAGTAAACGTCTACAGCAACCCGGAATAGTCCAAGCCCTCGTTCGTTTCTACGTTCCATATAGCATTTCCCTAGAAAAGTTTTCAGATGGACGGGTGGGAGGAGAAAAGAAAATGGCTGTAATTTTCTTGGGTTTTTTGGCAATCGGCAAAGAATAAAGGTGTTCTGGATACCTACCACGAGCTCTAAACGCGATCCATTTTAGGACCTAACTGAACTGTTCTTGATCTCAAATAAAACCTGATTTGTAGGTTGATCGACAAGGGACCTTTTGGTACTACTACCTCGAAGGCCTAATTATTAAGTTTATGAGTTACAAGTAATACTGTTAGTTACGTTTGCGTTGTAGGTACTCACGTAACTATACGATAGCAACGGGTTGTAATCGGCTCACAGTAATGAATGAGCAAGCTCAGCGGATTGATTCACCGCACCCCGTGACGTGAATTATGTTAAATTCGATGTTCTAGTATAAAGCAGTATTTTATATATGGTAATTTTATTAATTTATTAAGTGTTGGAACTAGGCCTCTTACAGCTTGTAGGTACCTACTGTGGTTTCGTTACGGAATTAGACAGATAGGCACTTATGGAGTTAGTCAATATTTGTCAGACGCAAAGCGGAAAATACAACGCAAGCACTAATGGGGTTAACAGCCAAACCAATTTGCTGGGACTTGAAGGTGCGTCAGATGCAGTTTTAAGTATTTACGTCGGACGCACTTTGATGTCCATCGCCGCTACTGGCAAATGGCAAAGAAACCAAATAAATTGTTGTTGCTGATAAAGTAATCGGTGCTTGCATTGTATTTTCCGATTTGCTTTTGACTGTTATTTACTAACTTCATAATAGGTACTTACCCGCGTATTGTCACGAGTTCTGCAGCCATCATCTTTACAACTAGAACAATACTTTATCAGCCAATAATCAGTTCCTTGATAATGGTGTTACATATGCAGCTTACGGTAACTTCAGACGTACTTAAGTAATTTACTGCTTTTCCAGGCTAATAGTGTGCGATAATTGATATTAACGCCTGCTAATCACCGACGCAGTTTATCGTAATTAATTATGCAAAGAATCGTACGGTTGAAGCGCATCAGTAAACTGAATTAGCTCTATCACAAATTAATGATTCAATAATTAGTTGATTAAGTACCTATTTTACATAATAAATAGGTTAGTAATCAATGACTCATTTATTGCTTAACAGTTTAATTGATTACTTGTCAATGTTAATCATTATTACTCAATTGAAATAGATAATTAGTTAATGCCAATTCTAACTTTGATGTAACACTTATGCAGTTAACCGAAATAAATTTTACTTTAATAGCTGTTTAATAGTCATCAGATAAGACATCAAATGTGCGTTTGCGGTTTATATCGATACGCTAAACGCTCTACTTAAGAAAATTTGTTAACTTGGTTTAAAATCTCTCAAGAATCGGCCATCTTTATCCAAAGAATTGTCCAATTAAGTCGTCGGAGTAACAATTATGTGGTGGTTACTCAACGCGAATAAGAAACCAGTAACGCGTCATGATTCGCTGCTTTCTTCTCGTTATTCTTCCGAATTTCATGCTCTATGCTCGCAATTTCTACGTTTGCGCCTGCGCATTCGAATTTTTTGTTTGCTGTTTATAAACAAAGGTGGTCGACGGTGAAATTTTTGCTGAAATTGTCTCATTAAGTAGGTACCTACTGCGCGACGACCCACAGCAAATAGAGCGTGGAAATTATTTCGATTTAAAACTATTACGATGTTTCATTAGAGTTCAATTATGATACAATTTCCCTTTTTAAAGCAGTGCTCCGTTACATATTCTAAAAAAACTCAAATATGACATAGTCTAGAAATAAGACTTTTGTACCTACAAAATATCTGTTAAAATCTGGAGGGTCTAAGAACTCTGCTGTTTTATAAAGGGAGCCCAAGATAACTATAATTAATTAATGCATAAAAGGAATACCTACCTACAGTTAATTTTAAAACAGGAAAAGATACCCAATTTAATTTCAAATATAAGTAGATGTCCTTTTCTAAAGCCTTATGAACAAAAGGATGACAGAGACATCGTGGGAATGTGCAAAGTTACAATAAAACAAGATTTCATAAGCACTTAATTAGTCACACGAACATTTAATTTTAGTACAAGTTGACCGGTATAACGATCCAGCATAATCGAGATGGTCTAACGATATGAATCGAGTTAGTAATAGTATACGATACGCGTGGCAAATGATAATGGTCTGAGAAACAAAACGGTGTTGCTGTATGTACGGATATGTCGTTGAGGTCACGGCAGGGCTGACACGCGCATTTGTAAAAATAAGTTTGATGAAATATTGTTGCAACGTTTTTCCACCCTTCCACTACTTACTCGTTTAAAGATAATATGGAGGCTAGGGATGAGACGCAAGGTTAACAATAAAACTGACTTCTCACATTTGCTTTCGCAACATTCAGAATTAGGTACGATTCATCTTGATGCAATTAAAAACAATAATAAAATAGAAACACAATGTTGTTATCAATTTGACATAGCTCGATACCAAGGCGTGTGTTGTGTCTAAACCTGTAGGACCTAGCATGCAACATCAACATCTCATTTCGTGGCAGCCCTACTCGCCACGTTTAGTTGCGGTCTCGTTACCTTCTCGATTGTTTCGCTATCACACAATCGATACGATTCGATCCCTCTCGCCTGGCGAGCATTCTCGTCAATATTGTCCGTAGATCGCGTCCGTGTTGAGAAATGTTAATTAACCTTAACGTGCATGTGTCGTGTGGGTGTTGCACATTTACAAAAATATTAGTGATACCTATTACTTTACAAACAGCATTAGGCACGAGGTTTTGAAATCGATTGATATTGATTTAAATCGTAGCGTTACGCGCCCGCGCGGGCGCCCTCGATGTGCGTTGTGGGGTAGGCATTGCCATTCTCATTTTGAAATTAATTGAGGTTCATTCAAAATCGATTAATTTTGTATGTTTGTTTGGCTCTTCAATATCAGCGATGAATTTTCGTCATCAACTTTTGCAATGATGTAGAGCAGAGATAAAGCACACTATTTAATTTGCGTCTTCAACATTTATTATTATCATCGTATTTATTTTATGTCAAGAATTATCTTTGTATTCGGAAGATGCGTATTTAAAGATGTACGAGACAAGACACGTTTTACTGATTTATTCCGGTCATGCGGTAGAACAAATTACTACCTATTTATTAATTTCAAGGAACTTAGGTCATCATCTGCCTAGCGTTTTCCGAACTATGTTGGGATCGGCTTCCAGTCTAACCGGATGCAGCTGAGTACCAGCATTTTACATGGAGCGACTGCCTATCTGACCTCCACAACCCATTTACTGGGTAAGACGTAATACGATAGAATAGAATACTCTTTATTATGTAGTGTACGCCATATAAATTACAGACATAAAACACACAAATTAATGTTTCAAAGTTTCTAATTGTTATCGTGTTGAGATAACTAGTGATATTATTGATAATTACAGTATAGGTCTTTACAATGGGTGACACAACGATACCCCTTAGTAAGACTGGTTGTCAGACTTACTTCTGACGACCCGTAACGACTGTCAAAGATCCACGAGTAATGACAGCCGGAACCAACGGCTTAACGTGCTTTCCGAAGCACGGAGGGGTCTTGGTATGTAAAGATGGTCACCCATCCACGGACCAACCGCGGCAAGCGTAGCTTGACCTGATTGATCGACCCGTGCGGCTGTTATTATGTACTTAGCTATAAGCCCCTCATTAAAGGAATTTAGGTACACTGAAAAAATATTCATGTAACAATGTGTAGGTGCCGCGATATAAGTAAGTCTATAATGATAGCATTGTTCTTGTTCAATACCTCACTGTGATTGGAACCGTTTGTGATAAATACAATGCGGTGGACACAATAGTTTAATTATTTCTTGAAGAGCAACGCTCGCTCCCAATCCGGTTCGGCTACTCTTACAAGTTACAAGCAACCTTATTGGAGGCTGTAGGTATGTAAGTATGTACTTTTGCTTGCATTGATTTTTTAATAGAGCCAAGACAATGTTTCGGAGTTATTTTCCTAGTTTAGTTTTACATTTGCAGTCTCATAATAATACGCTCGGTATTGAATTGAACGATATGCAACACAAATGCACAAAATTATTCGAATGCAGCAAGTACCAGGCGATCAGAAATAGGAGAAGCTGTCTACCAAATGTACCAATGCAACTTTCTTGATATTAAACTAACCTAACCTACTAGTCTCAAGATTACCTCATTATCTCCGACGATATACTCTCCTAATACAAGATTCTGAAGACAGTCCATAAAGCAGTGTTAATTTATGTTGTTCTTCTATTATTGAATTATTTAAATCATGTCAATTAATAACTTGTTATAAAAATAAATCACAGGTGTCACAGTTAATGCCGTTTTACTTTCCAGCGGTATTTGTTATTGCGAAATAGCTGGGATAGCTTTGATGGACTTCTTCACCTTGTAAACACGAGTAACGTACGAATGTTAAGTAATGACTAATGTTAAAGTTTACTGCTTGGAGTTATGTAAGTAAAACAAGATCGACGATATTACTCTTCTCGTGTAAGACATTTGAAACTGCGTCGTTAATAGAGAACCGTGCGTTGTTACTCAGTGGCTGTAACACGAGTGCTGCTTGTTTAATACATTTCGACAGTAAATCTATCAGTTTTATCGGCGGCCATTGTTTCCATATATTATTTACTGCCGCGACTTGAGCTGCGAGCACGCTCAGCGTCGACCTTCAAAACTTAACATACAATACAATCAACATTTCTCTCAGAGCGCCTTGGTTTAGCATAAGCTCCCTTATTTTATAAACAGTTGCTTATACAGCCAAAGTAAATCCGCAAAACAAGGCAAGCATTAATAACATCGATTTATTCCGGTCTGATCACGACTCATGTTCTCTTCTTCCGTTACTGCCATCCTGGTTCTTCTAGTTACCGGGACAGAAATATTCTTTGAAGGTAGTATCTACTGGCGCTTATTTCTGAACTCTCAGTAAAGTAAGATCGTCTTATACTTAAACTGTCAACAAGATGTCGAAATCGACGTGCAAGATACATTCCGTGCCTGTTCAGTTGAATACGCTGGTTATCTTATCAGTAAGAGTTCGCCACATTATGTTAACTCGCGTTAAACGTGCTGGAGCCTGGAGGTTTATTGTTATTAACTCCGCATATCTACTGCTTACTTGATGATTTGTGTAATGTTTTCAGATTTGCAAACGATTTCGTCTAGACTCTACCGAGACGAAGCTGTATGATTCACCAATGAAATAGACAAAAGACTATCTCAAATCGAAATCAATGAGGGGTTTAAAATCTAACGTGTAATGAATGCTAATTTGAAATATGACCAATATTCAGAATTAAACATCCAAAGAAAGACAACATCAGTGATCTTCTCAATACTAACTTGAAAACAAATAGCTGTAAAAGAAACGAGAATGACGTCGACGACACTCCGTCTGCTAACGCAGCAGCATATAACGCAGCTGATGCACAGCTGTTGTCTGCGCCACTTGTGGGAACCAACGCAGTGGAACATCCGCATGGTACCTACCTACACTAGCCATAAAAGTCCAGACATAAATCAAATGTCTGCGATTACATTATAACAGTTAAATAAAATTGGGCTTATGTAGAAAGACGGATCCTGTAAATAAACTCACAGAATTGACCGAGTCACCTAAGAAAAGAGACTGAAAACCCAATCATATGATTTGTATACATAAGTGTTTACTTGTGGTGTGCGTGGATAGCGGGGCTCTCGTGAGTCGCGACGTTATCGGCGCATGCGTCACTCTCCGCCACAACCGACTGAATATTAACTCTGATAAGAGCGCTCTTATCAACTGGACTCTTAATCTGCTTTCTTATATTGTTTACTGGAATTTCTTTACATTCACAGAATATATTGTAAAGCGATGACCTGAAACACAGGTTTGAATAAACCTAGTTCGGGCGGGTCGCTACACAACACTCTAATTCCGAACCATCACTACTTGCACCTGTAATAAAAAAATATATTAGTTTTTTTTAGGCACTATAATTGTATGGAAAATTTGCTACTCTTAGCCAAAATGTACACTTTTTTTAAACTTTTTTTTTTTAAATTAAATCATTACCATTCATATTTTATTTGATTAAACTATGAAGTTATTTATCTCGGTTAGTTGCAGGTCCGTGGTTTTTGCTTCAGTAGCACTAGCCAACACATTTTTCCTAATCTTAGAAGCAGAAATCATGGCAAGCTAAGATCAATAAAGACAAGCTATGGTTCGGTCTATGGTATGGTTCGGAGGCCTATGTCCAGCAGTGGACGTCTTTCGGCTGAAATGATGATGGTTCGGTATAGCAACGTAAAATTAGATTTGTTGATGTGATTATGTTCCCAGAACCCATCTAAGGAGGAGTCCTATCTTCAGCAGTAGATCCTTAGTATAGCTGACGGTACGACTATATTATAACAGTAGACTAGTTTGTCCTGTCGTCCCACGCTTCATTTTCCGGTTCGCGGTTGCTATTTGAGAACCTGTCCTCCTCCCCGGATATATCGGTGAGAATACCAGGGTTACATAGGATGCAAACGACTTACAAACTTGTAGGTTTAGGAACATTGTTATGAGACAATGTATGAGAGAGACAATGTTATTTTGAACCCCGGAAAAGGTCAAAGTTGAAGAGTAAAGCGTCATGATAATAACAGTGATAAAAGGAAAGATCATGTATGTCTTCTTCCTTATCTTTAAAAAGCGACACTTGAAATGAGAAAACAGAGTAGTATTACTTGAAGATGAAAGAATCTTGGGACATTTCTTAAAAAAAATGATGCGATGTATGTACCTATTATCATTTTAGTGCATCATGCTATTATCTTGTAGTTATTAATATTGCTATTATAGTATTATGATATCACAAAACGACACAGCATTAATCTATCACATGTTACAGTAGGTACATTATTTTTGTTGTAAGAATCTCTATTATAGTCTTCACCATGAAGACTGAATTGAAAGTGCTTCAGTAGTTTATGCTGATTGGTCTCAGGTCTACCATTCGTTGAACTCCTATTGGAGTCTGATTTTGTAGTAAAAATTATGAAAACTATGATTGAATTAGGTTTGTTGCATCTACTCTGATTAATTTATTCTTAAACTTCATCTCGATTCTAGTGGACAATTAAATTTTAATCAGCAATAGAGAACTCATATCTTGACATCAATGTATTTGCTGTTTACTAAATGCTTGATGTAGCATTGGACAACAATAAACATGATTTGATATCAATCACGTTATAATTTTGCAAAGTAGGACATGAGACACATGTGCGCGTGTTATCAAACAAATTGCTCAGAATTTTCCTGCGATTATATTGTTCTTAGTGGAATAATGACCGATTCCTATCTAATTCTGTATGTAGGTAGCAATCTACTGCAGAAATTCATGTCGCTAATACCCTGAACCCGGTAACATGAATTTTCTAGCTACATACCTATACCTACCCAAGTACCCATGAAAAGAGGTTTTTCTTCGTCTCCTTCGTGTGTGTTGAGTTCCTTGAACTTTGTGCACGGTTATTGTTAAAACAAAAAATAAATAAGTAATAGTTTTAGTCAAAACATAATAAAAAATCTACATTGTGTAACTTAGTTAAAATCATTGCTATTAACAAAAATACTCACTGTTGATAAATTACGATGTAAACTTACAGGTGCTACTCTACGATAAAATTCGTTGTACTAAATAAATCTTAGAACACATCACTAACCACATAACAGCCGTGTTAATTTAAGGCGAGTTCACACTAACATTCTATTTGTGATCATCCCCCGAGAGGATATAAATGATGCGGAGGTTGGCGCGGTACGGAGCCAGCGACGGCGCGGCGCGCACTGTGCGGCTCACGGCTGTGCGGTGCGCCGTGCCCGAGTGCCGCTGTGCCGTACCGATACTACGAGCGACACATCTGGGAAAGTGGCCGCCAGTATGCAGGAGCTAGCCAGCGGAAGGTCAAGTTCAGATACAATTTTATAAGGCCAGACATTCAGGTTACGACACAGGCTGCATATCAATCGCCGCGCCTTTTATGCTGCCCTGGTCATTTACTTACAACTTTCATTGTGGAGCATTTAAATTGCCTTCGTTAGTATTGACAACTACATTGGCCTGCTTTACGCCTTCCAAAGCCGTCACGATATCGTGATGACTTTAAAGTTATCCTTGAGGTGCACATGCACGCAAGAAACTAACTACCGTACAAGTAATACGAACAAATCTGGATCATACTTAGTTTGGAGTTGCTAGCTTCTACTAATCCTTCACTACAACCACTACTTATTATAGCATTTTTAGCTAATTATCTCGTAACATCTACTTAAGTAGTGTTAATCTGCTTGGAATATAGATTAGTAATTGAATATATATTCCCGTGACTATTTTCCCTAATGTGTGTAAAATAAACTAATAAAAAGAAAACGTAAATCAACTAGATAAAGCAAGCATTATTAAAAAAAACTACACTTTTTAAACTGCTCCAAAATTGGTTCTGTTCAACATTCGTTATCCACAGCATCTGCAGCATGTGAATCAATCTCGCTATTTCTCCTCTCACTCGCACTTTTCCCTTTTGCACTGAAGGTAAGAGAGACAAAAAGCATCCGCAGCGCGCAAGTCCTCACCCCTAGAGTTGGCAGACGAATTATTGCCAGGTTTGGACAATCAATATGGAGTAATGGCGGGATGAATGGAATCATGGCGGACTTACCGCGCCATAAACATTTAAAATTATGTGCATTTCATATGGCGGTATTTCGCAGTGACTGTGAATATTGTATGGTGTTTTATTGTAGGATATTGTATGAGGTTTTTATGTACACGTATAACTATTGCTTTGTTCTCGTGTCTGTACGCCATAATAATTCGTGTTTCTGACATCTATAACTATTTTCAAATTGATTGCCTTGCTGTTGCATAATCTCTTTCTATTTTCAAGGTAACGCCTTAGGTATTGAAATTGCATCAAGGTTAATTCGATTTTCATTTTCCTATAAAACCCTTATTTGCTATACAACAACTATAAATCTTTCAATACACCATTCCCTTACGCGTGTCGCCCTAGTAACTCGACGTCATCAAGCTATCGACCCTCGCTCTCACGAAACAAAATACCAATTTAATGAGACAAGCGCAGACTACACCCAACTATAATCTTATTAGAGACATCCCCTAGGAAGTATAAATAGCTGTAAGTTGATAACGAATGACCCCCGGGCGGGACATTCGAGTGGATTTCCCACGAAACTCTGAAGAACGTTAGACAAAATTATCGTTCAAACTTCAAGTGGTTAGTATTAGTTATTGAAACGATAAATTCAAGCTGTTAATAACATTATCTGATTATTATATACTTTGTAATGCTTTAGTGTTAACTACTTATGCTCGAAGACTGCAGGGTATTTACAGCCAAAGACATGATATATAAAATACAAAGTCCTGACTGAACTGATATATCACCGCACAGCCTAAACCGCTGGTCCTAGAGACATGAAATTTGGAGGGTGCGTTCTTTGTGAAGAGTAGGTGTCCACTAAGAAAGGGTTTTTCGAAATTCCACCCCTAAGAGGGAGAATGGGGGGAGGGTGAAATTTCACGCGGACGAAGTCGCGGGCAGAAGCTAGTGATGTTATAACAAATTACACAAAAAACTCCTACGTTTTATTTTATGTGTTCCTTCGCGGCTCATATAACTACTTGGACAAATGATAAATAAGTAAAATGCTAACATGAACATTGTTGAGTCTGCGAAAAAGTAAGTGGAACTTTCAATAGAATATAAAGTATTGTTATGTATTTATACCTAGCTCATATAAAACACACGTCGCGAATTCTATTAAAGTTTGTGTTACTGCAAAGATACTGTTATGAGAATGACAGAACAATGTAGTAAATTGTAATTACTGTCTCAGATTATCTTAGTAATGGACGACGAGAGAATTGGAACTGTGAACGCAAACGACTCAACAGTGATATCATATCTCAAGAAATAGTGATTATTTTTATAGAAATATTAACTATCTCATATAAAATGCAGATATTTATTGTAGAATAAAATACATTAAGAATAGCTTAATTTGCATACCATTCAATCCTAAATATATAGCAATCTCGACCAATCAAGAGTCGCAGTTATTACTTTAATTATGATCAGTTGGTAACCACAATAATATAGTATCTATAAAATACAATAGGCCAAAGTGACGACATTGCACAAACAATTGAACACACTGAAGACAATCAGAAACCTACGTACACGTACGTAGGTTATAGAAATAAATTGAATCCAGTCGCTGCACATGTGTTGTTTAGCACAATAGACGTCCAGCAGAAAAACGCACGCGATATGTAAATAACATCTATCAATTAATTGTGAACGATTCTACTAACTTCTGAATACAGAAACATACTACTTTCTGTTTAATTAACAAATATTAATTAGGCCATTAAATAGAAATGTGTGATAATATTTTACAATGTTTTAATGAGTGTAATGACCTAGACGAACATATAAAATAGTTAGTAGGTATAAATAAAACATGTAGGAACACTAGCAACGAACATGGGTTTGATTTCCCAAGAGACCTAGCGTCTGAATTCAAAGCCATTGCGATAGATTGATTGTCCTGTAAAGGCTGCCAGAATAGACTGAATGCAGATGGCAAAGGACCAGGTTGTAATAATACTGTGTCCAGCGATGGATACAAACATTAACAATTAAAAAAAAAACTGTATATCAAAGGACACTCAGACTGCTAAGCACAAACAATAAAGCTCATCAAGGACTCTTGCACAATTAAGGCGTTAGAGCTATGGTAATAACAATTGCTGATCATGTGCGACCATTTAATTAGTCGAGACAAGTCGCACATGATATCACTGATATTTCCATAACTCCGATATTTACTGAGACCACACATGTTCCTTGATAACCACGTCGTGGTGAATCATTCCTCAAGAGAAACAATACGGTGGCAACGATATCAAATTGTTGATCAAATACAAGACAAAGATACTATTTGTCATTAAAATCTAGTGACTAGCATTATAATTGATGCTTTGAAAAACATGGAAATAATTTTCATTTCAGTCAACATATTTTGTAATGGTGACGATGACGAATAATGACGATACAGGATATTTTGGCGGTACCAACATATTTTGCATAAATATTTTGTTTTTCCATCTTTATATTAGAACTAATTGACCTGGCGAACTTCGTACCGCTTCAGAATATGAATTATCTTAAATTTTTTTTCGTGAATTTTTCCCATAGGGCGGAGACAAATCCAACAAATCCAAGATCATACAAATCGGTCCAACCGTTCTTGAGTTATAAATGGTGTAACTAACCCGACTTTGTTTTATTTATTTATATAGATAGAATAAGAACATTGAGAGATTTAATTTATCTAAAACGTCATTCCATTTTCGAACCATGCATACTATTGTTTGTTTTTATTGTCGTATACACACGGTTATTATTCCAAAAACGTTTATCTCTCGAGTAACCCCACAACGTCTCAAAAACGTTGCACTACCATCAGTCTCTAAAGTAAGAGCTAAGAGCAGCGACTCAGCGAGGCAGACACGACTACATGAGGGTGGGACTAGCTCGAGAGATCCTCGACACAGGTGCGATACCTTGGCACGCCGCCAGACGCCGCCGCTACAGGAAATAATGCTTCGGAGAATACCAGACTACCTGAGTATTCGACATTCGAAGCTTTCTACATTGTGCTTCGTGAATGTATAATAACTTTGAGTTGTTTTAGTGCAGCTGCGGCCATTAGTTCCACCCTCAATTAGAAGAACTTAGGGAACAGTGCAAGTTTCATCAAAATCGATTCAGTAATTTTCAAGATATGGGCTAATACGTGTACCTAAGTGTGACGGCCTGGCTTATTGATACGAGCTACGGGTCTAGTGTCAAAGAGAAAACATCTCAATAGCTCACAGCCTTGGTTGCTCAAATTCTAGTGCAATATTTACAGCAAAACTATTACAAACAAAAATTCCAGTTTTTTACTTAAAACTAAAAATTACGAAATATAAAAGTAATTTTAAAAAAGTTGAAGTCGATTTAATGTTTTTACATTACTTTTTGATGATTATTTATCTTTATTGTTGTTGATTGATGATGTTATCATTTCTACTACACAATCCGGAAAAGCAATTTTGAAATATTAACTTCTCTACCTGTGTCAAATTCAGTTTTCAGTAAGTTGTTATACCTCTACACGAGTATTTTCGTTTCTACGTGGGCGGTGTCAAACGCGACGTGTCCCGACATATCGGTGACAAAACAAACGAATGTGATTAATATGGTGAAAGCTATCGACGAATCGGTCTCTCTCTAAACACAAAAATATATTTTGTCAATACACAATCTAATGTGAGAACACATTTTCCTTCACAACAAGTGATTTAGCGGGTATATACAAATATTAGTCTTCCGAGTATAAGTAAATTTTAAAATAATGATGGATACCAGACACAGACAGGTTTACTATTCAAACAGCAATGGTAAACTTATAGTTGGGAAAGACAGCGAGTCATCAAATGAACCTCACTTTACCGGAACCTACCTAGTTTCCTGGGTTAAAATCCACATTTTCCATTTCCACAAAAACTAAACGGAACAGCGACCATTTCCGCGAAACGTCGTATTAGTAACAGACTTCCAGACTGTGGTGGAGGTGCAGTCAAAAGCTAATAAAATGCAGGAGGCAGTAAAACCCGGTCCACACTGTGCAAGTGTGCAGTGTATATAGTTGCATAGAGTATAGTCTGTCTAGACATGCGTGAATAGTAGCGTAAATGCGGAATTGCCAATGCGCCAACCGCCGCGCTACCGCCGCACTTTCCCGGTATTCTGCAAAGTGCAAGTTTACCAAAACGAGCGTACGTTTTACGCTACACTTCTCATTATTAGCTTGTTTCTAGTAATTATTTAGCTTCATGAGAAATTCAGCATTTTAGGTGGTGAGGGCGCATGTTTTCCTTTCTTGATAGACGTTCAAGAATTTTCTAGTTAATATTGAATACCTATTACCTACTTTAGTTTCAATACTTACAATGTGTTTAAAACAACTGTTTTACCTGGAGACCATCTGTTATGGAGAAAACAGGAAATGACGTTAGGAAAAATGCGCGCTATTTTACCGCATTAATTTTATCAAAACCAAATTAGCCGCAACAGTAAAAATGTTTTGTAGACAAACTACTCGGAAACCATATCCCGACGTCCATCTTTGATCTCACTGATGCATTTGACGTGTTGACTGATGTTTGCTGGTGTAAGCTCCGGTTCAAATCGTACGCCTTATAAATCCGTTTGCTAGTACGACGTAGTTCTATTTCTGTTGTTATGTTTATCAATTTTTCTAACGCCATATGCGATGCAGTTGCTTTCATGTTACGCACTTGAAAGTAAGTACCTACTGTCTTTTAAGTTTTGTGTACGCATGGAGAATAGAACCGTCTCGCCGACAAAGTGGATCGTGAGGACGATAAACAGAAGCCAGTTTTAATACCACTCTTTGTAGAGGCGCTGCCTAGATTACCACCGGTGTTAGAAGCGCGAGTGTTGAATATTACGAGCCTTATTGCTTTAAACAAGGGATTAGCAGAGTATTGTCGAGTAAGTAAGAAACGCCTCGGTATGCAATCGTTCAAGAAAATTCTATAGAAATGGGCAAGAATTTCTTGATTTTATTATCTTTGGTGTCGGTCCGAAATCCTGACAAGATCGTAAGTAAGTAACTTGAAAATAAACTGAACAACATTTGCGTTTCGTGGAAAACGTTCAATTTGTGTGCACAGTGTGTCTGCTTAGGTGTTTGTTTCCTGAATTACAACTTCGGAATAATGTTTGCAATAGAATAACTAAGCAGCACCTGACTCACGCTTGCACAGCTGTGGCTGTGGCCGCTCTGTTTTTCAGCCTTCATGAGTTCAGGTGCACGCTTGTCATTATTATATTTTGTAATTTATTCGCTGTACGCCATTGTGAAGTTACTTAGCGATGTTTTTCGTGTCAAGAGCGAACTTAGCACTTGATCAAATACAAACGTGTACCTATAGTGTGTGCGCGACGGCGGCGGAGGATGTTACAAGAAACAATAGAATTGTTGGAAAATATTGAACGACCAGCGAGAACACGAGAACATAAGCGAGTGTCCGTATACACTGATGAATGTAGATACATGTTGAGTGACAAGATCAACTATTGCATGGGGGTAAGGGCCGACTGATTGATTGATCATAAAGGACGTTTTGGTAATTTAGTATTAGAGGGGACCGAATTTTATTCGGCACTTAAGCCGGACATAAATTGGTTAAGTACAGTTTTTTTTTTAATATAGTTCTTTCCGAATAGCCCGAATTAAGTATACAGGGTGTTACAGAAAGGGTACATCAATACAAACGGGTTGAAGAGTGTATCTGGTCTAGAATCTCTGTACAAAATTTCAGCTCAAAAGCATTAACTTTGAAAATGCTTAATATTTTTTTATTTCGACATCACGGCGCTGCACTGGCGCGCGGCGGCGTGATGTGCGTGTACTAGGCGCACATACACACTACAGATAATGGATAATGACCCTCGTAGTGCGGTGACACGTTTGTTATGATTTCAATTTAATAAACTATCGAAATAAAAAAAATATTAAGCATTTTCAAAGTTACTGCTTTTGAGCTGAAATTTTGTACAGAGTTTCTAGACCAGATACACTCTTCAACCCGTTTGTATTGATATACTCTTTCCGTAACACCCTGTAAGACTGCTTTACAAAAAAATTTTGGGTATTCCGATCCAGACGTCTTGACAAAAGCCACTGCGCCACAACAAAGCTTAACAAGCATCTTCCTACGTAACCCTAGGGATTACGCCTCGCATACGCATACAAAGGGCTGAGCTGAGCAATAGCACCGTGATTGCTATGCGGCGGGGGCGGCGCGTGCGTGCTCGTCCTGACGACGTCGCAGACCGAGTGGCGAGTGGCCACACAGTCATACACACACTGCACTCGTCACGAATATGAGAGCTTCGGAGTTTAGTGGACGCTTCCGCCAATTGTGTGCTCAGGATGTTGAGCATTTTGAGTAAATTGATCTCTTAATAAAGCTTTTGTCCTAGTGTTATCTTCTCCATCATCCGCTAGAATGACAGGCGATGTTTGATGAGTATGCTTCTTTGAGTTGAAAAATATCTCTGGAAAATGTCGTTGCACCAATCATTCCTTATTCGGAATTGCGAGTTCTAGTAGAATCAGCGCGATACAGAGCAATATATCACGTAAAGTGTAACACGCAGCTGGAGCTCAGCATGAGATGTACATTTGAATCGAAGTATGGTAAGCAGTGACGCAGCCTCGCCATTTACACTCAGAATAAATCAAACAGGCCGTGGCAAGCAAAAAAAGTGTTAGATTATTTATCTATAGGTACAAACGCGCTACTTTAGAGCACGCTGTAACCTGTAACTAACACTTTAGTGAAGACGCTGGGGACAGACGGTTTACGATGCGTCCGGGGTACTCTTTCATGTTGTCGACAAAATACGACGCTTTTTAATAGCCAGAGACCCCTCCCCTCCCCTTGTTCCGCTCACCGCTTGGTGCTTTAAGGATTAATGGAGAGCCCTTTGAGCCGCGGAATTAAAAATATTATTTATCAACTTCGTCGTCATCAAAAGATGAAATTAGAAGGTGATTTCATTCCAGTTTATGTTTTTGATGGCGGAAATTGCGCATTTAACTGATAGATTTTGTTTGTTTTTCATACGATTACGGATTGCATGAAGCGGTTGAGCTTATCGAGTCGATATAAATCATAACGCATAAGCATCGGGAATATCGGGACTCCTCTGATTTATTCGCAGTTTCTGCAGACGTAGCCCACAGCTCCCGGCCAGACGGGCCACACGCGAGGTTTTATAGCCTAGCTAATAGCTATAAATATGTGTAAGGCCTCATTTACGGAGACGCGGGGCGTCGCGCGGCGCGTGTGGCGTGGCGTCTCGCGGCGCGTCGGACGTTTTTTCTGTTTACGGTGGGGCGGCGCGTGCAGCGGCACGCATCATCGCACGCGTAAACACAAACTTATAGCAATATACGACCATGTTCATAGAGAAGCGAGACGGGAAGCGTGGCGGTGCCCGCCGCGGCGCCCGCGGCGGGCATCGCGGCGGCGCACGCTCGCCTCGATCAAATCGACTAGTTTTATGTTGGCGAGAGATGGGAGCGCACGTGTCGCGAATGACGAAAAATTGGAACTAGTTATTTCTGCAATACAGGAGCGACCCCAGTTGTGGATGGCTGGTCATTCAGTTGTATAAGAGCTCTTACACACGAGCGGCATGTTCCCAACGGCAGAGGTAACTGCAGCCGTCGACGCGCGTCGACGGCAACAGTCGACGCGTCAACGGCAGCCGTCGACATTTCAACTTCGAAGATATAGGTCGTCGACGCCGTCGACGCGCGTCGACGACTGCCGTCGACGCGTCGACTGTTGCCGTCGACGCGTTGACGGCAGCCGTCGACCTATATCTTCGAAGTTGAAATGTCGACGGCTGCCGTTGACGCGTCGACTGTTGCCGTCGACGCGTCGACGGTTGCCGTCGACGCGCGTCGACGGCTGCAGTTACCTCTGCCGTTGGGAACATGCCGCTCGTGTGTAAGAGCTCTAACTGCAGCCGTCGACGCGCGTCGGCGGCAACCGTCGACGCGTCCACGGCAACAGTCGACGCGTCAACGGCAGCCGTCGACATTTCAACTTCGAAGATATAGGTCGTCGACGCCGTCGACGCGCGTCGACGAATGCCGTCGACCTATATCTTCGAAGTTGAAATGTCGACGGCTGCCGTTGACGCGTCGACTGTTGCCGTCGACGCGTCGACGGTTGCCGCCGACGCGCATCGACGGCTGCAGTTACCTCTGCCGTTGGGAACATGCCGCTCGTTTCTAAATAAGACTGACAGAAGATTCCGCCTCGGACATAGCTTCATCGAGAATTGCCGCTGCGTGCACCGCCGCGTGCGCCGCCGCGTGGGACGCGTCGGCGCCCGCCGCGGGCTCGGCCGCAAAAAACGCCCTAATTCAAACAAACGCGTCTAAAATCGCTTCTCCGTAAACGCACTCATACAACGCCATATATTTGAATTCAGTGCGGGCCGCGCCGCTCAACGCGACGCGCGACGCCCCGCGTCTCCGTAAATGAGGCCTTAAGGGTTCGACCCTGCAGCCTAATTGCGGAACGCCAAATCGTCAAATGATTCTGATCAGTTGGCTTCATTTCCATCACAATTGGCTTCATTTTACGATTTTCGAATTGCGAAACTCTAGTTTATTATGAAACCAATTATGAACGTTAAGGCCCTGCGCAGAAACTAGAGTTTCGCAATTCGAAAATCGTAAAATGAAGCCAATTGTGATAGAAATGAAGCCAACTGATCAGAATCATTTGACGATTTGGCGTTCCGCAATTAGGCTGCTGTAGGTACAACATACCATGCTTCATTGCTCACAGTATAAAGCCACAGAAATACTGAGTTAGATGATCCTGTGAAAGTAGTAAAGTCAGTCTGGGAGAAGTGGAAGACACAAGGTAGGTATTACCATCGCAAATTATTTAAGTAGGTACAATCTCGGATATCTATGGTACAATCATTTGCTGGTAAAGCAACTTGCAGCATAGGCTAATCGGAGATTGTTTTTGGAAATTCTTGTTGTGAAATGAGAAAAACAATTGAATAATGAAAAACAAAACAAAAGCTTGAGAGCTTCCCCTATTTCAAAGGACCTCTTCATTAAGTGCAGTCTCAATTACCGGGAGCGCATAGACGTGGCGGTAACAATGCAATAAAATCGTTGAGTGGTGTATTGGATGACGAGGTAATTTGCAGCAGGATGCGGGCGAGCCCCGAGGGTGCTCTGCGTCCCGTCTACCAACCTAGTCCTTCGCCCGCCGCCGGCCACTTCATCGCTCAACACTTGAAACTTTTGTTTATATTGTGAGTATTTTAAAACAGACAATGTAACTTAAATGTATGGTTACCGTCTCCTAATGGTTTAGAAAGACATTTATTTATCACACCCCGTCTGTTCACGGAATGTTCTAAGAACTTAATAAACTGTTGAAAATAAGCTTCCTTGTGTGGTCTTTATATGTATAATGTTATACTTAGTTCAGTTTCGGCTCTAAGGTATAGGTTAAATAAATAAACACCCACTCGCATAGACATAAGGATTTATAGAATATGAATTTATAATCGCAAACGGGTGTCGCGTCGAATTTTATGACCAAAATTCGTAATGAACCATGTTAATTGTCAAATAATTTTAACTAATGCTTTGATCGTGGGCGGAAGTCTTCGTGATCGTGTCTTTCAAACTCAAACTCAAACTCAAAGCATTTATTTCAATTAAACCATTTACAGGCACTTTTGAATTGTCAAGAAGTCAGTCAGTCAGAAAAAATTAAGATAGTTGCCCATTCCAAAGCGTAGGTACCTATGGAGAAGAACGGGCAAGAAACTCCATGGACACTCTTTTAAATCAAAATAATGTGGTTACAAAGTCTTGGTTACATCATTCATGTTAAAAATTATACATGTGAGAACGATGCAGAACGTTAAAAGCGTCCATAATGAAAAGATGAGAAAAAACAACAATTCAAATAATAAATTAAAATAAGCCATGGCAGCAAAGAGATGACCAGTCCCTACTGACGGCGCCCGTTCACGAACATGAACTTTATACCAGTAACATGATTTAAGGAACTTTTATTGACAAGTCTGTTTGTTTTGTTTGTGTGGCTAGTGTCCACTGCTGTCAACAGAATTATATATCGCCTGTCTAGTGACACCACTGGAAATATCGCTAACTTTTAGTACATTAACAAATTCCAGTCAGCAATTTACATACTTAGTGGCAGATCATTGAATCTATCCATAGATTTTGGGCATAGTCCTTTATCCTACAAGTTAGGTAGGTACTTGTTATAGAAAAGACTCGTAAAGAAATATAATTGCAACAGCATTTCAAAATTGATAAAGATTTTTTAGTGGAAATAGGATGGGTCGAAAGCAATAAGGCTTTTTATGTAATTTGTGTGAGCCACTGCTGCATAACAGGCGAATGGATTAAATAGATCGTTCAATGAATACAAGCATGTGTGTCTGCAGTTCTGTTGCATGTGACGAGTGGTAGACGAGACCCCGTCGCTTCATAACTCTGCTGACACCGCACTCGACTACAACATAATGTTTCAGAGGTGACGAACACTTTGTGTTACGTTTTTATTACATGACATTAAAAAGTAACTTTTGCTGAACTTACGTGGTATTTCGTCCACGCAGTGTGTTCATTCCACTCTGTAGATATGAGGTGATAATATGCGAATAAATTAGTGTGTGACATAATGAGGACCAAACAGAGATCGCCATTATTGATAAGAAGTGGTAAAAAACTGGTTTTGCTTCATGAGCTCTCCTAATAAGATTTCAATTTAAAGACGAGTAAATACGCTACAGATTATAATGAGATTGCAATATTAGTATTTAAATTAATTTGAAGTACTACTAGAGATAAATGCTCAATTTAAAATAAACATAAAACTGACTTAAGGTGGAAACTTGAGCAGGTAATCCCAGCTCTGGTGACATAAAAGAAAATAAACCATCAAGTCGTTCTATTTGTGTTGTAGTGCGACTCATTCACGGTCCGCCTGCACCGGGGAGGAAGTCCATGCCGGCGGCGGCGTATAGGTAGTTGCCCCGACAAAAATATCAATATTTGAGCTCTTCTGGACGCTGCGCTCCGTGTATCGGCTATATGTAGAATGCTGGAAGGAGTTTGTGAACCTGAGGTATCGTTAATATTCAGAGCCGTCAGGCAACTTTCTTGGTTGAGTGGCCATTCTCTTTTTGTTCGTCTGGAAATTATAAAACCCTCCGCCAATAGGGATCTTTACCGACTAAAACGACATGGGGGCCCTCCAGACACTTAAAGAGGGGAGGAGGTTCTCAGGCGGAACGTATAGGACCAAACAAACCACATTTATGCCCGAAGCTCATGTTAGATCGACGCTTGAACTCTTGAAAGACAAAATTGACTAAGCGACATACCTATACAGGAGAACAGTTTAAATGATAAAATAAGATTTCCAAAACACTAAGTATTACGTTTATCCTACAAGCGTAATTCGAAAATCTTTTTTTATTTTGTATTTTAATTTTAAACCAATGGGGATTTGTGAACTTTTTGTCCACAAATCCCCATTGATGGGGATTCTCAATGGGGATTTGGGGAATAACCCGAATCTTAGTTTAAGTATATGTTTTTTTTTTTTAATTTAAGTACTTATTTAAACTTTTATCTGTTCTCCTGTAACGTTCGCTAGCCCCATAGATACATGAAAGTTAAGAATTTTTTTTTTTTAATATTTCTATGGTTAGCCCTATGTAGCTTTGTCAATTTTGCCTTTCAAGCTTTGATATGTTAATTAATAAATAAATTATGAGACAGTGCGGTATTTATTTTCACAAATCTATTGACGTAGTATTTCCCGTTCTTAAAAAAAGATCAGAATGATAAGTGTCATGATAACCACTCGTAACGCTCGCGCGCTCGACGCTCATATAATCTGCATTTTGCGTAAAAATGTAGCAACATCAAAGGTCCCGACTCCCGGGGCTACTCGCGCGGAAGTGTTAATTTAAAACCTGAACTAGTTTGTTTACAAAGTCGACACCATTTGTCCAACCATTTCAAGTTGGACATTGTTATTTCAAAACACCGGTAGTATGGCTAAACATGTCGCAGTAAAAACATAAATTGCCAAAAATATGATAAAGTATATTCCAGATAGAGATGGGAGGCGTTCGCATAGCGGTGCACGCGTGTCCGCCCCGACCGGTCCGCTGCGACTCCTTTTTTGTCGCAAGTTGCAGTCGTCGTGTACTGCACTGCCCCGCGACCATACGGTACAGTACAAAGAAAGTATGATAAAACAAGTACCTACACGTGGAAGTGGATACCTCAAATATTTGAAGAATAAAGACCAAGTATCTGATGATTAAGATGACGAAAATATTTTTGAATGTCGCAATTTGGGAAGATTCCCAAAGACTGACGAAGCTATACGTAGACTAAAGTAACAAACTCAAAAAGGTGCCCACAATATATTCAGTACCGACACATCTTTTATTTCACTTGTGTTAGTTATCATCTGTGCTAGAATTCTAAAATGTATCAGCAATTAATGTTCGTGAATAGTGAATCTACATTAAATTCTTCCGCGTTGCGATCACTGACCACACGGACCACTGTGCTGTGCGGAGTGCTGTTCTCTGCAATTAATGTCAAACCATGTACAGCACAGTAGCACTGCATAACACCAGAATTCATGATTGCGCAACGAGAAAGCCTAATTAATTAGTCATAATATGTTCGCTTAAAAAGTCAAAGCAGCGGTCGGTGGCGTATCGCAGAACAGCGAAAGTGAACAAATACGAACACATTAGTGATGGCACGTAATGAGCGAAAAAAAAACGAAGTTACAGCCGTTATTATAGGTACCAGTTTAATGTTTTGGAAAACTTTCTTTCTTTCACAAGGAACGATAAAACGAGCTGAGATACTGTGGTGATCAAGTACCGAGGAGCGACAGAGTTTATATTAAATCAATGGCTGGAGTCGGTGGCGGCTGTCAGAATGGAAAAGTAACTGCAAAAGGCAAATCGTAAAAAGTTCAATGAAACTTTTCCCATAAACCACTCGAAACAAAAACTGCAATAAAGGTAAAAGTGAGCATATTCGTTTTATTGTAGCACTAGCTTCTCTAATCCACTTGCCACATGAGGTGTGAACCATTTCATGTTTGAATGTATGAATACATTACAAGAGCAACTGTTCTTATTGGATCATTTGCATTTGATTGCAGAGTTTGTTCTGCGACTAGTCTGCTCAGGAAAGTAAATAAATGATCCACTAAACACACAATTACACAACTTACTGGCGCAACACTACGTCACATCGAAACAGTTGCAAATATCAGGATACCGAATATAGAAGTGGTAACAAAACAGTTGCTAAACGAACCACCCTAGTTATTAATATCGCACTCCAAAACACTGATCAGATTAGCCAAGTTGTATTTACAGTTAGTGAACATGAAAGTGAAGTGGAAGTTGTATATTTTGTAGAAGAGCCAGTCTGGTGTAGTTAGTAATGTTGGTACAACGACAATGTTTGGGTCTCATTGTGATGTTAAGAATGGCTGCGCGGTGGGCGCGTGCGTGGGCGGTGAAGAAGTCATTACGTGGTGTTACGAGAGCACAGGCAACGGTTCTCATGATTGATGATCACAGTTCTAAAGCTGACGATTATAATTATTCACTTTGGTTTGTAGTAATTGTGACGGATGATATATATTATAAGGAAGTTAAACTTAGTTTTAAAATCCGCCAGATACCTACTAACCCAGTTCCAATTTTCTCTCTTAAATAACTTGTCTTGGCAATAAGAATATACATATAAAAATTTGAATATTAAATAACGGTTGCGTTAATTGTTCTAAAATCCAACTAACGGTCATCGCTCGAATATGCGAATAGAGATGTTCAAATTAAACAAATATTTAAATTAGCAAATATTTTGGATCGCTGAACTGCTGTCAATTATCTATTGTTAAAACTTTGCAACCAACATGGCATGCGCTGACGCAACTATACTTACCTACAATATATCGCGAAGCTAATCGGTAAAAAAAGGTTTATGGTATAACTAGCTTCTGCCCGCGACTGCGATTGCGCGGAAGTCGAAAACACCACAATTTAATCCTACTAATATTATAAAAGCGAAAGATTGTGAGGATGGATGGATGTTGTTTGTTACTCTTTTATGCAAAAACTACTGAACGGATTTGATGAAATTTTTCACACATATTAATATATAACCCAGGTTAACACATTATATGATACTTTTTATCCCGATATTCCCACGAGATCGAGACTCGTGCGGGTGAAACCGCGGAGCGCTGCTATTTAAAAATAAGAGCCACATTTTTATAAAACTTTCCTGTAATATTACGTTTACAGTTTTGGAATTAGCATCCAAAATATAAAGAGTCAGGTGCCGGAAGGCGCGTACGTGTTCCACGCGCGCCTCAAAGAGATGTCAGCATAAAGGAAGGGGCCTGCCAGGGCCGAAGCCTGCCGGGGGTGCGGGATTGTCTGAAAGGGTTACCGCTACCCCGGAACATAAAGGGCTAAGGAAGGAACTCGGATGGGTTTTAGTCAGTAAGAGTCTGACACTCCCTTCCGCTCCACCCAGAGCGGGAGGGGTCATTTGATGATTTCCCATCCATAAAAAAAAGGACTGGTGACGCGGAAGCAAGTACGTACAGTTGTTGAACTGAGGTCGACATCGACACCTGCAGACTTCTGTAGTGATTTCCCATTGCTTGCGAAGTTTTTTTTTAGTAAATTAATAAACGCCTGCAGCGATCCTGTATACGTACACCTAATGGCACGACACGGGTACACTGACTGATGCTTTCTTACAGATTATTCCCGACAAACACCTACTTATCACTAAAATAACACAACAGTAGATTGTTATAAACATACGGGATTTCTCATTAACAGTCACTTAATCATTGATACCTAATATTTATTTTTATTATAACTAAAGATGACAGAAGAGGTCTAACAATAAGCTTTGTTTTTCTGTATGTTTTACGAACTATCATAATATACCTAATAGTATACTACTCAAAACAAAATAAGAGCCACCGTGTATTTTGTGTATTCTAATAATTGTATTGGGTTTGAGGGTAGATAAATAATTAAATTGAATTAGCTAGCTAATTTTTAATGCAAAAGCCTTAAAATTAAAGGAGACTGTTAAAAAGTGGTCTATGAACCAATAGCAATACTGTTACGATATTTCTGTGGGGATACCTCTACTATACCCTTGTGCAAAGTGGCATCAAAATCTGACCCGGCAGTTTTGAGAAATATAATATTTTAGAATACATAATTTCATGATAACATTAAAAAGTGGTCTATGAACCAATAGCGATACTGCTACGATATTTCTGTAGGGATACGTCTACTATACCCTTGTGCGAAGTGGCATCAAAATCTGACCCGGCAGTTTTGAGAAATATAATATTTTAGTACTTATACATAATTTCATGATAACATTAAAAAGTGGTCTATGAACCAATAGCGATACTGCTACGATATTTCTGTGGGGATACCTCAACTATACCCTTGTGCAAAGTGGCATCAAAATCTGACCCGGTCATGAAATTATGTACTTATAAGTACTAAAATATTATATATCTCAAAACTGCCGGGTCAGATTTTGATGCCACTTTGCACAAGGGTATAGTTGAGGTATCACCACAGAAATATCGTAACAGTTTTGCTATTAGTTCATAGACCATTTTTTAATGTTATCATGAAATTATGTATTCTAAAATATTATATTTCTCAAAGCCACCGAGTCAGATTTTGATGCCCCTTTGCACAAGGGTATAGTTGAGGTATTCCCACAGAAATACCTCTACAGTATCGCTATTGGATCATAGACCACTTCCCATACAAATTTTAACAGTCTCCTTTATTGATAGATAAAAGAACATCTGATAGGTTTTTTGTAAAAAAATGCAATTTCAGCAAAAAAATACATTTAATGAAAAAAGAGGTTATAACAAAAATGTCGAAAGCTTTTTATCTTTTTTGCACTTCTATAGTATCGTGTGTGTCCTCCTCTTTTTCGAACACATTCTTGAAGCCTGGATGGCACATTCTCCACCAGATGTCGCACTGTCTCTTCTGAAATTTGTTCCCAGCTTGACTTTAGCACGTTAATGAGCTGTCGTTCATTATGTAAGGGTTGATTTGTGTCCCGGACACTTTTTTTTAACAAATCCCACATGTGTTCGATGGGGTTAAGGTCCGGACTGTTGGTAGGCCACGTATACCAGCATCGTCTAGGACTTCCCTAGTGGCTCTAGCTGTATGAGTGCGGGCATTGTCGTGCATTAATGTGAATCTTGCACCAATTCTTTGTGCAAATGGCATCACATGAGGTCTTATTATCACCTCAATTTATCGCACAGCCGTTACCGTGCCTCTGCTGAGTATTGCGAGTTCGGTTCGACCTGATAGAGAGATTCCTCCCCATACGATGACATTGGGACCCCCAAATCTGTCACTTTCATGGACACAAACATCCGAAAATCGCTCACCTTTTCGTCTCCATACTCTAATACGACGATCATCACTAAAAAATTTCACTTTACACTCATCAGTGAACAATACTGAGCTCCATTCACTTATGTCCCAGTCCAGGTGCAGCCTTGCGAATGATAATCGGTTTGCACGGTGTACACTAGTCAATGGAATCCGCAGTACGCGTATCCTAGAAAACTTCTGGTCTTCATGTAACCGATTTCTAATCATTTGGTCACTTACGCGGGTACCGGTCGCCAGGCGTAAGCGATTTTGTAAGGCGCGGGCGGTGACGATGCGCTCTCTTCGCGCAGTCAAACGTATGTAGCGGTCTTCCTGCGAGGTGGTTGCTCGATTCCTGCCAGATACCCGTCTTCTGGTTACACTCCCAGTCTCTTGAAATCGATTCCAAGCATTCTGGATCCTTCGCCTTGAAAAGTCAAGCTGTAAAGCTACAGAACGCTGCGAATGTCCATCTTGGATCAATGTGATGGCTCTAGTTGCGGTTTGCAGGTCCATATGTCTTCGGATCCTCGGCATAGCGCTTTCAAAATGTTTATCCACGTTGTAACTTAGCAAATGTAAGACTGTGCCTAAAAGAATCCACAATTTAAATGACTTAAGTATTCGTCTTAGAATAGGGTAAATTCAATTGGTTACAAAAAAAAGTAACTAAGTAGCCCACTTTAAAAATTATGCAAGTGGTATCCTCACATTATGTTTGTTAATGCTTCAGGATATACCAGACAAAAGATATATCGTTTAAGAACGCTTTAAAATAATTTAATCAGACCGGATGTTAAAATTCACAAGTGGCTCTTATTTTGTTTTGAGTAGTATATATTACAAAATGTAAAAAGGAAGTACAAAAAATATCAATTGTTGGGAATCGAACATCATAGGTTTGCAAAGCAGTCGTGGAACCGTACGCTACATAATTATTTGCTTTGATGAAAGTTGACTTAAAAAGCAGTTCTTATTGTTATGTAATGATTGACTGTTTAGCTCCATAAAGTTATAGCGGGAAATTATAATTTCGGTATTAGAATCGTTCCCAGACCCCAAATTAGATAAAAATTCATTGACTTCGCTACGACTTTATTATACAGGGTGAAATTGAATTCATGGGCATCCTTTTAAGGGGTCATTGTAATCATCATTATTAACAACTTTTACTATGAGGCCAAGACTGAAATCGCGAAAAAAAATCAGCTCTTCAATACATTTTGACGAGTTATGTGAACATAAATGCAAGGAACAGCTGATTTTTGTTTTTCGCGATTTTAGGCTTAGTCCCATAGTAAAAGTTGTTCATAACGATGAGTACAATGACCCCTTAAAAGGATGCCCATGAATTTAATTTCACCCTGTATTGTGTAGAATTAGATATTGCACGTGCACTATGATCCAAGTGTTCACATCAACAAATACAAATAGGTAACTGATCGTTTTGCAACACGCACAGGTGCTTCACAATTTTCGACAGTGCAGTCAAATGCAGCAGAGTTGCTGATAGTTTAGCACATAAAACGTTGTATAAGAAGAAAGAGTAGATATTAGAGAACAGCTTTATTATCGACACAAGATAACTAGCCTCACAGTACTAGAAACTCTTGTGTCACATTCACGGATGAAGGAGTTAGCGGTATGAGTCGATTATGCTGTGCTAATCGATGCAACAACGTTACAGAAAGAATCTAATAATTCTGACTACGTTTCATCATGCATACGATGCAACGATTGATTGCTTGTTGCACCTTGCGCGTAACTACGCTGCAATACCGACACCAAACATATTGTCGTATTGTCTCTGCTAATCTACCGATGTTTGTGCCTCAAGTGTCAAAACTGACGATGTTTAAAAAAGTAATGTTAAAACAGCGGGTGTTATTACAACAATGACTGAAACTGTGTCGATGAGCCGATATCGCTTGCAACAACAACGGCTGCCAAAGTCACTGACAGCGAAATAACATGATCAAAATCAAAATATTTTATTTCATACTAGCCGAAACCGAATACTAGGTGAAACCGCGGGGCGCACCCCGCGGTTTCACCCACATAAGTGTCGATCCCGTGGGAATATCGGGATAAATACTATCCTATGTCCTTCCCCGGGACTCAAACTATCTCTATACCAAATTTCATCTAAATCGGTTCAGTGGCCTAGGCGTGAAAAGGTAACATACAGACAGACAGAGTTACTTTCGAATTTATAATATTAGTATGGATAAACCTACATGGGCACTTATGAAACGTCAGAAGCTAGGTGCACGGTTCCAATTGGTCGTTTCCTATGGAGAAGAACCGGCAAGAAACTCCAAGGTTACTGTTTTAAAAATAATTGGCTTTTACAATGTTTTCAAATTACAGTAGGAATGGGAGAACAGCGTAGCATGCCGCTGAGATATCATCTTCCTTTGTTACTCATTACCACCTCCTAACTCATAGTTACTGCACAATTACTGTATTTTGATATTAATTGCATCGTTGGCCATCGATGTAGTAGCGACTAGCGACTGCTGTAAGGTTTGTACCTAATGTAAAATTGGACATTCCAAACCGAACGGATCAAATCTTGGGACATTATCTAGTCTAGGATAATAATAATTGCTTTTCAAGCTTTCAAAGACTGAAATAATCGAATTTGCAAAGTCGTCTCCTCCGTATTTCTACGAAAGCCAATCCTTAATTTCTTGAAAGTCTACGCACAATTAAGCAGTGCGTAGTTAAATTCCTGACATCTTATCGACTCTAGCTAACATAATATAAAGGGCGTCGTCGATGCTATCGTATCACCCGCCGGCGCTTTGTCCCCGTCTCCCCGACATAGACGGAGCGCCCTGCGCCACTCATTCACTACATCCTAATTAGGAAAGCTCATTATTCATCTTTTATAATTATTTGTTTTAATTAAAATGAAAACTATGTCTGAAAAACTCTCTTCGTATATGTGGTGTAATGGTTCCATTCATTCATGGAAATGAATAAACATTCATTCCGCTCTTGCTCTGCTCGCAGAGTTTGCATTCATTAAATTCCTTACTTTTGTCGAAGAGAGCTGCAATGTGAGTGTCAGCCGCCCTTTGTATAGAACTCAATAATATCCTGTGGCATAGATATATGATTTCTATATATTGTGGACTCATCTAGGTAATAATTCTATCGGAGATCCCTCCATCGATCGAGCGAGGCAACATCGGAATCGGAACACAAATAAAACAGTAAAGTTTAAGAAGGCACTGTCATAAATAAATATATTAAAAAAGGTATCATTCCAACTGTGCGCTGTAGAGAACACAATATTGTATGTATTCATAGCTTTGATCCCCAAGTTTGGAAGGAACTTTAGGCTAGATGGCTGTATTTGGCAATAAAATATCTGCCGAATTCTATCGCGGGTCAGACAGACACAGCCTTGCCAAAACTACTTTTGAATGTGATATTTGCTTACCAATTATATCTAGACCACAAATGGTAGGTTGTTCGCAGTTATTTATTACTACAAGTCTTTTACAAGTTGCCGACATTCTTGTATCGTATGTCGTTTCTTTTTTAGAGTTACACGTTGGTAGTCCAATAACATATTAGTATAGAAAAAGTGAGAGACGATTCAATCCCTGTTTGTTATGGGTTCAGAAGCTAGTGCAATGCATCCGACATTTAAAGGAATCATTTCGTCATTGGTGACCCCTCAACCATGTGCTCTAGTTGTAAGCTCATGACGGTCTTGATTAACGAGTCGACAAGTGTCACGACTCACGATCCACTTCTTGCGACAGTTATCCACTTTAAAAGAGTGTGCTCGTTGTCTAATCTACTAGGCAGTTGAGATAACCGCCGGTCAGACCTGTCCCTTTATTGTCCCTCCCACGCCAGCGTTGTCTCCTCTCTAGTCGCGACCACACGGAGGATATGTTCATAGGATTAAAGAGCCAATGTGGCATGTTTATCATATCAGTTACAACACCATTAGTTGGGAATTTGTTGTTCTTATGAGATAACCTATGGACGTTAGAATTTAGAATGAAAAGTCAATAACATTGGATCAGATTTTTTAGAAACTTTTACAATGGAAAAATAACAGCGGTGAAGCAGAGTCATCAAATTGGGGTCAAAAAGAAATCATTCTAGAGCAAAGAGAACCTGACTCTATGGCTGCGTCTGTCTGTCTGCACCGGCAGACTGTGCCGTGTTTGTGTTGTGTAGACGGTAATCAGACAGCAGCATTGGAAATTAAGCATCGATCGTGCAACAATGAAGGATGAAAGTCACAATTTCACAACTTAAAAGCCCGTAAAGGATTGCCTTCATTTGAGTTGCTAATCCTACTTCCACGCTAGTTTCACAAACTGTGAGGATGACGGATGTGTCATGTGTCACCTACACACCACACAGCACACTGACCTAAATCTGCTAATATACTTGTGGGACACGTCTCGGGCGATGAACCTCACTTGTTCTTAGATAATAATCATCTCTCACACGACACAAAGCTCTATCTCCATCCTTTTCTCTTTTAAATATTTAAATAAAGTACACTGTTACAGCTGTTACAGTTTCGCCTGTTATCGTACGGAAAAACAACCAAACGAACGGAAAGTCCAACCCAGACATCGTTGTGTGCGATTTAAACATTCAGGCGTCGCCGCCGCGCCGTCGCGACGTACACTTTTATTGATATGTATTGATATATCGAAAGCTTGAAATTTCTGTGAGCATCGCAATGCAAATATTGGCATTAGAAATATTTAGGTTTAGGTTTAAAAATATAATTATTCTCAAAAAACACACAAGACTTACAAGAGAACAACGTTTAAAGTTAAAGTTAATTGTATAAAGTTCGCCACAGACGTCACGGTAGCAATTATGACACACCCATCTATAGAAATATATGTATCTATGCACCCATCCAATGAATTCAGGTTTTAGGAGGGGGGTGTTTTGAGTTTTTAACGCATTGAATGTGTGCAACTTTTTTATACATGAGGATATTTTTTATAAGTAGGTACATATAAGTTGTGCTCCTACAAAAGTTAACATTTTTTTGCCAGACTTATTTCTCGGATTTATATTTGCGCGGATTTGGCCGATTTCTCATCGCTTTTCTGTTCGTAACGAGGCCTATTTGTTTGTTCTTGGGTTAACTGAATGCATTTCTATTTTCTATCATTAAGGCACCTAAGTAAATATTTATTTCCATATTTATTAATCAAAACACATTTCGTCAAAGAAGTGTGGCTTGGTATTAAAATGCGCGGAACTGTCGACGCTGCGTTGGTTGGCTCAGTCCACTGCGTAACGACTTCCGCTCCTCGCCCGTAGGGAGGCACGCGTCTCTAATTAATTATAAATCCTTAATACGCCTTATATTTAGTTAATAATAACTTTAATTCGGCTGAAGAACAGAAGGTTGTGATCTTGCAAGTTCCTCACCCGGATTCCTAGCTACAGTTTCGAAGCTAAGGGTTTTGATTGTCAAGGTGTAACCTCATGGCGCGTGGAGCAATATTGAATACCTAATAATATATTTGATTGAAATTCGTTAACAGGAAACAATTTAACCAACAAAGAAAATGCACTGTCAGAACCTATTATTATCCTCACACAAAAACGTCATTGAAATTAGCAAAAAATAATAAAACATTAAAATCCTTAAGCGTCATTTCAAGAAATTTCCTTAAAAATCTCGTCAAAGAGACGTGATGATGGCGCTCATTTTGATAATTAATTCCAGTTGAAACAAAGAAGCAACAAAAATATTCCCATGAACAGCTCATCCGCCATGACAGTTAACATTAGAAAGATAATAATAATGAATGTATTTGTATAATCGTTATTTTTGTATAATAATGTCTGCAAGTGATTGTGTCCCACGGCAGGCTGAAGGTCGTGATGTCCAATGCTACATGACAATCAGCTCGTCATGAGAGAAACTGCTGCTTCCGAAAACTATTAGTGTCCGGAAGTGCGCGGACGCTGGTCGCATTGGATAATACGCGCCAATAGTTAGACGCGTGGCCTGTGCAGGCGCATTATTAAAATCATTTTGATACTCGTAGTTTAGCTAAAAGTCAATATTGTCGCGTTTTGTTGAGCTTCATGGCAGATAACATAACATAACACCCGTTCAATTTCAAAGTTATCTTTGAAACGGATATTCGGTGTTTAGATAACTTTTCCAGAGACCAGTTATTTTTTTGCGGATGAATTTTTCGACGCTATATTTTAGTTTTTGTATAGTTTTAGTTAAGTTAGGTTTTAATTATGTTATTTTTGTTAATTACGGTAAATGGTTAAACAATATTTAAAAATTCTTATCGCATACATTTTCTATAGTTTATTGTTTAATAGTATTGAGCCCACCGGGGCTATAGATTTAGGATTTTAGTCACGAATCAGCGATCACAAGTCATCTCCATAGCCATTGAGACATTTGAACTTGAACGATCATTTTCCGAAATAATCTAAAATTCTAACTAGCCATGTTTTACTAATTCGATGCTATAAATGCTGAAGTAATTGGCCACTACGTGCCAAGCATGCACATGACGGATTCCACACAATTCTATAGAATTAAAAAACTACAGGAAACATGGAGTGTTCCATGTTTGAAATCACTAATCGTTTTGGGACGGTGTGGTGGGGACAACAACAGGTGGTATCGACAGCATGGCCGAATGATATCATGGTCATGTTGTGTTCCTAATGTTATGTGATAAAAACTAGTCCATTGATGAGTTCACAATAGCTTGTTTATTATGTGTATGTTGTGGTGTGATTTGCAAACTTGGCATCTGGTAAAATGCCTATGAACTAGACCCATACCCTTGGTACCTAGTTTGGTCAATGATCTACCATATGTGTGCTATAGGGGTCTTGAGTTTTCATTTTAACCACTGTGTAAGCTTGAAGATTCTGGCATAGCCGCATGGTACTTGGAGTAAACACGATATAGAATAGGTAAAAAAACCGACTTCCAAAAAAACTCTACAAAGTGAAAAATAACTTTAATTTCGGAAGTCGGTGTCTTTGGATCTGTATTTTAGTTTTTTGCCACCGACTTCCGAAATTAAAGTTATTTTTCACTTTGTAATGTTTTTTTGGAAGTCGGTTTTTTTTTTTTCTTAATAAGTTTTTATTTCACGCTTTTTAGTGGGCCTGCTTATAATTTATCTAAGTTTCAATAGCTTAGTGCTCATCGACTTTTACAAACAAATTATTGCTTTTCTCGATGCAGGGAAGTTAATTGTTGAGGAGTTCTCCAGGTCCACCATCAGCTCCATATCACCATTCACATAGTGACGAGCATAAATTGCTTAGCAACCATATTAAAGTAATCGAATCGCAACCCGTGAAATACTTAGATATTATTGAGTAGTTCCGGTGTCCATCTGTGGTCTTCATCATCAGTTCCACTTCACCAAATGGTGCTTTCCGAGAGCAAGTGCACGAGTTACTATAAAAAATACCCAAATCGCTATAGGTGTGCCTATAATATTTGAAGAGTTCCTTCGATTTCTCCAGGATCCCATCATCAAATCCTGACCTGATGTTTTTAGACTAGATGCTGATAATCCTGGCTGCAGTATCAGGCCAGACTTATGTCAACATTGCATTGAACTTAAAATTTAGTCCTGTTTAAAATGAGCCCAAACACGACTACGGTGCTGTTATTTCAAGGTTTGTACTTTTTCTGATGCTCCTGGCTTCAGCGTCAGGTCTCTATGTACTTCGGTGTTCCTCATTAACAGTACGTTTATCCACACACCGAGCCCTTTTCAATGAGCCTAAACACGATATATCTGCTGTTAGTTGTCGAGGAGTTAGGTACTCTGCAGACTATCCTGACGCCAGCATCAGGTCATGACTTGATGATCATGAGACCAAATGTGGCAAATGCCCTATCAAACATCAAAACAATTTACTAAAACAGTCCTTGCCTGTTTGAGTAACTTCTTACTGTTAAGGAGTTGTACCTTCCATCATCAGCCCAGCTACCTGAGATGATGACAACCATACGCAAATAAACAAGATACTTCATAAAATATGCGAAAAACAATATGTGAGCCTATAAAATTTGAGGGTTGCCCTCGATTTCTCTAAGATCCCATCATCAAATCCTAACTTGGTGACAATGGGACCACCTCAGAACTATCTACTTTCGAACAAAAAAAGAATTTTGAAAATCCGTCGACAATTGGCGGAGTATTCGATGAACAAACATACAAAAAAAACATAAAAACAGCCGAACATAGTATCCTCCTTTTTGTGAAGTCGGTAAAAAGAAACGAGCACTATTACGTAGGTAGCTGGCGGACCGCTTGGCGGGTGGTACCAGCACTAAACTAGGATCCTTTTCGGTAATATTCGCATTTACCTAGCTTCGCTAAGTAACTGCGACATGTATCACTATCAGCGTGGGAGTGTGTGGGTGAGGTGTTGCATATTCATCAGCGAGCGCCACGTGCTGCTGGTGTTGGCTGGCCGATGGGCGATGGACAGCGGTGTGTACTCATGGCCATGAGAACCTTCGACGATATGGAAGAAATGTTAGCTCAATAACAACAGCGGAATAAATATCAGAGCGAGGATGCGCCAAAGAAAAGGACGTCGGCGTATGCATCACAATCATCATAACATGCATAACGCGTTATGTCATTTATGCAAGTGCGGTATGCATAGATATATTTTTTACATTTCTAAGGCGGTATGTCAAAGCTGTAGGACACCCTGTGTATCTAAATGTTATCTAAATGTAATCTCTAAATGTTTTGAATTTGACTAACTGCCTGAACTTGTTACTGAAACTAAATCAAATCGACATTTTCATTTAAAGTTTAGAAGATATAAAATTTGAGCATTAACTCACAGAAGACCCTCGTCTCGTTATGTAGGGTAGGGCGGGGCTAGAAGTCCGGCGGGTAAGAAGTCCCAACATACATATTACAGTATCTATCCGCGCTAGAAACAGACGGTCTACGTGACCTGAAGCGGGGTGAGGGGCGATGACGAAGTCGCGAACCGCCAGTCGTCGCGGAGCGCACATGCAAGTATCACGGCAATCGGAATTTTTTCGCGCCCAAAAGTAAAAAAAGAGTTGGTTGTCATTTCTTTTATAGATCTACATTGACTGCAAAGAAAAGATTAAGGTAAGTTTATATTACAGTCTTATTATACCCTTAAGTTATGCATAGTAATATAATGTTCTTGTTGTTTACCGTTTTTATTTTATAACTTTGCAAATCACTGGACGTAGGTATGGGGCAAGAAGTACACGGATGGGACTTCTTGCCCCGCGAGAGGACTTTTTACCCCATATGTTTTATTGAAGTGATATGTTTAATAAATAGTGTATTTTTTTTCTTTTAAAGGATGCGTAATTATAAAAGAAGAACAGATAGAGGGACTACACCGCAACATATTATGAAATTGGCTGCAGATGAAGTCAATAAGGGTGAGAAGAAACTATGTCAAGCAGCGAAAGATTACGATATTTGCGGGAATTCTCTTAAAAGGTTTATTGCGCGATTGAAGAAAGACCCAGGTAACATATGTTTTGGATACCTTCCTACACGACAAGTTTTTACCAAGGATCAAGAGAAGAGCTTATGCGATTATTTGCTTATGCTTGCGCAAATGTTTCATGGACTGGGACCTAAAGAGGTGCGCCGCTTAGCATACGATTGCGCTATTAAGTTCTCAATTGCTTTACCTGATTCCTGGCAAGAATAACTCCTCAACCTTCAACATCTAAAGCAGTATTTTCCCCTATAGCCGTTCTACCTGTGCCCAAAGCCGGACCCCGTAAAACCTCAAACACCAGAAAACGTCGCAAAGCAACCATTTTAACTGACACTCCTGAAAAAAATGAGTTAGAGAAAGAACAAGAGAAGAGTAAAATGAGAAAAACTAAAAAAAATACGAAGAAAATGACAGTAAAGAAGAAAATTTTAAAAGAGAATAGCCCGTTGCCTTCCTCTGAAGATGAAGAGTATTTTTGCATTATATGCAGCGAATCTTATTCAGAAAGCAAGTCAGGAGAGCAGTGGATTCAATGTTCAAGTTGCAAAGGTTGGGCACATGAACGATGTGTGTGCTTTAATTCAAATTTGAATTTTATCTGCCTTAATTGCGATAGCGATGAAGATTAGGGAGTTTCTAAATACTTAGCTGATTATAAATTAAGATTTGAAATTACTGCCATTATAATAAAAGACTGATTTTGTGTATGTTTATAAGCAAAGCTCAAAATAATTCACGTTTCGTGTTTTTTTAGTTGTTTTCAAGTTGGAATTTTATGTTGATTATACTGAAATATTAAGATTTGTTGATTGTATTGATATTTTACTAAACAGAAATATTATTGGATATTGATTTTAAAATAATGCATTTTGATTGAACCTAATAACTGACCACAAATACCTTATTAGCTAGCCATTAGGATGTATGGACTTTTTACCCCAAACCTAGGACTTTTTACCCCTTGAGCGGGGTAAAAAGTACAGAATTCCATTTTGCATTTGTTGCTAAAGTTTTCGGAAATCAAATAAATATTCACACTTCCGACTATTTGAGCGTTAAGCTGAATTGTGTAAGGTTTCATACAACATTTTGTGTTGACAGTAAGTACTCGATTTTAAGACTTATGGGTCTTAGAGTGAAAATTGGGACTATTAGCCCCGCCCTACCCTACTTACCCATCATCATTTTTAACCGATTTCAAAAAAGAAGGAAGTTCTCAATTCGGATGTTTATATTTTTTTTATGTATGTCGGGCATAACTCTGCCATTTTTATAGACGGATTTGTAATTTTTTTTTTTTGTTCGAAAGAGGTGAGAGTGAGATTTACAAAAAACCAGAAACGGATAGTAGCGAAACTTCCGACGATGACATTGAAAGCGGCAACATCTAGCACAACACTGCAGAGCAACAACATACAAAAGAACCGAGAAAGCAGTAGAACCCCGCCAAAAGACTCAACGATGAAGTTCGACCCTCACCAACCTGGCGGCAAGGTTTTTTTAAGGTTTTTTATGGATAGTAAATCATCAAATGACCCCTCCCGCTCTGGGTGGAGCGGAAGGGAGTGTCAGACTCTTACTGACTAAAACTCATCCGTGTTCCTTCCTTAGCCCTTTATGTTCCGGGGTAGCGGTAACCCTTTCGGACAATCCCGCACCCCCGGCAGGCTTCGGCCGTGGCAGACCCCTTCCTTTTTGCTGACATCTCTGTGAGTGAGGCGCGCGTGGAACACGTACTCGCCGTCCGGCACGGACCTGGTCCTGATCGGACGGTGAGCTACCTATTACTCTCCGTCCGCAGGCCCGCGCCTACGGTGGCCGGGAGCCGTCACGCGGCTCCCGACGCCCGGACCTAGTCCAATGCTTGCTCTAACATGCATATCCGGTAGGCTCTTAAATCCTTACCTATCGTACGGGCACGTCTTCCCTACCATTACCGCGTCCCTCGGTCTATTCCTTGATATGCAATGGTCGCTGTAGCACCATGAACATGAGGCTACAGGAGCTAGTGCTAATCTTGGGATTCATTCGATTAATCGAGTCCGGTTTAAACATGCTGGGATCTGTGCAATTCATTCATTCGAAAGAGGTTTATTCCGAAGTGGTCCCATTAAAATTTCGTAAAGATCTGATGATGAGTTTCGGAGACAGACAGCGGAACTCTTCAATAAATGCCAGCAAATCAACCGCGATTGCTGCTATCGCAATTATGTATGCAATTATCATTGTTTACGTAATTACACAACATAACATCACGCCTGTACCGGTACCCTCTACAGGGGTACGCAGATGTGTTTAGTATACCTACCACGGTACACCCTCATTTATATCATAGTTGTTATTGCAAGTAAATTCGGGCATTACTTTTTTGTTTTTGAATTGATTTAATTTACCGACTTCAAAAAAAGGAGGAGGTTCTCAATGCGACGACAAATATTTTTTGAGTTCTGTTTTACGATTGTTTTATCATGACACTATTTTATTTTATGAAATATATTTAAATACTAAAGCCTTTTCTTTGAAAATTTGGCAATACCCTTTTTTTTTCTACCTTGTAATATGTACGAAACTACGACAAAAAATAACGGAGCGTTTTACGGTGCCCTACGTTTGGGCAGCGCCTTAATAAATTTTTTGTAGGTATTGATTTTTTCTTTGATATTAATGAAGCGGTTATGTGTTATTTTTTATTAAGCAACCCATATAATGCTGGTACGGGTACGGTACACAAAAACGATTCCACATTTAACAGCGCGTGACCTCAGTCCGTCGTAAGAAATCGTAACTTTTCGTAACGATCGATATAAATCAACATAACATTATCCAGCTCTAGTTTTTGTCACGATCGATTTAAGAGCTAATGGACAAAAAATAAAACATAAGTAATTAATTTCAAGGATCTAGAATTAAGTCATAACATAACAGATGTTTAGTAATTGGATGAATGTCCTCCTAGCATAACGTAACATGCAGCCTGTGGTCCCGAAAGTGTAACTGTGTCAGCAACTAAGCAGATTGTTCTACTACAAGTAAGCAAATGGCGGGCGAGGCTGTCGCCATCACCGGCACTGATCCACACCTCGGGCTATTTTAATAACTTTTAAATAATTTACTATTCTCTAAACCTTTCAGAACATCGAAACACTCGTAATTTTAAAATCAGTCAAACCCCGTTAATAATACCTATACCATATTGTAATCAGTTTTCCAAGAAATGGATTTCTATTATCACATTTATCAAAGTGTTCACAGTACTGAGAATGAACGTAAATCTGAAATTCAATTTGTAGTTATTACGACTTGTGTTTACCGCTGAAGGCACTCGGGGCAAAACAATGACAATCGTTTTAGACACAATACCAGTTTTTGCTAGGTATGTGATACCAGGCTCTCAGAGTTACTGAAGAGGTGGTATCCGCTTGTCCAGCAGAATGGGAGCCAACAATGATGAATGGCATAAAAACGCCGAGGTCGACTGCCACCGGTTGTCGACATTTAAATTAAAATAATTCTTCACACTACCTGTTGCCTTAGCAGCACTTATCACTGGTTAACTTTTAGGAAATTAAAACCTTGCTTGCTTAATTGAGCAAACTAATGACTATATTACATGAGTTAAGTAGTTAATTAAGCATTTTGTAAGGAGTAAAATATTCTTAATTGCAGTGAGAATGCAGTTATGCACAGATTCAATTGAAAGTACATGTACGTGATGATTTGTTTCGCAATTTGCGTCCTCAAATACTGCATTGAATCCTAATTGTGGGAGATGTGGAAGATGCACAATGCGGGCACACGCGTCAACTTGTGTAGTGTAGGACAAGGAATGTGCCGCGTGATGCATGGCCGTGTGGGAAGCGCTGGAATATTTAACGCGAACAAACATTACGATGAATTTAATTCAAAGACTTGGAGCGAATTTCACCAACTTTTATACCTACAATAATAAGTCTCATCCTGAGAATAAATTTGGAAGTTTTGACAGTATTTCTATTTCCATACTAGAACTGTCAGATCAGACGTCAATTTTATTCCACGGATAAAATATCTGACTTTGGTAAAATCAGTCTAAAAACAAAAGTAAATTAATAGCGGAGAAATGTTAAAATTCTTCTCTTTCGATTTTAATACCAAAGAAGTTTAATTACTTGAGGATAGGCAGGTACAAGATTTTATTCTCACCCCGTTAGATATTTATAAACGTTGATGTTCAGTACTGACTACTGATTAGCGACTGTGTAACCATATAGTTTTTCGTTTAAGCGTCACTTAACTTTAAACATCGTTCATAAATAAACCCCTTGTTGTTGACTGCAATACAATTAGGTTCTTCCCTGTAAATTTTAAACCCTACTGGGTCGTAAAAGGGAACAATAAAATAGCATTACACTATCGTCATTAATTAGGTGCTTACTCATTTTTATGACCGCATCCAACTTGATCCAACATCTCAATACTAAGGGACCGGACACACTTGTCAGCATAAACCCAAAAATAAAATACTCCCTACAGGGACTACTTCTAGCAAGTTACAAGTATTTGGTTCCTTAATCCTAAGTCAAGCAGAGAGTTACTTTATGTTTGCTATGTAAGTTCTGTAACCTAATGATACCGAGTGAAGAAGTGACGTCAGGTATGTGCTCGGTCGCGAACACTATCGTTAGTTCACAATAGCACACAGTGACATAATGATACACCCATTACTGTGTAATTATAGTTTGTTAGAATAAAAACCTTGCTCGAAGCGATGACTCGCTAAAAAGCGCTGTCTGTGTCTTGTCGTCTCAACTTCACGAGCCGTCATTACAGCTGATTTAGATGTTACACATCGCTCGCTCATTATTAATTAAGTACTTGTAATTATCACATTATTTGCTAATCGCTGCAATAATCAATCAATCAATATCAGTCATATTGTCAAAATAAGAAAGTGTTGACGACTTGACTACACAGTTGCCCTAACATTGCGAGTGGCATGCACGTGATCGTTTTATAATTTAATCAAAAGTATCTAATAAGTACAAAGTTTTCCTGTTTAGAGAGGCGATGCAAAAGATGGGCTTAGATTCTTAAATTCTATTCATAAATAAAATCCTTACTAAGCAATTTGCGCTGAAGTACTTAATTAATTTGTGAAACTAATCACAATGAATGCTTCATACGGTTGAAAATGCCAACATTGCCGAAGTTTAATATCGATACATCATCACAGCTAGCGACGGCTTGCACGCAGACCGCAGACTGCATAGCGGATTAGCCGCATGTCCTCATTCGTCGTGCTCCTGTCACTTGCAGCCGGTTGAGGGCATAATGGCTCGGCAAGTTGGCACTTGACAATAAATTGGTACTTTGGTAGAACACCATGGCAAATTCGACGGCTTTTGTAGTTTAAAGGAATCGTAAAGCTAGCCGGTCGATATATACTTTGCTTGAAGACGCTGGGCTTTAACAAGCCCTGGCCTTTTTTGAAAAGAATGAAGAATTTGTAATTTATTTAGATTTTCGACGAGTCAAAAGTTCAACACCACTTTTGTAATGGACAGATTCCAGCCAAACCGCAAACTGCGTGAAAATTAGCAGTTAAAGAAAATATGATTGTCTTGAATTCAAAAGTGTTAAATTAGAAATGAAGTTATTTCTTACATAATCCGCTTTATTAGTTTGTGCAATAACTTTATTAATAATTAAGTACTCATATAGAAAATAATTGCTGCGTGTTTCTTATTGTCTTCTTAGCACTTCTGAAATATAATGATCGTCGCAAAATTGAGCGTTTAGCATAATTTCGCACGCTCAGCGCTGTATTGTAGCTGCGTATGACGACGACACACATAATGGTAGTGTTCCAGAAACTCATTAACGAGTTACTGGAAGTGTAAGTACCTGTAGCCGGTAGTTTACCTGGCGCGGACAAACGGACAGTTAGCCAAACATTGCAGTACGTTGGTACCGGTACGTGGTGCGTTCAGCGCGGCAGCGTGCAGCGGTACCAATGTGGAACATCAAGGTATCGCGATCGGAAGTTGTGTGCTTGTGCCAATGTTACATTGCTTACTAATGTTATCTTGTATGTATGTGTAATGTACAGACGCCAGCACATCAACCTACCCGAAACTGTCACATTTTCCCAATCATCTTTGAACCTTATACTTTAGTGATAAACTTGAAAATCTATTAAAGAAATTTGACAGATTGTAGTAGGTTAATGTGCTGGCGTCTGTACTTAGTTGAAATGTAATAATGTTGTGAAATTACGTTGTACTTTAAGTATTCTGTGGTGTAATTTAAACATTGATGACAGCGGGTAAGCCTATTTTAGTACGAATTAGGCTGAATTAGCGATCGTTCTCGAAAACCCAATTTGAAGCCTTGTACCTACTTACACGATTTCCACTTTTTGAAGTGAAACTTCTTTACGCACGCTTGACTTGGGGAGTAAGCTGGCGAACGCGTTACGAAAAGTGTGATCGGGCGAGGCGAACGGGAGTTGAGTGGGGGATATAAGCAAGAGAAAGCAGTGCGCGCGCACATTTTCTTTCTCTTCCTCTCATAGCCAAATACGATTGAAGTTTCACTTCAGTCGTGTGGTCATAAGCACACTCGGTTTTTTTTTACTTAATATACCCCACAATCACAATCTGTTGTTGTTGTTTGTTAATTTCACTTGTCAGAATAGCTTCTAGTGGCTCTAATTTCAATTAGAATCGCGTGGTATTTACGCAAGCCTTGCGAAACGTTTGCCTTCCAAGTAAATAAATACTTTAGGTACTAGCAGTTTCACACTTAAATCACATAATATGTATGTCCAGTCTAGATTTATTTTATTCTTCTTTATATTTAACTGCATAGAACTTAAGTAAACTTCATCACATACTCTATATTTTTTGTTTATTAATCTAAACAATATGTACATAATGTAAGTCATGGGGGGCCTGGTGACCCGTAACACAGGTATTTTATGCATTTTTCGGGCACTAGTCTCTCACAAAATAATGTTATGGCAACTCAAAAACAAAACACCATTTGTGATGACTTGATGAATTATTATTAGTTTCAATTTCAACTATTTTTTAACTGACTTCAAAACGGAGGAGGTTCTCAATTCGACTGTATGTTTTTTTATGTTTGTTGCGCGATATCTCCGGCAATTGTAAATCAATTTCAATTTTTTTTTTTTAATGGGTAGGGTATGCCACCGGGGTGATCCCATATAAATTTTATAAACTTCGCATGGGTAGTTTTTGAGTAGGCTTCAATAATACATAATTTAGCCACTTTTTTTGATGATGTTATAATGACTTCCTGTCACCGATATTTACATAGCAAGTAAGTAGTGTAAATACGAATTTGTGTGGGGGTAAGTACTTACAACTTAAAAGTGAAAAATAAAGACTTTAAAAAAAAAAAAAAAAAACAACCGACTTCCAAAAAAGACATTACAAAGAGTGAAAAGTGAAAAATAACTGAAAAACAATGAAAATGCGAAACCAACGACACCGACTTCCGAAAACAAAGTAATTTTTCACTTTGTAGTGTATTTTTTGGAAGTCTGTTGTTTTTTTTTTTTTGTAAATAGTTTTTGTCGAATAGTTAAATACTGTATGAATAAAGAATCCGTACCTATTCATTTTATTCATTATAGTGTATGACTTGAAATTACAAAGTCATTCCGACTCAGACGCAAAAGGCAAGTGGAAACGGACCTTTACCTTCGCATGTAAATAATTCGTTCGATGTTCTTACGGCACATTCTAGATAATTATTGTTATGAACTTTTATTAATGAAAGCAACAAAGCCTGATAGCGCATTTATCGCTTATCTGTCATTAACAAGGTATCTTCCTAGATAACGTGGAGAGGCGCCGGCGACGCGCGACGTGACATAATGATCGATTAATTATCATACCTAATACATTAATTTTATTACAATAATAATTCTTCTTGTTCACATTAATAATGTGAATGTGTTAGCTCTCGACGGAACATCACCTTAATTTTAATAATAATAATCGCATCTCATTATGTTCAAATTAAATCCCTGTGTATATTAATTAATTTCAAATTAATAATGGAAATGAGGAAGTTGAAAACCTACCTAAGTGTTCCGTAGTTCATGAAGTTATCGGCCTGGAACTAACAGTCGCGGTATTTACAAACCTGTTTAATTGCAAAAGTGCCTAAGTACTTACTTACTTTTAATTAAAAAGGATCAATGGCATTTAATTATTTATAAGCAGGTGAATTGGTTATCGAGTAATAGGTACCCAGGTACTTATTTCTACTTGATAACTTTAATGATTAAGTATATTTTATCATTAATACAAATTATCACCATCAACTTAATCAATTCAAAATATCGTAAAATTTCAAACTTGAAAGAAAACACTACCGTTGACAAAATAACTCCGAAACCTACCCTCAAAAAGTACCAAGAAACAAACTTACCGAAATGCAAGCGTCCTCGAGCACTCAGTCAGCACATAACTGCAGTTCCACAACAATGCAACACGGTAACTATCACTCACTAATTAGTTCATTCATTCAAAATAAGTATGTAACTTTTCTAAAGTCCGCGTGAAATATTCCGATAGCGTCGCGACGTCGCGCATGCACCTGATAAACGAACGTGCACACTCCTCGGCGGCCGCGTGCGATATGCGATCAGCGGATTGGTTGGTTGGTCACCGCGCGGTCGGCGGCGGTCGGTCGCCGACGTCCGGCGATCGCGCTTCGTGGATCTCCGATACGCCCGATACGCCGGATACGCGGCGGGCATGGCCACACGGCGGCGTATTGCCACGGGTATATTGCCCCGCGTAGCGTAGTGCCATTTCGCGTTCCTTTCGTCCTCCCTCGGCCACTCAGTCGTACGGCACTATAAAGTTTATAATCTATGGGCCGGCTATCAGGTGGTCTTGTCTTTACCGATGCAATGTCGGCTATAAATCTGTGTCTGTGTGGTGAATTTTTAGTTATGAGCCAGCTATGGACTCCTGACTTCCTGAGCGAGCGATTCTTGCGGGAGGCCTATGTCCAATGTTACTAATTCGCCTATCCTCATAATAGTATCCCTCCCCTCCCTCCCACAGAGAGGAGGTCTGTGTCCCAGCTGTGGGAATATTACCGGGTACTTAATTATTATTTATTTCACACCAACAGCACTGTCACTTACAATTCTATTTAATTAACATCTAGAATTGACATTTCAGTCACCATGCAAGTAACAGGGTGCATGATAGTATGACGAAATGCGAATTAGTAAACTGTGTACATAGTAATAAGCTTAGGCTGGAGGCTGGAGGCTAGGACTCAAGCGAAAGCGAGCTGTATGTTTAGCAGAGTTCGATACCTGCGGAACAGTTGGTGCAGTTTGGCCGAAAGTTGACTATCCTCTCCTATTACCTGCTGGCAACGTTGACTTCACGCTTGTGCCGGGTGAAAAGCGTCTCACTAAATAGGTATGCGTCAGAAGTCAGAACTAACATAATGAAACAAAGTTTTCCTCTCAATTGATAGGAAACACCAGCCACAAAACAAAATATGATGTTAAAAACAACGCAATGACGATCACTATACAATTTCTTGAACAATCCTTCCTTATCTATGTATTCTCCATCGTTGTATAAATATTAAAGAGATGTTTCGCCTTTCGTATTGTCACAGTATATATCGTGGCACGCAACTTCACATTACTCGCACAATATCGCACAAGCAAGCTTTAATTAATAAATATTCCGTGCTTTTATCAACGCGTCTGCATACAAGCTGTCGGCAGGGAGGAGCGCCGGAGCCCGAGATTGCAGGGCGAAGCGCCGCACAAAGGGGCCGCCGCCGGCACGTCGCGTCAAATCACCTACATTTCGCTGCAATCTTCATGAACTTGTTCTGTGACTGTGAGGCTCGCGGAGCCGACGACATTCTTGTTTTTTTGTATTTCGCGACATGATGAAGTGCCGCCTGCATGCTGATCTAGATCGCCTTGTACCTACCTAGGTACCTATTTTTTTGTAAACTTGAACTCATATAAAGCCCAAGGTACCTACGTCTTCTACAAACTCCCTTTTATTATTATGTCTGCCGCATCCTTTAATTTTTTTTCGTTTTCTGAAAGCGCATTGACTCATAGTTGTTAGACCTAATATCTATGTATCGCGTACGACTATCAGTTATCACCCATCTGCATTCGTTATTTCGTTTACAACAAAAAGGACCAATTTGAATCCCCCGCACCGTCGCGTACGTAGTTCTCCCCTGCATATTGATCACAGTTGTTCATGTTCCCGTATTCATAACCTTCATATTCATGTGTATTAAAAGCTCGGCGGGGCACATAGAAAAGCTCTGCTTAGATTGAATTCCCCTTTCAAATTTTCATTCACATTGACCCACGGACCCACCCTTTCAGCAACTCGCTAAGTTATGGGCACACATGCATTTATAGTAGGTATGTATAGACCGTACGTCCATATTGATCAATGTATGTAAATCGTATGACACGTGTTAATTAAGGAAATGAACCCCACGCCGGCAACAGGTGCGGTGAGTAGCCCACAAGGTGCGCCGCGGCACCAATCAACCACGCTACAAAATAGATGCAGAATGTTAACTTGGTATAACGGATACTTACAATACTTTGCATGATTGGCATTATTAACAACCAGCTTAACTAAGGAACGTACTACCGGGATTAAAAGTAGTTACCCTATATGTTCATCCAGGTTATAAACTATCTGTGTGGTAAATTTTATCCAAACCGTTCAGCCGTTTTTGTACTAATCACATACATCCAGACAAACGAAAAAAAAAAAAAACATACAAACATCCGAACATAGTACCTCCTCCTGTTTGTGACGTCGGTAAAAATGAAAAAATGTCTAAAAACTAAATTTCAAACTAATTACTTACTTATTTTCAAAAATATTCAATGTAAGTACAGTTTTGACCATAGAAATGTAAAAATCAGGTTTTGACTTTATCTACTTTAGTACTACTTACTACTTTTTATTATAGAAGACAAGGTAAAGGGGACACTATTGGGGGAGTTTTGGACGTTCAAAATGTGCTGATTCTGAGCTCATTTCAATACCTAAACCATTTTCGATTTGGAAGAAAGGCAATTTGTCAATCTTGGGCCTTCTGCACGTTACTATTTCTTGGCACAGCACACCCCGTTAGCTGTTGAGGGTGAGGTGTTCACAGTCGGTTCTACATAATAATATTACTTATGTCCATTACAAGGCTGCTGGCTAGCTAATGCATTAGGGTGCGGGTTGCATTGTTTATTGCACGGTTTTCATTTTCTAACACGGTGACAGGGCGACTCGAACTAATTGATGAATGATGTTACTAAGTTACCTACTGAAATAGGCTGTCGCCGTATTGGGGATGATTTATGTTAGGGGTAGTTCTTCAGGGACAAAATTTTCGATGTCTATGGGTATATTTCTGTAACCAACTAACAAAACTACATGTAATTTTTTGAAGTGAAAACTTCTTTAGCGGCGTTGAACTCTTTTTTTTGTACAGTTTAGCTTTATGCCTTACTAGGACAAATGATATTTTTTAAATAATTGCTGTCTAGGTACAAAATAAAAATATTTGAAGTTTGTTCTTCTGATTCATATAACGCGTCCGTTTGCCATTTTCCGGAACAAAATGGTCGATGTCGCATTTTCCCTTTGATACATCAATATAAATTATAATTATATCGAAAGGAAATGAGTTGACCTCTTACAAAAAAAATGTGTATTGTTCATAACTACGTCAGTTTGTTTAAAAATAAGTAAATAAGGAGTGTCCGGCGTATAATACTGATTAATGTGGCGTAAGCTTCACTTGACCGTACTTGATCGGGTAATAATAGTGAGAGTCTGGCTTCCCGCGCGGAGGGAAGCCAGTCGTGCAACGGACGAGCTAGAAGGTGGACCTGCGGCTGGTTGGCTTAGATCCCGGTGTTACGAAGGAAAATAACTGATTCACCTGTGTTTGGTTCAGGTGGCATTATGATTACAATGCCTATTTTATAAAATTTATTTTATTGTTTTAAAACTTAAATCTGTGTTTCGTGTGATGCTTTTGGGTTATGGAATCGTGTAGAAAAATGACAACAATGAAGTCTGTATGTATGATGAGTTATGCATTATTGTAGGCAAAATTCTGATTCAACTGTGCCTGATTCGTACGGTCAAAACTCCCATATGACTAATGAAATAAATTATATTTCCCCTCTCCAGCACGAAAGGAGTGCTTTTGTTGCATTATAATGTCCAATGTTTGACCGTGTACAAGTCAGTAGTTCTAGTCTTATTTATTATTATTTACTTAGCTATAACCTTTTGAATAAACAAAAAGTGACAGGAGTATAAAACTGTTCTAAATATGACACTTTTGATATGTCTTAGTCTTAGTTAAGTAATAATAATTATTGTTTAGAATTATCAATTAAAACTAACGGTGTATTTATTAATTTTTATTTCTGTTTTTGATTCATCTGGGCACAAAATATTCGAACGTCGATATCTTGAAAACTACTTTATAAAAACGAGTCCCTCATACAAAGGTATCTTATTTGGTATGTCTATTTTCTTATGAACATGTGTTACAGAGCTGAAAGTGAAATTAAATTTTGGCCATATGGATCAGTCGAAGAATCAAATTTCGAAGAACTACCCTTAGACCCAGCCTAATTGCGGAACGCCAAATCGTCAAATGATTCTGATCAGTTGGCTTCATTTCTATCACAATTATTGGCTTCATTTTACGATTTTCGAATTGCGAAACTCTAGTTTATTATGAAACCAATTATGAACGATAAGGCCCTGCGCAGAAACTAGAGTTTCGCAATTCGAAAATCGTAAAATGAAGCCAATTGTGATAGAAATGAAGCCAACTGATCAGAATCATTTGACGATTTGGCGTTCCGCAATTAGGCTGGGCGTACCGTGTACGTGGCCCGAACGGGGCACGGATTTGAAACGTTACATACATTTTGTATGTATGAAGCAGTTTATATTACACAGTCATCGATCATGATCGATGTGCATAGTGCATGATCCATGTCCCGGACACGGGGCACAAATTTGAAACGTTACGCCACGTACACGGTACGCCTCGGGCACTGCCCGGTATAGGTAATATAAATTATCCCTTACTGACACTTCTTGTTGTCGATGTAGAATATTTCAATCATTCAATAAATTGCACAATTATTTCAGAGTTACCTCGGTACGTAATATTAATTAAACAAATACCTACAGCTTAGACAGGTAGTAAATATACAAATCGCGTGTGGGTATCAGAACTTTTAATAAGTACTTAATGATCGATTTTATAAATATGATGCTCCTTGATACTGGGATTTTATAGCATCTTAGCAATATTTCCACTATTCATATTCATGCGTATCAGTGAGGCGATTAGCGAGGTGCTGTAGTAAACAGGCGCCCACGCCTCCCCCGCGCGGTGCTGACCTCCTGGTACTCGCAGCAGGAACTGCACCTAATGACACGATAATAACAATTACAACTAATAATGACCATAACACGTGCTCACACCTACAGCCAGATCTACCTGAGATAATGCGCAATATTAGATTACTACGCAGTTCTGACTAGAAGTTGTCACATTGGATACTCGAAGGTGGTATCACACGCACCACACAATACCGCGTGGTCGTGGGATGCCGATCTAAGAGATTGTTTGAAGAAAACGGAATGTTCAACACCGTCTGTCTGATTGAATGAAATTGTTGACTTGAAATGTTCAGTGTTATGAAATAAAAAAAAGTAAGTAGCACGATCCTGTGTTTTCAAGTCATCCATGATTGCTATGCAGGCTTAGTAATTATTATTCTAATTTATTAAATTGTAACAACGCAAACCTTCGTACTTTTGAGGAAAACTCTATAATAGGTATCACTATTAAGTCCAACAAATTTGTTCTCCCATAAAAACTTCTTTCCAAAGACCTCTCAGGAGAAAATGTGTTTCAACTAAAGCGGCGGCGAAGGAAGTCGGTCAAGTGAGTGAGGCTGGAGCCCGGAGGCACGAACTGCCTGTTATTGAGAACTGGAGCGCGCCACACGCCGCACCAGCTAAACGAGGATAAACGCAAACACGACTGTTTGTGATAGCATTCATAACGAAACTTCTTAGAACTTTTGAAACTGAATGTAGGTTGAGAGTTTGCAAAAACTGCCACAGGCCTGGCAGGGGCGACTTCTATTTTATGAAAAACTGACCTTTGCCCGCGTGGATGTCGGAAAAAATCCCACGGGGACGTACTACCGGGATTAAAAGTACCAAGTAGGGGAATAATTCCGTAATACATAAGTAGTACCTATGCATACTGTACCTATTGGTTTACGCAGCAAACGCCAGTAAAGCTCGCAGTCGACATGATTTTTTCCGACATCTTCAACAATCGTCGACATGTCATACAGTCAATTTACACAAAACCTTTATACACACCGAATCCTTCCTCATGAATCACTCCGTTCATTTGTGAAAATGCTCATTTTTTTCTGTTAGTACCTATTTCCTGTGCGTGTCCCAAATAATATATTTTCTTTCTTTCTTTTCTTTTAAACCTTCCTCATGAATCACTCACTTCCATTGGTAAAAGCCGTATAAAAATCGGGTAGTTTTTGAGTTAATCGCGTTCAGACAGACAGACGCGGCCGGGGGACTTTATTTTATGATATGTGTACCTACCTACCTAGTGATAGTGATACGTTAAAGGTCCTCTTCTTATTTTCGTGTCGATAAAGGTGAGGAAATCATTTAGCCAAGCCAAAGCCCATCGAACTTTAGGTGTTGTCGATGGTAGGTAGGTGCCGCATGCCGATTGGAAAATTACCGTTTCGAAGAAGCTGCATGGGCTGTTGGCAACAGCGCCAACAGCCCATGCGCCTGATGGTAACCAGTAACCAATAGCGGCAGTTATTGTAAAACCATTAAAACTTCTGAAATTAAGAATTTTGGATTCAATACGAAAACAATCATGCGACGCATGGTACTGTTGCCTGCATTGCACCGAAATCCGGGTGGCAGTGACGAGTCTGCAATGCGGGATCCGGGACACGAGAGCCCGGGATTTGTACACCACTACAAGCTTTTAATGGCTTTGGATTCCCGCCAACCAATTAGCAGATGATACAGCACTCGGATGTGGTAGTTACAAAATGTTTTTTATAATAAAATCGGACTAAATTAAGATGAAACCCTTCCGCTCCCTGTCGGACTGAGCCAACTGAAGTTTATATCATTTCGAGAGTGTTAAGTACGAACTTAAAACGTAGAGCGACGAGTTTGTATTCAAACTTTATTTAAAAACTAGCTTCAGCCCGCGACTTCGTTCGCGTGAAACTTCTTGTTTCCCCCGAGCCACCCCGTCGTATCGCATCACCCGCCCGCGCTATCACTTAACGTTCTTTTTTACTTTTTTTCTTTTTGCTCGGCTCCTAAGGGTCATAGCGTGATGTTAAATAGCCTATAGCCTTCCTCAAGAATTGGGCTATCAAATGCAAGAAGAATTTTTCAAATCCGACTGGTAGTTCCAGAGATTACCCCCTACATACAAACTTACAAACTTACAAACATACAAACTTACAAATTTTACCTCTTTATAATATTAGTATAGAAAAAAACTCCCGACCGATTTCGGTCACGGTGGCCAATCTCAACGGAGATTAGCCAGCAGCCTAATTGCGGAACGCCAAATCGTCAAATGATTCTGATCAGTTGGCTTCATTTCTATCACAATTGGCTTCATTTTACGATTTTCGAATTGCGAAACTCTAGTTTATTATGAAACCAATTATGAACGTTAAAACCCTGCGCAGAAACTAGAGTTTCGCAATTCGAAAATCGTAAAATGAAGCCAATTGTGATAGAAATGAAGCCAACTGATCAGAATCATTTGACGATTTGGCGTTCCGCAATTAGGCTGCAGGTTCACAGGATATATTATAATGCACATGTGTGTACGCAAACGCAGGTGCACTCTCTGTTCCTTTACTCTCATAGTCCGATGGGACGGCAATCCGCCACGACCGGGGAAAGATCAGGCTGATCAGGCGCAGGACCAATGGCTTTACGTGCTTTCCAAGGCACGGGGGTATTAACCGCCAACTTCCAAACTCCGAGAAATTCCTAATGGAAAACCCAATAACACGTTGTCCGACCTGGGAATCGATCCGGACCCCACGCTCAGCAGTCGCGCTTGCAACCACGACACCAGGCGGACAGGCCAGTCTTTATTTAATTTTTCAGCGAAAATATTTTTTATCTTTATTATTGTGTAGCTTGTGAAAAGACTTGTGCAAGCATAATAATATATTGATATCACTTTTACAAAGAAATGTTATGAAGTTGCTGATCAAATTCCGTGCAGTTAGTCACGCAAACTCATAAAGCTAAAGTTATCGTTCAATAAAGTGCAAAGCTAGGTATGTATGTTAGTTCGAACGGGTATCAAACCCACGACTCATGAGTACTCATGACATGACACAAAATGCACATGCCCCTAGTTGAAAATCATGTAGGTACAGCTACTACACTACACATAAGTACCTAGTTTCTGTGTCATTCACGAACCTAGTTAATGGTAGGTAGTAAACATAAATACCCAAGTTATTTTCAGTAATCGAAACGAATGAAGAAAGAAATAGTCTAAAATCAAAATCAAAATCAAAAGTCATTTATTCAAACTAGGCTGAGAATCAGCACTTTTCGAACGTCAAAATTACAAAAGACAGTCCCCCAAAACGCCCGCCCTTCACCACTTCCTAGTGCTTTCGCTGGGGAGAAGAAGTGGCGGAACAAACTCCCCAGCAGCACAGCTGTCTGTTCAGTTAGAAAATAATTAATTTTATACAATACTATGTATGCAAAGTAATTAACATTACAGGACACAGAACCTTAAATTAAATTATTTGCCATAGGTTAACTAGCCACGCCAATATACCAACAAATACAATAAACACTATACGTACTCAAGCAAAAAAAAATTAAAAATATAACCAAAAAAAAAAAAAACTTACTGACCAAATAAAAGCCTCCAGGTATAAAGGGCGTGACAGCTTACATATGTATGCAATGCTGGGTTCTGTTTACATAGCTGTCACTTGAAGTCACAAATGATAAACTAGGACCAGCGAAGTAAAGTAAATAAACAAGTTATTACTACTAATAACAACAATAAAACCATGGTCAGCAAGACGACCAGTCACCACAAGCAGCACCCGTTCACGAGCATAACGCAAAGATCAGCCATTACCCCCCTCGCCATATTTGAGGGAAGGAGGCAACCCGACCCCCGACGCTACCGCAAGCAATGACATCTAAGGGGGCATGACGAACTTGCTGCCGGTTGCTCAAGCAAGAATAATAATATGATCATTCGTAGAGGTCGCTAGCTAACCACATATTGCAATCAACTCATTAAAAGACATTGAAATGAGTAGATTATGTCAATAATAAATTACAATAAAATTAAACCGAATTGACTAAAACTCTCAACTAAAAGAAAACAAAAAAATAAAATAAAAACAATTATATAAACTCATATAACCTGCCAGTAAGCTAATTCTGGAGAAAGAACATAATAATTGTCTTGAGTTAATCAGGGCGACCAACTATTCTTATCGTTTAAGTAGTCGTTGATGGAATAGTATGCTTTTGAACAAAGGTTGGATTTTACTTGAGCTTTAAATCTATTAAAAGGCAAATCTAGCAAGGAAGAAGGTAGCTTGTTATAAATGGTTATACCAAGCCCAACAAATGAGTTATGAACCTTATGAAGCCGGTGAAAGGGAGCACGTAGTTTGTCCTTATTTCTAGTGTTAACATTGTGAGTATCACTGTTTTTAGTGTACAAGTGTATATTTTGCCTAACATATAAGATGTTGGCAAAGATGAACTGTGATGCAACCGTGAGAATACCAATATCTTTAAAAAAATCTCTTAGAGAAAATCTGGCGCCTAGCTGGTAAATCGCTCGAACAGCTCGTTTTTGCAGGACAAATATATTTTGTATATCAGCGGCTTTGCCCCACAGCAGAATACCGTAGTCTGTAAATGATAGGCGGTAGCTACTTACTTCAGCTACAATCAATCGGTACTGTTGTGTGTGGTGTGCGCCCGCGAGCGCGACCTCCATGCCTAGCGCCTTGCACCGCCTGCCTCTGCCTCACGTGACGGCTTGTCTGCACACGTAAATAAAGATTGATGTAACTGTAACAAGCTCGCTGAAAACGCACGAGTAACGCTTCGTGCAAATAATACTGTGCTTTTATTACTTTTGTTCACCCTCTAGACAACGTCTGTGTTGGCTCCCCTTCCGCATTGCTGAAAAGAATTCAGACAACGCCCTCCTAGGGGTAGGTGTACTTGTATAGGTATGTATGTGGCTGCGTATGAAGTAGGCAATTTGGTACGTACAGTACACTAAGGAGGTATACAAGGGGGTAATTACGTCTCATGGATGGATGGAGGGAGTGCTGGTAATATACAAATTAATATGGTGTTATTTAAAGAAAAGAAATATAAAATTAGGAAGCAGGTAAAGAGACTTTGTTAGATAATTTGTTGTTCGTTATACCTGGCCCGGGTACTCAGACCCAGAAGCCCGAAGGTATGAAATGACAATACCCTGTCTACTTACTACTCCCATATTGCACGTTACGGCACTTACGGCTGATGGAAGTGACCCCTGAAACCATATCCAATAGGTTTGTACTCGTACCTGGCACAATAATTCGGATTTTCGTTGACGGCTCGAAGACGCCGACTATCTGGCTGCTGGCGTGTGAAAGGTCAAACAATGTTTAGATTATGATTTTCTTAAAATCCGTCTGCATTTGACTCAATCCAAAATTTCAAAAAAAATCTAAATCTCAAAATTTCTCCCAAACTATAATTTGCTGATTTACCTTCCTTCCTTATCTTGGGGGTTGGAAACTACTCAACATTAGGGCGTTAGGGCGCAAGATGGTTTGGCAATTATGTTTTCACCTGGTTGAGTATAACGTTATAAGTACCTACGCATAGTTTAGGACTCATAAAATCTAAATCTCAAAATTTCTCCCAAACTATAATTTGCTGATTTACCTGTATCTTGGGGGTTGGAAACTACTCAATTACCACTATTAACATTTGGGCGTTAGGGCGCAAGATGGTTCGGCAATTATGTTTTCACCTGGTTGAGTATAACGTTATACGCATAGTTAGGACTCATAAACGTATAAGGCCGTCCACCAACGTCCGGTTTCCTGATTCGGAATTCAGATTCGGAGAGCCCGAATGCACGCATTTCATACAAAATGTTATCTTCAGCGCACACGTTCTTAAATTTTCTGTTCGGAAACCCTGACGGAAAATATAAGAACGCGTGCGCTGAAGAGAACATTTTGTATGAAATGCGTGCATTCTGGGTCTCCGAATCAGAGCCCTGATTCACAACCATACGACAGGCTATCGTGTCGAAAACCTGACATTTCGATAACCTGATTTGACTTGCCCTCAACCTCAACAGGAAATAGCTATTGGAAGAATAGCGGGCGTCTATTTGATTTAAACTGACAAAATTTTCGGGTTTTGGACTTGTGAACAGCGTTTAGAAGACTCCTACTACGATGTTCAATGATTAATGTTCGATACGATACGGAAGCGTATCGAGTGTTTGTGAATAGATATGCAGGAAACCGGACGTTTGCGGCCGGCCTTAGAGTCATAGTTTAGTTATTAAGGTGAATGGGTAGTTGTAGCCCGCGAAATTCAATTTTTCTTAAGTTTTTTGCAATTTGCAGATTAGTGTCAGGTTGTATCTTGATCCAAATATGATTCGCGACTATAATAGACATGTATTTACAGAATCATAGTCATTAGAATCATTAATATATCTCTTTAAGTTAGATTTCTACCACAAACACTTTTCCATACGAGATTTGTTCTTAACGGTAGAAATCTAACTTACAAAGATGTATTAATGATTCTAATTATTATAATTCTGTAAATACATACCGGTTATAGTCGCGAATCATATTTTGATCAAGATACAACCTGACAATGACCTGAAAATTGCAAAAAACGTAAGAAAAATTGAATTTCGCGGGCTACAACTACCCATTCACCTTAAAAGTTATGCTTAGGCGCCCAACTTAAGGTGAATGCGCAGTGGTAGACCGCGAAATTTAAATTTTCTTACGTTTTTTGCAGTTTGTAGGTCAGTGTCAGGTTGTATCTTGATCAAAATATGATTTGCGATTATAATAGACATGTATTTACAGAATTATAGTCATTAGAATCATTAATATATCTCTTTAAGTTAGATTTCTACCATAAACACTTTTCCATACGAGATTTGTTCTTAACGGTAGAAATCTAACTTAGAAAGATGTATTAATAATGATTCTAATTATTATAATTCTGTAAATACGTACCTGTTATAGTCGCGAATCATATTTTGATCAAGATACAACCTGACACTGACCTGAATATTGCAAAAAACGTAAGCAAAATTGAATTTTACGGGCTACAACTGCGCATTCACCTTAAGGATTTATAATGCTAGTAATGTGTGAAAAAAATCGTGAAGAGGAGAAAATTAAAGGAATTTATTTATTTTCTTATTCTTTCCTTTTCTCTCTCAATTCATTTTTTTTATTATTATTTTAATGGCCTGGTTGCTGGGACCTTTTAGCCATGTCTTTATTTGGATTGGCGGCTATGTCGTCACATTGGCCATTTGGTCTCTCTCAATCGCTCTCAATCACTGACCTCTATTATTACTATAGTAATAATAGAGGTCAGTGCTCTCAATTCACTATATTGGGAACCACAGATACTATATACTAGTCAGAGATTGTGCAAACGTTTCGAAGTTTTCTATTCTATTTTTAATAAATAGCAAGGAAAGCCGATGTCTAATGCCGCGTTCCGAGTTAGGAATGTAATCGATATAATCGATTTGAGCGTGCTTTAAACCTAATTCGGTACGGATTTAATTAAGCACGCTAAATCGATAATATCGATTACAGTCCTAACTCGGAATGCACCCTTAGTCTGAGCTCTCAAATCTCAAATGACAATCTTTTGAAGTTTTGACGTAACTGCTGTCACGCCTGTCACATTGAACACCGTGCCAAGTTCAGCCAAGTTGAAACATTTTATAGTATTTTTCCATGAAATCCCTTAAAAGATCTTCCATTAAGCGCTTATAGAAATCTTCCACCATGTTCGCCAAACCATATAAATTAAAATCTAATAATACTCTGAAGAATACTGAGAAGTAAGACCAAGTTTTAGTGTATTATTTTACGGACCATATTCCAGTGTGTTTTACTTGAAAATTACATGTTAATTACAGGAAACACCTAGCCCAACGTATACATGATGAGTTCCCGTCGACGACAGAGGAGAAAGTTAAGGATATAGTCTCTGTGAAGTCGAGTTGTATCTGTATGAAGTTGGTACTGCACTCCGGCGATATGGTGAACGTTTACTCAGTGGACGGCATTCCCATGGTGATAGAGACGGGCGAGAGACTCATACCGACCGTCTGCGCGCTGTGGAAGGTGCCTGACCTGGTGCCTGTGCTGGCTATCCATACCCCAGTACTGCCTAAGGTAAGCATACCAAAGTACATCTTATGCAAAATCCAGAATTTTATTTAGTTTTAAAGCCATGCCACCAAAACTATTAAATACAAAATCAATAATACAACACTCACTTTGGAAAATATTTTCATCTTCAGGTGCAAGGAGGTGCCCCTGTGTACCTGCCAGGCGTGTCTATACCAAGCGGCGGCATCGGGTTCCCGATGTTCCAGCGCGGCAGTCTCATTGGTCTGTGCACGCAAGAGAATGCAGCTGTCTGCATCGTTGGACGAGCCACCATGTCCAGTGCTGACATGCTGCTCAGGGCTGCGTTAGTTATTCTTTCTTATTACTTACATTATAGATTATTGTGCTGTCATTAATTGACTGGATCCAAAATAGGAGAATGTATGCTAAAACTTAGTTTATTCAACTGTCATAGCTTGTTTGTTAAATATATTTATGGGCAGAACTAAGGTTAATGCAGTCACAAGTTTATAGAAATTATTTCACCTGAAAAAAAGTAATTCACACAGCCAGTGAATCCCTTACAAAACACACTACATATACATAATGTTGATTACTTATTATATTTGCAGTGGAGTGTGTTTAGAAACAATCCAAGTGTTTGGAGACCAGCTGTGCAAGGACAACAAGTTCAGTAAGATAGAGCGGCCCAAGCTCGGCCCCGCAGGCTGCAGCCAGGGAGACATCACCATAGACTTGACATCACATGTCAGTCAGGTAACACAATTTATTATCCTATTTTATTGTTTATTTATTTATTTACACTATAAGTACACCATCAGCAAATACAGTGCGGCCATTAGGTTACCACATTAATTGACACCACATATTCTAAATTACGTTTCTAAACATACACAATTAAATTAAATAATTAATAACAATAGGGTAGTTTCCTGGGTAAAAAAATAATAATTCTAATTAGTCCGTCAGTTAGATTATCGAAAAATAATGGACCCATATTTTTTCTTTTGTCAATCAAACAAAAAATGACAAAGATGAAGCGCGTCAAAATTTGGGAGTTGGGGGTCGTGACGTCACGCCGTGCGACAATTTTTAGCACGGCGTGACGTCACGCCGTGCGACAATTTTTAGCACGGCGTGACGTCACGACCCCCCACTCCCAAATTTTGACGCGCTTTATCTTTGTCATTTTTTGTTTGATTGACAAAAGAAAAAATATGGGTCCATTATTTTTCGATAATCTAACTGACGGACTAATTAGAATTTTTTAGGAAACTAGCCTATTAACATTCTACCTGTGGGACTATTTTCTCGTTTCGGTATTTAACAAAATTGAACCTAATTTATGATTATTGATTATTTGGTAACAATACTATGAAGTTTGTGTTGAATTGTAGATACCATGGCCCCGCTCGTGTCTAGTGCCATATTATCAAGCGTGGTATATTTCGTGCCAATTTTTAAGCTATTTATTTTGTTTGATAAATTCAGTTTTCTATTTTTGTTTTTAACTTAACAACCTTGTAAATGATTGCAGATGACCATCCAACCGCCGCTAAGAGAAGAGTGGCCCAGCCTGGGCAAGCGACCGCCGCCGGCGCAGGCGCCGCTGCCGCCGCAGAACGAACCTAAAGTTATAGCCGAGGAAGTACCAGAGGAGAAGCAAGATGAGGGGGAGGCTGACGTGGACGATAGTATACTTACAGGTAACACATCAAGCCAGTTACCACTTACCAATACTAAATATCAGGAATTTTGCGGCACATTTGAACAAGTTACCCTAGCTTATTTGATTACACCTCAATTTAAAAGTGTTACTTACTTTATACTCTAGAGGACTCCCAAACAGAAGACGATGACATCCCGACGGACATGGACGGTCTGCTGAGATGGTGCTTACTCTCCTACCTCAAGCTAGATGCTAAGAATGCAGAACTGCCGCTCAAAACGAATCTCTTATACAGGTTAATATTTAGCTTGTATAGTTCTGTTTATTTCTGTTTAGTATTCTTGTAGCATTACACACTTTATGAACAGTTTTGGATTCAATTGTATGTTTCAGAAATCATTTAATAGCCATGTGTCCACCTGACCGAACTTTAGAAGTAAAGAAATCCTCCTACAAGAAACTTGGGAAATTCCTGGAAGAAATGCAAACGGTAAACATGTTGATATACAAACTTATTTTACAAAATGTATGGGCGCGCACTTTGAAACAAACTGACTGTGTCATAGTATTTACTAAGTTTTATTGACGTAAAAGGAGTTAATAATTCCAAACTCAAACTCAAAGCATTTATTTCAATTAAACCAATTACAGGCACTTTTGAATTGTCAAGGGGTTGGTCAGTCAGAAAGATGAAGCTAGTTGCCCATTCCAAAGAGTAGGTACAGTCACGTCTAAAAGTATGTATACACTTGGCAATTTTTAATTGCGATTTTTTCGTGAAATAACGAATGCAACGTTGAAATACGACACTTAACATAAACCTATGGATTCGAAAATACTATTTTCGTAATAACATAAAATTTCATTCAAAAATAAAGGAGAAAATCGCCTTTGAATAAAGCCAAGTGTATACATACTTTTAGACGTGACTGTACCTATGGAGAAGAACGGGCAAGAAACTCCATGGACACTCTTTTAAATCAAAATAATATGGTTACAAAGTCTTGGTTACATCATTCATGTTAAAAATTATACATGTGAGAACGATGCAGAACGTTTAACGCGTCCATAATGAGAAGATGAGAAAAAAACAATTCAAATATTAAATTAAAATAAGCCGTGGCAGCAAAGAGATGACCAGTCCCTACTGACGGCGCCCGTTCACGAACATGACCATGATCGACATTAATTTAACTGACTTAAACAAACACATAACCCTCCTTTTGGGCTTCGCTGCAGTCGGGTAAAAAAGAGGTTCTGTATTCGACACGTATATAAGTATGTATATCCGCCATTTCATCAAAAACTACTGAACCCATTTTTGTGGTTTTTATGTAAATAGGTTTTTCATTTGCCGTGTTACAGCGAACTTCATGCGACTGACAAAGAATGACAGTTGTTATAGAGATAATTTTTCTCAGTCAGTCAAAATTCAAACTCTCAAACTAATTAGTTTATGCTGCTAACGTTCGGCTGTCTTACCAAGTCTACTGTTCAAGGAAGGCTTGCTCGAAGTGCGCGAGATCGACAAAGGAGTCGACGCCGTGATCGCCGTCAACTTGCTGCACCCCTTGGTGCGCGCGCACCGCGTGCCCGGCGCGCTGCGCGACGTGCTGCGCGCGCCCGCGTGCCCGCCCGGCCAAGCCCTCTACGTGCCGCCTGTCGTGCGCGAGATGTACTGCATCACTGCTAATGTGGCCGATGTGTTCGCGCCGCTCAAGTAAGTGCACCACGTGTTTCCTGGACTCCTGGTACCTACAACCTGAGAGGCAATGGTTTACTTCTAGATAACCGTGCACCAGCGTCGGCCACATAATCACCAGATAGTGATCCAACGCCAATCTACTACGTCGCATGTCTACTTAATAAAAGTCCTTATAAAACGGAGAAGGCGAGACCTAAGGAAGGATTTTTAAAAATTCATCCCTAAATGGGGCATCCCTTAGAAGTTATGGAAGTACCTCAATTCTACCGATGGGAAATCTCATGGAGCACACAGGTTGCAAATATTTAAAAGGCACCAATCGGCAAGGTGAAGAGAGGGAAAAGGTTATTGAAAATTAAAACAACCAGACATTTATTTCAACTTTCAATCTATAACAAACAACCTATACTGAAATTAATTTAGGTTTAATTGCATAAGTATCCTGCTATTAAGCAATAGAATAAAATCCGAAAGTTAATGAATAATTTTTATCTAGGAAGGGCACAGCGCTAACCGCGGGCGAGGTGCGCGCGACGCTGACGGAGTACGTGAAGACGCGCGGACTGAACTCGGCGCTACTGAAGGGGGCCGTCACTGTGGACACGGCGCTAGCCAAGATCACCGGGAAACCTGTGCAGGTAAACATAACAGACTGTAAAGCCAAGAAATTTAGCCGAAAATCGTAGGACACCCATTTGAATGAAGCCAAAATAGCCTATAATGTTAAATATTGTACAGAAAATTTCATAACAGTAACTAATGAAATCATCTTCCTTTTTCTTTACCAACGCTGTATTCACCAGCCTTTACACACGACAGACAACAACGGAACAGCTAGACAATTATCTAGATTCGATGTAACCTAATTTATACACCTGGGCAGAGACAGCTAATAACAAGTATGAATATTTGAATAACTCGTAGGACGCAGTGAAGTGGGACGCGCTGATGGCGGCGGTGCAGAGCAAGATGACGCCGAGCACTGAGATGCGCTTCGCGGACGGCAGCGTGCGGCTCAGCAAGAGTCGCCTGGAGCCCGTGCGCATGCAGGTGGCCTCGCGCAGCGGGAACAAGAAGGTATGTCGTAATGTATAAAGGTATAGCGTGCCGCATATGGTATCTAGTGAACCTGCCTACTTTATTTGCCGATATTCCATCGTCTCCAACATAGGTCACGGCAAAACTGGAAGGAGGACACGCGAGCTCGCGGATGTTAAAAAGAATGGAGGGAAGCCTTTGTCCAAGAGTGTGATAGCGCAGGGTAGGAAAAAAGTTAGCTCAGGCATCAATAAATTTAGTTGTTAGTAAAGTTAAGTTACAGCTTAGGGTACAATACACCTCTGATGAGTTATCAATACCTCTATCGTTATCCCAACCCATGGTTAACGTCTCGTAAGGAAGTAGAAACAGCAACACATATTACCTGAAACATTGAATAGCAACACTACATGATGTGACGTCATGAAACCCGTTATTTTAAAAGTGGTTTGAAATCGAAAGTATCTAATTTGAATAATTTATAACTCCAACTAAATTGTACATTTTTTCATCACTTTATCAGTATTTAATGACATTCGTTGAAATTAATTAACAATCAGTGAAATTAATTGTTAAGCAAATCGACACCCTACGTGGCTACGTCAATTTGCCGTGTCGATATGATATAGCCATTTCATAAAGCACAACAGTTGTGATTTGAATTTAAGGATTATTTAAGTATCTAGTCAATTTGCTAAATAATTCATATATATGACTACTAAACGCAATTTTCTGGTCACCAGGTGACGCTAGTATCGAACCTCGAGCAGTTCGGCTTCAGCCTGCCGGCGCTGAGCCACGTGTGCCAGACGGGCGTGGCCGCGTCGTGCGGCGTCACACGCTCGCCCGGCGCCAAGGCCGACCAGCTCATGCTGCAGGGGGACCAGGTAACGTACCGGGCACGACACACTACACGACTGCCTCTTACTAGTGCTCGCAGGTATATGCGACTGCCGAAGGGCCCTGTACCAGTCGGGATTTTCCATTAAAAAAAAAAAACTCAGTAGTAGCCTGGAGAGTGCACTTACAAAAACACCTCTGCCTACCTCTTCGGTGAATTTATGTTATTTGTCAATGGAAGCATACAATATATTTCAATTTTAAATTTATTATCCTCAAAAAATCATTTGTTTCTTTTTACCTGTGAACCTTTTGCATGCAATGCACTAAGACTTGTGAAAGGTCATAGAACCCGAAGCTGTGTCCTCTGTGAAGGACATAATATTAATTAACTGCTACTACTCTTCATAATACCATCCTAAAGTTGTAAAAATGCTTTGTTTTACCTGTGACCAATGTACACATGGATTGTGCTCTATTTAAAAACTAAACAAAGTTGTTTTATATAATACTAGCTGCGCCCCGCGGTTTTACCCGCATAAGTCTCGATCCCGTGGGAATATCGGGATAAAAAGTACCCTATGTCCTTTCCCGGGACTCAAGCTATATCTATACCAAATTTCATCTAATTCGGTTCAGCGGTTTAGGCGTGAAGAAAAGACAGACAGAGTTACTTTCGCATTTATAATATTAGTTTGGATGTAGTATGTTCATTACATATTTTATTTTCCTCAGACACACTTCATTGCCAAACTCCTCATAGAGAAGTATGGCTTGCCCAAAAAGTTCGTGGAAGGAGCAGACAAGGCACTCAACAAGAAAAAATGATGGAACACCTCCGAGGAATGTATTGTGGCAACATGTGGCGCTGATGACAGAGAGTGCAGTGATAACCAATGTGATTACGAAATAAAACACTACCATGAGCTTCTTATGTTTATTTATACTTACTATTTCTTATATCTACCCTAAACTACTATCTAGTACACACCTCAATGATGAGTTGCATTCATTTTAAACTAATCCAGTGAATTATGGCAACCAAGTTACTTAAAGTGCACACACTTCTACAAATTTATTATTTTATAGTAATTCTAACATAATACTTATCACAATTTAAAACTATTCTGTTACAAACTGGAAGACAAGAGACTAAAATTCAGTAAATCACTGAGTAACAGTTGATCATTCATTAGTTAGATTTGTTTCATGATAGAACAGTAAATAAATCATGTATATCAGAACGTTCGGCCAGTCGAGATAGGGAGCTGGCTGCTACTCCAGTTTTTAGTGACGATTATGTGACGCTTAAAGATGCCAGTCAAAGAATTTGTGACGGAACAGTTCGAAAGTTAGAAGCATTTATTTATGGCCGAACGGCCTGATATCAGGTCGTTCGGCCAACCTGAATCTCCATAACTGAGGACCTTAGAGAAACTGTTACTGAATAAAGATTTAGTGACGATTTGGTGACAAACAACCAATGCTTTACTTTTACTCGTAATGCCACCGGTTAAAAGTAAAATGAATTTTGCTTCCTGGAACATCAGGACGTTCGGCCAACGTAATCTCCATAACTGAGGACCTGAGAGAAACCGTTAATGAATAAAGATTTAGTGACGAGACTGAAACGAATTTTTATTGCTTTATTTTTTTTTGTGACGGCCCCTTTAAATAGTAAATTGAAAATTTAACATATATAACCTCAAAACATTGGGATTATCGATTCCTCCACAACGAAGAAGCCCAGAGAAACCGTTAATGAATAATGATTTAGTGACGGCACTGAAACGAACTTTTAGTGTTTTATTTTTTTTTGTGACGGCCCCTTTATATAGTAAATTGAAAATTTAACATATATAACCTCAAAACATTGGGATTATCGATTCCTCCACAACGAAGAAGCCCAGAGAAACCGTTAATCAATAAAGATTTAGTGACGGCACTGAAACGAACTTTTAGTGTTTTATTTTTTTTTGTGACGGCCCCTTTATATAGTAAATTGAAAATTTAACATATATAACCTCAAAACATTGGGATTATCGATTCCTCCAAAACGAATAAGCCTAGAAGACTCGTAAAACCCCTGATGTGTTATAGGTTTTCAGTGCAATGGTGTCAGTATTTTTGTTGATTCACTATTCCGCAATATGGCGGATGGCGACTGAAATAGGGTGACCATGTATTCCAACGAAACAAGTATTTATCAAGTACTTAATTACCTACCCTACCTAAATAATGAAGCAACACACGTCGTAATATTAAATTATATAAGTACAAGCAACGTTGAGCTGATGCCTGCATACCAGTGTCCACTTGTGAGGTTTTGTTATATTACTTGAGTCTATTTTGGCTAAAAGCAAACGAAAGTCAAATTTCCCAATCTCCAATGTCAGTCACCTTCACTGACATTGGAGATTGGGAAATTTGACTAAGTACAAGAATACTTAAATAAATAGGTACACAAATTAAAAAATGCTTTATTTGTAATCAATCATCCAAAAATAGCGGTAGGTTGTTAGGTACATAATAATTTGTACTTTTTAGAATTACAGTTAAATTGGTTCACCACGAGAGAAATTTGACAGCTTCTTGTGTTTACTGCTAGGTGATTGACTTGAAACTTGTCAAATCGGATTTCTTTCGGTGGTGGCCCGACAATCATTTTACGGTTTAAGGAAATTAATATAGTATTTTTCAGCGCTATTTAAAAGGTCCATTAACCTTTTAAATAGCGCTGAAAAATACTATATTAATTTCCTTAAACCGTTCCTTTAGAGAATCGCGCCTGCGGAGATTATAATATATATGGCTCTTTTCTGCAGAATAAAAATAGAATCGGTGTAGTTATCTTACTGTGATTTATCTATAGAACTGTTATTTAGTTGTAAAATGATTGTCGGGCCACCACCGAAAGAAATCCGATTTGACAAGTTTCAAGTCAATCACCTGGCAGTAAACACAAGAAGCTGTCAAATTTCTCTCGTGGTGAACCAATTTAACTGTAATTCTAAAAAGTACAAATTATTATGTACAGACGCCAGCACATCAACCTACCACAATCTGTCAAATTTCTTTAATAGATTTTCAACTTTATCACTGAATCATAAGGTTCAAAGTTGATTGGGAAAATGTGACAGTTAGGTGTAGGTTGATGTGCTGGCGTCTGTACCTAACAACCTACCGCTATTTTTGGATGATTGATTACAAATAAAGCATTTTTTCATTTGTGTACCTATTTATTTAAGTATTCTTGTACTTAGTCAAATTTCCCAATCTCCAATGTCAGTCACCTTTCCACTTTCGTTTGCTTTTAGCCAAAATAGACTCAAGTAATATAACAAAACCTCACAAGTGGACACTGGTATGCAGGCATCAGCTCAACGTTGCTTGTACTTATATAATTTAATATTACGACGTGTGTTGCTTCATTATTTAGGTAGGGTAGGTAATTAAGTACTTGATAAATACTTGTTTCGTTGGAATACATGGTCATCCTATTTCAGTCGCCATCCGCCATATTGCGGAATAGTGAATCAACAAAAATACTGACACCATTGCACTGAAAACCTATAACACATCAGGGGTTTTACGAGTCTTCTAGGCTTTATTCGTTTTGGAGGAATCGATAATCCCAATGTTTTGAGGTTATATATGTTAAATTTTCAATTTACTATATAAAGGGGCCGTCACAAAAAAAAATAAAACACTAAAAGTTCGTTTCAGTGCCGTCACTAAATCTTTATTCATTAACGGTTTCTCTGGGCTTCTTCGTTGTGGAGGAATCGATAATCCCAATGTTTTGAGGTTATATATGTTAAAATTTCAATTTACTATATAAAGGGGCCGTCACAAAAAAAAAAAAAAACACTAAAAGTTCGTTTCAGTGCCGTCACTAAATCTTTATTCATTAACGGTTTCTCTGGGCTTCTTCGTTGTGGAGGAATCGATAATCCCAATGTTTTGAGGTTATATATGTTAAATTTTCAATTTACTATATAAAGAGGCCGTCACAAAAAAAAATAAAACACTAAAAGTTCGTTTCAGTGCCGTCACTAAATCTTTATTCATTAACGGTTTCTCTGGGCTTCTTCGTTGTGGAGGAATCGATAATCCCAATGTTTTGAGGTTATATATGTTAAATTTTGAATTTACTATATAAAGAGGCCGTCACAAAAAAAAATAAAACACTAAAAGTTCGTTTCAGTGCCGTCACTAAATCTTTATTCATTAACGGTTTCTCTGGGCTTCTTCGTTGTGGAGGAATCGATAATCCCAATGTTTTGAGGTTATATATGTTAAATTTTCAATTTACTATTTAAAGGGGCCGTCACAAAAAAAAATAAAGCAATAAAAATTCGTTTCAGTCTCGTCACTAAATCTTTATTCATTAACGGTTTCTCTCAGGTCCTCAGTTATGGAGATTACGTTGGCCGAACGTCCTGATGTTCCAGGAAGCAAAATTCATTTTACTTTTAACCGGTGGCATTACGAGTAAAAGTAAAGCATTGGTTGTTTGTCACCAAATCGTCACTAAATCTTTATTCAGTAACAGTTTCTCTAAGGTCCTCAGTTATGGAGATTCAGGTTGGCCGAACGACCTGATATCAGGCCGTTCGGCCATAAATAAATGCTTCTAACTTTCGAACTGTTCCGTCACAAATTCTTTGACTGGCATCTTTAAGCGTCACATAATCGTCACTAAAAACTGGAGTAGCAGCCAGCTCCCTATCTCGACTGGCCGAACGTTCTGATATACATAATAAATCAATTTATGTATTTTTATAATATAAAATTCAATTTAGTATAAAGGATTTTATATAAATAATGTCTTTAGTAAATTATGGCAAAACTATACATATCCAATTCAATAATATTTACAAGCACACAGAATAAATGTGTATAATTAAAAAATATACACCAATATAAACTATTTTGATATAATTTGAAATATAAAATGTTCATATAAAATATTCTTTCATATAATTTCACTATTCTAAGGTTAGGGTGGGTTGATGTCCGTATTTCATTTCATTTTGTACAATTACAATGTCAAATAGAAATATCTGGTTCTTACAACATAAGAGTATTCTATGAGATACTACAGTTAAATGGAAGTTCAACACTTACTCCTAGACTAATGTTATCTTATAGATACACACCACAACCAATACTACAATCGATAGGTTTGATACCATAATGTAACTAATAAAATTTAATAATTTTTCCAAAATAACTTCACCAGAGATCGAATTTACAATCACAACTTTATACAAGTAAACTAAAAGCTACATCTTTATACTAGATCTTAGTTGCTGTCATAAACTTGAAAGGGGTTTTGAAGTTCAACAGAGACTTGCGACTCTTAGACTTCTTAACATCAGGAGGAGCCACAGGAGTCTGTGGCAGCCCCTGCCTCATAGAGGAGCGAGTCCTCTCAGAGATGCTGCCCTCACTCACCTTGGTGCTGCTAGACTCCATGCTCCAGTGACTCCTGCACGAGAACATGGACTGGCGAGAAGTGTTGGAGCCTCTTGAAGTGAGGCTTGTTTTGGAAGGAGTCTTCCTCATACTGCTGTGGTTTGTGATGTCACCAAATATATTCTTGGTAGTCTTAGCTTGCTTAGAGGGAGATGAGTGACACCACTGCATGGCGGCTCTCTTCTCAGAGGGGGACTTTTTCAAATCCAAGTATTTGAACCTGTTGATGTCTTTAACCAGAGCCTCCTGCCTCGGCACCTGATACCCTTCAGTATCCACATTGTCTAGCTCATAGAATGTCAGAGTGACGCTGTCATCACTCTCTGTGAATGGGTTAGTTGCTGTGAAGTGTACCTTCTTTGTGGATACGTCAGGGAAGATGTTCCGGCGCGGCATGTTGTCAGCTGTGAACTTGGCGGCTGTGATGATTATGCTGCCGTCGCCCGCGTCCGCCGACAGTGAGCTGTCGAGGTCCTCGTACGCGTAGCTCTTCCTGCGGCCACGGGTGCGCACGGAGCCACTTCGGGGGCGGCGCCGCCGCGCCAGCCACTCGCGTCTGTCGTCCTTAGCCTGTGTCATCATAGGAGGCAGAGTTATGCCATTACTCTCACCCTCACATGCTAGCTCTTGGGAGGCGTTGAGTGGTATGATCTTAGTACATGGGCTGTTCACTATTTCCTTGGCTATGAGCTCCCTCTCCCTCTTATTGAGCGACTCCTCGCGGTGGCGCAGCGCCACGAGGCGCGACATCCACTGCTGGCTCAGAGTCTCCTCTGACACTCGCTGGGGACAGTTCAACTTATCTAATGTGTCAGTATAAGGCTTCCTGCTTCGAGGCACAAACCCAGGTAACTCCAGAGCAAGTGCAGCCAGTGTGGGGGACAGGGGGCCCTGTGGCGAGCTTGACTGTTCAATCTCGGTGTTTACTTTCCTCTTCGGACTGATGTTGCAGTAAATAGGGCTGTCTCCAATGTTGAACAGTGTCCTGGGGAGAGGCTCAACTGCTCTGCACAGCTCCACAGCCTTCTCCGAGTCACATTTGTTCACATCTGATGTTAAGTACAATGAGTGTCCAACCGAGATGAGTATGTCATTCAAACATTTTGATCCCATTTTAGTTTCCAAGTTCATGAGGACTGTGGGATGGTACAGGACGACGTTTGGGCGCATGTTGGCGTTTTTATCATCCATCAAGAAGCTGACAATGTCTCGGAGATCGTCACTGTAGTGAAACTCCTTGATCTTGTCGTCGGAGGCGCCGGGGCGGTAGCACAGCGTGTGGATCACGTGCCCGATCTGTCTCATCACGTCTCCGGAGCCCGGCACCGCTGTCAGCTCGAAACAATTGATGCGCAACTCGCCACTTTCGCCCACAAAGATTGACCCTGGAGTTATGCATTTTTGTACAACGACAACATGCAAGTCTTCCACAGCTTTGCAGACCCGCGCCAGCTCGTGCAGCAGGTGCCAGATGAAGCTCTCGGCGATAAATTTGTCGGTGGCTTTGCACACTTGGAGTAATTCCTGCACGCTTCGCCACGAATTGTATTCAAGGACAAAGTACAATGTTTTTGACGGGGTGTGAAAAATGGTGTCGTAGTATCGCAACAAGCTCTTCGATGTCACTTTGCTTATTGTTTTCACTTCATTGACGACGTTTTGTATTTGTTCGTTACTGAACGCGGAGCAATCGTACGCCTTCCACGCAAATATGTTGTTGGTGACCTTGTGTCTCACTTTGTAGAACGTACCGCCGCAGAAAACGTCTATAACTTGATAGTCCTTTAATTTTTCCGCCATTTTAATAAATATTTAATAAGATTTTATTGAATTTCACATTTTGCTACCGAAACAAAGCCACTAAACGTTTGAATTTATTCGACGGTTATGAGATTAGTGATGTTCCGAGGCCAGGCTTAAAAAAGTCGACAATCAGGAATGACGGTTCGTCAACGGTCATTCCTGATTGTCGACTTTTTTATGCCTAGATTTTATTTTATGCCTACAAAATCATAAAATGTGCAGCCGAATCGTCATTCGGCTGCACATTTTATGATTTTGTAGGCATAAAATAAAATCTTATAAGATGTTGATTTTTTTATTGCAATTTTAAAAACGTTTTTATCCATTTGGTTTCTTAAAAATATGAATAAAGAGTTTGCAAATGTGCGTGACCACAAAAAACAGAATGGCTTGTGTAGTTTATGCAACGCATAACTTTATAACGTCATGATAATTCTGTGACTTAATAAATAGTACTATAATCAGTAAAACCTTTGACCTCTCCTTGAGTCACCAGCTGGAAAAAATATTAACATAAATAACAATAGCTGGCGCTCGGCACAATCTATTGATACTTCTCGTAATTTAATTATTGATATATTTTTTATCGTATGCGCACATCACTAGTAATTTGTTCAGAAACATTTACACTTTTTTAAACATTTCGTTCAGAATTCGTATTGCCCAATTATTTTAAAAATCTCTTTTTAATCACATTTTTATTTTACTGTTCTCTTGTGCAAGATGAGACCACATAACAACCACAACCACAACAGTTATTTTTTATCTATATTGTTTGACAGTTCCGGCTTGGCCACATAAAAAAAAAATAGAAAGCACGAAACACAGAGTACTTTAGCACGAAACAGTAAACACGGGGCTCGCGAGGGTGAAGAGTATAATAATATGGTGAAACAACACTGAAGTACGTTCGAGAAGGCGTCCCAGATATCAGACGATTCACTTTTTGATAATTTTTAAGTACAAGCTTTATATATTTATTTCTGATCTCCAATGAAAGATATACACATTGCATTACACATACATCAGGCATTAACTAGGTGTACCCGTGTACTCCTTACTCCTTCACATATAGGAGACCACAGCATGCCCAATAAAGTTTACAACTAAGCTAACAAAGTTAAAATAATAATAGTTTAGCGACAGTTTTTGGGGGCCAATTATTATTGAGTGTGCAAGTCACCCCCTGCTATTCTATCCTTGCTATACATATAAAACATCAAATTGATCAGGCAAGGGCCTTCTATAGTTCTAGTCAACTTTAGCCATCTTTGTTTCCATATCCTGCAATAATCCTACACAAATCGAGAGTTAGTCTTTGGGTACACTTGCATGGTGCGTACAGTCAGGCCCAGAGACCCAGGGCCTCTAGGCACTTGACATTGTACACCCCCCAGCGCGCAGCCAGTTTGGTTTAACAAATAAAATCCACTAGCAAAGAAAATAATATCATCCGCTTAAGGCATACCTTACCCCGCCTTATTAGTAGTACATAATTCGAGCTTTTATGAGTTCAGAAATATAGATAGGTACCCAACAACTATTTTTAATGCAATCTTAACGTCGTTGGATTAAAAATATTATCTAATAGAAACAGACACATTATCGTAGAGATTGGTAGGGGTGGCAAAATTTTAATAGCCTACTGGCAGAAAATATGTAAATCCGCCACTATGTCGCTATTATTTACTTCAACGGTCGTCATAAAGGCCTGCGCACACTGATAATATCAGCGACCTATTAAGTAGGTACCGTGGCATCCCGCGCCGCTACAGAGACATCCCGCGGCATGCTGAGGACCAGCGCACACTAGAGATGGCAGGGCAGGTTTTGCCACGGGCAACTTGCAAGTGCTGGCACTGCCTCACCCCACGATGTTGGCAAACTCCAGCACCGTCGTATGCCCCGGCGTCCCTAAGCATACCGTTGCAACGTGCCGATGACGTGTGTACGATGGCGTGCGACGGGAGGTGACCCTCCCGTCGCATGCCGCTGCCGCGGCATCATATAGCGTGCTCTTCTGCAATGCCGCGAAGGCAAATCCCTTTTGATGCCTTGGGGTTGATCTCTAAACATTGAAATTTGTATCTTGTTACCACTAGATATACGTATGAATTTACGTTGGATAAATATAAAATGCTCTGCCCTGCCGTCCCCGGTGTGCGCAATCGACGATTCTAAACAAAGATGTTCTTTTCATCATATTCGCTATCACTAAGTTAGCTATTTGAACCAGCTTACTTTCTTGAAACCACTTATTTATCGTACCTATATATACCTACCTACTTTTCCATCGACCACCTATCCTGGATATGATGACCATTCGTCACATTGGCCATTTCGTCGCTATCCCTAATAGGTCATATTCACTAATACGTCACCTTGTGCATCTGGTCAGTTTCTTAACTCGTTTCATGCTGTATTTCGACTCATTCCCAACATTTCAACTTACATCATAGATTTTTCGCATAGCTGGTGCCGGCGGCAGTGATTGAACGGCGATCTTTCTAAGAGAACTTTGGATGCAAGAGCGAGCTAAGCTCGCTCGAAAAGTTTTAGCACCTCGGGTAGGTTCGGGTTCTTTTGACTATTATTCATACAGTAATAGGAGTTACTTTGTCGACTTGTGTAAGAAAGTTTCAGAATAAGAATTAACTGAAATGCAGGAGCAGCGAAGCGAGCTCAAAAAGTTTTAGCATCAGCCTCGGGGAGGTCAGACAAAGATCTTTGCTGATAAACGCCTATCATTTTACATATGGCAATATGTATAGGAAAGTATAAGACTGCTCGCTGCGCGTCAGGATTGTTTGTTTTTAAATTGTATTTGCGCCAGGAGCATGTGGGCACGCGTGTGCGTGGGTGCTAACCGTCAAGCTGTTATTCTAAGCGGTCGGCAGGAATGAGGTACAGGTTATTAAAATAAAGTAACACATACAATTTAAAATGTTTAATTCATTAGTGAGTATAAGCGTGTATGCGGCACGACTGACTAGCAGTTACCAAATTATATATCACAATACATGATCCTCTTCGTTCACAATTTAAATGAAATATAAAGCCAATACAACGAATACATTATAAACAACTTACGATCCCAAAATATAAAATCATTTCACATTTGAAAAATTCATTTAACAAAATTTAAAGCAAGTAAGTAAATGTGTGAGCATATCGTGTGAGAACCGCGCCACTCGCTCGTTCTGGGCCACACCGGGCCGCACTGGGCCACACCGGGCCGCAATGGGCCACACCGGGCCGCACTGGGCCACACCGGGCCGCAATGGGCCACACCGGGCCGCACTGGGCCACACCGGGCCGCACTGGGCCACACCTAATGACAGTAGTTCCAGACGGTATTCAAAAAGTATTGTGCGCTAATTAGCAACCTACTTACACTAGTTCATACTCCGTATTATGGATACTTTTTAAATACCTAAAATACCATTATTATTATTATTTACAATATTTGTATACAAGAATATAATTCATCATCATTGACTAGAAACTGTTTAGAAATTATATTAACATATCCACAAATGAAATTTGACATAAGGAACAAGATCACGGCGTAGACCCCGGAGTCCCTCGGACTCCTGTGTCTGCTGACAGTCAACGGAATGGACAGCTCCATCTTTGGTAACACATTTGAACATACATTACTGATCACATCGCCGAGTGCCGCGTGGCGTCGCGCTCCACTCTATTTACATAGCAATTTCATATAATATTGTGTTGAAATTCTAAATCATTTCACAGTAGGATTTAATACATAATCGTTGTAAACTATCTAATATCACTAGCTCAAACTCATGTGTAGGTATCGAGGCACAAAATAAAATTTTACAAAAACTAAAGAGACAACAATGGTAAAATAAAATCTTATAAAACAAACAACAACCTAAATAATACGCGCACAGTGAAGTAGCGAGCGACCGCCCGGCGTCGCCTGCCCGGGCATGCAGATTGTAGCTACGACTTACATTACGTATTTAAATTAATATACAAAGGGTTCTTTGCCTTTCTAAATACTGGGAATTAAGATAAGTGAGATCATGGTGACGCTCGCGGCGCCGGCGACGTGTCCGGCGCCTCGCGACTGGAATTTGTGACTACGTCTAGCTTACAGTGCGTCGCGCAACTGTGGCGCCACATAGCGCCACTCGCGACGCGGCAGGTCTCGGCGTCCATACAAACTGAACATGAGAGCGACGTCGTCGCGCCAACAGGCAGCGGTAAGTGTCGCAAACTTCCAGGGCTCGACTCGATCGATCGAATAGTATAAAACCTACAACAAGGGCGGGGGCATCGCGGGTCGCGTCGCACTCGCACAGGAAATGTACTTATCACGCATTTCCGTGGAGCCGGACGCGACGGGAACGAACCGGACACCGGACGAGGTGCGAGTCGCGGAGCTACCCACGTGCCTAGCGCACCCCGGCCGTGCCGAGCCGCTGGTGCGCCGTGCTGGGCCGCGCCGGCCGCGGCTTGCGGCCCGCGCCCACGGGCTCCATGTCGGCCTCCTTCGTGCTGGGTGTCGGTACGCTCTGCAATACGACACGAGACATTTTTAATTCATAGTCCAGTGATTAATGTCTTAGATCTCAGATTCCAAACACTAGGGTCTTTTTAAAAATGATTTGGCGAAATTTCAAAGACGTCATGGGTATTATAATAATGGTACTAAAACAAAAAAAGAAATGATTTACTAAAAAACATGATTTCATCCGGATACGGTATGAACGGGTCCATCACGTTCTCTGCGCGTGCGCATGCGCGAGGAGTGTGCACCTACCTGCGCGTGGCGCGTGTAGGTGCGCGTGGTGGCGGGTAGCGGTAGCGGCGCCAGGTCCAGCACGTTCTCTGCGCGTGCGCATGCGCGAGGAGTGTGCACCTACCTGCGCGTGGCGCGTGTAGGTGCGCGTGGTGGCGGGTAGCGGTAGCGGCGCCAGGTCCAGCACGTTCTCTGCGCGTGCGCATGCGCGAGGAGTGTGCACCTACCTGCGCGTGGCGCGTGTAGGTGCGCGTGGTGGCGGGTAGCGGTAGCGGCGCCAGGTCCAGCACGTTCTCTGCGCGTGCGCATGCGCGAGGAGTGTGCACCTACCTGCGCGTGGCGCGTGTAGGTGCGCGTGGTGGCGGGTAGCGGTAGCGGCGCCAGGTCCAGCACGTTCTCTGCGCGTGCGCATGCGCGAGGAGTGTGCACCTACCTGCGCGTGGCGCGTGTAGGTGCGCGTGGTGGCGGGTAGCGGTAGCGGCGCCAGGTCCAGCACGTTCTCTGCGCGTGCGCATGCGCGAGGAGTGTGCACCTACCTGCGCGTGGCGCGTGTAGGTGCGCGTGGTGGCGGGTAGCGGTAGCGGCGCCAGGTCCAGCACGTTCTCTGCGCGTGCGCATGCGCGAGGAGTGTGCACCTACCTGCGCGTGGCGCGTGTAGGTGCGCGTGGTGGCGGGTAGCGGTAGCGGCGCCAGGTCCATCACGTTCTCTGCGCGTGCGCATGCGCGAGGAGTGTGCACCTACCTGCGCGTGGCGCGTGTAGGTGCGCGTGGTGGCGGGTAGCGGTAGCGGCGCCAGGTCCAGCACGTTCTCTGCGCGTGCGCATGCGCGAGGAGTGTGCACCTACCTGCGCGTGGCGCGTGTAGGTGCGCGTGGTGGCGGGTAGCGGTAGCGGCGCCAGGTCCAGCACGTTCTCTGCGCGTGCGCATGCGCGAGGAGTGTGCACCTACCTGCGCGTGGCGCGTGTAGGTGCGCGTGGTGGCGGGTAGCGGTAGCGGCGCCAGGTCCAGCACGTTCTCTGCGCGTGCGCATGCGCGAGGAGTGTGCACCTACCTGCGCGTGGCGCGTGTAGGTGCGCGTGGTGGCGGGTAGCGGTAGCGGCGCCAGGTCCAGCACGTTCTCTGCGCGTGCGCATGCGCGAGGAGTGTGCACCTACCTGCGCGTGGCGCGTGTAGGTGCGCGTGGTGGCGGGTAGCGGTAGCGGCGCCAGGTCCAGCACGTTCTCTGCGCGTGCGCATGCGCGAGGAGTGTGCACCTACCTGCGCGTGGCGCGTGTAGGTGCGCGTGGTGGCGGGTAGCGGTAGCGGCGCCAGGTCCAGCACGTTCTCTGCGCGTGCGCATGCGCGAGGAGTGTGCACCTACCTGCGCGTGGCGCGTGTAGGTGCGCGTGGTGGCGGGTAGCGGTAGCGGCGCCAGGTCCAGCACGTTCTCTGCGCGTGCGCATGCGCGAGGAGTGTGCACCTACCTGCGCGTGGCGCGTGTAGGTGCGCGTGGTGGCGGGTAGCGGTAGCGGCGCCAGGTCCAGCACGTTCTCTGCGCGTGCGCATGCGCGAGGAGTGTGCACCTACCTGCGCGTGGCGCGTGTAGGTGCGCGTGGTGGCGGGTAGCGGTAGCGGCGCCAGGTCCAGCACGTTCTCTGCGCGTGCGCATGCGCGAGGAGTGTGCACCTACCTGCGCGTGGCGCGTGTAGGTGCGCGTGGTGGCGGGTAGCGGTAGCGGCGCCAGGTCCAGCACGTTCTCTGCGCGTGCGCATGCGCGAGGAGTGTGCACCTACCTGCGCGTGGCGCGTGTAGGTGCGCGTGGTGGCGGGTAGCGGTAGCGGCGCCAGGTCCAGCACGTTCTCTGCGCGTGCGCATGCGCGAGGAGTGTGCACCTACCTGCGCGTGGCGCGTGTAGGTGCGCGTGGTGGCGGGTAGCGGTAGCGGCGCCAGGTCCAGCACGTTCTCTGCGCGTGCGCATGCGCGAGGAGTGTGCACCTACCTGCGCGTGGCGCGTGTAGGTGCGCGTGGTGGCGGGTAGCGGTAGCGGCGCCAGGTCCAGCACGTTCTCTGCGCGTGCGCATGCGCGAGGAGTGTGCACCTACCTGCGCGTGGCGCGTGTAGGTGCGCGTGGTGGCGGGTAGCGGTAGCGGCGCCAGGTCCAGCACGTTCTCTGCGCGTGCGCATGCGCGAGGAGTGTGCACCTACCTGCGCGTGGCGCGTGTAGGTGCGCGTGGTGGCGGGTAGCGGTAGCGGCGCCAGGTCCAGCACGTTCTCTGCGCGTGCGCATGCGCGAGGAGTGTGCACCTACCTGCGCGTGGCGCGTGTAGGTGCGCGTGGTGGCGGGTAGCGGTAGCGGCGCCAGGTCCAGCACGTTCTCTGCGCGTGCGCATGCGCGAGGAGTGTGCACCTACCTGCGCGTGGCGCGTGTAGGTGCGCGTGGTGGCGGGTAGCGGTAGCGGCGCCAGGTCCAGCACGTTCTCTGCGCGTGCGCATGCGCGAGGAGTGTGCACCTACCTGCGCGTGGCGCGTGTAGGTGCGCGTGGTGGCGGGTAGCGGTAGCGGCGCCAGGTCCAGCACGTTCTCTGCGCGTGCGCATGCGCGAGGAGTGTGCACCTACCTGCGCGTGGCGCGTGTAGGTGCGCGTGGTGGCGGGTAGCGGTAGCGGCGCCAGGTCCAGCACGTTCTCTGCGCGTGCGCATGCGCGAGGAGTGTGCACCTACCTGCGCGTGGCGCGTGTAGGTGCGCGTGGTGGCGGGTAGCGGTAGCGGCGCCAGGTCCAGCACGTTCTCTGCGCGTGCGCATGCGCGAGGAGTGTGCACCTACCTGCGCGTGGCGCGTGTAGGTGCGCGTGGTGGCGGGTAGCGGTAGCGGCGCCAGGTCCAGCACGTTCTCTGCGCGTGCGCATGCGCGAGGAGTGTGCACCTACCTGCGCGTGGCGCGTGTAGGTGCGCGTGGTGGCGGGTAGCGGTAGCGGCGCCAGGTCCAGCACGTTCTCTGCGCGTGCGCATGCGCGAGGAGTGTGCACCTACCTGCGCGTGGCGCGTGTAGGTGCGCGTGGTGGCGGGTAGCGGTAGCGGCGCCAGGTCCAGCACGTTCTCTGCGCGTGCGCATGCGCGAGGAGTGTGCACCTACCTGCGCGTGGCGCGTGTAGGTGCGCGTGGTGGCGGGTAGCGGTAGCGGCGCCAGGTCCAGCACGTTCTCTGCGCGTGCGCATGCGCGAGGAGTGTGCACCTACCTGCGCGTGGCGCGTGTAGGTGCGCGTGGTGGCGGGTAGCGGTAGCGGCGCCAGGTCCAGCACGTTCTCTGCGCGTGCGCATGCGCGAGGAGTGTGCACCTACCTGCGCGTGGCGCGTGTAGGTGCGCGTGGTGGCGGGTAGCGGTAGCGGCGCCAGGTCCAGCACGTTCTCTGCGCGTGCGCATGCGCGAGGAGTGTGCACCTACCTGCGCGTGGCGCGTGTAGGTGCGCGTGGTGGCGGGTAGCGGTAGCGGCGCCAGGTCCAGCACGTTCTCTGCGCGTGCGCATGCGCGAGGAGTGTGCACCTACCTGCGCGTGGCGCGTGTAGGTGCGCGTGGTGGCGGGTAGCGGTAGCGGCGCCAGGTCCAGCACGTTCTCTGCGCGTGCGCATGCGCGAGGAGTGTGCACCTACCTGCGCGTGGCGCGTGTAGGTGCGCGTGGTGGCGGGTAGCGGTAGCGGCGCCAGGTCCAGCACGTTCTCTGCGCGTGCGCATGCGCGAGGAGTGTGCACCTACCTGCGCGTGGCGCGTGTAGGTGCGCGTGGTGGCGGGTAGCGGTAGCGGCGCCAGGTCCAGCACGTTCTCTGCGCGTGCGCATGCGCGAGGAGTGTGCACCTACCTGCGCGTGGCGCGTGTAGGTGCGCGTGGTGGCGGGTAGCGGTAGCGGCGCCAGGTCCAGCACGTTCTCTGCGCGTGCGCATGCGCGAGGAGTGTGCACCTACCTGCGCGTGGCGCGTGTAGGTGCGCGTGGTGGCGGGTAGCGGTAGCGGCGCCAGGTCCAGCACGTTCTCTGCGCGTGCGCATGCGCGAGGAGTGTGCACCTACCTGCGCGTGGCGCGTGTAGGTGCGCGTGGTGGCGGGTAGCGGTAGCGGCGCCAGGTCCAGCACGTTCTCTGCGCGTGCGCATGCGCGAGGAGTGTGCACCTACCTGCGCGTGGCGCGTGTAGGTGCGCGTGGTGGCGGGTAGCGGTAGCGGCGCCAGGTCCAGCACGTTCTCTGCGCGTGCGCATGCGCGAGGAGTGTGCACCTACCTGCGCGTGGCGCGTGTAGGTGCGCGTGGTGGCGGGTAGCGGTAGCGGCGCCAGGTCCAGCACGTTCTCTGCGCGTGCGCATGCGCGAGGAGTGTGCACCTACCTGCGCGTGGCGCGTGTAGGTGCGCGTGGTGGCGGGTAGCGGTAGCGGCGCCAGGTCCAGCACGTTCTCTGCGCGTGCGCATGCGCGAGGAGTGTGCACCTACCTGCGCGTGGCGCGTGTAGGTGCGCGTGGTGGCGGGTAGCGGTAGCGGCGCCAGGTCCAGCACGTTCTCTGCGCGTGCGCATGCGCGAGGAGTGTGCACCTACCTGCGCGTGGCGCGTGTAGGTGCGCGTGGTGGCGGGTAGCGGTAGCGGCGCCAGGTCCAGCACGTTCTCTGCGCGTGCGCATGCGCGAGGAGTGTGCACCTACCTGCGCGTGGCGCGTGTAGGTGCGCGTGGTGGCGGGTAGCGGTAGCGGCGCCAGGTCCAGCACGTTCTCTGCGCGTGCGCATGCGCGAGGAGTGTGCACCTACCTGCGCGTGGCGCGTGTAGGTGCGCGTGGTGGCGGGTAGCGGTAGCGGCGCCAGGTCCAGCACGTTCTCTGCGCGTGCGCATGCGCGAGGAGTGTGCACCTACCTGCGCGTGGCGCGTGTAGGTGCGCGTGGTGGCGGGTAGCGGTAGCGGCGCCAGGTCCAGCACGTTCTCTGCGCGTGCGCATGCGCGAGGAGTGTGCACCTACCTGCGCGTGGCGCGTGTAGGTGCGCGTGGTGGCGGGTAGCGGTAGCGGCGCCAGGTCCAGCACGTTCTCTGCGCGTGCGCATGCGCGAGGAGTGTGCACCTACCTGCGCGTGGCGCGTGTAGGTGCGCGTGGTGGCGGGTAGCGGTAGCGGCGCCAGGTCCAGCACGTTCTCTGCGCGTGCGCATGCGCGAGGAGTGTGCACCTACCTGCGCGTGGCGCGTGTAGGTGCGCGTGGTGGCGGGTAGCGGTAGCGGCGCCAGGTCCAGCACGTTCTCTGCGCGTGCGCATGCGCGAGGAGTGTGCACCTACCTGCGCGTGGCGCGTGTAGGTGCGCGTGGTGGCGGGTAGCGGTAGCGGCGCCAGGTCCAGCACGTTCTCTGCGCGTGCGCATGCGCGAGGAGTGTGCACCTACCTGCGCGTGGCGCGTGTAGGTGCGCGTGGTGGCGGGTAGCGGTAGCGGCGCCAGGTCCAGCACGTTCTCTGCGCGTGCGCATGCGCGAGGAGTGTGCACCTACCTGCGCGTGGCGCGTGTAGGTGCGCGTGGTGGCGGGTAGCGGTAGCGGCGCCAGGTCCAGCACGTTCTCTGCGCGTGCGCATGCGCGAGGAGTGTGCACCTACCTGCGCGTGGCGCGTGTAGGTGCGCGTGGTGGCGGGTAGCGGTAGCGGCGCCAGGTCCAGCACGTTCTCTGCGCGTGCGCATGCGCGAGGAGTGTGCACCTACCTGCGCGTGGCGCGTGTAGGTGCGCGTGGTGGCGGGTAGCGGTAGCGGCGCCAGGTCCAGCACGTTCTCTGCGCGTGCGCATGCGCGAGGAGTGTGCACCTACCTGCGCGTGGCGCGTGTAGGTGCGCGTGGTGGCGGGTAGCGGTAGCGGCGCCAGGTCCAGCACGTTCTCTGCGCGTGCGCATGCGCGAGGAGTGTGCACCTACCTGCGCGTGGCGCGTGTAGGTGCGCGTGGTGGCGGGTAGCGGTAGCGGCGCCAGGTCCAGCACGTTCTCTGCGCGTGCGCATGCGCGAGGAGTGTGCACCTACCTGCGCGTGGCGCGTGTAGGTGCGCGTGGTGGCGGGTAGCGGTAGCGGCGCCAGGTCCAGCACGTTCTCTGCGCGTGCGCATGCGCGAGGAGTGTGCACCTACCTGCGCGTGGCGCGTGTAGGTGCGCGTGGTGGCGGGTAGCGGTAGCGGCGCCAGGTCCAGCACGTTCTCTGCGCGTGCGCATGCGCGAGGAGTGTGCACCTACCTGCGCGTGGCGCGTGTAGGTGCGCGTGGTGGCGGGTAGCGGTAGCGGCGCCAGGTCCAGCACGTTCTCTGCGCGTGCGCATGCGCGAGGAGTGTGCACCTACCTGCGCGTGGCGCGTGTAGGTGCGCGTGGTGGCGGGTAGCGGTAGCGGCGCCAGGTCCAGCTCGTTCTCTGCGCGTGCGCATGCGCGAGGAGTGTGCACCTACCTGCGCGTGGCGCGTGTAGGTGCGCGTGGTGGCGGGTAGCGGTAGCGGCGCCAGGTCCAGCACGTTCTCTGCGCGTGCGCATGCGCGAGGAGTGTGCACCTACCTGCGCGTGGCGCGTGTAGGTGCGCGTGGTGGCGGGTAGCGGTAGCGGCGCCAGGTCCAGCACGTTCTCTGCGCGTGCGCATGCGCGAGGAGTGTGCACCTACCTGCGCGTGGCGCGTGTAGGTGCGCGTGGTGGCGGGTAGCGGTAGCGGCGCCAGGTCCAGCACGTTCTCTGCGCGTGCGCATGCGCGAGGAGTGTGCACCTACCTGCGCGTGGCGCGTGTAGGTGCGCGTGGTGGCGGGTAGCGGTAGCGGCGCCAGGTCCAGCACGTTCTCTGCGCGTGCGCATGCGCGAGGAGTGTGCACCTACCTGCGCGTGGCGCGTGTAGGTGCGCGTGGTGGCGGGTAGCGGTAGCGGCGCCAGGTCCAGCACGTTCTCTGCGCGTGCGCATGCGCGAGGAGTGTGCACCTACCTGCGCGTGGCGCGTGTAGGTGCGCGTGGTGGCGGGTAGCGGTAGCGGCGCCAGGTCCAGCACGTTCTCTGCGCGTGCGCATGCGCGAGGAGTGTGCACCTACCTGCGCGTGGCGCGTGTAGGTGCGCGTGGTGGCGGGTAGCGGTAGCGGCGCCAGGTCCAGCACGTTCTCTGCGCGTGCGCATGCGCGAGGAGTGTGCACCTACCTGCGCGTGGCGCGTGTAGGTGCGCGTGGTGGCGGGTAGCGGTAGCGGCGCCAGGTCCAGCACGTTCTCTGCGCGTGCGCATGCGCGAGGAGTGTGCACCTACCTGCGCGTGGCGCGTGTAGGTGCGCGTGGTGGCGGGTAGCGGTAGCGGCGCCAGGTCCAGCACGTTCTCTGCGCGTGCGCATGCGCGAGGAGTGTGCACCTACCTGCGCGTGGCGCGTGTAGGTGCGCGTGGTGGCGGGTAGCGGTAGCGGCGCCAGGTCCAGCACGTTCTCTGCGCGTGCGCATGCGCGAGGAGTGTGCACCTACCTGCGCGTGGCGCGTGTAGGTGCGCGTGGTGGCGGGTAGCGGTAGCGGCGCCAGGTCCAGCACGTTCTCTGCGCGTGCGCATGCGCGAGGAGTGTGCACCTACCTGCGCGTGGCGCGTGTAGGTGCGCGTGGTGGCGGGTAGCGGTAGCGGCGCCAGGTCCAGCACGTTCTCTGCGCGTGCGCTTGCACGTCGTGCGGCCGCACTGGTGGGCCGCCGCCGCGCCGGGGCCGCCACGGGCCGCTCCGTCAGGGGCTCCACGCCGCTGTGGGGGATCGAACACGAGATATTAACCGCATTGTTCGGAAACGCCCCAAAATACTCGGACATTATATTTAAGTATGTCAACAAATAGGATCTCCGGATCCACTGACGTATGTACCTGTGCTCGCGCAGCTCCCAGGTGTCGGTGTCCTCGTTGTAGCGCGCGCGCAGCACGGCGGGGCGGCCCGCGTCGGGCACGAAGCTGTCGGCCACGAGCAGGCGGCGCCGCAGCTCGGCGATGAGCGCGGCCTGCAGCGCCTCGTGCTCGCGCCGCTCGCCGTCGTGCGCCTCGCGCTGCTCCACCATCTCCTCGCGCAAGCACGCGTACTTTGATAAACATTTCTTTAACCTAGAATCATAATTACTTCGTTATCATTTTTTGTTAATTTTGCTTCGTTGGTCTGATATTGAGGAGCCCGTGGCACAGTAATATAATATACAGTAAGTTATCTAAGGCCGCCCGCCGAGTTATTAGCCTACTCTTGCGTTGGTCCCCAGGGTTGTCACTTTTACTTTTAGTTAATATTTTCGAACAAGCAGCACTTGATCTAAATTTATGAAATAAAAAGCATATTATGATTGAATATTTTACCAATTTATAAATTTAGTAAAAAATAAAAAGCCTTTATTCACATAACATTTATTATACTAAGTTACAAATTTGATACCGAGAAAATTTTTCTCCTGTTTCTGCACGTCCGGAACGCTTTATTATTATTTGTTAATGTAAAGTAAATTCTCATTCTTATGTAAAGTTTTTGTAAAAAGCTTTTGGGAAAGCATGGACAGGGCATCTTAAATTCTATATCATTCAGTTGATCGTAAATTGACCGGCCAATTTTAATGTTGATGTGGTCCTTTTCGAACGCTTTGCGAAACACCTGCTCCATCCTTTCTACATTATCGACAAAATCATCAGGTGGGATCATGAGTAAATTTCGATCTTTGCCGTAATTCCTGTAATGGGTGTATCTAGATTCTACACTTAAATTACACGCTCGTTGATTAACGTCGACGTAATTATTTAAAAAATCGCAGTTCTTATGGTAATCAACACATTTTTTTAACAAAGCGCCACAAACATAAAAAAATGCATTTTTTTCCGGTAGCTCATGTTGTATTGGTACATAGTCAGAACGTAAGATTTCCGACAAAATATTTTCATTTCCTTGTGTTTGATTGCTACTGGTCAGATGTTTGTCGATTACTGAGGCACTTGTTTCGAAATGTTTGTGATTTTTCAAACTAATCAAAAATTCTGTGATATCTTCAGAACAATTACCATCTATTGGAGGCTTTGTAATATTTGTAAAATAAATCTTTCTATATGCAGATATGAATTGCCTACTGGTTGGCTCTGTAGCCATCCCGTTTTTTGACCGAATTTTTCCAAAAAAATTTTCAATAACATCTTGATAACGTCTTGTCAATAAATATTCAAACCCTTCTTGTTTAAGATCATCAAACAACTGTAATATAGATTTGATAGTAATTTGAAAACCATCAATAAACTTGACTGTTTTCGTAACGTCGCTACCGTTTTATGGATTATATAACTTTAATGTTTGAAAAAGTATTAACATTTTATTAAAAAATTCTATTTGATTGTCATTTCCGCAAAACGCATTTTTGTAAGCATAGCTATGATAACGCCGGCGAGAGTTGACGAACGCAAGCGGTCATGAAGCGTACGCGCGTGCTCACAGTCGCGCTGCACAGCCCGCACTGCCACCACCTTATTCCCCCATATATTATGCTAGCGTGTGCGTGAAATCGCGTGCCGACATGGCGCGCGGCGCGCACGCACACATTCAAACCGAGAGCGGCACGTTTGTATGAAGATGTTTTACTGTATGTTTACTGTGCCCGTGGCTAAATAATAACAGCCGCACAGATCGATAGACCAAGTTAAACTACGCTTGCCGCGGTTGGTCTGTGGATGGGTGACCATCTTTACATACCGAGTCCCCTCCGTGTTTCGAAAAGCACGTTAAGCTGTTGATCCCGGCTGTCATTCGTGGATTTTTGACAGTAGTTACGGGTAGCCGGGCGTCGACCCAAAATTAATTAGGCATACTTACATTAGTTTAAGAACTTATTTATTAAGGTTAAATAAAAAAGGTTTGTTATTTTTTGCTTTTCAGTTTTTTCGGAGGTTTAATTTTTTTGTTAAAAAGTTTTTATTTTATAATTTTTTTGTTATTACTTTTCACAAAATTCACACACACAGATGTAGATAAGATTTAAAATGTGACAAATATTACAAACAACACGAGAATGAGATCTTAACGTAATATTCGTATTAATCATTACCACTACCTACTCAATTTATGTTCAAAATCGCCGCCCACTATTGTATTTTTTTTTTATTGCATTGATGTGCGAAAGCGATTATTTTTTTAATATTTTGATAGACTTGAGTAATTAATATGACGAATGTCAGAAATCGATACTTGGAAATTGAAATAAATTGTTTATAATAATGATTTATTTATGCTTTTCTAATGTCATTTCAATAGTTTTTTGGACATTATATTGAAACAGAGTCAATAACAGACAGGCCATCTAGGTACCTCATTTATAGAATTTCGCGCCGGATTGTTTCTATATTTGAATTTATACTTATTCGGAATGCGCTCGCTGTTCAAAATTATTTTAATTTATTATTGGACAATTATTTATTGTGGATTTTATTTTTGATACTTTCTAATAGTTTGCTACAAAATGCACAGTACCTACTTATATATTTTTTTTTAAATTTTGTTTGAGAATGCTGATAAATTAATTCTATAAATTGGATATTCTGCAAAACCTTTACATTTCAATATTTTTTATTAGTTAATAGTAGATTGTTATGCAAGGGTCGAAAGGAATCAATTCCTATACGAGGCATTTAGACGCCCGAGCGCAGCGAGGGTGGCTATAGCCCGAGTAGGAATTGATGACTTTCACCCGTGTTAAACACTCTACTTTTCATTTCGAATATAAGGAAAGTAAAAAGTAGTAGTTTTTCTAAAATATTTATTGATACTTAACAAAAACATGCAAAGTTTTTGAATTTCGGTACAGCTTACAGGGTTAGTATCCCGCCAAATGATACTATTGTCTTTTTTTATTTTAAATATGGAACACACCGCGTCATCGCCGCGGGCTGTCCCGCTTAATAGGTTTTTTTTTTTAAAAATTCACACTAGCTGTTTATACACTCACAAGGCTGCAGCATTTTTCAAAATTTATTTAAAAAATTTCGTAGCTGACTACAGTTCTATTTTTAAAATTCATTCCCACCCTAAAGAGGGAAGTAATTACTATGAGTCTTTCCCGCCCTGTGGTGGGAAGCAGCGTCTTCCACCCGCTATTTGGATCAAACAAACACTACTTTCCGAGTATGAGAAATGAAAAAGAGTTTTTATTCAGTTTCTAATTTTTTTTAAATTTCGAGTTACGATTAGGCTGTATGCAAGTTTTGAATCGAAATAAGAAAGTTGGTTGGACGATCAGCACTAAAAAGTGTCACGTCGCAACACAATTTTTCATAATTCTTATCAAGATATGTTTTTATGTAGTTTATGTATGAAAAATGGTAAAAGTAAGAATGCAGACAGAATGATAATATCTTTATTTTTCCCTTTCTACATCTACACTTATAATATATATATATATGTTACCGGCCAAACCCGATTTCAGGACAAACTAGTTTAGCCTAGGCTAAACTAGTTCCGTCGACATAGGATGCAAGGGCGAGCGAAGGGCACCCCGAGGTTCGGTTTGGTTAGGTTACTTTAAACCCTTTACACACAAATAGGGGCCCCGCGAAGCGGGGCTCCGTCGACATAAGATCCAAGGGCGAGCGAAGGGCACCCCCTATCGCGTATAGGAAGAACTAGTTTAGCCTAGGCTAAACTAGTTTGTCCTGAAATCGGGTTTGGCCGGTAACATATATGGGTCCATATTGGGTCAACTAAAGTTCTTTACCCGAAATTGTTCTTCCTAACGATTTGTAATCCGAATGATCACTCTTCCTAAAATTTTTCATCCTCAAGTTTTCATTCATACTATTTGTAGTGCTACCGGCGATGTTCATAACACTCATGTTTCCGAAAATTGAAATAAATAATATCATTAATGTAAATATTTTAAACTCCTACTGTTTTTTATCATAACGCTTTTATCCCTAAACATAACTACTAATGTAACTAATTTCTATAATGGTGCGTACAGACCGGCCCAACGAACGCCAAACGATGGATATTTAACGTTCGCCGGCGTTGGCTTCCGCACGCTCGTTGGAGTTCGTTAATACGTCCAAATACATTTAGTGCTCGAACGAACGTTCGATCAAATAGCTCGATTTCTTTGATGTTATGGTGCGTACAGACCGGCCAAACGAACGCCAACGAACGGGTTTCGTTGACCTTCGTTGCTGCAATCTGGACGGCTTAGCGAATGCCAACGATCGCTCGTTGGCGTGTGTCGGCGATCCGAAGCGTGGCGGTAACATCAAAGAAATCGAGCTATTTGATCGAACGTTCGTTCGAGCACTAAATGTATTTGGACGTATTAACGAACTCCAACGAGCGTGCGGAAGCCAACGCCGGCGAACGATAAATATCCATCGTTTGGCGTTCGTTGGGCCGGTCTGTACGCACCATTACCGCCACGCTTCGGATCGCCGACACACGCCAACGAGCGATCGTTGGCATTCGCTAAGCCGTCCAGATTGCAGCAACGAAGGTCAACGAAACCCGTTCGTTGGCGTTCGTTTGGCCGGTCTGTACGCACCATATGAATAACAGACAATATAAAATCGTTTGATATACCACTCAATAGACATAAAACCTATTTAGTCTAATATGATAAACACTTTTTTTTTTCATCCTATGTCATCCAATGTCGATGGAGCCCCGCTTCGCGGGGCCCCTATTTCTGTGTAAAGGGTTTAAAGTAACCTAACCAAACCGAACCTCGGGGTGCCCTTCGCTCGCCCTTGCATCCTGTGTCGACGGAGCCCCGCTTCGCGGGGCCCCTATTTCTGTGTAAAGGGTTTAAAGTAACCTAACCAAACCGAACCTCGGGGTGCCCTTCGCTCGCCCTTGCATCCTATGTCGACGGAGCCCCGCTTCGCGGGGCCCCTATTTCTGTGTAAAGGGTTTAAAGTAACCTAACCAAACCGAACCTCGGGGTGCCCTTCGCTCGCCCTTGCATCCTATGTCGACGGAGCCCCGCTTCGCGGGGCCCCTATTTGTGTGTAAAGGGTTTAAAGTAACCTAACCAAACCGAACCTCGGGGTGCCCTTCGCTCGCCCTTGCATCCTATGTCGACGGAGCCCCGCTTCACGGGGCCCCTATTTCTGTGTAAAGGGTTTAAAGTAACCTAACCAAACCGAACCTCGGGGTGCCCTTCGCTCGTTTTTGCATCCTATGTCGACGATCTAAACAAAAAATATATGACTTTGAATAATAGTGTAAAAGATGGTTATGTTGAGAAAATATAGGAAAACAAATAAAAGTATAATAGATGTTTATTGCTACTGACATTATGAAGTTGAATGATTCGGAATTATGAACATTAGAGACAGAGTAGTTAGGAATTGTGATTGTTAGGATGAAAAATATTAGGAAGAACATTTTCGGATTTCCAATTATCGGAGTTGAAAATTTAGGTGAACTTTGGCGCACCCAACATATATATATATATAATCACACTAATATTATAAAGGTGAAAGTTTGTGAGTGTGTGTGTGTGTGTGTTTATATGTTTGTTACTTCTTCACGCCTAAACCACTGAACGGATTTAGATGAAATTTGGTATAGAGATAGTTTGAGTCCCGGAAAAGGACATAGGATAGTTTTTATCCCGATATTCCCACGGGATCGACATTTACGCGGGTGAAACCGCGGGGCGCAGCTAGTAATAATATTATAAAGAGGAAAGATTTGTATTATTGTATGTTTGTATTTTTGTATGTTACGAATAAACGTAAAAACTACTGGACCGATTTCAAAAATTCTTTTACCGTTAGAAAGCTACATTATCACTGAGTAATATAGGCTATATTTATTACTAAACAAAATTTGGGATCCTTAGAAATTCCTACTAAAGCCAACCCAAGGTGTAAAAAAAATAGCCATAAAATGTCTTGCATCGCATGCGCTGCGGAAAGTATTGATGATAGAACAGAAAAATGTTCGACAATATTATAGAACATATCAATATCTACAAAAAACTTCGCGATACCATATGTCCAACTATTGTAGTTATGTCCCTATAACTACTTTTTTACATTTTAAAAGTTGATAGTAATGCCGATCAAAATCAGACCATGTTATCTATACCTTTGTATTAATTCTTATCCAAATAAATTATTTTGTATTCAAGACTGTTTCAATACCTGTTTTACTTTTTGAATTATTGAAATCGGACATTCCATTCAAAAGATATTACGAAATTAAAAATGTCAGTAGAAAAAAAAATACACGCCGACGACGCGCCGCGCCGGTGCGTGTTGCTCCACGCAGCCACAGAATACGACGTAGCGCAGCGATAAAATTCTCGTATCCACAGTGTTTGTAACAAAACTCCTCTGAAACGGCTTGACCGATTCTTATGAAATTTTGTGTGTATATTCAGTAGGTCCAAGAATAGGACGTAAACTATTTTTTAATTTATTTTAACTGCTACTATTGTTCGTGTAGGGTAGGGGTAGGGTAGGAGTAGGGTAGGAGTAAGGTGGGGGTAGGGTAGGAGTAGGGAAGGGGTACGGTAGGAGTAGGGTAGGAGTAGGGTTGGGGTAGGGTAGGAGTAGGGTAAGAGTAGGGTAGGGGTACGGTAGGAGTAGGGTAGGAGTCGGGAAGGGGTAGTGTACAAGTAAGGTAGGAGAAGGGTAGGGGTAGGATTAGGGTAGGAGTAAGGTAGGACACCACGCGAACGAAGTCGCGCCGGGCAGCTAGTTGCATATATTCAGCAAGAGAGTAGGTTGTTTATGTACATATTTTCAGCAAATTGAAGTTATCTACTTTTTGGATAGGTGTAGCAGTACCTATTTTATAAAACTTTCGCAGTGGACTAATGCAGTTTGACCGATCTCAACATATAAATTATAGGTTTTTGTTAATCGATATCGCAAAGACCATAAAATATCGCCAGTGTTCTATTTCATCGTAATAATGAATTTCACCCAAAATATTTTCAAACTCCATGCTTTGCGCTAGATACTAATCACGACCTCAAGTCACGGACTGCCTACACTCAGGTTTAAGCATCTTGAGCACATGCACCTAAGTGTAGAGTTTCGATTATTAATCAGTCCATCACTTGGCTGATAACGTAAACCCAAACCGTAACTTGAGTAAGTTATTATGTTTATTAATACGATCATGACCTCAAGATTGATATCAAGTGCGAGCTCTTGGGCTGAGTAACGTTCATTAATACGGGCCTAAGAGTTAGGTACGCGTGAGTACGGTACCTCTGCGTCTTGTGGTCCACCTCCTGCTGCAGCGTGGTGAAGGTGTCGCTGACGATGGCCGTGGTCTCCTGCTCCAGCTCGATGCGCTGCTGCATCTCCACCTCGCGCTCCTTGCGCTGCGTGATCTCGGAGTGGCGCTGCTGCAGGATGAGCTGCGTCTCGTTGAGGTTGTTGAGCAGCTCCTTGCCGCCGCCGCCCTGCACCAGCCGCTCCTCCAGCGCCAGGATCTGCTGCTCCAGCTCCTCCATCTGCTTCTTCTCTTGCTCTATCGTAGACTCCGCCAGTATGTGCTCGTTTTCTATACTGACTGTCTCTTCTTCGGCTGTAGGATAATAAGAAAAAAAATATGTTAAGAAAATATTATTTGGCCATGTTGAGAGGATGAATGAAAGGCGACTAACAAAAGGTGTTTACACAAGGCAGACGTGAGTGGGAATGCTGGGAAGGCACGCTCTAGGACCATAATAGTGACCTAGTGATGTTCTTTAAAGAGGCCGCGTACGTAGTACTCGCGACCGGCGTGCGGGTATGTCCAGGTGTACGAACGTAAACGAAGCAAAAGGAGCATGTGAGGAGCTGTAGTTTCTGCCGCCCCCCGTGGGAAGAGGGCGTGAGTGAATGTATGTACTTATTTAAATAAGTAACCAAATACTTATAGTTAATATTCATTAGTTTTGCTATCGAAAGGACCTGAATTAAATTTTATATTTTTACATAAACCTAAAAAATCCTTTGAAAGCAGAAAGTTTAGGACAAGGCGATTAAGCTACGATTGATGACATTCTATGTGCAGCTGTGGTCGGCTGAATGATAACACCATACAACTCGTAGGTTAAATTTTTAAACTCCAGTTACAATTGATTGTCGAAATCGTGAAATAATCCGTAGTGTACGTACAGTTGTCAGCGGGCGGCACGGCCCGCGCACGCGGCAGCTTGCGCGGCTTGCGCTCGTGCGCGCGGCGCTGCTGGATGAGTGCGCGCAGGCGCTCGATCTCCGCCTGGTACTCGCGCAGCTTGGCGTCCTTCGGGTCCTCGTTGCGCACCGGTTTGTTCTTTATCGCTGGAACATATATAAGGTAACTAAGATCTAGCTACACCCAAAATGACTCGTCCATAATAACACGTCGAAATTGTCCCTCATAAAAAATGAGCCAAGTAGCTTCAATGAACAGAACGCCTAAATATGTAATTCTAAGGTTCTGGGAGCGAGCCGTTAGAAGTCGTTTCCCAATAAAGAGATGGAAGTCTTCGTTACCTTTAGCTCTGTGCGCGTACCGCAGCGTGGTGATGGTCTCGTCGTAGTTGTAGGAGGCGGGCCCGATGTTGGCGATCATGATGGTCTTGCTGTTGCCGCCCAGCGAGTCCTGCAGGATGCGCGTCAGCTTCGAGTCTCTGCAAAGTTAACACAGCTCTTCGTTATGACAAAAAAAAAAAGATATCTTTCCGCCCAAATGGTTGCTTAACTCATTCAGAGGCCCGCTTTATCGAACCTCGAAGTGAACTGACTTTTCGCAATGGATAGAAGAGATTACTACCTACAACGTAAATGAAATGCGATAAAACTTGTTGTCTGTTCTGACACCCTGGTAGCTCACCTGTAAGGCACGTGCGGGCTGTTCTCCGCGAGCGCCGAGATGACGTTGCCGAGCGAGGAGAGCGCCTGGTTGATGCGCGACGCCTCCCGCAGCCGCTCCGCCGACGCGCCAGTCTTGCGCTGCCGCTCGCTGCCCGCCAGGTCCACTAGGTTCAACTTGCCGACGCTGTCGACAAACCACAGATTATTGAAGCAACTTCTCTTATTCTTCCTCAGGTTATAAACTGTTTCCTGATTCCCGGGAAACCTAGAACTTGGAAGTAGGACAGCCGGGTGTTGTGGCAAGACTTTACAGATTCCATTCCTAGCACTAAATAGGATAGTTTAAGTCACGATTCACGTTGGTAACTTCCGAACAGATAAATCCAAGTTCACTTTCTCCGAGCGATCGAACCGATCACGATCTGACACTTGTATGAACTATCGCTGGTATATTGGTATGAACCCGTCAAGTTGTTTACTTTCGTCGTTTGTTCGTAAATCAGAGAACTTAAAGCATTTAATATTTGTGTGCAACGGATATTGAGTTAGTCGCGCTCGAAATGATCACTTAGTTGATTGTTGAATCGAATCAATCGGCGATACGGTCGCACCACTAACCGCTATGTTTTGTATTTATTAGTTACAAAACAAAGGTCGCGGAGGGCTAGTTCTTAAACGACTTGTACCAAACCTGCGGTTGGTCGGGAGGCAGCTCGTATTAAATTCATGAAGGTGTGCTTTATTTTCTGCCGACATTCACCGGGGCCCGGGGAACCAACGGAGTCGGACGAGTCGGTGTGACTCAAGAGAGCAACGTTTGCAACGTTTTGATAGATAGGTCATACCCAAATCTTTTCTAGTTTTAACTTTATTCGAGCAAGCAAATAATCCCATTTGAACAAGATACCAAGTACCAAGAAGGTAAGTATAAAAACCTCATAAACAATCTTGAAGCGTATACGTAGTTCGACATTTGAATGCAGTCTGACCATAAAGGCCTGATCATAGAAATAAGGGTAGAGGTACATTGATCCCAGTAATGTGTGACTGGACGTTCAATAAGCTTATGAACCCTAGCCGGCATATCATGTGATACGTAGAGGAAATTAAAGTGAATAGCGCAGACATTAGGGTCGGCAGCCCCCGGCGCAGCGCGTCGGGCGTGCCGCGGGGACATTCACCGCGGGCCTATTGCCCGCTTCCGGACTCCATTATATTCGCACGCCTATTTGTCAGGGCACGCACTATCATAGCCAGCCACCAAGAAGACACAGAAGTTATAGTCGTAGACAAGCACGTTCGGAGGTATTACTTGCAGTGCCTGCAGCGTGGCGGCTGTCGTGTGAGAACTAGCCGATCGCACACGACAGCACGCCTGTGTCCCCCGATGGGTTGGGTCGAGGTGTTCCTATACTACACCCACATTTCGCGAGTTATGTTTAAGTCCCATGTAATAGGGGGCGAGCCTATTGCCATCAACCAGGCACAAATCTAGACTCCGGACTGCTGCTGCTAGTTGACTGCTATAAAAAGCTGTCGCAGGCTATACTTACATAATACTTATAGTGCACATTGGCTGAGATCTGGCTGGGACAGCCCGGTGCGCGGCGGCCGAGCGTTATAAGACTCACAGGTATATGCCAGGCCAGTCCTATTCCGGCAGTTAACTAATAAGTTTCAAACGGTTGGCCTTCTGTCTATGTTTTACGCTACCACTATTATTTGGTAAGACTTGTTGCTTCGTTTCTTTGGTTTGTTGGTATGTTGTGAAAATTGACCTCGAAGGAAAATCGATTCATTTCTTTTATTAGTTGTCTACGGTTCAGCTGATAATATTCTGTAACGGTTTCATTCGCGTCGGCAGATGTCGAGCCTCTGTTTATATTCATGTTTGATTCAGTGTCCCTGGGTGTTCGTGTACCTACATGCCACTACGTACGCACGTATGATGCGGCGCTTATTCATACATTATTCGTAACTCCACATCATTCTAAACCGTCTTTCCAGACAAATTCGCCTTCCACTCGAGTGTATTGTACTTACAAGCTAAGCAGTTAGCACAAACATCATCAGCCCAGAATTTCCCCAGGATGTTTGGGTTCGAGTATCAAACTCATATCAGTAGCCCCAGTCATTCGACTAGAAATAAAATTGACACTCTGGACTAAACTTCAAGGCGACTCTTGCTCAATCTGTTTGAATAAGACTAAACACTACGTTAATAGCATTAAATCTATAATTAGTAAATGTGCAGTATTATATCTAACAATAGCAGCAGCACTATAGTTTAGATCAGCGTGTACGTAGGTGGTGGGTGCATGTGAGTGGTCGGTGACTCAGTACTCAGTTGTAGCACTTCATGCGCGGGCTAATGCCTACTAGTTCATGGGTGTAAGTAATGCTGCATGGTGTGGTACTGTGCACAGTAATGGCGCTGATAAGATCAGCGGACTACCAGCCGGGAGTAGCTGCGACATAGACGGGGCTCGTGGCGAAGAGCACGATTAGCGAAGATCATTTTTATTATAAGAACATAATATCTATCGACTCCTTTATAAATTTTGGTTATTTCGATTGTTTATCAACAAACTTTCATCGCTTCAAGTGACATCTCTACCAGAAATGCTCATTTCCATTTTCTAGAACATAGGAGGAAAATCGAAAACAAAAAGCATTTCAATAATAGGTATCCACATGGATAGCTCTACGTTATAGGTATCTGAACCAACTGCGTTATAACTTTATAATGGCAATTAAATGTCTTTACACTTACTTATGTTATGTTAGTAAAAAGTAAACAACTTGAGACCAACTCATCCATGACATAAAACTAACTTAAACAACCTATTCTTTTATTGACTTGTACAAGTAAAGATAAGCATACATAAGGTGACACATATTGTGTTGACTACAGACATACTGAGAAAAAGACTAAACTCAAACTCAGCGAGACTCATCAGAGGTGCAAACATACGAATATCAGTGACTAGCTTCAGCCCGCGACTTCGTTCGCGTGAAACTTCTTGTTTCCCCCGAGCCACCCCGTCGTATCGCATCAGGGTGCCCGCGCTATCACTTAACGTTCTTTTTGACTTTTTTTTCTTTTTGCTCGGCTCCTAAGGGTCATAGCGTGATGTTAAATAGCCTATAGCCTTCCTCAAGAATTGCGCTATCAAATGCAAGAAGAATTTTTCAAATCCGACTGGTAGTTCCAGAGATTACCCCCTACATACAAACTTACAAACATACAAACTTACAAACTTTACCACTTTATAATATTATTATAATTATATTATATTATATATTATATCAGTGATAAAGCACGCTCCTACAACCATTACCACAGCACCTGATTTTCTTACATTTTCCCAAGAAAGTAGATTAACGGCTAAGGTTTAAACACTGAACAGCAACAGCCCGGAATCTGAATTTGTACCAGCTCGTTGGCAGAGGGCTCGCCCCCTATTACATGGAATTGAAACACTGGCGAAATGTGGGTGTACTATACGTAGACGTCTGCGCAGGCGCGGTCGCAGCCCAAGAATTTGGGGGGTTACCATGGGTGCGCAGGTTTTTTTTTTATGGAGGTGCATCTCCTCGTTGGTCTAGTGGTCGCAAGGGTCCCCGGGACTACCTCTGTTCTTAATGTGTTTGTATATGCCCATCGAGGTTTCCGTGTCTCAAGTACAGTTTTAAGTTATCAAGTAACAAGTAAATTATTCAGACACGCCAGCTTAAATGATAGCCTCTGCCTAACCCTCCGGGAACAACAGGCGTGATGTTAGGTTGTTTAACACTGAGAGAAGAATTTGTCAGGTCACACATTTGTTCCATCGACATCTTTGTCCTAATGAAAGGCAGAGCATAAAGCATTCATACAATATTGACACTGTCACGCACATGCAGGGCGTGCTTTGTACGGGACTAAAGGCATATCTTTTGTCGTGGGTTTAGGAAGCTATTAGTCATAGGTCTATCGTGTGCAGTGTTACATATCGGCTTAGGTTCGCTTCCTACCGGGCAGGCGAGCAGGCCTACGGACGCACGTGAACAAACAAATGACGGTGCACACCCGCTGCGTATAGTCAATATTTTGTCACAATTACATGGCTGTGCAATGCAAGCATGGTGGCGCCTGCTTTAATATCTTTTGTGTGACAGCTAAATATAAATATTCCTGTGTATTCATGACTCAGATAGTCAGAATGTACGTATAGCGAGCGCAGACGATGGAGCAGCATACAAAAGATCACCGAAATCTCTCCTAGCAAACAAAGGCTTCATAAGAGAACTGTGTTGAAAAATACTAAATTCTAGGGTAGGCCCAACTCAAACACGTTGATGAAAATGGTCAATGAAACACTATTTCCTCTTAGTAGATGCAACACCATAGGTGCTGATTTTGTAAGCGTCATTCTGAACAAAAAATAACGTGAGCATATTTTAATCAATGGACATAAAAAAACGAATGATTTATTGCAACAATAAAAATGATAATGATCTAGTTCTAATACCTATACATGAGTTTAAATAACGATTTCTGTCATTGCTGTTTGCAGTGTGTAAAATATATCAACAAAAACATTATCAATATTAGCATACCTGCGTTTTTGTTACTTCTAAACTTTTCCTTCTACAAGATGTACTACCTAACACGAACACCTGCCAAAGTTCACGAACTTCATTACCTGACTATTTCCTGAGTATTTTTTTGTTTTTATAAGCAACGTAAATAAATTGGCGTATGATGCACGCGCCGCGCCGGTCTGTATGTTTGTGCATTCAACGTTATTAACGTAAATATTTGAGCACTGAATATTACCGGATCCACTCCACGGCAGTTATGTGCCACATATCGGTCAAGTGCGAACTTATTGAGGAGTACGATTCATTGTTTTCGTTATACGCCTTGCTTTGTATAGGTGCTCACCTCACATAAAGAAGCGGGTTTTCGAGCCCGACTCCCCCGGTACAGGTCTCAGCTTATGTGTGAGCACCTAAGTTAATGTGGGACTATTTCACCCGCACCGATCGGTACCGACCCGCACAGACTTGCCTGCACCGATCGGTACCGACCCGCACAGACCCGCCTGCACCGGTAACCTGTTTCTTTGTGCATAGTTTGAAAAACATCTACATACTTAATTATTTCAATCGAGCTTCTGTAGGAACATTTTTTTACCGTAATAGGTACTTTAATCCGTGGTCAATTAAATTCTTAATAAAAGTAACGACTTAATTTTAACAGCTAGAAATGAACTAAATAATCTACGTAGGTACACGCCACGCCTAGTTATTATTAACAATGTAATCAAGGCTTCTTCTTTCGCGATGAACCCTAGCGGGGAACACTGAACAAGCACAAAACACAGCTGTATTTTGTGGAAAAAGTCACTGGAAACGATCACGACCGTACTTAAACATGACCTAAGCCATAGTTTTTTATTTATTTCTTCTTTTTTATTGACCTCTGTGATTGTCAAGGGCGCTGCTAGCGACGCCATGGCAACATCTTTGTTATTGTTGATAATGCTTGATACTGTAAAGTGTGGCAGGAAAAGCGGCCAGTTGCGAGTCGGACTCGCACACGATGGGTTCCGTACCACCATAAAATATTTCACACTATATTGTTTTATCCATTTATTGTAAAACTAAAATCCCCTTTGATGTTTAGTTTTATTATTGTCTTTTTGTTATAGCGGCCATAGTAATGCACACTCTGATAATTAAAAGTGGCTACCTAGTACAGTTCAAAAGATACAGCCCTGTGACAGACAGACGGACAGACAGCCGGATGGACAGCGGAGCCTTAGTAATTGGGTCCCGTTGGCACCCTTTGCGTACGGAACCCTAAAAAGCTATCCTAAGCTACGATGATTTTCTAATGTCATAGGTAAACAAGGCCATTGTAAGGTACTAGATCAAGATCTAGAGTGGTCTTAGTTCGCGTTACATTCATTGCGACGGCAAATTGTCAAAATTGTACTTACCTACGTCATCAAAAACCGTTTGATTGGAAGTACATTTTGAAGCATAAAGGTAAGTGATTGATTAGCACGTGCAACTGTAGTACACGAGTACGCTGCGCCTACGCAGCTGTAGCGCGAAACATGTTACCACGCGCCTAAAATAAATCATGTGGGTAATTAATTAAGTAGTCAATTTATTTACGTGGGATAATGGACCCAATCCCAAATGATTTTAGCAAAATACTTTTTTTCGTTGAGTCGTTTATTCTTTGTATGACCACAGTATGCCCTTGCAAGTTCTGTATATGAATTCCAATTTAAAACCTCATTGTGCTGGTGTCAGTTGTGGCTTGTCAAAATGCGCCCACCATTATCTGGGACGAGAAGAGTCGGTAGCGACGAGACTCGCGCATGTGCGAACATACCCACACTTACACCAACATACTCTACATATCCTGATCCCGCAAAAAACAGAATTAATAAGATTATTATCTTCTAAGTAACTAAGAACATCGTGAATCGTGATCAATGTATTATTAGATCACAGATGTTTGTGTTGCGAGGGCATTATTTTTGTAATGATTAAAGCTCACGACTTGTAAAGTGTTGTAATGAGATTGTTTCAATATTTGCTCGGACCAAAGGGGACGAGTGCCAAATAAAAATAACACAATAGTCGTGTCCTTTCCTTCTGGTCAAGATTAGACCAACCACACACATTTCCGTGAGCGTAGGAGGCGGCTAATTAAAAGGTGGTGGAAAATATGGTGTTACTGTTAACTCATTAATTAATGAAAAGCGACATGTGATCCTTCATTAATTCCTAACCGATTCACTATTGGCATACCGGTTTTTGTTTAGCGGTTTACTAGAGTCTAAGTTGTGTATGCAATTTAATTACTAACAATGCATTTTAAGATCTGGAAAATAAATGATTTGTTTTGATTTGAAATCTGAGCCTAAAGAGTAAAGCTATAATATTATACAAAGGTGTAAGTAAGAATGTAAGCGCAGTGTAATCGCTACCTGAATCATAATAAATAGTGTATCGAGGTCATTAACTGATAGCGTGCCGAGTGTAGCTCAAAGATTCATTATTTATATGACGACGTAAACATTTAACAATTAATTAGCGAGGAAAAATATGATGAGGAAAACGCATCCAAATTAAACTAAGATGAGGTTCCTGAAAGCACCTAAAGTATTTAACCTATTGTCGTTTCAAGTGGAGTTGCAATAGCAGTCAAAAGTAGAATTACACATGCTAAATCATAATAAACGAAGTGGTCAAAAGCGAATAGAGTGGCTTTATGTGAAGACTGAGCAAGCCCACAGATATACACAGAAGCCCGTCATTCTCTATGAGTAAACATTTTTCATTCACTACTTCACTAGCCTTTTCAGCAGGCGCAGGATGAAAACCTGTAGATACAATCTCAACTTTGTCTAGGTCAGTGTGGAAACGTATGGTCACCTCTATAGTACAAACATCATACTGATAGCAATTGACCTATTGCCCCACTCACATAGCGACAACTCGTCTGGGTAGAAGCCCAACGTCGTCTCTTACATAACACGTGATTGTTGAGGAAACATCGCAGTGTTTACACTAGTATGTAATGAGTACACAACATTACAGAACTATGTAAATGACAAGCTCAAGCCATGTTTAGCGTCGCCCCGACGTTGACGCCCACAAACATCAGCTTGTTCAACTACTAGCATTGTATGTGTTGTACCGCGGTCGGGTTCATCTTAACATTATTGTAATTTGTGTTACTTTTAGCACAATCGTGATAGGTATTACAATAAAAATATTTATGTGAATGTGTTCATAATTAGCCTATAATGTTCCCACTGCTGGGACACAGGCCTCCTCTCTGTGGGAGGGAGTGGGCCGTAATCCACTATGCGGGCCCAGTGCGGGTTGGTAGATGTCACATATGTCTTCAAATTTTTAATCGACTTCAAAAACGAAAGTTCTGTATTCGATCCGTGTGTATGTATGTTTGTATGTCCGCGATTTTCTCAAAAACTAATGAAGCAATTTTGATCATTCTTTCATTAATGTGATCTACATACTTTTAGGAAGGTTTTAGTATATAATAAATTAGGTAATTATCCTTATGTAAGAAGTTATATGCATAAATATACTGCATCTCCGGCAATTCTATGCGAATTTTGATGATTTTTCTAGTCGGTGTCTTCAATTCTTCAATGCACTAGTGTTACTTGAATTTGTATAGGGTAGGTAAAGGGTCTTTCAAATAGGGCGGGTCGATGTTGACAGTTTGTGGCAGCCGTGTTGTTTTGGCGGCATCTGTCAAATGCGTTGTTATTTCTTCAGTTACTGATGCCAAATCACTATGGCAAGTTACACGATTGGGCAGCACGTCCAAATGATAAAACTTTATTATCAAAATGAGTGTTCGTTAGTGCAAACGTTGCGCGCATTACGTCTATTTTACGGCAGACGTGGTGGCCTTCAAAGTCGACTCTCCAACGTTTGGTGACCAAATTCGAGACGACTGGTTCGGTAAACAACCAACCAACACCCTTACGTCAAAGGAACGTCAGATCGGCCGAGAGCATCGCTGCTGTCCGTGAGTGTGCAGGAGACTCCGAGGCAGTCGATTTCTCGCTATGCACAAAAACTCGGCCTTTCGCAGACTTCAACTTGGTGAATTTTGCGTCGGGACTTGGGCCTACACCCGTACAAGATCCAACTGACCCAGGAGCTCAAAGTGAATGACCATAGACAACGCCGTTTGTTCGCTGACTGGGCTACAGAACGTTTGGAAGAGGACCCCGATTTTGGCCGGAAAATCATCTTTAGCGACGAGGCGCATTTTTGGATGAATGGTTTTGTTAATAAGCAAAATTGCCGTATATGGGACGACCACAACCCACATGAGGTTCACCAAGTGGTAATGCATCCACAAAAAGTTACTGTTTGGTGCGGATTTTGGTCCGGCGGCGTCATTGGTCCGTACTTCTTCGAAAACGATAATGGCGAGGCCATTACTGTCAACGGCGAGCGCTACAGATAAATGATTAACAATTTATTTTGGGCTGAATTGAACGATATGGACGTGGACAACATGTGGTTCCAACAAGACGGCGCTACGTGCCAGACAGCGAGCGACACAATGGACATTCTGCATGAACGTTTCGAGGGTAGGGTTATCTTTCGCAGAGGTGACGTGAATTGGCCATCAAGATCGTGCGATTTGACCCCGCTAGACTTTTTCTTGTGGGGTTTTCTCAAGTCGCAGGCCTATGCCAATAATCCGCAATTAACCGATGCCCTGAATAACGCAGGCCATCGCTCAGATTCAGCCGGATCTATGCAGTAGAGTAATTGAAAATTGGACCTCTCGGATCCGTGCCACCGTTCGAAGCCGCGGTGGAAATTTAAACAATGTCATATTTCATAAATAATGGCATAAATAGGCCTTTACAATAAAAAATTAATTTCTTTAATATCTCACATACAGCTTGTTTTATTTAACATCGACCCGTCCTTGTTGAAAGACCCTTTACAACTAAAAAGTGAAAAATAAAAACTTTTTTACAAAAAAATAAATTTAAAAAATCAAAAAACCCGACTGCGGTAAAAAACTTAAGTTAAAAAAAACTGAAAAGCTAAAAACAAGCCCATTTTAAATTAAATAAAAGTTGGAAGCAGGCGGGACCCATTTGAGTTTGAAAATAGAAAAATGGTATGGGTCCCGCCTGCTTCCAACTTTTATTTAATTTAAAATGGGCTTGTTTTTAGCTTTTCAGTTTTTTTTAACTTAAGTTTTTTACCGCAGTCGGGTTTTTTGATTTTTTAAATTTATTTTTTTTATTTTATTCTTTTTAGTTATGAGTTGTAAATCCCACTTAAGTGTGATAGTTTCCCTTTAAACTTCGTAATATATAGGTACTACTGCCGCGTTTAGTTGGTAGGGGGGACACACTTGATTCTAACGAAAATTGGTACTTTAAAGCTTGATAAGTCACGAACGGTTTACTTAATCAAAAAACGGTCTTCCCAAACTACTGATATTTTTGAAAGACCTATCCAACGATACCCCACTTGACATAGTTTCTTGACTTTCATTTTTTTCATTTTCACAATATGACGTCTAGTAGTCGCCATATTGAATTTTCATTAACGTCATGTCTTTAGTGACACTCGCCGGACTAATAGGAATCGATTGACGTGTGAATCATAAAAATCGGTCCAGGCGTTTGGTCTGTATAGTGCTTCAAAGGAACATACATACATACATAGGCTGATAAACACATTACCACTCCTTTGCGTCGCGCAGTCGGGTAAAAAAAAAAACAACCGACTTCAATAAAACACTACAAAGAGATAAATAACTTTAATTTCGGAAGTCGGTGTCAAAAATAAAAAGCGGAGCCAACGACACCGACTTCAAAAATTAAAGTTATTTATCTCTTTGTACTTTTGTAGTGTTATTTTGAAGTCGGTTGTTTTTTGTAAAATAGTTTTTGGTTCTAGGACATGCCGGTTTCCTCACGATGTTTTCCTTCGCCGTTGTGAGAGCAGTGGTGATGAAATAATTTACACAAAGTAGAGCGCCTTTCTGGGTTCGAACCTACGACCTACAACTCGTAAGTCGCGGCCGATACCACTAGGCCTCCACTGCTCTCTCTCTCTGCTGTGAATGTGTTACAATAATGTATTACTTTTTGACTGCTAATAACTACTGATGCGAGTTAATAAGCTCAAATAACATTAAAGTGTAATCATATTGTAACGAGCAACAGCGTGGTGCGACTTGCGAGGCTTTCCTCGCATGACTCATCACGTGCACAAACGAGGCTGCTTTTTGTTCTCTCGTGATCGCTAACTAGCGTCGCTGTCAGCTGTCAGCAGACCAACTGGGTCTGCTGGCGGGTAGCCGGTGGCACAAGAGCTCACTGTTTATATGCTAACAGATGGACTAATAACATGAGGGCAATATCACCATCTCAATAGTTTACCACGATCTAACAAGAATAGGTATATAGTCATAGAGACAGCTTTACTAACAAACCTAACGACGCGTCGACTAGCCTAATCGGTCCACGAACAGCAAGACAGTGAGGCCCCTGGGCCCCTGGTACATGTACACACACGTTTTCCTTGCCGTGAAAAGCTACGGTTTGTTGGTCCCGTGTAGGCACGGTCGTCAATGTTGTATGGATCACTATGGAAGCTTGTTGACAGACACTTTTTTTTCTACGGCGCGGTTTGTACGCCGTACTGTAAAGAAACCGAGCCGCGTACAAAGGGCCTCAATGAATTCCATCGACTTGTTTGTAGTACTTCAGTTTAGAATTAAAGGGGGAGCCAAAAGGGGTAGGATGCTAATCAGTATGATGTCCCGTAGTACGAAGGGGTTACAAACATAACTTTTGTTAGGCGTAGAGGACAACGTTGGTTTAACAAAGAATTGTAAGAGTGAGTAACGTATCACCTCCGCAATAAGTACAAAGATACGAAATCCGTCCTTGGCGCGCAGCTCTTTAATTACAATAACAGTTGTAGGTAATTGTAGAACATAATCGTGCGCCGATTACCGACGCACTATCTGATATGGAGGCGATACTAGAACTATGAGAGAGACTCTTGTATTATTGACCAGCGATAAAGATTATCTTTATGATGTGAGATTCAATATTTCTAAGGTTTTCAGGAAGTTTTCAGAGTCATAAAATTATTGTAAGCACAATGTTAGGTGATCAAAAGAATAAATCCAAACTAATATTATAAATGCGAAAGTAACTCTGTCTGTCTGTCTTTTCTTCACGCCTAAACCGCTAAACCGATTTAGATGAAATTTGGTGTAGAGATAGTTTGAGTCCCGGGGAAGGACATAGGATAGTTTTTATCCCGATATTCAACCGGGATCGACACTTATGCGGGTGAAACCGCGGGGCGCAGCTAGTATATTATAAAAGTAGATACAGAGCCGAGAGTCCATAATTAGAATGCCATCGATACGCTAATAAACCAATGAACAAACCAAGTATTAAACTACATAATCAGCCTAAGTATAATGTTCCCACTGCTGGGACACAGGCCTCCTCTATTCGGGAGGAAGTGGGCTGTAATCTACCACGCGGGCCCAGTGCGGGTTGGTAGATTTCACATGTCTTCGAATTTTTGGTTCTAGGACTTGCCGGTTTCCTCACGATGTTTTCCTTCACCGTTTTGAGAGCAGTGGTGGGGTTGGTGATGAAATCATTTACACAAAGTAAAGCGCCTGCTTGGATTCGAACCCACGACCTACAACTCGTAAGTCGGTGCCATTACTACTGGGCCACCACTGCCCTCGTAACCAAGTATTAAACTAATGACATTGAAATAAGTTGTGTCTCTACGTTGTTATTGTACCTACATACTTGTTTCAATGCACCAGGGACTCAGGACGCAAGAGAAATCTCAATAAACATTAAACAGAAACAGCTCATGATAATAATTAGCGAAAACATTTGATTGAACGACAAAGCACGCGGCCCAAATGTGCAGCGTATCGGACAGAGCAAGGTTATAAATCGTAACGTGACGGCACTCGTCCGCCGCCGCACACCGCCTGTGCTGAAGCGGCGTGAAACAACCAGCCTTCACGCCGCCGCGCACTGTGCAGACACATACAGAATAACTACTGCTTACAGTGACGGAAGACAAATAAATTAACACCCTATTTAGGTACAACTGTGAACATGCGCGTGCGCAGGTAGGTGAAACTTAACACGTTCCCTATCCAATGACTCCAAAGGAGTTTCATTTGTACCAAACTCATATGTCCATACCTCTAGTAGGAGTCATAATCCAAAAGTAAATTTGATGTTTTTTATTATTTGACTGGACGTATGAATAAAAAAAAAATTTAGGCCGTATTAGCACACCCCGGACACTCCATACAACGCTCGCAAAATAATTACCTACTACTACTACATTAAAAAATGACGTTTGTATACGTATGAATGTGTGCGTGAGGTACTTGTGTTTGCGAGCGCTCTTGTTAAAGAACGGGCGACGAACATGCCGAAGTGCGGGGTGAGGTGCGGTAACTGATGTTAGGGCGGGGAAGGGAGTATCCTTTCTGTACGTAGTACTTTAAGTATTCTGTGGTATTAGTATAAATGTAATCCCTTATTGTCAAGTTAGAGCGGGATTGTTGGTGGACGTACGATTACATTTTTATTATTACACGACTGCCTAAAAAGGAGTATTCAGGGTTGATGTGTCTGTATGTATGTGTGTATGTGAGTTTCTTTATTCCACCTTAACTTTTAAATGCCTTAACAGATTTGGATGTATGGGGTATCGTTAGAATCCTTACATCATCCCGAGTGACACTGGCTATATATATATTTTTTAATTGAATATGGCGGCAGTATGGCTCCATTTTGAAAATGGAAAAAAAAACAATTTTCTTCAATTATTATTACAATATGGGTATCAAATTGAAGGCCTTGATGAGCACATTCCATATATATATAATTTATGGGCACTAGTTTTACTTAGGTACGGTGTACGTGCAAAACAACCATGTCATCTTTGGCTGTGCAAACGATTTAATCAGACTTTAGTAAGACTGAGAATGTCTAAATGAGTGAATAGTTTCGTAGATGATTGAGTTTTAGAATTCTCTCATCGTCACACCGTCACACGAGTAACATACTTAGACAAGTAAAAAAAAAAACACATAGGTATTGGTTAAGATTAACGCAACACCATTTATTGCATCATAGATGCGTGCACGCGCATCTGTGTCAACCTTCTATCAATAAAACTTGTCACTAAAATGTATAAAATAAAATTAAATAATTAAAAAAAAATTAAAAACACGACTGCCCTGCCAAAAAACGAACTAAGAAGTAAAAAACAAGTTGTATTCCCTGACTAAACAGATAAATAAAATTGTCAATGCAGTCGGGGGACCATTCTGTAGAACTCTTTTTAATCTAAGAGGTCCCCCGACTGCATTGACAATTTTATTTATCTGTTTAGTCAGGGAATACAACTTGTTTTTTACTTCTTAGTTCGTTTTTTGGCAGGGCAGTCGTGTTTTTAATTTTTTTTTAATTATTTATTTTTATATCATTGTACTGGGACAGCTACTAGGGAACGTGTTAATCGTCTCACAAAGTGCACGTCTTGTTCTAAAGTCTTCGTGTCCTTTTGCCTTTGTTTAGTCCGTTTATGTCTCCTGTTGTCGTGTCTAGTATAGACTGGACCTTCTGTTCTTGATGCATTGTGGTCGCCCTTCCTCTTTCCCCCGCCACTATGCAACATTTACTTCATTCTCGAAAATACTCTAACATTGAAATTATTGCGAAATAATCATTGCTGTTTTTACACATCTAACATACTTTCAATGTGTAAACAATGCAATGTACAAGTAAAAGGAAACATAGGTACACACAACATGATTAACTCATATGTAGGAACAACAAAATCTCGTTTGAAGCCACTCGAACGATAGAACCTATTAAAATGTAATCAACGTCTTATCGCTGCGATAACATTTGGCGAAATGGAGTGTGAATATATTGCAAGGAACATGCTTGAACAATCGGCTATAAAGATAAATCATCGGTACTCCACGATACCTATCGATACCTATCGATACTACGTATACTGCAACACTCGAAGATTAGATTCCAAGAGAAGTTTTTGTTTCTATCCAAATCCAGACAACATTCAGTTACTGCCAGCAGACAGCAGTCAATTATGATGAATTAGGAACAAAACAATATCTGATCCAATAAAGGTTTTATTAGTGAACAATAAATTGAAATTAGATCATCTCAAAAATTTTGGAGCGGGTTCAGTGACTCAGTGCACTTTGTGAAAGAGTTAGTCACTTGCTACTCAGTCGACATCTCCATTCATGGAGACGCTGTCGGTACCAGGACATCAAAAGTAAAGAGCACATGACGCATGGCCGCCGACGCGCCTGCCGACCAGCCACCCAGAAATATTGCCAGTTATAAGCCGGTATTGATCGAGCATTGTTTGTTTGTGATGTTCTGCTGCTATAGAGCCATTCCAGAGGGTAACTTTAATAGATCAGACGGCTGTCACGATATCACGACGAACAAGGCTCGCAGATACGGGGAGGATAATTACAAAATAAATCATTTTCAAAAGAAAAGCCCTGCTTTCCAACTTTTCTACAGGGTCGCAGGGCGCAGCGGTGGAGCTACTTCGACAGAAGTTATGGCATGCTCTTGAGGAATTCGTAGCCATATTATACTTACCTACGTACTATTTTTAACATTTTCTCAATAGGTAGATGTTAAATTATTATAAATGCATCAGTTGTTATTGTTTACAAGTCGTTTCAGCAATTTTATTATAATGAATGAACACTGTAAGTATGTATAATAGCGTTTAGAATAATGTTTACTTACCGAATAACTATTTATAAATACGTGCCTGAGAATACAATCCTATTGAAACAAGTATTTATCGCAAACAGAACGATAAACAACAGGACTAAAGGCAGGGATTAACAATAACATCGATATAAACCATATACTGAGAATTCGTTCATGAATTCCTTCTTATCATTAAACTGTGTTATCTGTCTTACGCTAAGCAGTGAGTACAGAGGCAAACCCAAACAAAGAAGGTATCACTTGCTTTAGAATCCGTCAAGATCTAAAAGTCAATAAAAAATGCCTTGTACTAGGTACTACTTAGTTGCTTGTTGGCAGCGAGCAACCAGCAATTTAATACGAAATAACGTAGCAGTTGTCAGTGTTGACCGACTACACTGTGTGGCAATAGCAAGTCGTTCAGAACTATTCGAACTCGGCTTCACCCCTCAACGATTAAACAAGCTAGATTGATTTATTGCTACGAACTAGTTATCAACGCTACCTCCGGCCGCGACTGCTGTCCTGGTACAGCGCGCGCGTTTCAGTGCTAACGGGGTTAATCCGCCTCGTACGGGCTAGGCTTCACCGCGTTTCAGCAACAACTCATGTTTATACTGACGGCCACTCATTGCTTAATACATAACGTTTCAGTTTCACTCCGAGGATCTATTACGAATGTTGCTTCTTTCAGCGATCATATCAGTCAAACCACAGTTTCATGCTCGGAAATTCATGAAAAACTTTTCAATTCCTGAAAAATAGTTTTTCCTTAAGTCATTGAATTGAAAAGGTTCTATGTTTGTTATTGTGTCCGAAAAGCTTTTAACTTTAATCTTGCTCGAATAAAAATCGTCACCTGAAAAGCTAAAAAGGGATCCGATGAAAGCAAAAACAAAATACTCGTACTTTCAACAGTCCGGTATTCTTGCAATCTTTTCCCACAGATTCAGGTAACAACACGACGAACCGATCCCAAGGTTTCTATTTGTTATTCCAATAGATTCATTTCTCGAAACTGGGGTAGTATCATTTGGATAAGCGCCAATATGGTGAACCGTAGAGGGAAACTTTCAGATGAACTGGAGCTGAGAATGTGAACTATGTATTTGTGAAAAGTCATCTCGTTTTCGTTAGGTAAGATGTTTTCCCCGAACTGAAACTGAATGAATTCTCCAGTGAAAGACTACAACCTTGTACTGTTACATTGTTTGCATCGCGCGCTGGAAACAATGATGTTACGTCACGTAAGGCACGCGTGCGTATTCCACGCGCATTTCAGGCTAACTTACAGAAGGTCCATGAGGAAACGCGTTATTCGCGCGTTTAGAGCTTGACATTGTGACAACGAGCCTTCTGTGTGTATCTGTGAAGCTCACATGTTGCCGTAGGCGCAGTGGCAGTGTTTGATTGACGATAGTATTAAGTTTTTACACGGCGCACGTGGCGTGTCGTGACTTCCCCGTCGTGAATATATTAGCGTTTACAACCGAATGCATTACTTCCATATTTACGAGTCGCGAGTCGGCTGAACATCACGCGCTGGAATCGTTTCCTGAGGAACGAATCTGAAGGAGCGTGCAGGGAACGTTAGGGATGGATTTGTTTGTGAATCTATTTCAGGAAAATTAGCATAATTTCTGCTTCGTGCATTCAGGGGTAGGGCTGTGTAAATGAGCACAGTTGATGATTGATATTACAACGCAATACAAAAATGAACAATGTACCTTAGGATTGCATTGACTAGTTATAGCGCTCTTACCTGAAGTCAAGATCTTCATCGTCACTCCATTCGTTCATCCGCGAACAATCTTTCATGTTTGCGACACACGAAAGCGTAAGAGCACACTATATGAAACCGTCTCCTAGGGCGTATTATTTGGGAGTCCTGTCCAGTGGTGTTCAGTAACTGAAGGTTGAACACGTAATAGTCGGGAGTTGTCGCATCATCACTAAAGTGGTCCCGACTCCCGACAGCGCCTGCCCACTCGCATGATCAGGCGAGTTAATTTGGTGACGAATACAATCTACATGATCATTATAAAGTGTATAGTCAACATTGGGATTAATTTGATGAACGATCCAACCTTGTGGTCGCCAACTTGGATCAACGCCTCTACAAATAACTCCCGGAAAGCCGGTGGAATTAGCAACCCCTTTGCAAAAAGGCAACGTCCTCATAAGTGCACCCAGAAGCGGTTATTTCAATAAGCCGCAGCTTCTCTCGGAATTTCGCGTTTTACGACGCAAAGCCCGGAAAAAATATTACTTCGATATCGCGAATTGGAGCTCTCTTTCTTTTCGCGCACAGTCTTTGAATCCAGACTAAAATACCTATTATTTATAGGCAAACATATTTGTGAGTCTCGTCTAGCTTTATCTATATAAAATCAATAGATTTAGTATATTTGTTTACCTGGGAGGGTTAGTCGCGACTTTTTCATTTCATTGAACGTTTTTGTTTTTCGTCTAAATTGTGCCCAGCTCGGCACAAAGGAGGGTCAATGTTCCAGTACCTACATTGGATGAGTAAACCAATTTAGGCATAAACGGTTCAGTTCATCCTTCACTCCACACTTCATATAATTAGTGCGGCAGTAATTGTTGTTCAAATCAATATTCCAGTCTAGACAGGTTCACTGAATTTTTGGGCAGGCGGAGTTGAGTTCATCGTATTCAGTCATACTACTGAAATTAGTAGATAAACCAACCCCGCCTTAAAATGTGGTACGGATACTGGAAGAACCCGACGTTGTGGCGCCACTTGGGGGAGACGCCTATATCCAGTAGCGGATAGCGAAAGGCTGAGTTGATTGACTAAATTGGAATAGACAGGCCACTTCAGTATGCAATCTCAGTCATTATGACGTCGATAAATGTTGCTGTCTATATTATTGACGTCAACTGCCTGGACGCGGACGCACATACCACACCGCCGGGAGCTACACAAGTTGTTTAATTAACTTAATTAGACACTTGCATATATTCTCCCCCTAGGTCTAGGTCAGGCAGATATCTTATTGGCGTTAGTCGTGACGTCACAGTGTGACCCATATTGGACGGTAATAAGGGCGCGCTGGCGTCGGGCGGCGCGCGGCGCTCCAGTTGAGTCACATGCCTTGTTTATAGTGCCTTTATTACCAATTATGTATATTGATTCTAACAATGATATCGGTTTAATTGTCTTTAGACGGATGAAGTTAAGCAAGTGGCGATTTTAGTTCGGTAGATAATAACGAGTACCTCTTTTTTAAGTAGTAGTCGGTTACGGGGCGTGTTTGGTTCAATTTACCTATCATAGGAAGCTTTTCGTGCTTAAGCTTTTTTAGACATTTCGATTTGCGTGAATAAATAAACGCAGCTATTGTGGCAGCTTCTAGAACCATCAGGCCATAGTCGTGAGGTGATCGTGACCTTCTTTACTTCATGCCGGAATAACTACATAAATAGTCATAAGATTAATGGTTTTCATTTTCTCTCCCTATATTTAAAAAAATACCATGTTGAGGGAAATGTACCCAGTCGGTAACACTGCAAAAATTTCCGTCAGCTATGCTGGGGTGCAATATTTTCCCGGGATCTCTTCACACTACGGACTTATCTACAACATACTCCTTATAAAGGCTTGTCTACGTCAGTGTACGTTAGTGTGCGCTCACCGTATCCTGTTTGTCTTGCGGTGCGCCGTCTCGATGGTGACGAGGAACACGGCGTGCGAGCGCGATGAGTGTTCGTTCATGTCGGTGCGGGCGGCCGCGCGGTTGCGGTTGCCCGCACGCATCACCCGCACCATCTCCGCTGCACTCTTGCATACTACCGACGTCATCTCTGGGATGTAGAACCCGTTTAGCTCCTGTAACGATACGCTGGTTTGAAGTAGGGAATGGTCCCGGGAAATCCCGGTCCCGAAAATCCCGGGATTTTTGTATAGACTAAAGAACCGGAACGATCACACCTCGTCCCGGGACTTTCGGGACTTAGTTGAAAAGTATAAACTTAAATTAAGAATTTGAGTTTCCCTATTCAGATATCATAATAAAAGGTTTCTTACTAAGATTTTATTTAAAACTAGAAGTCCGCCTAGCGGTTTCACCCGCTGCTGCCCGTTTTCCCGTCAGAATAAGGCGTTTTCTCGCGGTAAAGCAGTCTATGTCAGTCATACTCAGAGTTAATGTAGCTTTCTAATCAATGATGATATATTTATTGAAATCGCTTCAGTAGTTTTGGAGTTTATCGATTACATACATACAAAAAATCTTTCCTCTTTATAATAAAAATGTAGATAAATAAATTAAAGAATAGAGTTATAAAATCAAAACCCTTCATCACAAAATCAAGAAAATAATGATCTGCACAGAGATGCTATATTAACAAAAAAAGATGAGCTTAATATTGAAATACTGAATGCTACTAAAAATGTACGAGTTCGAAGTGATCAAGAAGATTTAAACACTACAATTAGAATAGAAATGGCTCTTTTTGAGAATGGTGGTGATCGTGGCCGTTTTCTGTCGTTAGCTTATGATCACCTTCTGACGATCCCTCCGACCACGGTGGAGCCCGAGAGGATATTCTCTGCAGCAGGATTACTGTTCAAAAAAATAATAAAAGCTTAGACGCACTTATTTTTTTAAGAACCCACTATAATGAGCAAGACAGTACTAAATAATTGAACGTTTTCATATTTTGTTAATTTCATTCCTTTATACCTTTTTCATATTTTATTATTTTATATTCCTTAAAGATAAGCGTCTCAGTGATATGATAACTGCTGCATGCTGATGATGACTTGGTTTATATTAGAATTAAGAAAAGGATTTATGTTTTATTTTATTTTATGGAAAGTAACTATGTTTTTGTTGATTGATATTGGTATATAATTTATGGGCATTTCTCTGTAATCTCGTACATGTCACATACAAATGCTGTCCTAGCAATTATTTTTAACATTTGTCAAAAAACTGTGTTCTATTTCGAAGAAAATTAATTATTATTTTAGTTAGATAAGGAGGCCCACTGAATTTATACGTATATTCCGAGTTATTAGCGATTTTCCAAAAAAGCATGACAGGGGACTGTTAAGTGAGACAGAGGACTGTTGTACCTACTTAAAAAAAGTCATTTTACATTAATTAATCATTTATTATTTTTATGACATATTTTCGCGTCAATGATCAACTGTTTCTTTATAAAAATATAACAGAAAACATAACTTTTTTTGAACATTCATATCAAAAATTTACCTTAAGTGCTAGAATCATTTTGTACTCACTGAGATCAACATAAAGTCTTATTATTATAATATTAATAATTAAATTCTTTATTCAGTATTCATTGAAATACGTACTGTTATTAATATTATTATTCTGTTTATTTATCTATGTACATATTCAATTACATTTTTAAATATTTCTTAAAATATAAAAAATAAGTATAAAAAACATTTAAAAATATAAAAAATAGTGGTCTGCCGGTATCGGGAGCAGGGTCCAAGCTACCGGTGCTTAGGGCTCCAGAGACAGGAACCTCCTCACAATGCGAGCCGTATCGAGGAGTAGGTACTGCCTTCTGAATCAGGCCCTTGATCCAACCGCCTTATGAGAGCCTCGATAGATGTTGATCGAGGCTTTCGGTCATAAGGCCATTAGCCGATACGACAATCGGCACAATGTCAGCCGAGCTCACATTCCACATGTCAACAACCTCGTGTGCTAAGTCAAGATATTTAATTTGTTTCTCTTTCTCAGCTTTCACGAGGTTCCCGTCATGTGGAATGGTAACATCGACAATCATTGTGCGGCGCGCTAATCGATTTATCACCACTATATCAGGCTTATTGGCGACAATAGTCCTGTCAGTAATGATAGATCGATCCCAGTACAAAGTGACATGGTCATTTTCAAGAACTGGGTCGGGCACATACTTATAATACGGTACCACAGAATTCACAAATTTATATTTCAAAGCAAGTTGCTGGTGAATAATCCTGGCTACTTGGTTATGCCTGTGCAAGTACTCTCCGTTAGCCAGACGAGAACAACCAGAGATAATATGTCTGATAGACTCAAACGGACGGTGGCATGCCCGACACACGTCAACCGTCCCGTTCTTCATAATATGTCTCCGGTAGTTATTCGTCAAGATAACTTCGTCCATAATTGCACAGACGAAACCTTCGGTTTCCCCGAAAAGATCACCAAAACGTAGCCAGGATACGGACGCTAAGAAGTTACACCGGGCTCATGAAGAGCCCGATAGAAGCACCCGTGAAGGTCCTTGCTTTGCCATACCTTCTTGCGGTCATCGGTACTGTTAAATTTCTTTCGTCGCTTTGTGGCTTCTTTTTTTTCTTTGCTGTAGGGTTTCTTTTTTTTTTCTTTGCTGTAAACTCTCGCTGGAAACTGCTGAGCTTGGAGCTGGAGATATTTGAACTGGAACTGGAGTGGCGGGTCTTGTAGGCGGAGTATTTGCTTCTGGATCTGATAACGGCGTATTTTCTAGTATAAAAGTATTAGTGACGCTTTTCAGTCTTAGTCTTTTGGCTCGGTATACGGTACAATTTTCCCACTTCTTTAAGGCAGATCTGTGCTCACGAGGTGTCATGTCCTTTACTAACTTTCGCAAACCTTTTTCTTTTTTATTTTGGTAAGTACTTTAACTTCTCCTTTTCACTCATTTCTTCCCTCTTTTGAGGGTAATTTTTTCTTCTTTGGTATCGTAGTCGCTCTGCTTCTCTCTTTTTCTGTAGTAATTCCTCTCGGGATAACTTTTTCTTTTTAGGAGCCATATCATGTGTTCGATCGCCCTGTGTAAAATAATTAAATTAAAATAATTTTATTGCAGAGGCATAAGACCAATATTTAAGCAATACATTGTAAATTGTAAATAATTAATAAAATATAATTGAAATAATAAATAAGCTTAGAAAGGTAAATAATGCCAAGCAAATACTTTGATGATTCTTACATTAATAAAACAGACTAGCGGATAAATTTACGCAAACAATACATAAAAACAATAACTAATACGCAAAATACACAGTCCCTTGTTGCGTAAAACAGTCCCCTGCTGCATTGTCAGACAGGGGACTGTTGCCAGGGGACTGCGTATTTCGGTTAGATTTCACAATATTTACAAAACAGATGTAAAATAGTTTTTTAAGAACTTACCGATCAGTTTAGACATAAATAATAAATCAATTAACTGTATAGAGATATAATAAAAGTAATTAACATAAACGTTATTACTTACCAGAGGACTGTGTGTGGTAGCGGACCAAACGCGTGTTCAGCTCACAAATGACACTCTGACACTAAAAAAAATGGCGTCTTGTCGCCGCATTTGGTAAGGTTGCCAACTTCACAACAATTTGCATTTCGTTTCACTAAAAACACTTTTGTAAATATTACAGTTTCTTTTTATTATGGATTTAAATTTTTGGCAGGGGACTGTATGGAAATTCTGGGGACAAAATTTACAGGTGGTTACTAAATATAATAAAATTCGTAATGAAACCTTTTTTACAAAATAATATAATTCAATAATTTATCTTTATCATATTAACTGCCAAATGTATGTAGTTTCAAACACGTCTTCGTAAATCTAATTTCTAGGCGGGAATACAGTGATGGGGACAGCCAGGGGACTGTAATTTTAGAGCTTTTATCACGTCTAGAAAAAAAAATAAAAATAGTTATGGTTCTAAAAACAATGCGCCCGTAAAGTCTCAGGGTTAAAGTTTCATTTGGAGTGTATTTTTTTTTAAATAATTAAATCGCTTTTCAAAAAAATCGGTCGGGACAGCCGATTACGAGGTTACAGAGAATCGCCCTTATAATAATAGCGAGCGTTAAATGCTGATTTGACTTGTTGTTTTCTTCTGTTGATTATTTTTTCAAAGAATAGTAAATGGTTCTGTTTTCGTTGATTTTTAAAAATATATATCTTTAATTAATACAATGTAGTTTTCATTACCTACGTACATACATAAATACTAAAGAGCTATTAAAATAAAAATACCAGCAGTAGGTAAAAAAGATACCCAAAAGTCCCGAAAGTCCCGGTTCTCCCGGTTCCTTCAATAAGTAATCCCGAAAATCCCGGGGCGCAAGAAGAGCACCGGTTCTTCATTCCCTAGTTTGAAGGCAGTGTCGGGCGAAGTAAAAGAAATGGATCAGATCGGAACACAACTGAAAAGCTTTTAGGAGAGATTCCCAAACGTCTGAAAAAGTGAAAATATGATAAAATAACATTGATACTAGACAAGATCATAATTATAACAGAGCTGACTTGTGATCCAGCTTCAAATACTAAAAGGAACAATGAAAAAGAATGAAACTACCTTTTAAAAGTCCTTGCGAGAACTCGCAGGATGTTTCAAAAGTCGGCTGCAGAATCAACACAACTACTGAGGGTACAATCGAAAGTAGAATTGATTCCATCAGACAATTTATTGTATTCGCTTAGGATTAGATACTGATGTAAGTAATCATTGGATAAAAAGATGGTGATTGTTTTCGGAGGACTGAATATTTGGAGAATTGTGGCTGTTTGTCTGTTATTAATTTATGTAAATGTGGGGATTGGGGACTTTGGGGATCTAGAACCAACTAGCAGGAAACATGATCTTGGAAGAGTGAATGCCATTTGCCAAGTCTAGGTAAACGCTAACAAGACACAGACAAGTGGGCACTGCGCAAAGAAAGCGAAACGTTAATGAGCACTACTTATTGTATTTAATAACGGTTGTATAATTAAGAGCTACCCCATCGTAATTAGCAAAGTGCCAGCTTGTTCAATTACCAGTCTCCTCACATGCTAGTTTTGGGAGAGTATTGCAATTTGTTAAGTGAGTTAACTCAGTCCATCTAAGTAGGCCGACTTAGTATGATAAATATACAGGGTGTCCCTGGAAGTATGGATCAAACCGAATAGGGACGTGGGCAAGGTCATTTCCAAACTTTTTAGCAAAAAAATACTAAAAAAAATACTAAAAAAAAAACTAAAAAAAAAGAGAAGAAAGATCGAATTCGTGAAAACTATCAGGGCTATCAATTTATTTTTTTTAGATAGCCCTGATAGTATTTTTTTATGATTATTTTCTTTGAGCACTAAGCGAAGTGATTGAAAAAAAATTTAAAATCGGTCATAACTTTTGAACCGTAAAAAAAATTCACTGACATTCTCAGGGTTAAAAAGTTTGGAAATGACCTTGCCCACGCCCCTATTCGATTTGATCCATACTTCCAGGGACACCCTGTATAAACCAATATAACTATACGTAAAATATATGTTCGATAATATACGTAAATTGACCAATTCTAATAATGATTTTTGCACGATCTCAATCGTTTTCTCCAATGTCGAGCTCATGGTTCATTTGACCACGTTGCTCTATTCTTCGGTTTTCTTCTCAGGTATGTAAACATGGTCACCCATCCACGGACCAACCGCGGCAAGCGCAGCCTAACCTGATCGATCGACCCGTGCGGCTGTTATTAGTTACTTAGCCACAAGCCCTTAAGGAAACTAAAACACGAAATTATTTCTGCATTAATATTTTAGAGCCATCGTGTAGTACAACGTAATTATTTTGAATGCGTATTTAATTTCGGCCTTGATCTTAAGTGCGCCTGCGCCTGCCAGGACACGGCCCGGGCGATCTGAGCTAATAACTGACGTAAACACTAGTCCATGTCTCTGTTCTCTTTTATTTGTAAATGTTTGTGTTTGTGTTGTTGATGTGCCTTAATAATAAATAAATAAATAAATAAATAAGGCTAGCCTGAACAATATGTGTTGTTGCATAAACGTACAAATTATTAAATGAGGTGTATTACGTAAAGTGATCGTTTGCACAATGCGCTGCAGAAAGCAGACATTTTTGGACGCATCCGAGTGACGCACGCCAAGGTTGTGAGTTATTGCGAATGGCTGCCTCTTGTACTTCATACTTAAATAGAACATAAAATACTCCGCAGGTTATCCTCCACACTATAGTATATTACGATGCGGTGAGTCACGCTAGTTTCAAAATATAATCATTGTCATGCATAATGTATGTAATAAAACTGAATTTAGTCCATTAGTACAAATGTTATTTTTTGCTGGTTTGTAGTATGTACTTTCGTTTTCGCCACACGCGTGGAGTACTAGGCTATCATACCCACGTAGACGTATGCATGACGTATGTACATATGTACCGCATGTGCTATTGTTTGAGTGGACGTCGCCGTCGCCAGGCGACCGGCGCGCGACACGTGTTATTATGCTTAGCGATATTGACTACACCACCATACACGACCACCCTACGCTACTTTACAATTAGACTGTTCTAAGTGAGTGGACTATATTTTATTGATTTAGGAACCAAAACGGTTGTATGATTCACAAATCAAGATTGACAGCCCAAAACTCAGTGATTTTAGAAACTAAAGTTGTACTGACTAAATAACTACCTTTATCTTAAAGGAAATCTATTTCCTTCAGAAAAAGGAAATCTGTCAAAATATGTGGTTTGGCCGTTTCGCTACCATCACACGGGCGGGCGTGAGGTGAAAAATGTATTCACTGTTCCTTACGTTTCTGTTAGTGTCTGTTCTTGTAGTAACGAAACGACCCAGCCTCATATTTTGCCTAAGGTGTAGAGTTTGTGAAGTTAGGGCTTGTAGAGTTAGAAGCTTGGCTCTACATGAGATCTGATAACTTTTTGACAGTGCGAGCCATATGGTCTCGTCTTGGCAACATTTTACATGAAAATGTTTTTGGTGGGGTAACACAATATTCGCATGTTCCTTGGAGTAATGTTGAGTCATATCTCAACGTTGTAGCGACGTTTTGTTTAGCTGCGGAATACCTGACTGTTCATAACTAATTGTATCAGCTTCGTCCTTGTCCTAAAACTATATCAATTGTGTGTGCTATTAGAAAAGGCGGCGTTTGTTTATGCGTGTGGGCAATAAGCCTTACGCATGCCCTCCCCTTGACCTGCCGACGACTATAAAGTACAGACATACAGCCACGTTGTGGCAGCCTGGCGGACTGGCGGAGAGGCGCCGATGGTCAAGGATGAATTAGAAAATGGACGTGACCCGCTTAGATCATCTGATTGGTCGCGTGTCTCGTATCTAAACGACTAACAGATGCGGTGCTCATTAATCTTCGGACCTATGAAGTCATATTTTGTAGGTGTGTTTGTAAGGTGTGTTTGATAAAAAAGTGTGGCAGTTGCACCTTCTGTAGTCATAGAAATGTAAAAAACTGTAGTAGAGGTAAGGATCCCATCGCTCCAGAAGGAACAGTACCAATAATACAAAATCTCTTTGCGTAACATTTACGTTGGCAAAATTCCTAGAATTGGACAGTTCGTGCTAAAGCAGCCGCTGTCAGCGCGTGCGCAGCTTGTCATGAGGAGTTACTAAAATTCACAGTCGGTGAAAAAAATGTGGGCACCGCGCGCAGTGAGCTCATTGCTACATTCTGAAAACATTTGCCAAACTGAAAGCTTTAGAGAAAAAGCTTCCAGTTACGTAATTCGGTATCGAGTTCGTTATTAAAATTGAATCGTTTTGGCTTGCAGCCAAGTGCAACGCAAGCTCATTAATTACAAGAATGGGAGGAAGCTACGACCGTGTGGAGCAGAGCAGTGACGCGCGAGTGTACGCGTCACAGTTGGCGCGCAGTAATCAATAGGTTACTGATTGAGTAACTGATAGTGCGACCTGACGGAGCTGCGGGGGAGCACGTGGACATGCTCACGATGACATGCAGCGTGTGGCTCCTTTCAGGAAATATTCATGTTATTGATCTGATTAACTTTTATTCTTTCTATATTAACGCGCAGCTTATGTCAATTAAAGTGGACAGTCATTACTAACGATAAGTATTGTTCCAACACTTTCAGCAGCTAACTAATGACTTGTGCTAAGTGTTATTAAAGACTAGCTGTGCCCGCGACGTCGTTCGCGTGGTTGTCGGAGAACAATAATGTGTCTCTTTACTAATTCTTTTTCTAAAACAGAAATAGTTACTCCTTATAACATCACTTATCTGCCAGTGAAAGTTCTGTCAAAATCGGTCTAGTAGCCGTTTCGGAGATCAGCCGTAACAAACAGACAGACAGTCATCAATTTTAAAAAATGTTTTTTTATTATAAATACCGCATGATTGTACCTACTTCCGCATTTAATAAAATAAGCGATAGACATAACTTTAACACAAGAAATAAAGATAAAATACATCAACCATTTTTCAGATTAGCCAAAGTACACATACATCTTTTATGGGGTACTGTGTCAAATGTTACAATAAAATACCTTGTGATATATTGCAATTAAATGAAAGAAAATTTAAAACTCACATTAAACGTACCTCCACTTTGTAAACAAGCATACTATAAATTAGAAGATTATATCCAAGATAAGAACGCTTGGAAACATGCTGGTCCTGCTCCATAGGACAATCTAGAGTCTAGACAAAATCAAACTGGTTGCTAATTTAATTGTAATTTTTTTTTTATTAGTTTTTACATGTACATTCATTACTCACACCCTGACTTATTACTTGTATTTTTTTTTTATAAAAATCCTTTTGCTTGTACCATGTTTGTAAATATGTGAGCACCATGTATCTATCAGATAATTAATTTATATGTCATGGTTTCGTTTTTAATTCATTTACCTATTGTGGTATAGTAATTTTATTTTAGGTGCATCGTCCTCACATGTTATTATATAATTAATGTACCCATGCAAAATATTGTACCTAAAACATTTTAAAAGAGTAACGGTGGAGTTTCTTGCCCATTCTTCTCCATACGAAAACTACCTTTTGGAATGGGCGACTAGAATCAATTCTATTTTAAGATAATTTTTGACGTTCAAAAGTGCCTTTTTTGTGCCTATTTGAAATAAATGCTTTGACTTGACTTGACATTTAATAAAAAGCTACTATTTTGACATTACAAACAAACACATTACAACTTTCATTGCATTGAAAACAATTGCAGCGAATCTTTTCTGAATACATTCTTATGCTCAAAACGGTTTAGACCTCAAAACGTTGGACAATTCCTCATTGTGCACATTCATGTTGTATGTATGTATGGAGGTACTGGGCAGGGGGGCGGGGGGCGGACAGGCAGCATTCTGTGATAATGTGGCGTAAAATATTGGTCGTTGAGGCATCACCGAGCTAAGTACCTGTTATATCATACCGATATCGCGATACCGTCACGGTTCTACAATCGTATTTGTCGAACAAGTACTTGTCACACAACAGTATAGTGCGGAAGGTTTACTTCATACTGTACGCGAAGAGGAAGTGATAGGTAAGTACAGTGTGCCGTAAAGGAAGCGACACGCCAAGAGAGAGAGAGAGAGAGAGAAGGATGTCCCGTTTTGTTTTGACATTATGATTCTGGCAAAAAGCTGAGAGATGAAGAAGTATTGAGCTAGGTACTTAATATGTAGCAGCTTGTTCCTTTGGCATCATGAACTCTTATTATTGTGCCTGTTCGGAGTAATCCTTCTGCACCGTCCCGTGTCATGTATGAAGGCTGTGTGTGGCATCTGGCGTCACGTTGCGTCAGTGTGCAACTGTTGACGCGCGCCGCTGCGACAGTTAGCCACGAGTGGCAGCGCCAATGCACCGCGACGCGATGTTTATACTTACACAAAACAACGTAATTAAGGATTCAATGCGATTCGTAACGGCATGGCGGCAATCACAAACAGAGGGAAATTGGCGAAACCTAACGTAAATGAATATCCGTACGATATTTGCCGCCATTGTAACTACGTACTGACCAATTGTAATGAAAAAAAAAAAACATTTTTTTTTTGTTCCAAAATTCTCATGAAACCTATTTATTTAAGTACTACAAATGACCATTCTTGAACGTACATAATATATGGAAATCCGGACAATGATGCTATGACAAATACAACAAAGCACACTGTTTGTAAAACAAGTAATTAAACATGACCATGACACGGATGACGATCAGACGATGGTACCAGCACTACCAGCGGGCAGCGGGGTCAACCACGCACCTGTGATTCGCGAACACTAATATTTGCTTTACTTCAAATAACAGTGGCTCGAGTAAGTATGTTGATCAATGTAAACTCGCGTCAAGTGTTCGATATGTGATATGACGAAACTACAGCAAACTACCCAGCTGCCTGAAATATCGGACAAATAAGTTTGCTGACAAAGTATCTTGTTCGATGTATTATTATCATATACAGGGTGAAATGAAATAATTAATAACTGGCGAAAGTCTGCAGCCAGGTATCGATACTTGAGAGTTTACTTTGCGTGATACAAATGAATAACGATATATGAGAATACTTCGATAGATAGATTCTATAGACGAGTATCCGGAACCTTGCGATGCGTAAAAACGAGTAAGCGAATATTCCACAGTACCTGTCCCCTAATAGTGAGTTTCTTGCAGTCCTTGGAGAGGAGGTCCCTTACATCCTCCAGATACAGTTCGATGTAGGAGCAGGAGACCAGGTGCGTGACGTCGGGCGAGGCGCTGTTCTCGATGTGCGCCCAAATGTGGCGGAAGGCGCGCGGGATGATGCCCTCGTGATCAGCTGTGCCCTCCATGGTGTGCGTCTTGCCCGTGCCCGTCTGGCCGTACGCGAACACGCAGCCGTTAAACCCGTCCAGCACTGACGCCACCAGAGGCCGCACCTGGAACCAATAGCAATGGTTTACACATCACTAAGGCTGGCTATCCTCTTACACACCGGTGACGTTTGAGTAAGCGTAAGCTGTAGCCCGTAGGCGTTTCAAAGATACAGTACAATCCCATAGCAAGCTTCTTGACGCGGCCATGACAAGGAGACTAGACCTTCTTCGGCTATGAGCTACCCACGTCGATGTCACCCATAGGCTGAGGTTGCCACAGTTAGCATTGCAATTATAGTGCCCTCTTTTTAAATAGATCAACAACTAAAATGTTTTCTATCAGAAGATCTACACTTTACCCAAACCACAAGTTTTAGGAGACAACCTAAGTTAAAGTTTAGTGGGAGGTATTCATTCCCTTGGGACTAGTTGGGACTAGGGACCCCTCTCCCAACTAGTCCGTAGTTAATAAATATGTGTGTCGCACGCACAGTGACACAGTCCGCCGACGAATACTCAATGTCTCTACAGGTGACACAAAAACTAGACATTTATACTTATACTTAATTAAGTTTTTATCGTTTAGTGAAAGCCCTGAAAGTGTGTGCTCAGTTATAAGTTTTCACAAAATATAGCGAATATATCCGTAAACACAAAAAGATGTTGATATTTAATTTATTTTATGTGATGCAGGTTTTTGGTCTCTTCAAATGAGCACTTTAATTTCCTTAATGTTTTTCAGGCGGGAAACGACAAAACATTACAAACACCTCAGAGAATGATGCAAGTGAATTCTTTCTTAATAAATAATGAAAAACAAACCAGACATAAAACAAAGCGCATAATGAAATTTACAGTAATCAGTAATCGATTGCATTTGATACAACGCAAACGTCCGTATCACGATGATTTCATTGAGATAAATATAATTTTATGGTCGTCAATAACTGCAAACACATCATCGTTCTGAAAAAGGTCGATCCGATGTTGTGAAGAGTTACGTCACTGTGAGCTTTGCGCACGTACTGCTCGCCTTGGTGGCGTGTGCCGCCGCATACACACGTCTACAGAAGGATCACACGTTCTACAGAGTAACGTGCGGAACCAGCTCACATGCATAGACGCTAAACTGAAACATCGTTTTATTATGTAATGGTTTATGTACTCTGTACAAAACTGATAAAAAACAACGTGGGACCACTGTACTTCCACACCCGGCGCATTTTGATAGTAGGTTTTTTTTGGACCCTTTTTAGTGTAAATTTGAAAACCGCAAAGTTTGCAAAATCATAGTAGCCGAGAAAAAAAATTCCAGTTTTTTTTAATTTTTGAAATCCACAAAAATATTATGTGGTTAAGCGTAGTCGACGGAGCCCTGCTTCGCGGAGCCCTTATTTCTGTCTACAGGGTTTAAAGTAACCTAACACCTAACCTGTCCGAGTCGGGGTGCCCCAAGTCCCGAGCTCGCTCCGCTCGCTCTTGCATCCTAAGTTGTCATTACAAATGTGGTATTTTTGTATAATATGTTGGCTTAGTGTGTAGTGTAACCGGGAACACAAAAATAATTAAAAACGACGAGTGACAACTGTCAAACGTCAACGTCTCTCACTTCACTTACATTCGATTACGTTTCGTTAAACAGTTAAAAATGAATTGATGTTAAAAAACTTACAGTATTGATAATACAAACCACTAAAATCCACTGTCACTTTGTCTGAACGTAAAACGGAACGACCTTGAAGTGAAATTCGTACAGACGCCAGCACATCAACCTACTACAATCTGTCAAATTTCTTTAATAGATTGTCAACTTTATCACTGAATCATAAGGTTCAAAGTTGATTGGGAAAATGTGACAGTTAGGTGTAGGTTGATGTGCTGGCGTCTGTACATTGTCTATCGTAAAATGTCAATTTTATAATGTAAATATCATTGATATATATGTTACACTAGATCAGTAATTACCGCGCCGATGCGTTGCCACTTGTCATAAGGCCACAGCCGTATGCGTAGCTAATGTCACTTCAGTGCTCTGTGTGGCGCCAACCGAAGTGAACCAAGTGACACACGACAAAAATATCGCCAAAATGGGTAAATTCGTAGTGAAAGAGTGCGATTCAAGATCACAAAAACATAATAAATTAACCAGAATTACTTTCCACACGTAATTTTATTGTTTCTGTGTTTATATCAACGTAAAATAAATAAATTGCAGAATTTTGTAAATTAGGTTCAGTGTTACCACTAAAAACTTAGTTTTAGTTTCCCACATTTATGGGAGTTTTTAATTTATTGGAATAAGTGATTTTAAATATTTTTTAAATAATAACAACGTTGCAGGGTGCCTAAAGATGCAGCACGCCGTGATAAATGGGTGGAAATAATCAGATTGCTGAGAAAAGAGACTAACTGAATAAATAAAAAATATTTAAAAAGAAAATGTCTTAATTATTGTCATTAGTTATAAACTTCTAATACACATCGAATAAGAAATACATAATTCAAATATTTTATAAATAATTTGGCCTAACGTTTTTTTTGAACGTCATTTATGGTTTAAAAAGTTGGGTAAAATTTTGCATGGGTAGGCAACCCCATCCCGCCATTGCATGTTTATATTGCGGTCTTTGTCTAATCTAAGTGACGGTCTTATTCTTGCGACTTGTGTAAATGAAACAGATATATGTTTACATTTAAATGTTTAGTGGTTTCAAAGCTACGTCGTCACGTTTAAATAGTGGTTACACTTTTTTGACACATTTTATTGAGGTTTGCTTCTCTAGTTATTTAACTCAATGGTAAATATGTTGATTTTCTATAACTTTAAGATTTTTTTTCTCAAAAACTATGCGTCTGCAAAGTGCGGGATTTTGCGGAAGTGTTTAACGTAACGACGATTTAGACAACTTTTTGAAAAGTCAACGTTCTCGTCCTGAAAGCGCCCTATTTAGTGAGCGACTGTGTGAATGGACCTTCTGTACTTTCTAGCTTGTAGTTGCAGTTGACATTGTGCACAGTTAGTAACTTAGTACACAACAATATTCCAACAAACGTCGGCTCACGCGCGGATAATCAATTATTTACCGAACAAAAGGCGATCGCTCAACAATATCTATTTTCACGCTACGGTTGGTAACACGTAAACGCAAAAATCAACAATTAATGTTACATTTACCTACCGCATAACTAACTAAGAGCGTGCTCTATCGGAGGCTGTATCTTAACTGGCTCTGTATACATGATGTCAGGGACACACGTTGTAGTATAAACTGCAATAAAATAACTTTAAGCAAAGAGTTTGCCATAAAAGCGTTTAAATTGCGACGTGAATGCATTCAGAAAGAAAAATATGAAGTCATGTTAGTAAACGGCGCTGAACTATGGCACGGACATAAAGACAAAAGCGGAAAATAATGTCTCGCGAATTCTTGAGCTATTCATTTTGACATGACAGTATATAATACATGTGATTGTTCTTGGTTTACGACAGCTTTGAGGAGTCACCGCGTCCACACGCGCTCTGTCTGTTATTTCCTATTCTAATGCTAATACAATAGATATTAATCGCTAACACAAAACAACCGCCCATCCATATTGACGCGTCGAGGTTAGTGTTGTACACAGCCACCTACACCGCGGTTGAATCACAGCATTCACAGCATTTTCAAGAAAACGTCTAACATTGGAGGGACCTTCGATCACGTCAAGGCGACGCATTGAAAGTGGAACGAACGACAAGCTCGCGTAGGAAGCACGCAGCAAGATGGTACCTTCCGCGTTCGACCACTTGCGAACTGTTCTGTACTACACGATAATTGACATTGAGATTATGTACAGACTAACTTCTGCCCGCGAATTCGTCCGCGTGAAATTTCACCCTCCCCCCACTCACCCTCTTAGGGGTGGAATTTCGAAAAACCCTGTCTTAGTGGATACCTACTCTTCACAAAGAACACACCCTCCAAATTTCATGTGTCTAAAACCAGCGGTTTAGGCTGTGCGTTGATATATCAGTCAACCACAGTACTTTGAATTTTATACTAAGTATAAAAGATACATTTGTGTATATTAGTATTGCATCGCTATTCTATTCAGAAACTCTGAATATGCGGCCAAACGAAAAATATCCGCGTCAATTAGCAAGTAATCAAGTCATCACTAACGCAGCAGTTACACGGAAGAATATTAAACGCCGTTGTTAGCGCTAGTCTACTCTGCATAGAGTTACGTATCGTGTCGTGAACAAGATCGTAAAATTTCAAAGTCAAGCTCAAGAGCGCTGGCGCTGCCAAGCGTTCGGCTGGACAACATTAATAACCCCGCGACGACCAATCACCGCTGAGGCGAGCCCTGCATCTGACACGTCACCGCGACGGATTCACTAATGAATGAGCCAAGGGGGCATTTGTTTTAAGGCTCCATGCACGAAAAAAACCCTCTTATTGTGAGAAAGCTTGAAATATTAAGTATGTGTGACTAGGATAAAAGTCGAGTTTTCGTGGCGCTAAACAATTCGTGTCAGTCACAACAACATCTGTTGATAGTTACATCTAGATCACATCACTTTTGCGCTCTTGAAAATATATATAGTTTATTACGCCTGTGATTTTCTTAATAAGATATTGTATTACTTAACATAAATAGTAGATTGTTTGCCAAGGGAGCAAACAACTATTTTGAAGGCGATAGTGTTTCGTCGACGTCACTCGAGCTTAAATAAGTGTTGCTCCCGAGGTGGACTCTACTTTTTATCACCCTCTATGAAAAAATTAAGTAAATGCCACTAACACGAATAGAAGGTACGTTTATTTATTTACATACAATTAGGAGCAATATATAGAAATAAATTAGAGGCTAATGCTAATATTTGACCAACTGTGAAAAGGCATCGTAACAATTTTTTTTTAATTTGGCTTGCGCGCGTCTTTTTTAGTCATACAGCCTGTTACTTGTTCATACAATGTTCGTGATTGATATCTTTGGTGATTGGAACTTTTACTAACAATATCCACATTCCAAATTCAAATTACTTTTAGTCCCTTGGGATTAAACAGCTATTTTAGTCCTGAGATGTTAATACTTGGGCAAATGAAAGGCATGAGTCGATAACAAGCGTATAATAAAAACTGACGTTCATACAAGTATGTCCTCTTCTATACTACTTGATGATAAGAACAAAATGTGGGTAACGGAATATATTGCAAGTCCCTGTTTAAGAAGAATTAAACTTAAGCCATTTTTAGACGGTAATAATGTATATGCATTTTTGTTTTGAGAGAAATAAATATTGAGAGAAATAAATACATTAGCTCTTTTTGAATAGATGTGATAAAAATAAATAAAATAAAATTCGTTTCTTTCGGGCAAGTTTTTACACATACACCCATACATATCATCAATGTAACATATATATCAATGCACCCATAGTATCAAATCTTTATTAACGAAAACGTTTAGGATCTTTTCCATAACGTAATATTTGCGTGATAAATGTGATAATCCTGAGCAATGCCTCCATCGTTCATCGTCATCGTTCATTTGTCATTTTCTCTAACGTAACCTCAAAATATTAAGTACCTAGATAAATGGCAAATAAATACGAATTGCGGGAATCCATGTAAGAAATAGTTAGCAATATAGGAAGGGCATTAAATTCTCCTCCAAATACACTAGGTTTGGTTGTGACAGTGGACTTTTCCGTTTGGTACGGGGCGCACTATATTTGACGGCATTCTCCTTTCAAGGACAGCTGAAAACTAATATATTGTGATTTTTAAATTTCTTGAAATGGTTTGCTAAATATGTAATAGGAAAAAATACATTAATGACTGGGTTTTTTATCTTCGAAAAAAGGTTTTTTTATTCAACATTATTGCGAATTTTAGTAGGTTTTCCACGAATACTTAATTTATTTTAATAATACCTTTCAGCCACATGTAAAAAAAGAACTAGAATTTTCAATTCACAGTTGTTTAAATTCTTTTTCCCTTTCTCATAAATAATGAACAAAGTTCATCAAAATCAGTCGATTTCGTACACGGCACCTTAACTGCCTTTTGATATAAAGCCTGGTAACTGAACCAGTGGCTGCGCAAGGCTCTGTAGAGTAGAGAATATTTTGTCGTAGGTAGTATTAATGCTCTACTGGACCAACACTGATAGTAACAACGTTCTCGGTGACAAGCTAATCTTTTTTCCACGACGTGCCATTTGACTTCAGACGCTACTTACAGAAAGGCAAGCCGTTTAAATTGATGATTGACTTTTTTGATATCACGAATCATGCAATTTCAGGTAACTGTCTATTTCGTGCATGAATCCCAGTGCGGCAAGTACGAATGTCCGGAGAGGTGAAGCTCCTCGGCGTCCCACGCGCGGTACAGTTCGTTGTCGTGTGCCACCGTTGTCAAGAACTGCTCAATTTGGGCTCGACCCGCCGCTGCGCCACACGCTATTATAATTATGATTAGCATCACCTGACTGCCTCAAATTACTCTTTGTCTAGGGCCTTTCTTGTGCAAATGCAATTTTGAAATCTTCAATGTACGGCAGTAGAGATTATCCAAAGCCTAGTTCTTACAGAGATTAAGTAGCTTATTAGGTAAGTGCTTATTGGACGATTTAGCTATTGCTAGATGATCGTGTTATTGATCTCAACTATATAGAATCTATTTGAATAATAATTCCATAAAGAAGCCATGGATGACATCTCTATCACTGTCGCTCATACAATTATCGAATAAATACATAATTACAATACGCGGCGTGTTACGGATCAATAAATCACGTGATCGGTCGACAATTTCGCGCAGTGGTTCACATGTTCTCCGGCTCATATATTAAACAGCACATTCCCGGGAATGTTCCAGTGTGCTGAACATTTCTAAAACTTCGTGTCACATCGAGCACAGAGCACACAAAATACTAAAGTACAGAAGCCCCAGATTAGTACTTTACTGAATGCACGAACCGTCAGACATGTTGACGCCGAATAAAACGAAACTCTGCGATAAGCACTTCTTCCAGATGTTTGGGACTCTTCCGTATCAGCATCAGCTCAATCATAGCGATTACTGAATTGTTTTTTTCCACATCAGGTATAGCATAGGATGAAGCTTCTGTCCTTTTCTGCTTGGTGCGGTGTGAGTGAGTTGGTGTAATATTTTTGGCAACAATGCTTGAGCGGCGGCCGGTGGACGGGTGGACGGCGCGGCGTGCGTATAGCGCGGGGGAATGCGACGCGCGCGGACGTACGTACACACAGATTTCTCCTGATATTCATACGTTTACGATATATTATACAACGCTCCGCTGAAACCGACACACTTCCTAGGTGAACACTAGGTAAAACATTTTGTACTAAAGCAAGTGTCTTTCGCTGCAGATTTAAACATCCGGGATTTTATTAGTTTTATTAATTAAGACTGTTTATTTTGCTTAGGTATATTTTATAGCGCCTGAACGCGTTAGCATAATATTATACCTAGATGCTAAAAACACCAAAGACAGTAAGCACCAATTCCATGTTTCTGAAGCAGATGCAGGAGCTATGATGAATAATAATTTAAAAATATTTATAGTGATGAAACCTCATAAACATACGAGACGAAAATAAATGCACTAAATCACGGACTGATCCTATTAGATGTGCACTAAATATTAATGGACGCTATATGTTCTTCCCAATCGCTATCAAATATTTAATTAAATGTACGAAGATGTTGCAAAATCAGAAGACAGCGTAAAAAGTACAGAAGAACTCGTCTTCGAGCTGAAATTACACAACTGCAACTAAAAAAAAAAAAAAACATTTGCTTCATACATTTTGGTCAAGTACGTATTGAACTTTTGTATGAAACAGCTGATTTTTTTTTTCATGATTTCAGAGTTGGCCCCATAGTGAAAGTTGTTCATATTCATGGGTAGAACACCCTGTAAAAATTTGGATGGTGATAAAAAAATAAGCCTGTACTATAGATACCTACTTCGAAATTTCGTGTAGAACTGTAGACATTTGAAGAATCGTATAGCTGGTCTATAGTTTTAATGTTTGGTTCAATCGCGTGTTTGTCCCAATAATCGTGTTTATTCGTTACCGCGTGAGTCGTGACCCTCACCTTGGCTGATGTGGGGCAGGTATTGAGCGATCAGCTCTTTGTTACGGCGACCGAGTGAGTGCTCATTGCAATTATACCATCAGAAATATTATTAAATACACTATATACATTTCACTTTAATCCTTATGTCAAAACCCGCCAGTTGATATTTAGCTGCTTTTCGCACGTTAAAGTGATCTATTTATCACAAGCTTTATCTGTACACCTGACGACGTATATACAAAATTTCAGGACGATCGGGTCAGTGGTTTAGGCGTGAAAAGGTAACAAACAAACAAACCAACTTACTTTCGCATTTATAATATTAAGTTAGGATAGGATTTCAAGCGGACGAAATCGCGGGCAGCAGCTAGTCCTTTATAACGCAACTTCATTTTATTATTAACCAGCACTTTGCCCGCGACTTCGTCCGCGTGTATTTCGTACTTTCCTCTAAAAATTTCGTAAATGTATCTTTATCATTTATTTAGATAAATAGGGCCAATTTTTCAGTTTATAGATCAAAGGAATCAGATTTTTCAAATAAACTATCCCCGCTTTTCACCCCCACAGGGGCGGAACTTTGAAAAATCGTTTAGGATGTGTTCATAACTTGACTCAAACATTATTTATACTTACCAATTTTTGAGTTAATCAAGCCACGCAGTAAAATCCTCCCCTGTAAAATTAACTACCCCTTTTCATAGATTAAATATTGGGCAGATTTTCGAGAAAACCTGATACACGTTATTCTATATTTTTGATCTTAAGTATAAATACTGAGTTTCGAGTTAATCCGACCGCGCGTTAAAATTCTTCCATACAAATTTTTACACCCCCCAATCTCCCTTTAGGGGGTCGTTTAGAAAAACAATAAATGCCAAACTTCATAATTTACTTAGATAAGTATTCTTGCCAAGTTTCAAGTTTATTAACTCAAGGAATAACATTTATCATACAAATAAAATCCCCCCTTTTCACCTCCATAAAGGTTGAATTTCTTGAATTTCCAAAAACCCGTTCTTAGTGCTCCCCTACATTATAAAAGGATGCCGTGTGCAAAATTTCACATTCGTAGTCCCAGTAGTTTCGGCTGTGCGTTGATATGTCAGTCAGTCATTCATTCATTCAGTCAGTCAGTCAGTTTCTCCTTTTTTACCCGACTGCGCCAGGAGGGTTATTTTATATAATAGATAGAAGATGTATGAGAAAATGAAATATATTCATAATTTATTTTTTTCGTTAAATTTTCCCATGTTTTAATAGTTATTCTGCTATTCGGGGCGCAAACAAATCTGTTGCGAAAAACAATAAATTTTGTAGACACAGACAGTTGACTGTTATTACATGAAACATCCGTACTAATATTATAAATTCGAAAGTAACTCTGTCTGTCTGTATGTTACCTTTTCACGCCTAAACCACTGAACCGATTTAGATGAAATTTGGTATAGAGATAACTTTGAGTCCCGGGGAAGGACATAGGATAGTTTTTATCCCGATATTCCCACGGGATCGACAATTATGCAGGTGAAACCGCGGGGCGCAATTAGTCTTCTATATCTTCGCCTGACAGGCAGATGCTTGATGCAACAAATATCATTAGCAGAGGCTCTCTTACATTACGAGTAAATAGCTGGTCAGTATACTCACCATCTCGTCGTACATGGTCTGCGTGTCGGCGCCGGCGTCGTAGGCGGCGTCGTACGTGAACATCTTGTCCTGTCCCTTGGGGTTGTACACCTGCACGGCGCCGCGCTCCGGCCATACCTTCACCACCTGCACAGCAACATGTGTTACAGAAACAGTTTATTGAGGGACTTCACGAAGTACGTGACAAATGAAGTGCTCATAGCCGGGCAAAACGACCAAGCAATGCGTGATGGCATCCGCAAGATTATTAGCACTTCATTCGTTCCATACTCCGTGCCATTACCTTCTCCAAAGCCCGGGTAAATAACCTGTATTTACAGGACAGGGAGCGCAATTATACGCGAGCCTCTAGTTGTTAGAAAAAAAGCCTAGTTGAATTACATGACAGTTTCTTCCGCATTAGCTACTCTTTTTGTTGGCAAGCAAGAAAATGTAAAACGATTTGCGATTAAAAAATCTGATACAAAGGAGCCACCCGAGCCACCGAACAAAGGTGACGCTTAAATAAATGTAAGAAAACACAGCTACAATAGTCCCAGTCGAATGTTACCGACCAGAGGACGTTGTGGAAAACTTGTAGAGAGCGATTTACTTTACGATGAAGTTATTAAAGTAAATGATGCGTGTCTAGACGTCAGACGTTTATCGTTCCGTAGTTGCCAAGGCATGTAATAAATCTTCATACTTGTCCAACCCCCGAGACAGAGTCACTTCTTGTATCGTTAGACATCACATCAACAACTGAATGTCCACTGAAAAATATAAAGTCTACTCATAGCCCGTTGGCGAGGAAAGCAATGACTGCATCGGCGGAACTCTGCCGTGCAATTCACCACCTCTGGCTGACTGTCCGGAATGGCTGGTATTATCAGTGTCCATGGTTCCTGATCTCTCTATTAGTCATTTTTACAAGACTCTCCTGACGGGTTGAGTCCGTTATCTCCAGGAACCATACAGAAAATATAATAGAAATCGGAATCATTTGGAATTGTTATCTTTGGATCACGAGACGTTTCTTCCCCATAGGATATCCAACGAGGTTACGATTGCTAAAAGTAGGTAGCTTTCCTGGGGTATACTGCTTATTCAAAAAATAAGAGCGCCCCACCCGGCCGTTGTTTTAATGAGTTTTGGGCAGTAACTGCTGAATACCATACATTAGTGGGTACATTTCCTACCGCGTGTTATTATATGAAAGCGTCGACGTATTGATTTGTGGCTGCGCACGTTTCCTTCAAGTAATGAATAAGCATCGACATCAACAACCACCACCGCCTTGTTAACAACTGTGTCTACTTCTAGTGATATTACGGACTTATACTTAGCCATCTTCAATGTTAGGTAATTTACTATTCTAGATTAGTCCTCCAACCAAAATGCCGTAAACCTGCTATTAGTGATGTACTTTTGAGTCCGTTCGAATCGCCATGTCGTCCCAATGTTAAAGGAATTTTCTTAGATTGCCGAATTTCGGAATGATGACAGATCATACAAAAACATTCAACTGAAACTGAATTCAGTGTACCACAGCAGTATTAAGTTGCACAATCACAAATTCTTCGATAAAAACTGCTGGAACTTTTTGTTCGCTACAATAATATTGAAGCAATGAGCAGCTAGTTGCGGCCACACCGTGTTAGTGCGTTGTGATCCAATCCACCGAGGTGTTAGTGATGTCTGTCACCGCCTCACCGCCAGGCGAGTACCTGTAAACGGGCATCAAACTTTTTTTGGTCCACCGGCGCCTTCGTGGACAGCCGCTCGTACCACGTCTGTTCCGCGCGGGTCTTCTTCACCTATACAATTTGAAACACCTGCTTAAGAAAAGCTTACAATAGTATCGAAGGTTGCTTTAAGACGTTTGGCACTAAATGTAGCGTAGAATCTTAGGCCAACTACTAAACTCGACGAAACGAAGATGGCGGTTGTGGCTCGCAGAGTAAGTTGTCCCGAAGGTAACATTTATGTTGTCAAGGAAGGACTTGGCTACATAAATCAACCTTGGCTCATAAATTTTGTCGATATAAAGGACACAGAATTAGGTATTGTTATCTGTCGCGAAGTTGTAGTTTAAGACGAGAATTCTCCAGTGTTTAGCGGAGGTATATTATATTATTATTGTACTCGTTTATCTATTACGCGGTTATTTAGCGGTGCACTCGTATCTAAACAGTCTGCTAAAAAACTGTGCAAACAATACTTTCATGAGAGATTCCACTTGACAATGTGCCAAAGACTTCAATCAGATACTCCTACACCTTATTAACTTTCCGAATGTGGTTCAGTGTTCCGTACAAAAGTATCGTTTATCTCTATTTACACACTGCGTTGCGTAAAGTTTTACAATTATTATTGTAAACATCCATTACATACGTACTTACTACACACATAGTTCATGTTCATATGCAAATTGCAGTGATTGAGCTCGTGTAATGCGTTTACCATTTATCTTATTTCACGGTGTAGGAAAATATAGGTACCTATCAAGGGACTGACGAAGAACAACACAAATGCTTTATTTAGAAGTGGCTGAAGACCCTGAACTGACTGAGGGTTAAACGTTCACTATTTCTAGAACAAAACAGTTTCCTTAATTCAGTACAGAAAAACTTTAATGAAGCATGTCAAATGACAATTTAGACCGAGCCATGCTTCCTCTACCTTTGAAACGTACGACAAGTGCGTCGCGTCGCAGGCGCAGCAGGAAATCAAATAGAATGCCGCTTTTCACGGGCAGTGCGCTGCGCCCGCGCCGTGCCGGCCGCTCCGCACGCTTTCAGACCGCTGGAAATGATATCTGTGCGATTTCGTAACATTGCTTCAGTGGTATTGTAAGTCCCCTATTGAATGGGTATCGGCGGATCCTACACGGGGTTTTCACCAGATAACAGTTTTTTCGAATAAATTTTAAAGGTTTACTGAAACTGGGTGAGGTAATTTCATAATGTGGGCCTGGCACAAAATATATCTATTGTATTTGTGTTCAAAAGAGTGCTTTTTATATGCATATTTGAAATAAATGCTTTGACTTAATTTATTTACCAAAACAAATACTTAACCGGTCAAGCGGCGCGCGTCGCCCATTGGCGACGAAACAATAGAAAATCTATTGTGTCTCATTAGCGGAGCTTGACAGATTAAGGTGTTTTTAATTCTACTGTCAATATCTCATTCATCTCGAACGTATCCCAATGATCTGTCTATTAAGCTCTATACCTATGTATACTCTTTTGTATACTTCTTTTGTCTCTTCTTTAAATGATAGATATCAGGTAGTAGAAATAAATAATATTAATCTCTTAAATAATACCGAACAAAAACATAAGTCCATACCCAAAAAAGTACTATATGGAGTGCCTCAAGGTAGCGTGTTAGGTCCACCGCTATTTTTGATCTACATTAATGATCTGCCTAAAGTTTCACAGCATCCCATGATCCTTTTTGCTGATGACAGCACAGCCATTTTTACAGGTCAAAATGTTGATACTTTTGAAAATGATATAAATTTCACTCTTCGCAATATAATTAACTGGCTGACGGTTAATAACTTAATTATAAATTTAGAAAAAACCAAATTAGTCAATTTCGGACGTAACAATAAAAATAAAAATATCAATATTCATTATAATGGGACGAAAATTGAACAAGTCAACTGCGTTAAATTTCTAGGGATTTGGATAGATAATGATTTGACTTGGCAAACACACATTGACACAGTATGCAATAAACTTAATCAGTACTCATATGCTTTATATAAATTATCCAAAATTGTTGATCAATCAGTTCTTTTGACCGCATACCATGCTTATGTTTCGTCGACACTGAGATATGCAGTCATATACTGGGGCAATGCCACTAATAAGGATTTAGTATTTAAAGCGCAAAAAAGGTGTATACGTGCGATTGCTGGTATCCGTGTTCCTGATTCATGTGAACCATATTTCAAAGAATTTAAAATATTGACCTTTCCTGCAATTTACATTTATGAAGTAGCCGTATTTATAAAGACAAATGAAAATTTATTTGATAAACTAAAATCGAGAAGACATAATATGTTAAAAATTTCTAATGTACCACATAAAACAGCTCTATTTAACAAAAGCTTCTTTGGCATGGCATCAAAAATATACAACAAAATACCTATTGACATTCTGAGCACTAAGGAACTTCCAGTATTTAAAAATAAACTACGTAACTTTTTAATATATAAAGCATACTACACGATCCAAGATTTCTTGATTGATATTTATTAATTTGACTGTGTACTGATATTTTAACATTTATAATAACTTTTTAAATATAATGACATATAATTATTGTATGCCTATTAGGCAGGACATATTCGAACTATAATTTATTTAAGACCTGTAATTAACATATGCCCACAATAAAATATTTTGAATTTGAAAATTTGAATTTGAAAAATTTGAATTTGAATTTACGAAGTGTGATTCACTACGAAGATGTTGGTAGCACAACAATGTACGCATAAAACATCGTAAAATATAATAAAGTAGTAGATTGGGATCTCTATGGCCGGGTTGCCGAAACTGCATCTTCAATAGCACGCGCCAACCGCACTGGAAAATAACATTTTCGTAACATTATGCACCTAATTGAACAGGCAATTATTGCGCAACTTCTAACCAAATTGATCATTAATCTCGTTGCTTCCAAGGTCGATTTCAAAGCTGTTAAATTTCCGAATTGCGACCAAATGTATTATTGGTGCAGCAATACAGACAGACACCGCTAACCGCTGCTTAGGTTTCACCTCAGCAAAAACTAGTGTTTGCCACTTCGCCGTCTAATACACAATGTCGAAAAGAGGATCGCTCCAAAAAAGATATTGCCTACGAAACTTCAATCTGTAGATACGTGAGATACACTTTTTTGTAGCGTTTTTATTTCGCTACTTAATTTTCCCGAGTGTCGAAAGGCAAATTGTTTGGCGACTCGTCAGCGCTGCCGTTACAATTTATAGAAAAAAATATTTACAAAGCACAGAGAATTTATTTCAGGCGACTGAGTTGTGCTGGACGTGGACCGTGCTATGCTTTAGTTACACGGACACACCATGTGCAATTAAACTTGAATTCAATGTAAATTTTTTGGGAGCTTTGTCGTAAAAAACCAATTGTTCGTTTGTGGCGAGAAATGACATCACCAAACCCCGAAAAGAAGGGCAAATTGGGCCTTTCTACAAGTATTATTGTCGCTTTGGTTCATTAGGGGTATTATTAATTATAACACCATGTGCAATTAAACTTGAATTCAATGTAAATTTTTTGGGAGCTTTGTCGTAAAAAACCAATTGTTCGTTTGTGGCGAGAAATGACATCACCAAACCCCGAAAAGAAGGGCAAATTGGGCCTTTCTACAAGTATTATTGTCGCTTTGGTTCATTAGGGGTATTATTAATTATAATTATCTGTGATTAGGGTATACCTATATCCAAAGCAAGATAATAATATTAAAGTGTAAATATTAAGTACAATGCAGCGCGCGTTGTCATCGCGGGCAGAAGGCCGCGCGCGCTCCAGATGATCTGCGCCTAATATGGCACAGCTGCGTATGGACATTACCGCTCACCTACATACGCAAGGGTCAACACATTGCGTTCCTTTTGATTCATTTTAAACAATGTTAGGCTGCAGCAATTATAAAGCTTGTGATAAGTGAGACGAAAGAGGTTTTATTTCTACATCATAGAAAGTCCTGATCAATACGGCTGGATGAAACATGGACACGGATAGTTGGGGTGTATGGATTGAAGAGCTCGGAGTTTCTTCGAGAGCATATTATCGGCAGTGAGATTGTATAATCTTACGTTTAGATTGATACTTTAAACGATTTTAGTTCCTAATATATCGACAGACAGCGTTGTTCATTTAGCACTCTCCACTGAATAGAACATGAAAGCTAGAAACTTAGCAAAGCAACACGAAATTGACAGACGGCTGGCCATTCTGTTAAATAAAATTAGGATCATGATGGTTGTTGAAGGTTGGGGCGCTAGACCTTTGGAGTGTGGAAACCATGAATCAGCTAACGCAGCGAAGGGCGCTGCTAGCTATATGGCTTTAAATTAGCAGGGAACTGGGAAGCCTAGTGTTTAGCTGTAGTATGTACAGGCTGGTTTGAAGTGACTGATTACATATCTATTGTATCTCGACGAATTTCCACAGATTCCCATAGATATGTCGCTAATAAGACTAAGCTATACATTGTATTACGGACTAGTGAGGAAATTATGGAAAACGCAGCAAATTATGTTACACACGCACGCAGTTGACGCAGCATATTATCATAGCTCAACTACGAGGCGCCACGACTTTTATTATCTACTCATAGAAAACTACACGCATTTTAATTATATATATGTAGGCAAACAAGAACTTAGTAGTCTCGGAAGCCTTCGTATGCATTTACTACCTACTTAATTACCATCACAAAACTCGGGCACACAAGGAAACCAAGTCAATCAATGGAGTTAATTACCGCCTAGTGATGCGGAGTGCAGACAGGGCAGGCAGCTCGCGGCACGAGCAGGTCCCCTTTGTCTTCGAGACATGAGACACTTCAGTTAGCGACGTGCCACAGGATCACGTTTACGTAATTAAACCTACTTAGTGGAACCTGTTCGAGATCGCCGGAGCATAATTATGGCACTTACGTGTTCACTTATCTCTGCAAGTGCGACGAAAGTACACATGCACATGTTTATTACAGTCGCCAATATCTCGGAAGCCAATGATTTGGTCTCTAATTGTTTGTTATTATTATGATGGGTGGCAACAAAAGTCTAAAACCTAAATCTAAAACAAAACTGCTAGTTTAGACTATGTATTATCAAATATTTGAGCAACATTCCAGCATTCTTTCTGAATGTGAATTTGAACAGAAACTACACATACGAGTATTAGTATGCTGCTTTATTTTGTTTATAATAGCAGCACATTAAGAAAAATTACATCCTGTGCTATTTGATGCAGGCAAAGACAATTTAATAGTAATTTAAAGTAGATATCAACACCGGCAATTAATCCTGAAATGTTTCATGTTTCATTATATTCTGGTGAATTTTATTGCATATATCAGGATTTATTCTGAGAACATGCAAGTGTTTCCTTGAAACAGGCCACTCATCACTAAACAACTATTAATAAACTCAATTATTTCCTTAAAAACTTATTATACTGTATTTAAGAAGTATTTCATTTTTAAAGTGTAGCAAATAAAAGTTCTTATAGATAAAAGATATGTTACAAACTGAAAATAACATCACAGATAAGTTGCCTTCTTCCTATTTAGCGCATTGTTTACAATCAAAAGTCATTATCTTGTGGGCATGATTCACAAATTCACAATACATGTAAGATGATTCAGAGCTGAGTCTACTGAAGCCACTTCAATTGTAAGAAAGTGCCTGCTTGCGCCACAGAGTAGGAAGTTCTCTAACTAATATTTGTATCACTGTGCTAAGTGGATGCAAACATGCCACTGTTACAGTATGCTACACAACCTGCTGAATTTATTATGTACTGAAGCAAGTGTTTCATTCAAATCTTGTCAGAAGCAAAGTATGAAACATTACAAATTGTAGAGAGAGCACGGCCATTGGTTACTTAAAGATAAAAATATTATTTCGAAACTTAAACAGTATTGCTTTATTTATCTTTGAAGATTTGAGTTATCTTTTATTACAGGATTATTATTGTTTATAGGATAATAAATTTTCCTATATCTAATAAACCACTTAGCACAAAAAAAAAAATGTTAACAATGCTAAACTTTACTGTACCATTTAAAATGCATTCAAAACATACCTATATGTATATATTAATCATTCTGTCTGCATTTGATATGGCTTTCATCTATGGTCATGGGTGAAAGACTCAGTTATGGAAAAGGATTGGCTCACCAGCATTCTACCAATGTTTACAATGTTGTTTGTGTGTATTTATGAAGGTAGAAGATTAATAATAATTAATATGTAAGTAACTGAACAGTACTGAACACTGCACCACAGATTAATCTGTGACTGCACCACAAGGAGGCCAACACATTTTTGTAATCATTACATTCTGTTAACTAGTTGGTATCTAATTTATTAATGAGCTCCATTGTGGAAGGGATTGTAACTGTCGAGATTTAGTACTTCATGTTTGCATAGGCGTAAATTTTGCAAGGAATGCGGGCCCACGCACCTGATTCACGCCTGTCCCCTTTCTTCAACTACGAGTTAACGACTCGATAGGACTGTAACAACTGCCTAATAACTCATGAACACCCTTCATGTTAGACAACATCGCTCGCAAGTTTGCTGAACAAAATCGCATACCTACTGCTCGTATTTTGAAAACGTAAAACACAACAGAACCCTTCCCGTATGTTCCGTCGCCGAGTGCAGGCAACGCAGTCCGACTGCGCAGCCTGGCGCCCGACATAAACAATATCTACTGCTCCTCACCTCCTCGAAGCCCTCGTTCTTTTCTTTCTCCGAGAGCGGTCGACATCGCACCACCACCTTCACGCACTCGTTGAGAGCCGTCCGCGGCCGAGCCGACTTCTCCATCTTAGAACAACCCCTTTCTTTGCGTAATTTTTCGTCCAAGCTCAAAGTCACCGATATCGATCCATTCGGGGAGCCCTTATCGGCATCACCTGTTCCAAGTAGATTCCGTAGAAAACCAAAACTGTACAGCCGATATACAAACGCACAATATTTAAACCAGAACAACACGATTAAATATTTAGAAACGTAACAAAATAAATAAAAATCGTAAATTAATTACTACAAGAAGACGTCTGGCAGCCGGCCGCCACGAGCGGACATTACTTTTCAACTGATTCCATTTGATTTGACTTTATTTTCCCGCTGCGCATGTCAGAGAAAACGAGTATCTGCGATCGCTGCCCAAATTGAACTTTAGGAAAAATTATGACAATCGTATTATATGCTTTATTCCATAGACATAATGCATTATATCGTGTGCAGAATATTATTATTTTGTTCAATTTCCGTAGTAAACAGTATGACAGTTTTGCACTTTGCACAGGCAAGAAAACAGTTTGACAGACCAACTGTTGCAAGTTAAAAAAAGTATTTTTATGTTATTACTTTGCAGTTGATAATTGCTTTGCTTTTAGGGCTACAAAAATTCAAATTGTATAAAATTAGATATTATGACGAAGTGAACTCAAGTCTTTTTGTTCTAGATAAAAAATCGTTCGAATTATGCTTATAAATTAAAAGTTTTACTCATAAAGAAAAACACGACATCATCATCAACATTTTCCTTTGTCCTATATTACTTGGGGACGGTGCAATTTTAGACTATTTAGCCTAATGACTATTTATTTTCTTATTTAAGTACTTACAGTAAATAATTTTAAAATATTCAACAACTATTTTGCTATTTACACTAGATTTTATATAACACTTCTATCATTACAGGATATCCCAAAGCGTTACAGTGGTACATACAATTGCTTTATTAAAAGATTGACGTTTATTTTGGATTTTACCTAAGATTTTGTAGAATAAAAAGTTTTATACATGGATTATTGTGAAATAAATATAATACTGATGACTTACACGGATTTACTTTACTTAGGAAAAATAAGAACTTAAGCTGGATTTACTTACTTATGGATAAATATCAAACTAATCACTTAACCGGATCTACCTTAATTATAAAAAAATAAACTGATGAAAACTGATTTACAAAAAAAAAAATACGAACTAACTGATGAATAGGCGGCATGGTCCCTGACCCTAGCCTGTTCCACAGGGAACAAAAAAAATTATTTACTTCAATCAACACTTCAACAGTCAACCTGTCAAATGGCCCAGACGGGTTTGTTTTTGTGGTGTGGTGTGGTGTTATCAACAGAGCAAAAATGATATAAATGTTATTCATTTCTGATTACTGTGAGGATTCGTATACAATAGCTCTATTTTTCCTATAAAGAGCCAAGTATTTCTTCTCAGAATGTCCTCGATTTCAACAGTAATTATTCTAAAAAGAGCCAGCAAAGTTTATCATGAGGGAGTAAGTTTTGCACGTTCTTTTATTTTGTAAACATTTGGCTCCAACACAAATCGGAAATAACTTACTTCATAGTGGAATATTCTTTACAGCAACTACCTATTTCCCCCTAAATATTATAGTTCAAAACATAGGTTCAAAATTGTGATGTTTAGAGTCATATGGGATTAAGTTAATGTTACTGAGAATTGTTTGCGGTTTCAGGAGACTATAGCGGGTGTGGCAGTGGTGGAGAGCAACAGTGACGTCCGACACGAGGGCCTGTCCCTCACCATGGAGGGCTCTGTAAACTTGCAGCTCAGCACTAAGAATGTTGGCATCTTTGAGGCCTTCTCTAATAGCATTAAGGTAAATAATACTATTTTACCAACTATTAAAAAAAAGGAAGCGATTACAATAAAATAATTTTATTTGTAGCCAATAAATCTAATAAACACATGCATTGAGCTGGCTCCTCCCGGCAAGATCCCCGTGGGTGTGACAGAGATACCCTTTGAGCTGCCACTGCGAGCGCGACAGGCGGTGTCACCTGGCTACCCTGGCTTGCTGGAGACCTACCACGGGGTGTTTGTCAACATCATGTACACGCTCAAGTGCAGCATGAAGAGATCATTTCTGAACAAACCGGTCAATGCTAGCTGTCAGTTTTTTGTACAATACAGACAGGTACGGAATGATGGTTATCTTTTATTTAGTGCTGTCTTGTTTTCCATAAAATAATTTGTACTATTATTGTTTTCCATAATCGTCTCCCCTCATAATATTTACTTGCACTAAGTATTATCATTTATACTAATAATACTTGTCATATCAACACATTAGTCATAACTTTTATTTGCCATGAAATAAGTTTCCATAATAACATGTGTTATAATCATTACTTTCTATAAGTAACACATTACAAAATCATTACATGACATAAGCAACATTTAATATAATTTAGAAACACTTATTTTTTTTGAGCTTTTGAACCAGAAGAAGACGGTCGACGTCAGGGGCACCCGAGGTACGGTTTTGGTTAGGTCCCTTTAAACCCTGCTGACAGGCGGGGCTCCGTCGACAAGCGACGTTAGAAACACGTCGCTTGTACTGACCTAGCATTGTTCTGCTAGTATGAGCAAATGAATATTATTTTGATTTTTTAATTGTTCTTTTTCGGGTAGCGCTACAATTTTACTGTAGTAAGTTTTAAAATTTATTTCACAAGTCTCAGTCAATCCTCGAGGAGCTGGGGTGGATCGAATAATCGATTTTCCCACCCGTACGCAAAATACGCGCATTGACGTGGAGTTGCGGACACCAGCCCGTATTACCTATTACCTAAGTCTCAGTCAAACAAAAAATAATCGCGTCATGGTGTTTTACGAAGTAGTCAAAAATGAAGGTGTTGCAAGGGCAAAGTCAAAATGTTTTTAACCAACTTCAAAAAAGGAGGTTCTGTATTCGTTATTCCATAGATTCTCCCTTTCTAAGTCCTACCACCTTAAATACTTAATAATAATATTTCGATGTGATTACATAACTGAAGTAATAATCATAGTACATCATTCATCATCTGACGAAGCGGTGTTCAGCATTAATTAATGTTTAGGTGAAAATATTTGGACTCATAAAATATATCTTTAACTCTATTTATCTCGGTAATGTGACTGTTGAAGACAACGGGAGTCAGGTGGTGTAGGCGGGGTGATGGTGTTCCTGTGACGAAGAAGTGAATTAAAAGTTTTTTGGGGTATTGAGAAGTTTCAATAAGTAACATAAATATGAGCTCGTACTACTGCGCTTCGCCTACAGTGACACTAAGATATTATGTTATATGACATTTTTTGTTCCTCTATAATATGTCCTCTATATACAGGTTGAATTTTCCAAGTGGGCGTGGATGGCCAAATTCTAAACTATGAGGAATAGCGAAAAGTACTCAAAGGAGTCGCGGGCTCGATTTTGATAAAAACTAAAATTGCGTCATTGGATTTTTGAAAAATCAATATTTCTAGCCAGGAATCGAACCTGTTGATTTTGAAAAAAGAAACACACACTGTATTATTACACCATTCGATAGTGTCCCTAATAAGGATCAAATTCTGGGAAGTAATGACATACGGCAAACTTAAGGAAAATGTTGAATTTTAATAAACTGCTTCTTTTTTCATACCTTGTTCGAAATGATGCTCAATATTTTTACACCCGAAACACTCGTAGCGCAGTCACCTTCACAAAATTATGTTCTAAATTCAAATTTTTAATTGAAGTACAATCCTTGAGACGTCGAATCCAGCTATGTATTCAAAAACAATTGTCATAATTTTGAACAATTAATCAGTTAAGGTTTAATAGGTAGGTAGCATAAGAAAATAAAAAACTATTTTGATAAAAATGAGCTCTTTCCTTTAGTTTGCCGTATGTCATTACTTCCCAGAATTTGATCCTTATTAGCGACACTATCGAATGGTGTAATAATACAGCGTGTGTTTTTTTTTTTCAAAATCAACAGGTTCGATTCCTGGCCAGAAATATTGATTTTTCAAAAATCCAATGATGCAGTTTTAGTTTTCATCAAAATCGAGCCCGCGACTCCTTTGAGTACTTTTCGCTATTCCTCATAGTTTCGGATTTGGCCATCCACGCCCACTTGAAAAATTCGCCATGTATAAATATAGGTATTATCGTGCGACACCATTTTGAAAAAAAAAAAAAAAAAAAAATGGCGGACCAAGGCGAGGCCAATAGGTTTAAAGTTCTTTATGTGGGACCACCCCCGAGGCATGCCCTATCCATTATAAAGTAATTTTTGAAATCTATTTAAGTACAATTTCCGGAGATGTTGTGTAACATACATACAAAAAAAAAACCGGCCAAGAGCGTGTCGGGCCACGGTCAGTGTAGGGTTCCGTAGTTTCACGTCCGTCACAATAAGTGTTCCCACGTACAATTCGATAATACCCGACCCAATGTAATAAGTACCTACAGTGCCATCTCTCGGGGAATTGGGTGACTAATTAATACATAGACATGCCAGAAGTTTTCGGTGGTAATTTTGGATTGCGAGAACCGATTTTTAATAATTCTTTTTTTTGTTTGAAAAAAAATACGTTCATGATAATAAAATATGTAAACGAAATTAAAAAAAAATGCTTGCATATACGACTATTGCTTGACTACGAACTTAGTCCAGAAATGATTTTGTACAACTTTTTGTCTTTTTTGTACAAAAACTGTTGTTTCTATCAAGTTCAAAATAATTTTCCTAGAAAGCCCTTATAAATTTCTACTTTTCAGATTTTTTCATATTTTCTAAACTTATGGTTCAAAAGTTAGAGGGCGGGGACACATTGTTTTTTTACTTTTGGAGCGATTATTTCCGAAATTATTGACATTATCAAAAAATGATTTTAGCAAACCCCTATTCATTTTTAAATATCTTTCCAACAATAAGTGCAAATACAATTTAGACCAATAACGACGGGTAAACTAAAAATATTCAATAGAACTCTTAATAATAAGTTAAATGATCTGGGCCATGATAATATGGGTGATGCAAATAAATTGTACGAGGATTTCTTTTCAGTAGTGCAGACTCAATTCAATAACACTTTTGAAAAGAAAACAAAAAACATTTGCCCTATTTTTATATTTAGTGACTGGGCAACTAGAGGTATTAGGATAAGTAGGGAAAGACTGTTCGAACTGTATGGTCTTAAGCCTTACATCAATACTGAAACTTTCAGCAAGTATGTTGCTACATATTCCAAAATTTTTAGGAATACTTGCAGAATAGCCAAAGTCCTGTACATTAGCAACAAAATCAAATCAGCAGAAAATAAAATAAAAACAGTTTGGAAAATTATAAATAACGAAACTAGTAGGAATAAAGAACGAAACACTGATTACACGTTGGAGACTTCACGTGGTGCCATAAGCTCTAACTTAGAAGTAGCTCAAGAATTTGTAAATTTCTTTACTAATATACAATCGAAAACGACGGAAGCCTTAAATTCCTCACCCGATGTATCAATTGATTTATTACGAGCGAACGTGCAAGCCTGCCCGGTTGAATTTCAATTTAAACATATTAACCCCGCAGTAGTAATAAAAGCTTTTAAGCAAATTAAGATCAAATTGACAGAAGATCTTTGGGGAGTGTCCATTAAAGTGTGCACCTCCATAATTGAGTCTATTGCGCCTTACTTAGCCTTAGTATTTAATTCGTGTGTTGATCAAGGAGTCTTCCCCGATTTAATGAAATACAGTAAGGTAATACCACTTTACAAAAACGGGGACAGTAAAGACACTAATAATTATAGACCCGTATCCGTGTTGCCGGTTTTCAGCAAGGTGTTTGAAAAGATAATGCTTAATCAAATGCTCAATCATTTTAACACGAATAAAATCCTTCACGATCAACAGTATGGTTTTACCAAAGGACGTTGTACTACCGACGCCGGTGTAACCTTATTAAAACACATTTTTAACGCGTGGGAAGAGGCCCAAGACGCCATAGGAATCTTTTGTGACCTCTCCAAAGCGTTTGATTGCGTCGATCACGAAACCTTGCTTTTGAAACTTGAGCATTACGGACTTGGAAAACTTGCGCTCAGTTTAGTTAGTTCTTATTTAAATGATAGACAACAGCAAGTTCAAATAAATGGTGTCAATTCACATGGTTTAACTGTAAAAATGGGTGTGCCACAGGGCTCGATTTTGGGTCCTTTCCTCTTTTTAGTGTATATAAATGATCTACTCCATTTATTAAAAAATCAACCACAAATGGTGTTATTTGCTGATGACACTTCCTTAATTTTTAAGGTAAATAGACGTGCTACGAATTTTGACGACGTAAATAACGCCCTACTGCAGGTCCAAAATTGGTTCACTGCTAATAATTTAGTATTAAATGGGGAAAAAACTAAGTGCATAAGATTTTCCTTACCAAATGTCAAAAGTAGTGATTGTGAGATAATATTGAATCAAGAGAAACTAGAATTCGTCGATAGAACTGTTTTCCTAGGGATCACGCTCGACTCAAGGCTACAATGGGGTCCGCATTTAACATCTCTTGCAGGACGGCTAAGTTCAGCAGCTTATGCTGTGAGAAAAATCCGTCAATTTAATGTAGATACCGCTAGACTAGTCTATTTTAGTTACTTCCATAGTATCATGTCTTACGGTATTTTGCTTTGGGGACGGGCTGCAGACATCGATTCTATTTTTATTCTGCAGAAAAGAGCCATCAGAGCCATATATAATCTCCGCAGGCGCGATTCTCTAAGGGAACGGTTTAAGGAAATTAACATCATGACGGTACCTTGTCAATATATCTACGAAAACATCATGTATGTAAGGAAAAATTTACATCTTTTCAGTAAAAGAGGTGAGAGACATAATTATAGTACTAGAAATAGGGACCTATTAGTTCAACCAGGTTTCAGACTAGCTAAAGTAGACTCATCTTTTATGGGGTACTGTTTAAAATGTTATAACAAAATACCTCCCCACATTCTTCAACTGAATGAGACAAAATTCAAGTCTTGTATTAAACGCACACTATGCAGGCAGGCACATTATAAGTTAGGGGATTACATCGCTGATAAAAATGCCTGGCTCAATGCTGGTCCTGCTCCACAACCACAACTAATTGATTAACACTTGAAAATACTGTTGGAGCTGCTGAAGATTGTAAGTCTATCTTTGCATTGTATAAATTCAATCTCCTAGTATTGTATAATTGCATAGCACATGTGTGAGCACTATGTACATGCTATAACGCTACCATTTACTGGGTACGTGTTTCATTGACTTGAATGTGCCCTGGCGGCTGAGAGTATGTCATGCTCACTCAAATGTCTCGCTGATGGTGGCGCATGTGTTGGATCATTTAGCTCCCTTCAAAATGGTTGAGCTGAATGGTGCTAATACATGCGTCATGTTCGTGAACGGGCGCCGTCAGTAGGGACTGGTCATCTCTTTGCTGCCACGGCTTATTTTAATTTAATATTTGAATTGTTTTTTTCTCATCTTCTCATTATGGACGCTTTTAACGTTCTGCATCGTTCTCACTAATTTTTAACATGAATGATGTAACCAAGACTTTGTAACCATATTATTTTGATTTAAAAGAGTGTCCATGGAGTTTCTTGCCCGTTCTTCTCCATAGGTACCTACGCTTTGGAATGGGCAACTAGCTTCATCTTTCTGACTGACCGACCCTTTGACAATTCAAAAGTGCCTGTAATTGGTTTAATTGAAATAAATGCTTTGAGTTTGAGTTTTGAGAGTTTGAGTTTGAATATATCACACGTTAGGGTTGAAATTAAAAAAAAAAAACAATTCCCACTTTACATATAGGGGGGCTACCCTAATAAAACATTTTTTTCCAATTTTTATTTTACCATTTTGGCGTGATTGATATACATATTGGTACCAAATTTCAGCTTTCTAGTGCTAACGGTCACAGAGATTAAGCGAGGACGGACAGACGGACGGACGGACAGACAGACATGGCGAAACTATAAGGGTTCCTAGTTGACTACGGAACCCTAAAAACATTCAACCGAATTGAGAACCTCTTCCTTTTTTGACGTCGGTTAAAAATAAAAATAAATAAGTAATTATGTGAGAAGCCCACCATAGGTACAAGAAACAATGTAGTATTCTATCATAATTATTTATCTTTGAATAAATGTTTCATGTTGTATTTTTATTAAAACATGATTATCATTCAAAGTTTAAGATGTCACTATCACTGGTTACTGGTGTTTGCAGCAAGAGCCGGCGCCGGTGAAGCCGGTGCGGTGCGAGATCAACCCGGCGACGATCCGCGCGGGGGGCGGGGGTGGAGGGCGCGCCCCCATGCCGCAGTTCCAGATCTACGCGGAGATCGACTCCACTGTGTGCCCGCTCGACAAACCTCTTACTGGGAAGGTACTGCATTATTGCATCAATTTGATCAAATCTGCCACATACCACGCGCCTGTATTGCTCGAAAGGGTAGCCAGAATTTAAGTAAATTCACATGGTCTTAGATTTTGCAGTTACCAAAAAATAAAAAAAAAATACTGCCATGTCTCTACAAGTCTACATAGTTTTAATATTGTGTTGAAAAGAATTTTCTTTTCCTACACATATCATATAGCATAAGCATAATCAGCCTATAACGCTCCCACTGCTGGGACACAGGCCTCCTCTCCGTGAGAGGGAGTGGGCCGTAATCCAGCATGCGGGCCCAGTGCGGATTGGCGGATGTCACATATCATGTACATGGTGATAACTATGATTGGTCCACATCCTTAGATCCGCGTAGACGAGTGCTCAGTGCCGATCAGGTCGATAGAACTGCAGCTGGTGCGCGTCGAGACCTGTGGCTGCACTGAGGGGTACTCCAAAGACGGTCAGTACAGTTTTCTTAACTAATTACTTACTACATACTTGCAAACCCAGGCACAGAGTCTCAGAATCCACTCTGGAAAATCGAAACTCTTCGTTTGTTTGATAAGTTCCTGAAGATCTGGCCCCTTTAGCTATATGAGAAATCACAAGAGCTTGTTTTTCCAGCGACGGAGATCCAGAACATCCAGATCGGCGAGGGCGACGTGTGCCGCTCGCGCGACATCCCGCTGTACATGGTGCTGCCGCGCCTCTTCACCTGCCCCACCACCACCACCGTCAACTTCAAGATAGGTACCACATCATAAATTAGTTACATAATTAAGAGGAGGCTCCCTAAATTTAACGTTAATTTGCATTAATATTCTGAAACAGTCACACATACAATCAAAATGGAACTTTAGTATATGATTCATTGGATCTTTTTCTTTCCATGTACAAGACAGTTACGTAATTGTAACATTTTCGCTCGATTCATATTTTATTCAAAAATCATGTCTTTTTTAAAGATTATTACTTTTTTTTTCAAGATTGCTTGGCCTTTATGTCTAAAATAAATGTTAACAGTAAGAAAATATAGTTTACTATCCAGCCACAAGATATTTTTTCTCTAGATCAATTATTACTTTAGTTATAAACAAAATAAGAATTGAGACTTACGACATTTAGTTTCGAGCTCGAACGCGATCAAAGAGCGCACGCGGTATTCAACCTTATTACGGCTACGTTAGCGTCTTTCACCATAGCGGTCTAACCGGTCTCTCATCTCTCTCTCTCATGCGTAGAAATTATTTTAGAGTGCCTGGTCTTAATGTGCGTGCGAGATTACTTACTATTTCACATTTTGTTTCAGAATTCGAGCTCAACATTGCAGTGATTTTTGACGACGATTATTTAGTAACTGAAAACTTTCCAATATTGCTCCTGAGAAGTAGATAGATAAGATTAAGAATATAATATAATATATTATTAATATAAACCCCTTTGCAAAAAAACGGGCGGGTTTGATTTTTCTACATTGTGTTATTATCATTTAGTTCTAAAGAGGTTTTAATAGCCAAACTATGTTGCTGGCACTTAATAGTCTGGGTATGAAAAAAAGTTAGTTCCAAATTCGAAACTTTTGTTTTTAAAAATAATAATCCCTTTTCAGTTTGTGACTTTTTACTTACTTTTCGCGGGTTTGCGGTTAAAAGCTTATAAGGCAACTAAAACGACTAAAACTAACTTCTCGTTATTTTTAGTAGAATAATTTATGTTTGTCGCATAATCCTACCTTATTGTGACTTAAAACAGATACCTTTGTGTCGATTGTAATGGCAGAAAAAGCAATAAGAGCTAGTAAAAATTATAGCGCTGCTGGAAGAGGGGTGTAGCCAATGTTACGTCTCACAGCGGTTAAACGTGAGTCGTTCAACCGTTCTACCAAAAGACAGGTTCCGTTCAAAGAAGGCAAGGTTCTGGGAGAAAACATTCATCTGCGACCGTTGCTCTGAGTACAGTGTGTTTATGTTAGTCCGTATAATAATATTGAATAAGTGGTAATTTTCTGCAGTATTCGGCAAAATTTAGGTTGTGACAGATACAGTGACTCTAGTGTATTCCTAATTTGTACAATCATTTGCAGAAAAACGCAGTTTAATACAAGTATTATCTATAAACAGTTTGGAACTTCAACGTTTTTAAGTGTTCAAGGTGACCTCTGTGATTGTGCGAACAACGGACCTCATTAGTAACGAGCGTATTGCAAGTCATTGAAATCCTAAAACTTTAAATACTGGTCCAAAAATTCGGCATACACCGCTAAGTTACCGTGCTCGAGTGGAATTGCGTAAGCTTTTTGTATCACTGTGGCCACTCGGAGAGTCGCCGGTTCGGATCTGGCAAAACGCAATTCTTTTTCTATTTTCAAATCAATATTATTTGAACAAAGATTGCATAACTGACCGAAACGGTTATGTTCCACTCACCAGACAAGAAAAAGTTCCATTCCGAAACCGACTTGGCATCTTGTTCGGAAATGAGCAGCGAACAAAACGCGCCAGGACGCAAGCGTAAGCGTAAACAACCCGATTCGGATTTGACGCAGGCTATAAGTGAGTTGTCCATGGAGTTCCAGAAAACTCATGAGTGGCGAAGGGACATGGAAACAAGTATAAATAAAATATCAGAGAACGTAGTATCGATGAAAACTGAACTTGTTTCACTCACTCAAGTCACATCAGATATTAGAAGCGATATTAGCTCTCTTCGATCTAAGCAATTACTTTTCCAACAGCGAATCACAGATTTGGATGTGAAGTACGAAAGTATGACGGAACGTATCGATTCACTCAGCTCCTCCGTACAATTTGTTACTGATGAGCACACCGATCTCAGTAAGAAGGTCGACAGCCTAACCGAATGTATTCAAGAGACCGTTGATTTAAAGCCTGCCAGAGAGGCGTAACGAAAACCTATTATCCTTGATGCAAAATATTGGGTCCGCAATAAAATACAATGTTCAACAAAATGAAATAATTTCTATTCACCGCGTCCCACATGCACACCAGCAAAGCAGGCCCAAAAATATTATAGTGAAATTGGCTTCACGTATATTGCGCGACAACGTTCTTAGTGCCCATCGACTATGTAAGGGACTTGCATCTGAACAACTTGGTATTTCAGGGACATCGCTACCAATATACATGCATGAGCACCTTACCTTGAAGAACAAGCAATTATTTCGTGAGTGTCGAGATGCTGCCAAGAAGCACAGTTATAAGTTCCTCTGGGTTAAGCACGGGACCATTCTTGCTCGTGAGAAAGAAGGGGCAAGGGCTTTTGCTATTCGAACGTCGCATGATATCGCTAAAATCAAGCCTGGCTTTGCAGCGCCGATTGACAACCATGGTGCTGCTCGCGACATTCAATAGCTTGTTTAACGGTATTGGATCTGTACAGCTTTTAAGATTTGCATGTTACTTTGTTATTAGTTCCCTCTATTCATGCGTCGATACATACTTTTCCCTTTATAAGGCAGAATTCACTGTCGTGAAACACTACTTTGCCTGTGTGATTATTGTCTATGTGAACAATTTTGTGCATGTGATTGCTATGAGTTTTTTGTTAGGCGAACATGTAAATGCAATATGCGTATTTATTATTTTAGTATATAATTGTATGTACAGGCTGGTACGTTGCTTGTTATGGTTGTCCTATCTGATCTACTTTATCGTGTCCTGTTTGTCTCTTGTTGGACTTTTGGTTACTGTAGCGTTAATAACGAAAAATGCATATATGACTATTTCCTGTAGTATTATATTTTACAATGACCGATAACTTAGTTGTATATTACCAAAATTGTAGGGGGATCCGCACTAAATTACACATTCTTTATATGAACATCTTAGCCAATTGCTACGACATCATAATTCTGACTGAGACCTGGTTAACGCCCGAGATATTTAACAAAGAGTTCATTGATGAACGGTATGAGGTATATCGATGCGACCGTGATCGTACGGCCACTAATAAGAAAGGTGGAGGTGGTGTTCTCGTGGCGATACTGAAGGGACTGCGTTCGGTTGCGGTGATTCCGCGTTCATCTATGAACACGAACATTGAACAGATCCTTGTACAGTTGCCGAGCTCAGCAAGAGGCAAGTTTCAAATAATAGCGGCTGTGTATATACCACCAAAAACACCTGAGTGTGTATATATTGAATATTTTGACTTATTGCGGACACTTCTTGAGGACACGCACATTGAAAAATTTTACTTTTTAGGAGACTATAATTTACCGGATGTCGACTGGGTTGCTAGCACAGACAGTATTTCAATTTCTGCACAGGTCTGTAGAGGTAATTCTCCCACATGTGGTCACTTGAGTGTGTTTATGTCCTTTCTGAATGCTTATCAATTTAATACTATGAAAAATCTGAACGGAAGAATATTAGACTTGGTCATAAGTAACGATGATTGCACAATTACTACCCCCACAGATTATTTATTACAGCTTGACCACCACCATCCTCCATTTTGTGTTCTCGTTTCGCTACGTTTACCACATCGTTCAATGGTACGCAAGACGATAAAAAAATATAATTACTTTAAGGCAAGTTATGACAAAATTAATGACGACTTAAAAGAAATAAACTGGAAAGACGCCTTAAATTACCAATCCATTGACCAATCTCTAGACACTTTCTATAATATTATTTTTGGTATTATTAAGAAACATGTACCAATGACCACTTGCAGATCTTCTAAGTATCCGGTGTGGTTCTCAAGACCTCTCATACACATTTATAAAAATAAGGCCAAGGCCTGGGTAAGATGGAAAATGTATCACAATGTTTCAGATTACGAGCAGTTCGCACTTTACCGGTCTAGATTCCAAGATGAATGCAACAACTGTTATAAAAAATATATTAATTCTGTTGAAGATGGTATTCGGAACAATGTTAAGCATTTTTGGACGTTCATTTCTAATAGAAAAAAATCTGCTGGCATTCCATCCACCATGAGGTATAACAATCAGTCAACTAGCGACCCAGAAAATATTTGTAATCTTTTTTCAGACTTTTTTAATTCGGTTTATGAACCATCCACTCATACTAATATTCCATCCACGTATAACGACTGCTCTGAAAGCTGCACTCTGTTAAATGAGATTCAGTTTACCACTGATGAAGTACTTACTGCGCTCAATGCATTAGATCCTTCTAAAGGGCCAGGATCGGATGGTCTACCAGTAACTTTCCTTAAACAGACAGCCGTTAATCTGTGTATACCCCTGCATATTATATTTAACTTATCTATTTCACAGGGTAGCTTTCCTCAAGCATGGAAACTTGCAAATATAACGCCAATTTATAAGTCGGGACCTAAGGATGATGTCGTGAATTATCGTCCTATATCGATACTGTCAGCTTTGTCAAAGGTTTTCGAGAGACTAGTTCATAATTAGGTATACTCTCTACTGCACAATACTATTATTCAACAACAACATATTGGATTCGTCAAAAGAAGGTCAACTACAACCAACCTGGTAACTTTTGTGGACTACCTGTTCAATAACATGGATTCTCGTATTCAAGTTGATACTATTTATACTGATTTCCGGAAAGCTTTTGACAAGGTTGACCATCAGCTTCTCTTGCATAAGATTGCATTCAATGGTATACGTGGCGATCTACTGAGATGATTCTCTTCTTACGTTTCTAATAGAACTCAGAGGGTTGTGATAAACGGTTTCATTTCCAGCACCCTAAGTGTTACCTCTGGAGTGCCTCAGGGCTCCATTTTAGGACCTCTTTTATTCATCATATTTATTAATGACATCAATACATGCTTTCTGAATTCAAAATTATTACTATAAGCTGACGATCTAAAAATTTTTAGGCCTGTTAAAAATTTGCACGATTGTCTACTCTTACAGGAAGATCTAGATAGGTTCTCTTCATACTGTTCAATCAATAAACTACAACTTAGCATATCTAAATGTTGCTGTATAAGTTTTACTAAAAACAAAAATATTATCACGCATCCTTACTCTTTAAATAATGTGATTTTAACAAGAGAAACACTAGTGCGCGATCTTGGAGTTCTATTGGATGACAAATTACACCTTGACATTCATATTGGTAAAATTATAAATAATGCCTTCCGTATGTACGGTTTTGTGATGAGATCAGCCACAGAGTTTGTCCGCCCATATACATATCTGTATCTTTACAAATCGTTGATCAGGTCCCAGTTAGAGTACGCTGTTGCGGTATGGAATCCCTTTTATAATAAATACTCAGATGCGATTGAAAAAGTTCAAAGTAAGTTTTTGAAAGCCATGCATTTTCGTTGTTTTCGTACTTATGCATCTTATAGTTATCTTCTGGATAAATATAAGTTACATAACCTTAAGGCCAGACGTATTATTTTAGAGACAATGTTTCTATTCGATCTATGTAATAACGCCTGTGATTGTATGGATATTACTAATAGGATTAGCTACGTGGTACCTAGAACAACCATAAGCCGTGGGGTGCGCGTACGACCCCTATTTGCAGTATCTTCTAGTCGTACGAATGCAGGCTTACGAGCACCCCTACGTCGTCTTACTGGTCAATATAATAATCTGTTTCAAAATATTGACATCTTCGCTCTTCCTACCAGTAAATTTAGAGGCCTTGTTCGTGACACTATTTTGGATATTGCTCCGTAATATTCTAACTCTTAGACTGTATTTATAATTTCTTGTTTATTTTTTGTTTTTTTATTTTGCATGCCTGTTTAGTGTTAAGTTTTATTATTAATACTTACCTATGTAATTTTATTTTAACTATCACACTGTAAGCGCACATCGCATTAGTTTTATAACTTTTCTTTATAATATGTGGAAAATGTCGTGGGTTATATTTTTAATCACTCTGTAGCTCATATTTTATGTAATTTTGTAATGTGTAACCGTTTATTTTCCCAAATAAATAAAATAAAAAACGTTGCACACAACCACGAGACGACCGCTTTTTAGTGATTCGGGCGCTGAAGAACCGCAAATGCAGTTACATAGACCTCAAAAGAAACCTTACAGAGGTACGAGGGGCACAAGTTAGCCTATGGACAGTGAGGAGGAGGCTTTTGGCGGCTAATATATTATTTATTGAATTCTTCAAGCACATAAATGTACAGAGGCGGACTTAATGCCATAGGCATTTTCTACCAGTGAACCTTTGGGTGATGCAGAGACAAACAGTGGTAGGTGCAATCATGAAAATTGAGGATTAAATATTTTAAATATAAAGATATGCATAAACCTATTAAAACTGTGAATATAATATACAGGGTGAATTTTCCAAGGGCGTGGATGGCCAAATTCTAAACTATGAGGAATAGCGAAAAATACTCAAAGGAGTCGCGGGCTCGATTTTGACGAAAACTAAAACTGCATCATTGGATTTTTGAAAAATCAATATTTCTAGCCAGGAATCGAACCTGTTGATTTTGAAAAAAAAAAACACACTGTATTATTACACCATTCGATAGTGTCCCTAATAAGGATCAAATTCTGGGAAGTAATGACATACGGCAAACTTAAGGAAAATGTTGAATCTTAATAAACTGCTCCTTATTTTAAAGTATTCATACCTACATTACGTACCTTATTCGAAATGATGCTCAATATTTTTATTAATACACCCGCAGCGCAGTCACCTTCAGAACATTATGTTCTAAATTCAAATTTCTATTACGATCTTTGGAAAATATTCTAATGGAATCAATAATAAATATTGTAATGCTGAATTCAGTACAATCCTTGAGACATCGAATCCAGCCATAAATTGAAAACAATGGAAAAAAAAACATCATTATGAACAATTAATCAGTTAAGGTTTAATAGGTTGGTAACATAACCCGGGCCCGGCTAAATAATAACAGCCGCACAGGTCAATCCATCAGGTTAAGCTACGCTTGCCGCGGTTTGGTCTGTGGATGGGTGACCATCTTTACATACCGAGACCCCTCCGTGCCTCGGAAAGCACGTTAAGCCGTTGGTCCCGGCTGTCATTCCAGGATCTTTGACAGTCGTTACGGGTAGTCAGAAGCTCGAAAGTCTGATAACCAGTCTTACCAAGGGGTATCGTATTACCCAGTAACAGGGTTGTGGAGGTCAGATAGGCAGTTGCTCCTTGTAAAATACTGGTATTCAGCTGCATCCGGTTAGACTGGAAGCCGAACCCAATATAGTTGGGAAAAGGCTAGGCAGATGATGAGGTAGGTAACAAGAAAAATAAAAAAGTATTTTGTTAAAAATGATGAGGTTATCCCTCTCACTGAGAGGTGGCCTGTGTTGCAGCAGTGGGACCTTTATAGGCTGATTATGGTTATAGTTAAAAATTAGCTCTTTCCTTTAGTTTGCCGTATGTCATTACTTTCCAGAATTTGATCCTTATTAGGGACACTATCGAATGGTGTAATAACACAGCGTGTGTTTTTTTTTTTCAAAATCAACAGGTTCGATTCCTGGCTAGAAATATTGATTTTTCAAAAATCCAATGATGCAGTTTTAGTTTTCATCAAAATCGAGCCCGCGACTCCTTTCGGTACTTTTCGCTATTCCTCATAGTTTAGAATTTGGCCATCCACGCCCACTTGAAAAATTCAGCCTGTATAACTAATTACATATAAATATAAGCACAAATAAATATACATAAATGCATGAACTAACTAACTAAAAAGAAATAAACAATGAGAAAATATTACCGTATATAATATACGCAGTCGACGACCAACGTGGGTCCCCAAGTTACTCCGTGAGCACCGGATTGCTTAATTGAGGTTCGCTAGAAGTTGCCTACCTTGGACACTAGGTAACTGGAATAGCGTACTCTTCTCCGATGAGTCAGTAGGGACTGGTCATCTCTTTGCTGCCATGGCTTATTTTAATTTATTATTTGAATTGTTGTTTTTTCTCATCTTTTCATTATGGACGCTTTTAACGTTCTGCATCGTTCTCACATGTATAATTTTTAACATGAATGATGTAACCAAGACTTTGTAACCATATTATTTTGATTTAAAAGAGTGTCCATGGAGTTTCTTGCCCGATCTTCTCCATAGGTACCTACGCTTTGGAATGGGCAACTAGCTTCATCTTTCTGACTGACCGACCCCTTGACAATTCAAAAGTGCCTGTAATTGGTTTAATTGAAATAAATGCTTTGAGTTTGAGTTTGAGGCTCGAATTTGTCTGAATGGTGAGGACCGACGTCGGCGAGAGTTACGAAGACCAGGGGAACGCGACGCTACGCCGACGTGTATTTTGAAGAAATCACCCCTTATGGTGGATGGTCCGTTATGTTTTGGGCGTAACTTCCAGCTATCGTACCGAGATAGTATTCATTGAAAATGGCTCACTAAATGCGCAAAGGTACATAACAGAAATCCTTTGTCAACATGTACAACCCGCACTGACTGTAATTGGTGAAGATGCCATTTACATGGACGATAATGTTCGGGCCCACCGTTCTGGCGGCGTAGATGCTTATATGCATGAGGTCGGTATTCGTCGTTTGGATTGGCCACCGCGGAGCCCCGACCTTAACCCCATTGAGCACGTCTGGGACCTCCTAAAAAGGTGAGTACGATCTGTCCAACCACTTCCACAAAACATCAGGGAGCTCAAACGTGTGATCTCAGCTGAGTGGGAACACATTCCACAGGACACCATCAAAAGCCTGGTGGAAAGCATGCCAAGACGATTACATGCCGTAATCGCTGCCAGGGGGGACTCGTTATTTTTTTTATGTCTTTTTTATGAACTGTTATACAGGGTGAATTTTTCAAGTGGGCGTGGATGGCCAAATCCGAAACTATGAGGACTAGCGAAAAATACTCAAAGGAGTCGCGGGCTCGATTTTGATGAAAAATAAAACGCCATCATTGAATTTTTGAAAAATCAATATTTCTAGCCAGGAATCGAACCTGTTGATTTTGAAAAAAAAAAACACACACTGTATTATTTACACCATTCGATAGTGTCGCTAATAAGGATCGAATTCTGGGAAGTAATGACATACGGCAAACTAAAGGAAAGAGCTCATTTTTAACAAAATACTTTTTTTTCTTATGTTACCTACCTCATCAAGTCATCATCATCTGCCTAGCCTTTTCCCAACTATGCTGGGGTCGGCTTCCATTCTAACCGGATGCAGCTGAATACCTCGGTATGTAAAGATGGTCACCCATCTACAGACCAACCGCGGCAAGCGTAGCTTAACCTGATGGATTGACCTGTGCGGCTGTTATTATTTAGCCGGGCCCGGGTTATGTTACCTACCTACTAAACCTTAACTGATTAATTTTATTGTTCAAAATGATGACCATTGTTACATAGCTGGATTCGACGTCTCAAGGATTGTACTGCATTCAGCATTACAATATTATTGATTCCATTAGAATATTTTCCAAATGTGGATGGGTGACCATCTTTACATACCGAGGTATTCAGCTGCATCCAGTTAGAATGGAAGCCGACCCCAACATAGTTGGGAAAAGGCTAGGCAGATGATGATGAGGTAGGTAACATAAGAAAAAAAAAACTATTATGTTAAAAATGAGCTCTTTTCTTTAGTTTGCCGTATGTCATTAGTTCCCAGAATTCGATCCTTATTAGCGACACTATCGAATGGTGTAATAATACAAGATGTGGTTTTTTTTTTCAAAATCAACAGGCTCGATTCCTGGCTAGAAATATTGATTTTTCAAAAATCCAATGATGCAGTTTTAGTTTTCATCAAAATCGAGCCCGCGACTCCTTTGAGTACTTTTCGCTAGTCCTCATAGTTTCGGATTTGGCCATCCACGCACGCCCACTTGAAAAATTCACCCTGTATATATGTATATACAGGGTGTCCCTGGAAGTATGGATCAAATCGAATAGGGGCGTGGGCAAGGTAATTTCCAAACTTTTTAACCCTGAGAATGTCAGTGAATTTTTTTACGGTTCAAAAGTTATGACCGATTTTTATTATTTTTTTTCAATCACTTCGATTAGTGCTCAAAGAAAATAATCATTAAAAAATACTATCAGGGCTTTCTAAAAAAAAAAAAATTGATAGCCCTGATAGTTTTCACGAATTCGATTTTTCTTCTCTTTTTTTTTCTTGATGTGCTGGCGTCTGTACGGTCTGTACCTCAGGCTACTTCAAAGAGTAAAGTAACTATAGAGGGAGGCTACTTTAATGTTGCGTTCCGTTCCTCTTCCGTCCAGTCCTCTGAATTCCGTTCTCTTAGAAAAATGTATTTGAGCTGCACATAACATAATGTACCTATTTGTATTAATAATAATAAATAATAATAACAAGAAACCAAGAAACCGACGTGGGGATGCATCGAGATGTAGTCATAGTGGACAAGGGCCTCACCCCGCTCTCCTTGGCTAAAGAGAACTGGCGCAAACCAGTAGTGCTTGACACTAATGATCGCATGGAGGTATGGCAGAGTAAGGAGCTTCACGGACGCTTTTTCCGGGCCCTTCATGGACCCGATGTAGACCTACTAGCGTCCGTAGCCTGGCTACGTTGCGGTGATCTCTTTGGAGAAACCGAAGGTTTTGTCTGTGCAATTATGGACGAAGTTGTGATGACGAACAATTACCGGAGATTTATTGTGAAAGACGGCACGGTTGACATTTGTCGGGCATGCCACCGGCCGGGAGAATCAATCAGGCATATTATCTCCGGGTGTTCTCGTCTAGCTAACGGAGAGTACTTGCATAGACACAACCTTGTAGCCAGGATAATCCATCAGCAACTTGCTCTGAAATACAGCCTTGTGGAATCGGAGGTGCCGTACTACAGGTATGTGCCCGACCCAGTTCTCGAAAATGGAAATATCACATTGTACTGGGATCGATCCATCATCACTGACAGGACTATTGTTGCCAATAAGCCTGATATAGTGGTGATGGATCGATTAGAGCGGCGCGCAATGATTGTTGACATAACCGTCCCGCATGATGAGAACCTCGTGAAAGCTGAGAAAGATAAACAAATCAAGTATCTTGACTTGGCTCGCGAGGTTGTCGACATGTGGGATGTTGACTCAGCAATCATTGTGCCGATAGTCGTCACAGCCAATGGGTTGATTGCCAAGAGCCTCGACCAACACCTGAGGAGGCTCACGTTGGGCAGCTGGATCAAGGGCTTGATTCAGAAAGCGGTACTTCTGGACACGGCTCGCATTGTCAGGAGGTTCCTCTCTCTGGAGCCCTGACCGCCGGTAGCTTGGACCCTGTTCCCGATACCGGTGGGCTACTATTTTTTATATTTTTAAATGTTTTTATATATTTTTTATACTAATATTTAAAAATATAATTTATATGTACATAATGAAATAAAGGAAATAATAATAATAATTGTTTTTATTCGGAACAACATTGGAACCATTTTCGTTAGTACACACCTTGGATACTACAACTTACACACTAGGATTAGTAACAAAAAGAGAAATAAACAAATTAGTGAGTCATGTACTTACGAGGCATTTCATGCGGACAATGATTCCGTATGAGATGCCTCAGCACAGGCGCTCTCGGGTCCTCAGCCACGACTTTCAGGATGCTATTGCTACTCCCTCGAATCCTTCTCACAAGCGATGCTACCTTTTTTCTAATGATCGCCTGGAAACCATCTGTGCGCGATTGGGCAAACATCCCCGAGGCACTACAGAAACGAGGGAGTTTCAACATCATCCTGAAAACATTGTTATATTGGACGCGCAAGGCATTTAGCGTCCCCCGTGAACAGCTGAACCACAGACTTCCCGTGTACAGGCCCTGACAGTACGCTTTAAACAAGGTTATTTTGACCTGATCTGTACAACGAAAAAATCTGCGCGCCAGCATGTTCCCGCGGACCGCCAACGCCCTGCGCTCCCTCTCCACATCGTCATCGTCTTTAAGGTCGTCGGCCAGTATATGTCCCAGATATTTAAACTTGGTCACCTGCTTTATAATAGCACCGTTCAAACAAATTGAAGGAATGGTGTCTGGGCACTTGCTGGCGGCCTTGAAGACCATGAACTCGGTTTTTTTTACATTATACATAAGCCCATGTGATGCGGCGTATTTTTCACAAATCTTCAGCATCTCCCTGATTGACCTCGCAGTCGGGCCCAGCAACACCATATCGTCTGCATAGCTGATGTTGTTCACACAAACACCACCCACCCGGCAACCGACACGCATGCCGCTGAGCTCGACTATGAGGTCATTTACATACAAGTTAAACAGCTTTGGCGAGGATAACCCCCCCTGTCTCACTCCGCATTCCAACCTGTATGACTCTGAAAGGCAGTTTGACCACCTAACACAATTTGTCTGATTCGAGTACCAGTATTGAAATATTTTCAATAGTTCCGCCGGTATACCCCTGTCCTCCATCTTTCTCCACAGCACTTCATACGACACGAGATCGAAGGCCTTGGAGAGATCCAAAAAACAGGCGTATACCGGAGTCTTCCGTTCCGTGTAGTATTATCTAGGACAATTTGGTTTCAGCATCAATTTAAATCTTCGAGAAACAAAATTTTTGAGATTTCTGAGAATGACACCACTGATTTTTTCCTATGTCAACCCAAAATGTTCAACAACACAGGAATGTTGTAACCACAGATTACTAATATGTAGCAAGCTATAATGTAACCAAGGGTATATTATTTTCTGTGGTTGACTGGTTGTCAGATAAACGGAACGCTATTTACTTGTTATAGGAATTTTATTTTATTTTGTACCTACTCTGTCTCTTGTCAATTTGTTATTGTTGTGGTGTTGCGTTTCTTCCTGAAAAATTTCAAAGTAACTTAGAAGCCGTGGGCAAATGCAATGTATCATTTTCAGAGCCATGAACTTTATCACCCGAATCCCTATCAGCAACATTGTCAGCTTTTCACTGAACAGTCGAAAACTCCAGCTCTTCTTGCTACACAAAACAATCACTTTGAAGCAGTAACTGCTTCTCATCATGTAGTTTCCACTCAACCTGACTGTGTTCAGGCACACCCTGAGCCTCAGAGTTTAAAGAAGAAAACCTTGCTAAACAAAAGCAGTGTTGATACTTCTACGTTCAGTATAGAGGAGAGGCTGGTAACAGCAGTGTGGGTGCACGAGCGGAAACATACCAAGAACAGTATGAGCCAAGTAAGTCAGAAAATATATATTATTCTGATATAAAGACGAGATATATGAGGAATTTCAAATTTCTATAGAAAACCTTATTTTTCTCATAGCTCGCCTTTTAAAGACGAGTTTTATATATTGAATGAACACTGATTTAAAGACGGTCTTTAAATCAGTGTTCATTCAAAATATATATTTGGGAACCTATACTCCATTCATTATAACATTAGAAAAAAGAGGCTCGCAGAAGCAGGAGTACGAAACCTTTTATTTTCAAGTTAAGTTCAAACAATTTTAATTAATGTATGTGCTTTTTTTGTAAGTAACAATGTATGGCATACAATAAAAGTAGGAACCACTGTACTTCCTCACCCGGCGCATTTTGATAGTAGGTAGTTTTTTTTGGATAGAATAGACCCTTTTTAGTGTAATTTGAAAACCGCAAATTGTGAAAAACCGTAGGGGCCGAGAAAAAAATTCCCAAAGTTTTTTTTTTTCTGAAAACCTGCGATTTTATAGTAACTATTTTTTTTTTTAGATAGAATAGACCCTTTTTAGTGTAAATTTGAAAACCGAAAAGTTCGCAAAAGCATAGTGGCCGAGAAAAAAATTCCCAATGATTTTTGTAACCTAACCTCAAAACACTTAAAAGGTGTAGTAGGAGCCCCGCTTCGCGGGGCTCTATGGTCTAAAAAAAAATAACCACGAAGGGGATGGCGGGGTCTGTTCGCTCGCTGCGCTCGCTCACTAGACCCCGCCATCCCCTTCTAACCTAACCTGTCCAAGTCGGGGTGCCCCAAGTCCCGAGCTCGCTTCGCTCGCTCTTGCATCCTAAGTTGTCATTACAAATGTGTTATTTTTGTATATTATGTTGGTTTAGGGTGTAGTGTAATCAGGAACACAAAAAAAAAAACATAAACATGTTACATTTATGTACACATGATACATTTTCCGTAACTTTAAGATTTTTTTTCTCAAAAACTATAAGTTTTCACAATGCGGGATTTTGCGAAAGTGTTTAACATAACGAAATGTAGAACTATTAAAATTGTGAAGCTTCGAATAAACGGGTGAGGAAGTACAGTGGAGCCTAAAAGTATATTCTATCTAACTACTTGTCACTATGCTTGGATAGGTACATGAAATGAAACAATTTTTAGTAACAATCAGTTTATTAAAAACAAATTTATATAAACCGACAAAATAAAAAAACACGTGCTTGCTGCCACAACTTATGAAGGGAATAGGGAACATTTTAGATTTGGTAGTTATAGTGACGATAGACGAAAAACGTTCCCGGTACTGTCTGCCCCTGCTTCTTATAGATTTTAAACATTGACACAACAAAATTTTATGTAAAAACTAAATAATAATAAATGAAAGCCTTGTAATTTCAGAAGGTACATAGGTTAAATACGTATAATTAAGTGTGACTGTTGTTATTTAAATTGATTATATTTAACTTCACATCAATCTTGACTGTAATAATGTTTGTTGTATTTTTATTACAAAGTATGCCCCTAAAAGAGCCTTTTTTAACTTGTGTCTAATGCTATAGTAAATGGAGTGTAGATATTCTGTAATCCAATCCAAATAAATACACACTATATTAAGAATATGTCTAACTAATTTATGAATTATTTTGGTATTTTGTTTGTATGAACTACACATGCTCCGCCGGCCCCTTAAGACCACAAATTATTCTCATAATATGAATAGTTTATTTAACTATTAATTCCTGTCTAGATACCAGGCATAATTTTTTTTTTTTTTTTTTTTTTTTTTTTTCTTTTTTTTTTTCTCGTTCCATTTGCAATCGGTCGTAAGACCATAAGCGAATATGTTCCATGACGAAATGGCGTTGTGGTGGAGCAGCCAGTGCTACGCCTCCCACTTATAGAAGGTGGTTCCTCTTCAGCCTTTTCACCACCGCTGTCGGGTTTAACAGTTCAGTAACTAGTGGGTTTGGATGCAAGGTTAGGCGTGTCTTGTGTAGTTCCTTGTACCGCTCGATTTCATTATTCACTGTTGGCATTTGTAGATAGTCGTGGATTTCGTCATTCCTAGCAAACCAAGGTGCGTTTACTATGGATCTTAGGATACCATTTTGGACTCTTTGTAGGCAGAGTATGTTAGTTTTGCTGGCGACGCCCCACAGTTGGATCCCGTAGGTCCATGATGGCTTAAGGACTGAGTTGTAGATGAGGAGTTTGTTGTCTACAGAGAGCACAGAGTTTCTTCCCATGAGCCAATTCAGGTTGCGGAACTTGTGGTTTATCTCGTCCCTTTTATTTTTGATGTGATGCTTCCATGTTAGGCGCCTGTCTAAGTGGAAGCCAAGATACTTCACACAATCTGTGTGTGGTAGGGTATCAGGACCAAGCCTGACAGGAGGGGTGTTCCCGTGCCTGAGCGCGAAGGTGATGTGGTTAGACTTGGATGCACTGGCACGTATCCGCCACTTACAGAACCATTTGTGAGTTTCGTCTAGCTGTTTTTGGAGTCTATTGCTGGCCATTTCTGGTTTGTCATCAACTGATAAATAGGCAATGTCGTCGGCATATGTTGCTGTTGTTATGCCATCCAATGTGGGTAGATCTGATGTAAATATGTTGTACAACACTGGGCCAAGAACAGATCCCTGTGGTACACCAGCTTTCACTTCAAACAATCCTGATCTTGCTTCGCCCTGTTTTACTTGGAAGTAGCGGCCGGATAAGTATGACTGGATGAGCAGGAACATTGAGTGTGGAAGATTTTCTTTCACTTTGGCTAGCAATCCTTTGTGCCAGACACGGTCAAAAGCTTGTTGTACATCAAGAAATGCCGCTGAGCAATACTGTTTACATTCAAAAGCCTGTCTTCCTGTTTGGTAAACTCGGTGAACCTGTTCTATTGTTGAGTGAGATTTCCTAAAGCCAAACTGGTGAGACGGAACAACATCATTGGCGTCCATGCACGGTTTCAGTCGGTTAAGGAATATCCTCTCCCACAGTTTGGACAACACAGGCGTTAAGCTTATCGGTCGATATGACGAGACTTCATGTTCAGGTTTACCTAATTTGTGGATCATGACAACCTCAGAGATTTTCCACAGATCAGGAAAGTGAGATGTTCGAAAGATTGCGTTGAACAGACTAGCTAGGAAAGAAATGCATTTTCTGGGAAGATTTTTAAGTATGGAAGGTGTGATCAGGTCGAATCCCGGGGCTTTTCTCGAGTTAAGTAGTCTGATTTCCTTCGCTATTTCTTTAGGTGTTGTTGGTATAATAGGCATACACATCTGCAGATCTTGTTCCAATATTGAGTCAATTTCATGCTCATCAACAACGCTCTCGTTGGGTCTGAATACAGAATTCAGATGCGTTGCAAATACCTCAGCCTTTTCCAAGTCAGTTCTTGCCCAGGAAGTTTGTGATCTGATTGGATGATAAGATTGTTGAGGCATGTCCAAGTTTTTAGTGGCCTTCCAGAGCGAGTACGCGCCAACTCCGCCAACGGCCCCACGACCTTCGCTCTCTATATTCTATTATTAGCTGGCTGGCAACAATTTGTTATTAGGGAACCCATTTTGTTATATTAGTTTACAGTTTTTTAATAAACAGTGTTTGAGATAGTTGTTGTTTCATATTACCATACCCACTAGTTTGTCACTACAGATAAAAAACATAATTGTAACAGTGGCGATGCCGTTTGCCGTAGGTGACATCATCTGTAGGTTCGTTGTTAACGTTGAGTTAGTAGACTCCTGGACTATTGCCTTTAACTCCTTTGCTGCCTTATTGTAAGTGAGTTTGTCGAAAGGGTGACGGGATTGGTGCCATATTCTTCTAAGTCGGCGTTTTTCTAGGATTTTTTGCATTATGTCTAGTGGGTGAGTAGGGTTGGTCGGACCTTTGGGCCGAGAGGGTGTGTTGATCCAAGCAGCCACTTGAATGGCGTTAGTGAGATATCTGCAGGCGTTATCTACATCATTGTGGTTCTTCAGTGGGATATTAGCATTAAAGTTTTCGTTGAGGTAGGTCGAGAAGCCCTTCCAGTCAGTTCGACCATTCGTCAGAGACTCGTTTGTTTCCCGAGTAAGCACACTAGTGCTAATTGTGAGGATTGCCGGTGTGTGATCTGATGAACCATCTAGACTCGATTCGATAGTAGTATGTAAGCTGTCTATACCCTTACATATGAAAAAATCCAAGAGATCCGGCAGTTTCTTTGGGTCACTAGGCCAATAAGTAGCCTCACCTGTAGATATTGGTTTTAAGTGATTTTCATCAACACAGCGTTTTAAGTCGCGTCCACGAGTGCTGGAACAGCGGGAGCCCCAAAAAGTATGTTTGGCATTCCAGTCACCACCTGCAATAAACCTGTGGCCAAGAGTATTGAAGTAGGTTTTGTACATGTCTGCAGTTATTTTGTGTCTTGGTGGACAGTAAATTGAGGATAAAATAATAGGGCCTGCTCGGTCCTCCAGCCTGACAGTGGTGGCTTGTAAATGTACTGTAGAATATGGTTCTATCGGTGAATGTCTCAGGTTCGCTCGAATGACCAGCGCTGAGCCAGCATGTGCACTACCATCAGGATGCGGGGAGTGGTAAATGTTATAGCCTTTTATGCGGAACGAGCTTCTGGACGTCCCGTGCGACTCTGAAATTAGTACTGCGTCTAGTTTGTTGGTTTTAATTAAAGTCTCCAACTCTTGGATATTGGGAGCCAATCCATTGATGTTCCAGATTGCGATTCGTAGAGTAGTCATTTACGGTGTTAGTTTAGTAATGACTGTAGTCAGTAAGCCCATTAGGGTACTGATTTGTTGCAGGAGTAGGTCGATTTTTTCATTTTGTTTAATTAAGAGTTGTTCCATAACTGTTACGTTTTGTTGAGGGTTTTCTATATGACTAGATGTAACGGCGTTGTCAGGAGGAGGGACCTTGAGACGCCCAGCGGCAATATCCGAGTATTTTTGGTCCGATCTGCGGTAGGAGTTTCGTTGGGGTAGCGCGGAGCTTTCTGTAATTGTATTGGTGCGGATTATCTCAGTAGGAAGGTTGGAATTGCCAGCTGGAAAATTTCTTGGCTTAATTTTTCTGGACAGAATTTCTTTGTAAACTTGACAACCTTTGTAATTGGCCGGATGATCGCAGGAGCAAAGGGCGCATTTGGCGGGTGTATTTCTGTCTTTTTTTGGGCAGTCTGAAGTTTTGTGGCCCTCCCCACATTTGACACATCTGTATGGCCTCATGCAGTTGTTTTTGCAGTGGCCATATTGTTGGCATCTTTGACATTGGACGATTGTCTTGGTTTTGCGTGGATCTTCAATTTTGATGCGCTGGTGATGAATATACTGGATATTTTTAACTAGTTTGTTATTTGGACTAGGTTCCAAATTTACAAAAAATGTGGAGGTAGGTGTTTTGTCTCGTCCATAGCGGTGATTGATGATTTCTCCTCTGACCTTGTTACCAGATTTCTCCAGCTCCTGTATGATGGCATCATGTGGAGTAGTATGATGGAGGTCTTTTATTACTATTCGGTAACATTTCGTATCTTTACGAGAGAAGGTATGTCCGATTAATCCCTTCTGTCGAATCAGATCAATGACTTGCTTGTAATCATCAGTAGTACTAACCATTACGCGTAAGAGGTTTTTATTTATTATTTTATACCGAAACCCTTCCGGACGAATTACAGACTCAATTAGTTTGGTGAGCTCGTTTAGATCCTCAATCCCATAAAGAACAATGGGAGGCGGCTTATTTGGTTGCTTAGGCTCAGTGTCCGTGTCCTCTGTTAGGTCAATCGGCAGGTTTGAGAATCGGTTTTCTGACTCAATTGCAGGAGGAGGCGAGCTTTCGCATATTTTTCTTTTCTTAGATGTAGGAACTCGTTGCCATGGTGGAGGTTGTGTTACATCTGTGGATGGCTGTGCGGCTGGCATTGGTTCTGTGGCTTCATCAGAGTCTCTCTCACAAGCGAATATGATGGGATTGTTGGAAGAACCCGACTGTTTACATGAAATTTCGCTTAGTGAATTAGATCGTTGTCTATTGAAAAGGCTTGGGTGAAATATTTGTTGTACAAATTTCTTAGGCGAGGATTTGTTCTTTTGATTTTCATCAGTATCATTGGTTTGACTTTGAGCCTGATTTCCCACTCTAGTCAAATTGGGAACATTTTTGGAACTCATGGTGGTAATTATTTTGTTACAATGGCAACACTTTTCCAAATGTCAAATGACATTTTGACATATTTTAAATTGACGTCGAAAAATAAAATTTGAGGGTGGGTTGAAGAACTTTGAAAACTTAGACTGTCACTTTTGATTTTTGATCACTGTTTTTTGTTTGAATCACTTATTATTTTTAGCTACAAACAATTGTTCACAGTTATCACAGGTAAAAGTTCACTTTCACAATGATTTTAGGCATAAACTCGCGGTGTAACACACTAAAGTCACTGAGTTCTCCAACAGCGCGCCTACGCGTGTTGACAGTTGACAGCGACTAACATTTGAATGTATAAATTAATAGGCATAAATTAAACAAATTATTTTAAATGAAACCTAAGTATTTATTTGATTCAGATAAAGCATGACTTCAGGCAGAGATTCGGCCGAGACCCGCCGGCTAAGAACACTCTGTTAGTGTGGGAACGCAAGTTGTTCTCCACAGGGAGTGTACATGATGCTCCCCGACCTGGTCGCCCGGTCAACAGGTCTGTACTCTATTACTAATGTTAGAGCAAGAAAATGAGAGCAGAAGTATTCTGCCCTATGACAAACAAAAATAAAGCTTCTTTCCAAAGCCTCTTTCTGAAAAACACATAATCATTTTGCAAGGACTCGTCACAGCTGCAGCAGTACAGTACAGCTAACTTAATAATGCTTCTAGTTCTCCTTCTGTGCAGTGATTTTTGTGTTCATCAATGTATCATGTGTGTAAGCAAGATGCCTATAGTTTTATTTATATTTAAAGCAATATTTTATATTTAGTTAGATAAAAGTGAACTTGCTGCGCCCTAACAAGGTGTACTCAGTTAAACCTAGTTTCAGTTTGTGACTTTGTGTACCTACAGACGCGCGCGCATGGAAGACGTGGCGGCGTCGGTGCGCGCGGCGCCGGCGCTTTCGCTGCGGGCGCGCGCGCTTTCGCTGCGGGTGCCGCGGACCACGCTACGCACTATCCTGCGCCGCGACCTGCCGCACGCACCCAGGGCCAGGGAGACAGCACATCTAGCAGCTGCAGGTACCATTTCTGTGTCGCATGTTATATGTTATGTCATCATCATTAGTCTAAAACAGTCCACTGCCGGATATAAACTCCTCTAATCGCACGCCCTTGAACTTGATCCTCGACTACCTCGCATCAATCAAGAAAATTGCGTATTGTTTACAGGAAAACAGCAAATCAAACGGAATGTGAAGAGGAAGCTGCAGTCACAGAGAGAGCTCGGTGCCGGCGCAGCGGCCCGCAGCGGGTACACGTGATGCACTCGGTGCGGTACTCGTTGTGACAGTTACACGTCTTCGACAGCTAAGAATTCTGTTTGTATACTGTGATTTAGTGTACTAAGTTAACTTTGTGCTTCTGTAAATACACACATCAAAATTTTTTTTTTTTTAGATAAACAACCGACTTCAAAAAAAAAACACTACAAACGTGTCGTTGCTTCCGCATTTTCGTTTTTTGTTTGACACCGACTTCCGAAATTACAGTTATTTATCACTTTGTAGTGCTTTTTTTGAAGTCTGTTGTTATTTTTGGAAAAAAAATATTTTTCGCTTTTTAGTTGTACACTCGCCAGCAAAATTGCATGGATACCTTAGTATCTATTTTCCCGTGAACGTTTGAGTTCAAGCTTTCGAAAATAAACTAGATGGCGTTGGTTTCTTCACAATTATGACTAATTTACGAAACGTAAGGAGTTAGGAAGAAACGTATTAAGTAGGATTGAGCAAGAATTTACAAGGCTAATACACATTTACCAGCATACGTAGCTTAAATGATAAAAATAATAAAAGAAACCGATAGGAATATATTTATTAAGCTAACATGTGGGTATTTTAATAATTTAATATTCGAGTTGGTAGTTACTTAGCAACAGGAAAAAAGAGCAGATTCATCGCAGGTAAACAGGCTCGCCTTGTGGGCTCGCAAATAAAAGGAATATAAAAATTATAGAGGTTTATTTCTTACAGTTTATTATTCTTTAACAGTCAGTTTATTAATTATTGTAGGTATAACATTATAATATTATGAAGTTATTGAGGCGATAGCTTAAGTATTCGTTTCCAAAATCGGAAAGAGGATTTAAGCTTATGTAACCTCAATAAAAACAAACAGGAGACCAGGGGGGCTAAAAACGCCACTTTAAGCAATTCCTCTAAATTAAATTCATTTCCGGAATTCCCAGCAGATCATTAGCAATTCCTCTAATTTTCGTAAAATGGTGACACATAATAGCAGAATCACCTACAATTCAATTCATATTAGAATCATATTTGGTGTAAATATTGCCGCATGAAAAAAATAAAAACCGTAATTTTATCGGTAAATTTTTCTTTACAGAAAATTGGTTTTTAATTTTTTATTTCTACAGTTTAAATGTTATTAAATTATAATATGCCTTATACTGCTAAGCATACCGTAGATAAGCCCTGAAAAGGGAAATTAGAAACAATAAAACTTTTTAGGCTGGCAACGCGTACAAAGGAGTTTTTACATAAGTCCATGAGTTTTTAGGCCGCATTCCGAATTAACTATAATCGCTCACAGCACTCACATCATCTCACATGAGTTCCAATATAGATGTTACGATTATTTATCCATTTATTTCAGGCATCAAGGCCCATATAGACACATACAAAACAATATTAATATAACTTAAAAATACTATAAATACATACAACATTATAATTAGGTACACTAAAAACTAACGTATACGCAGTGTCTGCGTCGTGTTTCGCTGACTGGCGTCATGTAGCCGGCCACGAAACCGGCGGTACACAACACCCTTCGGCCAGAACTCTTACGTTAAATTAATTAATTAGTTATGATGGCTGAGAGCTGTCAACAATTCGGAACGCTCGTGAACACGCTCACAGTGCTTACTCAATGTCAATACGATATTATTTACAGTATTTCTTTGTATAAACACCACATTTCTTCTTCAGTTCTTCTTTGGTTAGGTGGCAACTGTCAGCCAGAAGCACAATTTCGAAAATGTCACATTTGTTTTATATAAATATATGATGCAACACAAAACACACTGACACATCCTCACATTTCTCACACACTCTGTCATTTTTGACAGCGCTCACGGTGATATTATTATAAGGCATGGCCGGCATTATCGCACCCTAAAGTTTCTCCCTTGAGTTATGTCAACTATTGTCAACATTAGTCAACATCAAACTGAATCTGCTGATTGCTGCAGCTCCATATTCCAGGCTCTAGCCAGACTCGTGCGTCAGCACCAAGCCCTACCACTGCCGAATTCGATGCTACAACAGTGCCTCTGCCTCGTCGAACTCGGCAAGCGAGATACCGCAGTGAGTGGATTTTTCTAACCCTACAGCTATTCATATTGGGGTTTTAAGACAAGACTTATGATGACTATTGAAAACTATTAAGTATGGTGTTTTCATTACGTTTTTTAGGTCGCCCTCTGGCTGCACTAAATGAGGCTCGGAGAGTTTTACCTCAGGTGGAGATGAAACAGCTGATATGGCAAATGAATAATGCAGAACCTTCAGAGGCTTGCTGATGCAGTCGAAAGACTGTTTATTAGTGCCCCATAGAGGTAAAGTATGAGTTTTTTGTACATGCAATAAAAAAAATAAGTATAACATTCATATAATATAATTATAAAGAAATACAAAGGAGAAAATACTATATTTTAACATTTAAATAACATAAAAACTTTAACCGCATCCAATTAGATGGAAGCCGACCCGACATAGTCCATAGTTGGGAAAAGGCTAGACACGTTTAGGTTCATAATGTCCAAATCTCAAAATGTACAGAAGGTGCAAAAAGTCCATATCCCAGAATGTCCATGTCCCAAAAAGTCCACAGTTGATGATGATGATTTGACTTACTAAAACCCACAAATTTTTCTTTTCAGCCTGGTGGAGTTGTTCCAAGTGGGTCTTAAGTGGATGGTGATTCCATAAAAAGGAGACATGGTTTGCCCCTCCGCAGCTAGCATCGACACAAATAAGAGTCGCAAACCTAAATAAATGAAAAAAAGGCTAATTCATTATTATGTTTTGTATTCGTTTTTTAATATTAGAAGATGAGATTCTTAATTTAATAAATAAAATATTTTTCATATCACTATTGTTTTATTTTAGTGAAAGGTATAAGGTATCCTCTTCTACGGTCGTCTTTTATATACTACTTAATAAAATTGAAATAAAGTATGACAACATAATAATATCACACCTATATATCCCTGAAGGGTTAGGCAGAGGTGTACAATACACCTAAAATGTGAATAGAAGATTGTAGTAAGTTGTCCTTTAGAGCCAAAGCACACACGCTACTTTTTGCATCGTCGATCGGCGATTTTGCGGCTGTATCGATGCTGCATCACGTTTTGGCGACTCTGCGTTCGGACGTGGTGCAAAAAGTAGCGTGTGTGCTTTGGCCCTTAAGCATAAATATAATCAATGTTTTTATTTCATCGAGGGGGTGGTACAGAGTACCTAAACGTCTACAATAATAAATGATAGAGTCTATCTAGAACTATTTAATTAAAACCAGGTACAATCCTTTTACTTGCCTTGGAGCTAGTAATTATGCCACCTCGGCGGGAACTTAAGTACGGCTCCAGCTTATGGATGAGGTCGCGAAACACACTTTTATTTAGTAGCCTGTATAAGCCAACAAATTCGAGATCCGGCATTTCGAATGCTATGTCCATTTTCCGAAGAGCTGCATTTCGTAGGCGATATAAAAGGGTCTCCGAAAGCCGCGCGTGCTCCAGAAAATTTTCATATAGGGCTAAATCTGCCATTATAACAATATTTCTTCACAAAACCTCCAATATGATTTGTGAGATGTTGCTTTTGAATGACTTCTTATGATTCTGCTATTTGACACTAAAGCAATTCGTATTTTGTGGACCATTTTACAAATCTTCATTCAAAACTGTCAAACAGATGAATTGGGTGATATGAATTGTGCGCAAATAATATTATGAATTGTCAGTTTGTGACCATTTTACGACTTTTAATATGATTCATAATGTTATCCTTTTATGATTCTGCCAAAGTGACCTTTTTAGGTGCCCAGGTTATTTTATCACAAAAAGGTGAAATGGATTAAATGGATATCAAATAAGTAGGCTAAAAACTACAAAATTGCACAAAAACATATCAAATGGTTAGTAGGCAACATAAAAAACTAAAAACTATGTTGTTTGACCTTGAAATGTTCATAACTTTTAAGTTATTAAAAATACGTAAGTAATAAGTTATACACACATAACCAGGTCTCCAGTTAATATAAATAATAAGTACTAAGTAAAATAATATTAACTAAGTATACATATTAATTAATAGCGCGTATTAGAATGCTGGCTCGATTCAGATTTCAGCACCATTACTCTACCGAATTACGACTGTCACTTCTCCAAAGAATATTTAAATAAAAATGATGGTATTGTAGTACTTTCAAAGTGTGGTCTAAATGTACAGGTACGTGAACCAAAATTTCGAGACGCTAACTGCTTGGTGATTGATATCGGAACGGACTATACTGTTGTTGCATTGTATCGCTCTCCCTCCGTTCACGATTTTTCTTACTTCTTGGAGTCACTGGAAGAGGTGATGAGGCTGGCCAAGGGTAAGAATTGCATCGTTACCGGCGACATAAACCTTGATATCAAAGTGAATACTGCTGACTCAAGAGCTAATGAGTATCTCAACCTTATTGCGTACAGTGGCTTTATGCCTGGTCACAACCTTCCTACTAGAGGACCTAATTGCCTAGACCATATGCTACTAAGAACTAAGTCACCAGCCGTCGTCCTTGTTTGTGATTCTGACATTACTGATCATGATACAGTAATTGCTGGTGTTACCATATCCTCAGTCACTAAAAACGCTCCAAAATTCTACAAGAAAATTGATTACCCGGCATTAAAAACGAGTATTTTCGAGACAGACTGGTCCAACGTTACCGCCGAATCAGACGTTAATGTTGCCACAGATCGTTTCATCAACTTAATGACACAAAAAATTAGAGACTCCAGCTCAACAATCAAAGTGCGTAGTTCAAAAGCCATACGCAAGCCTTGGATGACGGCAGGTCTACTTAGATGCGTCCGAAAGAGAGACCGCTTGCACTACAACTCCAGAAAAAATAAGGACGATATTACAACCCAAAGAGAGTATAAAACTTATAGAAATTACTGCAACGACATTGTCAAAAAAGCTAATGACGAATACAACCGCAATTTGCTGACTGAAAATAAAAACAATACCAAGAAACTTTGGCAAAGTGTTAAGGATATCTGCTATATGAAAAAAAGTAACAGTACAAACGCAGACATCACTAAAATCCTAGAAGATCCTGTGGAAGCAGTAAACTCTGCCAATGAGTTTTTTAGTACAGTTGGTAAAAAATTAGCTGATACCATCCTGTCTGAGCTAAAAGTTACAGAAAAACAACTGGCGGATGCCACAAGACTAGATGCCACTACTAGGAACTCCTTCTTTACTCCGACTGACCCAGAAGAAATTATAAAAATCATCGACAACCTGAAATCGTGCTCAGCCCCTGGAAATGATATGATCAGCAATTCGATTTTAAAACAGTGTAAAATACCTCTTGCCCCTATTCTCTCCCACATATTTAACCTAAGCATGTCCGCAGGTGTCTTTCCCGACTGTCTCAAGGTAGCCAATGTTTGCCCAATTTTCAAATCTGGCGACCCGCTCCAAGTTACAAACTACAGACCTATTTCCCTACTATCTTCAGTGTCTAAAATACTTGAGAAACTTGTCAATAATCGGTTACAAAAATTCCTAGAAAAAGAATTAAAGAAATTACTATCTGATAACCAATATGGATTCCGTCAAAAAAAGTCAACAGAGGATGCAGTAGTAACACTTGTTGACCACGTCACTGAAAGGGTAGATTCTGGCAACAAAGGCATTGGTGTTTTCATAGATATGGCTAAGGCATTCGACACTGTGTCTCGGCCGATACTTCTGCAGAAGCTATCGTTGATGGGGATACGGGGTCTAGCACATAACTGGTTTCACTCCTACCTATCAAACCGACAGCAAAGAATAAAATGTAAAGGCGAAGCAACAAGCGAGTATTCTGATATCCACTTTGGCGTTCCCCAGGGAAGCGTGCTCGGGCCTACTCTATTCTTGGCCTACATCAATGATCTCTGCAACCTTCGATTAGAGAATGCAAAGATTCTCACTTTCGCGGATGACACGGCTATAGTATTCCATGGCAATGACTGGGCTGGGGTCGTTGATGCTACTCAGAGAGGCCTAGCTAAGGTAAAAAGATGGCTGCAGCAAAACCTTCTTACATTGAATGCAAGTAAGACAAAATACATGGCATTTAAAATATCGAAACGCCTGGAGCCCGAAAACCCACTGCGAATCAGGCTCCACTCCTGCAAGTACCTTAGTAGTGATTCCTGTCAATGTGTCGAGATTGAACAAGTTGACCATATTAAATACCTTGGCGTCTTGATCGACAACCAGTTATCCTAGATCAAACAAATAGATGCTGTCACTGCTAGGGCCCGTAAACTTATGTTCATATTTAAAAAACTTAGGAACATTGCCGACCATAACACCCTCAGAAATGTGTACTTCGCTTTATGCCAATCCATTCTGAATTATTGTATAGTGGCATGGGGTGCAGCAGCAAAGACTCATTTGATAAAACTGGAACGAGCACAAAGGGGCATCCTAAAGGTTGCTTATGGAAGGCCATATCGGTATCCCACTGATAGGCTGTACCAAGAATGTCACGTGCTTAGGGTAAGACAGCTTTTCATTATGTCTATCTTATTACGGTTCCACCGACAAGCACCCCAAACCCAATCAAAATCTATCAGGTCATGCCGACAGAAAAAATGGAAAACACCCACTACTCGCACTAAATTCGCCCAAAGAGCTCCAAGATACATGGGCCCATTCATTTATCTATATATATAAAAGGAGAAACTGACTGACTGACTGACTGACTGACTGACATATCAACGCACAGCCGAAACTACTGGGACTAGGAGTGTGAAATTTTGCACACAGCTTCCTTTTATAATGTAGGGGAGCACTAAGAAGGGGTTTTTGGAAATTCAACCTTTAAGGGGGTGAAAAGGGGGGATTTTGTTTGTATGAAAAATCTTATTCCTTGAGTTAATAAACTTGAAACTTGGCACGAATATTTATCTAAGTAAATTATGAAAGTTGACATTTTTTGTTTTTCTAAACTACCCCCTAAAGGGGGATTGGGGGGTGTCAAAATTTGTATGGAGGAATTTTAACAAGCGGTCCGATTAACTTGAAACTTGGCACGAATACTTATCTAAGTAAATTATGAAGGTTGGCATTTTTTGTTTTTCTAAACTACCCCCTAAAGGGGGATTGGGGGGTGTCAAAATTTGTATGAAAGAATTTTAACGCGTGGTCCGATTAACTCGAAACTCAGTATTTATACTTAAGACCAAAAATAAAGAATATTGTGTATCTGAGTTTTTCGAAAATCTACCCATAACTGCGTGAAAAGGGGTAGTTACAGGGAAGGATTTTACTGCGTGACTTGATTTACTCGAAAATTGGTATAAATAATCTTTGAGTCAAGTAATGAACACATCCCAAACGATTTTTATAAATTCCACCCCTGTGGGGGTGAAAAATGGGGTACAGTTTATATCAAAAATCTTATTCATTTAATTAATAAACTTGATACTTGGCAAGAATACTTGCCTAAGCAACTAATAAAGTTTATCATTATTCGTTTATCAAAACTACCCCTCAAAGGGGGTTTAGGGGTGTTAAAGTTTCTGTGGAAGAATTTTAACGCGTGGTCCGATTAACTCGAAACTCAGTATTAATACTTATGACGGAAAATAATCAATAATAAGTGTATGGGGTTTTCGAAAATTGACCCAGACTTCGATTTTTAAGGGGATTTTAGTGAGTGGCTTGAATAACTCAAAAAAAAAATGTATAGTACTTGAAACTTGGCACAAATACTGATTTATAAAATTCGTCATTTTTTGGAATTCTAAGCTACCCTAAATGGAGATTCGGGGTGTCAAATATTGTATGGAAGAATTTTAACGCGCGGTCCAATTAACTCAAAACTCACCACCAACCAACCAAAATAAATAATAATAAAGTGTACCAGGGTTTTTCAAAAATCTACTTCTAACGATGTAAAGAGTGGTGGTAGTCGATTTCACAGGGGAGTATTTTATTACGTGGCTTGATTAACTGGAAAATTGGTATAAATAATCTTTAAGTCAAGTTATAGAAACATCCCAGACGATTTTTCAAAATTCCACCTCTATGAGTTTAAAAAGAAGGGATACAGTTTATATGAAAAATCTTATTCATTTGGTTAGTAAACTTGAAACTTGGCAATATTTGGCTCAGTAAATAATTAAGATTGTCACTTTTAATTTAAAAAAACCTCTCACAGAGGATGTAGGGGGTGACAAAGTAATAATAGGTTAGAAAAATATGTATGTATGAAACTCGGTACTACTAAAACAAAAAATAAAAAAAATATGTTTTAGGGTTTTTCAAAAATCGACTCCTATCAAGGTGGAAACGGTAATAAAGTTTAAGGGGTGGATTTTACTGCTTTCTTCTATTGACTCGAAAAAGGGTATGGGTTTTTGAGTCAAGTTATGAACACATCCCAAACGGTTTTTCGAAATTCCACCCCTGTGGGGTTGAAAAGCAGAGATACAGTTTATTTGAAATATCTGATTCCTTTGATCTATAGGTAAACTTAAAAATTGTCCCGAATACTTATTTATCTAAATAAATAATAAAGATCATACACAAATGTCGAAATTTTTAGAGGAAAGTACTAAATACACGCGGACGAAGTCGCGGGCAAAGTGCTAGTCAATACATAAACAAAACCCTGGACATAGTGGGTTGCTCAAAGCGCACTTGTAAAATAAAAGTTATTAAGTGGCTATCAGCTCAGGACTATGCACGGACTAAAGCTCTGATGACTCCCATACTTTAAGTCCCTCGCAAATACTCACCCAGGTGTAACACATCCCCCTAAAACATCCCTTTAACACTAACATACATACACACAAACTACACACTACCCAAACCTACACAAACCTTATTGTAATTTTGCATGTTTTTCCTTTAGTTAAGTAAGTTTAAATATTGTTTAGACTCAGTAACCATACGATCACTGAACTACCCACTAGTGCACTTACAATGTGTCATTAACGCCGAAATAACTAGATCCAACGACACAGGGTATCCTAGTGTGGGGTCTAGCGCTACTTTTTTTGCACTATATCTTTAATATTCTTATTTTTGTTTTTTATTATACTATCTTTTGTTTGTTGTGCTTAGCATGTCATCAAAATGTGTCTAAATAAATTTTATTTATTTATTTATTATTATTTCGACGCCACAAACATAAGCGTCCGTGTTCACTGGACTTAAACTGCAATGTGTTTACAAGTCGTGGTCTACCAGTTCTTTGATGGTGTTTCAATGAACCCTCCTCTTCAAACCGTCATACCCAAAGAACAACTGTTTTTCTCTGCAACAATAAAACAGAAATATATAATACCCAATAATGATTATTATGTAGTATAGTAACAAAAAAATAATGCAGTTTTAATTTAAAAGTGTAAAAATAAAACTACTTACGTTTACACCGGTCTCTCTGGCTATTTCTGACAAGTTTTTGCTTTGATTATTTAAAGCAATTATTTGAGCTCTTGTAACGAAATCAACATTACTACTCGTGCTCATTTTGGTAAAATAAGTAATTCGCCTGATTATAAATAAAAACTGAACAAAAGGCACTCGAACGAGGTAATCGAAATGAACTTAGCGAACGATCAATAACTCTTCGATCTAAGTATTATTTATACTACCTACCAATTATTTATAAATCCATATTCAACCTACCCTCTCAAGTTTGAAAACTAAAACTTAGAAAATCAGATACCTACCTACTTATAAATTGATGTTCAATTTTAACATAGTAGGTTAATAATTACGAACAATTTTCTTTAAAAGAAACTATTAATTATAAATTGTTTGAATGTTTGAAGAGACAAAAAGAAACTACATAAATATTTTATCATATAAAGCAAAGCAACGCCATCTAATAACAGCATAATTAAATTATGTTAGTTGTTATCTGGTTTTACGCTAGATGGCGTCATTTCTAGCATTATACGATTTTATTTCTGTACTGTCCATGCACTTTTGCAGCCCACTGTACCTACCCCACTTGAAGAATTGAAGACAAAGAATCATCAAAATTCGCATAGAAATGCCGGAGATGCATTATATTTATGCATATAACTTCGTACATAAGAATAATTACCTAATGTATTATATATTAAAACCTTCCTGAAATTATGTAGATCACTTTGGTGAAAGAATAATCAAAATCGGTTAATTTAATTTTGAGAAAATCGCGGACATACACAAACATACATACATAAGGGTCGAATACAGAACCTCCTTTTTTGAAGTCGGTTAAAAAAGCAACACGTATCATTTACAGAAACTGCAAGTTTTATTAATAACTAGCTGCGCCCCGCGGTTTCACCCGCATAAGACTCGATCCCGCGGGAATATCGGGATAAAAACTATCCTATGTCCTTTTCCGGGACTCAAACTATCTCTATACCAAATTTTATCTAAATCGGTTCAGTGGTTTAGGCGTGAAGAAGTAACAAACATATAAACACACACACACTCACAAACTTTCGCCTTTATAATATTAGTGTGATTGATTAAAGTATATTGGAATACAATATTTTTGTTCTCGAAAACATACTGGCTGATTAAAAAAATAGAAACTTTCGATTGTGTTTTGTTTTCATTAAAATAAAAGCTAATTATTTTTTCCAGATTTCATGTGTTTTCGTTGATTGATTTTGACGATTTTGATATTTAGTTATCTCACTTTAATTGTCCATGCTGCATTGACAAACAACCGATCCTTAAGATCAGCTATGCGCGGTATGAATGTAGGCAGGTCTTCAATCACGCATCTAAAAGATAAAAATGGCGTTAAGCAAGGAGATAGGGCAAAAATTCTTGGGATAAGTACCGAGTTTTATAAATCTCTATATTCCAACGACCAAACATCCCAACAAACAACTGAAGTCTATTCATGTCCTGAGGAGGTTCCATTAATATCTGGATATGAAGTACACCAGGCTCTCAGAGGCATGAAGTACAATAAAAGTCCCGGCGAAGATGGTATTACAACCGAATCACTTCGAGCCGCGGAGCCTATCTTGTTGCCATACATCTGCAACTTATTTAATTCAATATTACAAACAGGTGTTTTTCCAAGTAGTTTCTGCCACTCAAATGTTATCCTCCTCCATAAAAAAGGTGATAAGACTGACATCGGCAATTACCGCCCCATCAGCCTCATCTCACACCTTTACAAAATATTCATTAAAATTATTGAAAATCGCATTTCTGGCCAATTAGATCAGCATCAACCTCCCGAACAAGCCGGGTTCCGTCGTGGCCTCTCCACTACCGACCATTTACAATCCCTTAATCAAGTTATAGAAAAACATCTAGAATACAACCTACCCTTATACCTAGCATTTGTCGACTACTCTAAAGCATTTGACAGTTTATCGCACAAAGCCATATTTGAATCTCTGCAAAACCAAGACATCGAACCTACATACATTAAATTACTACAAAAAATATACCAAAATAGCACAGCAGCCATAAAAATAAACACCACAGGACCATCATTCCCTATCCAAAAAGGGGTCAAACAGGGCGACCCTCTTTCTCCAAAGCTCTTCACAGCCACGCTTGAAGAAGTCTTTAGAAAACTAAATAGCAATTGGAGGGACAAGGGCATCATCATGGGCGATAGAAGACTAACAAATCTCCGATTCGCCGACGATGTTGTTCTTTTCTCCTCCACGGCAGCCGAGTTAGGCCTAATGCTCGACCAACTGAGTAGTGCCAGCCTCGAGGTCGGACTCGGGCGATGAATATGGCGAAGACCAAGGTGATGACCAACAGCACCAAGCGCAACATAGGAATTGGGGGTGTGAGGATTGAATATGTCCATGAGTACATATACCTCGGCCAAATAGTCTCCTTCCAGGCAAGACACGATAAAGAAGTTGCTCGACGCACCGAGAACGCCTGGAAGAGCTATTGGTCGATGAAACAAATAATGAAGGGAACTCTCCCTCTCTCACTAAAGAGAAAACTCATGGACATGTGCATCCTTCCTACCCTCACCTATGGAGCGCAGACATGGTCACTTACTAATCGTCAAAAGTCCGCACTCGGGGCCTGTCAGCGAGCAATGGAGCGCAGTATCCTTGGAGTTAAACTTACTGATCGTATAAGGAACTCGATACTGCGTTCTAAAACTCAAATTGTCGATGTAGGTCACACGGCTGCCAAGCTAAAATGGAACTGGGCTGGTCACATCTGTCGCATGCCGGAGGAGCTGTGGGCTAAAGTTACCACACAATGGGTCCCAAACAGCAGCAAACGGCAACGCGGCAGGCCCAGAATGAGATGGCGGGACGAACTCGACTCTTTCCACAAGGATTGGCGTGTAACAGCACTGGATAGGGATAAGTGGAAGGAGGGAAGGGAGGCCTTTGCCCTGCAGTGGGACAGAAATGGCTGATAATAATAACGTTAATTATCATTTTGAGATATACAGTTTTTGAAAAAATTTAGTGGTGAGTCATTTTTTATGTCATGGAGCGACGCCATTTGACTGTTGATGAAATGCAAGGCTGTAGGAATGCTACAAGCGGGAAGAAACCAGTCCCAGGTATCTCGGCATTTTGTTGTCAACAGGAGCGTGATTGGTCGTCTTTGGCAGCGTTACGTTAATACAGGGGATCCTGCTGAGCAGCACCCAGGACGTGGAAGGAGTACAACCGCATGAAAGCGAACCATATTGGTTTGGTACTTTTTACATGATACCTATCCAAAAAATTGATCTTTCACATGCAAAAGAAAAACAAGACAAAAATTCCAAAAAATTGATGAAAAGGTATCTGTTGGTTATCCTTAAACACTCAACAATATTTTTTTGTAAAAAAACAATTACAGGCACTTGAATTGTCAAGGGGTTGGTAAGTCAGAAATATGAAGCTGGGTGCCCATTCTCTTTTGAATTATAAAATTGTTACAAAATATTAATTACATCATTCATGTGGAAACAGTGGCGTGCATGGCATATGCACGCCACATAGGCACCTATGTCTATACAGGGTGTTACGGAAAGGGTATATCAATACAAACGGGTTGAAGAGTGTATCTGGTCTAGAATCTCTGTACAAAATTTCAGCTCTTATTAAATTGAAATCATAACAAACGCGTCACCGCACTACGAGGGTCATTATCCATTATCTGTAGTGTGTCTGTGCGCCTAGTACACGCACATCACGCCGCCGCGCGCCAGTGCAGCACCGTGATGTAGAAATAAAAATATATTAAGCATTTTCAAAGTTAATGCTTTTGAGCTGAAATTATGTACAGAGATTCTAGACCAGATACACTCTTCAACACGTTTGTATTGATATACCCTTTCCGTAACACCCTGTATAGATAAGCAGTGCCTACTTCGATACATCAACATAAGCCTGTCAATTACATTTTAGTGTGTGTGCCCCACAATTAAGAAACTCACTAAATTATCATACCTAACAAAAAACAAAATCTTCATACAAACACGCGCGGCAGTAGGCAGCCGCCGGACGGCCTACTCGGCTCCCGTACTATTCGCACATTGTCATTGGTCTTTACTCGCTCAAGTTAATACGACAAAATTAAAAATACGTACGTCTTACGCGTAATGCCATGACGTTCGACCTTCGCAATTTATCGCCCTTAAGTAGGCATGCCTACTCAAATAACCACACTTTTGACCTCACTTTTTTTCTGATTAGCGACCGCGTTTGTCTAGACTGGACCCGGCCTAGTGCCTACCTATTCTGAAAACCAATGCACGCCACTGTGTGGAAATTATACATGTGACGACTTAAGAAAGACGTGCACGTTAAAAGCGTCCATAATAAAGATAGATATGATTACTGTATTGATATTTCCTTTATTTCATTATGTACATATAAATTATATTTTTAAATATTAGTATAAAAAATATATAAAAACATTTAAAAATATAAAAAATAGTAGCCCACCGGTATCGGGAACAGGGTCCAAGCTACCGGCGGTCAGGGCTCCAGAGAGAGGAACCTCCTGACAATGCGAGCCGTGTCCAGAAGTACCGCTTTCTGAATCAAGCCCTTGATCCAGCTGCCCAACGTGAGCCTCCTCAGGTGTTGGTCGAGGCTCTTGGCAATCAACCCATTGGCTGTGACGACTATCGGCACAATGATTGCTGAGTCAACATCCCACATGTCGACAACCTCGCGAGCCAAGTCAAGATACTTGATTTGTTTATCTTTCTCAGCTTTCACGAGGTTCTCATCATGCGGGACGGTTATGTCAACAATCATTGCGCGCCGCTCTAATCGATCCATCACCACTATATCAGGCTTATTGGCAACAATAGTCCTGTCAGTGATGATGGATCGATCCCAGTACAATGTGATATTTCCATTTTCGAGAACTGGGTCGGGCACATACCTGTAGTACGGCACCTCCGATTCCACAAGGCTGTATTTCAGAGCAAGTTGCTGATGGATTATCCTGGCTACAAGGTTGTGTCTATGCAAGTACTCTCCGTTAGCTAGACGAGAACACCCGGAGATAATATGCCTGATTGATTCTCCCGGCCGGTGGCATGCCCGACAAATGTCAACCGTGCCGTCTTTCACAATAAATCTCCGGTAATTGTTCGTCATCACAACTTCGTCCATAATTGCACAGACAAAACCTTCGGTTTCTCCAAAGAGATCACCGCAACGTAGCCAGGCTACGGACGCTAGTAGGTCTACATCGGGTCCATGAAGGGCCCGGAAAAAGCGTCCGTGAAGCTCCTTACTCTGCCATATCTCCATGCGATCATTAGTGTCAAGCACTACTGGTTTGCGCCAGTTCTCTTTAGCCAAGGAGAGCGGGGTGAGGCCCTTGTCCACTATGACTACATCTCGATGCATCCCCACGTCGGTTTCTTGGAAGTATTCCCTGAGATTGCATATCTCGCGATTGTGGAGGGTCTTAGCGTTTAAAAACCCTCGACCTCCACACTTTCGCGGGATATACAACCTCATTACCGATGACCGTGGGTGATGCATTCGATTTGCAGTCAACAGTGTACGGACCCTCCTATCCAGGGCGTCGAGTTCGGTTTGAGTCCATTTGAGTATGCCAAAAGAGTACATCAAAACCGGCATGACCCAACCGTTGAAGGCGCGCACCTTGTTTCCGCCTGATAGAAGACTATTAAGTACTTTTTTCAGGCGGCCAAAGAAGCGCTCCTTCAACGATTGCTTCATGTCAGTAACATTGATGCCTAACGCTTCCGACATACCCAAATACTTATAGGTTTCGGATGCGGAGAGGGCTCTAAGGTTTGTGGAATCCGAGAGTTGAGTTCCCACGGATTCCACAATCTCCCCTCGTTTTACATGCATGACTGCACATTTGTCCACACCAAATTCCATCCTAATGGCGTTACTGAAAGTTTGAGTTACTTTCAGTAGCTCCATCAGTTGCAAATTGTTGGGGGCAAAGAGTTTTAGGTCATCCATGTAAAGGAGGTGCGATATAACCTGACCACCTCTCCTCAGCCGATAGCCTAGACCTGTATTGATTATTATTACTGTATTTGACTGGCCAATTCTTGCGGTGGTAGGGCTAACGCCCGCCTGGTTTGCGACCACCCTCCCAGCGGAGTCTGGCGTCAAGCAGCCTGCTGTGTTTCGTCGATGCGTGGGAGTTCCAGTGCCTTAGGCATCTTCTGGGCACGCTCGTTCCATCATAGACCCCATCCATCGCTTTCCATCAGGCGTGATCAAAGTCAAGAGCGGGCCCATTCAGCAAGAAAATAAAAAAAATAAGAATAATATTGCAAAGCTGTTCATAAATGATAAATGATTTATTTTCTGAAAGTTGGTTTTTACAAACACTTACACGTCAATCATATTTTTTTAATGCTAGATGAAGTCGGCGTTTCCTATCTGACTACTCTGAGAAGAAAGGCCGAAACAAACTCAGAAATCAGTCATAGTTCAGTTGTTCGGTTTAGCTGTTTGTAGTGTTGTTGTAGTTAGTGTTCTTGTCTATGGACATTTTTGTCTGAAATGTTTTTTTTTATAGTAATAATTTTATGCTCGTGTATGTACGTTCATAACATGCGTGCAGTACGCATGCGCGGACGACCGCTACTGCGAAATCACTCGTGTGATAACAAGTAACACGAAGACACCTCACGCTTTATACAACATCGAATAGAAGAGACCTAATCGACTATAATTCAAAGTTAATTAAAGGAGTTGCCTACAGCTACGAGCGAATATTAAGAGGAGTGCGGTCAGGTGGTCGCTGGCCTTCATTCCATACCAATGTATTCCTGTTTTCTCGCCAAAAAACAAAGCATAGCGACATTGTAGTTGTAGACATACGTTGTATCGTAAACAATTATTTGGACTAGTATAATTAAGGAGAAAACAGAGGAATAAATACGTTTGTATGGAACGAACGCCAACGACCACGTAACCGCTTTTAGTCTTAATGTTTTTACTAACACTAGGCAACACCTAAATGAATGCTTAATATTATTGCACTGTTTGAATTTCTACTCTATAATATAATTCTACTCTTATAGGTGCTGAGCCAAGCGTTGAAAATCGAACAATGCGCTTATTTTTAGGCATTCATTTAAGTCGTTTAGTGTTAGTAAAAACGGGCATATTTAGTCACTTTAACCTTATATTATGTACCGCTCGGTAGTCCATATCCATACTTAAGAGTCCCTATCAATTTGGCGGTCTAAAAACAGAAAATTCAATTTTTTTCAGCGCAAATTTCTCAATAAAATTAACTTATCTAGTGTTTTTTTTAAATACACAGTTAATTATCACCTATTAATCTAGTATGTCTACGAATTAAAATTTTGATGAGTACTTAATATAAATTAGGAAAAATAAAAATCTAACACACGTTTTTACGTAAGCATGAAACACCAAGTTTTTCAATTGCTTTCTTAGCCTACTGGAAGCAAATAACAATCTGAAAAAAAATCCTAAATACTGGGCATATAGTATATTAGTAAGTGTACAATTTATTTTTTTAAAGTTTAATGAATTAGTACTTGTAAAAAAATGTTGAACACGCTGAAAAAACCCAATAAAATCATGTGCAAAACCGTCGTCTACGCGTAAGAATTGATTGAAAATAACAATAAGTGTTAAATATTTTAAAATTTCAGGTGTTTATCTACCATACTCAATTTTTATATTTTAATTATGACTACTTATTTAATTGTAGTAAAATATCTAAATAATGCCTTATAAATCGATGCGCTCGCTCGATGCATTCAGTCGCGCCCAAGGGCTTCTCGACGACGGACCTGTGTCGCCTGTGACGTTCGCCGCTCCCGACGCAACTCGCGAATCGCGCGTGATTTTTTACTACAATTACTACGCCTAACCAGTTTTGAGACTGTAAGTATATATTTTTTTATTTTCATAGTGTGAAACTTAGTGATTTGTTAATTTTATTCATACATCATATTAATGTTTTGTATTGTTGTACTATCAGTAAAATAGTGTATATATTTTTAGAAAATGGGTCGAAAAAGTGAATTATATTATCAAGGAAAAATCAAAGGCAAAAAGAAAAAAGTTGAAAAAACACGAAAGGCATGTGAAGTTCTTAGGTAAATAATAATTGTTGCCATCACTTTAATTAAGAAAATTGTTATAATTTACTATTATTAATATAGGTAATCTAAAAATATGTTAATTGTACTTGTAGAGAATTACACAGGCAGAAGTCCTCCAAAAATCTGATATTGCCTGGAACATCATCGATCAGCGTAAAGGATGGGGACACAAGGTATTTATTTTAAATAATAATGAAGATAATTCATTTTCTCACACATTTTTCATGGAACGGCTTTTTTATGAAATCTCGAGAACGGATTGAACAACATTTATTGGTTCTGAGGCGGTACCTAGTTCGCCGGGTCAGCTAGTTTTTTAACAAATGTATTATTCATTATTTTCAGTAACACTAACAAACAGGTTTCACCAGGCGCGTTATCAGTAGGTGAAAAGGGGGAAACAATGTATTTTTCAATTATTGATTATTGTGGAAACACTGTATTCTTTGTAATAAATTAAAATTATTTTTATATTCTATAGGGATGAAAAGGAGAACAAGTCACCAGGGAGTTCAGGAGCATGGTCACTTACAAAAAACAACAAAACTACGGAAGTATGTCTTTTTCAAACATATTCAGTTACTAGCAAATGGGTACTGTAATGTGTCTTAGCTATATGGGTGTGGTGAAAGGACATTATAATATTTTTATAGGGTACCCAGTGTCCAGGATTATAATCTATATCCGTCTGTACCAAGTTCTATGTAAACATGTTTAGTCTTATCGTCGTGATTGAGTAACAAACATCTAAGATTTTGCATTTAAAATATTAATGTAATTTCAGAACATGGATTTAATTCAAGAAACGCCTCTCCCAACGAACTTTGGTTCTCTCGATGATTCGTTAGAAGATTTAGTCGTGGAGTTGGATAAAGTACGTACTTACATGTACCAAATTAGAATAAAAAGTTCGAAACATTCATTTATTTGTCTTAACACTATTATCTACTGTACTACTTTATAGGAAAGGTGTGATCAACTACCGATATATGAACAACTTTAGTATGGGATCAAATCTGAAATCGAAGAAAATATCACTTGTTCCATATACATTAGTCGAGCGGGCTGAAAGGTTGTATAAAACAGCAGATTTTTTTGCGATTCCAAAGTCTCATAGTGAAAGTTGTACATATGGATGCTACTCCTCATAATATCCGACCACACCTTTCTGTTTCACCTGTTTCAATGATTAAAATAATAACAAACACCTTATATTATTTCAGCCTGCTACGCCAATACAAATTGAAGGAAGAAGAATAATAGACTACCAGTACTTTTTTGACCAACTCGTAGAGATTTCGCGACATTCTTTAAAATTTGGATGTCAAATAAGCTGTCTCCAAACAATTGAGGAAAAGCGGCAAGGTTTTTCATCAAAATTTGTATTGCGTTGTTCTATGTGTGAAAGTATTTTTTACCTAAACGCTTGCGACGAAGAAGAAAGTGGAATGGATATTAATCATTCTGTTGTATCTGGTACAATTATGGCAGGATGTGGCCGGGCAAATCTTAACGAATTAGCCTCCTCAATGAATTTGCCAACAATGAACAATAATATTTATTCCAAATGTCATAAAAATCTGCATGACTGGTGGAAATCAACCGCCGAACACACAATGAAAGAAGCAGCTGCTGAAGAACGTGCTCTAGCTACTGAAAAAACTCCCACTGGAATACCAAAGATATCCGTGACAGCAGACGCGAGTTGGTGTAAACGATCCTACCGCACAAATTATTCTTCGTTGGCAGGTGTTGGTGCTATAATAGGCATTAACTCAGGCAAAGTACTGCATATTGCTGTAAAAAATAAGTACTGTGTAGTTTGTGTGCGTGCAATAAATAAAAAACAAGATCCTCCTGAACACCAATGCAATGCGAATCATAAAGGATCGTCCACAAGCATGGAGCAAGCGGCGATAGTAGACGGCTTCAAACAGTCTGTGGATGTACATAATTTAGTGTATTCTAAACTGATTGCAGACGGCGACGCGAGTACGTATAAGAATATTTTGGAAAGCCGACCCTATCCAAATATTAGCGTGGAAAAAATTGAGTGTTCTAATCATTTATTACGCAATTATAACGGAAAGAACTTGAGCTTGACGAAGGATACATCGATTCCAATAGGTGAACGAAAACTGCTCAACAGTGATCGCCTTAAACGTTTACGGATAGCCGTTAAATCAGCAGTTCGATATAGGACAGCTCAAAATCTGCCTTTGTCAGCCAAAATAAAAAATCTACAAAATGACATTTTAAACAGTCCAAAGCACATATTTGGGGAACACAGTAATTGCGAAGACTATTTCTGCACCATTGAAAAAAAACTGGAACCGAACAATGTACCGAAAATTAAAACACTGATGCAAAAACTGAAGGTGAATGCATCCAATTTGGCATATCATGCTCGAAGCCTCCTATACAACGTAAATAACAATAGAGCTGAGCAGTTCAATGCTATCGTCGCAAAATATATAGGAGGAAAACGTATAAACTATGCGTTGAAAGACTCTTACGAGCTAAGATGTTACGCGGCAGTAGTCGCTTATAATACAGGAACACCAATATATACACTAAATAAAACTATTTTCAATAAAAGCCCATCTGCTACTGTAAAAAAATTTGAACAGCAAAAACATATACAAAATACTAGGACGAAGAAAATATTACCAAAAAAACTTATTTTTTTTAACACTGACACTACTGACTACGGACAAGCATGTCAAAAACCTGACATGCCATCGGATGAATACAAAACCGCCAAAGAACTGTTTTTGGAAAATCTGAAGCAACAAATACAGGACCGTCACGAAATCGAAAGAGATACCATATTGCAAGCTGAAAGCGCTCTATGGCTGGAACTAAGAAGGTGTCTTTTAACAGCATCAAATTTTTCAAAAGTTTGCAAGCGACGTGAAAATATCAGTTCAGCGCCTCTTGTAAAGAACATGCTTTATAGCTATTCAATAAGCCACGTTCCAGCCATCCAGCATGGCAAAACTAATGAATCAATTGCCCTGGAACAATTAGCGAAGCAGGAAAATATCGTGATTCAAAAATGTGGGTTGCACATTGATGACAAATATTTCTTCTTGGGTGCTACGCCAGATGCCTTATTTGCTGAAGGTTTAATAGAAATAAAGTGCCCTTTATCAGCTTTTGGCATGAATGCCGATGACGCCATAAAAGCGAAAAAAATCAAGTTTTGGAGTGTTCAGAACGAAAGAACTACTGTAAACACCAAACACGACTGGTTCTTTCAAATACAGGGCCAGTTACATATAACAAAAAAACCATTATGTTTGTTTGCTGTGTGGACTGGACCGGATCAGCCTCTGAAAGTCGAAAGAATACTAAAAGACGACGATTTCTGGACAAATAAAATGGAACAAAAACTTAAAAAATTTTATATGACATGTTTACTACCCGAAATTGTTGACTCTAGAAAAGCACGTTCTATGGATATTCGAAACACCTCGTACTAAACTCCTAAGACGAATAAAATGCTAAATGCTAGTTCTATTCTAATAGTTTTTTTTTTATCATTGTTCCTCTCAACCTAAGCACCTGCCATCTAATCTCTTCACAACCCTTGGTTGACTGGTAGAGAATGCCTAAGGCATTAAGTCCGCCTTTGTACTTTTTTTTGTGCGAAAAGTTTAAATAAATAAATAAAATGCGTGTAAAGATACGTGTTATAATTTTTTTTCTCTCTTTTCTGTTAGTTTTTGTCATGGTCTTGTATTTATTTTTTCACGCTATTCTGAAATTAAAAACGTAATTATAGGAAAATATAAATTTTAATTAGATTAGTGTAGGCTAAAACAAAATAATGTTTTGTTTGAATAAAAGCAATCTTCAATATTAAAGTACTTCCTCCAGGTCCCGCCAGTTTTTTCCACCTTGTATACAAATAAATTGATTAGCTTTATAATACGACAAAATGGCTCGCTATACTATACTCTCATGGTCTGTGGTCCTGTAGCGAGCGAATACTACAGACCTCCCCGTCGTTCTGTATTAGGTAAACAATAACACGTGTAATTCGTTTCAGACGTACCTTATATTTATTCGCTGGTCACACTTTATAATTTGCTTTTACTATAGTGAATGCCGTACTAGGTTACCATATTTTTATAGGGTACCTAAACATAACATGTCATAATCACAATAAAATCCATCCAGTATTACGGAACCTATAGTAAGTAAAAACTATGGAGTGCTGATAATAGCGGTTACGGACCAAGATTATTTGTTCCCGCTTCAACGCACACTACCATTATCAGCTATAATTCGAACGCACACAGACACACTGCGCTCCGATAGTTACCTAATCTAGTAGCGCGCCAAAATTGATAGGGACTCTTAAAGTATGCACCTCACATTCAGACATTCGCTGCATTGTTCACCGCTAATCGACACAGTACCGCGGCGATTCATAGATGATACTTCCTTTGCCACAGAGTAGTAAGCGAATGAAGGTTAATGCAATGGTGCGCTTACACGGGCAAGTACGCAATTCTGGCCAATTTGTATACAACCTTGGTATAGCGGTAAATTGCTCGGTGTTGAAAAACGTCATTATTAACCACAATTTCCAAGAGTTGCGCATTTAATTGGCTGTGTAAGCGCATCTTTAGAGTTACGAGGACACTGCGTAGTTCGCTTCTGCGGTGGCCATCTTTTCAGTAGAACCCAGCAGCTAGTCTCATGTGTCAAAGGTATTGCTGCGGGTGGGCGAGCTCGGCCTCCGTGTGCGGCTGCACGTAGTTGCGACACAGACCGAAGAACTTATACGGACGCAGGTTGCGCTTCATCGCCTCGAATCTGTCGTAGATTTAAATTTATTAATGTTAAAAGTCAGAAAATAAATTGGAATAACATCCTTCCTTCTGCTGTTATACTCAATACTAACTCATTTAAATAAATGCATTCAACAATGTGTGATTAGGTGGTATCTTAAAATTTAATGAGATAGCCAAACATGACAAAAAAAGTAGGAGAGAGAAAGTAAATTTAACTTGTCTATTGTCAACTATATCTAATGTTATAAGGGTTTTAAAGTATGAATGTTCAAATTAATACAATTTCTGTAGTTATTAATAAATAAATTAGATGATTCGACTAGTTTCGAAAGAAGCAATCAAATTTTTTGAGAAATATGTGATTTTGAATGGTTTCGATTTTGAATTCCAGCAATCTATCAAAGGTTGTCGAATTAGATCCCAACCCTAGATTTAGAGGGGCATTTTCATGGACACATCGCCGTTTTTGACACTTATAGCCAAATGAAAGAGACATCAGCAGAGCGACGTTACCTCCAGCCGACGTGCGCCATGCAGGTGGCACACAGCGCGACGCTCCACGTGTAGCCGGGGAACCACGAGTACTCGGCCGACGGCTCGCCGCTCGCCTGCACGTTGCTAGCCTGGCTCACCGTCAGGATATCGTGCATGTAGCCGCCTGCGACGGAAATATCAGCGAACTTGTACAGGGGATACTTGTGACTTGCGACCGAAATGGAACAAATATTGCGCATTGTTACTAGACGTCAACTGACCGACGACTTGGTAGGGCACAGAACTCGGTAGGTACGCGAGTGAGTACTCCGTGCGTTACTATTCTGTGAGAACTGACAAGATGTTTAATGTAGTTACATTCAGATTTACATTAGGCATAACTGAGTTTGAAACGACTCCCTAAAAAATAATTAAAAAAATAATAAAAAAAATTAAAAAACCCGACTGCAATCTTATAGTAAAACTAATTGAAAAGCTAAAAACAAGCCCATCTTATAAATTAAATAAAAGTTGGAAGTAGGCGGGACCCATTTGAATTTGAAACTATAATAATGGTATGGGCCCCGCCTGCTTTCAACCTTTATTTAATTTATAAAATGGGCTTGTTTTTAGCTTTTCAGTTAGTTTTAGTATAAGGTTGCAGTCGGGTTTTTTAATTTTTTTAATTACTTTTTTTTATTTGCAGCTTTTTAGTTTACAAATGTGAAAGATTTCGCAGACGATTTAGTTCTTGGTGCATATTTTTTACGATTTATCACTTTAAATTACTTTTAACCATATAAGTTGTGTATATTTTTGTAATCACCTTTTAAAACCCTTTACTTTGATACCCCACTCGATAGGTTTTGAGAGAAAAAACTATTTGAAGGCATAATATGGCGCCAAAAATCCGCCATTTTGGCTTTTTTATTTTGATATACCCAGTGTCACACTCACAGTAAATACGAATCTAACGACACTTCTCAAGCTAACATCCATCGAGCCGTTCAGGCCGCAGAGCGTTCCAAACAATTATACATACATACTCTCTAACAATATAACCCTCCTTCTGGCGCACTCGGGTAATAAAAATATTGTCACAATTTTGCAGTATTTATTTAATTTACCTAAATTAGTATAGTTGGAGTGCACGCCCTCGCTAGACATAGCGAAGATGTGTTCTCTCCGCGCGATCTGCGTCATGCACGACGAACAGCACAGCACGCTTGTCTAAAAACAAATTGAATATTAAACACTCCTCAAATTGATAATTTCGTCCAACTTATAGAAGATAACATGCATAAATGAGCTCCCTCGGAGAAAAACGAGGGGCGATCGCCAGCTGGCATCCATTGAGATGGGTCCCGACTCCCGAGGCTGTGTAGTGAGTAGTTACCCTGTGTATGAAGTGGCACTCCATGTGCAGGCGCAGCAGCGCGTTGTCGACCGCGAACAGCGCGAGGCGGTCGGCCACGGACAGCGCCAGGTTGGAGGCCACCCAGAAGGACAGCGACACGGGCTCGTCGGGCAGCTTGTCCTGCAGCGCCAGCGTCGAGAAGTAGTCGCGGATGGTGCTGCGCATGCGCTGCAGGTCGAAGATGTCGTACACGAACCGCGGCCACGGCGTCGCCGCCGCGTCCAGCGCGCGCAGGCGCTGCTGCACCGGCGCGCTGCGCACAACCACGTACTCGTTACTTACTCGTGGAGGGGGTGCGCTGAGGTAGCCCGCGGAATTCTAATTTTCTTACGTTTCTTGCAATTTGCAGATCAATGTCAGGTTGTATGTTCATTAAAATATGATTCGCGACTGTTACAGATATGTAGGTGCCTACTTACAGAATTATAATTATTAGAACAACATACAACTTTACTCTCGAAGTTAGAATTGGCCTCATGAAATATTAATTCAATAGATGAACAGAGTTGTATTGATAACTTTGATGATTATAGTTCTATAAATATTAGGTCCTTACATATGAAATTGGCGTTTTGTATGGAAGGAACAAAAAGTCGAATATTTTTTAATATAATATATTTAATTAATCAAAGTATGAACCATTGTTTTCAATGCACTTTTGCCATCTTATAGGTAGTTCATTGATCCCTTTACTAAAAAAACCAGTCGGACGGGAATCAATAAAATCTTTGAAGGCGATTTGGACTGCCCCATCGGAGTTGAATTTTTTCCCTTGCAAAAAGTTATCCAAATTGCGAAAAAAATGGTAATCTGTTGGAGCAAGGTCCGGGGAGTACGGAGGATGTCTAAGACATTCCAATTCAAGCTCTTCTAATTTGGTAGCCGTCTGTTGCGCAGTGTGTGGTCTGGCGTTGTCGTGAAGCAGCAGTGGCGTGGAGCTTTTTAATCTTCCCAATTTGCTTCAAGTGAATTAAAACAGTTTTATCACTAACATCGAAGCCTGCAGCTAACTCGGACGTGGTTTGCGATGGGTCCGCTTCCACAATAGCCTTCAATTCTCCATTATCAACTTGGGTCTCAGGCCGTCCACGGGGCTTGTTCTGCAGGTCGAAATTTCCAGAACGAAAACGTTGGAACCAAAAACGAACTGTGTTTTCTTTTGCAACATGACCGCCATACACATCATTCACCCTTCGAGTCGTTTCCGCAGCACTAGTGCCACGGCGGAACTCGTACTCGTAAATAATGCGATATTTTAAATTTTCCATTTTGTAAAATGAGTGACGCAAACAGAAAAAACAGAAGAAAAAAAACAAATGAATGACGGTCATCGAAGCACAAATACATGAGTAAATAGCTGTACAAATTTGAATTTGGAATTCCTTACCAAAGAGGAGAAATTCGTGATTAAAGTGGCCAGTACGAAAAACGCCAATTTCATATGTAAGGACCTAATACTTACATAATGTCGGAAACACACTGGTCATTCGTTTGATAAATCGGGATGCCAGCGGAGCCCGACAGAGTCTACAACATAACGCTCAACCAGAGTCAAATGCACTTTGTTGGTGGTGGTTAAGCAGTAAACACAGTATAGTCGTGTCGTGTATAGACCGTGTGTGATTCGCTAGTGTGTTTAATTTGTTCGTAAATTATAATTTGATTTTCGCAAACGGTTTTTCTATTGCGCAATAACCAACACTACCCATATTATGCCCACAGTAGTTAAAATATGGATGATGACGAGAGAGACGTACCTTCTCCGTCACATATTTATTACGGTTGCAAATCAGTTTTTGATCAACATAACCTAATACTGACCTGCGAATAGCAAAAAGGGAGGGAAAAAAATCGCGGCTACCCTGGCGCTTTCACGTTACAGGAATGTGTAACAGTGTGGGAGCGCTACGTACAGGTGCGCGGGCGAGCGCAGCGGGTCGAGCGAGGCGAGGCGAGAGGCGCGCAGCGTGTCGCGCGCGGACATCTCGGGCAGCACCATCACCTCCACGAAGCGCATCCTGCCGGGTGGAGCACGCGACTTTATTTATTTATTCATATATAAGGTCCATCTTTCCAGACACGAAATATTTTAAGAGATACACCTATAGGCGCCAAAGAAAAGGTAATTCATAAATAATAGACTAATAATCTCAATATATTATTTTAAAAATTAAATTATTTAAAATTATGTACTTGACACATATTATCTAATCCTGGCTCCTTCACATCCATTACGCTAGTTTCTACGTTTACTGTCATTGAAGTGGGCGGCGGCATAGCGGGCATGGCGGATCTAAAGAGGAGCGTGCGAGCGCACGGTCCGCGCGTCGTACCGCACGCGCACACATGCGTGGGGCTTCGGGCAGCAAAGTAGTATCATAGGAAGGCACTAAGTACCTACCTCGCGAGTGCCGATCGTGATGTGATTCCTCAGATACGGTTGGGCAACGACATTGGGTTTTCTGTTGGTAGGGAAGCCCAGAGGGTTTTTGAGCAAGCATTCAGGGCGAAAAATTGATAGCTGAGTAGAAGATATTTTTTCTCTACGACGCGCGACGCACCGTTTTATAGATATTAGGGAAAAACTCAAAAAGTGGGAACTTTTATCCCCCCCCCCCACTCCGGATCACCTCTTAGACGCGGGGACTTTTAGTACGTTTACTCCCTAAGCACCTTGAACAAGTTTCTGAAAAAATTGCTTAGGGCCCAGCTCACGCACTCTACATCTCCTTTTTTTTAATTATTGCTAAATGGGCCCGCTCTTGACCCCGATCACGCCTGATGGAAAGCGATAGATGACGTCTATGATGGAACGAGCGTGCCCAGAAGATGCCTGTTCACTCTTGATTTGAAGGCAGACGGGTTAAATGTGGGAGGGAACACAGATGCCGGCAGAGAGTTCCACACTTTGGCTGTGCGCATAATAAAAGTGGAGGAGAAGCGCTGAGTACGACTCGTCGGGATATCAAACAAGTGCGGATGGTGCGCTGCAGTACGTCTGGTCGTCCGGTGGAAAAAGGGCGATGGTGGGATCAGGTCGTGAAGCTCTTGCGCACACTCTCCGAAGTACAGTCTGTAGAAGACCGACAGGCAAGCAACATTACGCCGATGAGCCGGGCTGTGAAGCGTAGCTACCAACATCTCGTCGCCTATAAGCTCTGCGTTCCACCGAGTCAAGTGCAGCAAGCTGGTATTTTGCTGAGCCATCCCACAAGTGGTTGCAATACTCCGTACAGGAACGGACCTGTGCTTTGTACAGACTTAAAAGCTGTCCTGATGTGAAGTATCGCCTCACCCTATTTAGGATGCCCAGCTTCATGGCTGCGGTCTGAGCTTTTGACTCGATGATTGAGCCGAAGTTGAGATCAGATGTCAACTCCATGCCCAAAAGCTGCAGGCGGTCGGTAACCGGTACAGATGTACCTCGGAAAGTAGAACATAACTGAAACTGGCTCCTTTTTAACCGACTTTAAAAAAAGGAGGAGGTTATCAATTCGACTGTATTTTTTTATTATGTTTTATTATGTTTGTTACGCGATTACTCCGTCAATTGTGGATCGATTTTCTAAATTATTTTTTTGTTCGAAAGGAGATACTTCAGAAGTGGTCCCATAGTCACCAAGTCTGGATCTGATCATTGGATCCTGGAGAAATCGAAGGAACTCTTCAAATATTATAGGCACACCTATAGCGATTTGGGTATTTTTTATAGTAACTCGTGCATTTGCTCTTGGAAAGCACCATTTGGTGAAGTGGAACTGATGATGAAGACCACAGATGGACACCGGAACTACTCAATAATATCTAAGTATTTCACGGGTTGCGATTCGATTACTTTAATATGGTTGCTAAGCAATTTATGCTCGCCACGATGTGAATGGTAATATGGAGCTGATGGTGGACCAGGAGAACTCCTCAACAATTACCTTCCCTGCATCGGGAAAAGCAATATTTTGTAAAAGGCGATGAGCATGTTGACACTGGCTATTGTAACTTAGATAAATTATAAGCAGACCCACTAAAAATCGTGAAATAAAAACTTTTTAACAAAAATACAACCGACTTCCAAAAGAAACACTACAAAGTGAAAAATAACTTTAATTTCGGAAGTCGGTGGCAAAAAACGTGAATACAAAACCAAAGACACCGACTTCCGAAATTTATAATATTTTTGTTAAAAAGTTTTTTGCAGTGAAAAGACACGCCTGTGTTTTTAAAGCATTGAATTTGACCAAATTGTTGTCACCCCACTGGGAAACGAGATTTAAGGTCAAATTCATTCGCTCCACCATGATCTCTCTAAGAGTAGCCGTTTCCTCTCTGCTAGCTCTTGCATTGGATAGGTATCTTTCTGCGACTGTGCCTGTGTGTGTTCTATCTGCGTACCCGATTGCATCAAGCTGTAGCAGGTCGTTGATGTGCAGCAGAAATAAAGCCGCAGAAAGAACAGACCCCTGAGGAACACTGGCATCAATGGCCATATGCTCCGATGAGCATAGCCGTCTATGACCACTCTGATCGATCGATCACTCAGGAAGTCGGAAATCCAGCAGAGATGCCGACTGCGGGAAGCTTACCCAGCAGACTGGCGTGCCAGACCCTGTCAAAGGACTTTGAGATATCAAGCGACACAGCAAGGGCTTCGCCGTGTCTCTCAATGGCTTCACCTCAGCTCATTGTCTTCGAGGTATGCCAGCAGCTTATTGTTAAGTACCCTTTCCATCACTTTGCACAGTATGGAGGTTATGGCGATTGGTCTATAGTTGACAGGATCGGCACAGTTTCCCTTTTTGGACACCGGCTGCACATTAGCAAGCTTCCAGGACTCCGGCACCACTCCGGTTTTTAGAGAGAGGCGAAATAAGCGCGTCAAGACAGGAGACAACTCTGGAGCACAGCTTTTCAGGACTCTTGCGGATATTCTCAGGTCCGCTGGCTTTATTCACGTCTAGACTGCTAAGTGCCCTACAGACCTCTTTCAGATGGATTGAGATATTCGGCATTGCGGAGCCACAGTGAGGTATGTTGAGAGGTATGTTAGAGGCCGTATCAAGGCGTGAATTTTCGGCAAAGATGGAGGTAAATAGATTTGCCTTCTCTTGCGCGGTGTGAGCCGGCGTTCCATCAGACTTCAGTATAGGAGGCAGCGTTTGTCTCGAGTCTCGACCGATTTTGACAGGGACCAGCAGAACTCCTTGCTACCCGAAGGGTAAGACGCCAATTTGGCCCCAATTCGTCCAACATGGTCGAAACACGCCTTCCGTAACACCCGTTTGCAATCCTTGGCGGCAGAATTGTATGCTCTTTTCATTGCGCGAGCACCTAGACTGTTGCACCTGACACTGCGGGCCGAAGCCCAGGCCTGGTATGTCTGCTCTTTGAGCAAGTCGGCTTGCGCACAAGACGCGCTGTACCAGGGCTGAGCCTCGCAGCAAGTGAAATGTCAGAAAATGGGATAAAATATTCCATGCCCTGACGTATCACGTCCACAATTGCGTCAGCGCAGTCGGAAGAGTTGCGTGACTCTTCACAACTTGCTTCTCTAAGCAAATCTGCCGCCATGGGTAAGATGCAAAGAAATGCCGCATCTCATCCCAGTCTGCTGACCCGTACTTCCACACTCGTCTCGTGCCTCTAGGGCTTAAATCTGGGGGAGAATAGGAAGACACGGATTTCACCAGACAATGGTCAGACGATCCGAGCGGAGCCCAGACCGATACAGATTGCCTGTCCGGATCTGTTGTCAACAGAAGGTCTAAGCAATTAGGTGTGTGGCTGTCAACATCCGGAACGCGGGTAGCTTGGTCAACCAGCTGGTGGAGATCTAGCGATATCGCAAACTTGCGCGCCTCTCTTTCAGCATAGTCAGTTTTCTGGTACGGGAACAACCATTCCTTATGATGGGCATTAAAATCCCCCAGCAGGCTTAGCATGACGCTTTCTATTTCTACGAAGAATAGACATAGCTCTTTCTATACAAAGTGACATTTCGTTTCTCCATTTTTGACATCGCACCGTAGAAATCCTTCTACAATCTGTCATTTTGTCTTTCGTTTCTAATGATCTTTGTCCTTTTTTATGTAGACTATTTCAGAAGAAAGTTTTCTATCCCAAACTGTCAAAATTACACTGACAACCAACAGTTGTCTAAGGTAGTGAAGATATTTTGTAATCGCCATCGCCATGCTGAAGAAAGTAGTAAACTTTCTACGCGACGGCCACAAAGTATATACGGTTATATACAAAATCATGATTTTACAGGAGAGCTTTTTGAACGCAAAACTGTGATATTAATAAAAGAACAAAGCTATCTTCTCCTATACAGGGTGAATTTTTCAAGTGGGCGTGGATGGCCAAATCCGTGGTCATGCTACGCGTGCAGAAACACAAGCCCCGCTGTCGGATATTTCTGTTGAGCCAATTCGGCTGCCTCCGAAAATGTTCAAACAGTCTTGTCGTCTCCTGATCACCGCTGTGTAAACACCGACATACACTTGGGAGCAAATAAATCGAGCCACTTGCTTTTTTTTGCACGTATAATGGTTAATATTTTTGGTATTATGGAACGTATCAAATCGAAACATATATCGCCTAAGAGCTTATTTAATAATCTTTACAATGAGGGTAAATTTTTGAATGATAACCTTATTTAGTGATAAATTATTGGCTCTGAAAGAAAAACGGTAATTTTGATAGAAAATTGTAGGATTAAAACAGTCCAGAAAATCTATCGAAATCAGGGCAAGGGGGGGTAATACAAGATATTAAGAATAAGTTTATACCATAATTTTGTTTTTAATTGTTTTTTTCTGGACCGACAATTTTCTATCAAAATTACCGTTTTTCTTTCAGAGCCAATAATTTATCATTAAATAAGGTTATCATTCAATAATTTACCCTCATTGTAAAGATTATTAAATAAGCTCTTAGGCGATATATGTTTCGATTTGATACGTTCCATAATACCAAAAATAATAACCATTATACGTGAAAAAAGGAAGTGGCTCGATTTATTTGCTCCCAAGTGTAGTTAGTTTTCAGCGAGCCGGTGTCCACCATTAGCCACAGAGTGGAGAAACCCGCTACCTCACAGCAGCGGAGACGTTGACAGCATATGTCATCGCGGACGTACACACAGACCCCAGCCTGCTTCTTAAACTTATGTTCCAGTGAGTATCCTGGGTAGTTCAGGTACGCCACGTCTAACGGGTTCGCTATCTTCGTCTCCGTCAAAAGGAACAAATGCGGCTTCTCGGTCGGTGATGGACCAGATTGATATTTGAGTGCAATCCACGGATCTTAGTGAAATTATTTTACTTCGATGGTCCTAGTTTATCATTTGTGACTTCAAGTGACAGCTATGTAAACAGAACCCAGCATTGCATTGCATATATATGTAAGCTGTCACGCCCTTTATACCTGGAGGCATTTATTTGGTCAGTAAGTTTTTTTTTTGGTTATATTTTTAATTTTTTTTTTTTGCTTGAGTACGTACTTATAGTGTTTATTGTATTAGTTGGTATATTGTCGTGGCTAGTTTACCTATGGCAAATAATTTAATTTAAGGTTCTGTGTCCTGTAATGTTAATTACTTTGCATACTTAGTATTGTATAAAATTAATTTATTTTCTAACTGAACAGACAGCTGCGCTGCTGGGGAGTTTGTTCCGCCACTTCTTCTCCCCAGCGAAAGCACTAGGAAGTGGCGAAGGGCGGGCGTTTTGGGGGACTGTCTTTTGTAATTTTGACGTTCGAAAAGTGCTGATTCTCAGCCTAGTTTGAATAAATGACTTTTGATTTTTGAATGCACTTTTAGTGGGAGGAAGTCCTCTCATGCTCTTCATGGAGTTAAAAAGAGTTTCTAGGGAATTCAGGAAAAAGTGAGGCGAGTCTAATTTACTAAAACAGCTCCCAGGAGCAAGGTTCGACAAAAAAGGAAACTCACCTGGAGACTGCGGGGACGCCCGATCCCCCCCAAAGATGCCTGCCGGGTCCTCCCTTCCAGTCACTGACTGGCAAGGCGGAACATTTCGGGATTTTTCGCGAGGTGGCGGGGCAGCCTTACACACGTGGCTGGCGTGGTCGGTCAACGGCAAGACCGTGCTTCGGATCCCGCTACCCTCCGGAGTGAGTTGCCATAACGACGTTCACTCCTGGGTTGTGACTAGCCTTGGACCACGCAACTGCCAACTCTCAAATTCCCTAAGGCACTGGAACTCCCACGCATCGACGAAACACAGCAGGCTGCTTGACGCCGGACTCCGGTGGGAGGGTGGTCGCAAACCAGGCGGGCGTTAGCCCTACCACCGCAAGGGAAGAATTGGCCAGTCATATAAGGTGTTGGGTGTGACTGTCCAGGATGCGCCGAGCGCTCGGTTCAGTTGAGTAACTGGCGGAACAAACTGCGCTACACGAGGAGGCTTCTTCATGCATCCCAAATTTTTTTTGGGTTATTCGTTGAGTGGACTATGTATAGGTCTCTGAACTCTGAGAAACAGTTTATTATGACACTCTGGCAGATTCACCTGCCCCGATACTTGCCTGGCGTATGCGCGTATGGACACGCTCAACCGCGGTACCTTCAGCAGGCGGAAGCGGTGGATGGCGCGCGCCTTGAACGTGACGGACGTGGGTTCGTCCTGCGCCTCCTCGATGCCCGCCATCATCACCTCGCACAGCACGCCGTAGCCCGACAGTAAGCTGCCCGACACACTGCACACAAACATTACTTACTTAGTTATTTAAAAAAATGGAAGACTTGCAGCAAAATAACTAAACAAGTCAGTGCGATAAGCCAATTTGGAACGAGTTTCGATAAGAGGTATGACATAGACTAAGTTTGGGCCTTATACAAATACACAGCCATTGAGTAAAATAATTACAAAAGCATGAACACTAACACACGGATGTACACACGGCATATCAAGTTATAAATTTCCAGTTTTAGCTGACCTCGCTTTCATGTATGTATAGGTTTGTCGTACAATCAGAAGTCAGCTTATACTGCTTATGTGGTCAGCGGGATTGTCCGGTCAGTGGGATTTTCTGGTCAGCGGGATTGTCCAGTCAGCGGGATTGTTCGAAAGGGTTACCGCTGCCCCGGAACATAAAGGGCTAAGGAAGGAACACGGGTGGGTTTTAGTCAGTAAGAGTCTGACACTCCCTTCCGCTCCACCCAGAGCGGGAGGAGTCATTTGATGATTTCCCAATCCACAAAAAAAAAAAATGCTGCTTATGTATGTGTAGCCGTGCATACACAGATCGGGACCTAGCGCAGTGTAATAGAATGCATGTGTAACTAACTCGGGACAGAGCAGCCCGAAGAGCTTGTCGTGCTTGATGGCCTGCACCAGCAGTGCGGCGTCGGGCGCGTGCGCCAGCAGCATGGGCACCGTCTCGCCCGGGAACACCACGCCGTGGTGCGCCGCGGCCGGCACCCGCCCCCGCCAGCCCGCCTCCAGCACCGCGCGCCCGCCCACGCACACCAGCCCTGGGCCCAAGTACTGCCCCACATTCCATGTTACAACTACATTATACTTTGTTTTAGAGAGACAATAAATGCTTCTTGTATTACAGTCATGTACCGGTAGGCCGCAGCAATGACCACTGAACATCATGAGGATGCTGGCCTGTTAGGTATACATTCTATCTTAACTAAGCTAAAATTATAAAGAGGTAAAATCGTTTGTGTGGGAGTTCCGTGCACAAAAAATCCTCCTTTGTCAATTTCTTATCTAATTGTGAGTTTTCATGGTGCAACCATTTGTGTCAATCACAGCAAAAGGTCATAGAACAAATATCATCATCTACCTTACTGCCTAGCCTTTTCCTAACTACATATGCTGGGGTCGGCTTCCAGTCTTACTAGATGCAGCTGAATACTAGTATTTTACATGCACGCATGCTGGTCCTGCTTCATAAGGACGCACAAATAAATTGATTAGCATTGGAAAATACTGTTGGACCTGCTGAAGATTTTAAAATACTATTTTTGCATTATATAAATGCAATCTCCTAGTATTGTATAATTGCATAGCACATGACTGTGTGAGTACTATGTACATACTATAAAGCTACCATTTACTGGGTACGTCTTCCATTGACTTGAATGTGCTCTGGCGGCTGAGAGTATGTCATGCTCACTCAAACGTCTTGCTGATGGTGGCGCATGTGTTGGATCATTTAGCTCCCTTCAAAATGGTTGAGCTGAATGGTGCTAATACATGCGTCATGTTCGTGAACGGGCGCCGTCAGTAGGGACTGATCATCTCTTTGCTGCCATAGCTTATTTTATTTTATTTAATATACGAATTGTTGTTTTTTCTTATCTTTTCATTATGGACGCTTTTAACGTTCTGCATCGTTCTCACATGTATAATTTTTAACATGAATGATGTAACCAAGAATTTGTAACTATATTATTTTGATTTAAAAGAGTGTCCATGGAGTTTCTTGCCCGTTCTTCTCCATAGGTACCTACGCTTTGGAATGGGCAACTAGCTTCATCTTTCTGACTGACCGACCCTTTGACAATTCAAAAGTGCCTGTAATTGGTTTAATTGAAATAAATGCTTTGTGTTTTAAGTTTTCTGAGTTTGAGCTACTACCTATCTGACCTCTACAACCCAGTTACTCCCACACAATACCCCTTGCTAAGACTAGTTTTCTGAATTTTGGGCTTCTGACTGCCCTTAAGTCATTGACTGCCACTGCGGTCACACCGTGTCTGCCAAAAATCGATTTTTCATTGTGTCTGTTGTCTGGCAGTCAACATGCTAATGACTGTCACAGATCTACAAATGACAGCCAAGACCAATGGCTTATCGTGCTTTCTGAGGCACAGAGGGTTGTCAATATGTAATGGTTGCTCACCCGTCCACGAACCAGCCGCGGCAAGCGTAGCCTAACCTTCTATCGAACCGTGCAGCTGTTATTATTTAACCACAAGCCCCTCTAGTTAGCTAGTAACATATATAAAACTATAAAAGCCACAGGTGCCCACTGAACGTAACAAAATGAGCTCTCCTTTCAACTCCCAAGCTGTCTGTGAATGTAACAGTAGAGGATTAAAATTTTTCAAATATCGATAATAACAATTTCCAGTAACTGCTTATTAACAGGATAGTACTAACCGAGTGTGAAGCAGCTATCGATATATCGTAGGGGCGCTCCTCGTCGGTGTCTCCGCCTGTGCTGTCGCTGCTATTGTCGTCTTCCTCGTCGTCATCATCATCATTGCCGCTGCCCCCGCCGCCGCCGCCTGGTCCACCCCCGCCACCGCCTCCGGGGCCTCCAGCGCCGCCGCTGTCGCGCTCATTATCACGGTTTTGATTTTGACGCTCTTCAAATCCATCATCAGTACCATCACTCTCTGCATTTTCATAAAAGTATACTTACTATTAGATTGGTGATGTTGTCCGACTAAAAGCGTCGGCTACTTGGGAAAATATGATATTTACGATATGTAACACATCCGTATTATCCATACTCTAATTCATAATCATTAGGTAACATAACAATGAAACCAAAACGTGAAGTAAAAAACAAGGCATACGCAGTCTCCTGACTCTGGCTGGAGTGACAATCATATGATAATCTAATTTTACTCACCGTTGCCATCCATCAGCCTCAAAAGTAATTCTTTTAGAGACGAAATCTTGTCACTTTTGCCTGTCCCAGAATGAAGGAAGTGTTGAGGCGAAGCAGATTATTATTGTTTAGTTATTATTAAAAATAAATAAACTAGATGAAGATGAGATTACCTCCGTCACTTTTCTTGTTTAGTTATGTTTACGAAATAAGTAATGTGAAAAGATAAATTATTCATAGCAATTTGATATATTTAAATGTAACATCAATTTTGTTTTAAATTTATTATTCAAAATAGAAGATATAGAAGATATTTTTCATTTCATGAGAATACTCTTTAAATATATTATTAAATCGTTCTTTTGGTTTTAATAATAGTTTACGAACGACAACGAGCCCCAAAAATGCACCGGATTCGATCCGGACTTAGGTATTCAGTCTTTTAAGTTAGGCACTGGTTTGTAATTCACTTTCCAGTTCCGTACATTTTCACTATCATGTATCCGAACGTAAATGTCAACCTGTACTATCTGGTCAATGATGTATAAAACTATAGATACGTTGTCCGCACTCTAAAATGGCAACATGAAATGAAGCCAATTGGCCACATTGCGTTCAGTCACGCACCAACCTGTCGCGCGACGCGCTAGTGTTTGTTTTTAATTTATATCGTGTGTGAAAAGTGTGAAAACCTGTGCAAAACATAAAGAAAACATGCCGTCGTGTGTTTTCAGAGGATGTACAAATTATACCCCAAACGTTAAAGACAAAAATGTGTCATTTCACGCGTAAGTTTACAAAACTACATTATTTTATTTTATTTTGTACGACGCTGCGTCTAATGGCGGCCGGCGCATGAAGTTAGTAGTCACGTGACGATAGGGGAGGTTGGGACACTATTATACAAGTTTTTTTTGGTTGTTAGAATTTATAATAATGTTTGAATATAATATGCACTTGTTATGTTATGAATATACATTATTGTTTTCCGTTTCATTTTAGATTGCCTACAGATGGGCTGATAAAAGAAAAGTGGCTTAACATAATAAGGGTTCAAAGACGTGAAAACGATTGGCTACCAACTCCCTATACTAAAATACTAACTACATTTAAAAGATATAATATTGGTATTATTTTATTGGTAAAGTAGGTAACACGGTACAATTATCAATTATTTTATTAACTCTAGAAAATCGAGTGTCCTTTTTCCCCATATGCCTCTGATAGCTACGTCACTCATGCGCTCGACCAATGAGCATGTAATTTAACAATTACTTATCCTGTGACGTAACTGAAGATGTTTATTTATCTCCCTCTAGCATCAGGCATCCCGCCGTACGGTGTCATATCTTCTTTCCCTTTCTTTACGCGTATAAGTAGTTATCTAGTATTTTCGCTGTTTTTAAGCGCCGAGATGTTGGTTGATAACGTGTCTATATATAATACGTCATTGTATCTGGTAGTGTACTGGTGTACTGTAGTTTTTCTACGATGGGAGAAAGAAAATACGTTTATTTGCGGTGAAAATGACGCAAAAAAGAATACAAACACAAAAAATAAAATGAAAAGGAAGGGGGAAACATGCGTCACATCTACGCAAAACGGCTATCGCTCAGCATTATGCTGCGACCCTATGCAAGACAGAGTCCCCGCGCTTGTTTATCAGCGACAGCTGGCGCTGACGTAATGCTAATGATGTCGCCCGAGCGTGAGCGTGTGTGTGGTGTGTGTGCGTCAGTGTAAGATATTAGTAAGTAAGATATTATCTTTAAACTAACGTGGCATTTTCGAAATTGTGCTTCTGGCTGACAGTCGCCACCTAAACAAAGAAAACGAAGAAATGTGGCGTTTATTTATACAAAGAAATACTGCTGAAATATCGTTTTGACATTGAGTAACGGCACAGTATAATATACAGTAGAACATCTTCATACAAACGTGCCGCTCTCGGTTTGAATGTGTGCGTGCGCGCCGCGCGCCATGTCGGCACGCGATTTCACGCACACGCTAGCATAATATATGAGGGAATAAGGTGGCGGCAGTGCGGGCTGTGCAGCGCGACTGTGAGCACGCGCGTACGCTACATGACCGCTTGCGTTCGTCAACTCTCGCCGGCGGCGGCCACTTAAATTACGAGTATCATGACTTCAAAAAGGGGAAAAAAATATTGTAGTGTTTTCGGGTGCCTCAATAATGATTTCGCAAACCCGGACTTATCATTCTTCATAGTTCCTACTCAACCAGAAATGTAAGTACCTACTTATACTTAAATATTATTAGAAAATTTGGTATTGTATTGTTTATTTCACAGTTTATTTGCTTTATTAAGAGCGTAGCCGAGTCGCATTTTTCCATTTTTCCGTATTCCCAAAATTACTTTCTGAATACTATGTTTAGAGCTAAAGTTTATTTTAAGAAGTCTAGTTTTTAACCGACTTCTGAAAAAGGAGGAGGTTCTCAATTCGAATGTTTGTATTTATTTTTTTATGTTTGTTCCCGCATAACTCCGTTGCTTGCCAACCGATTTGAAAAATTCTTTTTTTGTTGGAAAGGGTATACCTACTTCCCAAATGGTCCCATGAAAATTTTATCGAAATCGGACAAGCGGTTTTTGAAAAATCAACAACAATCTAAAAATTTATCTACATTGTCTACATTAACGATCTTTTTGTTTACTTTTTTGTGGGGTAGGTACAACTAAAAATTGAAAAATAAAAACTTTTTTACAAAAAAAAAACAACCGACTTAAAAAAAAAAAAACACTACAAAGTGATAAATAACTTTAATTTCGGAAGTCGGTGTCAAAAAACGAAAATGCGGAACCAACGACACCGACTTCCGAAATTAAAGTTATTTATCACTTTGTAGTGTTTTTTTTTTGAAGTCGGTTGTTTTTTTTTTGTAAAAAAGTTTTTACATTATAAAACAGAGGATTGAGTACGAAACATCGTTTAGGTAAACGTATTTGTCGCGTATAGTTGTAATAAGGGCAATTTCACAATAATTAATATTGCAAATTAATTACTATTGAAATTATTATTTTTTCTATTGTCTGATGTGTTGTTCAATCCAAATATGGTGTCTTAATCATAATATTAACTTAACAAAATTACAGTAACATGTGACCGACTAACGCTTAGGGTTGCTTTACGTCGACGTTAATCAACGAGCGTGTAATTTAAGTGTAGAATCTAGATACACCCATTACAGGAATTACGGCAAAGATCGAAATTTACTCATGATCCCACCTGATGATTTTGTCGATAATGTAGAAAGGATGGAGCAGGTGTTTCGCAAAGCGTTCGAAAAGGACCACATCAACATTAAAATTGGCCGGTCAATTTACGATCAACTGAATGATATAGAATTTAAGATGCCCTGTCCATGCTTTCCCAAAAGCTTTACAAAAACTTTACATAAGAATGAGAATTTACTTTACATTAACAAATAATAATAAAGCGTTCCGGACGTGCAGAAACAGGAGAAAAATTTTCTCGGTATCAAATTTGTAACTTAGTATAATAAATGTTATGTGAATAAAGGCTTTTTATTTTTACTAAATTTATAAATTGGTAAAATATTCAATCATAATATGCTTTTTATTTCATAAATTTAGATCAAGTGCTGCTTGTTCGAAAATATTAACTAAAAGTAAAAGTGACAACCCTGGGGATCAACGCAAGAGTAGGCTAATAACTCGGCGGGCGGCCTTAGATAACTTACTGTATATTATACTGTGGTAACGGCCTGGCCACGAACTCGCCGCTATCAGCGGCAATGCTAGACAAAAGAAACTGCGCGCCGCTTGCCGCGCCGCTTGCCGCTAAGCCAAAACTCGTGGCCGGGTCGTAAGCACTGTGAGCGTGTTCATAAGCGCTCCGAAAACGCATGTGAGATAATGTGAGCGATTACAGCTAATTCGGAATGCGGCCAATATTTTATCTGTTGTCATGGCATTAATTTATTGTAGTCTGTGGTCATGGTTGTCATTCACGATTTCGCGAACGCACGTCTCGTGAGTTGACTGATATGTTAAAAATATCGAATTGTTTAAGAGAAATGTGAATAAACAGTGCTTGTTGCAATCAACAGTTGCATCAAAATGTATCGTAAAATTGTGTGGTGTTATGTATTTGTGTTGACGTTGTTGGATATATCGCTGAACACGAAGCTGTCAGCCCAGGGAAAGATCCATGGTAAAATCGATTTAAAAAAATACTAAATATATGTATTTGTTTTTCTCTGCAGTCGTCTTAATGATTACCGCAGACTTGCAGAGAAAAGTAGTGAGGTAGGTGGAATAAAAAGTGATGTGGAATAGCAACAATAAGTTGGCAGGTTCGTCGTGAGGCGGTAGTGTAGGGCGATGTTATTTTAGATCGGGGCCGAGACGCGCTTGTTTGTCGTTTTTCTTCAACTATGTGTAAGGTATTTTAGTAAGTTGAGAGACGCTAGGGAGCCGGCGAGCTCACGGGGGGTGCGCGTGCACCGCGCATCCTGTCTAGCAAATGTGCACGCACATTGTGACCCCCCCCCCCCCCACATGCGTAAACAAGGCAGCTGGAATTAGAATATTTTTTATTAAAATGTGGGTTAAATTCTGCTGTGTTTGTAATACTTGAAAACCAATTTATTTAATTAACAAGGCTCATTTTTTTTAATGTTAACAGTTAATTTTATCTTTGCAGGTGTCACAGTACACGATTCCCTTATAGAGGGAATCACATTTCAGGTAAGCTAGATTAAGGTCCTATAGTAATTTTGAAACTATTTCTCACAAAACTTGTAAGCACTGCTTATTCTGCACACCTATGTTGTATATTCTTCTAACAATATTGATTGCCAAAGAATTCTATTATAGCATCTAAACCTGTGAGTTCATCTACAAATCACCACATTCTATATTGTACTGTAACCATTTAAATCTCATCTTCTGATAACAATGTGATACATACACACACAAGTAATAAAAACTTGGATGGTCATATGTTGACAACTCGTAACCCAAATTTTTTCGCAAAATGAGTTACGTATATGAATTTTTTTTAATAAAGCGCCTAATTATTTAAACCATTTTGATATTCGAAACTCAGTTTGCGAAAAAATTTGGGTTACGAGTTGTCAACGTATGACCATCATTATCCTATATCTCTGAACAGACAAGCCCTCTCATACATCAATCTGAGACAAAGCACATTGATATGATTTGCTCCTAGTCATTTACTTTGCTTCCCTTCAATACTAGAGACAACTAAAACAACCTCAATGTTTGCTACTCAATATAAATATTCTTTTAACTAGTGTTGATGAAACTTACAGTGCAGTAATATAATAGTAATATAAATATATAGCATGTGGGTGCTGTGTATGTGTCACGCTGCTATCAGTTATTAGTGTTGTTTCCCTGGCGGCTATTCCCGGCTACTTCCTCTGCGGCTAGCTCTAGCCCTGTGGTCACTCACCCCTGCCTTCACTGGCTGTTCTACTGATATCTATTCAACCTACTAAACAAAAACTCCTGAGGGTGTTTCTGTTTAGGAATAGTGCTCATGCACAATACATTATAGCATTATACAGGGTGAAATTGAACACATGCGACAAACCGAAATGGGAGATTATACTCATCATTATGAACAACTTTTACTATGGGACCAAACCTGAAATCGCGAAAAAAAAATCAGCTGTTCCCTACATTTATGTTCGCATAACTCGCCAAAATGTAGGGAACAGCTGATTTTTTTTTCGCGATTTCAGGTTTGGTCCCATAGTAAAAGATGTTCATAATGACGAGTACAATCTCCCATTTCGATTTGTCGCATGTGTTCAATTTCACCCTGTATTATTAAATTATTATGGGGATATGACTAGCTGAGAGAAGAGAGAGTGTCACTTGAGGGGACATCCTCACATTACTCATTAAAATAATAATTATGAGTTCTCCAGATGAATACGTAAGCTGAGTATAATACATCAATGAATAGTTTAAGCTAAATACCTGCCTAAAGTGCCTGTCTGGTTTTAGTAAACTGTAATATAATTGAAGAAACAGTCAAAAGCTTTATCAATGGTCTCAGTGGCCCACCAGCACCACTGTGTGTGCACTGCCACATAAACTATCATTTGTTTTCTATGTTTTTTCCTTACTTGAACTGCAACAGGACCACAGGGTGATAGGCAGACAACACAATTGCTGTTTATTGAATTCCCCACTGAGGAAAATTATTATACTTTATTTGAACAGGATAATGAAATTAAAGGATGTGCTATGTTTGTACATTATTGCTATAATTCATATTCACTGTTTATACATAATACAGAAATTGATTTGAGAATGGAATTCCTACAGAGCCCCTGCTTGTAGGCTAGTCTAGTTAAGACATGCTGTATGGCCTCTGTACGAGTGGGGCTTCACCTACACAAGTCACAATGTATGCGTGGAGCAGTGATTAGTTGCTACCACTTGTTGGACATAAATCTAAATATATGTCGCATGCTTAATGGAATACTGACTTAACTCAAAAAAGAAGATTTTTGGGACATCGCAAAAGAAGATCTTGCTATGAGGACTTATCCTACTTGTTGACGCATAAAATTAAAACTGATTTGATTTGACTATTTATTAATCATGAATGCTTGTATTTAAACATCTATGATTAACTATTGATGAGATCTGAGTAAAAAAATATCTGTAACTCAATTCTGACCTATCTACTAATGGGTCAATGTTCCATTAAGCATGTGATGTCACTAAACTTGATTATTTCCTGCAGCCATGCTTTATGGAAAATATTGTGTTAAAAACTTAAAATTGATAATGTTATTATGCTCGTTTCAAACTTTGACGCCTATGTTTTTTTGTTGTTTTGTCAACAATATATAAAACTGATATAAAAGTTTTAAGTAATAATAGTTCACTTTAGTTTTGATTGATCATTTCATCATTTGTTTCATCAATAGTTTTATTCAAGGAAAACAAAAGTTGCACAAAACTTTCAGCAACATGATTTTTTGCTTTGGGAAAATTGTTGCTGACAAAATTTCATACAGTTTCAGCGTGAAACATGGTGCCAGCTAAACAAAATGACGCTGCTGCAGAAATGTGGCGGAACTTTTGTTTACCATGAAACATGAGTGAGGTTCATGAACACACATGAACATCTAAGTGCTTGATTATTTCTTCTGCCGCCAAATGTTGAGTGATGTTGTTGATGTACACAGGAATGGGGCAAGGAGTCAGGCGCGGAGGGCGCGGGACGCGGCGGGCGCGCGGTGGCGGCGGGTGCGCTGGCGCTGTCGCCGCCGGCGCTAGAGTTCGGGCGCGCGGCGCTGGCGGCGGCGCACGCGCTCACCGTCACGCTTACCAACACCGCTAACACGACCATGCACCTGGCCTCCGTGGCTGGCACCACTCCCGACTTCCACGCCTCCTTCTTCGAGTCTAAGGTACACACGCCCGTCACTTGCTGCAGCAGGACTCGTTTACTGGAGCGATGTTGAGCTAGTTGGACAGAACATGTCGTTTAGACTTTCCGGTACGATGCGACGGCAATTCATGTCGTTAATATAAATGTCCAGTAATTACGGGTCAAAATCGTCGAAGACGTAGGTACGTAAGGAGGCTCCAAAACAATATCTCACCTATGAGTATATAGTAAAATTGAAACAAATACCTAAAAGCTGACCTAATATTAGTACTGTTGTGGTAATCGAACTAATATTAGTAGTTATTAGCAGTCAAAAAGTAATACATTATTGTAACACATTCACAGCAGAGAGAGAGAGCAGTGGTGGCCCAGTGGTATCGGCCGCGACTTACGAGTTGTAGGTCGTAGGTTCGAACCCAGACAGGCGCTTTACTTTGTGTAAATTATTTCATCACCACTGCTCTCAAAACGGTGAAGGGAAACATCGTGAGGAAACCCGCATGTCCTAGAACCATAAACTCGAAGACATGTGACATCTACCAACCCGCACTGGGCCCGCGTGGTGGATTACGGCCCACTCCCTCTCACAAAGAGGAGGCCTGTGTCCCAGCAGTGGGAACATTGTAGGCTGATTATGATGGTAATCGAACCCATGACATTAAGGCTGTCTTGTAGTGCGGTGTGTAGGTATGATAACGTTTCCTCAGTCCTCACATAATAGGTATCGGGGCATCTCTCTCTCGCAGACACTGGCCGGCCGTTGCGAGCTCTTGAACTGCTAGATTCTGTGTATATTTGGTATAACTTTTACATGGTTTAACGATGTAATCTCTTCATGGTATGCGTTTTAAATAGCGATTTAGTGTCATCTTTATGATATTTTTTTATCGAGCCAATTATTTTAATTCACGTTTGAACTATCTTCCACAGCACTTGACAATATATTCAGTTTTCCTAAAATATATTTCTTTTTGCGCAAAATTAATATTTTGCTAGATTTACAGAGGTTTAAAAAAGATAAAAAAGTTTTGCAACCTCGCCTTAAACTTGTACACATGATGATACCTACTCAAGTTAGTCACTGAGTCGTGTAGGCTGTCAAGAGAGCGGATACTGTTGGTGGCACAAATAACGAATTGTTCTACAAGTTTGCTAAGATAGGGACAACTGCTATAATGGCAAACATCAGTATTTGCATTAAAAAGGTGCAATACTATCCGTGATTTGGGCGTCCATCAAGACAGTTAGTTACTTTTTGACACACATATTGACGCAATTGTTAAAAAAGCTTCTAAACTGCTAGGGTTTATAATGCGTCTCTCTAAGTGTTTTACTGGTGCCAAAACACTAAAAATATTGTATTGCACTTTTGTAAGAAGTCAGTTAGAGTATGCGTCTCAGATATGGAATCCTCGTTATCATAAATACATTGACCGCATAGAAAACAACCAAAAACGGTTCATAAAATATCTTTGCTTTCATCAAAAGATTCCATATCGGTCAGCCGATTATCTTGCACTTTGTAAGAGGTATCATCTGCTGCCACTGGTAGATCGACGTAAAATTGCAGACTGTTTATTCTTGTTGAAAATCCTCAATAACAATATTGATAACCCTGAGTTATTGTCAAAATTTTATTTTAATGTGCCAAGTAAAGCACTTCGTTTTAATCCACCCATACGTGTGCCTCACACATCCTCGAATTATAGGCAGAACAGTTACATTGTGCGAGCAAGCAGAAATTTCAATGATATATGCAAGGAATATGATTTTGATCCATTCACAATAAGTGTGAATTCGGCCAGAAGGTGCTTAAGCCTCAAATTTTTCAAGTAGTGGTAGGTTATATTATTTGTTTTTGTTATTGTATTATTTATATTACTTGTTACTTTAATTTAGGCGGTGTTTTTATTGTTTTTGTGCTCACACCATAACTATTATAAGTCTATACGTGAGGATTTGTAATTGGCTTTCTGGTGACCATGGTTTTCTTTTTTGTTTGTTTTTATTAGCTGTAAGTCCTCCATGTACTAAAATAAATAAATAAATAAATAAAAGTACAAGGTTCATGTTTTAAAGCCACACTTGGGTGAAGGACTAACAAACGTGGCCTTTGTGGTCCTCGGGTGGAGGGACGCGGCAGGTAGCAACAGTTAACACTTCAGGCGGTTTGCCCAGAGGCTTTAGATTAGCATGTATTTAATCGAACCCCAAATTATTCCCATTATGCACTACTTAAAATAATTTTAAATCTCAAATCGTTTATTGCAATCAGTGGGATTCGGATAGTGACCTCCGAAGGGGACAGACGTGTCGTGTCCCGTCAACTCCCGTCTTTGTTTTACTTGATGCAATGTGCACAACACATGGCTGACTCGGAGTTTGAAACTCGAATTTGAAATACGGACGGTGCCGCGCTTGTGATTTGTAGTGGGTGCAAATTAAACCACCTTAAAACGGTGGTAAAGTGGCATACGTGTTTTCCTGGTCTACAAGCCCGAGGCCTAGGCCTGCCGGCCGAGGATCTTGGTGACGTCGAAAATCTGGTGAGATCTTTCCGTATATTTCAGGGATCTCCATTGGACGTTGTATCCGGCTGCGTTTTGGTTTGATAATTTGGACTTTTGAAACCACGCGCGAATTTAACATCATTGTAAGCTATAAATAGCTAAGCTTTAGGGAAACGTTTGCATTTATATATAGGAGGGGGGGATAAACTAATAGTTACACTCCATTATTCTAGTCTAAAATACCTTTAATCGCTTTAGAACTAGTACTTCACGATTTTCTTAATTTAGCATTGTACTAAATTATTGTCTAGCTTGTAAGTCAATTCTGTATACCCAAGCGCGCCAAATTGGGCTCGAGGTACACAAAAAAAAGGTTAAGTAACAAAAAATATTTCTAAAGATTTCACAAGTGCGAAGTTCATAAATTTCAGGCGATACGCTCGCCTGTCAGCTATATTGGTTCCCAAACCCAACACATGTGCTGAGAAGGTCTTGAAATACCATAAAAACAATTTTTTAAAATGGTTATTGTACGTATGACAAAAGACGGGAACTGCTTGTTTAGGGCTATAGCCCATCAAATAAATAATGTAATGGGTTTAACTTTTGATCACGTGTCTGTCCGTCAAGACCTCGCTTCATATGTTTTGGAGCATCGAGATGACGACAGAATTCACCTAGCACTTCTTAATAATATACAAGAATTTCTCCATAACAGCAATCTATCCCAGGAACAAAGGATAACAAACTACATAACCACGCAGTTTAACAAGACGTTCTGGGGAGGAGAGGACATTCTAATCGCCGCGTCTGAATTTTATCTTGTAAATTTGCACGTGCACACGGATACAGGACACACACTTGTGTATCCACCTACCGGCGAACCAGTACCCGGCAACATACACATCTTCTACAAGGATCAGCACTATGATAGCTGGGTCATGACCGACGACGAACATTACAACAGCAACCCGATAGATCTAATGCAAGAACCAAACAACGTCAAAACAACACAACATAACAAGCCTTTAGTTAACCAGTACAACACACGTAAAGAACATGGTCAACCCACGAAGCCCCAGTCACAAACGAACAGCCCCCAATTAGCTAGCTCATTAACACAGTGTGAACAACAAGCATCAATGCATACACAGTTATCAGACGTAGTCGCAGATGTCACTGGGTTCACAATACTTCGAAATCAGCCGTCTACCGCAATAAAATATACTTGCCCAGACTTGCGTATTGCAACTTGGAACGTCCGTGGGGCCTCAAAACCGGCCAAAAAAGATAAAATAGACGCTGAACTTTCAATAAGAGGCATTCATGTAGCCTGCATACAGGAAACAGGCATGAATTCAGGAGAATACAATTCTACACACTACGCTTGGCACCTCAATGGAACCGCAGGTAAAGCACACCGGGGACTTGCAATTCTAATCAGAAAAGATGCCCAAATTGAATTAGTTAACCGAAAAAAGGATACAGACGCAATGTCAGCTACTCTTAAGGTTGACAGGGGAAATGACATGCCTGCTCAACTGTATATAATCAATTCCCACATCAACAGTTGTACATCTATAGCAAACAGATCCTTCACAGGCTTACTAAACTTGATCAGACAAAAACCAAGGAAATGTACTTTAATAATTCTGGGCGACTTTAACGCTCATATTGGTCGACATGACACACAAAGTTTCCAACGCAAAGGGCTGATCCAACAAAACTTACACCATGACCTTTCCAACTATAATGGGGAAATGTTAATGGATATAGCCAACAGGGAAAAACTTCAAATAGAAACGACAAAAGCGAGATCATCATGCAGGATCACATGGTCAAAGGGCACTCAGAAATCTCAATTGGATCACACTATAACGCCACATGCAACAAAAAAACTCTTCGAACTTATAAAAGGCGAATGGGCCGCTAGGGGCACATCCGACCATAAAATAATCTGGGGTCTGCTAAGAATAAACCGAATTTCAAACAAAAAAGAAAACACCAAACACAATAATACACAAAGACAACAGCAAGCTGCGAAGGAAACAACAATTCCGGCCAAGGACTTCAACTATAAACAGTGCTATTATGCCGCCCTCAATAGTAAATTCACGAAAACAAAATACCAAGATTGCATAACGAAAAAACTAAAAGATATAGGAATCAACTCAACGGACGGAAACATCGAAATACCCTGGAATACCATAACGGAAATATTAAAAGCGGCTGCTCAGGAAACTCTGATTTTTCAGCCAGTTCTCTCCAGAGACCATCGACTAGCTCTTGCTAACCTACAAAAGGCTAAATTCTTACAAAGTAGGCAACCAGATAATCCAAATAGGCACAACCTAGTAAAAGAACGTCGGGCAACACTTCAAAAGGTCAAATATCAGGAAGAGCAAAAAGCATGCAAGGCCTGCCTCAATGGACTGGGGAAAAACCACCCTGCAAAACGCATGCAGATGCTATACTTTTTTTACAGTAGAACCAAACTTCAAACAAAACGTCGAAAAAAATCTACTTATATACCGATGACCAAATGGGAGCAAATATTAAAAAAATCCGAGGGCCATCCTATACCAACAGTTAATATAAAAAAGCTGATAACCGATGCACAATGTGACGGACCCACTGCGGATGACGTAATGGGAATCATTAATAAAATGCGGAACGGGACAGCTCCCGGAACTGACCAAGTGGTAATCGAGCTCTACAAAGCAATGCCCCAAATAATACAAGAAGCCGTCATCAAACACATGAACAAAGCTTGGACACTGAATGAAGCACCCGACACGTGGCTGGAGACAGTACAGGTACCAATTCCAAAAAACAATAACCCTAAAGATGTGAATGAATATCGCCGCATATCGGTTTGCAATACGGGTTACAGAATTTACGCCTCCTACGTACTTAAAAAACTAGATGAGATAATAACGGAATTAGGCAACTACCAAGCGGCTTTTCTAAACAATAGATCAACAGACGACCATATCTTTACCCTTAAAAGGGTCTTAGACGAAGAATGGCGTGCAGGTAAAAGAATTTATGTACTCGCCCTCGACATAGAAAAGGCCTTTGACAACGTCGACCTCAATGCACTAAGAGATATCTTATTACAACGAACCAACAAATCGCTTACCAACAGGATAATCAAAGTATGCATGAATGAACGTACATGCATCAAATGGTGTGGCCAGCAAAGCAGTTGGATTATTAAAGGAAAGGGAGTCAAACAAGGTTGCCCTCTGTCCCCTCGCCTGTTTACACTGGTCATCGACGAAGTCCTTAGAACTCTCGACGAGGAAACCCAATTAATAAAACTTGACCAGGATCATGAAATTTCACTCCCCCTAGTACTATCATTTGCGGACGACCTTATCATCATTACAGATGACCTAAAAGGGTTAGAAGGTATCCTATACCATATTAAACCTCTACTAAATAGTGTAGGCCTCCATATTAACGAAACAAAAACAAAAATACTAATAAGGGACCCCATAGCTACACAGATAACGACACAAGTGACCCTTAATGGCATAAATATATCGACATGTGATGAAATTAAATACTTAGGTACATACATAACATCTACATTAAGCAGAAAAAGGACTATAAAAAAACGTTGCGAACAAGCCATGAAGAACGCTAAATCATTACTACCATTCATAAATAACTCAAATATGGACTGTAAATTAGCCAGACTCATGTATCGAATGGTGATCGTACCGTGCATGATACATGGGTTGAAAGTATCGGCACTTACTAAAGCCAACAGGTCAAGACTCAGAAGATATGAGCGAGTTATCATGAGAGACTTGATTAACCACTCTAGGAACAAACCAAAACAAAAGAAAATGCATGAAATCTTAGACGGAAAAACAGTAATAAAATAAATGTACGTAAGGAAAAACCTACATCTTTTTAGTAAAAGAGGTGAAAGACACAATTATATCACTAGAAATAGGGACCAATTAGTTCAACCAGGTTTCAGGCTGGCTAAAGTAGACTCATCTTTCATGGGCTACTGTCTAAAATGTTACAATAAAATACCTACCCACATACTTGAACTGAATGAAACGAAATTTAAATCTTGTATTAAACGCACACTATGCAGCCAGGCATATTATAAATTGGGGGATTACATCACTGATAAAAATGCTTGGCTAAATGCTGGTCCTGCTCCATAAGGACGCACAAATAAATTGATTAGCATTGGAAAATACCTACTGTTGGAGCTGCTGAAGATTTTAAAATACTATTTTTGCATTATATAAATTCAATCTCCTTGTATTGTATAATTGCATAGCACATGTGTGAGTACTATGTACATACTATAAAGCTACCATTTACTGGGTACGTCTTTAATTGACTTGAATGTGCTCTGGCGGCTGAGAATATGTCATGCTCACTCAAATGTCTCGCTGATGGTGGCGCTTGTGTTGGATCATTTAGCTCCCTTCAAAATGGTTGAGCTGAATGGTGCTAATACATGCGTCATGTTCGTGAACGGGCGCCGTCAGTAGGGACTGGTCATCTCTTTGCTGCCACGGCTTATTTTAATTTAATATTTGAATTGTTTTTTCTCATATTCTCATTATGGACGCTTTTAACGTTCTGCATCGTTCTCACATGTATAATTTTTAACATGAATGATGTAACCAAGACTTTGTAACCATATTATTTTGATTTAAAAGAGTGTCCATGGAGTTTCTTGCCCGTTCTTCTCCATAGGTACCTACTCTTTGGAATGGGCAACTAGCTTCATCTTTCTGACTGACCGACCCCTTGACAATTCAAAAGTGCCTGTAATTGGTTTAATTGAAATAAATGCTTTGAGTTTGAGTTTGAGAGTTTGAGTTTGAGTAACCAAACGCATCAAGAATCACAGGATGTGCTACCTCGCACATGTCTACAGGCGCCGCAAACCACAACAGTACAAGGCCAAATCCAAGAAGGTCGGCCGACCTATTTACACATGGAACGACAATTTAAAACAGGACATGAAGTACTTTGACAAGGAAATCAAGTTTTGGATGGATACAGCGGAAGACAGAAATAAGATCAAGGTCGCTGCTGGTGAAATTTACAAAAAACCGGAAACGGATAGTAGCGAAACCTCTGACGATGACATTGAAAACAGCAACATCTAGCACAACACAGCAGAGCAGCAACATACAAAAGAACCGAGAAAGCAGTAGAACCATGCCAAAAGACTCAACTATGAAGCTCGACCTTAACCAACCTGGCGGCAAGGTCGTTAAAAGATGCCCATCCATAGATATAATTACCCATCTCTCCACTAGTCCAATGCTTGCTCTAGGATGCATATCCGGTAGGCTCTTAAATCCTTACCTATCCTTCGGGCACTTCTTCCCTACCATTACCGCGCCCCCCGGTCTATTCCTTGATATGCAATGGTCGCTGTAGCACCATGAACATGAGGCTACAGGAGCTAGTGCGAATCTTGGGGTTCATTCGATTAATCGAGTCTGGTTTAACCATGCTGGGATCGGTGCAATTCATTCATTCATTCATTCAAATCGTTTATTGCAATCAGTGATCGGAATAGGTAGAGCTATTTAGGTTCATTGACCGCAAACATTGATGTTAATATGGATATTCCACGGGATTCCGACTGATACTACGGGATTTTTGTCATATAAATTCGCTTCACTAACATCAACAGATGTTGAGCGCTCATTTTCCACATATAAATAGGTGTTAGATGTAAAAAGAAATAGATTAAAATTAGATAATTTAGAAAAAATAATGGTGATTTATTTTAACTCTGGTCATACTCAGTCTTCTAGTGAACTGAAGACGAACCAGACCAATGACATTTTTTGTTTAAATAAGTGAATTATTGTTGAAGCGTATTGATTATTTCAATTAAGATTTTATTGTAAATACAAATTTTTCTATTTGATAATGTTTTGATTTTACTGAGGAACAAATAATTTGTATGGTAATATCTTTTTGTACTACTTCAGAATAAAAATGTTTAAATTATTGTTGATTCTTGAATAAGAAATTGGTGCCGATTCTCTTGTACACCGAACTATGTAAACTATTACTAAAATTCCTTACTTTTTGCTATGAGAATCTTACAGCTATTCTGCATAAAAAAAAAACGAGTGTGCTTATGACCACACGACTGAAGTGAAACTTCAAACGTATTTGGCTATGAGAGGAAGAGAGAAAGAAAATGTGCGCGCGCACTGATTTCTCTTGCTTATATCCCCCACTCAACTCCCCTTCGCCTCGCCCGTAGCCCGTAGACATGGGTCGTACTTGCAAAATCGAGTACCAGGGCTTCCAAGTACGTCCACCTTAGGAAACCAGGCCCTAAAACCAGGGCTCGAGATACTTTCAAGTATTTTCTATCTACATCAAAAATTGATCTATAACTTCATACAAATAAGAAGTACAATCGCGTAATCAAACAGAAGCCCTGTTGGAAGTAAAAAGTACTTGCATAGGAAATTGACCCGTGAATTCCTATAAATAAGGAGCACAATCGCGTTTACAAATAAATACTTTTACAAACCATTAAAGTAAAAATACTTGCATACGAAATTGTTCCGTAGACTCTTACGGAGTTGTATGGAGTGTCCGAGGTGTAGTAAGAGTCTTACCACACCTCGGACACTCCATACAACGCTCGCAAAATAATTACCTAGTACTACTACATAAACAAATGACGTTTGTATACGTGCAAATGTGTGCGTGAAATCTAGTAGCGTAAAAAAAATGGCGCGGTAAGCAATTTGTGTCGAGGAACCGAACGACGACGGCGGCGGCGCGGCGGCGCTGCCCGAACGTGTGCATTATTATGAAGTGACCATGTAGTTCAATTGTTTATTTATATAGTCGGGTTCGTAATGAAATAAAAACACTAAAATAGTTTAGTTTAAATGACTTGTCTGTAAATAATCGGTTATTAAATCGCATGTTATTAAAAATGCGAAATCTTACAAACAGTTTATGTAAATACGAATTTGGAAAAGCATCACAATATCCAACCATCGTGATTAAAACTCAAATAAAACTTTTCGTGTCAGCAATACAGCGCTGCGGTTCGCGAGCGCCCTTGCTAAAGAGTCGGCGACGAATACCTCGAAGTGCGGGGTGAGGTGCGGTATCTGATATGAGGGCGAAGAAGGGAGTGTCCTTTCTGTACGTAGTACTATTAAGTATTCCGTGCTCTTACTGATAAGGAGCATGATCGCATTTGCGAAAACAAACGCGGTAGTTGAACTATTTGAGTACCTACGTATTCGAGCGTCGAGGCACGACGGAGCGAGATACTTTCAAGTATTTTCTATCTGCATAGAAAATTGATCCATAACTTCATACAGATAAGAAGTACAATCGCGTATTCAAAAGCCCCGTTGGAAGTAAAACTACTTGCATAGGAAATTGATCAATGACTTCCTATAAATAAGGAGCAAAATCGCGTTTACAAATAAATACTTGCAAACCATTAAAGTAAAAAATACTTGCATACGAAATTGTTCCGTAGACTCTTACTGATAAGAAGCATGATCGCATTTGCGAAAACTAACGCGGTTGAGTACCTACGTATTTGAGCGAGTAGCCGTATAAGGTACTTTATAGTCTTGCAAGTATTTTGAGTCGGTACCTGGTGTGCGTACTTGGAAGCAAAAACCTGGTCGAGTAAATACGTACCTTCCCTACTTGCCCGATCACACTTTTCGTAACGCTTACGTCACGCGTTCGCCAGCTTACTCTCCAAGTCAAGTGTGCGTAAAGAAGTTTCACGTAAATAATTTTGACACAACAAAAATCGAATTTGACAATCGCGACTCGTCGACACGTGGTACAGACGCCAGCACGTCAACCTACCCGAAACTGTCAAATTTTCCCAATCAACTTTGAACCTTATTCTTTAGTAATAAAGAATGAAAATCTATTAAAGAAATCTGACAGATTGTAGTAGGTTGATGTGCTGGCGTCTGTACTTATTTGCCCTAACCCCGTGAATTGTTTTTTAGAGCCGCAGGCGCGGAGGGGGCGGCCTTGGCGTGTTTTTTAAGGAATTTTTCACTTTTTGTATGGAAAATATGAAAAATGATTACCTACATGTTGAGTTTTAGGAGTTTATGGGTTTCATAAAGGGGATCGAAATTTTCATTATTTTTGCGATAGGACGCACCATTTTCGAGATATAAGCAAAAGAAAAAAAACGTAATACGTATTTGGCTATGAGAGGAAGAGAGAAAGAAAACGTACGCGCGCACTGCTTTGTCTTGCTTATATCCCCCACTCAACTCCCGTTCACCTCACCCGATCACACTTTTCGTAACGCGTTCGCCAGTTTACTCCCCAAATCAAGCGCGCGTAAAGAAGTTTTCCTTCAAAAACATACAAACAGCCGAACATAGTACCTCCTCCTTTTTGTGAAGTCGGTAAAAATTACTTGCATACGAAACTGTTCCGTAGACTCTTACTGATAAGGAGCATGATCGCATTGCGAAAACTAACGCGGTTGAGTACCTATGTATTTGAGCGAGTAGCCGTATAAGATACTTAATAGTCTTGCAAGTATTTTGAGTCGGTACCTGGTGTGCGTACTTGGAAGCAAATACCTGGTGTAAAAACCCATTCGCATATTCATGCAACCGGGACCGGGTTTTTACACCAGGTATTTCCAGCAATTTTTTACGTACCTTCCCTACTCGCCCGATCACACATTTTCGTAACGCATTCGCCAGTTTACTCCCCAAGTCAAGCGCGCCTAAAGAAGTTTCACTTCAAAAATCTCTAAATTTAAAAATAATTTTGACACAACAAAAATCGAATTTGACAATCGCGACTCGTCGACACGTGGTACTTATTTTCCCTACCCCGTGAATAGTTTTTTTAGAGCCGCAGGCGCGGAGGGGGCAGCCTTGACGTGTTTTTTAAGGAATTTTTCACTTTTTGCATGGAAAATATGAAAAATATTAGCTACCTGTTGAGTTTTAGGAGTTTATGGGTTTTATAAAGGGGGTCGAAATTTTCATTATTTTTGCGATAGGACACACCATTTTCGAGATATAAGCAAAAGAAAAAAAAACGATACAGACAGTACTGTTTTTGCACCTGAAGTCGAGGTGTTGGTGAATTTCTATTCATGACAACTAATTTTATTCCACACCTTTTTAATCGCGATTAAAAATAGTCAGATTTAGTTAGACAATCAAAATTTTAGGTGAAAAACGTGAAATTCAGAATAGCAAAATTGCCATCTTCAATAGATTAATAACTCAGTGCCATGTTAGTGCTGTCAAACTAAAATATAGTTAAGTTGCGTCACTTTAGTCAATTTCAGAATGGGAAATTGTCGCTTGACAGGAATAAATTAAATTTTAGTGATTTTTAGTCTAGTTTAGAGGCATTTGTGACAAGAAAATCGGCACCATTGTTACGTAAAAAAATATATGTGGTTTAATGAATCAAGTTTATCTATTTATTATACTATCCTTAATCCCGTCCTTCTTATATTTAACCGTCAGAAAGGAAGTGTAATCTTCCATTAGTCCCGAAGGCGTGAATAGTTTTTATGATTTTACTACTTAAAATCTAAATCCCGGGACTCGGGGAATATCCATATTATTCTAACCATCCAATTATTCTAAGCAAGTACGTAAAACAGCTCTACCTATTCCGATCTATGATTGCAATCCATAATGTAAAATTACAGGTGGTAAATAAAAAAAATAGTAGAAACAATTATGGACCCTGTCGGGCACCGCAAATTTTTAAATAAGTAGAGAGAGGAAGAGCGCTTTATTAATTTTCCTTGTTATAAAGTTAGAATTATTTTCTATCCTATTACCTAGGTATTTATATTTCCATTCATTCACTTATTCTATTAATATTTAAACAAACATATTTAATTTATTTTTAGTCTAATAATTAGTGTTAAAATTATTTTGAGTATTGCACCATGAGGCGCAAACATCTGATTGCGCCCCTTTTGTGAACCTCAAATGATTATTATATTGGGGTCCTCAAAATACTTACTAAAAAGCCATGTAATGCCACCAACTTGGATTTAGCGCTCACCGCACCGGCCGCTGCCGCGGAACCGCTCGCCTCGCTCGCTCGGCTGGCACGCAGCTGGTCACAGTTCCAACTCGTTTCATCGAGGTGCCCTAGCTTAGTTACTGCGACCGACCGTGAGAAAACGCCACAAAGTTAAAAACGGCTCAATTTTCAAAAAAGGTGTGCAATTTTCGAAGCGCTAAAAGTTTTTAGAGGTTCATTAATTTAAAAAAGCGACCGTCATTAGAAGGTCAATACGTTTTTAGAGGATCAGTAAAATAATTCCCCTTTAAATGACACTGGGAGCGGAGTGAGTTGTATGTCTTGGCTACGCGCATACTCATGCAGACATTCATGTATGAGTATAACGACTAGTATTTGCATATTTTTTAATGCATTTGTGTATAAGTAAAAAAGCGGTTGTCGCTAGGAAAGACGTTCGACCGTGACATATCTTTGTGAGCGGCAATGTTGGGTGCAGCCGTGCAGTGTGACGTCACACACCCACAGCTACACGTCGCCCGTCAGCTGGTGCTGCTGATACGCGCGCCCTCTGCCCTCACACCGCGCCGCTCTCGATAGCGCTGATACTAGCTCGAGCCAAGGAGCTCCTTGCTTCCTACAACAGTAGCCATTGTTCTACAGACACGCCTATTATGTGAGTGTGACGTCGCTAACTAACTAGTCACACCAGTTTTTTTTGCGTCGTTTATTATTATCTGTGTCTAAATATATCAAATCATTGTTAGAAGTCGATTACATGTGAAAACGAGAGCGAACGGCGGGTTTATACGTATTATAACATTAGGTCATTCGTTCTGCAGCTTTATTGGGACAATCACGTCATTGCAATCGAAATGTTAGCAAATGTTTACATTTGACATTGATTGTTATAAAAGCCAGCATACTGAATGTTCTGTCAAGCTCCTGCATGCCGCTCAAAATCAAATCACTTCCAAGAACACATGCCTCATGAGGGCCGACATTGGTTCTATTGTTGCTCTAATTCTAATAAACAGTTACAAGCAGTCGGCTCGCGCTCGCTCTGAACTCAACACTATATCGCACGCCACAACGTGTACCTAGTTAGGTGGTAACTTAAAATTTAATGAGATCGTTATGGAGCATCAATAATGGGATCATTTGGAGCTGGTGGTCTTATCACTACATATTATAAAACAATGTCATCCCGCCGCGTCTGTATGTTTGTCTGTCTGAACGCGAAAAACTCAAAAACTACCGAACGGATTTTTATTCGGTTTTCACCAACAGACGGAGTGCTTCATGAGGAAGGTTTAGGTGCGTAATTTATTAAGGTTTTTTGTAAATTGGCTGAAATATGACGATGATTGTTGAAGATGTCGGAAAAAATCATGTCGACTGAGGTTTACTTTAAGTACCTGGCGTGAGCCGCGAATACCAATACAGTTATATGAAAACAATGGTGATATGTTCCCGTGGGATGTTTCCCGAAATCGACACGGGCGGAGCCGCGGGCAAGCTAGTTAGCAATAAATTTTAAAAGTGGTCCACCGCCAATATCTACGATGGTACTCTGTGTCCACCCTGTGTCCGAGGCCGCGCCGCTGCAATGTCGGTGTCCTTCACCACAAAATCGTCGCCTTTGAAAACTTCATGAAAATCAATTTTGAGACGCCAAAAAATAGTCACCAAGGTACACACACTTCTACATAGTAAACCAAGTCGAAATTATCATGGTTAGAGACGACCTTTTTTCGAAACCAAATTCAAAAACGTAAGCGTTCCGCGGTAATCAGGTGATTGTGGTGAGAAAGGCTCACCACGTATTCACGTAATCCTCACCAAGGCACCTTTATATCTCTGGAATCCCTTAATGACTATTTTCGAGATTTGGCAAAGCGTTACGACTATTTCTTGACTTTTTGGAATTGAAATTTGAAACCAAGTCGATACTCCCAGCCGTTTGGTTGCTCTAGAGGTGAGGATTGTGTGGAGACGTTCACCACACAATCCTCAGTCTCACCAACTTATAGCTATAACTTCGGAATCATAACGAGACTATTTTTTTTTGACCTTGGTGACTATTTTGACTAATTCTTGACTATTTTTGTCGTTCTTAAAATTGATTTTCATGAAGTCTTCAAAGGTGAGGATTGTGTGGTGAAGGGCACCAATGTCGGCCGGTGGCGGCCTGTTTGCCTCTCGCGTCAACACGTTGTTCGTCTTACCAACGAGTGACCGAGCACACCGCAGCGTGCCTCGTAGCTACTTATGAACATATTTACCTAAGATATTTAAATAAATAAGGTGCAATATTAGCCGCTCCGAGTGAGCGTTATGAAATGTGCGATATTTAGCTGAAATACAGACGTATTGCGATGTGCTAATACTTTCAGAGGCTAATTTTGCTTCACTGTTGACAAGGTTTAGTGATGCTTGCAAAACATGAGAATTATGAAGATTTGCTGAAAGCAACCTGACATGTTCTGACCTACACAAATATTCGTAGGTACTAAAGGGATCCATTTTAATGTCTTGTCGTCTCTCTATATAACATATTTGGTTCATTCATTAAGTCCCAAACAATAAAGCAAATCCGCATTAAAGTTTCCATAAAAGCAATTCCAGACAAAAACTAGTAGCAGTGATAAAAATAACTGAAAATCGATGTAATATTAAAAATAAACAAATTGGAACACGCGCGGGGTGCGGGTACAAATAGGATACTTTTTTGTAATATAAACATCGAGCGAAACCTCGCGTTGTCCTCAAATAGAACACGGCGTTGTGGTTTCTTATCTGACACGTTATATACGTACTGAGTGTTACCATGTAAGGTTGTGACGTCACCCCGGTTTGTTGTGTCCATTAACGATCATATATTTGGGCTGTGTTATTCCTGAACGGCAATCGCTTCCTTACAGCAGCAGTGATGGCCAAGTGGTAACAGACAGGCGCTTTACTTTGTGTAAATTATTTCATCACCACTGCTCTCAAAACGGTGAAGGAAAACATCGTGAGGAAACCGGCATGTCCTAGAACCAAAAATTCGAAGACATGTGACATCTGCCAACCCGCACTATGCCCGCGTGGTGGATTACGGCCCATTCCCTCTCGCTGAGAGGAGGCCTGTGTCCCAGCAGTGGGAACATTATAGGCTGATTATGTATGTTATGTAATCGCTTCCTTGGAGCGTCCTGCTCTCCTCCCTGTAGCCATCTACCTAGCGCAGCGCACATCTAACTGTTACACAGCTCTGGTGAGGTTTTCAGCTGCAGACTCTGCCGTCTAGTCGAATGGAATAGAAAAAACAAGTTGATCACAGAATGCGAGTGAAGTGCCGCTGGCGTCCGCAACCCACTTGGATTGATGGAAACCGGTATTCTAAAGTTCGACTAGTTTGACACATTTGATCTTCGGACTACCCCGTATTGTTATTGCGATAGGTACTGTAAAGTTACTGATTGGAAAATCCAATACTTAACATATTGCCAGACCTGGGAATTGAACCCGGTACCTCATGCTCGGCAATCGCACTTGTGACCGCTGTGCACTGGAGCCACGAGGCCGTGTAGTTCCTCCAATAGCATTGCTGTCCTCGGCGATCGTTAGCTGCACGGACTTGAGCCTCACGCCGCCATGCGACCTGCTGTGAGACCCTCGTTACATATTCATGAACAAGCACCAGTCTGTGCGCTCTGCTCATACCCCTCACGTACTGTTGTTATGGAGATTGCTCCCAAACAAAAACATTGACGTGGCTCGTTCAAACTATTGGCCATGCATATTTAAAGCGATCGGCCAGTCGCCACCTCGCCACCTCGCCACTGAAGCATTAAGTCATTGTAAGCAATCAATTTGGTTTACTTTAGGCTCTACTATGGATGTAATAATTATGAATTATGATTTTATGAATGACTAAACAAACATTTTCAACGCCAATACAGAGCTAGATTGAATTCGGCCGATTCATAATTATATTCATGTTCATGTTTTAATTTGGTTGGAGTCCCCCTAGCAAGTTAGCAACTTGGATGAAGTTAACCTCTGTATGATTGTATCCCAGTTGTCTGTTTACAGTGCCCTGAAACATTTTTCTATGTTTCCAAATGAATGTTTATAGAACGTTTATTGCACGAAAATAGCACAATAAAGTTGAGCTATCTAAACATTTCAGTGGCGCTTGTTTACTTTACCCGCACCGACAATGTTCGAGGCGTCACAGTTCAAAATGTAACGTTATTTACAACAACAAGAAATTTAGAAATGTCGTAAAACAACTAAACTTTTCCTACACAAAAAAACCTATCGATCGCTCGGAGACTGGCCAGTGCCCAGCCGGTCCGCGTTCAAGCCTGTATGTTGTCTTGTCAATCTCTATCCGGTCGGGAACAAACAAACTCATCTAAAACTTGGACACCATGCTACCAAATGTTCATGCCCGTCTTACTAACACTAAGTCGCCTAGTGCTAGTGCTTGCTTATTTTCAACACACGTTCGTAAACGGGTGCCGTCGGTTGAGACTGGTCATCTCTTATCTGGGCTTATTTTTAATCTTATATTTTGAATTGTTTCTTCATTTGTGTTCTTTTTTACATTGTTCTCATATACATAAGTATAGAAGCAACAAGAATAATGTAACCAGGATTTTGTAATACATATCTTGAATTAAAAGAGTGTCCAAGGAGTTTCTTGCCCGTTCTTCTCCATAGAGATCTACGTTTTGGAATGCGCAACTAGCTTCAACTTTCTGACTAACTGACCAACTATTTAGTTTTGACAATTCAAAAGTGCCTGTACATGGTTTAATTGAAATAAATGCTTTGAGTTTGACACACACGGCTACAAACAGCATGGCGCTTGGTGGACGAAAGTACAGTAGCTGTCGCTTAAAAGTACTGCAACTATGATGCAGCTGCCTTGCCTGAGATGGCCCGTGCGTCCGGTGCATCTCAGTAGCGTGGCTCTGCGGTTTGACGTTGTGACAGTGAGTCGCAGAGCCAGTTCGCGCAAGCTGTAGGTGTGGGCGCGCGGCCTTGTCGCCCGCTATCAATGACGCAACTCTTACGCTACTGTTTGTTTCCCCAACTAGCGTCTCGCTCCCGGCAGTCCCGACCCAACACGTTCCGGGTTGAGGTGCTCCCTAGTTGTTGCTGCACCGCTATTGTTAACATCATATTAGTTATTCATATATCATATTGCTCATGTTGGGCAGCACTCGCGCAGTGACGACACTTGTCGAGAACTGAACGCGTCATGAAATTATATTATGCTGATGGATTTTACCCAGCAAATACCTACCGTCCCGTCCGTCATCAATGTCTATATCACACTATCACACTAATATTATAAAGGCGAAAGTTTGTGAGTGTGTTTGTATGTTTGTTACTTCTTCACGCACAAACGGCCGGACCAATTTTGATAAAATTTGGTATGGAAGTAGCTGACGCCCTGGATTAACACAGGATACTTTTTATCCCGATATTCCCACGGGATCGACACTTATGCGGGTAAAACCGCGGGGCGCTGCTAGTAAATGTATAAAAGGAGAAACTGACTTACTGACATATCCACGCACAGCCGAAATTACTGGGACTGCGGATGTGAAATTTTGCACACAGCTTCCTTTTATAACGTAGGGGAGCAATGAGAAGTGGTTTTTGGAAATTTAACCTTTAACCTTTTATCCACCAACCCGCACTGGGCCCGCGTGGTGGATTACCGCCCACTCCCTCACAGAGAGGAGGCCTGTGTCCCAGCAGTGGGAACATTATAGGCTGATTCTGTTGTTGTTGTTGTTGTAACCTTTAAGGGTGTGAAAAGGGGGGATTGTATTTGTATGAAAAATCTTAGTCCTTGAGTTGATAAACTTGAAACTTGGCACGGATACTTATCGAAGTAAATTATGAAGTTTGGCATTTTTTGTTTTCCTAAACTACCCACTGAAGGGGGATTGGGGGTGTCAAAATTTGTATGGAAGAATTTTAACGCGCGGTCCGCTTATCTCGTAACTCAGTATTTATACTTACTTAAGACCAAAAATAAAGAAAAATCGGCCAAGTGCGAGTCGAACTCGCCCATGAAGGGTTCCGTAGCAGCAAGTAACATAATATAAAAGTTCTTGTAGTTCGTTGTAACTTTGTGAAAGGTAAATTGCGGTTTTCGATTTATGACGTATTAAAAAAAAAAACTACTTACTAGATCTCGTTCAAACCAATTTTCGGTGGTAGTTTACATGGTAATGTACATTATATATATTTTTTTAAATTTATCATTCTCTTATTTTAGAAGTTAGAGGGGGGGGGACACACATTTTACCACTTTGGAAGTGTCTCTCGCGCAAACTATTCAGTTCAGATAAAAATGATATTAGAAACCTCAATATCATTTTTGAAGACCTATCCATAGATACCCCACACGTACAGGTTTGATGAAAAAAAATTTTTGGAGTTTCAGTTGTAAGTATGGGGAACCCCAAAATTTATTGTTTTTTTTCTATTTTTGTGTGAAAATCTTACTGCGGTTCACAGAATACATCTACTTACCAAGTTTCAACAGTATAGTTCTTATAGTTTCGGAAAAAAGTGGCTGTGACATACGGACGGACGGACAGACAGACAGACAGACAGACGGACAGACAGACAGACAGACATGACGAATCCATAAGGGTTCCGTTTTTTGCCATTTGGCTACGGAACCCTAAAAAACGTGTATCAGGGTTTTTCGAAAATCTACCTCTAACTGTGTGAAAAGGGGTAGTTTATTTTACTGGGGAGAATTTTACTGCGTGGTTTGATTGACTCGAAAATTGCTATAAATATTCTTTGAGTTTAGAAATGAACACATCTCAAACGATTTTTCAAAATTCTACCACTGTGAAAAGCGTGCATACAGTTTATTTGAAAAATCTGATTCCTTTGATCTGTAAACTTAAAAATTGGCCCGAATACTTATCTAAATAAATGATGAAGATCTTAAACATACATTTTCGAAATTTTTAGAGGAAAGTCTGAAATACACGCGGACGAAGTCGCGGGCAAAGTGCTAGTCATAACTCATAATATAAATACTTGTTTGGATAGAGTTCCTCTGTGTACCTGGCAGACTATCGAGAGTCGCGCTAGAATACACATTAATAGGAGATATTGATAAAAGGAGTATGTATCAATAAGTGGGTCGTGACGCGGAAGTTGTACACGGCGGGTATTTTTGGAAGTGGGTCACGTGCGGCTGTATCGATGCTCATCGGAAACACTTGGACGCCGCCTGCTCTTCGCGAGGAGCTCTCGTCCTTCACACACGTACAGCTACGTGGCCCTACGTGGGACAACCAGCTACCTATTCAAATTATTGACTTTATTTTCGCGCCGCTAACATAATTAAAAGCATACTCGCACCACATAATAATGTATGTAATACATTTTACATAACATCTTATCATTATCACCTCCTCGCCTCCAGCGATTATCAGTAGCGTACAATAAAAACAAATCTCGTGTTGTTTAGTTCGCCGCGCCCGCGCCGCCGCGCCGGCTCGTGAACGAGTGAAGTATGAACAGTTGAGCTGACAGTAACCCCGCGTCATCGTCATCGTCACTAGTAACGCTTGAACTACGAACACTGCTCTTACTGCTATGAAGGCGCTGTCGGTGTCAGTGCCCTGTTCACCAGCGACATTCTTAATAGTAAAAAGGCTCATTTGGCTCTATTCGCCCACAATACTGCCATTTACTATACGGGTCCCTGTCAGGACTCTATCGCTCGCAATCTCCGGCGCTTAGTTCCAGAAATGGAGAATCGAGGTTAACCCCGATAAGAGTCAGGCGGTTCTCTTCTCGAAACCGCGTCGACTCGCAAAGTCCGAGCACTATGTATGGCAAGCCGATCTCTTGGGGGAAGCAAGCTAAATACTCAGGTGTTATCCTCGACCACCATCGCACTTTCAGTGAGCACATAAAGACGGCTCGTTCGCGCGCCTCTTTCGCTCTCAGTAGGCTCCACTTCATACTGACCGCCCGCAGCAAATTGTCACTCAAGCACAAATTGCGCCTCTACACCGCGGTGATCCATCCCATCATGACCTATGATTGCGTCGTCTTCGCCCCCACGCTAAGTCTCACCATCTGCATAGAATGCAGACCCTCCAAAAACGTTTCCTAAGAAAGGTCACGGGAGCCCCCTTCTATGTCCGCAATGAGAGTCATACACTTAGATCAGAATACCCACCGTTCAGCAGTTCATTGCATGAATCGGGCGATTGGGGTGCTTTATAGTATAGGATTCGTCAACCGAGGCATACCCTTACCATCCCCTACGACGCCACGATCCTCCTACAGGAGAATAGTAAGGCCACCAGTAGGTACTCCCAGAAAGTACAAGTCCGACAGCCGTCCTCCCGTCCTCGCCGTCGAGGCCCGTCGCGACGCCCCATACCATGTCCGCGCCGACCCTTGCTCGAGCCAGCCCGCGCCGCTGAGATGTAGTTTTAAATTGGTCCTTAAATAATTCCGATCTAGCTTGTCCCTCACTGCCCTCTCCCAGCGATACGATGCCCTAAGCCGAGCTCCGTACCCCACAGCAGGTGCCCATAGCGTGTAGTCGCATAGTTTTTAACCGACTTCATAAAAGGAGGAGGTTCTCAATTCGGATGTTTATATATATATTTTTATGTATGTTCGGGCATAACTCCGTCATATATAGACGGATTTGCAAAATTCTTTTGTTGTTCGAAAGAGGTTTATTCCGAAATAATCCCATTAAAATTTTGTAAAGATCTGATGTGCGTGTGGATTGAGAGATCTTTTCGAAAAACTCTTCCAATCCCAACCAAATTATAAGAGGATTTAGGAAATAATTGTGAAAACTTCATGGTAAGGTATAAAATTTGTGAAACCTAAACAAAGAAAGTTAGAACTCACTAACTGGATCTCTCAATCTGGACAACTGAAGAAAAAGCCATAACGCGTATCCAAGAATATACTGCCTATGTGTTTATAATTTGCATTTTAATTAATTGTGAAGAATTTGTGAAAGCTGCTAAACAAAATTTCGATTCGTTTCAAAGCCACGTTTAAGATTTATAACGGTTTATATGGATCTCTCAGAGTGGACAATTTTCAACTGAGAGATCTTGTAAAACACGACCTAATACTGAAAAAGTATGAATAATTATCATGTTTATTGCAAATTATACTTCTGGGAAAATTTGTGAAACAAAAATCGTGATTGAAATCTTACTGGTTCAAGAGAAAATGAAAATCTTGTTTTTTGTCGATCGTCCCAACTGAGAGATCCTTATTTTGAACTATATTTAATAAACCAAAACTTATAGGTAGAAGGTAGATACATCAGAAATTGTGAAAAATGTTGTACTAAAATTTGACGAATCAGTCGTCCCTGTAAGTGTTATACTTAAAAAGATAAATCATTTTTTACAATCCTTGAGGAAAACGTTGAGTAGGGTGACCATATCGCCGGTCGGAATCATTACCGGTACAATTCAAATTATGATGCACTTTAAACGTTTTTATACAAGTAATTTGTGTCTGTTTTCACTGCATAATTTAAATAATATAAAATTACGTTTTTAAATGACAAGTTTCTGCAAAGTTAGGTACTGTAGGTATGTGTAGTGCTCTTACTAAGGAATTCTAAGTTCGTAATTCTATGTAATTCTTACACACAAAAAGTTCAGAAATTTTAAGGTAACCAAAAAAAATAACTTTTTTTAATTTAAAGTTTTTTTTAATTTCACTCATAATTACATAATAGGATGTAACCTAATCAATAAGTCCGTAGGACAAAGTTTGTAAAATAACTGGTTCTTCTTTGCTGTTATACATTTTTCCCATCAAATCGTCATAACAGACTATTTGGTCGTTATGAACACCATGTCCTCTGTAGTGGCCAATATTGTCGGTACTCAATATAAATTCAACACCGCCTAACAATTTGTAGCATCTGTTTCTTACAGAACTTGTATTTGGTACATCTTTCAAATAAACTTTTTCATATGTACGTCCTTTTTAATATGTACCACATTTAAAAAAAACATTAGTGTGACAAAAATGTACTAATGATAATGACGGTTTGAATATTGAATAAGATACTTATATTGTTATTCACTATCACTAAACGGAAACACTAATTATGTTATTATTAATTATAACACAACACTATTAAAAAAACTTGCATTAAATGCACTGCACAACGCCAGCTTCGCAAATTGCAATGAATATACACAATGTTAGCATGAATAGGGTAGTCGAAAAAAAAATCGGACAAAATAAAAAAGTATGTTTACCCTACTCAACGTTTTCCTTAAGGATTGTAAAAAATTATTTATCTTTTTAAGTATAACACTTACAGGGACGACTGATACGTCAAATTTTAGTACAACATTTTTCACAATTTCTGATGTATCTACCTTCTACCTATAAGTTTTGGTTTATTAAATATAGTTCAAAATAAGGATCTCTCAGTTGGGACGATCGACAAAAAACAAGATTTTCATTTTCTCTTGAACCAGTAAGATTTCAATCACGATTTTTGTTTCACAAATTTTCCCAGAAGTATAATTTGCAATAAACATGATAATTATTCATACTTTTTCAGTATTAGGTCGTGTTTTACAAGATCTCTCAGTTGAAAATTGTCCACTCTGAGAGATCCATATAAACCGTTATAAATCTTAAACGTGGCTTTGAAACGAATCGAAATTTTGTTTAGCAGCTTTCACAAATTCTTCACAATTAATTAAAATGCAAATTATAAACACATAGGCAGTATATTCTTGGATACGCGTTATGGCTTTTTCTTCAGTTGTCCAGATTGAGAGATCCAGTTAGTGAGTTCTAACTTTCTTTGTTTAGGTTTCACAAATTTTATACCTTACCATGAAGTTTTCACAATTATTTCCTAAATCCTATTATAATTTGGTTGGGATTGGAAGAGTTTTTCGAAAAGATCTCTCAATCCACACGCACATAAGATCTGATGATGAGTTTCGGAGACAGACAACGGAAGTCTTCAATAAATGCCAGCAAATCAACCGCGATTGCTGCTATCGCATATTTATGCATTGTTTACGCAATTACACAACATAACATCACGCCTGTACCCTCTAAAGGGGTACGCAGATGTGTTCAATAGCTTCCTGTCACTGATATTCACATAGCAAGTAGTGTTATATGAATTTGTGTGGGGTAGGTAGGTAAAACTAAGAAATGAAAAATAAAAACTTTTTTACAATAAACAACAACCGACTTCCAAGAAAGAAAACACTACAAAGTGAAAAATAACTTTAATTTCGGAAGTTGGTATCAAAAAACGAAAATGCGGAACCAACAACACCGACTTCCGAAATTAACGTTATTTTTCACTTTGTAGTGGTTTTTTTTTGGAAGTCGGAAGTTTGGAAGTTTTTAAGTTTTTTAAGCCCTGACTGGAGGCCTTAAATTATGGAGACATCCACCGACAAGCCCGGTCAAGCAGACGACAACCTCATAGGTTGAACTGCGAAACGCCATTAAAAAAAAAAAAAAAAAAACTAAAATAATAATAATTGGTGCAGTGCCCATCTGCCCATGCGTTGACCGCTCATGATGTAACGTCGGCTTCGCTCCGACGCTGGCAGGCAGGAGGCGAGTGCCGGCGCTACACTTTCTCCGACTCAACAGATGCATGCCATGCTCGATTATTTTTAGCGCGTTGTATCCAATCAGTAACAAAGTATCGAGCAGCGTGTTGTTGCTCCGAGGCATGCCTATTTAATGTTATAAACGTGCCTATTCGCTGGCGCGCCATTCAGTGTCATGCCTCTTTCGTTTAACACCGACCGAAATAAATTCATTCCCAAGATATGTTTACTATATCTAAATAGCAGGCAAATAAAAAAAATTACTTATTTAATTGGATTGTTTTAGTTTCAATGGGTCCTGAGCTCAGGACTCATGTTATTGTTATTACTTTAAGAACCTTGTCTCGAAGTGGTCCATTACTTTCATCTCGAAAAACCTCTTTGTGAACATGACGAGTTTTCGGCAGCGTTAGGGCAGCTATACAAACTTGTGGTTATTCATTTACAAATTGTGGTAGAATGTAGGTGTAGGTGCTCCGTAAACATGACTAGAATTATACCTGGTTGAGAACAGGGATCACTGAGGCACCCTGTGATTCCTGCTAAATAAATAACCCTGTACTACAGTAGATACATATTTGGGTGATTTTTACTATGTCTTGCTGATGAATTTGACCTATTTGCACAAACTAAAAACCATAAATAAAGAGTCAAACAGAACATTATGGAACGCAAATAAAGTTATGGATAGTTGAGCATGTTGATGTGAGCACCGTGTGACTGTGTGTGTGAAGGGCGGGCGTTTTGGGGGACTGTCTTTTCTAATTTTGACGTTCGAAAAGTGCTGATTCTCAGCCTAGTTTGAATAAATGACTTTTGATTTTAATTTTGTGTGTGCAGACGCTGCCGCCGCAAGCCAACACGTCGTTCAGCGTGGTGTACCTGGGGCGGCGCGAGGGGCCCGTGTCCGCGCACCTCTACATACACACCTCGCTCGGCGTGCACAAGTACCCCGTGAGTATACCCACATGCCTCAACTACGGTGTCTTGGCAGAGACCATGATTGATATATTTTATACCCCTTACTAATAAACGTATTATATTACACCGATTTCTCCCGTTTAGTCGTCAGTAATTTGTCTTTCGAAAGAAGAAGACAAAGCGTTGTGTAACTATACAGACTATACAACGTTTATTAGTAAGGGGGTATGCAAATTGATTGTCATCTTAAGGCGCTCAGCAGATGGCGGACATTTTGACCGCGAGTGAGGTCATCCGGCAAGCTAAAGCGGCGCGGTCGTTTTGTCCTTCGTGTGCGGTATGGCATAGATTTCCATACGTTCTGTCATCGCGGAAAAATTATCCATCGTCTGCTAAACGCTCAATTGTTAGTAAATTTTAGTCGTATGTAATGGCTATAACACGGCAAATTGATGTAGTGTGTCAGTCTGCTCGACACTCAAGTTGACTGTACATAGATAGCTTGTCTAAAACTTTGCAGGGGGCTGTTTGTCTGTTAATGTTGGCTTATCCATTAGTAAAGTTGTTGTTGTTGCAGGTGTCGGCGGTGGGCGTGGCCAGCGAGTGGGGCGTGTGGCCGTTGGTGGGCGTGCGCGTGCCGCTCAACGCCACCGTGGAGCCGCTGCTCACCATCCACAACCCCACCGATCAAACTATACAAGTAATAACCTATACCTCCAGCTGAAATGCTACCTGTGAGCCCAGTATGTAAACAATAACTGAGGATGCACTTCCTAAAAATTGTTTACGGCGACATCAAATGTAGCTTCAACAATGTTTCGAAACTTTTGTTTACTATTATGAACACGAAATGTCACCAAAAACATGTCATGTAAAGTAGGTTGCCAAGCCGCACATAACGCTTTCACTGTTAAAACGTTATCAGATGTAATGATTCGCCAGGCCCCTAACTGTAGCTCGTGTGCAGGTGAGCGAGGTGTACTCGTCGGGCGCGTGGCTGGGCCTGGCGCTGCCGGGCGGCGAGGGCGCGGCGCCGCGCGGCGTGTGGGCCGTGCCGCCCCGCGCCGCGCGCCCGCTCGTGCGCCTGCGCATCGCGCCGCCCGCGCCGCCCGCGCCGCACCCGCTCACGGCCTACATCAGGTACGCTAACCAACGTCGGGCGCGTGGCTGGGCCTGGCGCTGCCGGGCGGCGAGGGCGCGGCGCCGCGCGGCGTGTGGGCCGTGCCGCCCCGCGCCGCGCGCCCGCTCGTGCGCCTGCGCATCGCGCCGCCCGCGCCGCCCGCGCCGCACCCGCTCACGGCCTACATCAGGTACGCTAACCAACGTCGGGCGCGTGGCTGGGCCTGGCGCTGCCGGGCGGCGAGGGCGCGGCGCCGCGCGGCGTGTGGGCCGTGCCGCCCCGCGCCGCGCGCCCGCTCGTGCGCCTGCGCATCGCGCCGCCCGCGCCGCCCGCGCCGCACCCGCTCACGGCCTACATCAGGTACGCTAACCAACGTCGGGCGCGTGGCTGGGCCTGGCGCTGCCGGGCGGCGAGGGCGCGGCGCCGCGCGGCGTGTGGGCCGTGCCGCCCCGCGCCGCGCGCCCGCTCGTGCGCCTGCGCATCGCGCCGCCCGCGCCGCCCGCGCCGCACCCGCTCACGGCCTACATCAGGTACGCTAACCAACGTCGGGCGCGTGGCTGGGCCTGGCGCTGCCGGGCGGCGAGGGCGCGGCGCGGCGGAAACACGTACCCCTTTATGAATAAACGTTACCCAAAGTTAAAAGACGTTTAACGTCATAAATGTATGGTTAAACAGTCGCTAAAAAAAATAAAAAAAAAATCCTTAAAATAATGATGATTCCATATTAGACACTCTTAAGTTTCCTTAGGTCTAAATTCCAAGGAAAACTTTGAAGACCGAGCCGAAGTTAAATGTTAGGATTTCAAACACATTTAATGCTTTACTATGTGGTACCTTGATCTGCTGATCTCATAATATTGAATATGTTATTCATAAGATAGCTCTTTCCCATTATATTGTATTTACCACTCTGGTAATCTTTTTGATTATATTATATATACGCTTTTTTTAATTCAGTGCTATGACCAAAAATTACATTAGAATAAGTAGTAGTAGTTAGTCTCTGGGATTAAAAAACGAACTCTAAAATTGTTTCCCTTAAAATACGGCAAACCAGACTGTGACACGGCAGCTCAGATTTTGCCACCAAGGGTGACGCTTCGGTTTGCCACTTTGTGTGTGCACGCGTTCTCCTGTCTATGCAGTAAATTGCAATAGATTCGTTACTCCTTTGTTGAGTTGTTCTTAATTAATGTTTTAACTGTTTTGTTGTCGTTATCTTTGTCACTGTTGTGTTTGAAATTGTTTCTTGACAAAATGTCAAGCCATATTGGCGCCAGAACATGCTTTTTGTGGGGAAAGCACTGTGCCTAGCCCTCGACGAAGATCAAGAACAAAATACAATTACTAAGTGTTATATTTGTTTTCTTTCTCCGTCTGATTCAGATTAACAGTAACTAACCTAATCAACATGAAGTTACTACAAAATAAATAAATAAATTCATTATAGCAATTGATATTTTTATCTTTGAATATCTCAGAAACGTGACGCTTTATGATGTTATGTTATATGACGTTTTATGTTTGTATAAGTGTCCCCTATCTAAATATATGCCATTTATTGTGCACCGCGATTTTGAAAAAAAAAAATATCAAAATGGCGGCTGATTTTAGGGCCAAAACTTACAAACCCTTTTCGATTTATTCCTTTCATATTAATCAGACTTTTAATATATCTAAGATCTTGGCAAATAGAGACATGATTATTAAAAAATCTTTTTTTTTATATTCGAATAATACCGAATATTCGAATATCAAAAATTCGGAATATTTGCAAGCCCTAATTGCAGCCCTGAGTATTTGATATGAATTTCAACTTGATAACTCTACGCGTCCTTGAGAAAAAGGGTCTTGACAGATGGGCAGACGGACAACGAAGTGATCTCATGAGGGTTCCGTTTTTCCCTTTGAGGCACGGAACCCTAAAAATGGAATTTCGCTTGCTCGCATATTTCAAATTCTTTATTGCATATTTCACCTGGACGCGATACGTGTCCACTTGTACGGCACGTCTCTAGCATAGCTTGATGTTGACGAGGCGCCCTGCCCGGCAAGTTAATGCCTAGCGCTACTTCTCATGCTGGCGCTTCGACTCATCCTTCAAACGCAGCAGATCATAAGTAACACAAGCCGTGTGCCCGATGGGATTTATTAAATACTAGCTGCGCCCCGCGGTTTCACCCGCGTAAATGTCGATCCCGTGAGAATATCGGGATAAAAAGTAGCCTATGTCTTTTCCCGGGACTCAAACCATCTCTATACCAAATTTCATTTAAATCGGTTCAGCGGTTTGAGCGTGAAGAAGTAACAAACATATAAACACACACACACACACACACTCACAAAGTTTCACCTTTATAATATTAGTGTGAAGTGTGATATTCGGGAATACATTTTTTAAAATCCTTCCGAGACTGTTGAAAATCGCAAAAAAATAGCCCAATAAAATGGCCCGTACGAACTTGGGCTTACGATACGTAAAAGACAGTTGTGTAAAACGTCATGCTTGTGGTCTGTCACTGAATGAATTTTAGATTTTTATTAAGTAGAAGATAATATTCCGCAGAATCAAAGCAAACATAACGGGCGGCGGGCTGGTGGTGTGCGTGGAGGCGCGCAGCGTGCCGGCCGGCGAGTACGTGAGCCCGCTGCAGCTGCGCCTGCGCACGCGCGGCTCGCGCGACCCGCCCGACGTGGTGCGTATAGTGTGCTGCGCGCGCAGCGTGTCGCGGCCCCGCTAACCCTGCCCTCTGCGCAGTTCGACGTGGCGGCCGGCAACAGCGCGGGCGCGGCCGTGGCGCTGGAGGCCGCCGTGTGGGCCGCGCGCTGTGCGGCCGCGCCGCCGCCCGAGCCCGCGCCGCCCACGCACAACGGCCAGAGCGACAAGGGCACCGCCAATGGAAACGGTGAACAACATTTTACACACTTGAGAACACGACTCCACACGGCTCATTCTGATGTTACTCTAAGGCTACTGACACGAAGTCAGCGGGCGTGACGCGGGGAGTGGCGCGTTTCAATGCATAGATTTATATGGAACTGGCCTCGAATGCAGCGCGCGGGGAGGCGTACGAGGGATGCGCACCAGTCTAGCGGTGCCCGCGCGTATGCATTGACGAAGAAATTTGTATCAAAAAGATGTTGTCGTCGCTGTTTAGACATTTTGCTCGCGAACACACTAATTTCTCATAAAGCAACACTACGTCACTTTAGCGCCGCGCGATCTGCGCGCTGGCTTCGAGACCGGGTCTGCGTTGCCGCATTGCTCCGCAACCGCTGACTTGGAGACCGAGGCCTAACTATTATTCAATAATCAGAGTAACATCAGTGTAACGTAGCGTGGTGTGCAGGTGCGCAGGCGCAGGGCGCGACGGTGGCGCTGCTGCGGCCGCACCTCGAGCCGCACCAGGAGCTCACGCGCGCCGCACAGTTCACACTTGACTGTAAGCACCTTTCTTAACTAATCCTAACCGCTATCACTGCCGTCATGGATTTTTATTTTAACCTCATTGCCGTCTTCTGAAATTCATGTAAATGACGACCATTTCGAAAAATTGGTATTCTTACGCGGTCATAATTTTCGTCGGCAAAAAGAAAACCTTTATTGGGACATAACCTCGAGCAACAATACTTGTGCGCAGACGCGGCGCTGTGGGCGGGCGCGGCCCTTGGGCCCCTGGGCGCGTGGTGCGCGGGCGAGCTGCGCCTGGGCCGCGCCGCGCTGCCCTACAGCCTGCGCCTGCTGCCCGGCACGCTGCGCCTCACGCCGCCCGCGCTGCAGTACGTACGCATGCTCACTTGTTTATCTGCGAGACCGAATGTTTACCGAGACTAATGTCTGTAGGCCACAGCGAAAAGTAATTCTACATCTCTGCAGCGGCCAGCAAAAGAAGCATTGATGGACAAACGTGTAAATGTGGGCCGACGCGAAGCCGAGGCACACATACGTAAGTCCATCAATGCCTATAATCCATTTACTATTTATTTTATTTATTTTTATTTATTTATTTTTATTTATTTCTCTCATAAAGGTACATTGTTACAGTAGTCGTATATACATTTTGCCTTAGTTATGCTAGAACCTTTGTGAGAGCTGGAGTCTGAACTAGGTTCGGGACCTGTATGACAGATCTCCAGGCTCACACCCCTTTAAACATTTAACATATTTAACGGCATCTTGATTTAGTTTACACGTATTTTCACTATTAGAACACAGTTTGGATAGAGAGGTATTTAAATCTATAATAAAGGTGGTATAATATTTGTGGTGTGTAATGTTATTGTAGGATTTCGTGTGCAGTGTAGTGTGTGAATGTGTGAGGGTGTTATGTGTATGTGCATGTAAGTTCTATACGAGAGTTTTTGCGTATTAGTAAATATGTGTGGGAGATACGTTCAAAATTATTTAATGATTTGGATGATACTTTTTGTACTTTCATAGTCCATATCTAGCAGCCAGTTCCTTACAGTAGTTTTGCATTTATATTTAACCATTGAGTACATATGTAAGATTGTGTTAACTTTATTATATACATAGGGACCAAGGAAGTAAAAGAATCGTTGAGCTAGCTTTGTGTGAACAGGAATGGACGAGCACACTGTATGCTTACGTCTCAAGGCTTCGAACTTTTCGGGGTTATAAGAATTGCGGGAGTGTACTGTTAGAATTAAATTTAGAATAAACAATTTCCGAATAGAGAGGACCTTACAGGTTTTATAAAGTTCGGTGGTGGGAAATTGATAAGGAAGGGACCAACCTACTTTAAGGATCGCTCTTTGGGCACGTTCCAGTTTTAACAAATGTGTTTTTGCTGCCCCTCCCCAGGCAACTATACAGTACTGTGCAATTGACTGGCAGAGAGCTAGATATACTTGTCTAAGCACCTGTGTGTCCGCCACATGGCGAAGATTCTTAAAAATAAATATCAATTTGCGCAGTCGGGAGGCGAGTATGTTTATATGGTTACAAAATGATAATGAGTCATCTATTTGAACACCCAAATACCTTATACTGTCTATGCGACCTAGAAGAGGACAGCTACATGGTGTTTGAGAAGATGCATTACAAGAATGCGCAATCAATGAAAAATGGGATGTTGAAGGTTTACTAACTTTTGACAGTGAAAAGGTAAGATATTTAGATTTATCCACATTTAGAGTGAGTAGGTTGCGTGTCAACCAGTCAGTAACAGTATTGAGTCCTAATTGTGCGCATTTAAATGTCGACTCCCAAGAATACCCGTGGAATATTAGGGCAGTATCATCGGCGTATGTAAAAATGGATCCATTGGCAAGTTCGAGACGACAGAGGTCATTAATATAAATGAGAAATAAGGTCGGTCCAATGATACTGCCCTGGGGCACACCGTAAGTTATAGGGAGTTCGTCACTCATCCAGTCACCTATTTTGACACATTGGCGTCTTCCTGTAAGATAACTCGCAAAGAGTGAGAGCTGATCGCCTCTTATACCAATCTTTTCAAGCTTAGCAATAAGAGCGGGAATTGAGATTGTATCAAAGGCTTTTGCCAGATCTAGGAAGACGCCAATAACATACTGTCTATTATCTAGATGAGACACAATGTTATTCGTTAGGTCCATAACCGCACCACTGGCTGACACTCCCGAACGAAAACCATATTGGCAAGTAGACAAAAGATGATTTTGCTCAAGGTATTTGACGAGCCTATTATTCATGAGCCTTTCTAGCAGTTTAGATAGCGTAGGTAAGATTGATATGGGTCTGTAATTATGAGGTTTATCTCTGTCACCGATTTTATGCACAGGGTGAACGATTGCCAGCTTGAATGCATCAGGAAAGACTCCTGTACTTAACAGAACGTTTGGGATCAGATAATGACAGAAGATCGGTTGCAGGTGTTTTCTGTTTAGTTGTGTTGGTTATTGTTTTTATAGCTTCCCATAATTTTTTATTATTGTTTTGTGCGTTATTAATAAGATTTTTATCGTAGTTACGTTTAGCAGTTTTGAGTAACATGGAACAGTAATTCCTGTACCTTTTAAATGTTATTTTTAAAACCTCGTTTTCTGGAGATTTCTTTAATTTTAGATGCAAGTTATCACGGTTTCGGAGACATCTTAAGAGCCCTGTGGTCATCCATGGCTGTCTCAGCCGTTTCCGATATGGCACAACTTTAAGGATCATGTTTTGTAGTATGATTACATTTAGCGTATTAATAAAGTAGTTAGTAGCTTCATTAACATTTTGGAAACTGTATAGAGGACTGAAATCGAATTGGTCAAGCATTAGTTCAATTTTAACGTAGTCAAGCACTTTTGAAGTTTTACTTTTTAATGGAAGGGCATTGAAAGGTTTAGAAAGTTGAACGAACAACAGAACTGTATCATGGTCAGTGACTGAAGTGTTAGCGACATACGAGAAAGCTGGTAGTCTTGATTTTAGCATTACATGATCCAGACACGAGCTATTGTTGCGAGTGGGAAGCGTATGTGCCGGCAACATACCGTGAAATGCAAACATAGTCAGATACTCAGTAGCACGAGAGTCGTTACAACTGTCGGAAATGTCAATATTGATGTCACCCGTGACAATAATATTACTATAAGAGGAAACAGACATAATAAGTTCGTTTAAAGATTGAATGAACGGTGAGACATTGCGGTATGCAGGAGGGCGATTAGCTATGATTACTGTGTCTTTATTAAGTTTCACCACGAGACAGTTTGCATCCTGAAGTATGTGTTCCGTGACGGAAATCGGGTGATGGTTCCTATAGTAAACCACGACTCCCTCATTTTGTGTTCTATGTTTGCTAGTAGCCGCGGAAGTATAGTCGTCAAGTATAGGCAGTGGAGGGGAATTATATAACCAACACTCAGTGAGCACTATTATATCCCAGGGTGTTCCACTTCTTTCAAGTAAGGCAGTAAGCTCAATAAAGTTCTTATTTACACTTCTTATATTTTGACATAGAAGCTTTAGTGCATTTCTGTGTGACCTAGCAATTTTGTTGCACTCTTCTACGTTACATGTTGCAGAGTCGGCTACTGAGACGTTATCCAGCTCATCTTGAATACTAGTTAGATTATCGAATAATTACGGTAGGTATAACAGTGGTTCGAACTTAGGTAGAGCTTAGAGAGGAAGGAACGATGTGATATATGAGATCTTGGATTACAGTGTGAAATTTTAATACAAATGTAACGCAAAACAGATAAAAAGCACAAGAAAGATGCGTGGCTTATACAAGTATGAAAGCAGTATGGGTGCAATACAGGGTGTAATTTACTGGTGGCTGAAAAGTGTGTGTTTAAATATATTTGTGTAAAGTGCTTAGTGATTTTAGGTGAGTGTAAATGTGTAATCATTGTGACATATGAGATAGTAAAACCGGGTAACAAAATGAAAACATAAAAATGCATAATGGTACAAGGGGTTATAGCAATTAGCTGACCCCCCTAAAAATTACTCGATTTTGCACCCTCCTCTCATAACATTAAAGGTTATTCAATATGTATGAGTTAATCGGACTAACACTACTCGATGAACAGAAACAATAAATAATTTTGATACGCAAATTTGAGCTTTAAGATGTTGGTGTTAGGTCATTTACTATGTATGGGTATTTGTTACGCAATTTTCATTTTTAATCAGCAAGACTTAAAGGTTAGGTTAATGTTGTGATAATTTGTGTCATTGCTACTAATACGTTATTTCATCTATCTTACTCAAGTTAATCTGGTGTCGTGGTTCATGCGTAAGGCTGAGACGTGCAAGATGCGAGTTCAAATCTAGTCTCATGTTTAATTTTGTTTTCAATATACAAATTGTTCGTTAAGTATTTCTTGCATTATTGTAAAGAACAAGCATATCAATTAAGTTGATAAACGATAAACGTTTCACCTTTTTCAATAAGTGGGTAGTTCGACTTCAATATGCGTATTCAACAAAAACTGCTATTGAAATGATTTTAGGAATATGGGGTAGAAGAATAAATTGAACAAGACATTCTATGCACAAATAGCAGTGAATACGCACGAACATTTTTATATTGCCTTACTAAGTTGCGAAAATCCACGCCTTTTTATTAATTATTATTATCGGTTTTAATAGTTTAATCGTCATGTCTCAGTTGAGTGATTATTTAAAATACAAAATATTGTATTTGCATAAGGAGAATGTTGGTATTAAAGCGATTGCTAGGAAACTTAATATAGCGGTAAGTGTATTCTTTTTTATACTTCCTTAATTCGTTAGTTGGCTTAAAAACGTGAGTATAGAATAATAGAAAATTAACTGTTTCATTATGAGATCATTCATAGGTCTAATGTGGTTTATCTAAAGGTATTTTTGCAAACTTATTCGAAAAATTATGATTACCGGGTTATTAAAATTATGCTTATTGTGTTGTTTCAGAGAAATACAGTCAGACTGTGGCTAAGACGTTTTGAAGAGACAGGGAATATTCAAAAGGATCGTCCTGAACCAAAACCTGCAATGTTACTCCTGTGTCAAAACATCATCAAGCAATTGTTAGAAGGCATACTGAACACCCATTTTTGCCTACTCAATGCAGTATAATGTTTCTGTTCAGACGGTCAGAAAACATTTGCATGTTGCTGGACTGAAACAATACAAGCCAGCACGTAAAATTTAACTGACTGCTGCACATCGCCAAGCAAGGGTCCGCTTTGCCCAAGAATATCTCAATTTTAATTGGGAAGATTATGTTGTCATATTTACCGACGAGAAGTCTTTGTCAAAACCTTATTTATAACTAAACATAACTACATACTTACAAAACAAATTGATATAATATAGTATACCTAGTAGGTAAAACATCAACGTATAATGCTATTTTATTTAGTTCAACGATATTTAATGTGGTAATGTTATTGTTATGAAATAGAAATACATACCTATATATTTCTAAATATTATAACATGTTGATTCACTACATTAAACTCTGTGAAGTATGTAACAACGTTATTAGTAACTGTTATATCATTTACGTTATTCTTATAATAATTTTTTTTATAAAATAAAATCGTTTTTACCATCATTATCGTTTTTTTATTTTCGTTCAGCTTTTTTTTTTTGTTGCTAAAGTTATAATTTATTATATAAATAATAACTTAAAAAAAAATATTATAAAACAAAATGCGCAGCAGAAAATATGTTGGTTTCGAACTCGCAACCACGCTCTTGTCAGCTCACTGCAGCTACCACTAGACCACACGAACATGGTAATTGTCGTTGAAATTAGCAATAATATATTACAAGTTAGAACAATATTCAAGATCATACCTACCTTAACACTGCGTGTTAAATATCAAATTCGAATAACTGTTTTATTAATCGTAGACGTTGAACTGTTCTAGTTCGATAAGCTTACTGCTAACAAGCAGAACTGCAGAAGGTTCAAATTCGTTTAATTTTTAAGGGGTCAGCTAATTGCTATAACAGACTGTACAACAAACAAAGCAAAACAAAAAGTTAATAACATTTGTGTAAGTACATATTACATAACAAGTGTCTACACAGCGTTCTAGGGAAGACTTAAATCGATCACCTAGTCATTTTTCAACCGCCTTAGCTAAATCTCCTTCAGAGTTAATGCAATACCGTATCGCTCCTTCCTCTTTGCGAATGTACACTTTGCCATGAGCTGACCAACAGTGTTTGAATTGATGAAGAGCAGCAAATTCTCTGGCCAGGAAGAATAGTTTCCTAGTTTTCGTAGGCAGATTATCGGAGATGTATAGCGGGAGCTTGGGACCATCAATCTGCAGGATGGCAGTGTTAAGTTTATTATTACGGTTCTCCTTATTGTAAGTCCTAGCTGCTTGCATTATGTTTTCCTTTTTTTTATAACTGTTGTGAGGTCTACAATGATGGTGTTATTCATAGAGGTGGATGAATGGATCCTAAAGACATCCTTAATTTCGTTTTCTGCTACCAAGGGTCCAAGGGTTTTGCTGATATTTAAGACCACATTTACGAGATCCATTTTGGATTCGTTAGGTTTCTTCGGGATATTTTTTATTTCAAGGCAGGTGTTTTTTGCTTGCTTTTCTAGTTGATCCACCCGTTCTTCAAGCTTCTTAATGTAGAGATTACTCTCTCTTCTTTCAGCCTCATATTGTAACATTTTATTCATTACCTCATCGTATTACGTAGTACTATAGCATTAGACAGAAGATAAAAAAGGCTCTTTAAGGCGCGTTGCCCACACGAGCTAGAGTCGAGGCGGCGACGAGGCGCGGGCGCACGTTTTCTATAGGAATAAATATAGGTATGTATGTATAGGCGACATACCTATACTTATTCCTATACAAAACGTGCGCCCGCGCCTCGTCGCCGCCTCGACTCTAGGTCATGTGGGCGACGCGCCTTAGGGGCACACTATGTGATAAAAGTACAACAATCATTATTACAGTCAAGATTGATGTGGAGTTAAATACAATGTGGATATGGAACTACGACATTAAATTAAAACGAGCACAGTACTAGTCCATCGAAACATTTTAAACCACGAAGATTAGTAGTTAATGGAAAATTAAAAAATTGCAATTTTCAAACAAAATAAATAGCAGAATCAACTGCATAAAAAGTAAATACGCTTTATCTACGAAAAGTCACTGACCAATTGCGCGGCGGGGTGCGGGGTGCAGCGGGCGGCGGCGGTGCTGGGCGTAGGTACTTTAGCAGCGGCATAAACTCAATAAAGTTGCGAGTTCTTAATTAACAAAAGATCATTGATTGAATAATTAATCACGTAATATTACATCACAATCACAATTAAAATCATCAATAGTAGCATTTTGGTGACATTCTCCGTACCTAAGTACCATGTCGGTGTACTCGGCAGCTGTGTACCTTATTTGAGGCATAATTAAACTCAAAAAACTTACAAACCTAACCTAAATCACAAAACTAGCTACCTAATAAATGTCCAAAATAACTAACCAATATTACACTAACACTTAACAATAAGTCACACTAACCTATGCACTAATCCAATTATCATAAATCGTCTTTAATTACAATAACAACTAAAACTTTTCATAAAATCACGACAATGCGCGCGCGGCTCGTTTTGTGATAAAAAAAGTAGGCGTGTGCTTCCTCAAAGGGCGCCGCTATGCACTGACATGACATAGTTACCGATTCAAGGACTATTTGCCGAAAATATTCCGCTCACACACATTCGCAATTTTCTATGCACCACTAATGCATTATTATCGTAAGTAATATTTCTTTTTCTTTCTAATCGTAGTATTTTGTGAGTGGGCGGGGCGCGTCAGAGTGGGGCCGTATGACACCTTTCTCTGTCTTTCAAGCATGGAATCGTAGGTACGTTTTTGCACAGGTTCCTGCCCTTACAATGTTTACCTATTATTACGAACTCAGATCTACATCATGTTGAATATTAAGAAAATGAAAAATAATTTCCTGTGGCTAAAGTATTCATTGGATTTGATTGATTTTTTGTATACGGGTAAAGGGCATGCCACTCTATACGTGGTTTAAAGGAATGTCAAACGTCCTGCTCCACATTGTATAATAAATTTAAATAACAGCAGTCACACTTAATTGTACTTATTTAGCCTATCTACCTTCTGAAATTACAAGGCTTTCATTTAATATTATTTCGTTTTTACATAAAATATTGTCGTGTCAATGTTTAAAATCTAAAAGAAACAGGGGCGGACAGTACCGGGAACGTTTTTCATGTCACTATAACACTACCAAATCTAAAATGTTCCCAATAGGGAACAAAAAACACGTGCTGCCACAACAGTGGCAGCACGTGTTTTTTCATTTTGTCGGTTTATATAAATTTGTTTTTAATAAACTGATTGTTACTAAAAATTGTTTCAATTCATGTACCTATCCATGCATCGTAACGAGTAGATAGATAGAATATATGCTTTATTGTAAGCCATACATTTTTACTTACAAAATAAGCACATACTTACATTATTTATTAAAATTGTTTGAACTTAACATGAAAATAAAAGGTATCGCTTCTGCGAGCCTCTTTTTTCTAATGTTATAATAAATGGAGTATAGTCGTGGCCAAGGCTTGTATAGTACTTTTCTCAAATAATGCGCGGAAACTAAAACTAAGGCGATTCGCACACTGCACCGCATCACGCAGCGGGGTGCAGATAACGCACCCACGCGCATGTTGCACGGCATGTTTTGTAATTGAGATAAATTATAAGCAGACCCACTAAAAAGCGTGAAATAAAAACTTTTTAAGAAAAAAAAAACCGACTTCCAAAAAAACACTACAAAGTGAAAAATAACTTTAATTTCGGAAGTCGGTGGCAAAAAATTAAAATACAGATCCAAAGACACCGACTTCCGAAATTAAAGTTATTTTTCACTTTGTAGTGTTTTTTTGGAAGTCGGTTTGTTTTCTTAAAAAGTTTTTTCACTTTGTAGTGTTTTTTTGGAAGTCGGTTTTTTTTTTTTTAATTACACGACAGATATGAGTTTACTATGTAATTTATTTGGCCGCTAAACCACTACAGATATGGATTTTCATACAACTTTTGCCGGCCGCTGCTCGCATGTATTTGGCCAGTACAGCTATTTCGATTTATCTCGAAGAAGGTTGTCAAATAATGTTCAAATTTCCAAGCATGTTTGAGAAAAATATCTTATAATAAAAATAAAATTTGCAAAGTTATAACTCATATGTATATGGTTTACATGGCCGCCATCTTGTATATTGATAATTAACCTCATCAGCACCCCTCTAGCATGACTTGAAACGTTACATAGCATATAGCCGTCACTTGTAATGTTGTCCTGTTGGTTCAACTAAATTCGAAATCAGTAAACTAATAAAAAAATGCTTAATATTATTTTGCTAATAAGCACCGCCAGCCTCCCCAACCCTTCCGAGACGAAACGATCACCATCAATGCCATGCCGCTATCTAGAAATAACGTGGATGTACCTATGTCCTATAGCTTCGTGACGGCGAACCGCGATGACTCACTGCGCATGCGCGAGGTGCGCGTGCGCAACGAGTTCCCGGTGCCTGTGCACATCGCGCGCATCGACTTCGGGCCCGACGTTGACAAGTATTTTGAGGTGAGTCCATGCCACATCGCCAAACTACCTTGGCTTAAGTCAATATCGCTCCTCCAAACGTGTGTGCCATTATTTTCTCTTGCCACTCTCGCTCATCATCTTTTTCACGTAGCATGGCTTCCTCCCGCGCCGTCTTTGGGAGTTCAAATAATATTGCTACAGGTGCTAGTGGCTTTCATAGCAGCAGTCAAACTTATGTCTGTTCTGTAACAAGTATAAATAAATATATTATAAATACATTTTCCTGTTTACTCCAATAATGTTGGAGCGCATTCTTTTCATTGCTACCATCGCAAACACAATAAAATAAACATAATTCATACAACACTCATCACATTCTTAAAAATCAATAAATTCCGATTCTTCTACTGAAAATATGATTTTTTTTTAATTCAAATATCCGATGAAAATTTTGACATTTTTTTTATTCATCAAAGTTACGACAGATACAAAAATTGGTTTTTTGGTCGCCTATAAATTTTGATTATAACCTGTGCTGAACGCATATTTCTGTTTCGCAAGTAATGACCTGCTAACTTACGCTTATACATGAAGTAAAGTTAATTATTGAAAGAGCTAACTCACGAGTAAGCTCAACAGTGAGCACTCAGCGATTAGCGAGATTTTTATAAATAAGGGGCCGTCTCCACGAGCGAGAGAATGGCGGCGATAGTCTCGCCGTGCCATCAAATTTTCGCCGCAATGATATCGCCCTGTGGAGACACGTTCTAAGAGAGTGAATAGAAATACGTGTCACGACGATAATATCGCCGCGATTCTCTCGCTCGTGGCCCCGGCTGTAAGTTCGCGGCGGCCGCCCGGGCCGGACGGAGCGCGACTGTAGCGTGTGCCGCAGGTGCAGCCGCTGGCGCCGCTGTTGCTGGCGCGCGGCGCCGACGCGCTGCTGGCGCGCGTGCGGCTGCGCGCGGCGGGCGAGGCCTCGCACAGCGCCGCGCTCACCCTGCGCACCAACCTCACGGACTACCGCCTGCCGCTGCTGCTGTACAGCGGCCGCCTGGACGTCGTGAGTGTCTAGAGCTGCTGCAGCTGAAATTTCGTTGATATTATAAAATAGTGTTACAGCCAAATTAAACCGATTTTAAATTTTCCATAGAAACAGAATTTTCCAGTTATCTTTTTTTAAATAAGACATTTCGGACATGTTCTTTGCTAACTTTTTAGACCTTTTATCCTGCATACGAAGTTTCATTAAAATCGGTTCATTCATTTCGAAAAACAAGGGTTTGAAAGTTTGTATGAAATGCTGTACGTCGTAAACGTTCTTAAGTCGGCAACTGGCGTCTCGTCAGTTGTCGGTCTGTTCCCGTGTAACTCGTCGCTCGGTGCAGGAGTGGGAGTGGCCCAACTCCGCGGACGGCGAGCTGCGCCTGGGCGTGGTGGGCACGTCCTCCACGCGCCGCGTGCGCGCGCGCGTGCGCAACCCGGCGCCGGCCGCGCTGTGCGTGCCCGAGCTCACGCTGGAGCTGCCCGGCGCCACGCTGGCGCTCACGCCCTGCGCGCACCTGCGCGCGCCGCCGCCCAAGCACGCCTGCGTGAGTACCATACGTTCGTCTACGTCACGCGGCGCGTGCCCGAGCTCACGCTGGAGCTGCCCGGCGCCACGCTGGCGCTCACGCCCTGCGCGCACCTGCGCGCGCCGCCGCCCAAGCACGCCTGCGTGAGTACCATACGTTCGTCTACGTCACGCGGCGCGTGCCCGAGCTCACGCTGGAGCTGCCCGGCGCCACGCTGGCGCTCACGCCCTGCGCGCACCTGCGCGCGCCGCCGCCCAAGCACGCCTGCGTGAGTACCATACGTTCGTCTACGTCACGCGGCGCGTGCCCGAGCTCACGCTGGAGCTGCCCGGCGCCACGCTGGCGCTCACGCCCTGCGCGCACCTGCGCGCGCCGCCGCCCAAGCACGCCTGCGTGAGTACCATACGTTCGTCTACGTCACGCGGCGCGTGCCCGAGCTCACGCTGGAGCTGCCCGGCGCCACGCTGGCGCTCACGCCCTGCGCGCACCTGCGCGCGCCGCCGCCCAAGCACGCCTGCGTGAGTACCATACGTTCGTCTACGTCACGCGGCGCGTGCCCGAGCTCACGCTGGAGCTGCCCGGCGCCACGCTGGCGCTCACGCCCTGCGCGCACCTGCGCGCGCCGCCGCCCAAGCACGCCTGCGTGAGTACCATACGTTCGTCTACGTCACGCGGCGCGTGCCCGAGCTCACGCTGGAGCTGCCCGGCGCCACGCTGGCGCTCACGCCCTGCGCGCACCTGCGCGCGCCGCCGCCCAAGCACGCCTGCGTGAGTACCATACGTTCGTCTACGTCACGCGGCGCGTGCCCGAGCTCACGCTGGAGCTGCCGCCGCCCAAGCACGCCTGCGTGAGTACCATACGTTCGTCTACGTCACGCGGCGCGTGCCCGAGCTCACGCTGGAGCTGCCCGGCGCCACGCTGGCGCTCACGCCCTGCGCGCACCTGCGCGCGCCGCCGCCCAAGCACGCCTGCGTGAGTACCATACGTTCGTCTACGTCACGCGGCGCGTGCCCGAGCTCACGCTGGAGCTGCCCGGCGCCACGCTGGCGCTCACGCCCTGCGCGCACCTGCGCGCGCCGCCGCCCAAGCACGCCTGCGTGAGTACCATACGTTCGTCTACGTCACGCGGCGCGTGCCCGAGCTCACGCTGGAGCTGCCCGGCGCCACGCTGGCGCTCACGCCCTGCGCGCACCTGCGCGCGCCGCCGCCCAAGCACGCCTGCGTGAGTACCATACGTTCGTCTACGTCACGCGGCGCGTGCCCGAGCTCACGCTGGAGCTGCCGCCGCCCAAGCACGCCTGCGTGAGTACCATACGTTCGTCTACGTCACGCGGCGCGTGCCCGAGCTCACGCTGGAGCTGCCCGGCGCCACGCTGGCGCTCACGCCCTGCGCGCACCTGCGCGTGCCGCCGCCCAAGCACGCCTGCGTGAGTACCATACGTTCGTCTACGTCACGCGGCGCGTGCCCGAGCTCACGCTGGAGCTGCCCGGCGCCACGCTGGCGCTCACGCCCTGCGCGCACCTGCGCGCGCCGCCGCCCAAGCACGCCTGCGTGAGTACCATACGTTCGTCTACGTCACGCGGCGCGTGCGCAACCCGGCGCCGGCCGCGCTGTTACTTCGTTTTCGCTTAGACTTTATTCTGCTCGGCTCCGAAGAGTAGTAGCGTACGTCATGTTTAATAGCCTATAGCCTTTCTCAAGAATTGGGCTATCAAATGCAAATAGTAGATTGTACAACTAAGGCATAAAAGAAGCTATTAATTTACCCCGAGACGTTTATATCCACCGTCGCCTGCGGCTCGGGTGGATAGTTAAGTCGAGGGGTAAAATGGCTCGTTTATGCCTGAGTTATACACTCTGCTTTTCACTTCGATTGCGAGAAAATGAAACAGGCATAAAGTATACAGTACATAATTAATCAAAAATGTTGCATCCAGAGCTAATTCCCGCCTCGACAGATAATACCGCCACGAAACTTTTTAAAAAGTTTTTTTTTTAATTTTCAACATTTCAAACTCTCAAACTCAAACTCAAAGCATTTATTTTAATTAAACCATTACAGGTACTTTTGAATTGTCAAAATTAAGTAGTCGGTCAGTTAGTCAGAAAGTTGAAGCTAGTCGCCCATTCCAAAGCGTAGATCTCTATGGAGAAGAACGGGCAAGAAACTCCATGGACACTCTTTTAAATCAAGATATTACAAAATCCTGAGTACATTATTCTTGTTGCTTCTATATGTGAGAACAATGTAAAAAAAAAATACAAATGAAGAAACAATACAAGAAATAAGATTAAAAATAAGCCTTGGCAGTTAAGAGATGACCAGTCTCAACCGACGGCGTCAGTTCACGAACATGACGCATGGATCAGCACCATCCAGCTCAACCATTTTGTAGGGAACCGAATGATCCAACACACGCGCCACCATCAGCGAGACATTTAAGTGAGCATGACACATTCTCAACTGCCATGCTCTTTCAAGTCAACATCAAAAAATCATAATAAACGGATCCATGGTTCTTACATTTACAAAATTGAAAAAATGCTTCTAAATACAAAACTATAGATTGCAATTTATTTAAGAGATGAATAAAAATTTTAATACCAAACAGGAAAAGGTGTTTAGTATTGCAGCATTAAACAATTAAAACATGATTGAATAAAATAAAAATAAATATTAAGATCGTAATGTCAGAAACACTAAAAAGAAAAAGGGAAGCACCTCCTCCAAATATTGAAATTTTAACTAGAGAGCTCAAGGGCCTGTGGAGCAGGACCAGCATTTAGCCAAGCATTTTTATCTGCGATATAATCATCCAACTTATAATATGCTTGTCTACATAGTGTGCGTTTAATGCATGTTTTAAATTTCTTCTCATTTAGTTGAAGAATATCGAATGGTATTTTATTATAACATTTTACACAGTAACCCATAAAAGAAGTTTTTACTTTAGACAATCTGAAACGCGGTTGATCTAATTTGTTCCTATTTCTTGTGTTAAAATTATGCCTGTCACTTATCTTACTAAAAAGATGTAGATTTTTTCGAATGTACATGATGTTTTCATATATATATTGACAAGGAACCGTCATGATGTTAATTTTTTTAAACAGTTCCCTTAGAGAATCGCGTCTGCTGAGCTTGTATATGGCTCTGACAGCCCTCTTTTGCAGGATGAAGATAGAATCAATATCTGCAGCCCGTCCCCACAACAAAATACCGTAAGACATGATGCTATGAAAGTAACTAAAATAGACCAGTCTCGCGGTATCCACGTCTGTTAATTGGCGGATTTTCCAAACAGCGTAAACGGCTGAACTTAGCCGCCCTGCAAGAGATGTTAAGTGCGGACCCCACTGCAGCTTTGAGTCAAGCGTAATCCCCAGGAAAACCGTATTTTCGACGAATTCGAGTATTTCCTTATTCAATACAACGTGACATTCACTACTTCTGACATTTGGTAAAACGAATCTAATGCATTTAGTTTTTTTTTCATTTAATACCAAATTATTTACAGTAAACCAATTATGGACCAAAAGCATAGCGTTATTTACGTCGTCAAGCTCCTGTGCACGTCTGCTTACTTTAAAAATCAGAGATGTGTCATCAGCAAATAACACCATTTGTGATCGGTTTATCAGTAAATGAGGTAAATCATTTATGTATACTAAAAATAGGAATGGCCCCAATATTGAGCCCTGCGGAACACCCATTTTGACTTTCAAGCCCGATGAATTCACACCGTTAATTTGAACTTGCTGAAATCTGTCATTTAAATATGATTTCATTAAGCTAAGAGCAAGTTTACCGAGTCCGTAATGCTCAAGTTTCAAGAGCAGTGTATCGTAATTTACGCAATCAAATGCTTTGGATAAGTCGCAAAAATGCCTATTGCATCTTGTGCCTCTTCCCATGCGTTAAAGATATGTTTTAATAAGGTGACACCGGCGTCGGTTGTACAACGTCCTTTGGTGAAACCATACTGTTGATCGTGTAGGATGTTATTACGATTAAAATGATTGAGCATTTGATTTAACATTACTTTTTCAAAAACCTTACTGAAAACCGGCAAAACCGATACGGGTCTATAATTATTAGTGTCTTTGCTGTCCCCAGATTTGTCATTCGACTTGGGTACTTCATACTGCCAAAAAATGAAAACGTTTCTTTGCCTTTTTAAATAATAAATGACAACTACTTTACCTGATTTTATTAAATTAACGATAGAAAACACGGAAGTGGTACAAATTAAAGAAAATAAAATAAATCACGACTTTAATCTGCGAAGTTTTATTGTGCGTGTGGCTGTTGGGCCTGATTACTTTAGTCTTAGAAAAAAATTTACTTTATGCACTAGAACCACACCCCGGACACTCCATACAACGCTCGCAAAATAATTACCTACTACCACTACATTAACAAATGACGTTTGTATACGTGTAAATGTGTACGTGAAATCTAGTAGGGCTGGCTGGCAGTACTCGGCAGTAGTGCGTAGGCGGCGGCGCTGCCCGAACGTATGCAAAAATGGGGCGCCGCGCGCCGCGACAACTACTCACAGAAATCTAATTAATTACATTTCTATTGTACTACTTTTCAAGTCGAAGAACGAATAGAACGTGAAAGAAAGAGACATAACTAAGACAATAAAGAGAGAGAGAGCAATAATTTAATAGTTGGTATGTTAATATTACGGAAGTTTTAATTGTTCTAAAACGAAGAAAACTTGGAAAATAAATGAATAATAGAGAAAATTGTGAAAATAAATTATCACAACACTGGCTTAACTTGTTTGTCTGTAATATACTAGCTTTTATTTTTTATGTGTTTAAATGATATTTGAGTTGCTGTTCCTTACCTTCTTTCATGTTTCGGGAACCGAAAGAAACTCCTGTCTTTATCGTTCCTCGATGAAGATAAGCATCCAAATAATGCACAATATACAACCATCGTGATTAACACAAAATATAAAACTTTAAAAAAATAATGTGTTCGTGTTAGCAGTAGGTAGGTACCTACAGCGCTGCGGTTATTGTGTTTGCGAGCGCCATTGTTAATGAACTGTGACGAATACGCCGAAGTGCGGGGTGAGGTGCGGTAACTGATGTTAGTGCGGGGAAGGGAGTTGCCTTTCTGTACGTAGTACTTTAAGTATTCTGTGCTAGAACATAAAAAGCGATTTTATGTCGCCTAAGCACAACATAAAGACGGACTTTTAGAGCATGAGAAGTGAAAAAGTATTTTTCAACTGATACTGACAGGTAGTTCCAGAGATTAACGCGTTCAATAAAACAAACTCCTTCAACTTTGTTATTAGTAAAATCTATATTACTAATAATAAAGTGTTTATGATACCAAACAACCAATAGAATTCAATAGAAACACATCCCAACTGTTGTAACAATATATACCACGGTCAATTGACACACTGTAAAGGGCAAATCTTATTTCCATGTCTTTGTGATCATAAAATAATTTATTTATATTTAAAAATTATATTTTCATATAAACGTAAGTATGTCGAAAAAATACTTATTTAAAACTGAAGAAAGAGAAATGAGATATTAAAAGATAAAACATAGAAATATGGAATATTTTTTGTAGAATTATTGAAGGTGGACCAGATGTCCATACATTGTTTTTAAGGTGAATCAAACTCAAACTCAAAGCATTTATTTCAATTAAACCATGTACAGGCACTATTGAATTGTCAAAATTAAATAGTCGGTCAGTTAGTCAGAAAGTTGAAGCTAGTTATAGAATGCGCACTGGTAGACCGCGAAATTCAAATTTTCTTCCGTTTTTTTGCAATTTGCAGGTCAGTGTCAGGTTGTATCTTGATCAAAATTTGATTCGCGACTATAACAGGTACGTATTTATAGAATTAGAATCATTAACACATCTTTCTAAGTTAGATTTGTACCATACGCACTTTTCCATAAGAGATTTGTTGTTATGGTACAAATCTGTAAATACGTACCTGTTATAGTCGCGAATCAAATCGTTTATTTTCGTTGGATCCCATTTTTTAGGTATTAACGATGGATCCCGTTTGCTATTTCCGTTGAATCCCATATTATAACAACATGTGTACATTTCAGAAGAAAAGTGATTTACCTTTATCAAACACTAAAAAGAGATTATTTTTAGTGGGTTACCCGGAACTGAACTAGTTAGATTAGGTTAATTATTAAAAAAAAACAATGTTAGGTTAGGTTAGGTTAAAACTGTGACCCCTACGCACGAGCCGAGCGAGCGAAGCGAGCGGTGCCGCGGCAGCGGCCGGCGAGTGCCAGAAACGACTAGATTATATAGAAAATGAGTTGTTTGTGAAATAAATAGTATACGAAACGTTGGTTGTAAACTAAACATTTCAATGGAGTTTTGGTGAAACATTAGTGAACCCCTCATTTTATTATAAACAATTTTGTTGTTGAAAGTACCCGCATTCAGATTTTTTTAAGCATTCGGGATCCAACGGAAATACTTTTCGGGATTCAACGACAATAAAACGTAATTATCTTGCATTTTTTAAATTCGGGATCCAACGGAAATACATAATAATGTTTTGCGGGATCCAACGCCAAAAATATTAAAATGGGATTCAAAAGCGGGATCCAACGGAAATAAATCAATCAAATTTTGATCAAGATACAACCTAACACTGACCTGCAAATTGCAAAAAACGTAAGAAAATTTGAATTTTGCGGGCACCTTAACTACTATATTAAACAACATTCAATCAACAATTAATATTTATTTTTATTTAATCTTAAATGGGAATAAATATTTGCTTTGATTAACTCTAGCTATCTAGATATTAACTTAAATTTAGTTTGAATTAAAAATGGCTCTTTTATAAGTTGGCTGGACATGATTAGGGCATGAATGAACATGTTTTCGTCCAGCGCTGTATCCCGGCCGGCGGCGCCGTGACAGCCGTGCTGACGGTGGTGGCGCCGGCGCGGCCGGGCGCGCTGCGCGGGCACGTGGCGCTGTGGGCGCGCGCGCGCGGGCAGGCCGCGGGCGCGCGCACGCGGCTGGGCGTGGCGCTGGAGGCGCACGCGGGCCGCGTGGCCGCGCTGGCGCTGGCGCCGCTGCGGGCCGCGCCCTACGCCTGGGCGCGCGCGCCGCTGCTGCTGGAGAGCAGCATGGCGCTGCGCATGCGCGTGCTGGGCGTGGCGCTGCCGCCCGACGAGCCGGCGCTGCGCTTCGAGGCGCCGCCCGAGCCCGCCGAGGTGTCGGCGGGGCGGCACGTGGTGGGCACGGTGCTGTACCAGGCCGAGCGGCTGTGCGAGCCCGACTGCTACACCGGCCTCGACGTCGACAGCGCCGGTACGTGCCGAGGGTTTGGTTTCCGCGTTTAGACCTTCCAGTGGACCGCGGCACTTTGCCGTGGCGGCCGCCGATGGTTACTCTGCCCGGTCCGCCTCCCTCCAAAAGATAATTACGTCTCCTGAAGGGCAATTCTCATAATTTTAAAAACGTTTACGTTCACGTTATTTTTTTGACATTGATTGTCGCTGAGATGACACTGCGACTAGATTTTGATCGTTTTAAATTACGGGAATTGGCCTTCTGGTCTGTTTAGAACATCTACAAAAGATCTGGGTGACGCCTGTGCATTCAAAGAGAACATGCGCACGGTTTCCTCAGCCTCCATGCACGCCCTGCACAGAGGACTGTCCGCTATGCGTATTGTGTTGTGTTTATTACACCTGGACAAGAACAGCCGTCGTCTGAAAGCAGGGACCATAACGGAAACAAACAAAAGTGTTTGTTTAACGAGCAGTGTCCCGTCACCAGGCGAAGGCCGTTCCTGCCCAGGCGTAATAAGCGCCTGATTAACCTGCCATCTAAGAATAGTATAGCTTCCCTGGACTGCCTGCAGCCCGGTGTCGAGGTCCACCAACTCTCCGCTTGTGTGTGGGTAAACTCCTGTAGCCATCTGCATAGTCGGTTGTAGGGGATGGACACGATAGGTTCGGGTCCACAGACTGAATGCTCTCCTAGCTACGTCGTCAGCTGCGTCGTTACCTAGTAATGCACTGTGTCCTTTTATCGAAATCAAAAGTCATTTATTCAAATAAGGCTGAGAATCAACAATTTTCGAACGTCAAAATTACATAAGACAGTCCCCGCCCTTCAACACTTCCTAGTGCAGCAGCTCAGCTGTCTGTTCAGTTAGAAAATACTTCATTGTATACAATACTAGGTATGCAAAGTAATTAACATTACAAGACTTAGAAAATTCAATGAAATCTATTGCAGTATTATTGTGTTGCGGTTAGGTACCGCAAGCCGCGGGAAATTGTGGAACTACTTCCTACGAGGACTCATCACCTAGAGACAATTATAAAGAATCGAATTCATAGTCATTTTAACAGCCGTTAAATTGCTTGTATTTTATACATCATGCTTGGGGGAGGCCTATGTCCAGCAGTGGACGTCTTTCGGCTGAAATGATGATGATGATGATGACATGTTGTCATGTTATTTTATATATAGTCAAGTTTTTTGCCTTTGTCTGTTTTCAAATTATTTGCTTTATCGAGTCAGGACAGGACACAATAATACCTTGTAAAACTACGGCGGCATTAGCAGATATTGTATTGAAAACTATATTCGGTTATTCAATAACAAACATCAAAATAATCGTCCCGCAGAGGGCGCGGCGTGGCTGCGGCGCGCGTCCGGCGCGGGCGACGCGCTGCACGCCGACGCCGCGCTGCAGGCCGCGCGGCACGCCGCCTACCGCGCCGCCGCCGCGCCGCGCAACGTGTCGCTGCACGTGCACACGTCGCACGCCGTGCAGCTGGGCGCGCGCGGGACCGTGGCGCCCGTGTGGCCGCGCCTGGCGCCGCCGCGCGCGCGGGCCGGGCTGGCGGCCGTGGCGGGCGCCGCGCCGCTGCAGCTGCGCGTGCGCAACCCGTCCGCGTCGCACGCGCTGCTGCTGCAGGCCGTGCTGGCGGCGCCGGGCCCCGCGCTGGCGGGCGCGGAGGCGGCGTGCGCGGAGTGCACGTGGGCGCGCGAGGCGTGGGCGCTGCTGCAGTGGCGCGGCGTGCACGGGGCCGCGCGCGAGTGGCACGAGGGCGCGGGCCGCTCGCGCCACGCGCTGCCGCTGCTGCTGCTGGCGCCTGACGCCGAGCTGGAGCTCACGCTCAGCTTCACGCCGCACCAGGCCGCGCACCTCGCCGCCTACCTCTACCTCAGGTGAGCCTCCGTCGTGCCCAAATATCTATCCATTACGATCGATATAAATCATCGTGCGGTGCGCTTATGCGGCCAAAATACATTCATCACCTTAAAGCTATTGTCTGCTCATTGCACTATCGAATCTGCTTTACGGACTCAGCAATATTCATCGTGTCCCAAAATTCAACGATAAGCGGGCACTAGAGGATGGATCTAATCATGATTAATCGAGAAAAAATAATGAAAAAAAAATATATCTAAATTTTTTTGGTAATTACAAAGTGGACTGAAAGTAAAAACTTTGAATATAAGGAAAAAAATAATTTTGATTGATTTTTGTGTAAAAACCACAGGCATTCTGGGAATTTTAAGGGTTGTGGTGGATAGCAGTTCTATTTAGGTGCTGATACAAAAAACCGAGTCGTGTGGTCACACGACTGAAGTGAAACTTCAAACGTATTTGGCTATGAGAGGAAGAGAGAAAGAAAATGTGCGCGCGCACTGCTTTCTCTTGCTTATATCCCCCACTCAACTCCCGTTACTGTACCGTACTGTATTATTTAATATAAGTCAGTCTATTGTAAGTCCGAGTGTCGAAGGACAATGATTAGTTTTTACTTTATGTTTAAATTTGTTCTCATGTAAGTGAAATGTAAATTTCTTTATGAGAATTAAATGTCTTTAACCAGAAAACAGCTAGACGAAACTCACAAATGGTTGTGTAAGTGGCGGATACGTGCCAGTGCATCCAAGTCTAACCACATCACCTTCGCGTTCAGGCACGGGAACACCCCTCCTGTCAGGCTTGGTCCTGATACCCTACCACACACAGATTGTGTGAAGTATCTTGGCTTCCACTTAGACAGGCGCCTAACATGGAAGCATCATATCAAAAATAAAAGACAACAAACTCCTCATCTACAACTCGGTCCTTAAGCCATCATGGACCTACGGGATCCAACTGTGTGATGTTGCCAGCAAAACTAACATACTCTGCCTACAAAGAGTCCAAAATGGTATCCTAAGATCCATAGTAAACGCACCTTGGTTTGCTAGGAATGACGAAATCCACGACTATCTACAAATGCCAACAGTGAACTATGAAATCGAGCGGTACAAGGAACAACACAAGACACGCCTTACCTTGCATCCAAACCCACTAGTTACTGAACTGTTAAACCCGACAGTGGTGGTGAAAAGGCTGAAGAGGAACCACCTTCTATAAGTGGGAGGCGCAGCACTGGCTGCTCAACCACAACGCCATTTCGTCATGGAACATATTCGCTCCGATTGCAAATGGAACGAAAAAAAAAATCTTTATTTTTTCTCGAATAGTCATGAGCAGGTCCACCCTCTGGTGCCCGCTTATTGTTGAATTTTGGTACACGTTGTATACGAGGTGGATTTTTGAGGCAGGGCAGAAAAGTCAGGTAACTTAACCAGTGTAGCTACAGGAAAACGATCTTAGAACACATTATTTTTATAAAGATCGATTGACATCAACATTTTTTGTGAAAATATTCCATTTACTCGATGGCTGTATTTTTTTTTTCAAAATCTGAAAATGCAGAACAATATTTCATAAAAAGTATTATGTGTCCTGACCTAGGAAAGAATTTGTGAACTAAACGAAGGTACAAAAGACTTGACTGTACTTGACATAACGTAACTATGCGTTGTCTGTGCAGAAATAACTTGACTATAATGGAGGGCGTGTTGCTGACCGGGCGAGGCGCCTACCCGAGCTTCGAGCTGGGCGGCCGGCGACCCGGGACTGACGCGCCGCTGCTGTTCGAGGTGAGTCCTACAGCTGTGCGGGCCGCAGTGCGGGCCGTAGTGCGGGCCGCAGTGCGGGCCCTAGTGCGGGCCGCAGCGCGCCCGAGCGCGGCCTGACTCGAGTGTGCGCGCAGGTGAGCGAGTGCGGCGGCACCGTGCGGCGCACCGTGCTGGCGCGCAACACGGGCCCGGTGGGCGTGCTGCTGCGCGACTGGCGCGTGGCCGGCCAGCCCTGCCAGGCGCGCGGCTTCCGGCTCGCGCCCTGCGCGCCGCTCGCGCTCGCGCCCAACGAGTCGCGCGCGCTCACGCTGGCCTTCACGGCCGACTACACGCTGGCGCGCGTCGGGGCCGAGCTGTCCGCGCGCACCGACACCGCGCGCGCCGCCTTCGTGCTGGCGGCGGCCGCGCCCGCGCGCCTGCTGCCGCGCTGTGCCGGCCTGGCGCCGCGCCCGCCCTGGGAGCCCGCCGCGCGCGCCGCCGCCACGCTGCTGGCGCTGGCGGCGCTGGCGCTGGTGCTGGCCGCCGCCGCGCTGGACGCCGAGCGGGAGCTGCGCCGCGCCCGCGCCGCGCGCCCGCCGGCCCCGCCGCGCCAGCCGCTGGACCTGCGCGCGCTGGCGCAGCACGCGCCGCCCGCACCGGCCGCGCCCGCGCCGCGCCGCGTGCCCGCGCGTCGCCGCCGCACGCCGCGCCGCGACGCGCCGCCGCTGGACCCGCAGGCCGAGCGCCGCGCCTTCGAGCGCTGGCGCGCAGAGGTGCTGGGCCGCAACGACGACGACGATTCGCGCTCCAGCGAGGATGCCGACCGGGACGACGAACGTCACCAGCCCGACCCCGCACCCGCCGACCGCGAGCCGCTTCTGGACGACGAAGCGCCTGAGCCGCTCGAAGACCCGCCCGTGGTCACGGACGGGTACGAAGCTGACCCCGAAACGGAAGACCGCCCGCAGGGGAGCGGCGACGACGACGCCGCGTCCACCGGCTCCGGCTCCGCCTCCGCCTCGTCCTCCTCGCCCACCGTGGACGAGCGCGACGACAACGACGACGCCGACGAATCGGAGACGACGCAGCCGCGAGCTCGCACCGCGCCGGCCGGCGACGCCAGCCCGCCGGCCGGCGCGCCGCCGCACGCGCCGGACGCGGCGCCGCGCCCGGCCCGGGGCCGCCACGCGGGCGACACGCCGCGCCGCGACGCGCGCGCGCGCACGGCCGAGCCGGGCGAGGCGCGCGGGGCGCGGCCCGGGCCCGCCAAGCACCACGCGCGCAAGGACAAGCCGGCCAAGCGGCCCCGCGAGCGCCCGGCGTCGCCGCCGCGCGCGTCCCCGGCGCGGCCGGCCGCGGGCCCCGGGCTGCGCTGGGGCGCGTCGTGGAGCTCGGTGGTGGCGCGCGGGCCCCTGGCCCCGATCGGCTCCGACGTGCGCCGACGCGAGCCCGAGCGCGCTCTGGGCGGCGCGGGCGACCACTCGCTGTTCTACTTCAACGGCGACGCTGCGCATGCGCACGCGGCGCGCGACGCAGACTTCTCGTGGCGCCCGGCTCCGCCCGTGGAGCGTCCCGCCTTCGCCCCGGCGCGCGACTTCCTCGGTGAGATTCTCTTTTGCCCATCGATGCCTCTTTGCCACTGCAGAAAAATGCTATTTCGTTTATTACGTCATAAAACGGTTAATGTTTGCAATAAGCTAACTGTTTCAGAAACTTTTATAGAGGATTTATAGCATGGGTGTAGATAAAATATTTTAGCGTATTTGTATTAATATATACAGCTCCTAAATACGTTTTTAAAATTTGGTTTTAAGGATTACAGTACAAGACGCGTTCCCCAAATGACTTTTCATATATATATTTTGACACAATATCAAATAAGTATAACTTATTTTTAAAGTGTGTATTGTAAGAAGTAATGAAACCAATCAATCTGAATTTTTATTTATGCTCATTTGCTCAAACAGAATTATGATTTGAAAATATAAGATATAAGAACCACAATCAGAACGAACCGCGTGGCTTGCTTGCAGACGAGCCGAGCGCGGCCGGCGTCGGCGCCGTGGGCAGCGGCTTCCGCTCGCTCAACTCCGTGTGGGGCTCCGCGCTGGAGCCGCGCCCGGCCGCGGCCGCCTGGCTGTGGGGCGGCTACGCCGAGCCCGCGCCCGCGGGGCCCGTGGGGCCCGTGCGCCCGCCGCCCGGCTTCGGCGCGCCGCCGCGGCCCGTGCGGCCCTACGACCCCTTCCGCTCGCTCGCGTCCATCTGGGCGCCCGGCGCGCTGGACTGGCGCAGCGAGGCCGAGCCCGCGCCAGAGCCCGACGCCTAGACCCGCGCCCGCGCCGAGCCCGCCGCCTAGACCCGCGTCCGCGCCGAGCCCGCCGCCTAGACCCGCGCCCGTGCCGAGCCCGCCGCCTAGACTCGCGCCCGTGCCGAGCCCGCCGCCTAGACACGAGCCCGCGCCCGAGCCCGCGCGGCCGCCGCACTAGTCACGCCCCGCGCCGGCCGCCGACTCTACTTACGTGTTACAGTGTTCTCTACTTGATTGTCTGTTCGAGACTGAAAATTATACTTACACTATCTCAAATGATGATGACGAACTCGTTTTATTTTGATCGTTTTGTATTGCCCTGCCTTCATTACTATTCCGACATCCATATGTGCATGAGTGTACATCTCACAATTTACAGCTCAATACCATTGACAACTTAATTTGGTCGGGTTATACGCGGAGATTTAGTATGGAAAAGTAATGAAAACTAATTTCTCTTAAAATACAACACTTAGGAATCTGAATTTTTGTATAAATTTGTGAACAAATCACAGAGTTTTTAATTGGGAAATCTTGAAATGAAAATTTAACACCGTGACAACCGCCACCCCACCAATGGCATGGCATATCTCGTAAACTATTGGAGTACTAATTTTATCTTGCAGGGAACTAATTTTCTATGTAGGTTTGAGGAAAGCGACAAACTTCTCAAACTTGGAATCAACATTCAAAGTCTTGGTCCTGCTGAATGATTGCGCGAAAGTTATCATCGTTGATTTCTCGGTAAATACAAATGTTTCAGTTCTGTTTTTTTTTACGAAATGACTCACATAAAAGGATACTAATCACTAGCTGTAGCATGCCCCCTTTTTCGGGGCTCATGGTGGTCCTGCTGAAGGGAGCGTGACTACCGCCGGTCTACCATCAAAGTCGATTTTCTCGAAAACTACTAAGGTACCAATTTTTTTGTTTGAGTACTAGTTGGTACCAATTGAGTACTAATTATTTAAAAAATATGGAAGCGATTGGCGTTGGTGGGGTGGCGTTAGTCACGGACATAATTATTCACTACTAGCTTCTGCCCGCGACTTCGTCCGCGTGGAATGCTTGGTTCCCCCGACACATCGCATTGCATCGCCTGCCCGCGCTATTACTTCGTTTTCGCTTGGCGTTCTTTCGATTGAGGTGGGCGCACGGTCCCAGGCCCGCGTCGGACGTCCGGAACAGACACCGCTCTCCGTGCACCCGCGCGAGTTTTAGCTAAACCCTTATGCAAACAAGCAAAGCCAATGTCGACCATTCTGCCAATGTCTCAAGTGGATTGGAAAAGAAAGTGTGCTTCATTGTTATAAATTATTAAAATATAAATAAATATAACGATAAAAAGCTTTGCTGATACAGTTGAACTTATGTAGATCTTTTGGAGGGCTGGTTAGGAAATTAAAGTGGAATCTTGTCAAAAATATCCTTTATTTTGTGGGTTGTCATCATTGATGATAATTAAATAGTACATTGACATAATTATATTACTAATTTTATTTTAGTACACTCGCCTACACATCAAGCTATACATTTCCAGTTTCAATTGACCTTGCATGGTATAGGCTTTCGTCAACCAGTATGTATAGCTTGATGTGTGGCCGAGCACACAGGCCGTGCATACATTAAATTAAACAAGCAGCTATGAGACTATAATAACAAAAGAACAATCATGTAGGTAGATATATTTTTTCATAATACCTACAAAAATATGGGAACTATATTTTCTATCACCAAAATTTATATTTGTCATCAAGTTGTATCACCTAATAAATAGATCTATCGCCACGAAATATTTGTATCACCTAATAAATAGATCTATCGCCACGAAATATTTTCGTTCTCAGATAGCGGGGCTCCGTCGACATAGGATGCAAGAACGAGCAAAGGGCACCCCGAGGTTCGGTTTGGTTAGGTTACTTTAAACCCTTTACACAGAAATAGGGGCCCCGCGAAGCGGGGCTCCGTCGACATAGGATGCAAGAGCGAGCGAAGGGCACCCCGAGGTTCGGTTTGGTTAGGTCACTTGCATTGTTTGGTGACTACATTTTGGTGACAGATCTACTATTTGGAGGACAAACCCTATTATTTAAGAAACACAAAACTAATTAAATTGGTGATAGCTTAAATGATACCCCAAAAATATTAGCCCTCGGTTCAGGAACAGGGGGTATTCCAAATCAATATAACAAAAAAAAAAAAAATAGATAGTAACAAAAGTTGACCAGTTCGGTGTCCTTAGCTTAAGCCTAGTTTAAGTCAATTTCTAGCATGCACAGAAAAGGGTTATTACAAATGTTGGCATTTATCTCAACGGGCCAGGCGATCACGACAGCAGATACGACAGAACACGACATGCTGAACATTTAAAACAATGCTCTAACACTATTTACACAAACATTTTTTTAATAATTATATTAAACACATGAATATCCACTCCAATCTATATCTATACACTAACCTCTGCCCACGACTTGGTTACCTCACTATCGCACATTAGAAAGCCATAAATAAATTAGTTTAAAAACTAAAACCCGACTACTGAAAAGGATGAAACAAGAAAGTACCTTCCCGTGGTCGCATGCCATAGCTTATAATATGTTAGTACAGCGGCATGCGACCACGGGAACGTACTTTCTTGTTTCATCCTTTTCAGTAGTTGGGTTTTAGCTTTTAAACTTATTTTTTATTTAATTAATTTGGGATTTATTTCCGTAATATTTATATTTTTGAAATGTGCTAAATTAAGCCCTTTCATTAGATACCCAACACGGCATTATAAAAAAAAATATATTTTAGATCATGTCTATCCGCTGGAGGCAGAGTTGGGCGTAATCAACTACTTTTGTAATCGGATTAATAATCTGATTGAAAGTAATCATGAATACATCAATCATGATTACTTTTAATCTTGATTACTTTCAATCATGACTACATTTGTAATCATTAGTTTTGATTACAATAGTCAGTAATCTTAATTACATGGGTAGATTTGATTAATTTTTTAAGCATATTTTTAATAAATGCAGTTCTATATTCAATCAGTATGTATCTTGTATGTCTGCGTTTTTCTAAAAACTTCTGATCCAATTTGGATGTCATGGACGTTTTGTACTCTTTCGTTATTTAAATCCTTAAGTAAATTCGAAAAAGAATTTCTGCGTGCTCAATTGCATTTCGAAGATACGGCACGCGGGGTGCGGGAGTTGGGTGGGGTACGGGGTACGGCCGGTAAGCCAATCTTCCGCCGCCTGCGCCCCGCTTCTTGCCATAGCGCAAGTAGTCAGTCTGTATAATAGTGCGCAAGGATATAAACGTAAATTGATTCACGAGTCTAAACCGTGACGTATTGGCCTGTGTTTTGGTGTTTAAACATTATTATTGTAAAATCAGTATTTATTGTAAAATGGCGTCAAGTTCTTTTTCGTCTTTATCTACTACTTAATTCAGAATCTAATAATGATTTTATTTTTCGAATTCCTAAATGTAGTTAGTATGCATCAATCAAAAAAGTAATCAAAATAACGATTACAAACTAATAATCATTAATCACCGATATGATTACTTTCTTGATTAATTTCCGTAATCTGTAATCTTGATTGATGATTACAAAATGTAATCGTAATCCTTAATCATTAATCTGATTACAATTTGCCCAACTCTGGCTGGAGGGCACCATATTCAATTAATTGTGACGTCACATAGCCTATAACCAGCGGACAATCAAGACACTTCTAACGATACCGTAAAGTGGGGGTACATTAGCCCTAGGGTGTAACTTTGGCCCAAAACGACAAAAAATTGAAGTTCCCGCCACGCCGCACTTTAGGAGCTATTGAAGTAGTTCTCGCTATACATATATCGATAAATGACGGTATGGGGCGGTCGGTATTGTTTTAGTTTTTCAGTACAATAAAAACAAGTTAATCAAGATAATACGTCTTTCTCTGATATATGAAATCAATGAAAACAGGTTTCTTTGCCCTTTCATTGAAAACCGTTACGTTTTACTACATAAAAGAAGAGGGCCAAATAAACAAAGGTAAAAGTACAACTTTGGCCCAAACTTTGCGATAAAAAAAAAAAACTTAGGGGTTATTTTCTTAAGTTTCACGTAGGGACATGAGTTGTTTATATTCACAACTAAACACCAATTTCTATTATAGAGACATGATGCTTCTTAAATTGAAGTACTCAAACAAGAAGCAAAAAGTATCATGATTTGGGACAAAGTACCCCGACCTTACGGTACCTCATTTGTCCAATTTTGACAAGCAGTTTAGAAGTTATGAGGGAACAGATGAACATACATACATACATACCGGTCAAAATCATAACCCTCCTTTTTGCTTCGCCGTAATCGGGTAAAAACGACACCCATGATGAACCATATTTCATTATCATTTTGACCTCACGCTCACTATTGTCTTCAGCACCCTCGAAAACCATGAAAACTATCTCTCTCACCTGACTTTCTATTACATAATAAAAAGTCGCATGGAGGGGGCACTTGCCCTTGTAACCAATTCAACAATAACAGATCACAGTGCTGCCCTACTTATTTTAAATTATAAATTACCAAAAGTAATCACTCGCACAACTTCGCGTCTAAATGTAAACAAACTTGAAGAAGACTTATGCAATATCAAATTTGACCCAGTCTACGTTTCCGCTGATCCGCAGTTTTGTATGTTATACTTAATCAAAAATGTACAATATGCAATTCAGAAGAATACTGTCATATCTCGGCTAAAAAACAAAAACTACAATAACTACAATATAAAACCATGGATCACGACAGGACTCATTCGCTGTATGAAAAATAGAGATAAACTGCATATGCAAGCTAAATCCAATCCAGATAATTTAATTTTGCAATTGTCGTATAAGCGATATCGTAACTTTTGTAATGCTCTTCTAAAAAAAGTAAAAAACAACTACGATAAAACTGCACTAGAAAAGGCTGGTACAAATAGTAAAAAAATCTTGAATCTTATTAAAAGTGTAACGTTTAACTCGAAACAAAATGAGTCATCTTCAGGTTTATTACAAGCACACTCATCACACTTAACATCTGCCAACATTGCAAATAATTTCTTTGTTAATGTGGGAAAGTGTTTGGCTGAAAAAGTTCGGGGCCAATCACAATATTTAACAAGCACACCATTTACATGTAGCACTATTGTATCATCTTTTGCATTGCACAAATTATATACCTATTTCGTTACTGCCTTCTATGTCTAAAATATTAGAAAAAATTATAAATAAAAGGCTTTACAAATACTTTGAAGATAAATTAATTTTGTCTCAGCGGCAGTTTGGATTTAGGCCTAAAATGTCAACAGACGATGCCGTACACCATCTGACTGACTATCTAGCACAAGAACTTGATAATGGTAACCACACAGTAGGAATCTTCCTGGACCTCGCCAAAGCTTTTAACACAGTTTCTATCCCTATTCTGTTACACAAGCTTGAAACCATAGGTATCAGAGGCACCCAGCTGAAACTATTTAAGAGCTATCTAGAAGATCGTTCCCAATGTGTAAGGATTGGAGATGTTCTCAGCGAGGATAAAAAAAACACGTCCTTCGGAGTTCCCCAAGGAAGTATTTTAGGGCCCACACTATTTTCGATATACATAAACGATCTTTGTAATCTAAGTCTAGATCATGGCCAAATTGTTTCTTATGCTGACGACACTGCCCTTCTATTTTCGGCTGACTCAGAAAAAAATGTCTACAAAGTTGCGCAACGCGGATTCAATATTGTTAATAAATGGCTTCAACTTAATTCACTAACACTAAATGCAGACAAGACAAATTATATTAAGTTTTCGATGCGCAAGCAAACATCAACTGGCACTATCTCGACATTATATGCTCATTACTGCACAATTCCCACAAATAACCAATGTGTTTGTCCTAAAATTAAAATGGCAAATACAACAAAATACCTTGGTGTTATAATAGATGAAACACTTTCGTTTAAACAACATATAGAAGTTTTAAATAGTAGAATTCGCAAGTTGATATTTGTTTTTAAAAAGTTACGCTGTATTGCTGACCCAAAAATAGTGAGACAAGTTTACTTTGCTCTATGTCAATCGATTTTAACGTACTGTATTACCACATGGGGTGGAGCGGGTAAAACAATGTTACTAACCATCGAGAGAGCTCAGAGGGCGATTCTCAAAGTGTCTACTTTCCGCCCTTTCCTTTTTCCTACTAACCTGTACAAATCTTGTGGAGTATTAACAGTTCGACAGCTATTTACTATGGGCATTGTATTAAAACAACACAAAGCTCTACCCTACAGCGCTGGATATACTAATAAAAGACGTAAAGATATAGCTTGTCCACAAATTTCAACAAAACATGCTTTTATATCCAAACTAGCTGCGCCCCGCGGTTTCACCCGCGTAACTTTCGATCCCGTGGGAATATCGGGATAAAAACTATCCTATGTCCTTTCCCGGGACTCAAACTATCTCTATACCAAATTTCGTCGAAATCGGTTCAGTAGTTTAGGCGTGAAGAAAAGACAGACAGACAGACAGAGTTACTTTCGCATTTATAATATTAGTTTGGATTTTACCTGTACCTCGGACCTCTCCTATATAATAGACTAAACTCGAAAGCAAAAATATTTATTCTGTGAATTATACAATTTGTAAGAAATTACTCAAGGATGCTCTCCAAAGTATGTCTTGAAGAAACATAAAATTTACTAACTGTGTTAAAGTAAATATAGGTATACAAACTTCACTTAAGTTAAATACTTATCAAATTTAGAAACTAAGAGTTATTATACAACATTATTTTTAGTATATGCGAAACCCGAAACACGTGTCTAGTATTTTTATGTAAAGAATCTATGTACAAAATTTCAAAACTGTATCATGAATAATCACAAAGTTATAAGCTTGTTATGTTACCTGTTTGTCCTTACAAAAACATGGTCATCCAAGCTCCGCCGCGTGCGTTCGGGCGATTGTATTGTAATTAACTGGTGATAACATTTTCCATCACACTTGCAGGCTTTGGACTGTCGTAATGGTCAAGTGTAGGTAGTCCTTATAATGTACTTTATTCGTAAATAAATGCAGCCGTAAGCTACGAATAAGTAATTACTTATTCGTAAGCCGTAAGTGATACAATGTAGTCAATGCGATTTGTTGCACCTTATGTTAACCACTTAAAGTTCAAAGTGGATGAAAAGTGTTAAACATCGTATTACTTAACCACAGCAGGCTGTAGGTACAAATAATAACTTTCTACAATTAACCATCTTGGCGTGTTTAAAAATGTTACACGACACTTTTTACATACGATAGGTACACGATCAACCGAAACACAACTGGGCCCGCGGCGGCCGCGCGCTCGCGATTATGCAGTTGGACGGGAACGCGAACACGTGCGCGCCAACCTGTGGTACCCGGGCGACTGAAGGGGTTGCTGCACCCCCGCCCCGGTCGCCCCGCTCGCTGTGCGCCCGCGCCGCTATTGTTGTACCTACTTAGTGTCGCTCCTCGAACACAGAGTACACTATAATATACCTCCTCGAACGCGTCGCTCTCGTGGTGTCCAAGCTTTAACCTTTTTTAAATATTTTTGGGCCAAAATATAACATGGGGTAAAAATTATTGGAATCGATTCAGTTACTTATTCTGAACAAACTATATTCAGGTTTCGCATATACTAAAAATAATGTTGTATAATTATTTGTCTATTGTTAACTTTTGATTATTTAAAAATTTTAAAAGACTATTTTAGCTCTTCTCGCCTGAAATACAGGATTACCTAGTTCAGGCACGTAAGTCTTAGCAATATAATTTTTATTTAAGCAAAACTGTACAAATTTTCATGCCTAATAATTTTTGAATAAATATATTATTATCTCCTTTATTTAACTATATACATATAAATTATATTTTTAAATATTAGGTCCTTACATATGAAATTGGCGTTTTGTATGGAAGGAACAAAAAGTCGAATATTTTTTAATATAATATATTTAATTAATCAAAGTATGAACCATTGTTTTCAATGCACTTTTGCCATCTTATAGGTAGTTCATTGATCCCTTTACTAAAAAAACCAGTCGGACGGGAATCAATAAAATCTTTGAAGGCGATTTGGACTGCCCCATCGGAGTTGAATTTTTTCCCTTGCAAAAAGTTATCCAAATTGCGAAAAAAATGGTAATCTGTTGGAGCAAGGTCCGGGGAGTACGGAGGATGTCTAAGACATTCCAATTCAAGCTCTTCTAATTTGGTAGCCGTCTGTTGCGCAGTGTGTGGTCTGGCGTTGTCGTGCTTTCAAGCTTTTTAATCTTCCCAATTTGCTTCAAGTGAATTAAAACAGTTTTATCACTAACATCGAAGCCTGCAGCTAACTCGGACGTGGTTTGCGATGGGTCCGCTTCCACAATAGCCTTCAATTCTCCATTATCAACTTGGGTCTCAGGCCGTCCACGGGGCTTGTTCTGCAGGTCGAAATTTCCAGAACGAAAACGTTGGAACCAAAAACGAACTGTGTTTTCTTTTGCAACATGACCGCCATACACATCATTCACCCTTCGAGTCGTTTCCGCAGCACTAGTGCCACGGCGGAACTCGTACTCGTAAATAATGCGATATTTTAAATTTTCCATTTTGTAAAATGAGTGACGCAAACAGAAAAAACAGAAGAAAAAAAACAAATGAATGACGGTCATCGAAGCACAAATACATGAGTAAATAGCTGTACAAATTTGAATTTGGAATTCCTTACCAAAGAGGAGAAATTCGTGATTAAAGTGGCCAGTACGAAAAACGCCAATTTCATATGTAAGGACCTAATATTAGTATAAAAAATATATAAAAACATTTAAAAATATAAAAAATAGTAGCCCACCGGTATCGGGAACAGGGTCCAAGCTACCGGCGGTCAGGGCTCCAGAGAGAGGAACCTCCTGACAATGCGAGGCGTGTCCAGAAGTACCGCTTTCTGAATCAAGCCCTTGATCCAGCTGCCCAACGTGAGCCTCCTCAGGTGTTGGTCGAGGCTCTTGGCAATCAACCCATTGGCTGTGACGACTATCGGCACAATTATTGCTGAGTCAACATCCCACATGTCGACAACCTCGCGTGCCAAATCAAGATACTTGATTTGTTTATCTTTCTATTATTATTATTATTCCTTTGTTTCACTATATACATATAAATTATGTTTTTAAATATTAGTATAAAAAATATATAAAAACATTTAAAAATATAAAAAATAGTAGCCCACCGGTATCGGGAACAGGGGAACTATTATTATTATTATAGCGCATAACACTTTTTTGTTAAGTGATGATTTCTACCAATTTACTCCTACCGCAAGCTATGCTAAAGAACTTTGTTCCAAAAAATAACAATACAACCTATGTTACTCGCTGATAGTGTCGCTTTTTATAGGTAAAAGAATTTATTAAATCAGTAGAGTACTTTTTGAGTTCATGCAAATGTGTGTTTATGAAAATAATGGAAGTTTTATATAAAAATGTGGCTGTTATTTTAGTATATTTGAATTCCACGCGAACGAAGTCGCGGGCAGAAGCTAGTAAGATCATATTGTGTAGTACAGTAGTTCAACTATTACATAAGTTTTATGCTGATTGAACAGAGGAGGGCTGTTTTAGGTGCATCGCAGACGACACACGTTTTGTGCGATCAAATCTGTGGCGCACAAAATGTCTCTTTGATACTAAGTAGGTAAGCTTTTATATGTAGTAGCCGAAAATTATAACGCGACATCATCCTATGTTTATTTCAACTATTCCAGGTATATCCTGTTATTATTTTATCTAAGTACAGTTTCCATTTTATTGGTACTTACAATAAAAAGTGCGTCTCGGATAGTCTGTCGTCTGCGCTGCACCTTAGGAACATAACATTCTAGGTAGGTACTTATATAAAATAAATTATACACACTTATTAGTAGTCATTCCACGGCCACTACAGAAGGGACACTCCCTTCCCCGCGCTCATATCAGATACCGCACCTCACCCCGCACTTCGAGGTATTCGTCGCAGACTCTTTAGCAAGGTCGCGTAATCGTATGAGCCGCAGCACTGACTGTACTGCTGACACGAACACACAATTTTGCGATTTTAAAGTTTTATTTCAGTTTTAATCACGATGGTTGGATATTGTGAAGCTTTTCCGAATTTGTATTTACCTAAACTGTTTGTAAGATTTTGCATTTTTAATACCATGCGATTTAATAACCGATTATTAATTTAGAGATAAGTTTAAACGAAAATATTTTAGTGTTTTTATTTCATTACGAACCCGACTATATAAATAAACAATTGAACTACAAAATCACTTCATAATAATGCACACGTTCAGGCAGCATCGTCATCGTTCGGTTCGCACGACGCAAATCGCTTTCCGCGCCATTTTTTACGCTGCTACGCATAACAGCCGGGTTAGCTGGCCAACCCTATTAGAGTTCACGCACAAATTTGCACGTGTACAAACGTCATTTGGTTATGTAATAGTAATAGGTAAGTTATTATTTTGCGAGCGTTGTATGGAATGTCCGAGGTTTGCCACGGCACTAGTGACGTGTAACTTCGAATAGTCAATATGATATTATGTAGATATAAATTAATGTCACTTTCACTCGGACTGGCAGCGCCGCTGCAGTGCCGCCGTGGGATTCGGCTGCAGTACCAAAACGGCCGGTCCTATACCTCGTACGGGAGCCCGCTCTTAGTATCTGTACTTGGTGGAGTAGTCCTTGGGCGAGACGATGAGCCCGCGGCCCTTGCGCGCGCCGCGGTACACGGTCCCGATGATGTCGATCATCTCTTAGTATCTGTACTTGGTGGAGTAGTCCTTGGGCGAGACGACGAGCCCGCGGCCCTTGCGCGCGCCGCGGTACACGGTCTCGATGATGTCGATCATCTCCTGCTTGTCCTCCAGCGGCCAGTTGATCTTGTTGTTGTTGCCCGTGCCCAGGTCGATCATGATGTGCTTGTTGCGGAAGAAGAACATCACGGTGCATGGGTCGTACAGCTCGTACCTGCGGGTGGACGACTAGTATTAGTTGAGTATGTAGCTGTGTTACAACATTAGGACTAGGGTAGCTTATCACATAGACGTGTTTCTTCTCACGGAGATAGTTTTAGGATAAAGTGCGGCCTCGCCGACTATAGTATAGTCCGGAAGTGTACGATTGCACTGCACCTGCAGTGTTAGTGGAAGTAACATTTCCGTAATATTTGCTGAACCAAGACTAGTGAAGTGGAGTGGCTCGTGTGAGGGGGTGGGACACTTGAGGCGGTCGAGGCCAGCGTGTCACTGCTGGACATTCTATCATAACTGAATTGGTTTTTGTCACTTTCAGGGTACCTCATTCCCCAACTTCAACTCAAAAAATAACATTTGATAAATTTGCAATTTTTTTGACCTCAAAACTACTATAATTAGCATCATACATATCTTGGAAGTTACTGACAACATGTAGGTACTAAATAGCACATTATTCAAGGGAAAAAATATGTTCTTAGAAAAAATTCAACCAAGTTTTATAGCAATGCAGTCTTCATATTGCTAGTGCATTAGTAACATAGATTATAGGAGTGGAACACTCTGTCCTGGACTCATGAGTACAAGATAAATAAAAGGCAAATAATAATAATAAATAGTCAAATAGATATTGATACTCCCAAGTACGGTGGTACCTGGGAGTCTCAACATCTCTTTGGTTACATATTATGCAAGCATGCACCATTCTCAACTACATCATTGCTTACCATTTACCATAAAGTAAGAAGGGGTCAACATAAATAATAACTTACATTTTGTTAAAATCTGGGACTTCAGTAATGTCCACCAGGTAGATGACCGCAAAGTTCTTAACTTTCTCTGCAATGCTGTACAACACCTCATCCATTTTCATGCAGGTGGGGTCCCAGTCGTGACCGAACCTGATCACCTGCCGACACACAACAATCACTACTACATTACCTATCGGCACACAATGATATTGACCCCACTGCGCTGTGTAAGTACTTCTATTAATTTCATAATCAAAATATGAGCGTGTTTGATAACATTCAGGAATGTTGTGATGTAGTAGCTTATATTAGTTAATCGATGTTACTATTACAACAAAGTAATACATATTAGGGTCCTACTCTTGTCTGGGAGATTCCTAACCTAACCTATACAAGACAGAACTCACCACAACTCGGTCTTCTTCCGACAATATAGCCTGATCCACTTGCCAGCCGTTGTGTAAATGTCCCAGCATGTAACTCATCGTGGGGCTTTGTTTATCCTTTTTCTATAAGTTAAAATACAAACCAAAACAATAAGCTGATGAGGCACTTTGGGCTGGGCCTATTATTATTATTAAATTTACTTACTGTCTAACTGTCACAACTTCACAAGTGTCAAGTGTCAGTAGTGTCACTGTCACTGACACTATTCACGGAGCATGGAACATGGAAGTACTTCTTTTTTCCTCAGTCTGAGGGAAGTACCGATATAAGTTTGGATTGATAACGATACGTAACGTCAAGTACAGACCTAAGTAAGAAACATACATAACGGCGGCTACGGCATGGCAAATATAACGGCAGCAAACAGAGCATAAATTTAGCATTTTATCGAAGCTCAACATTGAAGCCGCCTTCATGTGGCAGTTAGAAGTCTATTTCTAGAGTTCCATTTAAAATAATAACGCCCGAGTCCCTACTGTACTACTGTTAGGGCCATTACACATGGGGCCACGCCGTTTTTGTAACGGCCCTAAGTAAAACACAAAATATGATAATGTTCCCCCCCAAAACTCTTAGCATCGATAATCATTTTTAACCGACTTCATTAAGTCTTGGATCTTCCAGTTATAACTTAGCTGTTTCGTTCGACATAGTTGCTTTGCTTCTGGCTCAATTTTGAAACCTTTAATCGTTTGGGATTGTCCGTATTTTGGACAATTTACTATTACTTTACACTTAACTTTACACCTACCCACCTATTACATACGACGATAGCCATACTTCCAGATTTTTTTGGCACGATCATAATGGCGGGCGCTTGTTAATCTACTCCGTCGTCGTTGTCGTAGTTTTAAAAATGCAATTCATAATGTAAATAGAATGTATGTATGTACCCTATACATAACTGATTGATGGCAGAATGAAGATTACGTGCTGACAGTGTGATTATGTGATCAGCGATTAGTTGGTGGTGCATGATGTTTGTTTAGTTACGCGCGGCGCGCAGTGTGACGGCGGCGGCGGTCGCATCGCGAGGAGCAGCGGAGCGCAGCCGCGCGGGGGGCGCCTGGCACCTCGCCACCGGAACGCGGTCACTCACCAAAACACAGATTTCTCGGGAAAAAATAACAAGCCTCGCTCGCAGAACTCGGCAATACGTCGGGTGTGCCGCACACTCGCTCTCACCGCATCGCCGGTAACTTTATACGCGTACCGAATACCAGTTCGCTGATTTCACGTTAATTTCCGCAGCAGTTAGTAGCAGTAGGCAGCAGGCGAGGTGCGCCGGCGAAGCCGAAGGCCCGTCGCGGTACCCCGCCGCGTCAGTAACTAGGTCGCGGCTCGCGAGTGGTCGCGTGCAGCCGTACCTACTGGCTAGCGCGTTGCTCCCGTTCCCTCGTACGGAGGTGGGCGGCGCGCGGCGCGCGCGCACCCGACATGCACAAAAACACACTGTGATCCTGTTTGCCGCTGACAGCCGACACGCTGCAGAGTGTCAACCTCGATGTGTCGCGACCAAGTTTTTTATTAGTAGGTAAGTGCGATTAACGACCAGCTGATGTGAGACGTTCACGTATATTCACGTATACGACATTTGTATCCGGTGAAAGGCAGAAGCATTTCTTACTTTGTGATGATGATGTTATTAGCAGCAATTGAGGCATCGCATGAATCTTATCGGATCACGGAAAAATGTAATTACCTGGGTACGTTAGTACGTAACTGTTCCAAGCAAAACACGAGCGGTTCTGCTGTGTGCGAGGTACCTATTTTTAACGATTAGGTACCTACACGATGTGTACCTATCAGATCCGACCTTCTTTCATATATCTATGGATCCGACCATATGTCTGTGAAGCACCGATGAAATGCGCTTGCGATCACACCTAAATGAAACTGTAATGACTTCGTTTACATATCGATCGAAATATACAATTAGCGACTTGGGAGGCAAGGCATCATGCGCATTGCGCATAGTGCCAGCAGCTTACCAATACACCAAAATGATGAAGGCCGGCGCTTGACTATGTACGAGGGGCGTTCAACGTATTCTCGGTATCGGCACGAAAAAAGACGTACTTAGGTAAATGCAATTAAAATATTTTTTATTTCACAATGTAATCTCCCATTACCCCCATTGCATTTATTACCTACTATAGCTGCGCCCCGCGGTTCCACCCGCGTAAATGTTGATCCCGTGGGAATATCGGGATAAAAAGTAGCCTATACTTATGTTAATCCAGGGTGTCAGCTACCAACATACAAAATTTTATCAAAATTGGTCAAGCCGTTTGAGCGTGAAGAAGTAACAAACATAAACACACACACACAGACACACACAAACTTTCGCCTTTATAATATTAGTGTGACAAACGGGGTGAATAGGGATGCAGGGGTGAATCGGGACGAAGTTTTAAAAGGGATTTTAACGTTGAAATAATATAGTTGGTTTGTTGTCCAATAAGGGCACGTAATCGTTAATTAAATTAAGTACAGTAAACACATTAGGGTCCTTTTTGGCCACAAACTAGTATAAGTATTATTTTAATATTAAAATCCCTTTTAAAGTTTTGTCCCGATTCATCCCTGCATCCCTATTCACCCCGTTTGACGGTACATCTCGAAATTAACTTTTCAATAGGTACACTGTAAAAAAAAAAAACAACTTTCCTCTTTCTCTGAAAAATGCGCAATTTATTGCCGCTTTGAGCTCTCCATCGTTGGAAAATCGTTTCCCACCATAGATATGCATTTCTATATTTCTCACGAAAGTCTTTTTTCAAATTAGGGTACAAATAATAATCACTCGGGGCTATGTCCGGGCAGGGTGGGTGGTTAATTTCTTCGAAACCACAATCTCGCACAGCAGCCTTGGAAACACGCGCCGTGTGGACCGGCGTTGTCGTGAAGGAGCAACTCACCGGTGGCCAGTTTACCCCGCCTTTTTGTAGGGATCCCTACCCAAAGGGTAAAAACGGGACCCTAGATTACTAAGACTCCACTGTCCGTCTGTCTGTCTCCAGGCTGTATCTCATGAACCGTGATAGCTAGATAGTTGAAATTTTCTCAGATGATGTATTTCTGTTGCCGCTATAACAGCAAATACTAAAAACAGAATAATATAAATATTTAAGGGGGGCTCCCATACAACCGACGACGTGATTTTTTTGCCTTTTTTTCAGCTTGTTTTGCCTTGTGGTACGGAACCCTTTGTGTGTGAGTCCAACTCGCACTTGGCCGGTTTCTTTAATTGCTAAAGCGTAGGATGCGTAGGATGCTATGTTTATGGTTTCACCTGTTTTTGTGTAGGTACTCAATCAGCTTCCCTTTGATTCCCAAAACATTGTGGCCATGATTTTTCCGGCAGACGGAACGACTTTGAATTTCTTAAGGGGTGCAGCCCACGTTTCATCTCCAGTAACAATTCGATCGAAAATACTTGATGGAACTTCACCACAGAGCTCCAAAAACTACAGCACTGGATTCGCACTTGCTTTTGAGGCGCCGCGCGCCGTGAGCATTCGCGGCACCCATCTTGCACTGACTTTTGAAAAGTAAAGAAAGTCATGAAGAATAGTGTGCACGGAACCATCAGAGAGGTGGGTCATCTCTGCTATCATTTTGATTTTCATTCAGGCATCATCCATTATAACAACTTTTTTCACGGTTTCTTCCGTAGAGGCTAGAGGCAGTAACCGGGCCGCCGGAGCGAGTGTCGTCTTCAATAGGTACTCTCTCTGCCCCTTTTAAATTCACTTAGCCACTTTTGAACCATAGATAACGAAGGTGCAGAATCTTGGTATGCAGCCACCATCTCTTCGTAAATAGTTTTTTCACTTTTTCCTTGTTTGGTAAGGAATTTAATAACAGCGCGGTGCTCGATTTTTAACCGACGAAAAAAAACGGAGGAGGTTATTAACCGACGAAAAAAGACGGAGGAGGTTATCAATTCGACGCGTATATATATATATTTTTTTTTTATGTATGATCACGCATAACTTTTTACAGAGCAGTCCGATTTTGATAATTATTTTTCTATTGGAAAGGATATACCCCGAAGTTGGTCCCATATAAATTTGGAAAAGAAAATCCAACCCTAAGGGTAGGAAAACAGGGGATGATTGATTGTTCACTCACTGATTGTAATGTATGAGCACGCATAACTTTTCACAGAGTAGTCCGATTTTGATAATTCTTTTTTTATTGGATAGGACATACCTCGAAGTTGGTCCCATGTAAATTTGGAAAAAAAATCCTACCCTAAGGGTGGGAAAATAGCGGTGATTTATTGTTCATTCACAGATTTTAATGCTGAGCTTTATAAAGCCTGTTTTTTTAAGTATTTTATTATACAAAAAATAATAATTAAATTAAGATTATATAACAGTTAATATCTAAAGTAGGGTAGGTAGCTAATTTACAAGTAATAAAAAATTAAGCATGTAGTAATTAGTAAATTATAGCTTCAAAAAATTATAAAATAAAAACTTTTTAACAAAAAAATTAAACCTCCGAAAAAACTGAAAAGCAAAAAATAAAAACAATTTTTATTTTACCTTAATAAATAAGTTTTAAACTAATGCAAGTATACCTAAGAAATTTTGAGTCGGCGCCAAGCAATCAATGAACAAAAGAAATAACCAAATCAAATTAATAATGCAACGTGAAATCTCCAGCGATAAATATAACATTCCAAACAAAAAATGCGCTCTCCGCACGACCACTCGCAACGATATTAAGTTGCTTGTTTGGCGCCGACTCAAAATTACTTAGGTATACTTGCATTAGTTTAAAACTTATTTATTAAGGTAAAATAAAAAAATGTTTTTATTTTTTGCTTTTCAGTTTTTTCGGAGGTTTAATTTTTTTGTTAAAAAGTTTTCTTCAACATTGTCACGTTAGCCGTTCCAGTTGTCGTTGGCTAAGGATAACTAGCAAACTAATGATCACAACTATATGAAATATTATCTTTATACACTTAGATAATGTAATTAATAAATGAATGTCCACATAATTATTTAGTAAATCGCATTCGCCCTGATACCGAGAATAGTTCACTAATGTTTCACCAAAACTCCATTGACAAATTTTTAGTTTACAACCAAACGTTTCGTTTACTATTTATTTCACAAACAACTCATTCCGCATATGTTTTTTTGGCAAATGCTTCTCTTTACAAATGTTACGGATGATATTTAATCATTTATACATTTTTCATTTAATATTTAGATTCTTTTGGAAAAATAACGTTTACAAAAAATAACATTTTATAATACACTAGCGACTGCATTAAAAACTGCATTAAAATCCGTTACGTAGTTTAAAAGATCTAAGCTTACAGACAGCGGGAGTGACTTTGTTTTATACTATGTAAATATTTTCTAACCCAGTCGCAAAGTGATCATGACGGTATTCTCCATTTGGGTCAAATAATTTTCAGGCAAGTATTTTTTTCTATATAATCTAGTCGTTTCTGACACTCGCCGGCCGCTGCCGCGGCACCGCTCGCTTCGCTCGCTCGGCTCGTGCGTCAAAACTGTGACCCCCGAGGTCACAGTTTTGACCTAACCTAACCGAACCATTTTTTTTTTTTAATAATTAACCTAATGTAACTAGTTCGGTTCCGGGTAGCCTACTAAAAATAATCTCTTTTTCATCTTCTATTAGCGCAAGTCGTTTCTGGCACCCATATTTTGTGTAATAGTAAATTTTTTTTCAATAAAATATAGTCGTTTCTGGCACTCGCCGGCCGCTGCCGCGGCACCGCTCGCTTCGCTCGCTCGGCTCGTGCGCAGGGGTCCCAGTTTTAACCTAACCTAACCTAAGATTTTTTTTTTTAATAAGTAACTTAATCTAACTAGTTCGGTTCCGGGTAGCCCACTATAAATAATCCCTTTTTTTCTATTAGCCCAAGTCGATGAAAGAATGAATTTCATTTTTAGGAAATTGCGTAATGATAAGTCAATATGCAAAACGTTTTTATTCCAAACGTTGTTTTATTAAATAAAATTAATAAAAAATGAATTGCTTGTTAAATAACACGTTATTAAACAAAAGTTTATCTGGTGATTATTTTGTAAAGTGAATTATTTGGCAAACTTGTTGTTGTATAATGATGAAAGGACAAATCATGTTTTTGCCAATCGTTGTTTGTCAAGTAAAAATTTGTAAATTAATTTTTGGTGAACTGACAGGGCACCACCGAGAATACATTTAATTTGAGCGCCCCTCGTATATCAAAAGTATAAATAAATATCTACCTACATACGGGACATAGGTAGTTTAAGGGAGTGCAGTACTCATAACACCCTGAAAGTAATGTCCCTTCTGTTACCTGCCATTGCGTTGCAGTTGCATTAATATTATGCAGAACATCACGCCCCGCGAGGGGTAGGCAGGGGTGTGGCTATGGTACCCACATTTCGCTAGTTACGTTTTTAAGTCCCACGAAATAGGAGGCGACTAGGCGAGTCTATTGCCATCAGCCGGGCACGGATCCAGACTCTGGGCTGCTACTGAGACATTTCTGATTTGCCGAATCTATACTAATAATAAAGCTGAAGGTTTGTTTGAACGCGCTAAACTCTGGAACAACCAGTCGGATTTGAAAAATTCTTTATGCATTTAACAGCCAAATTCTTGAGGAAGGCTATAGGCTAACGTCACGTTAGGAATTAGGAGCTGAGCAAAAAGAAAAAGTAACAAAGACCGCTAAGACAATACGAAGTAAAAGCGCGGGCACGCATTGGCGTACCTAGGGCGTTTTCTGCAGGGGGAGCCGGGCCTCTAACCTTTTTTTTTCGTGGGGAAATCCTCATGGATACCCTCCGTCCGGGATGAACGGAGGGTTATGTCGGACTCCTACCGACTAAAACCCCACGTATCCTATCTACTTACTACCATAAGTCGGGGGCCCGGGAGATACTTGTACATTCGCCGCACCCCCGACTGGTGTCAGCCCGCCATGCCTAGCGAGCCCCATCCCCAAGTGCGGGCGATCCCACGACCGCACGTCCTTCCATTATATAAGGTGCGTATATTGCGTGCCACTTCTTTGAGCCCGACTGCTCGAGCGACGACACGGCCCCAATTTCGCCGCCCGCAGGCCCCTTCTTATGGTGGCCAGAAATAGTTAAGCGTCCTTCGACGCCCGGCTGCTCTTCTGGTGCGAGTAGAATGAGAGGTACGCTCTCTCTCCCTCCCCGCCGCCTCCTTTGCATGCATCACCTTCTCGCAGAAAGAGGCCAAAGCATCCCACGCGTTTTCGCTTCCGACCATGGACTGAACCACCGCCGAAAATGACAGATCACCCGCACCAAGTGTCGCGACGAGGGCACAGCGCTGTTGGGCCTAAGCTGTACTCCTCCAACGTATGTTTGCGCCGTGTCCTCGTGGCAGTCCACACAGTGATGACAAGCAGGCGTCCGCTCCCGACCTATGCGACGCAGGTATTTCCCGAAACATCCGTGTCCAGTAAGCACCTGCGTCAGCCGGAAACTCAGGGCGCCATGCTGCCTCTCCAGCCATTCTTCCATAACAGGCCTTACCGCCATTATTGTGGCGAGTCTCCAATTGGGTGGCGCAAGTCGCTCCCTCCATTCAGCCACTAGGATCTGACGGAGCTCAGTCCTTCGTGGATCGAATTCCTGAGGAACCGGAGGCTGACCACGCGCAAGCTCCACGTTCCGCCAGCGATATAGGGACGCAAGGATTTTCACGTCCAGATCCCAGAGCGTTGATCCGGCCAGGAGAGTTGCTGCCTCGTAGGAGATCGTACGGTATCCTCTTATCACCCTAACAGCCATCGCTCTTTGCGGCCTTCGCATTATTGCAACGTTGCGGTCCGTCAGAGTGTCCGCCCACACGGGCACAGCCCCATACAGGGCCATGGACCGCACAATCCCCACGTACAGTCTCCGGCAGGAGGCGTTGGGGCCCCCCAAATTGGGTAGCTGTCGCGCAATGTGCGACCCGAAGTCCCACCGACTATAGTTACTTTACTCTTTGCACCGACTGTCGAGGACAAGTTCTAGGTAATTCATCGTCGACTCGACACCGATGCGGACGCCTCCTATAACTATCTGTAAATCGCGTGGTGGCTTGTTCCGAGGCCCATGGAAACAGAGGGCCTCAGATTTGTGCAAAGCCACCTTGAGACCCAGACGCCGGATCCTTCCAACGACCTGCGCAACACCTGCCGTGGCCTTTATGGCCGGTTGCCGATGCGTTTGGCTCCGGGCCGTCTAATCATAATAATACTCTAGCTTATTTCGTTGCTTATTAGTAGATTCAATTATTTTTGTGATTTTTATAGTAACTAAATGGAATGTATTATGTAGGTACAGTCAGCATCAAAAGTCGATTAACACTATCATTTTTACATGTTATTAAATTGACAACAACTTTTTTCAATAAACTGATTTTTAGCTTTTCACATAATAGACAAGATTACCTCATCATCATCTGCCTAGCCTTTTCCCAACTATGTTGGGATCGGCTTCCAGTCTAACCGGATGCAAATGAATACCAGTATTTTACATGGAGCGACTGCCTATCAGACCTCCACAACCCAGTTACTGGGTAATACGATACCCCTTGGTAAGACTGATTGTCAGATTTTCGGGCTAGACAAGAGTACCTATATATTCTAAAAAAAATTCTTTTGCTGCAATTTTGAACAAATATTTTGCTCAATAACTAAGATTAAAAAAACTGAAGAAGTGTTAATCAACTTTTGATGCTGACCGTACTTAATAATAAGTATGTGTAGGTCTTGGTATTAGATTTTATTTGATTGCCTTTGTGGGAAGTTATATTATGTAAGTATCCAGCTTAAAATTTCGAATAGGTCCCCAAACATCCTAGGGTGGGCATGAGACTATTCTAGGGTGGGCACGGCTCCTCCAGTCCCCCTCCCCCGTATATACGCTTATGGGCAGGCGGTGCGATGCGACGCGCGACGGGGTGGGTCGGGGGATCAAGAAATTTCACGCGGACAAAGTCGCGGGCAGAAGTTTGTAAGAAATAAAGACCTTCAATTGTTGCATTTTTTAATCTTAAAGGCATTCGTTGCAGGTAGTGTTGGAAGCGATGGACGCGGTATATCCGGCGTCGGCATCGGCGCTGGCGCGCGGCCGGCGCCTGCGCCGGGCTGAGCCGCGTCACCGGCACCGCACTACGCCCGTCACCTTCGCAGAGATCAAGGTGCGTCGTTCATCCCATTCCCATAATCCCATAGCATATTTTTTCTAATAGAAAATAGTTTAATGTACTCAATGACTAATGTTGCGTACTGTGGTATCAGGAGGTGGACGAGGAGAACTCTGAGACGGAGGTGCAGTGTGAGGAGCGCAAGCGGCGGCCCGACGTGCTGGAGGAGCGGCTCGGCCGGCAGTTCGCGGAGTTCCGGCGCAGGCGCGCGCGACGCGACCTGCTACGCGAGCGCGAGCTCGAGTCGCCGCCGCCCGCGCCCGCGCCGCCCGCGCAGCTGGCGCGCGCCGGCAGCGAGCCCGCCGCGCTGCACCGCGACGTGTGCCGCGACGTGTGCCGCGACGTGTGCCGCGACGTGTGCCGCGACGTGTGCCGCGACGCCGACGACACGTGAGCGCGCGGCGCGGCGCACGCGGCTGCTTGGATACGATGCACTGACTCGCCTGACGCCGTCCATTGTTGCGGATGGTATATGGCCATTTGGCCGCCAGACGGTAGTCACGTCACGAATCAACTTTTATTTACATTTTTTTGCGGGATCATATAAATTAATATTTTCGCCATGTACTACTGTACAGCTCTTAAATTAATAATTAATTGATTAACAGCCTTAATCAGATGTTAAGGTATTTAACATTATTTTACATTAGTAGGTAGCTAAGTAGCACTCTAACATTTATATATTATACACCGATGCTAATGTTACCCAAGAGTGGCACGCGCGCACGCGCCTCGCGGTGTGCCAAAGGGCGCCACTATTGAAACGGATAAATGTGGGAGTAAAATTAAACACGTAATGAGACAGTTCTCGTATAATTATTGTACAATAAAATAAATAGCACTCTCAACCACGCGTCTGTCAGATACATCAATAAATAGACACGACTATGTAACTATGTATGTACACGAGCTAACACTATGTACTCAATATTAACAATATATATTATTACAAAAGTTTAACAAGTATACTTACTGACTATACAAGGTACCACTATAGTACGATGTCGAGTACCTATCTCGTTGCATTTATGCATGAGTTAAATTAACAATCATACGAACATACAAATCATCATTCTCCAACTGTTATCTCGATTAAGTAATTAATGTATTTATAACACAGCATCGTTTGTCCAATACTTAAATGTTTCCATATTCCACTTGTCTACACATATTTGTGGGTAGGATTGAGTAGGCTCGGGAGCTGACTTGAAAGTAAAATTGGTTCATTCTTATCAAAGTATTTGAGCGTGTGCGGTGTAACTTGTACGTCAATAACAGATCAACATGGAGTACTTAAGTAGTTGGCACTGGTCGACTGTCTCACTATTCACTACGCTACGGTAACGCGTAACAACATACAAAACCTAATACTTAACTGTAGTTTGTTCTCTTACTGTGTATTCATAATTTATTATTATCATGGGTATATACTTAGTATAGTGCGGGCGGCAACAACGTCTCTATGTACAACTTGTCTTACCTAGCTAGCCGTACATGGTACGGTGGTATACCTTCAACTGTAAATATAATTGTAGCAATATAATCGACTCGTAAATACTCTTATGTCAACATTTTCCTAAATAAATAATTATTTTGTCATAATACTTTATTTGTCAGCCTCGACGCCTACGTGTGCCGTGTGGCACTTCCCTAATACTGTACAAAATATTCATTATCTCTATTATAGTACGTCATCGGTGTATGTATGAGGGGCGGCGGGTGCGCGGGGCTAGTGGACGGTGCGGAGTCAGTCTTGTGAGGCGGCGCGCGCGTCGTCGTCCGGCTGCAGCTCCGTCTCCGCCGCCGACGGGATCGTGTGCAGGAGCCGCGGGGCCAGCGCCGGCGCCGGCGAGCCGGGCGGCTCGTCCACGGCGGGCTGGCGCGTGAGGCGGGGCCGCGCGGCCCCAGTGCCCGCGGGCCCCGCGCCCGTGGGCCCCGCGCCTGCCGCCGCGCTGCCGCCCGAGCGCGACGTGCGCCACGTGCCCGTCGACGCCGTCGCGTTGGAGCCTGACGAGTCGTTGCGGGACGACGACAGGTTGGAGTCCTGCGACGTCTTGCGAGCCACCAGCCAAGACGCGGCGCGGCGCGGCGGCGGTGGCGGCCGCCCGTACGTGCGCCACGAGTCCGAGCGCGACGACGAGAACTCCACCGACGAGGACACCGAGCCGGCCCGCGCCGGCGCCGCGGCCGCGGCCCTGGGAGCCGGCGCCGGCGCGGGCGCGGAGCGGCGGCCGCACGCGCGCAGCCAGCTCATGAGGCGCTCGCGGCGCTGGGGCTCGCGCACGCTGTCGGCGCGCTCGGCGGCGCCGGTGCTGCCGCTGGGCAGCAGGCGGCGGCAGGCGCAGGCGGCGCCGTGCTGGCCGCGCGACGAGCGCTCCGCCAGGCTGTTGGTGTTGGCGGGCGTCTGCCGGTTGCTGAAGTTGGACGAGTGCCGGCAGCGCCCGATGCCGCGCGTCACGCGCGACTCCTCGATAGCCTTGCACACGAGTGTGCAATCCTTCTTGAACTGCTTGGTGAGGATGGCGTACAGGAAGGGGTTGCAGCAGGAGTTGAGCGGCAGAACGAACACCGTGAACACCTTGGCCTCCTCCAGCGACACGAGTTGCGCGCCGAACGCCGCCGTGAGTGCGAAGAAGGCGATGGGCGACCAGCACAGGAAGTCCGTGAACACTAGCAGCGCCATGCGCTTGGCGATGCGCGAGTCGTTGGAGTTCCAGGCCTGCGAGCCGCGGATGGCGCAGTACATCTTGAGGTAGCAGCCCAGCAGTACCAGGAAGGCCACGCCGTTGATGACTAGCAGAGTGACCACGTAGCCGAGCGCTACCGGCGTGGACGTCTCGAAGGGCAGGCACACGGCGAACTTGCGGTAGTCGGACACGCCCAGCAGCGGCAGTGCGGCCGCCGCCAGCGAGAAGGCCCAGCCCGCCGCCATCACCACCGCCGCGTGACGCAGGGACAAGCGCTTGTTGAGGTGCATGGCGTGCGTGATAGCGTAGTTGCGCTCCAGCGTGATGACGGCCAGCGTGAACACGGACAGCTCGGAGGACAGCACGCCAAGGAAGCCGGCCAGCTTGCAGCCGCCAGACATCTGCCACGCGATGGCGTGCGCGCGGAATTCACCCAGCGTGCCCGCGTCCACAACCGCCAGGAAACCTGTACATGTACACCCGATCATGTATTGGGCGTCCAACATGATCCAATAACTCAGCCTACGACACGAATAACACATACCTAATGACATAACACCCCACACAAGTGCATCACCACAGCAACTACTACTTGGTCATTGAGTACCAGCAGATACTGAATCCTATTGGTGTTGTTAGTGTAACAGTTTTATTGTAATAATCAATCTCTCTTAAAACACGACAAGTTATTGTACCCGCGTTTTAGAGTCACTTACGTGACACAACTATTGATTGAGTTGATTAAATGAATAGTAAACTCAACAACCAATGCAATGTGATAGTCACCCAAGTAGATGCCCATGAAGAAGTCGGCGGCGGCGAGGTTGGTGACGAGGAAGCGCGGCACGTCGATGCGGCTGCGGCTGCACACGAGCACGAACACCACCGTGCCGTTGCCGAGCAGCGCAAGCAGGAACACCGCCCACACGCCGCAGCGCAGCGTCCACCAGTCGAACAGGTCCACACACGGCAGGAACGGGCCTGCGCACACAGGGCACCAGGCTTAACGAGTGTTCCTCTATGCCAACTGGCACGAAACACTATAATTATGTGTGACTCACCTGGCAGCGGCAGACACTGCACCTTGCGCGGCGCGTCGGGTCGCAGATCGCGCTCGCCCAGCTCCACGGCGCCCGCGCCCGCCCACCCCTCCAGCATCGCCTGCAGCCCCGCGCCCCCGGGCCCCGCGCCCCCGGGCCCCGCGCCCCCGGGCCCCGCCGCGCCGCCGCCCGCGCCGCTCAGCTCGGACACGTTGACTGGCAACATGAACCGCTAGGTATAATATATCACAACAGACTTCATACACCCAGCAACAGGACAAATGGAGTTTGACCTCGATGAGTGAAGTTCATCAGTCAGGTAACAGGGAGGTACGTACAGTAGTGCGCCCAGATGTCGGTGGTGTTGGCCCAGGCGGCGAGGTCGATGTGCTGCGGCGGCAGGATCACCAGGTCGGACGGCGACTCGGCCGCCGGCTCCTCCTCCTGCTCCTCCATGAGCGGCATGAACTCGCAGCAGTGGTACGCGTACGACAGCACCAACGTCTGCACACGTCCGCATTTATTATTGCCTTCTCTAATGTTGTTTGTTTAGTATTACTACTATTGTTCTTCGAGAACACTTTCTGGAGAAACATTTATTATAACTTTGTTTGGATGACAGTTTCCAGCAAAAGAAAAGGTACGGTTACGAACGGTCAACTGACAAAGGAGTGGAGCTTTTGTATAACATTATTATTTGTGGCGGCGCGACGATTATAATATTGTTCACACGATCAAAGCAACCAATGTCATCGGAGCCGATAACGACACGGATAACATAACGATAATGAATTTGGATGCGTGTGAACTGGTTCACACCAACAGATGTTTGTCAAGCAATAACATAGCCGATCGCGAGAGAAACTCGATACATTACGACATCCGTAGTAAACAAGGATATACTATGTGGCAGCGAGGGGACAAGGGCGAGCGCAGGTATGAGTGTACCAATGGCATCGGAAGACCTTCCTCCACATAAAGTTGGCACTCATCGAGCCTCGCTTCCGGAGTTCCGGACGATGTTGCAGAAGGAAAACAATTGCTTTTAATGAATTGTGAACGTGTCTTGAATCCGTACTATTTCGTCCGCGCGCGGCAGTATAGAATACTACTTGCGCGCTTGTCTCTCGATGTGTGTGTTATTTGTGATAGTGGCGCAGACAGAGTGGAGAGTCGTCGAGATAAGGGAGCAAGTAATGGCTGCAGATACACATCCGACACAGTGATCTCACGCACTTAGTCACAACGATTGAGGTCGTTGCTAAGCTTGTGATACGGTATGTGTTCAACATGAACTGCTTATCTAATGTCTGGAGGCGACTGCAGCGCCACCGCGACGGTACCTGTATCCGGGGCAGCATGTCGGGCGGGTGGAAGTGGCGCAGGTTGGGGTTGTTGTGTCTGGAGGCGACTGCAGCGCCACCGCGACGGTACCTGTATCCGGGGCAGCATGTCGGGCGGGTGGAAGTGGCGCAGGTTGGGGTTGTTGTGTCTGGAGGCGACTGCAGCGCCACCGCGACGGTACCTGTATCCGGGGCAGCATGTCGGGCGGGTGGAAGTGGCGCAGGTTGGGGTTGTTGTGTCTGGAGGCGACTGCAGCGCCACCGCGACGGTACCTGTATCCGGGGCAGCATGTCGGGCGGGTGGAAGTGGCGCAGGTTGGGGTTGTTGTGCGCCTTCAGGTGCAGCAGGCGCTGCAGCCCGGCGCCCGGCAGCCACGAGAACACGTTGTTACCCACGTTCCTATGAGACATCAATATATTCAATATTTATTTATTACATTCCACAATGAGAACTCAGGTGGTAGGTTTTACAAAGACATGATCATTGTGGACCCGTCGGGCACAGTGAAGTGGAAGAGGGCTTTAATTCACAAAATAATATGTACCTACTTAATTAATTTTAAATTGGTCGTTTAGATACTCATGATGTTCATTTAAATAATAGAAATTGTTTATAATAAGGGGAGGGGTAATGAAATACGAATGTGGGTTTATCACACGAGTGACCGCTAATACCTCACTATAGTACAGTTGCTTACAAGACTTTTGTCTACACTCATGATATGTACCTATCCTCTATTCTTCTGAAACCATAGGGTCTTGTACAGTTTTTTAAGAACTCTATGTCAATTCATGGAAAGTTTAATTGCTGAGTATCAAAGCTTGTATCACTTATTTTTGTAAACAAAAAAGTAATACATTTATGCAATACTAATATCAAACAAAAATGGTACCTACTTAATAAGTTTTTTTTTTAAATTGTGGCGCTGTGGTAGTGAAACGCGCGTGCATGACAATGTTCTTTTTTTGAAATTTATAAAGATACCACGAATTAAGTAGTGAGAATGTGGCTGTTTGATGAGTAAGGAAGGGATCGGAAAAAGCAAACGAGTTGCTGCACATTATAACACTCGTTTGGATGATATTATGGTTATTATGATACTGGTTGTTGGCAATAAGCTAACTGTTTCAGAAACTTCTATAGAGGATTTATAGCATGTGTGTAGATTTTATTTACGAATGTATTAAATTGTTGTTAATTTTTCATGCGGAGCGAATCAGTTCGAGAAATCGTTATTGTGGATCGTAGTTATCATGCTGAAAACGCTTTTGTGGCCTTGTCCTCAATGCACCGACATCGTAACACTGTGAATACGACACTGATGTGATGCGGTGGCTATGGTTGCTATGGATCTCGTAGCACTTTCCTCTGCTATAGGAAGCAATACCTCGCCATCATCATCTGCCTAACCTTTGCCAACTATGCTGGGGTCGGCTTCAAGGCTAACTAACCGGATGTTTGTAAGAAGCTACTATACATAAATAATGACGTGCCCACAGAGGTACGTATGAATGAGGACTTCCTTGCACACCAGTACATGCAACTTTGAGTGAATACTGTGAGTACGTACAAGTCTTCCAGCTTGGAGACGGGCACGAAGGTCTCCATGTCGATGTGCTCGATCAGGTTGTCCTCCAGGTTCCTGCAACACAACGCGCTCAGTACTACTGACCACCTCCCCCTCCCCCCTACCCCGGGAAGGGGCGATTTTTTATTATAACGTCAGATCTGTACTACAATAACTAAATAGACGAGTTGAGCGTTGACTGGTTCAATACAGCTTCACGCCGCACCACTTGAGAGCACACAATCCACTCCGCTTTGTAAGGAATCGGATCTAGGACGAAACCGCTCTAAGAGCGGTTCTGCACCACATCCGATCCGTATCCGAATTAAAGATCCGATTTCAATCCGAATTGGGAATGTTCTAAATTCGGACGGATAGAGTTCGGATCTAGTGCGCTGTCCTCATACAATAGGACTATGGCTATGGTCACTTCGGACCGGCATTTATCGGATTCGGATCGGATGTAGTGCAGAACCGCTCTCAGTTATTTGTTGATTGTAAAGTTCGCGGTAACTACTTGCTTCGTCTGTGCATGTGTGGGTGGTATGATGTCCAAAAGGAACAGTCGTATTTAACAGAAATTCAATAAAATAATTACATGAAAATAATGAGGAATTTATGTTCATCCTTGTATTGTCGGAGCTCATCGATGAGATGGGAAAATAGCCTACTTCATTTAACAAAAGTGGGGAAACAAAAAGAATGAATTATTCATTAAATTAGCCTGCCCCTCGATTATCATCAGATTTATTAATGCAAATATGTAAGTAAGCCACTCGGAGGTTCGCTTTGTTCCGGGACGCAAGCCGGATTGCCGGAGTGCCGCAGCCTCTTGCCCCTGAGGTCCGGCGCCAGGGGACGCGGTGCCGGCGCGGCGCGACACGGAGCGATGCCGGCGCGATAAGTGCCCCACAGTGCCGCTGTAGCGGGGCACTTAAAGCGACAGATCGACTTCCTTTTACGATCTCGTATCATACCGCTAGATGATCTGACTCACCTGATCGTAATATGCAGATAGCCGCTGTTTGCTGTTGCGCTATTTTATATCTCCTTATAAAACATTGTGGCGACGCACCACAGCCTCAACGATGGCGTAATATACAGGGTGAAATTGAACACATGCGACAAATCGAAATGGGATATAGTACTCATTATTATGAACAACTTTTACTATGGGACCAAACCTGAAATCGCGAAAAAAAATCAGCTGTTCCATACATAAATGTTCGCACAACTCATCAAAATGTAGGGAACAACGGATTTTTTTCGCGATTTCTGGTTTGGTCCTATAGTAAAAGTTGTTCATAATAATGAGTACAATCTCCCATTTCGATTTGTCGCATGTGTTAATTTCACCATGTATACACGAGTAGGTATAGAAGGCTTACTTATATCCGGGGAAAAATGGCGGTAACCCGGCCGGGGGAGGGACCTGATGTTCTGTTTTGATATCGCGATAAGCGGAAACGTTATATTGTTATTACAAGCTTCTGCCCGTGACTTCGTCCGCGTGTCTTGTTCCTCCAACCCACCCCGTCGCATCGCGTCGCCGGCCCACGCTATTACGTCTTGGCCACGGGACATTCGCTGCAGCGAAAATTCTGTTTTGAAAAATGTACTAGTCATGCCACGCGTAGCGCTCGGCGACTGGCGGCGCGGATGAAATACATGAATCAGTAGTTCAGTACGGCACGAGCCACGAGCCACGGCGACGAGCGGCAGTCGCGGCGACTAGGGCAATGATCAAACGAGTTTAGTTGTTTTCGCCGCGAATAATGAACATCGAGACTTTTATTTCTGAATAATACTAACAAGACCACCTATTTGGAAGTCTGGCCATCCATAGCATAAATCGAAGGTTTCGACACTCTTTCTGGTACCTACTTATACTTACTCGAAATTTTTTTCTGGATACATTCTGTATTTCTCGTAGGTACTTCTTGTGGAAGCTGTTCTTTTTCTTCTCATCTATACCTCGAGTCCTATTCAAATCATGTACCTACTCCACAATCTCTTCCAAATATTATGTCTTGAACCAAAAAACTATTACTTTCTAAGCCTTTGTTTTTTTATTCTCGCGGTGTAAATACTCATGGCATGGACTTCCTCTATCGTGGGGGTGACAGAGGGGCATGCCGGACTCTTACCGGCTAAAACCACCGCGGTGTTCCACCTCTACCTATGGCCGGGGGTGCATCGTCGTCCGCACCGCCGCACCGCCGCGCCGCACCGCCGCACCGCCGCGCCGCACCGCCGATCCCCGTGACCCCGCGGCCAAGCCGTTACTTCGTATTCGTTTAGCGTTCTTTCTGACTAGTTTTGGTTATGCTCGGCTCCTAGCGTGATGTAAAATAGCTTACCTATAGCCTCCCTCAAGAATAGGCGACCAAATGCAAAAAAAAATCATTCAAATCTGACTGTGTAATTCCAAATATAAGCGCGTTCAAACAAACTCTGCAGCTTTTTACCCGACTGCGCCAGAAGGAGGGTTATGTTTTTCGAGAATATGTATGTATGTTTGTTTGTATAATTGTTTGGCACGCTCTGTGGCTTGAACGGCTCGATGGATTTTAGCTTGAGAGGTGTCGTTAGATTTGTATTGACTGTGAAAGTGACACTGGGTATATTAAAATGAAAGAAAACCAAAATGGCGGATTTTTGGCGCCATATTAAGTTTTCAAAAAAAAATTTTTTCGCAAAACCTATCGAGTGGGGTACCAAATAAAGGGTTTTAAAAGGTGATTACAAAAATATATAAAACTTATATGGTTAAAAGTAATTCAAAGTGACAAATCGTAAAAGACATCTATCAAGAACTAAATCGTCTGCGAAATCTTTCACATTTGTAAACTAAAAAGCTGGAAATAAAAAAAAGTAATTAAAAAAATTAAAAAACTTTTAGTTTTTTTAATTTTAATAATTACTTTTTTTTATTATTAGTAGATGTAATAGATTGTAGATAGATTTCTTTTAGAATTTTAGTAGTATTTGAGTCAGCAGCGTATCCATTACGTCTAGGTACGTTATTTTACGTATTTCTGACTCGTTCCGCAATACTCGCGAAGCCTTGAGTTTGATCCTCAGCCGGCACAAAACATAACGCTCGGGGCATCTGGACTGAACATCGAATCAAATTAGATTTCGCAGTAATTGGGTTTGAGCTCCTCGCGATAAAGGCGATAGACTCGTCTCCATTATATCGATTATTTATATGGCAATTAGAACTTGTGCTAGCACTTAATGCATTTCAGAATCCTCGAATAAAAATAATAACCTAAGGTAACCAGCTTAAATAAACACATTTGGTGGGGACATACACATAAACAAAGTGCAGTTGCCGTGCTCAGCAGCAGTTAGGAGTAAATCCGCGAAGGTCGCAGAGTTCACTCGTGGATGTGGGTCGCCCGCGCCGGTCGCCGGCCGCCAGTATCAGCGCGTCTGCAGTAGGTATCTGTACCACAGCTGTATCACTGTATACTCGCACGCGTCACCGGGTCGTGCGTGCGATCGTGTGACGTCACCACACTCACCAATCGTTATCCATAAGGTATGCGGAGGCCAAGTGAGGGTGTGTGTGTGTATATACTCACAACACTTGCAGGTCCGGCGTGTGCGTGAACACGTCGGCGGGCAGGCGGCGCACGCGGTTGCGCGCCAGCAGCAGGTCGTGCAGGCGCCGCAGCCCGCGCAGCGAGTCGCCGTCCAGCGACGAAATCTCATTGCCCGACAGGTCTCTGCGCATAAACACCTTACATCACAACATGTGCCGACCAGCGCCAGTGTACGTGAACGAGTGAGCACTCACAGCACGCGCAGCTCGGAGCAGTCGCGCAGCTCGGGCACGCGCTGCAGCACGTTCAGCTTCACGTCCCTGCGGACACAGCGTTGTTACATGTCTGATGAGATCGTTTGACGCCGCGCCAACCGCCAAGCGGCGGGTACTGCTCATGAATACGTAAACACAAAACTTCGCCAATCAACATTCAAATGGGCAATTAGCAGATTATACCTCTATGTAAATAACTGTCAATGCTCCGGAAGTGGGTCATCAGGTCAGTATCACACTCGCAGTGGCGGGTGACGAGGTGCCGGCTACCGACATGCGGCAGGCAAACAGATTGCGAATAAAGCGGCGTCGTTCGCCGGAGGGCTTTACAGTTTGTAGGCACTAGGCACTCATAGGCAGAAAGAACCTACTTCCTATTGACAATTTGTAATCATTATCTTTTTGTTTCGCCACGTTTGATGAGAGAAAATGGGCAATCCATAGATATATGAAAGATATATGTTTTTTACATTTCTATGGGGCAATCAAATCAGGACAAAGCTTTAGAATAAAAATTATAAGTACCTATGTGAAAAATGTTATTATAGAAAAGTGATGTCAATTGTGTGTGATAAAGAATGATTAGCTCATAACGTAGGAGCGGATGAGTTGTACATGTATGGTGGAGCAGGGGCAGGCGATTAGCGCGCGCTTTTACTATGCAGATGAGGTTGTCCTTGCGCGAGTTTATCCTCCAGAGCTGGTCGCCACGCGCGGCGCTGCCTCCCGCCACCAAATAAAAAAGGAGAAGACCCACTTCTAGCAAAGGTCATCATCACCTACCTAGCCTTTTCCCAACTTTTTTGGGGTGTAGGTACATCTAACAAGATGCAGCTGAATATATCCCCTGTTCCTTATATCATCCCTACTGAATACTGATATATCTCCACTGGTAGGGATACTTGGAGATTTTTTCCATTATCGCTACCGGTATCAGTATTTTACGTGAAGCGATTGCCTATCTGACCTCCACAATCCAGTTACTGGGTAACACTATACACCTTAGGAAGACTTCTGACGTCCCGCAATGACTATCAAATATCCACGAATGACAGCCGCGAGCCGGGACCAACAGCTTAACGTGCTTTCCGAGGCACGGAGGGGTCTCGGTATGACAATCAGGTTGGTCATCCATCCACGGGCCGATCGCAGCAAGCGTAGCGACCCGTGTGGCTATTAGTACTTAACCACGAGCCCCTCCACTTCTAGCAAATGTATAATTGCTATTAGGTAGAGAGAAGGCGCAGGCGCAGCCCAAGATTGTTTTTTCAGGTTAGACTTTCTTTTGATCATTCAAGTAGAAGTTATTATGTGGACTTATTCAGAAAAAATCCTCGGTATCGGAGTGCTGCTCAGTGCCAAATGCCGCGCCCTGTGTGGAGTACTCCTTCTGTTCCTACTGCCGCGTGGTGGCCACGTTCTAGTTTCTATTTCGACAAGCTAAATCCTAATCGATATTCGATTTGCAAAGGCCGGTTTCATTGGAAGACACTCTGTAAGTCGTCTCGCATATTTTTTTCTCACCTGATACAATCCTTACTAGGAAATAGTAAACTATGGGTTACAACTCGGGTTCATACTGATCCAGGAACACTTGCTCAATACAGGGTGCAAAAAGACCCATCACGAAGCCGTCATCGACACATTCTGAACATCACCCTTGGGCAACCTATTGCAAAAATAATTACTTACTGGGAAACGACTTTAATTTTTGGCGTTAAAAATCGCTGTTTACGGTAGGCAGTGACGGATTAAGACTACTTGATGCCCTAAGCAATCCACGCCTGTGGGCCCCCCTATCCGTATGTCAACTAGAATCGGTCTTTAAACCTTTACCGCCTAAAAACATTGTTTTTTTTGTAAAATAAGATGATGAGATGTAACGTACCTTAGAAGTGGAGTAGGTGCGACAACAATAAAAACCAAAGCATAATTTATTTATTTATTGAAATACGCCTTGCGGCTTTTTCGGGCATTGAATTCACGCAAGATAGTATTAACGTCTAATGTTTTTAATATATCGGACTCTATGTATAATATCGATAAATTATCGAGCCTTTCTTGTATCATCTTTGTCCTTTTTCATTTTTTAATATTTTTAATTTTGAAAAAGAACGTTCCGCTGAGCAATTTGTAATCATAAGCGATAAAAATATACGCAGGGCTGTTCCCACATTAGGGAAAGCTGATTCAATTTTATCATCATGTATTATTTTATACAATTGTGCGTGAGTTTGATGTAAACTTGTGCGAGCCGAATCACTGGGTCTGGAACTTATTTTACTTATGACTTGTGATTGGCTGATCGCAATTCCGGTACATTCGAATTGCCGAATGCATTAGCGGGCAGCGAGTGGGCAAGCGGGAGCGGGGTTATGACTCTAGGTCGGACTCTATGTCAACTTAAAACGCGCGAATTTTCAAATTAGTCCTAGAAACTTTCTTTGGTGTGTGTTTTTGGTGACGTGAGAGTGAGACATGATGCCCTAAGGACGGATTTTTTTTGTGCTTCTTCTGGTGCCCCCCCAGACGTGATGCCCTAGGCAATGATTAAGGGTTAATCCGTCACTGACGGTAGGTAGTGCACTTCTTTCATATATCTATGGTAGTGCACAATGAAAGGCGTGACAAGATTTTAAACTAGTGGAATCTGCCCCAGTATTTAAAATTTGCTCTATTATTAAAAATTTAGGCCCCATCAGTGGGGCGGCTGGTGGGGCAAAGTGGAATAATCCGTGCAAAACTTTAAACTTGCTACGTTGCATGCACCTAGCATCCAAGTTTATAACTTAAAATAGTCCCGCGTGTAAAACTTGGTTTTGTTAAAAACGTTGTAACTTTGACCTTACATATCTCCGTAGCCAAAAGGTTCCCAGGTATGGTCCATTACAAACAAATCATTACAATGACGGAAGGAACACTCGGCTACGTTAAGCGTCTTCTTACACCCCATATAACAGTGATATACCTACCTACATAAAAAATCTGCTCGTGTCCTAATATGACAAAACGCAAAGTTATCACGCCTACGACACACGTTCATTTAAAATGTTTGTCCTAATGGTAATTCGCCATTAGGACAAACATTTTAAATGAACGTCTTTACTGAAGTTAACATCGCAAAAGTGAAGGAAATAGTGACTGATAATCCTCATTCAAGTTTGAGAGAGTTAGCCGCTGAACTTTCTGTGTGTCACGAGTCGATCCGTATCATCCAAACTAATATTACAAATGCGAAAGTAACTCTGTCTGTCTGTCTTTTCTTCACGCCTAAACTACTGAACCGATTTAGATGAAATTTGGTACAGAGATAGTTTGAGTCCCGGGAAAGGACATAGGATAGTTTTTATCCTGATATTCCCACGGGATCGAAACTTATGCGGGTGAAACCGCGGGGCGCAGCTAGTTTAAAATAATCGCTTGGGTATGAAACATGTTGCCGCTCGGCTAGTCCCAAAAGACCTGAATTTTGTCTAAAAACTCAATCGCATAAGAGTCGCTGAAGACATGCTAGAACGAGTCAATTCCAACCCAACGTTCATGAAACGCATTGTTAGGTACGGTGACGAGACGTGGGTTTACGAGTTTGACATGCAAACTCGTCAACAAGCTTCGAGTGGCGCCTTCCAACTGAACCGAAACCGAAAAAACCACGCCAAAGTCGATCAAAAGTCAAAAGTCATGTTGTTGTTTGTTTTCGTTGACTATCGCGGTGTTGTGCACTCGGAATTCTTACCGGAAGGTCAAACGGTAAATAAAGTATATTATTTGAGCGTTATGCGGCGTTTAAGAGAGCAAATTCGAAGAAAAAGGCCAGATTTGTGTAAAGAAAATTGTTGGATTATGTACCAAGATAATGCGCCTTCGCAAAAGGGCACAAGGAGGCCATCATTGTGAACGAATTTTTGACCAAAATCTCAACAAATACCATCGAGCAACCACCGTATTCACCAGATATGGCTGTAGCCGACTTCTTTCTTTTTTACCCACGACGCGACGGTACGGACTTACGGAGACGGTAGGTATATGCGTTTGGGGTGAGAGGATGTGTGTTTGTTTGTGCAAACTAATGTTGCCATTTATCTCCAAAACTACTAGTCCGATTTTGATGCGGTTTTCAGTGATGGGTTCTGGTATGATTGGTGCGATAGGTGTTACGGTGTCAACTCACCAGGGGCTTCTGCAGTGAACATTTGTTTGTGCAAAACTAAAACTACTAGTCCGATTTGGATGCGGTTTTCATCATCAATAATGGGTTTGTGGTTGATTAGTGAGGATTCTTAAATAGGTGATACGTTGGAAAATCACTAGGAGGCGCTGCAGTATTATAATTTTGTTTTTGTTTTGATGTTTACTTTATTTTGTCTGTTTTTATATAGTTCTTTCTAACAACTAGTAGATCTGTTTAGTAATATGTGGATAACGTTGTGAGTAGTGTATTTGTTACATCTATTATTAAGTTTTTAACCTATGTTTACATATTATTACACTACTGTTTGTTGTCCCTAAATAAATAAATAAATAATGAACCTATGCTCTTTAAAAAGTTTGAAATAAAAAGCAAAATTAAACATTTTGAAAAAACCCACTACGGTTAAATGTAGTGTTTTAAATGTAGTTGGAAAAGGATAAAATCATTTAAAAACCCCCGGCTTAAAGAATTTATGTAACCATAACAAATTTAACGCAATAGCTCCAGAAATCAAAATTATTGAAAAAAGCTCTCTTCGTCTTCTTGGGTCTCCAATCTTTGACAATTCCTTTCCCGTTTTTATTCAGGAAAAAATTCAAAATTTCAATGACGTTTCGGAAAGATTGTTAGAAATTAATATGCATTCGGCCATAACTTTAATCCGCTACTGCTGTTTCGGCCCTAAATTAACATATTTTCTTCGCGCTTCACATTTATGGAAGCACACTCACCTTTTACACCAAATGGACCAAATTATCAGGCATACATTAACATCTATTTTAAATGTGGCCTTGGACGACCGAGCTTGGGCACAAGCTACTCTTCCCATTCGTATGGGGGGCCTCGGCGTCCGCAAAATTTCTAGTATTAGTTTACCGGCTTTCATATCCTCGGTCCACGGCACTGATAAATTAATCAGGAAAATCTTAGCCTCCACACTGATTAATTCTGATGTGCCGTGTTTCACCGAGGCTATGGATGCCTGGAGACTCGCTTGCCCGAATACAGATCCACCCGACAATCCATCTTCCCAGAGACGGTGGGATGAGCCGCTCTGCAGAGTAGTACAGAACAATTTACTTGACTCGTCTGCTACTCCTGCGGAACGTGCGCGCCTGCTGGCTGTGGGTAGATGGGAGTCGGGACTTTGGCTTCATGCACTACCTTCGTCGAACATAGGCACTTTGTTCGACGACACTACTTTTCGCCTCGCTGCTTCCCTGCGACTAGGCACTCCTTGCTGCTCCCCTCATCGCTGTCACTGTGGCGAAGATGTCAACAGCCTCGGACACCACGGCCTGTCTTGCAGCCGAAGTGCGGGTCGCTTAGCGCGCCACGCGAACATTAATGACATCATCCGACGAGCTCTTGTTACCGTCGGCGTTCCAGCTGTATTAGAACCCAATGGCTTGGTACGCGACGCTGGCAAGAGACCGTACGGTATGTCTCTATTTCCTTGGAAGGTGGGTAGGCCTTTAGTGTGGGACGCAACTTGTGTCGATACTCTTGCGCCATCCCACCTTCCTGGATCGGCATGCTGTGCTGGCGCTGCTGCTGCGGCTGCGGAAAACCTCAAGCGGCAAAAATATAATAACCTTATCGGAAATTATATTTTCGAGCCGTTTGGGGTTGAAACCCTCGGGCCGTGGGGTCCGAGTGCTCATGGTCTTTTTACAGAAATTTCAAAACGGCTGGTTGACACTTCCCGTGACCCAAGGGCTGGCTTTTACCTTGGCCAAAGGCTAAGCATTGCCATACAACGTGGCAATGCCGCCAGTCTCTTGGGTACATTACCAGTCGACAGCGATGCGGATGAATTTTTCGACGCTATATTTTAGTTTTTGTATAGTTTTAGTTAAGTTAGGTTTTAATCTTGTTATTTTTGTTAATTAAGTTTTTAAATTCATAAAGAACAAAATATAAAAAAGGTAATTATTCTTTTGTAAACGATATATTAGCTTTAGAAATACCATAACAAAGTCAGATAAATTCATATGGCAGTCGGGTGACCGTTCTGTGGAACACCTTCTATTCTAAGAGGTCAAGGAATGATTTTATCTTTTTCCAATTTAACCGTCGTGGGCTTAAAAAAAAATAATGTTGCTTATTTCCTAAACTTAAATTACCACTTCGTGGCATCCGTTTTCATCGGTATAAGACATAAAGGAGAATTCGCGGCGAGAACTCAGTTCCGGAAAAAACGTTTTGATTATTGGATTATTCGTTGGTGTAAGTGTATCGTTTCGGAAGGAGCATACTTTGAAGGCGATAAAATAAATTTGGATGAATAACTAACATTTTGTGTATTATTGATCTATTCTTGATCCTTTTTTGACGAGAGTAGTGTAATAGTTGATCGTTGTTTTACCGCGAGTGCCCAGCGTTCTCTACCCCAGTGTGACCCCAGCTCACATGCGAGTACTCACAGCGCCCGCAGCTGCGGCGCGTGCGCGCACAGGTCGGCGGGTAGGTGCGAGAGACGCGCGCGGTCCACGCGCAGCGTGCGCAGGCGCGCCGTGCCATTCAGCGACGGCAGCGCGCGCAGCGACCGCGCCTCCGACAGCACCCTGCGGCACACGAACAGACACTCAACATCACCTGAATAAAGTTCACAGGTGAAGGAAGCGCACTCTTCCCACCGCGTGCGGTAACACCAAACGCCACTTTACCTGTATCCACATTCAATCAAAGCGCTGGTAAACTTGGTACACTGGCATACTGGCACTGGTGCACTGGCACTACAAAACGAGCCATAATTTTGATGAGCACAGACAATTTTTACATGCTATAATACTACATTTACCTACATATACAGGGTCCAATTAATATAGATGGACTTTTAACACAGCACTCAGTACGTCTAACCAAAGATATCCCAGCAAAAAAAACACTGATCAAAGCGATTTTATTTTGACCCAAAATAATAAATTGACACATTAGTGTATTTTCGATAGCTGATTTCTTGTAAGTGTCTAATGCGTTTTTCTTAATATTTTTTACCATATTCCTTATTTTGGTGGTCTGAATGATTTCTAAAAGTTTGTCCATCTATTTTAATGGCACTAAGTATATTAAAATTATTCCTAAGTCCCTTAAGGGTCAGGCTTAAGATCAGGATCGTATTGTGTTGTCGCTCGCACTGTGCCAGTGACCACTTACCTGTCTTGCACCTGCGTAAGTAGTTGGTTGGTGAATGTAGATAGATAATCACATCAATACAATTCTACAAATGCGATTACACTCATCGAAAACGGCTCCTCAAAAAGCTGTTAACGCTTGGAGTGCTGAGTTGCTGAGGCGGACTTTATGTGCGTCTTTACGAGCTCGATCACTTTATGACGGACTTGGAGTATATTATAAAGACATTCAACGACATTCATCGTTTCAATGGCTTGTTCAATCCTGACACCTAGATTAGTACGGTCGAACAAGCTATCTGGTATACAGGCAGCTAACTTGCAACTACTTTTAAACAATGGTCTGCTGAGTTAGTCAATTCTTACATACCACTCTACTTAATTAAGGATGCCATAATCTGAAAAAGTTATAACGCACAAAATAAAACTTAATATTGACTGGTGTAGTGGAAAGATGAATATTTTTGCCTGTATACCAAATAGCTTTCGACCGTACTACAATGAACGCACTAAAAGAAACTTACTGTAAACTACTTTTATCTCACGAAACGACGCGCGTATTACTTGTGGTTACCAAGTGTAGCGCAGGAGCTCTCGGTAGTCGGTACCGTCCGAGACAATGGTGAAGTCGGAAGTGTATGTGTGTGTCGTCGTCACGCACACTACGTTCACAGCGTGTTTATGTACCTGGTTACTACAAGTAAAGCGAGCGTCGCTCGGTGAAATAACAACTCTATAAACTAAATGTCTTAATGTGACGCGATGGAAGTAATGGAATGCAATCTGTAGCAAGTAGTGGAGTCATGAGTGTTTCCCAACACTACGCTTAAACCGGATCCGTGCGGTGTCGTGTAGGTGTTCCGGATCCACAGTTCCGCTGCGTTCATCCGCCGCGCGACGGATCCAGTTCCGCTCTCGCCAATCACTTCCGATGCGGCAGATAGCGAGGACACCGGACCGACCGCTGGCATTATACCGACCTACCCGGGTTAGGCACGCCGCGAGGCCGTAAACCAGACACGATCCAGTACCAAGTATTTTTTTACCACCAATGATTTGCATTTGCATGGCGGTGCTGGTAAGAACGGGTCCCTCCACACAGCAGCGTGGTCTCTCCAGGGCACAATGTCGTTCACTAACCTAATCATCATATAATTATAGAAACTTTTGTCTTGTGAACCCCACTACGTACATCGTCCACATTATCTGTTCACTACACTAGGTCTTACTAACATGAGTGGTGCCTACTCTTCCGAACAATCGTAGTTGACATCAAGGCAGGACATTTATTATACCGGATTAAAGTTTAGTGATCTCGAGCTGATGCTCCGTCTCGCTGTCACTAATTGTAGTGATCTCGAGCCGATGCTCCGTCTCGCTGTCACTAATTGTAGTGATCTCGAGCCGATGCTCCGTCTCGCTGTCACTAATTGTAGTGATCTCGAGCCGATGCTCCGCCTCGCTGTCACTAATTGTAGTGATCTCGAGCCGATGCTCCGTCTCGCTGTCACTAATTGTAGTGATCTCGAGCCGATGCTCCGCCTCGCTGTCACTAATTGTAGTGATCTCGAGCCGATGCTCCGTCTCGCTGTCACTAATTGTAGTGATCTCGAGGCGATGCTCCGTCTCGCTGTCACTAATTGTAGTGATCTCGAGCCGATGCTCCGTCTCGCTGTCACTAATTGTAGTGATCTCGAGCCGATGCTCCGTCTCGCTGTCACTAATTGTAGTGATCTCGAGCCGATGCTCCGTCTCGCTGTCACTAATTGTAGTGATCTCGAGCCGATGCTCCGTCTCGCTGTCACTAATTGTAGTGATCTCGAGCCGATGCTCCGTCTCGCTGTCACTAATTGTAGTGATCTCGAGCCGATGCTCCGTCTCGCTGTCACTAATTGTAGTGATCTCGAGCCGATGCTCCGTCTCGCTGTCACTAATTGTAGTGATCTCGAGCCGATGCTCCGTCTCGCTGTCACTAGTTGTAGTGATCTCGAGCCGATGCTCCGTCTCGCTGTCACTAATTGTAGTGATCTCGAGCCGATGCTCCGTCTCGCTGTCACTAATTGTAGTGATCTCGAGCCGATGCTCCGTCTCGCTGTCACTAATTGTAGTGATCTCGAGCCGATGCTCCGTCTCGCTGTCACTAGTTGTAGTGATCTCGAGCCGATGCTCCGTCTCGCTGTCACTAGTTGTAGTGATCTCGAGCCGATGCTTCGTCTCGCTGTCACTAATTGTAGTGATCTCGAGCCGATGCTCCGTCTCGCTGTCACTAATTGTAGTGATCTCGAGCCGATGCTCCGTCTCGCTGTCACTAATTGTAGTGATCTCGAGCCGATGCTCCGTCTCGCTGTCACTAGTTGTAGTGATCTCGAGCCGATGCTCCGTCTCGCTGTCACTAGTTGTAGTGATCTCGAGCCGATGCTCCGTCTCGCTGTCACTAATTGTAGTGATCTCGAGCCGATGCTCCGTCTCGCTGTCACTAGTTGTAGTGATCTCGAGCCGATGCTCCGTCTCGTTGTCACTAATTGTAGTGATCTCGAGCCGATGCTCCGTCTCGCTGTCACTAATTGTAGTGATCTCGAGCCGATGCTCCGTCTCGCTGTCACTAATTGTAGTGATCTCGAGCCGATGCTCCGTCTCGCTGTCACTAATTGTAGTGATCTCGAGCCGATGCTCCGTCTCGCTGTCACTAAGCGGCAGCTCCTAACTCAGAATATGTTAATATTCTATACAAAAGGGATTTCAGATTCAATATGCCATGAGCTTATGAAGGATGTTGTTGTCACATTTATTTTCATAATCTCTTAGCTAACTATTAACACTAGGTACTAAATTAAAAGACTAACTATATAAATGAATACAGAAGCAAACGGATGTTTAGGCGTCGAAGTACTCTTCCGCATCGCTGTCATTCGGAAAAGTGCCCAAGAAGACTGGCAGCATTGCTACGTTGAAATTGAATGGCAATTCTAATTCTTTGGCCAAAGAACCCAGCCCTCTAGTCACGTGAAGTGTCGGTCAGCCGGCGAGAAATATCTTTAGAAAGAGACGGGCACTCGGGCCCCATGACCCGAGCGTTTTCACCCCAACGACTAAAAGCTGTAGTTACCCATAAGGATACAGACAGCATAGATAAGGGTAAGTACTGGATACAGTATTTGCGCCGCTTGAGGGTCTCAGCAGCCGCAGCAGCACAATATATTCGAATCCCCTGGAATACATGTTTCGATACTTGTTACTGTTTGTATTAATACTTTTTATTCACTGAAGGATCCACTCCGCATGATCGGATTACTCGTTTAAAGGTGAATCCCAAACAAGCAAAACTTAGCTCTTTATACAATATTAGTTCATAATATTGCCTCGAAGAGGGCCGAGCCGCGAGTGTGGGGGACCGGGCTAGGGGCCCCGGGCTAGGGGCCCCGGAGCTCTGCAGATAATAAGGAAAGAGTGCCACGTTGTGTCTGTTTATAACCACAAGCTACTGAACAAACAAGATTCTTTTCGTTTTCCGTATACTATGGGCAACTTCATGCGTTACACCTAGCCTTTGCATAATCACTAGCATTAAATCTTTTATTATTTTACTTTACCGAGTTATGGAACGTAATCATACAAGTATTTCAGGGACGCTAGAAAACAGCGACCTCTTCATTAATATCTGTCCGGAACATTTTCCGGAATTTAAACAAATTTAGAGCAACACAAAACTCGTTTAAATTCCGGGAAATCTATATTACCTATTCAAAATGACGTCGACCCTGACCTTGGCCGACAAATTATTATAAGCAAACCACTTTAGGATTGTTTTCAAAGACCAAAATTGCCATGTAACGGACCGTGGAATTAATGCCAGTGGGAGCACCACCTTTAGGGAGCCAACAACAGGAATTTATTTATCTTGAGATATTGACGCTTTGAACTTTTTTATTATGAAAACATCTACTTACTTCTTGAAGTTCGCACTCGAGCACGATACACTTCTTGTATACCTATACAACCGGAGGCGGATGTCGCGACTAAAAAACAAACCTTGAAGTACACAGAATGGAGATCGTATCGACACCACGCGCGACGTATCTTTATCACTATGAGGCATGCATGAGGGTCGTCGGTGGCGGGATGTCGTGATGGCGCGCTAGGGAAGGCTCGTGTGTATGTTGTGTGTGCACTCACAGGGTGGTGAGGTGCGGCAGGTGTGCGAGCGCGCGCGCGTGCACGTGCGCCAGCGGGTTGGCGCGCAGCTCGAGGCGCGCGAGGCGGCGGCACGCCTGCAGCACGCCCTCCTCCACCACCTCTACACGGTTGCTCGCCAGCGACCTATGCACACAACAAAAAAAAACAACCGACTTCAAAAAAAAACACTACAAAGTGAAAAATAACTTTAATTTCGGAAGTCGGTGTCGTTGCTTCAGCATTTTCGTTTTTTGACACCGACTTCCGAAATTAAAGTTATTTTTCACTTTGTAGTGTTTTTTTTGAAGTCGGTTGTTTTTTTGTAAAAAAGTTTTTATTTTTCACTTTTTAGTTGTACCTACCCCACATAAATTCAATTAACACTAGTGCATTGAAGACACGACTCGAAGAATCTAATAATAAAGTAATAAAGTGAGATAAAAATAATAATAATAATAATGATAATTGCAATTTGTCTAAAAACTAAACATCTACCCAGTGAATTATGTAAATCTCGAGGACTTGAGTAAGTTTGCTTAACCTTCAGCTGTATTATATTGTACAGCCAGCCGCCCTGCAGCCACAGTAACTATACAGCAAGGGACTGTCCTGCTCCAGTCGCGCAAATGTATTTCCTTCGAAGCAAATCGATTCGCGCAAGTGTATCCTGCGTGCTACGCTGGTGAAATATCGCGCGAGTTAAAGTATGGGATTTAAGATTAACGAAGGTCCTTCGTTTGATTAGCTTTGGGTGTTCATTTGCTTAATATATAATGTTAATTGTGATGAGGAAGGGGAGGTACTCACAGATCCTCGAGCAGCGGCAGCAGGCGCACGGCGGCCGGCACCGCCGACAGCAGATTCTCCTCCAGGCGCCTGCACAGCACGACACACTCGTTAGCACTAACAGCCACCGTACCGGCACGCACTGGGACGCTACTCGCTCGCATTCACCAACAATACAGAGCAGCCTCTCTCCCTCACACAGGTGTACGTAGACAAGCTTGCTGGTAACGACAGCGTTGGAACCTGCCATCAGTGGAACACGCATTGACTGTAGCATTGTGTTCTCGGTCGCTCTGACAGTCGGCAAATTGCTGCTGTCTGTCGTGCTGTTTATATCAGATAGTGCGTGCGTGTGTGCTCCGTACGTAATTGTTGGCAAGCTATACAGACTAATTAATGATCATGTTTGCTACGAATCACTCAGTGAAGATGGTTCGGTAGTAGATAATACTGACAGTAATCCGCAGAAGTAGTGATAGGCAATGTGTTGTAGTGGAGTGCGACTCGCCCGCGATCTGTCCGGAGCACAGAGGCGCCGAGTGTCCGCCGCGCGTAACGCATGGCCCTTAGGGCGCCTTTCCACCAGAGATGCGCTATGCAGCTATGCTGCGAGAGTGTAAAATCTAAGCTACGAAACTATGTGACCGTTTCCACTGATGCTAAGCTAGGTAGCGGAGCGAGTGAGATGTGCTATGAAAATGCGCCACCGCAAGGTAGCTGTGCGAGGGAGATGCGCAGCTCGAGCTATGCGACGTATCGACATTAGGGAAGGTGCACTGCACTGCACATAGCTATACATCCATAGCTCGCATCCGTAGCTCGCATCCATAGGACGCATCCATAGCACGAATCCTTCCATATTAAAAACATAGCTTAGTTGAACCCGTTTCCACTAGTGCTATGCTATGTGGACCAATGAATATGATTGGTGGATATCAAACGCATCCATAGCAACGTAGCATAGCACATCTCTGGTGGAAAAGCACACGCACTCACTGGTTGTGCTATCCGGTCCCGTGAAGTGGAAACATTTGGCTTTCTGTGATTTCCTCCAAATGACTATGTTTGTCTTCTGCTGGTTTAGCGACTACCGCTCCATCTCTTCGGTGGTCTCCCTCGCCTTCGTTTCTTGTACAACGTTTACTAACTGGTCACAGTTTGTGAGCACCTGGTGCTACCCTTTGTATGTTACTCTCTGCTAAAGGCCGGCTCATTTCATGTTCACAAGAGGACTTGTTCGACTATATCTCTTGCAAATATTTTTTCCTATGCCCGGTTTCTGAAGAATTCTTAAACGGAGTTTAAACTTTCAATAGTTGTTGATTCGACATAATTATCTATTTAAGCGAATTCCTTCCTTATGCTCGGTTTTTGAGGTTCTCAGATAAACCCTCGATAATAATTCACTCGACTTTTAAGCTAAATTCTTCCTTAATGACGTGTTCAGAAACACGATATCGAACCAATAATCACTATCGAATGGATAAACTCCGTTTAAAAACCTCAGAAACCGACCACTAATCACTGCACTTGACTTTAAGTTTTACATTCAATTAGCTAGCGATAAAGATAATCTTTTGTTTAGGAAAGGATTTTCGATTTTACGTAATAATTTAACGGTTTATGCCAGTTTAGTATTTAACTAGCTTCTGCGTGAAACTTCGTCAGCGCGATTCCTTGTTTTAACATAAAATGTAAATGATAAATAAATGATTTATTTTCTGTAAGTAGGTTTGTACAAACACTTTTACACGTCAATCATGTTTTTTTTAAGCTAGATGAAAAATATATCCTAAGACAGTCTGTTACACTGTAGCTTTCCATTAGTGAAAGAATATTCGGAAACGGATTAGTATCCGAAGATATAGATTGTAAGATTTGTATGTAGAGGGGCCACGGCCACATACAAATCTTACAAACAAGCAGAAAGACAAACATTTTAAAAGTTGGTTTTTGTTATAAGTACCGTTTATACTTTCACTAGCTGCGCCCCGCGGTTTCACCCGCATAAGTCTCGATTCCGTGGGAATATCAGGATAAAAAGTATCCTATGCCCTTCCCCGGGACTCAAGCTATCTCTATATAATAAGCTTCCTATTGAAATCAAAGAATTAAATGAAATACTAGATTTCAAAAAAGCCTTATTGAAACTATTATATAGGAAGGTATATTACTCTGTTAATGAGTACCTAGATGACAGATTTTAATTTAAGTATTGCATTGATTGATTATTTATATGTATAGATTGCTGACTAATATATCAAGTACCATTAAATTATCGACTATTCTTAAATTATTGATTATTATTATTGACTAATGTATAAATTAAAGACTTATTATTGACTACCACTATAATGTTTCATGTATTTAAATTATTGTATGCCTAAAGGCGGGTCATAGATGTACTTCACTTTATTAACTGTAACACCACATTTTACCTGTGTACCACAATAAACAATTTGACTTTGACTTTGACTTTGACTATACCATCTAAATCGGTTCAGCGGTTTAGGCCTGAAAAGGTAACATACAGATAGACAGACAGAGTTACTTTCGAATTTATAATATTAGTATGGATGCATTTAGTTAAAAGCTGTTATTTTGACATTAAAAATAGACACTTCAATTTAATTTATTTTTATAAGTACTTAGATGTAAGAATTGCACAATGGAATACGTGGCGAAACATTTCAAGAAGAAGAACTATAGAAACTGAACTATCCTCATGAGTGAGCGAGCTGAGAACAAGTGTCGCACAAACTACTGCGCACAGAGTCGTTATCACGTAGGCACAGGCCGAATGTTAACTGAATAGCCGCTGTACATAGTCCCGGCGGCCCTCGTCAGTCGTCACAGCATGCAGGAGAAGGGGCGAGCACCGAGGACCTATTAACACGCCATTAACGAGCAAGCTTGGGAGTACCGCTGTGTTTACTGCGAACTACTGGCGATTTGATGGCGTCACTTATCACAAGATTATCAAGCCGAGCTCCGCGCGGTTGGAAGTTTCAAGTGCTCGGATAACGAGGCTCCGGCGAGTCGCGCTAATTAACTGCGAAACTTTCTGTTACGCTACAGGTTATGTAGTTACTTTCAGTAGTTTGCAGTTGGCAGTCGCGGCGGTGCGTGGCGCGGCTGGCGTGGCGGTGGCGGACAAACACGATGTTCCAGAGGAAGTTATCTTTTATAATTGAGTTTGATGGAAGCGGCTACAGGTTCTTGCGCCTGTAACCGCTCTACAGGCCCTTGCGCCTGTAACCGCTCTACAGGCCCTTGCGCCTGTAACCGCTCTACAGGCCCTTGCGCCTGTAACCGCTCCCATCAAACTCAAGTAACCGCTTCCGCTTCCATCGCTGCGCCAGAAAACGGGGAAATGTTGTCCCCCCCGAGATCTGTCAGCTCAGACAAGGGCGGGGCTAGGTCGGACGGGTCAGGATCTGGCTTTGATTAATTAGGGTGATATTTAAAGGTAATGGCCCGGCACTGCCGCTCGAGTCGGGGCTGGCCGGGATGGACTCAATGTACTCACAGTACTCGGAGCGCCGGCGTGTTGGTGAAGGCGCGCTCCTCGATGACCGCGATGCGGTTCCGCTTCAGCACCCTGAACACACACACATTCAATCTTAAAATTATACACGAGTAACAGAAAGAGTACCTAGGTATAGTAGTACAAAAGGTGTGAGGAAGGGGTGAGGGGAGGGGGAGGGGGAGGGGGGAGGGTTTTGAGAGCGGATCTGGTAAATTCTACCGGAAGAACTTACTAGAATTTACTAGATCCACTCACCGCACCCACCCCTTCACCCCCTATTAATATAATCCCCTTGCAAGTAAGTAGTACGTTTGATGACGCCCTTTATCATGTGAGTCGCGTGCCCACGGTAGGTAATTCATAATCATAACCGCTGTTAATAGCTGCCACCCCTACTGTTCATTATTAAAAATATTAAACTCCCCTCTATTATTCGCACCAAAAAGTTGTAATGTTCTCCCTTAATTTATGTCGAACTCTGGCGTCGCCGCGCGCCGGCCGCGTGGGGCGTGGGCGCTAGCTGTGCCGCTCGTTTTAAGTACTTTATTATACACATTATTTTAATGAGGAGCTGTTCCGACTAATCGGCCCGACACGCAAGAGGAATAGAAAGCTCGAGCCGAAGCAGCGGTTGTTGAAACACTCCTACTCATCATCCATCAAGATCAGAAGTTGACGAACGATCCAATTACGTTTCTCATTTAGAAACGAGTGTAGCTAGCCTAGCTGCACGAATGCTTTTGTCGTGTAAAGAAGTCACTTTAATATGAACTAAGAGGACTGCTATTACTGCTGCAGCAGTGCAGCTGGACTGCGGCAGTGGTGGTGCGACTGGTGGGCGTGTGTGCGTACCTCACTACCGTGGTGGTGCGACTGGCGGGCGTGTGTGCGTACCTCACTACCGTGGTGGTGCGACTGGCGGGCGTGTGTGCGTACCTCACTACCGTGGTGGTGCGACTGGTGGGCGTGTGTGCGTACCTCACTACCGTGGTGGTGCGACTGGTGGGCGTGTGTGCGTACCTCACTACCGTGGTGGTGCGACTGGTGGGCGTGTGTGCGTACCTCACTACCGTGGTGGTGCGACTGGTGGGCGTGTGTGCGTACCTCACTACCGTGGTGGTGCGACTGGTGGGCGTGTGTGCGTACCTCACTACCGTGGTGGTGCGACTGGTGGGCGTGTGTGCGTACCTCACTACCGTGGTGGTGCGACTGGTGGGCGTGTGTGCGTACCTCACTACCGTGGTGGTGCGACTGGCGGGCGTGTGTGCGTACCTCACTACCGTGGTGGTGCGACTGGTGGGCGTGTGTGCGTACCTCACTACCGTGGTGGTGCGACTGGTGGGCGAGTGTGCGTACCTCACTACCGGCCCATCGGCTCCTTGGCTCAGTAGGCTTTGAGCTTGTATTTTGTCACACTTTATTTTCATAAAATTGATTCGAAACCTTTAGGTTGCGTCAGTTGCGTGCGAATCAATTGCATGAAAATAAATCTGTTATATATTATGTGCTTAGAATATTTTGGTGGACAGATCAGTGCCTCGGATCGTCCCTCGAGCATATAACATAATACCGGTCGGATGAGCGCCTCATAAATAATGATGAGCGAGCGCTATACGCCGCGCGCCGAGCGGCTCGTAAAGCGGGAACAATGCCCATTACGGGAACCGACACCACATTATGCTAATACGGAGCCAATACATGAAACAAATAAAGTCGCTGCCAACGAGCGCAAACAACCGGAGCGGCGTGGCGGGCCCGCACCGGCGGCGGCGCAGCGGTCGGGCCCGGGCCGGAACAGGCCCGCCGCCGCGCCTCCGTTTGAAAAACGCAGAACAAGTTCAGTCGACTCGGTACATAGATAAGTAATATACTTCACCCCGAGTGCCGACACATCATATTCTAGACAAAACATTTAGGAATAATGTTACTTACATGTTTTTCTGGAATTCCCAATCATATCTCGATTGATCTTCATTTGGCATAGGTAAAACAAGGTTAGTTAGTACTGCCCATTAGCAGTAGAATACGGTATTTTGACGCACAAAATAACGATAAATGCTAATACGAAGCTACATAAAAACTTCATAACAAAAAAATTAAACCGCCGAAAAAACTGAAAAGCATAATAAACCTTTTATATTTTACCTTAATAACTAATTTCTTAAACTAATATAAGATTACCTAAGTAATTTTGAGTCGGCTCCAAACAAGCAAATTAATTAATTAGGCGCGGCGCGACACGTCCCTTCACCGGAAAATGCCGAGCGTTCACGAAGTTAATTTCAGTGAGACAGCAACCCGAACGGGCACACACGTGAGGGCACACGTCTTTGCGAGTGGTCGTGCGGAGAGCGCATTTTTTGGAATGTTAATGCTTATCGCTGGAGGTTTCACGTTGCATTGTTAATTTGATTTGGTTATTTCTTTAAATTTAAGGTAATTTAGTGATCTTTGTTCATTGATTGTTTGGCGCCGACTCAAAACTACTTACGTATACTTACAATCGTTTAAGAACTTAGTTATTAAGTTTAAATATAAAAGGTTTATTATTTTTGGCTTTTCAGTTTTGTCGGCGGTTTAATTTTTTTTGTTAAAAAAAGCTTTTATTTTATAATTATTGGAGGCTATAATTTACTAATTACTGCATGCTTAATGTTTTATTACTTTTAAAATAGCTAACTACCTAACTTTAACTATTATTAACTGTTATACAACGTGTAACGTTAAATGCGCAAAACCTGAAAATAGTTTGATCAGAATAACGAGCAGAATCAATTGAACCACTTTTGAATATAGGTCACAATTTCAAAAAATCTTCATTAAAAACGTTGCCGTGTCTATTTATTAATAAGTCAAGCCATCACATGCGCAAACCCGCCAAAATAGGTAAACAAACACAAGTTGTTGTCGACCAATTTAAATTTTCCCATACGCGGGATAATAATAGCTCTTATTTCAATGCAAATTGCAAATACGAATCTTCCGTACAGTAAGTACCATGAATAAGACAATTTGAAATAAACAATAATGCTATCTATCATATTTTAACATAAACTTAACCTAAGGGTTAGAAAGAGAAATGACGATCTGCACGGGGGCGGGGCGTGCGAAATACGTGACAGTGGCCGTGTTTACTTCAGTCTGAGCTGTGAGCGGCGCCGGCACATGCGTCACAGGTGTGATTGTTCTATCCCGTTACCCCGGCGAGGCGGCGCGTGCGCGTGAATTACGCAACGTTTTTGTACACAAACATTCAATATTGTGAAATGGTGAGAATGTTGGCGCATTGTAATGACAACGTTAATTTGGCCAAAGCCTGGAAAAGTGTGATGGAAACATTTAAATCACTGTTCAAAGATAACCTAAGTTTTTTAGGAGCGTAGATGGTAAATCGGCGCAGCGCGGCGCGGCGGCGCAGCGGCCCGGTGACGACTCCTCCCTCAATAGAGCGTCATCGCAGACGCAATAAACGATTAGAATTGCCAGTAAAACTAAAACAGCACATAAAACCTTGACAATTTTTTAAATGATTTTTTTTTCTCTCTGAAATAGGTCAATTGAATTAAAAATCAGTTGGGGTGTCTGAGGTTTTGCGCATTTAACGTTACACGTTGTATAATCCTACTTTAACTATTATTTGTTGATCATACCCTGTTTTCCTACTCTAAGGGGGTTGGATTTTTTTTTCCAAAATATGGGACCAACTTTGGGGTACCCTTTCCAATAAAAAAAGAATGATCAAAATCGGACTACTCTGAAAAAAGTTATGCGTGATCATACTGATCATACATAAAATAATATATATGTCGGATCAGGAGTAGGTTATTGTGTCTCGTTATCATCAGGCATATTTGATTAACTACTGTGGGCGTACTGTGGGTAGTGTTGGTTATTGCGCAATAGAAAACCCGTTTGCAGTTAAAATCAGATTATAATATCACGAACAAATTAATCACACTAGCAAATCACACACTGTAGGTACACGACACAACTAGATACACAGTAAAATAATTATGTACAGTAACAAAGTAATTGCGAACAAATCGTAGGATCAAATCAAATCAAATCAAATCACTTTTATTTGTTAACACAGGTAAAGAAATACAGATCTTGAGTTTGATGTATAGAACGCTATGTTATGCCAGGAGGCGTACAAATATGGTGTGCATCTAGCTCAATATTAAGAAATTACATCAACATTATCATCAAAATAAAAAAAAATATGTTTGAAAATCATGCATAATTAAAGTTTCTGAATAAATTATAACAATTATATAATATTATTTAAAAAGAAATTGAATGATGTCAGATTTAAATGAAGAATTTTTTTTTTTTTTTTTATCTAGCCTGCGCTGTCCCACTCCTGGGCAAAGGCCTCCCTCCACTCCTTCAATGAAGAATTATTTAGTTATAAATGTCAAAAAATAAAATTAAGAAGAAAGAAAAATCTAAACAAGTCAGAATAATTGAAAATGTCAAAAATGATTAAATGTCAATATTAATAATAAATTACAACTCCAAATTAATTCATCATTTAAGTTTTTTTTTTTATCTATAACATAGATAGATATAGCTCAATTTAATATTGAGCCATCATTGAAAAATTCATCCAGTGTGTAGTAACATTTGTCACTAAGCAAGCTATTAAATGCCTTTTTGAATTTTATTAATGGCATATTTTTAATGGCATCCGGTATTTTATTATAAATTTTTGGAGCGTTTCCGAAAAAGCTTTTACGCATTAAGGCTGTTTTATAGGATCGATTACTGTTCGTATAGTGACAGAGCCACCCAAGTAAACCGACAGGTTTGTCGGGAGCTAGTGCTCTGTCAGGAGTCGAGTCCGAACACCGACTGACTCTCACTGACTGTGACTGACTGTCACTGACTGTCCGGCACAAACGAGTGCGCTCAGTTATAAAGGTTGGTCCCCACCACGCACTCGCACCACAACAACTCTGTCCAATGGCGTACGGAAATACGTCATCGTGTTTACTTGATACAAAATACTAAAATGTGCTAAATCTAATAAGACTTACATTAAAGTAATCGAATAATACAACAAGAATAATTGTCTTAAATAAACAATAGTGATTTCACAAAGTAAATCATTTTAAAATCAAAGTAACATGTCATCAATTGTTTTGAACAAAACCATCGGTTACAATTATCAAAATAAGTTGCTAAAATCAATTAGCGCGTACACTGAGTACTCAATAAATTATGTTCCGATTTATTAGACAATAATTGATAGATCTCTTAAATTAATAATAAGAAAACAAATCATAACGAATTCTGTTGACTATCCCTCATATTTAATTGACAACCGTCTCCGACATATATATACGCGTCGACTTAAGAACCTCTTCCGTTTTTCCGTCGGTTAAAAATTGCGATGCATGCACGTTACTGCGAAAGACCGTCTCTGCGAAGCCACTACACCTCGATGTACGTTACTGCGAAAGATTTTCACTTCGATACTACTTGACTTCTATGCACGTTATCGCACCCGAATGCCAACGAACGCAATAGGCGACGTAGGATGCAAGAACGAGCGAAGGGCACCCCGAGGTTAGGTTTGGTTACTTTCCCCCGCGGTGGGTTCCCGCATTGTCGAGGCGGCGGGGCTCAGTAGCCGTGACTTGGACACCCACGGTGAAGCGAAGAGGAACCCGAGGAGGGGCCGCTCGTCAGGGCTTTTGCCAGTAAGCCGACGACGTAGCAGCCAACAAGTAGGTTGCGGTCTCGCTTGGGCGACAACGCAGCTGAGGCGGGCCGCGATGTCGTATCGGAGGTATCGCGGCTGAGGGTTGGAGGCCGCGGCGGGAGAGGAGTGCCGGTATTGCGGTGCGCCGCTCTCCCTACCTTCCGCGGCCTTGACGGGGTCGCCACCGTCTGATGGCGGACGCGGTGGGGCCGCAGAGGAAGAGGAGTGTTGGTATGACGTTGGCCGCTCTCCCTATCCTCTGCGGCCAAAACATTGGCAGGCGGCGGGGCCAATGACCTGATCCGTCGCAGGGGGACCAAGGGTGCCCAGACACGGGGTCGTCTGGCGCCCATGTGCTGGTTTGGTCCCTGGGGTGGTCACTGCGTGCTGTGTTCTGGTGCGCCGGTGATGGGGAATACTCCCCAGAGGAGGGTCCGGTGACGGACAGCCGCGGCGGGTTCACGGATGAGTGCTCACGCGTGCCCGTGTTCCCGCCGTAAGCGGCAGAGGAGGACACCGTGGAGTTTTAGTGGGTTGGAGTCCCACATAACTGCATTATCTCTCAGTGGTAGTGCAGAATGCATGAGCATATCTCCACGATAAAAAAAAAATGGTTAGGTTACTTTAAACCCTTTACACAGAAATAGGAGCCCTGCAAAGCGAGGCTCCGTCGCGCGTCGACATTGGATGCAAGAGCGAGCGAATGACAATACAAATACCTTTACCGTGCATCGAATTCAAGTAATATCGCAGTGAAGATCTATCGGGGTAACGTGCATCGAAGTGTAGTGGTTTCGCAGAGACGGTCTTTCGCACTAACGTGCATCGCAGTTTTGTAGTATCGTATTAGCATTTATCGCATTTTGTGCGTCGAAATTTCGTATCCTACTCGCCCACGTAGACGGTAACTTCCTAATTACCTACAGAGCGCTTCCCATTAGGGTGCACGTATTGGCCATTATTGTATGCAAGTACTAACCAGTAGGTGGTCATCCCAGGAGTGCAAGTATTTAACACTTGAGGGTAAGTACTAACCAGTAGGTGGTCATCCCAGGAGTGCAGGTATTTAACATTACTTATTCGTGGGGTGCGAGTACTTACCATAAGATTGTAAGGACTTCTAGGGTGCAAGTACATACCTCTTCAGGTTCCAATAAGTACTGGTGGCGCAGTGATGAAGTTCCAACAACCACGCAATGTCGGGACATCGGGAATGATCAGAAGTTATGTATATTGAGCATGGTTGAACTCCTAATGGTGTAATAAATCTTTCGGCTAATTGAATCCATCAAAAACCATTTAATTAATTAAACAACAGAAAGATTTTGTTCACAGATTAGATAAAGAAGAAAAATGATTTGTTTGTCAAAGTATTTCAAGGTCAGCATGGAGAGCGGTGGCGGCGGCGGCGGCGGCGGCGGCGGCGGCGGCGCGGTTCGCTCGCAGATCATAAAGCAAATTCCATAGTTTTAACTGTGCTAATATTATATGTAGAGGCGCCGACAAAAAACTTTCGTCAGTCGAGTTGTCGGCATCGCCAGGCAACACGGAGACATTGCGTCGGCTTTTAATTTAAATGCCGCAGCTCAGCATAATTTCATCGTGTTCATTGTAGAAGGTTAGGTTTCGGCCAAAACTAGAAGATGAGCCGATGATTCGTTTCCGGCTGAAAATCGTGTTTGTTTGAACACTTATAGGTAGTTCATTGCTCACGCCAAAGCTTTCTAGTGGTAGTGGGGTATTCCATCACATGGCGCCGAGACCGCGGTATAATAACAGGGAGGCATTGCACACGCAGCCAGAGGAGCCAGCTGCGGACACAGGCGCGCGACCACGTGCCCAGCGTGCGGTTTGCCTCAGTAGCTCGTGTCCGAAAGCATCCGCGACACTGAGGAGGGAGGACACTCCGCCAGATGTCGCGACACTCCGCCAGATGTCGCGACACTCTGCGCCACCGGTTTACAGCCTCGTTTAGCCGTTTACATTACAGCGCGAAACGAGATTGTTATTGACCACCGAACACTTGGTGCGAATAACGGCCGATAAATAAACATGAAGAGGAGGCGGCAACCATCGCGGCGAACATGTCGCCAGGAGACGTGAGCCTACTACACAACACGGCCGCTGTACACTACGCACGCAGCTGTCGCCTGCTGTTGTCTTACGCTCAGCGGCTTAGCAGATAACGAGTGTTCGTTTTCTTTTGTTAGATGATTCAATATCTTACTCAGTTTATTTCATTGCCCTGTCTGGCCCATTCTGTACGATGAGGTCGCAAACGTCCCAGAGAGTGGCTAGAGTGACCGCCGACTTCGATCGAAGGTGTGAGTGATAGGACAAGACAGGCCCAGGCCTCAGGGCACCGAGGCGAGTGGACACTGACACCTAACAGATGGCAGCCGATGAGAAGGGTTCTACGCCAGTCGACCCATCCCCCGCACCCCACACCACATCATATGTCGAAGTGAAATAGATTTGGTCTAATCTAGCTCTGGTCATATGTTTGACACAATATTGATTCTGTATAAAGTTTGCTTTCAAAGGATTTTTGGACCGAACTTCCTTATAATTTCGAATAAAGAATTGTCAGCGGGGCCGCGTAACTAAATAGAAAATAACAAACCCAGAAGATAACAAACTGCTAGATGAATGTATGTGCCGCAGATGGATTGTCGAATCCGCTGTTTTACAAAACAGCTTTGTTATGTAAAACAGCTGAATGACATTTAGGGATTTTTCGTAATTACTGAACACGCGATTCAGAATTGCATAAACGTTTTGCGTTAATCAATGTAGTGGGTTAACGATTATATGTTATGTAAACTGCGTGAAATGAAACGTCAGATTGTAGATTTTTGTTCTACATTTTGTCACTCGTGGCTCTGTGTGTGATAACAATAATAATAGCGTCCGAAATAATTATAAATAAAACAAGTAATTACGACATTAACTCAAGTGAAAACAGTGATTTTAAGGACAATTTGAATTATAAAGAGTTACTGCGACCGATTCGGCATTAGAAACCACACCAAACGCTTGTTGTGACTGCAGATAAGCTCGCTGAAGTATTTACAGAATGAATAACCAATCGTTTGCCAGGGAGGATTGATATCCGATTCAATAAACACCCATTGGATAGTTAACGTCTCGCCGTCAGGGAGCGCTAATAAATGTTTCAAACGCTCTTCCAGTCACTCTATTTCTTAAAATGAGATCCAAAATAGTTGTGGGGTGAGGTCGTCGGGGCGGGATGTAGGGAGAGCAGAGGGGGCGCGGTCGATGACCCGCGCGAGAGCGGTGCGGTCGGGCCGCCCGCGCCTGCCGCCGCCGCCGTCTGACACCAGCGCGACACTCTGCTGACGCTGACGATGACGCGTCACGTCACCCACAAGTGACATGGTACACACTACGATAAGGCACATTAGAAAGTGTACCCGTGCAGCCGAGTGCCCGTGTGCCCGTGTGCCAGCTGCCAGCCAGTCACTACAGACAGCCACAGTATCATAAAGTAAGCAATATTACGTCTCGGCAGTGTCCTTGAAATAATTACCTACGGCCGCCCGCCGCGTCGCGCCCGGCCGCTTGTTAGTTAAACACGCACTAGGGTCACAGAATACTTATGCTAGGGTTGCTCACTGACTGTGTCTTTTGAATTGTATCTGTACTTTGTAAGTCCGGCAAATTAATGACGGGAGAGAATTCTTTTTTCTAACCCTGCGATTTATTATTTTTGAAGTGAAACTTCTTTACGCACGCTTGACTCAGGGAGTAAGCTGGCGAACGCGTGACGTAAGCGTTACGAAAAGTGTGATCGGGCGAGGCGAACGGAAGTTGAGTGGGGGATATAAGCAAGAGAAAGCAGTGCGCGCGCACATTTTCTTTCTTTCTTCCTCACATAGCCAAATACGTTTGAAGTTTCACTTCAGTCGTGTGGTCATAAGCACACTCGGTTTTTTTAAATTTATTTATTTATTTACTGTAGGCAGTAATATCCTGTACATTATTGTTTTTTTTTACAAATCTGGTAGCTCGTGGTGTAGGGTTTGTTTGCTAAATCATCTTGGCACATTAGCTGACGCCATATTCGGATAGTCTAGTATTATTATCCAGTAGATATTATCCATTTGCAATCTGGCGAAACGTGGGTGCACTGTAGTACTCCTCTGCCTAACCCTTCGGGGAACAAGGCGTGAGTCTTCATAATGTGCATATCGCAGCCAACTGGTTAAATTAGCCGTTCAGTTAACTGCCTCGCCTACACGGCGCCGTTCACCTAGCTGCCCGAATGATATTCAGCCATTCAATCAAACAGCTAGGCAAATTACTTGGATCAATGACGTTTAACTACCTGCCTAGCCCAGACTTTAAATTTAGTTCCATTTTCTGCAGCCTGGCGCTGAAACCCAATCTGTTAATACGACGTCGACAACCTAACCTCAAAATACTTGTTGTCAAAACAAAGTTGCTTCTGCAACGTCTCCGGCGCTGCGGGAAGTGCAGCCCGTTCGCCCTTACGTAGCAAGGGATAGACACCCATGCTCACCTTCGCTGCTTCGGCTCCCTCCCTCCGCGCCTCCGGATTTTTATGTACACTCTAGGGGTAGCAGCTAACAGACTACGTGGAGTCGGGGTATGTATGTATGTTTGTCAAGTATGTCCGCGATTTTTTCGAAAACTAATGAACCCTTTTTGATAATTCTTTCACTAATGTGATCTACATACTTTCAAGAAGGTTTTAGTATACCTACAGGCTTATTTTTTTTATTACCATCCAAATTTTTACAGGGTGTTCTACCCATGAATATGAACAACTTTCACTATGGGACCAACTCTGAAATCACGAAAAAACAATCAGCTGTTTCATACATTTCGGTCAAGTAGGTATTGAACTTTTGTATGAAACAGCTGATTTTTTTTTCCACTTTTCCACTTGCCCGCGGAATCCGCCCACGCGTTTCAAGGATATGCGCTCCACTGCGCCTCCTGCGGTGTGCGCTGGGTCTAACTATACAGTCGCTAGCTAACTACTTCGTGCCATATTTCACGTAAATAAATGTGCGGAAGCGTCTCGCACCGTCCGCGTCCGTAACTCGGACCTTACGCTTTATATTTGATCTTTGTTTTGTTTTTTTTTATCTGATGTATCTAGTGTATTGTGTGTCCTTTAGTCTGTGCTAAATAAATGTATTTTCTTTCTTTCTTTAACTGCGGCGCACGCGCGTCTGTTCAATACTGGTGTCAGGTGTACACAGAGTTCAAAGCGCGTCGTTTCGACCGTTTTGTATGAAGTCGTAATACTGCTTACTTTATTATACTGTGACGCAGCTATTCGGGGCGCCCTGAACCTCAGATTACAGTCGGCGCTTTTTTTATCGCGCGATGATTAATGCGAAGCGACCAAGAAATTACATTTTGAAGGGAAGGAGCACTTGTAAGGACGCCAGCCAACGCATTGTAACAAACGGATGGTTTGCTATCCCTACTGCGGTACAGACAACAAAGCACTCGGCTCATTTGAATGCGGAAAACGCAGCGTTTTATATATATTTACATATTAATAATAATTACATATTATGTACGAGTAATAAATGACTTTGAAAATCGTTTTATAAACAAAAATATGTTCAAAATCAAAAATATGTCGCAAAAACTTTTTGATTGGTATGTTGCTTTGATCCCAAGCTTGCACAGCTCTTTGTGTAGGTACACTATCGTGGCGCGCATGCCAGGACACCGTCAGGAGCGCCGAGTGCACCACACGTAGCCGACTCGTGCCTTTGGCAGTGCTGCACCCGGGCACAGATAATACCCGGGCCACTGATGCCTTTGGCAGTGCTGCACCCGGGCACAGATAATACCCGGGCCACTGATGCCTTTGGCAGTGCTGCACCCGGGCACAGATAATACCCGGGCCACTGATGCCTTTGGCAGTGCTGCACCCGGGCACAGATAATGCCCGGGCCACTGATGCCTTTGGCAGTGCTGCACCCGGGCACAGATAATGCCCGGGCCACTGATGCCTTTGGCAGTGCTGCACCCGGGCACAGATAATGCCCGGGCCACTGATGCCTTTGGCAGTGCTGCACCCGGGCACAGATATACCCGGGCCACTGATGCCTTTGGCAGTGCTGCACCCGGGCACAGATATACCCGGGCCACTGCACGTCGCGCTGCTACCTCCACAGGTACACACTCACAACGCAGGTGTAAAGCCTACGCTTCGGATGGGTAGACCCAACCCGGAGCCGACACCTCGATAACACTGAAAAAGTAATTTTCGTGTAGGTAGCGAAACGACTTCCCTTTCCCTTCCAAAAATAAATAAATCGCTCGTTATGTTCTCCTGTCCACACCATTCATGCATCGTGACTAATGTATTTTTTATGTGTAGTGGGCTACTGGCGCCTGTCGCGGTGCGGTGCGGTGCGGGGGGGGGGGGGGGGGGAGGGAGGGGTCCTCCGGGCGGCTCTCCTCGATACCAAACACGCAGATAGTACAGTGCTTGAACACACTTTATTACAGGGACCGTCACCCGAGCATGGGCACACGCCGAACTCGACGCGACACCCGGCCGAATACTAATAATTCGAATAATAATACAACTGTGTCTGAACATTTTCCCGAACCAGAATGATGAAACCAACATGTCGACAAGTTTATGGATAACAATGTTTATATCGAGTGTTAGTGGTACCTATCGTGCCGAATTACTGCTCCACGCAGACATCTCACTGTATTTATGGGCACATAAATCTAAGTGGGCAGTCGACGTGTCGCGCCCCCGCGCCCCCGCGCCTCCCGCGCCTCGCTGCCCACCCCGGACTCCCGCAGACTCCACTCAGCAACCTTTTCCTCAACCCTCATTATTGCAAACAGAGCTAGTGCCATACTGTACGAACAACGAGTAGCTGTGGCACACACACTGACGTCAAACTCGGCGACGCCATCACCTTTGCGCTCTGACAGCGGGGTGAAGGGACGAAGAGGGATAGAGGCTAATGAAATTACGGTTGAGTTAACACGCAGAGCGAAATGCTCAGGATTCCATTAGTATACCTAGCATTAGTAGATCTAGGTTCAGAGTATTTCGGTGTTCGACTGCTCCCAAAAGTGTAGTGTCGAGCTGCGTGCGCAACCTACATCCGCAATCATCGACAACTTGTTAGTGCGGTTGCCGACTAACAAATAACCAACTTTAGTGGAGCGCACTTTTTATGTTCAGAATATTAACAAGCTCCGACACCGGATCGCTCAGCGCAGGTAGTTTTTATTGGCACGGTTCAATGACCCGCATCACTTATATAAATCGGCGCGCGATTGCGGAGATCCCTTTAATCGGTTGAATTAATGTCTCAGCGCCTTCCGCAGTTTAAACCAGAGCAAACGAATTGAGCCTACGGCAGCTACGGGTGGTACCGTGGTATACTATCGTGAATCGTCTATGCGCCTGACGTGGCCCGACCGCCCGACCAACCTACGAGTATATATGCATGTACCTAATTCGTTATCATTTAATTATGCTTTTGTGTGTGTGTACTAAATAAATGAATCCCACAAAAACATTTCATGTTAAATGTTGCCAAGACGAGACCATGTAGCTCGCAATGTCAAAAAGTAATCAGATCTCATGTAGAGCCAAGCTTCTAACTCTACACGCCCTAACTCTACAAGGCCTAACTTCGCAAACTCTACACCTTAGGCAAAATATATGGCTTGGCCATTTCGCTACATTCACATGAGCGTAAGGTAAAAAACTCTCATACTGTTACGGTGACAGTAGCACTAGCGTGTGGTGTGTATGTACTGTACCGTAAGGGGCCCAGGCGGTGTGGTGACGGTAGCACTAGCGTGTGGTGTGTATGTACTGTACCGTAAGGGGCCCAGGCGGTGTGGTGACGGTAGCACTAGCGTGTGGTGTTTATGTACTGTACCGTAAGGGGCCCAGGCGGTGTGGTGACGGTAGCACTAACGTGTGGTGTGTATGTACTGTACCGTAAGGGGCCCAGGCGGTGTGGTGACGGTAGCACTAGCGTGTGGTGTGTATGTACTGTACCGTAAGGGGCCCAGGCGGTGTGGTGACGGTAGCACTAGCGTGTGGTGTGTATGTACTGTACCGTAAGGGGCCCAGGCGGTGTGGTGACGGTAGCACTAACGTGTGGTGTGTATGTACTGTACCGTAAGGGGCCCAGACGGTGTGGTGACGGTAGCACTAGCGTGTGGTGTTTATGTACTGTACCGTAAGGGGCCCAGGCGGTGTGGTGACGGTAGCACTAGCGTGTGGTGTGTATGTACTGTACCGTAAGGGGCCCAGGCGGTGTGGTGACGGTAGCACTAACGTGTGGTGTGTATGTACTGTACCGTAAGGGGCCCAGGCGGTGTGGTGACGGTAGCAGTAGCGTGTGGTGTTTATGTACTGTACCGTAAGGGGCCCAGGCGGTGTGGTGACGGTAGCACTAGCGTGTGGTGTTTATGTACTGAACCGTAAGGGGCCCAGGCGGTGTGGTGACGGTAGCACTAGCGTGTGGTGTGTATGTACTGTACCGTAAGGGGCCCAGGCGGTGTGGTGACGGTAGCACTAACGTGTGGTGTGTATGTACTGTACCGTAAGGGGCCCAGGCGGTGTGGTGACGGTAGCATTAGCGTGTGGTGTTTATGTACTGTACCGTAAGGGGCCCAGGCGGTGTGGTGACGGTAGCACTAGCGTGTGGTGTTTATGTACTGTACCGTTAGGGGCCCAGGCGGTGTGGTGACGGTAGCACTAACGTGTGGTGTGTATGTACTGTACCGTAAGGGGCCCAGGCGGTGTGGTGACGGTAGCACTAGCGTGTGGTGTTTATGTACTGTACCGTAAGGGGCCCAGGCGGTGTGGTGACGGTAGCACTAGCGTGTGGTGTTTATGTACTGTACCGTAAGGAGCCCTGGCGGTGTGGTGACGGTAGCACTAGCGTGTGGTGTATATGTACTCACAGCGTGTGCAGCGTCAGCAGCGGCGGCAGCGACGTGTCGCTCAGCTCGCTGATCAGGTTGCCCGCCAGGTTCCTGCAACCAGTTGTACGTTAGAGCACATCAGATACAGGCAATCATGTTTGTGTGTCTAGCCTGAGTGCTAGCACGCGCCTCCGCGTGAGCAGGGCCAGTCAGCCAGTGTGTAGCGCCAGCGACACCGCGCGCTGGACTGGGAGGCTGGCTGCCATCGCTGCCGTGTGGTACTAAACCTGACAGCGTGCGTGATATGCACCACCAGTACCTACTTCTAATTTTTAATCCAGAATAGAATCAAACTAGTTATAATAATTTAAATGGTTAACATACCTACAAATATTTTGATTTGAACAAAAAATATTTTTTATGTATTTCCAGATTTAGATTCTCCGTATAGTGTCAGCGTCCTGAGGATTGAGGAATGTAGGTCGACATCGCTGAATAACATTGTAGGGAGTAGGCAGCGAGCTTCACGCACTGCACGGGTACTCAACACATGGCAGTATGTTACACAAATATTGTATAAGATAAAGGTGGTGAGATGCACGTAGGTATAGTGTGAGCCCAGGAGCCCACGTGCGATTAACCCTTAGAGTGAATTAATGAGTGGTCGTCACTCAGCATTTATCTGTTACAGATGGATCGCAGAATCCGCTGTTTTACAACAGCTCAGTTAAGTCAAAGCATTTATTTCAAATAGGCACATAAAAGGCACTTTTGAACGTCAAAAATGACATTTAAATAGAATTGATTCTAGTCGCCCCTCCCAAAAGGTAGTGTTCGATAGTTTAGCTGGATTGCGCTACGTTTTACAAAACTGCTACCGACGTTTAGACGTAATGCAGAATGGCTTAATAGTCACAATGAGCGTCTTTCATAAAACTCTGATTATTTATTTATTTATTATTCACAAAATCCACAGCTCTTTGAAATTTTATCTTAAAATATATAATCTAGTCTTACAGCCAATTACGGATTTACAATTTAATAGCTATACAATACATGCAGCAGAAACAAACATACAGAATTAAATGAACTGCTAGCACCATCTAAGCGGTGCCCTGTCAGTTCACCAAAAATTAATTTACAAATTTTTACTTGACAAACAACGATTGGCAAAAACATGATTTGTCATTTCATCATTATACAACAACAAGTTAGCCAAATAATTCACTTTAAAAAATAATCACCCTATAAACTTTTGTTTAATAACGTGTTATTTGACAAACAATTCATGTTTTATTCATTTTATCTCATAAAACAACGTTTGGAATAAAAACGTTTTACATATTAACTTATCATTACGTAATTTCCTAAAAATGAAACACATTCTTTCATCGACTTGCGCTAATAGAAAAAAAGAGATTATTTTTAATGGGCTACCCGGAACCGAACTAGTTAGATTAGGTTAATTATTAAAAAAAAAATGTTAGGTTAGGTTAGGTTAAAACTGTGACCCCTACGCACGAGCCGAGCGAGCGAAGCGAGCGGTGCCGCGGCAGCGGCCGGCGAGTGCCAGAAACGACTAGATTATATAGAAAAAAAATTACTTTTACACAAAACATGGGTGCCAGAAACGACTTGCGCTAATAGAAGAAAAAAAAGAGATTATTTTTAGTAGGCTACCCGAACCGAACTAGTTACGTAAGGTTAATTATTAAAAAAAAAATGGTTCGGTTAGGTTAGGTGAAAACTGTGCAAGAGCCGAGCGAGCGAAGCGAGCGGTGCCGCGGCAGCAGCCGGCGAGTGCCAGAAACGACTAGATTATATACTACTAATTCTTGCTTGCTTACTTATACTTGCCTGAAAATTATTTCACCCAAATGGAGAATACCGTCATGATCACTTTGTGACTGGTTTAGAAAATCTTTACATAGTATAAAACAAAGTCACTCCCGCTGTCTAGCTTAGATCTTTTAAATTACGCAACGAATTTCAATGCAGTCGCTAGTGTATTATTAAATGATATTTTGTATAAACGTTATTTTTCCAAAAGAATATTAAATGAAAAATGTATAAATGATTAAATATCATCCGTAACATTTGTAAAGGGAAGCATTTGCCAAATAAATGTTTGTAAAGCGAGTGTTTATAAAATAAAACATTTGCGGAATGAGTTGTTTGTGAAATAAATAGTATACGAAACGTTGGTTGTAAACTAAAAATTTGTCAATGGAGTTTTGGTGAAACATTAGTGAACCCATCTAAGCATTGCAATTGCTAAGTGTACAGGTATAGTGTGGGTGAATTAATATTCTTAAAATCACTGTTTTCACTCAAGTTAAGGTAATTTGTACTCGCTTTATTTATTTCTGTTTCGGAGGCCATTATTGCTGCTACGACACACAGAGCCACGAGCGACAAAACTTAGAACTAAATTCTACAGTCTGTGGTTTCAATTCACTTCTGATTTACAACACCGCTAGTCGTTGACCCGCTGCATTGACAAATGCAAATGCAATTATTCTGCGTGTAATTACGGAAAACCGCTGAACGTTATTCAATTGTTTTATATAACGGATCTGTTTTGTAAAACCACTAAGTAGCGATTTTGTAAAACAGCAGATTCTAGAATGCATCTGCGATATAGTATCTATAGGCGCACGCGACACTGTACGTGAAGGTTTTCATACTAATTATTCAGAGGAGCGCAGCGTCAACTGCACTTCAAACGTTGTCAACAGATTAATGAGTGCGTGCGCCGCGAATCAGGCGCGCTATGTCTCGGACAGAGCTGTGTCGGCCATAGGATCATCTCGGCCAGGCGGTAGTAATATGTATTTCTTATTCAACTGCTGTGTGCATCTTCTGCTGTCACATGCTCCTCATCCCTCCACATCACATACACCACGACATCCGCTACTCCTCCGCTCCTCAATCTCAGTATGCAGCTGCCTTTCATTCATCTGTTTTGTAGCCTCACATTCCGATCTTTGTAGTAGGTACCTATAAGTAGATGAAACTTTGTACTTGACAAAGCTTTTTATAAGCTTGTGTTTTAATAAACTCTGCTTACTTTACTCAACAGCAGCAGTCCGAAATGTGAATGATGTGAAAATGTGTGTGTGTGTTGTTGGTTGGCATTAAAGCAAGGAATTCAGTGAAGTGGACCTGGTGCGCCAGCCGCCAGCCCCGGCGCCGGCGGCGCGGGAGCGGCGCTCGCCGACAGACGCGACACCGAGTTCACTCGCAATTAATTATAAATACCGCGAATTATGAAGTGCTATATATAGCAGTAGTAAGTGTGTCACACGAGACTGCTTCGTGCGGCTGCCCGACTGCCCGGCTGCCCGGCTGCCCGCCATCCCTGCACTTCTCTCATCTACTCATTAGTTTGCGTTGCGATTCATTTTAATAAAACAGAAATAAAAATTGCTGAGCTTACAAAGTGTGACTTCCATAGTAAATAGGTGGGAGTAGAGGCGACGGGGAAGCGGACAGCGGAGGGGCACTTCTCGAAAGATAACAGAGCTCCGAGCTAACTGCAGTAAGTACTTATCTAGGAAGTTTAGCAGCGACTGCAAGTGGGTCAGCTCCGTATGTCGGCAAACTTTGTTTGATTGTTAATAACAACGCGCTAATGAATGGTAGCACATTGCTCAGTGTCCCACAGGCGCCACAGCCCTCGGCTGATATTACACAAGTTCACTGTGTACGTACAGTGTCTGCAGGTGGTGCAGCGGCGCGAGCGCGTGCGTGGGCACGTCGCGCAGCAGGTTGCGCGCTAGGCGCAGCGTGCGCAGCGCGCGGCAGCCCCACAGCGCGCTGCCCTCCACCTCTGAGATGAAGTTGTCTTCCGCCGACCTGCGCAAACACCCACATTACTCACACGAGGAACTTACCCATCTACTCGTAGCTCGACCACACCGGCTGAGTCGCCTCGCGAAGCAAAACGCTCGGTGTTGCGGAGCTCGCGCTTCCGCATACTTGGGGCCTCTGAGCGTGGCGACTCAGCCGGCCTGAGCGGGCTAGGACTCCTATTATAGACATACACGCATTTGATCTATGTGTGGTAACAGACTACTAGCACTTGTGACGATACGCAACAAACCATTTCATCGATTACATTCTGGGTTACTTCGTAAACTTCATTGTTTCCTAACATTTCCTACGTACGAGTATGTCGCGGCTAACTCGAATCACTTGCGATATTATTTCGATATTTGGTTTACTTATTGCACGCAGATATTATTAATGCTTTAATCACGCCCCCCTCGCGCTACAGCGGACACGTTTGGAATGATCAATCGATGCAAACAGTAAGTAGGTACGCACGGCTACATCAAGCTATACACACCAGTATAAGCTGACTTCTGATTGTTCGAAAAACCTATACAATGCGAGGCCAACTAAAACTGGAAGTGTATGGCTTGATGTGTAGCCGTAACGTGTATGAGATACGCTTCTTGAAGAAAAGTTTGTAAAAGAGTTGTTTCACGAACGTCAGAGCAAGAGGACACTGGTATGGAAGGGTATTTGAACATTCATCGCTAAATTGGGAATGAAAGTTCGTCACTTTCGCCGATGAGAAATCCCATCATCACGAGCCGCCGCGCGCCGTCGTCCTCGGAGAGGTACCTAGACCTACTGGAACAGCCCACACTCACGTCGCACCGGATTATTACCGGATTATATGCCCAAGGCATTAAGTCCGCCTTTGTACAGTTTTTACTTGTGCATAAAGTTTTGATAAAGAAATAAATTATAGCAGTCCACTAAAATATTAATGAATAATGTTAATAGTGAGTGAAGTGGGTAGGTACCACTTTCTCCGCGCTACAGCCGCCGCGCGGTGCCTTTTCCCAGCGGCACTCAATGAATCAGCGCAAGCCGTGGCCGGCTGTTGATGTTGTACGCACACTTTGTTGTGTAGTGCGTCGCGCGCGTGTAGGTCAGCGCAAGCGGGCGGCATTGAGTCGAGCGCGTGCACCGCGCCGCGCCGCGCCGCCGCACAGTGGGCCCATACTGAAAATTTGTGGACTTAGGCAACAAAGTTCCAATATCGATGCGATTTTTTTTTATATGACGTGTTATGATATTCCTAACAACTTTTATTCTTATAAAATTTCGTCTAAAGTTGATAGTTTGTCTTGAAAAAAATTTATTAGTTTTTTTTGTATGGAGCGAATCACGTTTCATTTTTTTTCTTCAATTGTACTAATATGTTGAGTGTGTGGCGGTGAGTATATGATAGCTAGGGTCATTCTCTATCCATGAAAAAAAAATCAGCGCCGGCTATCTGCGGCATCGCGAGTAATCATTCGGTAAAAAAAAAAAAAATTTTGTATGAAATTTTTTGCCATTTAAAATAAATTCAAAGTATATTTCTTGTCTCATTTGGCTGTTTTGACCTTCTTTTTAGTTAAATATATAGTTTTAATAGCGCATAGTTACATATAACTAGTAATTCTGGTAGAGATTTAGTTATTATTGCATGTTATCGGTAGCACCTGCATTGTGATTGATGACTCATTTGTTTGTGCGCTCGGCTAAGCGCATAACTAATGAGTTTTCAAAAATGCTCGTATGTAGACGAAATTTTATAAGAATAAAAGTTGTTAGGAATATCATAACACGTCATATAAAAAAAAATCGCATCGATATTGGAACTTTGTTGCCTAAGTCCACAAATTTTCAGTATGGGCCCACTGTGCGCCGCCGCCGCAGCGCGCTGCAAGCACGCGCAGTAGAACCACAAAGTACAGTAAGTAGGCAATGTTTGGATTTTGTGACCAAAATGTCCGGACTTTTATTGAAATATCAGGCTTTTTGCCGGGACTTTTCAAATTTCTAAATGGTAACCCTAGCCGCGAGCACCTCGAGCTCACATATCCAACGAGACTGCGGTAGTACTGTCGAGTGCACGGTGCACCACACCCAGACTGCACGCATTTGTGCAACATTGTTGTTGTGTTCGGTGCGTGTGCCGCAGTTTTACAAGTTAAGTAGACCTTCTGCGGCCGCTGGGCGGGGGATTCGCCCCCACCCTGGCGCCACCTCTCGATGGTGTTGGTAGCAGGCGCACGCCCGACTCCTCGTGGCGTGTTCACGAATAGATTCGCAAACTGCCGCCGGCGCGCGGCGGCGTTCGGCGTCCTCCACCAATGCCTCGTATTGCTAAACGTTTCTGGTATGTGGTCACGCAGGATTAGCGAGTGTGGCGGACTAGCTGTGACGCGCTTCGCAAGTGGCGTGTGAAAGCTCGGCGCGCGCGGTTCGCACGCCGCCGCCGCCGCCGCCCACTCGCGCTTGTAGGCTCCATCATGCATGTACAGTGTGCAGAGGTAAGATTCAAAGTGCACAGTCCCACTGTGCCCGCGCCCGCGCCATGGCGAGTTCCGCACACCGCCCGCGCCACTAGCGGTGACAGTCGCGCGATGCGAGCAGCGCCCACCACACCGTACAATACGCATGCTACAATCATTGAATCATTTATCCATCTTATGTTATTTGCATAGACGCTTCACGTACCTACCCCGGTTATTCGCGTAGGTACTTAGCTCCATACCTTTCTGCCGTCTCTTTCATCTCTAGTCATATTTTACAAATCTGAAGCCAATTTTGTAATCTATCTATATCTACAGGCTGTTACGGAAAGGGTATATCAATACAAACGGGTTGAAGAGTGTATCTGGTCTAGAATCTCTGTACACAGCTCAAAAGCATTAAATTTGAAAATGCTTAATATTTTTTTATTTCGACATCACGGCGCTGCACTGGCGCGCGGCGGCGTGATGTGCGTGTACTAGGCGCACAGACACACTACAGATAATGGATAATGACCCTCGTAGTGCGGTGACACGTTTGTTATGATTTCAAATTAATAAACTATCGAAATAAAAAAAATATTAAGCATTTTCAAAGTTACTGCTTTTGAGCTGAAATTTTGTACAGAGATTCTAGACCAGATACACTCTTCAACCCGTTTGTATTGATATACCCTTTCCGTAACACCCTGTATAGTTTACCACAAATTGTAAAAATACTGATGATGACTTAATAGGTATACACGAAAGTTTTCTAAAAATTTGTCTATTATTTTAGTAAATTGTGGTGTATTACGACTTCTACGCGAACGGAGTCGCGGGCAAAAGCTATTGGATACCTAAATAGTATTAACGGGATTCCGATTCATATTCGATTCGATAGCAGTTTTATGTTTCTGTCTTCCAACAATATTTTGGTGATATTTGTAAGATGTGAAAAACTAGAACTGACATCGAGAGCGGTGATCCGCGCCGGCGAGCGGTGCAGCGTGCAGCCGCGATCGATACGCGCCGCCAACAGCGCCCGGCGAGACGACCTACACCCTGCCCACCTCGCTTCACACCACAATGATAAACAGCTGGCGAATCCGATATCGTGTGCACGACGTAAACCGTGGAATGTGCGCTCGCGAGCTCAGGCGGCGGAAAATTTGATATACGTTGATAGCTCGCCATTAGGCAGTGGTGGCGTTCCTGCGGCGTGTTCGCCGCGAGCCGCAGAGCACACCACACGTCCACACCCACAACTCACCGCGAGCCGTTTGCTGACACAATGTCTGCGTCGTCGCAAACAACCCGCATGAGGCATCCGGCTGTTGTTTGCCATCACTTACCCGCCGCGCGCCGCGCGCCGCCCCCGGCCGGTGAGGGCATGTTAAATATTGCCGCTATATATTTACTGTTTACTATTTCTTTTGCAAATGTTCAGAGGTTATTTATTGTCATGCCAGGGAGGGCTGGCGGATTAATTTGAACCGAGTGATGTATCGGCGAGCGAATGTCCCTCGCCTCCAACAGCAGGACACATCACACACGAGGACACAAGCACACAGCCACGAACCAATCACATCCATTCGACGCACCGGTCGCTAGCTGCACTAGGTAATGTATCCTTTAAAATTATACTCTAATAACACTTACTAATAACTGATCTCTAGACCAAATTTCGGTCACAGCAGCTTTAATCTCACCAGAGGCTAGCCAATTACGCAAGAGATATTATGTGTACCTCATACCTGTAGGTACGCCTACACAGGAGTTCGGCCTCTTCCTTCACTCCCATAGTCCGAAGGGACAAGTGTTACCATCCGTCCGGATTTTTCCGAACATGTCCGGCTTTTTGTGAAGGTTGGTCTCCGCATTATACATTCGGCTCGTTTGAAAGTCGGTGGATCAGCGGCCGACGATAAGGGGAGCTCTACCTACTTGGCGCAGCGCCTCTGTGACAAACAAGTCGCGAGCCTTCCAGGCCGACGCTGAATAATGGCGCCTCGCTTGTGAGCAGACGAGGGCGGCCCCTTCCCGCCCGGCGCCCAGAGCTTCCCGGATTATTTATTTACCGACACTTTTTTGCCGTCTACAGATCCAGCGACGATAACTGTAAACAGGATTTACCGCAACTTTATATTGGCATCATGCGGAACGATTTGTGTACAAAAGGAACGCTCAGTGTGAGGCCCTGCACATGCATGCACCGGACTATCTCGAAGCAGAATTAAGTATTTGGGGAGCTACGAATGCACGAGCTAGCGTGTGAAACAAAGACGTTCCGACCCTAGGGTATTAGTGTTCTGTGTTCCGACCACTAACAAGCAATGTTAAGGCTGCTTTTCCACCAGAGATGTGCTATGCTACGTTGCTATGGATATCCACCAATCAAATTATTCATTGGTCCACATAGCATAGCACTGGTGGAAACGGGTTCACCTAAGCTACGTTTTTTACATGGAAGGATGCGAGCTATGGATGTGTAGAGCTATGTGCAGAGCAGTGCACGGTGGTACCGCCATAGGACACAAATGCAAAAATTTCATCATCAATTCCCCCAACTTAATTACCTATAATGATTTACCGATAAACAAGCTACCCAAAAGTATAAATATGTCACCCGTTTTACCAAATTATTAAGGCCCCCTAAGCCGAGGTTCGTACCCCACAGGGGGTGCCCTTAGCGTGTAGTCGCTAAATATAGTAGATATTCGCCCTGGCTGGAGGCTTTGAGTTTTCTTAAGGCAACCACAGGATAGTCCGGATAAGTAGTCACGACCTCTCAAGGTCAACTACGAGATGCCATTTCTAAAAAAAAAAAAGACGGGTTGCACTCCGGGAGTGCCGGCAGAAGTGAAAACATGAATATTAACGTTGAAATAAATCAATTATGAATTGAATTAATATAACTAATTTTTTTCCACTATTTCTGCGTCACTTTTTTTATAAATCGATGCACTTTGTTCAATTTCCATATTTGAAACACTTTATATTCACGAATTTTACGAATACACAGCAGTGTAGCTACACAGACGGTCGAGCCATCAGCTGTCCATCCATCCATCCACATCCACGTCCACTATCACCGTCACCGTCACCGTCACCGTCACCGTCACCGTCACCATCACCGTCACCGTCACCGTCACCGTCACCGTCACCGTCGCCGTCACCGTCATCGACACCGTCACCGTCACCGTCACCGTCACCGACACCGTTACCGTCACCGTCTCCATCACCATCACCGTCACCGTCACCGTCACCGTCACCCGTCACCGTCACCGTCACCGTCACCGTCACCGTCATCACCGTCACACCGTCACCGTCACCGTCGCCGTCACCGTCACCGACACCGTCACCGACACCGTCACCGTCACCGTCACCGACACAGTCACCGTCTCCGTCACCGTCATCACCGTCACACCGTCACCGTCACCGTCACCGTCACCGTCGCCGACACCGTCACCGACACCGTCACCGTCGCCGTCACCGTCACCGTCACCGACACCGTCACCGTCACCGACACCGTCACCGACACCGTCACCGTCACCGTCACCGTCACCGTCACCGTCACCGACACCGTCACCGTCACCGTCACCATCACCGTCACCGTCACCGTACCGACACCGTCACCGTCACCGTCACCGTCACCGACACCGTCACCGTCACCGTCACCGTCACCGTCACCGTCCGTCCGTCCGTCCGTCCATCCATCTATCCATCCACCCATCCATTATCGTGTCTCACTTGGTTCACTTCGGTTGGCGCCGTTGTAGAAAGAGGGGGGGGGGGGGGGGGAATCTCTCCTGACGGTCACGTGTCCTGACGCGAGTTTAACATTTTTTCCCCAGTACAAAAAGTGTTCAACGCCGCTAAAGAAGTTTTCACTTCAAAAAACCAAATTATCACTTATTTTTCGAGCTCCGAAGTGAACACATCATTACGTTGCGCTCGCCTTATTAGTAACTCGTTAGCACTATTGTTTGTGTAACGTTGAATTCTCAGAATTGCATTGTTTTTGAGTGGTGGTTGTGACATGGATTTCCAAGATCAAGGTATGTTATTACTAATTAGTTATATTTTTTAATTTTATTTGACTTATTATGACGTGTATGTACGTGCTACGCCACACAGTATTTCTACCAAATATTTATCTTATAGTTGACTTCACATAGACTTACAACTTATTTCGACCTTAGTCAAATACTCTCACATATCTTCAATTATAGATTGAACTGTCTATTTTGAAAATATAAAAGGCCTTTTTGCGTCCCATTGCGACTTTAGTTGCTATATAGCCTCTACGACTGCGTAGGCTCAGGCGTAGCACGGTCTACGAAACATACGTAAAATATTTAATTATTTTTTTCAGGTACTTTGATTAACTGTACTTTCTCAAGCATGCATTTCTTTGAGATTTGGTCTGCCGTAACTGGAAGTGTTCCTCAGAAACATCAACACGTGTTGAAAACTATTCTAGCTTCACTTGATGAGGTTGAAAATCTAGATACTCAGTTTATGTAAAAGTCTTGATATACACACATCAAAAGTGTCTAGGGATCAAGCATTTTTATGCGGATTTCTTGAGATTGAGATGTGGCTTTGTAATAAATTTATGATTTTATAAATTTATATGGATCCTTTTTGGTGCATTTCATAATTTGAATCAGGAACTGTGAATCAAATTCGAGTAAAAGATGAAAATCAGCTGTCAATATTTTCCCTATAAAAACATACAACGCATTGAAGACATTATTAGTGCTACTGTTTCCCTACTACTGATTAAAACCAACGTTATTATGGAGCGGCGACGTCATTTAAGCAGGGAAGAAATGCTCAGAGCCGTGGGAATGATAGAAGCTGGTTCCCGGCAACGTACTGTGGCTTTAGCTCTGAATACAAGTCAGAGTGTTATCAGTCGACTTTGGCCACGTTACCGAAGCACTGGTACCGTGGCTGAGCGCCATGGAGGACGGTATCGCTGCACCACACGGAGACAAGACCGATACATTCAAATCTTAACTCGAAGAGCTCCAACAATAACCGCCATGATGTTAGCCGTGAGGCTTCATCACTCTTCAGGGAACTTAATTAGCGACCAAACAGTCAGAAACCGCTTGCATGAAGTGAACCTTCATTCCCGAAGACCGCTACGGGTACCACCTATAGCAATGCACAATCGTAGGATTCGATATCAATGGGCTCTTGAAAACAGAAATTGGGCAGAAGAACAATGGCGTTTCGTGTGCTTTTCTGATGAGTCTCGTTTTGGTATGAGACCGGATACAAGACGTATACGACACTGGAGAACCCCTGGACGCCAACAGCGATTAAAATCCTGCCAGGAAGTCCATCCTTATAGTGGTGGAACCATCATGGTATGGGCGGGTATTTGGATCGGCGGAAGAACTGAGTTGATTTGGATCAGAGGCAACCTCAACGCTCAAATTTATGCTGAGACGATTGTATCAGACGTCATCGTTCCTCTACAAGTGCAAATCGGTCCCTTATTTCAGTTAATGCATGATAATGCACGACCGCACACCGCAAGAGTTGTAAGACAGACTCTCGCCGCAGCTAACATCAATGTCCTGCCCTGGCCTGCTCAGTCGCCAGACTTGAACCCGATTGAGCATGCATGGGATATGCTACAGAGAAGAGCTCTGCCGAATATGGAGGGTATCCAGTCGCAAGAAGACCTTTTTTTGTTGTTGCAACGAACATGGGCGGCCATTCCACAGCGTGATTTGGATGAACTCATTTTGAGTATGCCAAACCGATGTTCTTGTGTTGTTATTGTTCGCGGTAGAAACACGGATTATTAATTGTTTAAGTTACCCAATAAAATTTTAAAGAAAACTGTTATTTCAGTCTTTTTTTAGAACTTTTGTGTTAGTGGTTCAAATGTCAAAAATCCCTTTATTAGGAAAATGGCAAATTTCTTTATTAATGCAAAGGTGACTTGGTTTATCGTTACTGTGACAAACGAAAACACTTTATTTGATGAATCCTTAAAGAAAATTTTAATTAATATCAATCAGGAGAAAAGTTATTGCAAAAATATATGTTGATCCCTAGACACTTTTGATGTGTGTATTTAGATAGCGGACACTTATACAAACAAAAAATGTTACATAACATAATATCCTAAAGCGTCAGGTTTCGGAGTTATTCACCGAAATATAAGTCGAAAACAACAAGGATTTTTTTTGTTTTTTTTCCCTCCAGGTAAGCATATTGAACTATTGAGGTAATAGAAACGTTATGAAACCTTTATGGAGAAGAAACAAATGAAGAATAGACATTTTTTAAATAAATAATTAAAAACGGCTATTTATAGTTCGTTTTTTAATCCCAGAGACTAATCTGACAAGTGTAATGTCAAACTTCTATACTAAAAACAAACGAAAACACAAAAGACTTAAATGTCAAATTAGTCTCTGGGATTAAAAAACGAACTATAAATAGCCGTTTTTAATTATTTATTTAAAAAATGTCTATTCTTCATTTGTTTCTTCTCCATAAAGGTTTCATAACGTTTCTGTTACCTCAATAGTTCAATATACCTGGAGGAAAAAAAAAAACAAAAAAATCCTTGTTGTTTTCGAATTATATTTCGGTGAATAACTCCGAAACCTGACGCTTTAGGATATTATGTTACGTAACATTTTTTGTTTGTATAAGCGTCCTCTATCTAAATATATAACTTTTGTTGTGCACCGCGATTCTGAAAAAAAATCAAAATGGCGACCGACCTTAGGGCCACCCTCCATACAAAAATCTTCTAACCCCTTTGATTCTTCGACTGATCCATATGGCTAAAGGGGTTTGAAGATTTTTGTATGGAGGGTGGCCCTAAGGTCGGCCGCCATTTTGATTTTTTTTCAGAATCGCGGTGCACCACAAAAGTTATATATTTAGATAGAGGACACTTATACAAACAAAAAATGTTACATAACATAATATCCTAAAGCGTCAGGTTTCGGAGTTATTCACCGAAATATAAGTCGAAAACAACAAGGATTTTTTTGTTTTTTTGCCCTCCAGGTAAGTATATTGAACTATTGAGGTAATAGAAACGTTATGAAACCTTTATGGAGAAGAAACAAATGAAGAATAGACATTTTTTAAATAAATAATTAAACACGGCAATTTATAGTTCGTTTTTTAATCCCAGAGACTAATCTGACATTTAAGTCTTTTGTGTTTTCGTTTTTTTTAGTATAGAAGGCACTTGTAAGATTAGTCTCTTGAATCACCGTGCAGTGCACCTTCCCTAATGTCGATACGTCGCATAGCTCGAGCTGCGCATCTCCCTCGCACAGCTACCTTGCGGTGGCGCATTTTCATAGCACATCTCACTCGCTCCGCTACCTAGCTTAGCATCAGTGGAAACGGTCACATAGTTTCGTAGCTTAGATTTTACACTCTCGCAGCATAGAGCTGCATAGCGCATCTCTGGCGGAAAGGCACCCTTACCACCCTCCTCGGGTATCGCTGCGGTATTATCAATTTGACTTTCAAAAGTAAGTACCTATTAATGGCCTTTTGTAATAAATGATTTGACTTTAACTGAACTAGAATGTTCGATATAGGTACTTCAGCCGTGGAAATCGGTCACACACACACCGCTACAAGCGCCCCACGTTCTTGTTGCTACTTGCTACTGACACAATCGCTCCAAATGTGTTTTGGCATATTCACAGCGATCAGATAAACAAGCGCCGTCACGCGTCATACAAGTTTATTGATGCAGCCGTCACGAGCTGCCAGTACAGCAGTACGGCGCGGCGTACTACCCGCGGCCCGCGGCTGCGCGCTGCGCGCTGCGCGCTGACGGTGCTGAGCGGCTGATCTACTTGCGCCGGAGGTTGCGGTGAGATCATCATACTGACAGAGCAAGGACGCGATCGCTGTCATACTAAGCATAACATTGAGGAAATAATTAATGTAATCAGTTACCTTATTATTAATTGTTAATGTCCAATTCCTAAACATAAAATATGTTATCATAATAAAAATCTGCCTTATAAAGTCCAAGGCTAATTTAAATTGGATCTAATTAAGTACCTATGTTATACCTATCCGTAGATGGAGGGTCAGCTTATTTAAGATGGAGGAACCAGGCCGCCGGCCGGTGGTTCCTACCTTTTCGATCTTGTCACCCCTATGACTTAGCTAGGGAAACTGATTTAACCAACTCTCCCTCATCTTACCAATGAATATAGTACATATTAGCAATTTGCCCGCGACTTCTTCTGCGTGGGTTTCGTACTTTCCTCAAAAAAATTTAACACCTCCACCTCCCCTTGAAAGGTAGTTTTCGAAAATGAACGTTTACGGCCTTTATAATGTATAGGTGCTGCCCGCGACTTCGTACGCGTGTGTTCCCCCGACCCACCTCGTCGCATCGCATCACATTGCCTGCCTGCGCTATTACTTCGTTTTTAACCCCTTCGTTGTTAGCAAAAACGACGGGGTGTTATAAGTTTGACGTGTCTGTGTGTGTGTGTGTGTCTGTCTGTTACATCGTAGCTCCCGAACGGATGAACCGATTTTGATTTTGTTTTTTTTTTTTGTTTGAAAGATGAATTAGTCGCGAGTGTTCTTAGCTATGTTTGAAGAAAATCGGTCCAAGATGGCCGCCGCCGCCACAAAATGGCGGATTACATATTTTTTCACAACTCTCTCAATATGGGTATCAAATGAAAGGGCTGGACAAGTAGAATACCGAACACTATGATAAATTTCAAAACCAAGATGGCCGCCACCACAACATGGCGAATTATATTTTTTTTTTCACAATTCCCTCAATATGGGTATCAAATTAAAGGGCTTGACTAGTAGAATAGGTAGATACTATACACTATTACAAATTTGAAATCCAAGATGGCCGCCACCAGAAATGGCGAATTCACAGAGTAATACGTTAGTATGGAATGAACGCCAACGACCACGAGTAGGTACATAACTAGCTTCGCTTCACTGTGGTAAATAAAAACTTTTTTACAAAAAAAACAACCGACTTCAAAAAAAACACTACAAAGTGAAAAATAACTTTAATTTCGGAAGTCGGTGTCGTTGCTTCAGCATTTTCGTTTTTTGACACCGACTTCCGAAATTAAAGTTATTTTTCACTTTGTAGTGTTTTTTTTGAAGTCGGTTGTTTTTTTTGTAAAAAAGTTTTTATTTTTCACTCTTTAGTTGTACCTACCCCACACAAATTCAATTAACACTAGTGCATTGAAGACACGACTCGAAGAATCATCAAAATTCACATAAAAATGCCGGAGATGCAGTATATTTATGCATATAACTTCGTACATAAGAATAATTACCTAATGTATTATATACTAAAACCTTCCTGAAAGTATGTAGATCACACTCATGAAAGAATTATCAAAATCGGTTCAGTAGATTTTGAGATAATCGCGGACATACAAACATACATACATACATACATACATACATACATACATACGGGTCGAATACAGAACCTCCTTTTTTAAAGTCGGTTAAAAAAGTCACGTGTCGATCGTATAGCATGTTTACTAGTAATATAATATTATAAAGTTTAAAAAGCAAGAAATAAAAGTTAAATTAAAAATTAAAAAAACCCCCGACTCAAACAAAAACCTCGAAAAACTAAAATAATAATATATATTATATGAAAACGCCAAACAAACAGATGAGGCTTAAACCCAGCAATAATGAATGTAGCTATTGTAGAAAGCATAACTGCTGTTAACTTCCAATTTTCATTAGCCGTCCCCCGAAGTGAGGACGCTTGGATCAAAATATTTCCTGCAACTTATATTAAACTTAAAGGGCTAATATATATTATTATTTTACTTTTTAGAGGTTTTTGTTTGAGTAGGGGGTTTTTTAAATTTTTAATTTATCGCTTACCGAAAACTTCTGACTTTTTTCTTTTTGCTCAACTCCTAAGAGTCCTAGCGTGATGTTTAACAGCCTATAGCCTTCCTCAAGAACTGGGCTATCAAATGCAAAAAAGATTTTTATAAACCCGACCGATACCACCCGATACTTCCAGAGATTAGAGCTTTCACACAAACAAACTCTTCAGCTTTATATTGTATCATTTTAAAACTATGATATCTCCTGAGATATTCATCGAAATCAAGTGATGTCACGGGCAATTTTGTTCAAAATTAAATACTTGTGATGAATAACGTGTTTATTAGATAAGGATTAATATCACGTGTATAAAGACACGTTCGCAAATACTTAATGCATTATTTTAGAACAAAAGCACGTTTAAGCATACAAAGGGTTAAAGGGGAACAATTTCGTCATATATGAGCTCTGAAAAGGAATATTTTTTCCGTTTTTGCAACATTTTTCATTGATGCTCCGCTCCTATTGGTCGTAGCGTGATGTTATATAGCCTATAGCTGCTATAGCCTTCCTAGATAAATGGACTACCCAACACAAAAAAAAAAAATCAAATCGTTCCAGCAGTTTCGGAGCCTATTCAATTCAAACAAACAAACAAATCTTTCCTCTTTATAATATTAGTGTAGAAGTGTAGATAAATACAAATTGAATTTATTATAAATAAAAATGTCACAAAAATATTGAGTAAGTTCTTATAAGCACGTTATGTATGTAGGACATTGATGTAGGTAAATGATCTAGTATAATCTTATTACACAGTTAGGGCATGAAATGCACTGGCGAGCTAGATTCGGTCTCATTGGTCTTATAGAAAGAAAAAAAAATTAAATTTAAAAAAATAAAAAAACCCGACTGCGGTAAAAAACTTAAGTTAAAAAAAACTGAAAGCTAAAAACAAGCCCATTTTAAATTAAATAAAAGTTGGAAGCAGGCGGGACCCATTTGAGTTTGAAAATATAAAAATGGTATGGGTCCCGCCTGCTTCCAACTTTTATTTAATTTAAAATGGGCTTGTTTTTAGCTTTCAGTTTTTTTTTAACTTAAGTTTTTTACCGCAGTCGGGTTTTTTTATTTTATTCTTTTTAGTTATGAGTTGTAAATCCCACTTAAGTGTGATAGTTTTCCTTTAAACTTCGTAATATATAGGTACTACTGCCGTAACATTTAAATTTCTAACTACAACCGTTTAGTTGGTAGAGGGGGGGTGACGGGTAAGTAATATACAGGCTGAAATTGAAAACATGCGACAAATCGAAATGGGAGATTGTCATCATAATTATGAACAACTTTTATTACGGGATCAAACCTGAAATCGCTAAAAGTGAAAACTTCTTTAGCGGCGTTGCACACTTTTTGTAATGGGTAAAAAATGTTAAACTCGCGTCAGGACACGTGACCGTCAGGAGAGATTTCCCCCCCCCATTGACATATATATTACTCCTTTTGAAATCATTGCCCCCCCCCTCTTTCTACGGCGGCGCAAACCGAAATGAACAAAGTTTATTGACACACAATGGATGGATGGATAGATGGAAGTGGAAGTGGAAGTCGAAGTGGAAATGGAAGTCGAAGTCAAAGTGGAAGTGGAAGTGGAAGTCGAAGTGGAAGTCGAAGTGGAAGTCGAAGTGGAAGTCGAAATGGAAGTCGAAGTGGAAGTCGACGTGGAAGTCGAAGTAGAAGTCGATGTGGAAGTCGAAGTGGAATTCGAAGTGGAAGTAGAAGTGGAATTCGAAGTGGAAGCCGAAGTTGAATTCGAAGTGGAAGTCGAAGTGGAAGTCGAAGTGGAAGTCGAAGTGGAAGTCGAAGTGGAAGTCGAAGTTGAATTCGAAGTGGAAGTCGAAGTGGAAGTCTAAGTGGAAGTCGAAGTGGAAGTCGAAGTGGAAGTCGAAGTGGAAGTCGAAGTGGAAGTCGAAGTGGAAGTCGAAGTGGAAGTCGAAGTGGAAGTCGAAGTGGAAGTCGAAGGGGAAGTCGAAATTGAATTCGAAGTGGAAGTCAAAGTGGAAGTCGAAGTGGAAGTCGAAGTGGAAGTGGAAGTCGAAGTGGAAGTCGAAGTGGAAGTCGAAGTGGAAGTCGAAGTGGAAGTCGAAGGGGAAGTCGAAATTGAATTCGAAGTGGAAGTCAAAGTGGAAGTCGAAGTGGAAGTCGAAGTGGAAGTCGAAGTGGAAGTCGAAGTGGAAGTGGAAGTCGAAGTGGAAGTCGAAGTCGAAGTGGAAGTCGAAGTGGAAGTGGAAGTGGAAGTGGACGTGGACGTGGACACACTGCTGTGTATTCGTACTTAACATTCGTGTATATAAAGTGTTTAAAATATGGAAATTGAACAAAGTGCATCTATTAATGAAAAAAGGGACGCAGAAATAGTGAAAAAAATGAGTTATATTAATTCAATAATTGATTTATTTCAACGTTAATATTCAAGTTTTCACTTCTGCCGGCACTCCCGGAGTGCAACCCGTCTTTTATTACAACTTTTATTACGGGATCAAACCTGAAATCGCTAAAAAAAGACGGGTTGCACTCCGGGAGTGCCGGCAGAAGTGAAAACTTGAATATTAACGTTGAAATAAATCAATTATTGAATTAATATAACTCATTTTTTTCACTATTTCTGCGTCCCTTTTTTCATTAATAGATGCACTTTGTTCAATTTCCATATTTTAAACACTTTATATACACGAATGTTAAGTACGAATACACAGCAGTGTGTCCACGTCCACGTCCACTTCCACTTCCACTTCGACTTCCACTTCGACTTCGACTTCCACTTCGACTTCCACTTCCACTTCGACTTCCACTTCGACTTCCACTTCGACTTCCATTTCGACTTCCACTTTGACTTCCACTTCGAATTCAATTTCGACTTCCCCTTCGACTTCCACTTCGACTTCCACTTCGACTTCCACTTCGACTTCCACTTCGACTTCCACTTCCACTTCGACTTCCACTTCGACTTCCACTTTGACTTCCACTTCGAATTCAATTTCGACTTCCCCTTCGACTTCCACTTCGACTTCCACTTCGACTTCCACTTCGACTTCCACTTCGACTTCCACTTCGACTTCCACTTCGACTTCCACTTCGACTTCCACTTCGACTTCCACTTCGACTTCCACTTAGACTTCCACTTCGACTTCCACTTCGAATTCAACTTCGACTTCCACTTCGACTTCCACTTCGACTTCCACTTCGACTTCCACTTCGACTTCCACTTCGAATTCAACTTCGGCTTCCACTTCGAATTCCACTTCTACTTCCACTTCGAATTCCACTTCGACTTCCACATCGACTTCTACTTCGACTTCCACGTCGACTTCCACTTCGACTTCCATTTCGACTTCCACTTCGACTTCCACTTCGACTTCCACTTCGACTTCCACTTCCACTTCCACTTTGACTTCGACTTCCATTTCCACTTCGACTTCCACTTCCACTTCCATCTATCCATCCATCCATTGTGTGTCAATAAACTTTGTTCATTTCGGTTTGCGCCGCCGTAGAAAGAGGGGGGGGGCAATGATTTCAAAAGGAGTAATATATATGTCAATGGGGGGGGGAAATCTCTCCTGACGGTCACGTGTCCTGACGCGAGTTTAACATTTTTTACCCATTACAAAAAGTGTGCAACGCCGCTAAAGAAGTTTTCACTTCAAAAAACCCAGCTGTTCCCTACATTTATGTTCGCATAATTCGTCAAAATGTAGGGAACAGCTGATTTTTTTTCGCGATTTCAGGTTTGGTCCAGTATTAAAAGTTGTTCATAATGATGAGTAGGTACAATCTCCCATTTCGATTTGTCGCATGTTTTCAATTTCAACCTGTATATATGATATAATTACAAAACCTCTAATATTTACAAGATATAACAACTGAACCTATAATTTTATTTGATATAATGATCATTTAAATAATAAACGATTGATATAATTTTAATGTAACTAATTTCTATAAGAATTACAGACAATTAATATAAAATCGTTTGATATACCACTCAATAGACATAAAACATATTTAGTCTAATATGATAAAAACTTTTGTTTCATCCTATGTCATCCTATGTTGACTATTTCTGTGTAAAGGGTTTAAAGTAACCGAACCTCGGGGTGCCCTTCGCTCGCCCTTGCATCCTATGTCGACGGAGCCCCGCTTCGCGGGGCCCCTATTTCTGTGTAAATGGTTTAAAGTAACCTAACCAAACCGAACCTCGGGGTGCCCTTCGCTCGCTCTTGCATCCTACGTCGTCTATTGCGTTCGTTGAGTTCGAGTGCGACCTAACGGTAACGGAAATAATTCGGAAGCCACGAAGCCACGAAGGCTTTCTAAGGCTAGCCGCACACACACAATAATATTGTCAATAAAGTACGTATTGTCACTAATATTGTCTTTGTGCGGCCTGTATTGCGGTATTGTTCAATATTATTGTGGATATCCAGAAATTCTGATTTTGTCACGCCAATATCGGGGGGAGGCAGGGGTATTGTCAATAATATTGTTATGTGCGGGCGCGCGGCAATATTTCAGTTGAGGAAAAGATTTCAAGGCAGGCGGACCTTCGTGTTTTTTGTTCAAAATGGAGGACGAAAACAGTATCCATAGCGAAAATAGTTTTTCTTGTCTTAATCCATCGTTTCTTTCTTGATTGCCTTTTTTTAGTTGATAAAATTAACGCAATACTCAATGCAACGACTTTTTTCTTTCTATCCATTATATCAAACGTGTGCACATGAATCTAGCTGCGGAGCGACTGATTCAGGTTGTACCACGAAAAATTGCCAATAATATTGCGTAGTGTTCGGGACCATATATTGATGAAGATTTTTGACAATCTTGCATTGACAATATTATTTTGTGTGTGCGGCTAGCCTAACCTAAACTGTCCGAGTCGGATTGCTCTGAATCGGGATGTTAACCATAATGACGGTATCAATATATATTTTAAACCATACCATATCCAGCCTATAATGTTCCCACTGCTGGGACACAGGCCTCCTCTCAGTGAGAGGGAGTGGGCCTTAATCCACCACGCGGGCCCAGTGCGGGTTGGCAGATGTCACATATCTTCGAATTTTTGGTTCTAGGACATGCCGGTTTCCTCACGATGTTTTCCTTCACCGTTTTTGAGAGCAGTGGTGATGTAATAATTTACACAAAGTAAAGCGCATGTCTGGATTCGAACCTGCGACCTACAACTCGTAAGTCGCGGCCGTTACCACTTGGCCACCACTGCTCTGCCTATTGCTCTGCCCACTGCTCTGTATATTTTAAACGATAGACCTAATGATTTTCGATTAAATAAACGTTATCAATAACGTTATAAGAAGTAAGTTTTAGAGTATATAAATGTTATATGTAAAGAAATTATATTAACAGTTGGTATATCTCACGTTTATTATATCTTGTGAACGTTATTGAAATGAAAATATACCAAATAACTTTATACGATATGAGACGCACCCGGGGAGGACACCTGATTCTAACGAAAATTGGTACTTTAAAGCTTGATAAGTCACGAACGGTTTACTTAATCAAAAAACGGTATTCCCAAACCCCTAATATTTTTGAAAGACCTCTCCAACGATATCCCACTTAACATAGTTTGTTGACTTTCATTTTATTCATTTTCACAATATGGCGTCCAGTAGTCGCCATATTGAATTTTCATTAACGTCATGTCTTTAGTGACACTCGCCGGACTAAGAGGAATCGATTGACGTGTGAATCATAAAAATCGGCCCAGGCGTTTGGTCTGTATAGTGCTTCAAAGGAACATACAAACATACATACATAGGCTGATAAACACATTACCACTCCTTTGCGTCGCGCAGTCGGGTAAATACGTTTATTTGCGGTGAAAATGACGCAAAAAAGTACATGTACACAAAAAATAAAATAAAAAGGTAGGGGGAAACATGCGTCACATCCACACATAGCACACACACACCGCACATCTGTGTTATATGTTACCAACTTATTACCCCCACAGAATACCAGTTTTACCCTGCCAGGGGTAATTACCCCCAGGTTAGGAACCGTGGAGCTAGGGGTATCTGAATAGTAACACCGCATTTACACAATCGTGTTCGCCATTCGCCTCGTCACTCGACGAACATTCGACGAAACATTCGTACCTATACGAGTGCCGTCGCGAACTACTGTTCACACATTCGCGGGGTGAATTATTTTGTCATTCGCACACGAACATGGAGGACGTGAAAATAATGGCGGCATGCGCGCTACATCTATTAAGTTTATACAATTATTTAGATATCCTGCGTAAAAAAGTAAAGAAGAACCGTCGGCGCAGACGATGGTAGCAACATGTTTACGAACTATATAGGTTGGTTCATAAACATCTTCTGCTCCCATACCCCATTGAATAGACGATGTGTACAAAAACAGGCCATTAATGAATTCTTCTGACTGGCAATCCCATACTAGTTGATATACGGTTCCATGCATCGTTTATCTTTTGACTATTTTTATGATTGCTATGTTTTGGGTTCCAAATGAGGTTTTCCTTTTGATAAAGTTCTAGGAATTCTAAAATTCGCACTTCACTCCATTTTGTCTACGCGTCCTTTTGGGTCGGGCGCTAGCTGTCAACTGAATGCAGGCGAATGTGTAAACAGTAAGTTCGTGTTCGCCATTCGTGTCCTTTGATTCGCGTCCGAAAAACCGCTCCCAACGCGAGCGCGCGAATCGCGAGGCGAGGCACGAGGCGAATAGCGAGCGCACTGTTTACATAATGCGTGTTCGTTAATCGTCTCGCCATTCGCACGAATGTGTATATGCGGCATAACGGTAGACAGGGATGCAGTACTCACAGGAAGTGCAGGTGGTGCAGGTCGCGCAGTGCGTGCGCGGGCAGCCGGCGCAGCGCGCAGCGGTCCAGCCACAGCCGCGCCAGCGCCGCGCCGCCCAGCGCGCCGCCGGACACCGACTCCAGCCGGTTCATCGACAGGTTCCTGCGCACACAGCCAATGCACTACGTGAGTACGAAGACAGCGTGAATTATTCCGATCTGTCGCCCTGCTTTGTCCCCTTAGGGGGTCAGGTCGGAAAACAAAGTTTGATCTGTCCCCCTGTTAGTTCGAACGTTATTCGCTCCTGTCTTTATTAACTTTTTATTCCTGTTTGTCCCCCATAGAATTTAATATACTTATTAATTTTTAAAAGTCATGTAAAAGGTATCATATTGTTCACTGATGTTATTATACAGGGTGAAATTGAATTCATGGGCATCCTTCAGGGTCATTGTAATCATCATTTTGAACAACTTTTACTATGGGACCAAACCTGAAATCTTGAAAAAAAAAAATCAAATCTTCCCTACATTTTTCACGAGTTATGTGAACATAAATGGAAGGAACAGCTGATTTTTTTTCGCGATTTTAGGTTTAGTCCCATAGTAAAAGTTGTTCATAATGATGAGTACAATGATCCTTTAAAAGGATGCCCATGAATTCAATTTCACCCTAAAGGTATATGTCGCAGCCAACTGGTTAAATTAGCCGTTCAGTTAACTGCCTAGCCTTTTAACTAAACGGCGCCGTTCAACTAGCTGCCCGAATGATATTCAGCCATTCAATCAAACAGCTAGGCAAATTACTTGGATCAATGACGTTTAACTACCTGCCTAGCCCACACTTTAAATTTGGTTCCATTTTAGTTATTCTGTGGTCATGTGCAGGTTTGAGCGGTATCATAGAAAAAACAATTTACTCTGGCCATTGATGACATCAATGATTCTGGCGGTATGTATAGTATAGGTCCTGTGCTTATGCGTCAAACGATGGATGTAGAGGGATGAATCTCAGGAAGGTAGTCACTTATAATATGTCCGAGTTCAATTTTATTACAATTAAGAAGTTCGTCCCGGAAAAATTCACCACCATTACTAATACCTAGTTATTTTTCGTCAAGCAGCCTTGCAGTAATCCGGTATTGACACTTACAGGCAGATAACTTTTCACCTTTGTCTTTGCATAACTCTGGGCTGGGGTGGCAACTTTCAACGCACCTGTGCTACCCGAGGCATGTTCTACCTGTTGTCCACAGGTCTCAGGCACACAAATACCAAATAACTTTAGATGCCAGAATCACAAAAAAATTACAAGAATGTGATGTTCGCGCTCGATCAACAGGAGTTCCGAGCGTGGCGTGGGCGGGACACGCTCGACCCACGATAACTAATGTTGAGCGAAACGACATCAACCATGCGGCCGAACTAGTACCAGCAGATGTTACTCTGATCTTACGTGGCCTCCGAGGAAGTTCGGTCGTTGTGGGGTGGTCCCACGGTACACCGCGCAGCTCACGTTTAGCATCAACAAAGAGCCTAATTACAGCATAGCACATGCTTGTAAGCTTAGACTGTTGCGGTGGACGGTGAGGAGCTAAATATTGTAAAAAGTTAAAATATCAAGCCCAAATGAATAGTTCTAAGACTGGTCCCGCGGAACTCTAGGCAGACGCGCGTGACCTCTGCGTCGGTCACGCAATGTCTATGGTCTGTATTTAATTATTATAATTATTTGCACAATTTATTACGTTAAGTAACAGTCACAACACCCCCTGTACTAGTCGATACTGTATGACATAGTGTATACTCACAGCTCGCGCAGGCCGGCGGCGGGCAGCAGCGCGTCGCGCGCCAGCGTGCTGATGTTGTTGTTGGACACGTCCCTGCAACAACGAGGCACGTCAGCACGTCAGCACGTCAGGCACCACGTATCCCGCAGAGCACAGTACGAGCTACAGCTCGCAGGGGAAATCTATCAACTGACACTTCTCAAAGTTTGTATGGAAGAATTTTAACGCGCGGTCTGATTAACTCGAACAAGTCAAGTAAAGAATAATGTGTTTCAGGGTTTTTCGAAAATCTACGCCTAACGGGGTGAAAAGGGGTAGTTAATTTTACAGGGGAGGATTTAACTGCGTAGCTTGAATAACTCGAAAATTGGTATACTATACATATTTATACCAATTTGAGTTAAGTAATGGACACATCCCAAACGATTTTACGAAATTCCACTCCTGTGGGGGTGAAAAGCGGGGATACAGTTTATAAGAAAAATCTTATTCATTTTGTTTAATAAACTTAGCAAGAATACTTGCCTAAGCAAGTAATAGAGTTTATCATTATTAGTTTATCAAATGACCCCTTTTTTATGGATGGGAAATCATCAAATGACCCCTCCCGCTCTGGGTGGAGCGGAAGGGAGTGTCAGACTCTTACAGACTAAAACCCATCCGTGTTCCTTCCTTAGCCCTTTATGTTCCGGGGTAGCGGTAACCCTTTCGGACAATCCCGCACCCCCGGCAGGCTTCGGCCCTGGCAGCCCCCTTCCTTTTTGCTGACACCTCTTTGAGGCGCGCGTGGAACACGTACGCGCCGTCCGGCACGGGCCTGGTCCTGATCGGACGGTGAGCTACCCATTACTCTCCGTCCGCAGGCCCGGGCCTACGGTGGCCGGGAGTCGTCACGAGGCTCCCGACGCCCGGAGCGTCTCCCGCGGCGGCTGGGACGTGAGGCTCTCTCCCTCAGCCGTTCCGCCACCTCCTTCGTTAGCATGACTGCTTCGCAGAAGGAGGTGACTGCCTCCCACTCCCTCTCGCTCCGGACCATGGCTTGAACCAGGGCCGGACGCGAGAGGTCGCCGCCGCTGCCGATCGCCTCTACGAGGGCACGGCGGTACTCCGCCCATGCGGGGCAGACCTCCACCGTGTCCTCTGGGCGATCCTCGCAGTGGTGACACCCGAGCGTCTCCTCCCGCCTGATGATGTGCAGGAACCTCCCAAAACATCCGTGTCCGGTGAGGACCTGCGTCAGGCGATAGGTGAGGACGTCGTGACGCCTCTCTAGCCACTCCTCAAAGAGGGGTCTTATCGCCACTATCACGGCGTGCCCTATCAAATGACCCCTCAAAGGGGGTTTTGACCTGTTAGTGTGTGTGGAAGAATTTTAACACCCGGTCCGATTAACTCGAAACTTAGTATTAATATTTTGACAGAAAATAATCAATAAGTGTATGGGGTTTTTGAAAATTGTCCCCTGATGGGACAAAAAGGGGTAATTCGATTTTTAAGGGGATTTTAGTGAGTGGCTTGATTAACTTAAAAAATGGTATAAATAAATTTGAACTTGAAACTTAGCACAACTACTTATCAAATAAATTATAAAAGTTCGTAATTTTTTAGAATTCTAAACTATTAAAGGGAGATTGAGGGTGTCAAATTTGGTATGGAAGAATTTTAATGCGCGGTCAATTTAACTCGAAACGTATGTAAGACCAAAATAAATAATATAGTGGTTCAGGGTTTTTCGATAATCTACCACAAACGGGGTGAAGAGTGGTAGTCAATATTACAGGGGAGTATTTTATTACGTGGCTTGATTAACTGGAAAATTGGTAAAAATGATCTTTAAGTCAAGTTACAGAAACATTCTAGACGATATTTTAAAATTCCCCCCCTATGGGGATAAAAAGAGGGGATACAGTTTATATGAAAAATCTTATTCATTTGGTTAATAAACTTGACACTTGGCAATATTTGGCTCAGTAATAATAAAGTTTAAGGGGTGGATTTTACTGCTTGCTTCCATTAACCCGAAAAAGGGTAAGTATGGATCTTTCAAGTCAAGTTATGAACACATCCCAAACGATTTTTTTCAAAATTCCACCCCTGCGGGGGTGAAAAGCGGGATACAATTTATTTGTAAAAAGAAGAACTTAAAAATTACCCCGAATACTTATTTATCTAAATAAATGATAAAGATCATAAACATACATTTTCGAAACTTTTAGAGGAAAGCACAAATTTCACGCGGACGAAATCGAAGCTAGTACTTACTAAAACTAACGACTTGTTTACGTTGTAAAACTTTTCCGATATCGCTTCGAACTCTCAGCGATAGACATTCTCTTTGATTACGCCCAAGTCCGCCCAACACTTCTGTTTAGGCCGCCCTAGATTAAATGAATGGTCATGAGATGCAAATTTATTTCTAACCGATTTCTAAAAGGGTTGTTCCACTGCGCTGCAAAAACCATTGTTCTCATAATTTTAATGTTCATACATTGATTCCACCGCGCCCGAAGAAATGTTGAGTAGAGTTAGCAAAAAATAAATTAAGCATGAAACATTATGTTAAATATCATAAAAGAAGAAAAAATGCATATCAAATATATTTATTCAGTTATAATCACAACGTCAGATCTAACAACATTTTATTCATAAAAAAACAAGTAAAAATAACGAAATAAATCAACACATTACATTACAAGGTAAAATTGTATTAAGTTGCACATATTCAGCTAGCTTATTTTATTGCAATTCCAACGACATAAGTTTTATACATAGCTTTCATTTTTGTAAGAAAACTTTTATATACTTATATATCGTCATTATCACAAACAACTTATGGTTTGCCTTTTATACTGACTCTACTTATTTTATTTTGGAGCGCAGTGGAACAACCTTTCTAAAAGAGGGAGAATATCAAATCGTCTGTTTATATACAGAGTGAATGTTCAAGTCAGTGTGGACGACCCAATCCGAAACTATACATAGATAACGACAAACTAAATGGAGTCACGGGGTTGATTTTCATGAAAACTAAAGCTGCATCATTTGATTTTTGAAAAATTAATTGCTATAACCTAGGAATCGAACTCGTAGATTTTGAAAAAAAAAACTCGGTGTTATTGCACCGTTCGATGGTGTCATTAATAAGTAATAATATAAGTATCAAATTCGGTGTTCTCTCATCATGTCGCACCTACTCAGCTAACAAATTTTCTTTTTGGAAAAAAGTTTTTATTTTTCACTTTTTAGTTGTACCTACTCCACACAAATTCAATTAACACTAGTGCATTGAAGAATTGAACACACCGACTAGAAGAAACATCCAAATTCGCATAGAAATGCCGGAGAGGCAGTACATTTATGCATATAACTTCGTACATAAGAATAATTACCTAATGTATTATGTACTTCAACCTTCCTGAAAATATGTAGATCACATTAATGAAAGAATTATCAAAATCGGTTCATTAGTTTTTGAGAAAATCGCGGACTTACAAACATACATACTTACGGGTCGAATACAGAACCTCCTTTTTTGAAGTCGGTTAATAAACAGCCCTCTGGACTCGTACCATATTGCTTCTGAGGCGGCACGAATTTCGCCGGGTCAGCTAGTGATTAAAAAAAACGATTCGATCTCAGCAACCAATACCAACAAAACTTTCTTACCTTCAGCCATTCAGTTAACTGCCTAGACTTTGAACTAAACGGCGCCGTTCAACCAGCGGCCTGAATGATATTCAGCCAATGCTTCTATAGAGGTATGAGGAACAGGGTGTAAAGTTCACTCAACCTCCATAGAAAAGGAAGGATCCTCCGACCAGACGGGTGTTGTGTCTGGCGGGCACCTGCCCGATAATTTATGTCGGGTTGTTGTATATATGCTAGTTGCGCGGTAAACTCTGCTTGCGCGATGCAGGATTTGCGTGACGTCAGTATGACGCGTTGTTCGCATGTGGCGTTGTAGATACCGCTACACTTCTAATACAAGTAGCCCGTGTGTCGCATGTTGGCAGGCATTGAGTGTGTAGGTGGCTGGTGTAAGAGGCGCGCGGCGCGCGGCGCGCGGCGGTGCCGCAGGGAGCCGATAACGACCTTCGCGTTGCTCGTTATTGGCGCCATCCATCATCGCGGCCGCGGTCGCCGACACGACTCCCCTCACTCCCCCCGCCTCACCCCACACCGCTGCACCGCCTCCCTCGCCTACTCATTCACAATGCCGCGGCGGCATGCGGCAGGCCGGGAGCGCGCCACGTTGTGGCCGGAATGCTGACGACAAAGGGTCTACTGGGATAGCCGTAATCTAAAGTGGATTCAGTAACACTAAGTAAGAAAGCGAAACAATCTTGTTTTTTTTTCTTTTCCTAGTATTCCATTGAATCAATCTCTAACATTTGCTTCCTTTCGTGTCTGCTATTGGAGCGTGCAGGGCAAACCCTCCCCACCACACCGGATGCTGACCAACGCCAACGATACGGTATAAGTTTCGGCTATCGAATCTTACATACATTCCCTTTAAATTAAACAATTTCGTTTAAACTGCTCGGCAGTCAGTGGAAGGAAGTGCGGATGCAGTGCTGACACAGCGGAGCGACCGGCGAGTGTCACAGACGTGGATGCGTCGAGTCGATAGCCGAGCGCGCGGTCTCGGGCGCAGCGCAGCGCGCCGGGGCATCGCCCGCTCCGAGCGCTCACTGCGAGCCACGCGCCCTCACCAGCCGCCACCACCTCGCTTCATGAAGTAATATAGCCGCTGGCTTTACCCGATAAATAACACCTCGTTACTCTTGATGTAAAACAAAACGCCGCGCCGTGCGCCGTGGATCCCTCCCCACGATCACCTTTGACCGGAATATGACGACGACCAGTTGGCTGTATGCGTCCGCGTATGGCTGAAGTGAATATTATTATGACGGGTATTAATAGCGCGCCGGTGGCGGGCGGGTGCGGGTGCGGGTGCGGGTGGTGCGCGACCTCGGCCGCCGGTGAATGGACAGCGCTGCACACGCACGACTGCTCGCTACGCATGCCGACATCAATGCATCTTTAAAATGGCCTGTCATCCAACTCACGAGCACGGACAAGTACCGGTTTTTTCTGGCCGCAACCTTCACCCCGATTCAGTAAGCTCGTTGCTTTGGGAGTTTTTATGACCGGGATACTGGCTCCATAACCCATACTTTAAAATATTATTGAAAAAGATGTTACGTTTCTGGTGCCTAGTCTAGCGTAGCGAGGAAGCAACACGTGTGATGGAGTCTCTATTAGGCTCCTGCCATTTACGACATTCGTTTCACAACGAAAATGCACCGCTTCGTTGTGAATGTAAGATTCGCGAGCTTCGGCAAGCGCACACGGACACTGTGAGCACAGGTGACGCGCCCGTCACGTCTCTACCAGGCTACCAGGTGTTTCTTTGGGTATGGCATCTCGCAGTTCTACCTAGGAGGATGTCGTCTGCTTAACCGGACTTGCCTGTGGTTGCCTCAATAAATTAAGGCCTCCAGCTAGGGCTTAACGAACTAAGCGACTACACGCCAAGGGCATCTGCTGTGGGGTACGGACCTCGGCTCAGGGCGGCGCTGGGAGAGGCAGCAAGGGACAGGCTGGATCGGAATTAACTACCAGGTGATGCGAGGAGTGCGCGTTTTGAACTTATGAGTCCTATATCATGAGTTGGTTGATTGGTTACATGATTACTATGTTGTGAGAGTACAGTACACAACGGAGACTCGACATCAGATGATAATATACCTACGTAGGTATGTATGATCATAGAGTTTTGAGCTTGTATTTTGTTTGTTTGTGTTGTGCTTGTGTCACATTTGCATCGCTGCGCACACGAGGACGGCGCGCGGCCAGGTGCCCGGCGACCTCGCGCGCTTGCGTCACCGCGCGCCCGCTGCGCCCGCTGCGCCGGCGCCGGCTGCTTCACACTGCACCACACCACAAGCTTGCTATCACATCCAAAGCTTCACACATCATTGTTCATCTATAGCCTAATCTCACCCACTGCGGGGTATAGGACTCTCTTCGATTGCGCCAACATCCTCATGCTCCAGTGCCCAGCCACTTACGCATTCGTGTAATTGAAGCATTTATTTTATTTTAAATTCTTATGAATATCACAGTCGGTGGTGCGCGGCGTGCGGCGTCAGCGGTGAGTGCTTGTCGCTAACAAAAAACAAAACAAACGAATATCAGAGTGTAGATAGTCTTTGGTGTGTACTGAGTCATTGTCGCTCGACGTCGACGTGCGAACTGATACAACGAGCTCTCACTACATTGTGAGTGTTGGTGCGTCGCGGAAACATTTACTCAGACCGGCCGTGCGCGACGAGGACGACTCGGCCCAACAAGCAGGAGTGCGCACTCTCGCACTAACTGCCCACTGCGGGAGCCATCAGCCAACCTCCGAATGAACTCGAGTTTACAACACCCTCAAGTTACATTACGAGTCTTCTTCTACTAAATAAAAATCTTAAATTCATTGATAAACGACATTTTTCACAAGGGCTCCTTAATTCCTATACAACGAAGGTGAGCACTACGATGAAGGACTTGGGAAGAATATTTATTTAATTCGATGGGAAATCCCATCGGACCCATGGCTTGTCAATAAATTATACTTACAAGATATTAGAAAACAAGCCCAACACAACACTTGCTACAGACAAGAGTACGAACAGCTAGCCAGCTGCCCAGCTGGTATTGCACAGTGGTATCGTCACCGCGCTGTCGTTTACACACTTTATTAACTAAGGGGATAAAGCAGTGTCTTAATGTCCCGGGCGTTATTTTGGATCTTGAATGCAACGCAGGATCCTAGGGCTAGCTCGGAGTTCTCTGAAGAACAGCTGTTGCAGTTTGCTGTTAACAGTTTCATAAACTATTAATTCGATGATCGAGTTGGTTTGATTGATTCCGGTCGGAACCTGATCCCCTGCTGGTTTATTACATCGCAGTAGGTGCGAAAAGTAGAGTATTGTCCTCGGGGATAAAGGTGTCTTCATCTTGGGCGAGCTTGAATCCCTCACTACACTCAGAATTCTAGACTCAGATTCATTCTATAGTTTTCGAGATACTTATTTGAATTTTAGGGTTTTTCGATAAATGCCAAAAACATTTTATGCTTCAGAAATGTTTTCTCGTTAAAAAAGCGTGAAGCGTAAAATGTAAATATTGGTCCATTGCTCTCAAACCCTCAAAAAGAAAGCCAAAGAGCTGAACCTCTTACAAAGTACTTAGATACTCAAGACGGCATGTAGACTTGTGCAATCCGCCAGAAATGTTAGATGATGGATGGCTATATAACAATAAGAAAGCCAAAGAGTTGAACCTCTTACAAAGTACTTAGATACTCAAGACGGCATGTAGACTTGTGCAATCCGGCAGAAATGTTAGATGATGGATGGCTATATAACAATAAGAAAGCCAAAGAGTTGAACCTCTTACAAAGTAGATACTCAAGACGGCATGTAGACTTGTGCAATCCGCCAGAAATGTTAGATGATGGATGGCTATATAACAATAAGAAAGCCAAAGAGTTGAACCTCTTACAAAGTAGATACTCAAGACGGCATGTAGACTTGTGCAATCCGCCAGAAATGTTAGATGATGGATGGCTATATAACAATTGCACTTACAGTAAACACCAAAGCGCGCAGCAAGCCAACAACATTACATTTAACTAAAAAACTTCATACAAACATTAAACATAGTTTTACTAAATACTACTATACATAAATATGTCAGCTGCCGGCCCCTGAGCAATCAGGGCGTATTATGGAGAACACTCCAACAGATGCAGAAACATTAGAATTTAATCATTATTTTGTGGAACAATGGCTAGACAACAGACTGGTGAAGGGAATGTGGTATCTATGAACCAAAAAGTGTATTAAACATTGAAAAGATTATGAACGTGATTAGATTCACTATCTCCATAACTCCATGTGCAGTTTTATTTCAAGCCAAGAGATTGAAGTTTTAAGAAAAACATATTTATTTAAAAACGTAAGAGTGCTGACAGTCCTTTTAACTTACTTACAATCGGGGGCGGTTTGGGGTATCTAATATTCAAGGGGGCGAGTAGATACACTTAGGCAATTAGGGGCGAGCGGAGCTCCCAAACCGGTGCATATTTTAACATAGCACACTTTCCACAGTAAGCCAATTCACCTTCGAGATTACGTTGGCGCAGGGCAGGTCGGGCTTGCGGAAGGATCGTACGTTCCCCCCCGGCGCGGCGCGCGGCGTAGGTGTAAGATGGAACACCGGCGTGGTGTTTAGTCAGTAAGAGTCTGGCAGACCCCTCTGCCTGCCCCAGAGCGGAGGACATTCATGGGGATCTTCCAACCCCGGAAACAAAAAAGAAAAAGGGCAGGTCGGGTAGGTTTACCTACATACAAGACATGATCCAGGTGGGAGCGGGGGGCGGGAGGGGGCGCGTCCGGCTGCAGGGCTAATGTGGGGAACCATCAATATCACGCATTGAATCGAGCGCTGTTCTATATCAGTGCAGCGATGCACCGCACGCTCTCGACCCTCCGCCCTCCGCATTGCCGGGCGGGATGGGGGCAGGGGGGAGAGGCGGAGTGACCGGGACGCGGGAGGCAGTAGCTCCTGGGGCCCTGCAACTAATTGCTCTCGTCCTCGCATTCAGTCTATAAATAGCGTGGAATAGATCCGCCACAGCACAGCGCGCGGGTCGTCGTCTCCCGCGACGTGCGCACGGTGACTATTTTCCACATCTGCGGCGACACTCCGCTTCTTTTAACTGCTTCCGGACTATGACTAAACGGTGTCTATATTTTAGATTCAAATAAAAACGCTTCACGAGGCGTCGGATGATATACTAACACCGAACGTGCCTGCACAGGTCAATGAACGACGATGTTTTAATTAAGAATCGTACTAAGACCAACTTATAAATGTATATTTATAATGAGCCGACTGAAGTTTACAAATGATTAGAATTTATTTATGAAAACGAGGCGCCCGCCGAGTTCTCTCAGATAATGTAATTTATTGGCGCCGTAATTGAATCGTAACATAAAGCTGATGTTATTTACGAGCGGAGCGTGTAGTGCGGCGGCGGGTGACGTCACGCGCGCCGAGCCGGCACATCGTGGGTGATTGATGGCGTGCGAACTGCTGACAGCGCGCGAGCCGTCGCCGCACTTCCCTCGTCGACACCAGCGTCGCAGGATTTACTACTCACTAATTGTCTTGCGGACATCGCCGACGACAAAGGTACGATAGGCTGCAAAAGTGCATGGGTAGTACAGAAACAAAATCGTATGAAGCGAGAAATGACGCCATCTAGCGTAAAACTAGTTAACGACTAACAAAATTTAATTATGCTGTTATTAGATGGCGTTGCTTTGCTTTATATGATAAAATATTTTTGTAGTTTATTTTTGTCTCTTCAAACATTCAAACAATTTATATACTTTCTTTTAAAGAAAATTGTTCCTAATTATTAACCTACTATGTTAAAATTGAATATCAATTTATAAGTAGGTAGGTATCTGATTTTCTAAGTTTTAGTTTTCAAACTTGAGAGGGTAGGTTGAATATGGATTTATAAATAATTGGTAGGTGGTATGAATAATACTTAGATCGAAGATTTATGACAGCTCAATTGATCGTTCGCTAAGTTCATTTCGATTACCTTGTTCGAGTGCTTTTTGTTCAGTTTTTATTTATGATCAGGCGAATTACTTATTTTACCAAAATGAGCACGAGTTAGATATTATAATATTGATTTCGTTACAAGAGCTCAAATAATTGCTTTGAATAATCAAGCCAAAAGCTTGTCAGAAATAGCCAGAGACCGGTGTAAACGTAAGTAGTTTTATTTTTACACTTTTATATTAAAAACTGCATTATTTTTTTGTTACTATACTACGTAATAATCATTATTGGGTATTATATATTTCTGTTTTATTGTTGCAGAGAAAAACAGTTGTTCTTTGAGTACGACGATTTGGAGAGGAGGGTTCTTTGAAATACCATCAAAGAACTGGTAGACCACGACTTATTATAAAACACATTGCAGCATCAAACCATGATAAAGGAGTATGAAGAAAATGGATTTCTGCCAACGAACCACTATGCTGGTTTATTTGATACAAGTTTTGACACTATCCGTTGTGATCTTCATAATGGACCGCGGAGGCATACTGTGAAACCCTTGCTCACCGAAAACCATAAAAGGGCAAGATTACAGTTCGCTTTGGATATTTTAGTTACTATACTCTATGCTTTGGATCACATAAACTTCGATTGGAGTAATGTCATCTTTACAGATGAAAAAACTTTTAAGTCCTGTGAACACGGACGCTTATGTTTGTGGCGGCAAAATAATACGCGATACACAAGTGGTTACGTAGCTACGAGCTAAATAATTATACTTAGATAATATTATTTATATTGACTGGAGACCTGGTTATGTGTGTGTGTATAACCTATAACTTACGTATTTTTAATAATTTAAAAAGTTATGAACACTTCAAGTTCAAACAACATAGTTTTTAGTTTTTTATGTTGCCTACTAACCATTTGATATGTTTTTGTGCAATTTTGTAGTTTTTAGCCTACTTATTTAGTATCCATTTAATCCGTTTGACCTTTGCAATAAAATAACTTGTTTTTATTGAGGTTACATATGCTTCAATCCTCTTTCCAATTTTGGAAACGAATACTTAAGCTATCGCCTCAATACCTTCATAATATTATAATGTTATACCTATAATAATTAATAAACTGACTATTAAATTTGAATAATAAACTGTAAGAAATAAACCTCTATAATTTTTTATAGTGCCTTTTTTTGCGAGCCCACAAGGCGAGCCTGTTTACCTGCGATGAATCTGCTCTTTTTTCCATTTGCGAAGTAACAATTCGAATAATTATTAAAATACCTACTCGTTAGCTTAATAAATATATTCCAATCGGTTTCTTTTATTATTTTTATCATTTAAGCTACGTATGCTGGTAAATGTAATGTAATAATTAGATAAATGTATTAGCCTTGTAACTCCTTGCTCAATCCTACCTTCCTAACTCCTTACTTACGTTTCGTAAATTAGTCATAGTTGTGAAGAAACCAACGCCATCTAGTTTATTTTCGAAAACTTGAATTCAAACGTTCACGGGAAAATAGACACTAAGGTACCCATGCAATTTTGCTGGCGACTGTACATGTTCGTAGCCGACTGCCGACGACAGCTGCAGGCGACACGTCGTCGCGACACTACTGGTTTTACGTTTAAGTATTAGGGGAGAACAGGGTAATGGGAGCCTACTAAGGGAAAATTTTCTTAAAAATCACAATTGTTAATATTCTTACCATTTTTAGTTAGGAACTCTTACATTCATTATTGAAGTATATTTTAATCACAGTTATAATCAATTGCAGTCTTGTATTAGGGTACAATAAGGATTTTACAAAAAAAAACAGTCGCTCCCATTACCCGACACATGCGGGTAATGAGAGCCCATTTAACGCTCATATGGAAAATGGGAGCCATAATTTACTCTTTCTCGAATTTAACTAAACATACTTTAAAATATGTGATCTTAGTAATTAATACAAAGAACTATTTGTAACACAAATAAAAACGTCAACTTAGTAAATAAAACAAAAAAATAAAGATAATAGAAAGATGCTAGGCTACCATTACCCGCTGACTACCATTTTGAAAAGCAATAACATAAATATGTAATTCTACTTTCAATCTCAATTGAACCAATTGGGCTTGTTAGTGCATTTAGCTAGTGATATAAAAAGCATGAAGATAATAAAAAAAGAATATAACTTCATGCTTAACTCGGCGCTGGCAATCAGCAATTTTTATAAACGTGGAGCGAAAAACACATAATCGTCCCTCGTGACTTAACGCATGGCACTAACGGCTCGTGTTCGTCAGGCGAAGTTTCTCAATGGTTGACGAAAGCGGCCGAGTGTTTAAGATCGCGCAAATGTGCCTACTTTCCGTTCAATCACTATGGCTCCCATTAACCGACCGCTCTCATTACCCTGTTCTCCCCTATACGATTTTCGGAACCACTGTACTTCCTCACCCGGCGCATTTTGATAGTAGGTAGTTTTTTTTGGATAGAATAGACCCTTTTTAGTGTAATTTGAAAACCGCAAATTGTGAAAAACCATAGGGGCCGAGAAAAAAATTCCCGAAGTTTTTTTTTTCCTGAAAACCTGCGATTTTTATAGTAACTATTTTTTTTAGATAGAATAGACCCTTGTTAGTGTAAATTTGAAAACCGAAAAGTTCGCAAAACCATAGTGGCCGAGAAAAAAAATTCCAATGATTTTTGTAACCTAACCTCAAAACCCTTAAAAGTTGCTTAAAAGGCGTAGTGGTCTAAAAAAAAATAACCACGAAGGGGATGGCGGGGTCTGTTCGCTCGCTGCGCTCGCTCACTAGACCCCGCCATCCCCTTCTAACCTAACCTGTCCGAGTCGGGGTGCCCCAAGTCCCGAGCTCGCTTCGCTCGCTCTTGCATCCTAAGTTGTCATTACAAATGTGTTATTTTTGTATATTATGTTGGTTTAGTGTGTAGTGTAATCGGGAACAAAAAAAAAACATAAACATGTTACATTTATGTACACATGATACATTTTCCGTAACTTTAAGATTTTTTTTCTCAAAAACTATGTTTTCACAATGCGGGATTTTGCGAAAGTGTTTAACATAACGAAATGTAGAACTATTAAAATTGTGAAGCTTCGAATAAACGGGCGAGGAAGTACAGTGGAGCCCGATTTTCTCAGTTGACGTTTCAAATTCAAATCCCTTTACCCTTTAGGGTGTAAACAGACGGACTGCATTTCAACTGCAACATCGCAGTTTGGATGCAGATGACTTAACTGCTTCGAAAGCTAGTTATATCAACTGCATCCAAACTGCCATGTTGTAGCTGGCCTGCAGTTCAAATGCAGTCCGTCTGTGAGCAGAGGGTCAATATTTACCAGTGATTCGTCAACTCGTCCTACATGCCTATGTAGGCCCATTTGGGACGACTTGACGAAAGTTATTTTGATTGTTTTTGACGCCAAAAAATATGTATAGCATAATTATTATTTTATTAACATGACCCTTATAGTCCAAAAGCCCAATACGCGAATCTTAAAAAAATTAGCAATAGGAAGGAGCGAGCGTTTCGTATCCCTGTTTCCTCTCTCCATCCCTTTCACTCCTGTAATCCGATGAAGAAACAAGAAGATTATCTTCGGGTACTTCCGACAAACTTCGACCAAATGCCGCTACGACTACGAGGCGCTGGCGCATGCCGCATTGGCAGTTTGGCACTATTTTTTTATAACGTGCGAAGAAACCGAACAATAAACTTCATAATTATGTTTGCGTGAGCGCTGCAATCTGCAATTCTTTAAAATCTTCTAGAACTTCATATTCACCATAACCATATCACCGCGAACATTAATTGTGAGTGAGTGCAGTGTTTTCGTGAAGAAGAATCAATTCTTGGGCCCATGAAAACCAGAAAAAAACCGCGTGCAGCAGCCATCAGAAGATCGAGGCAAGGTCAGTCCTAGATTCCTTCATAATCCAAATCCTACGAATCGCTCCTCCACGTTCACGCATAGTATAAAACCCGCAGAGTAATAGGTATTTTGTCATCGCCGCGCGCTTAGTTAACGATCACACTAACGATCTTTGCCACCAATTTTCGTGAAGTCGTCCCAAATGGGGCGTACGCATGTAGGACGGAAGGGCATACATATAGTGGCCTGCGCAAACAATATATTAATAACAACACGTCCCGGGTGTTGATGGGGCTGCCGCGATTTTAACAGACTCCAAAAAAAAAATAACCGACTTAAAAAAAAAACTACAAAGTAATAAATAACTTCAATACCTATCGGAAGTCGGTGTCGTTGGTTGCGCATTTTTGTTTTTTGACACCGACTTCCAAAATTAAAGTTATTTATCACTGTATTTTTTTTTTGGAGTAGGTTGTTTTTTTTTTGTAAAAAAGTTTTTATTTTCACTTTTTAGTTGTACCTACCCCACACAAAGTCTCCAAAAAAGCACCACAAAGTGATAAATAATTTTAATTTCGGATGTTGGTGTCAAAAAACGAAAATGCGGAACCAACGACACCGACTTCCGAAATTAAAGTTATTTATCACTTTGTAGTGCTTTTTTTGAAGTCGGTTCTTTTTTTATGTAGCGCATGTTTGCCGACGCGGACGTTGATAGTTTTGCGGCCATCATGTGCAAGAGATGCGCATCTCTGCTACGCCGTGTTCGCGACAGCCCTTAGGCCTTAGAACTTTGTCTCATAGGTGGGACTCACTCGGATCTTGGGGCGGTGGATACGACCGCACGCAGTCAAGTAGAATAAATGCTTAGAATAAATGTTACTAACACTAGTTTATAAGTTTACATTGTTAATAACAAATATGGAAGTCATACACCCAAGAACAACCCCCGGTAGGTGTGGGACTATTGCAGGACATGGAAACAAACATAATTGGATTATGGGTTTTGGTGGATAAAGTGAACTGGTTATGTAGGACTATGGAAAATCTATAGCCCCTGCCTGACCGATGCTCTATACAAAATTACACAGATAAAATGGCAGAGGGTGACTTGCACAAATGCACACTCAATAATGGGTCCCCAAAAACGGTCGCTAGCAAATAGTGTCGTAGTGACAAGGGGGCAACATGTCCTGAGGTGCTTATGAGGAGTGGGGAGGTATTACACGGCTATCAGCTGCAGGGCAATTACGGAAGTACGGTCAAGATCCCTACGAGCATCTTACTGGAATACTTCCTTCCTCCGAGCACGTTTGCTCTTGCGAATCTCCGCTCAAGCCGGCCAATAAAGGCAAGAATGAGGCAGGAGCTCTGTTCCTCGTCATTGTTCACTCGAGCCGGCAAGCCAGAGGTGAGGAACAAGACTTCTCCCGGGAGATAGGGTCCGTGGGGTCGCTACTGCTCAATAGCTCGCCACATGTTGCCCTGCCATTACTTTATGTCTTTTAGAGGGCGCCATATTGAATTTAGTGTGACGTCACAAAGCCTATAACTAGAGGACGGTCAAGACGCTTCAAACGATACCTTATTTGTCGAACTACTTTAAGTACTTTTGAAGTTATGAGGGAACAGATGACCATACATACATACATTATACATACATACCGGTCAAATTCGTAGTCGATTTTCATACACTTTTTCTGTCCACTCAGCAGGTGAACAATGGGTTTTCATACACTTTAATGTCGTGCTTTCAGCCTAATTTTTATTATTTAAAAAGTAATAGGTAAGGAAGGTACTTTCCGAGCAGGTGTAGTATAAAGTTGTTTTGGTTAGTGTTTCCATACGATTTTTTCAGAGTCGGAGGGTGTGATTCAAATCACATTAATTTCCAGCGGGTCACCATGAAATACAGTACAATATTATTGCCCGACTAGAGCCTCGGGTTTAATTGACTTGCTTTGCTTTGGGTTAGCTTTGCATGACATATTATAATTTGATGTTAAGTTAGCAAGCAGGTGGTGTGAAAAAAAATGTAGAATAAAAGACATCAACGCAACCAGGGCTTACAATTACGAGAGGTCACGGCCGGGAGTGGCGACAGACAGACGGACTGTTTGACAGCGAACATCGTTGTGTCGTACACGTGGCGGTTACGAGCGGGCTCCCAGCTCGACACGTGCGGCCTGACAGCAAGTCACAAGGTGCTGCAAGTCTTCACCTGATTTGCGAAGGCTATAAATCTTTTTTACGGACTTCAAAAAGGAGGAGGTTCTAAATTCGACTGTTTTTTTGTAACGTATGCTATGCGATATCTCCGGCAATATCGTGGTTCGATTTCGAAAAATCTCTTTTAACCGACTTCAAAAAAGGAGGTAGGTTCTGTTTTCGACCCATATAGTATACCCATATGTATGTTTGTATGTCAGCGATTTTCTCAAAAACTCTTGAACCTTTTTCGAAAATTCTTTCACTAATGTGATCTACTTACATATTTTTAGGAAGGGTTTAATATATAATACATTAGGTATTTATTCTCATGTACGAAGTTATATGCATAAATGTACTGCATCTCCGGCATTTATATGCGAATTTTGACGATTATTCTAGTCGGTGTTTTCAATTCTTCAATGCACTAGTGTTAATTGAATTTGTGTGGGGTAGGTACTCGTATGTATAACTAAAAATTGAAAAATAAAAACTTTTTTACAAAAAAACAACCGACTTCAAAAAAAACACTACAAAGTGATAAATAACTTTAATTTCGAAGTCCTTCAAAACAAGAAAGTACCTTCCCGTGGTCGCATGCCGCTGTACTAACATACAAGCTATGGTAGCATGCGACCACGGGAAGGTACTTTCTTGTTTCATCCTTTTCAGTAGTCGGGTTTTAGTTTTTAAACTTATTTTGGTCAGTGGGTCGTCTAAGATTTTTATTTAATTATTTTAGGGCTTATTTCATTAATATTTATATTTTTGAAATGTGCTAATTAAGCCCTTTCATTTGATACCCCACACAGAATGATTAGAAAAAGAAAATTTTTTTAGATCATGACTTTATGTCCGCTAGAGGGCCCCATATTCAATTTAATGTGACGTGCGTCACATAGCCTATAACCAGCGGACGATCAAGACGCTTCCAACGATACCTCATTTGTCTAATTATGACAAGTAGTTTATACGTTAGGTAGTATAAGGGAACAGATAAATACATACATACTTACATACATCTAAACTAATATTATAAATTCGAAAGTAACTCTGTCTGTCTGGCTGTCTGTATGTTACCTTTTCACGCCTAAACCACTGAACCGACTTAGATGAAAGGTATAGAGATAGTTTGAGTCCCGGGGAAGGACATAGGATAGTTTTTATCCCGATATTCCCACGGGATCCACACTTAGGCTGGGCGCAAACGTCCGGTTTCCTGATTCGGAATTCAGTTTCGGAATTCAGATTCGGAAACCTGAATGCAAGCATTTCATACAAAATGTTCTCACTAGCGCACACGTGCTTAAATTTTCCGTTCTGAAACCCGGACGGAAAATTTAAGTACGTGTGCGCTGGAGAGAACATTTTGTATGAAATGCGTGCATTCGGGGTCTCCGAATCTGAATTCCGGAACTGAATTCCGAATCAGGAAACCGGAAGTATGCGGCCTGCCTTATGCGGGTGAAACCGCGGGGCGCAGCTAGTACATACATACATACATACCGGTCAAAATCATAACCCTCCTGTTTGCTTCGCCGTAGTCGGGTAAAAAGGCCCCATCCCATGAATTTGCCGCGGAATTGTAACACACTGACATAGCTTTTAAATTTTTGGTATCTAAATAGTTCTAACATAATATGGATCGTGTTCTCTAAGCAAATAAATAAACTTTATTTGCTACCTCAGGCCGGTGCTGTCCCCTTTAGGGTATATATGTTCTGTGGTGCTGTCAGACGCAGCTGTCAAGCAACGATACAAGGACACAGCTTGAAAAAAGTGTAGACCTAAAGTGATGCTAGTTCAGCACCCTCACTCTCATTTAGGGCAGTCGGGCTTAGTGCACTCACAGCGACAGTAGGTTCTCGTGCAGCGGCGGCAGGCGGCGCAGCGCGGCGGAGCGGCAGTCCAGGCGCGCACCGCCCTCGCCGCACGCGCAACCCGCCGCCGCGCGCGCCGGACAAGCGCCGCGCGCCGGCGCCGCCGCGCACGCCAGCCACACGAGCGCCGCCGCGCAAAGCAGCCAGCGCGCGCGCCCCATGCGAGCGCGCCCTCACCGCGCGCGCACCGCACCGAGCGCCCGCTGCGCCGCTGGCTCCTCGCTGCACACCATGCTGCGCCCGCACCACTGCACCTCACTCACAGCGACACTGTCACTCCGCTCTGATCGAACTATGTTCACTAGCGACGAATAACTTAAATACCTTGTATTAAAAAAACACTGTTTTCCGCGACTGCCACTGATCGTAACTAGACTCGTCGTGCTAGACGTGTGGAGTGAGCGAGCATCGACACACGAGATACCGCAGCGAGGGCGCGCGACGAACTGGCGGCTAGTGCCGTGCCGGCTTGCCGGGAGCGCCGCGCGGCGCGTGTCCTCTCCACTCGCCTCCGCGGGCCGCCGCCGCCGCCGCCTCCTTGTCTGCCGTGAGTGCCGGCTCCTCCGACACAACTCCGAGCCTCTGAGCTTTCGATTCCGACCGGCGAGCAGCGATAAGGTAGTGAGCTTGTTGCGACGTCGCTCACTCACTACATAGGTAATTATTATAATAAGGCAAAAATCACGGAAGACATCCAAATTATTTATAACAAACACACATTAATATAGAAGCTTCAAACAGTTGGCTGGAGTTAAGTGGACTATTTCCAGAAACAGATGGATTTATGCTGGCCATTCAAGACCAAATATTAAATAAGAAGCGATTTATGTAGAAAGTGCCACAGCAAACCTGAAACTATACAGCAGGAGCTTGTAGCACACTAACTCAAAACGATTACACTCATAGACACAATCAACTTGTTAATATTATTATACACCAGAAACTCGCAACACAACACAATCTCGTGAAGGATCCCTACACACCATACTACAAATACTCACCTATATTATGATGACCGCACTATAATTAGGTACAGATCATACAATATATAACAACAGACCCGATATAACACTAGTTGATAAAGGAAACAAACACACATACATAATATATATAGCAGTCCCAAACACTAATAAAATACAATAAACTATCACTGGAAAAATCAGGAAATATACAGAACTACAAGAAGAAATTACTAGAGTTTGAAAAATTAATACAGTAACAATAGTGCCAATAGTGGTATCAACGAGTGGTATCATCAAGAAACAACTATTAATCAGTTTAAATCTGGTTGTTGTGCTCCATGGTTTAAATGCAACCAATCTTTCCAAATACACATACCTTACACCATACTTTAAGTATTCTGAGCTTACACTACAGAAAGCTGTCGCATAGTCCGGAAATTCTTACAATTAGATTTAGACAATAATCGTCAGTTGGTGCCGCGTTTCATTAAAATTTCCTAAGAGGCCTCTACGAGTTGGCTTCAGCCCCTCGTACGCCTTCCAAAGGACCGGTCCCGAGATATGTAAATTAAAAAAAAGTATATCGTATGTATTTATAAAAATGGTGTACATTTACAATAATATATAACTTAAAAAGTATACGCGTCGAATTGAGAACATCCTCCGTTTTTTCGTCGGTTAAAAATGTATATAATCTGTTTACAAATACATATTTAGAGGATACATTTGACTCACATACAATATCATTCCGTCTCTTCTTAGTACTTTCAATGTTATAGTAGAGCATGGTGTACTGTTTTATTACCAAGTGCGTTATGAAAAGCTGGCGAACAGTCAGCACGTTACATCTGTAGGATAGAACAAGGGATGGAAGTTTGCTACTTTTAAAATTGCTCTCTGTGCTCTTTCAAGAGGCATTATATAAGTTTTTAGTGCTCCACCCCATGAAGTAATACAGTATATAGTAAATTATTGTACTGTATTACAGATTGACCTACGGCCAAGTAAACTTGTGACATTGGTTTTTTATCTACAATTGCTCGCAATTTTTTTAAAACAATTATTAACCTGCGCACTCTTATAAAAAACTGTCAATATGTGGCCTAAATGAGAGCGACTCGTCTATTAGAAGAACCCAGAGATATTTTATGTTACACTAGCTGCGCCCCACGGTTTCACCCGCATAAGTTTCGATTCCGTGGGAACACGGGATAAAAATTAGCCTATATGTTAATCCAGGGCGTCAGCTACCTGAATACAAAAATTTTATCAAAATTGGAACAGCAGAACCTGTTTTTTTGCTCGTCGCTAATAATATAAGTTTCAGCGACGTTCCCCTTATTCCTAAGGCCTCTAATTTGTACAAAAGCGTAGAAACGGAGACTGTATCAAAAGACTTTGCCAGATCAAGGATCTGGTTCCCCAGGGTCTGGCTTCCTTTGCCAGGTTCTTCTGAGACATAGTCTGTTAAACTGTGCACTGCATCGGCTGTGGATAAATTGCGCAGATGATATGAATTCATTTTTTTGTAGATAGTTAACTAGTCTACTGTTTATTTATAATTTTTTCTAGTATTTTAGATATTGAGGGGAGTAGTGATATTGACCGATAATTGTTAACTAGGTCTTTGTTTCCGGATTTGAAGATAGGGATTAAAAATGTCTTTTTAGACATTTAGGGAAAATGCCGTCAGAAAAAAACGTACGAAAAATATGTGTTAAGGGTACAAGGATATACTTAAAGAGTTTAAGGGTCTTATTGCTAATGTTATCCCATCCAACAGTACAGTCATCTTTTAGTCCACAGATTATTCGGGTAATTTCGTCTTCGTCGGTGTCTAGCAAGGCAAAAGATTTTAGGGTATGTCTATTTTCATACTTTTGGGAAGAAGGTTGAACAGTCAGCAGCCTAATTGCGGAACGCCAAATCGTCAAATGATCTTCATTTCTATCACAATTGGCTTCATTTTACGATTTTCGAATTGCGAAACTCTAGTTTATTATGAACGTTAAGGCCCTGCGCAGAAACTAGAGTTTCGCAATTCGAAAATCGTAAAATGAAGCCAATTGTGATAGAAATGAAGCCAACTGATCAGAATCATTTGACGATTTGGCGTTCCGCAATTAGGCTGCAGGTTTTGGAATCTGCTCAGCAAGAGTTTTCCCAAAATTTCTGAAAAAATTATTCACTTCGTTGGCTGACAGGATAGGTGAAGGATTAGAAAGCAGTAAACTCGAATTTGATCGCGCTGTTTTGACTTATAGGTGACGTTTTTGATATGTTTCCAAAGTTGCTTGCTATTGTTTCCCGGTCTATTTAATTCATTTCTATCGTAATTTCTCTTTAAATCCTTTAGGAGTTTGTTACAAGAATTCCTGTATCTGGTATAGGCCGTATAGGTGACTTTAGTGACGATATTATATCTTTGATGAAGTTTATCTCTCTGTATTATGCACCTAATTAGGCCAGGAGTACGCCAAGGTTTAATATTATATTTTTTCTTGTTTACTGTAATTACGGTCGTGTTGTGTAATATAGCTGATTGAACATGTTTTATTAAGTACGATAAAGCAAAATTAGCGTCAGGTGTATTGAAAACTGGACAATTTATGCAATCAATGTTGCATAAATCATATTAAAGTTTGTTTATGTTTAGTTTCGTTTTGGTCTGTGGGCGATTTTGCTTAGGCAGCGTTAAGGGTCAGTAAAACTGCGTGATGGTCGGTAATTGTCGAGTTAACAATTTAAAGTAACAAGCGTATCTGATAAACGAAAAAAAAAACACTACAAAGTGATGACTAGTGACTAGTATGTGTAGTGTGACTTTAATTACGGCAGTCGGTGTCGTTGGTTCCGCATTTTCGTTTTTTGACACCGACTTTGGAAATTATAGTTATTTCAAATCACTTTGTAGTGTTTGTTTTTGAAGTCGGTTGTTTTATTTTAATAGTTTTCATTTTTCACTTTTTAGTTGTATTTTTTTTTAAATTCAATTAACACTAGTGCATTGAAGAATTGAAGACACCGACTAGAAGAATCATCAAAATTCGCATAGAAATGCCGGAGATGCAGTACATTTAGGGATATAACTTCTTAGATAGGAATAATTACCTACCTAATGTATTATATACACGATGTGCCGTAATTAATGGATAACCTCATAAGGGGTCGTTGTACCTATCATTATAAACAACTATTACCTACTATGAGACCAAACCTGAAATCGCAAAAAAAGGATCAGCTGTTTCCTGCATTTATGACGAGTTTTGCGAACGTAAATGTAGGGAACAGCACATTTTTTTTTTTTCGCGATTACATGTTTGGTCCCGTAGTAAAACTTGTTCATAATGATAAGTACTACGACCCCTTAAGAGGTAATCCATTAATTACGGGACACCATGTATATACTAAAACCTTCCTGAAAGTATGTTGTTCACATTAATGAAAGACGTATCAAAATCGGTTCATTAGTTTTTGAGAAAATCGCGGACATAGAAACATAAATACATACATACGGGTCGAATACAGAACCTTTTTTTTAAAGTCGGTTAAAAACTGGATTTGATTATCATGTGATCGAGGCAGGAACCGCTTTGATGAGTAGGCAGTGTATGTGCGGACAGAAAACCTTGGAATGAGCCTTTATTTATCAATGGAATTAGCAGGCTTGGCTCCTGCGTTGCAGTTATCAGAGTTTATATTTATATCTTCTGCACCAAATTTATCAAGCAGTAGGCATTTAAAAAAATGTTAAACTAATATAACATTTTAAAAATGCCCACTGCTTGAAAAATTTGGTTTAAGGAGCATGAAAATCATCCAAGTTTCTAGCAGAAGGGGATCTACTGTAGTGGCTATGATGAGATTATTTGTATTATTTACCTAATTTGTGTGTTGATGTCGTATTTATATTGTACTAGCTGCTGCCCGCGACGTCGTCTGCGTGAAGGCTCTACAGCACCAAAAATACCTAAGATGCCAGTGTCGCTATAGCATTATAAGTAAACAACTTTTAAAATAGCATTAAAATATAAGTTTTTTTTGCAAGCGAAGCAAGTGAAGAGAGTTTATGGGAATCCTGCCGAGTTCAGTCATAAGGTGTGACTGAAGGAAATAGAGAAAATAATTCAGGAATACATTCCAGGACACAAAAGAGTAAAAATACGTACAAAGGTATCATACCTTACAACACTTCCCTATAAACTACGTTGGTAGTTAGGCTGCCAGGTGCCAAAATTTAAAGAGGTGACGCGGGAGCAAGCGACGTACAGTTGCCCGTGTGAAAAGCAACTCGTCCTGAGGTCGACACCCGCTGCCCTCAGTGTCTGCCCCTGCGACTTATTGATGGTTATCGCGAAGCAAACACTCACGGGGAACTGTACGCGCTTGAACTGGAACGGGAAGTTATGAGGTATGAGGGGAATGCGTGGTATAAATATTGCCTCGCCGACGCCACAACCCGTAAGAATTTTCGCCTTAATGGTGTGTCTGTGGAGCGAGATGACTTCAAGGCGGGTCCCGTTACACAACTTCGGAGGAGATAGGTTCCGAAGAAGCATAATCGGGACACCGACCTTCAGCTTGATGGTATGCGCTGGAAGTCCATTTACTGACAGGGAGTTCAGAAATTCCACGGGATAATGTGTGGCGTCATCTTGCTCGACAATAGTGTTTATCGAGGTGTAGACCACTTCATTCCCCTCAATTTCCGAGAGAATGCATTCGTTACTTGCTGCAGCCTGATCATTTTTGGGCGTCAAAATGGCCCGCTCACACACTCAAGAATTCTGCTGGTGCGGTATACGACTAATGTCCCCGTACACACAGCGAATGAGTTCTTCTAAGCTGGATACCACTCTACCGAGAGAGTCTGGAAGCTCCACCTCTTTTGGTACAGTTCCTTCGCCAAGACTTAGAAGGACATCGGAGAATTCTTGAGCACGTGCATTGCCGCCGAGCCGAGCTCTCATATTAATGGTCAAGCGCGGCTTACGAACTCGTGACCACAACAAAGCATTCACCTCGTCAGCCCTCGATCCCCGTGTCACCACGGGAAGCGTTTGCCGGAAATCGCCACTGAACAGAACTTTGACACCACCCATCAAATGTTCGTTCCTGCGGATGTTCTGCAGGGTTCTGTCCACGGCCTCAACTGCCTTCCTATTGGCCATCGTACACTCATCCCATACGATCAGAAAGCAATCCTGGAGCACGTGTCCCTTATCGCTGTTACGTGACACACCACAAACAGGCGTTTCGGCGCTCTCTAAATCGATGGGAATTTTAAACATGGCATGTGCTGTCTTGCCACCCGGAAGCAGTGTGGCAGCGATTCCCGACGACGCTACAGCAATAGCAATTTTGCCTCGCCTCCTGACCTCTGCAAGTATGTCAGTGGTAAAAAATGTTTTTCCTGTTCCACCAGGAGCATCCAAGAAAAACATTTTACCCTGGTTATGCCCAACGCTTTCAAGGACGGTGTCATAAATTTGTTTTTACTCTGAAGAGAACAAAGCGACATGGTCATTTCGTGTGGTGGTCATTTCTCCCGGATCGTAATTTGTCTCAGCGATATACTCCCGATTTCCACGGTCTTGATGCGGTGATGATTGGGGAGCTGGTAACCCATATTCGATCAGTGGATTGCCGCCGATAGAAATGACCACATCTTGAAGTGAACTGAGACAGGTGTTCAGCACGCGTTCATCAGTTACTTCGACTTCGTCTCCAGTAGGAACATAACTTTTTTGTAATACTTAACACTGCGTTTTTTTTATTGTCTTCCTCAACTCTGCTTAAGATTTTGAGGGTTTTGTTGGAACTCGAATTTATCAAAACGAACTATCAACTTTTATGAAGAAAATGAACATTGCCATCTATGAATTTTAAGAATAACTAACTACTAACCTCGCCAACATGATCAAATTTAAATTATTAATTTCCAAAAAGTGTCAACATGTAACTTGATTTGATTTTAATGAAATCTCATAGATGGCGGGCGCTGCTTCAAAATTTTCTTTATACTACTAACATTCATTAAACTATGTTTCTCGGCCCAAATTACTTAAATGGCGTAGTTTTCATAGTGTAAAGCTAGATAATAGCATGACTTACTGAAAAACAACATTTAAATATGCGTCGTTAGATTACACGCTGTCACAGAATGCGTAAGACAAATAAAGATTCAAAGCTCCTCCCCCGTAGGTGATAGCGTGATAATATGTAGCCTATATGTTGAACCGACCTCTTAGTAATACTCATGCAAAATTTGAAGTAAATCCATGCAGTAGTTTTTGAGTTTATCCCGGACATACATACAGACAAACAGACAAGAATTCTAAAAACTATATTTTTGGCTTCGATATCGATTGTAGATCACGCCCCAAGTATTCTTTAAAAAAAATATTCAATGTACAGTTTTGACTTTCCTACGATTTTATTATATGTAATATAGATTTATTCGTTTGCATTTCAGTGCGTTTGCGAGTTTGCGTGTCAGTTTATATTATTAGGCCTCCGTATTGTCGACTCCAGGAGAGGCACCTCGAGTGATTCGTCTCGCCGCCAGGACCTAGAGGATCGTCTGGGGCCTGAACGCGAGACCCGTTCCTCGAGCACGGCGAAGCCTCGTGAGGAAACGACTGTGCGGCCGGCGGAGCCCGTCTAGCGATCGCGCAGGCGGGGCGGTTTTTTCTTTTACCTACCTTAACTTTTTATTATACATTAATACGGTTCCCGTAGGAACCAGTTGATTGTCTGGGTCCAGTTTTCGATACTGGAAACCGGCCTGCATCAGAATTTAATTTGAGGATCTCGGGTTCGACATCCTACCCCGTCCGGAATCGTATTGGACACCTTCGTCGGCTCCGGGATCCGGGACTCTCAAAGTCCCTGGCGCCCATTTAATAGATTTTAAATTAATAAAATAACTGGAAGGTTACTTTCTCCTTAGTTTTGTAATAATTGTTAACTTTTAACTTAAATAATAATTTCATTTAAAACGGAACAGTACAGGGTTTATCTCCAACCCCCCACGACTTTCGCTCTCTATATTTAATTATTGGCTGGCTGGCAACAATTTGTTTTTTTTAGTAAACTTATATAGTTATTAAGGTTACTTAACCAGTTCGTTAATAAACAGTGTTTGAGATAGTTGTTGTTTTATATTACCATACCCACTAGTTTGTCACTAGAGATACAAAATTATAATTGTAACAGTTCTACAGTACAGGAGGTTCTTCAAACTATGTCCTATGAAGATACAGAGAAGTTATTTCTTGTGCCAAAGTAAATATTGTTCGCATTATATAATTTTATACACCTTTTTACATATGTAAGTATCAATAAGATAAATGTGATAAGTATGTGATTATTTAATTAGTTTTTTAATAATTATTTAGTGATTATTTAATCAATTAATTTTACCTCCAATCGCCTGAAATACAGGATTACCTAGTTCAGGCACAAACCATGGTGAACTTGACATAGTTTTAAGAAAAACTGTATTTAACGTTAGTCCTTATATTTTTAAATAAATTTTATTATTATTATATTTCGCTTCGCAAACGCGAAGTCATGTAAGGTTGAGTGAGGGCAACCTTACATGACTTTGAAACTGTTTGAAACAATGATATTATAAACATTGAAAACTAGTATCTATGTCCCTAATAAATTAAGGTACTATCCATAGTTTAATAAAAAATTAAAAAATAAAGTCTAAAATAGAAACAGGAATGTGGCGCTCTTAGGCGCCTTCATAATCGATTGAGTTGATGAACTACCTGTTTTCGGCAGACATTATAGGTGGATTTTGTGGCTCGCTGGCTTTTTGAAGCGCAGACATGTTGCACATTTTGGCGATTCGGCTTTCTTTGTGCAGTCTTGAATGGTGTGCCCTTCTTCACCATCACACGTAGGGGCGTAGTTGGCGGCGGCGGCAACCTTAGGGTCCGTTCACACAGGCCGGCTCGGAGAGGAGAGCAAATTCTTATCACGTTGAAAACAGAGTTTTTAGTATTTGTAGTAAGGTTTATTTTTGCATGTGCACTGCTTTTGTCATTAAGAATGCTTGAACGCGCTTGGTGTGAAATAATAAGAGGAGCTGACCGGCTCCGATCGCGTACTTTTTCTCGTTCGCGCAGCTGTTCGGCCCCGATTGCATGCTCTTTCTCGCTCGCGCAGCCGATCGGCTCCGATTGCGTGCTCTTTCTCGCTCGTGCAGCAGATCGGCTCCGATTGCGTGCTCTTTCTCGCTCGCGCAGCCGATCGGCTCCGATTGCGTGCTCTTTCTCGCTCGCGCAGCCAATCGGCTCCGATTGCGTGCACGCCGCCCCACGCCGACCGCCTTTTGCAGTGTATCCACCCGGTTCCGAGCGCATCCGACCGGCTGCGAGTGCATCCGACCGGCTCCGAGTGCATCCGACCGGCTGCGAGTGTATCCGACCGGCTGCGAGCGCATCCGACCGGCTCCGAGCGCTTCCGCTTCCAGATAGCTTCCAGCCGGTCTATGTGAAATAGTTGGCGGCTCCGCTCCGACCAACTCCAAGCGTATACGATCCGGTCTGTGTGAAAAGAAAAATGCGCGCCGATGCTCTCCGAGCCGGTCTGTGTGAACGGACCCTTAGGCATCCTTTGTAAAGCGCCGCCAAAATAAAAAAATTACAGACGAGACAAAAGTTTTAAATTGATACACTGTATCGTGCATTATATTGTAATAGCTGCGCCCCTTGGTTTCACCCGCATAAGTCTCGATCCCGTGGGAACATCGGGATAAAAAGTATCTTATGTCCTTCCCCGGGACTCAAACTATCTCTATACCAAATTTCATGTAAATCGGTTCAGTAGTTTAGGCGTGAAGAAAAGACAGACAGACAGAGTTACTTTCGCATTTATAATATTAGGTCCTTACATATGAAATTGGCGTTTTTCGTACTGGCCACTTTAATCACGAATTTCTCCTCTTTGGTAAGGAATTCCAAATTCAAATTTGTACAGCTATTTACTCATGTATTTGTGCTTCGATGACCGTCATTCATTTGTTTTTTTTCTTCTGTTTTTTCTGTTTGCGTCACTCATTTTACAAAATGGAAAATTTAAAATATCGCATTATTTACGAGTACGAGTTCCGCCGTGGCACTAGTGCTGCGGAAACGACTCGAAGGGTGAATGATGTGTATGGCGGTCATGTTGCAAAAGAAAACACAGTTCGTTTTTGGTTCCAACGTTTTCGTTCTGGAAATTTCGACCTGCAGAACAAGCCCCGTGGACGGCCTGAGACCCAAGTTGATAATGGAGAATTGAAGGCTATTGTGGAAGCGGACCCATCGCAAACCACGTCCGAGTTAGCTGCAGGCTTCGATGTTAGTGATAAAACTGTTTTAATTCACTTGAAGCAAATTGGGAAGATTAAAAAGCTTGAAAGGTGGGTACCTCACGAATTGACTGAAGCAAACCGGCAAACGCGCGTCGACTGCTGCGTTACATTACTGAACCGGCACAACAATGAAGGTATTTTAAACCGAATCATTACCTGTGATGAAAAATGGATTCTTTACGATAATCGGAAGCGCTCAGCGCAATGGTTGGATCCTGGCCAGCCAGCCAAATCCTGCCCCAAGCGAAAATTAACCCCAAAAAAGTTACTTGTAAGCGTTTGGTGGACTAGTGCCGGTATTGTTCATTACAGTTTTCTCAAATCTGGCCAGACTATTACAGCTGATGTCTATTGTCAGCAATTACAAACCATGATGGAAAAGCTAGCGGCTAAACAACCAAGGCTGGTCAATCGCTCCACGCCACTGCTGCTTCACGACAACGCCAGACCACACACTGCGCAACAGACGGCTACCAAATTAGAAGAGCTTGAATTGGAATGTCTTAGACATCCTCCGTACTCCCCGGACCTTGCTCCAACAGATTACCATTTTTTTCGCAATTTGGATAACTTTTTGCAAGGGAAAAAATTCAACTCCGATGGGGCAGTCCAAATCGCCTTCAAAGATTTTATTGATTCCCGTCCGACTGGTTTTTTTAGTAAAGGGATCAATGAACTACCTATAAGATGGCAAAAGTGCATTGAAAACAATGGTTCATACTTTGATTAATTAAATATATTATATTATAAAATATTCGACTTTTTTGTTCCTTCCATACAAAACGCCAATTTCATATGTAAGGACCTAATATTAGTTTGGATAGTTTGGATATCACGGCTACCCGAAAAAGACATTATGAATTGCCGAATAAGTACATGAAAGTGGTTGACAGCTCGATGACCTGTCATTTGATATACAAAAGATAATGAAGGAGTGAAGCTATGTAGATAATTATGTCGTTGTGAAAGAATAAAGCAGAGCGATGATGTTGCTTGCTGGTGCAGTCTAAGAATTGTAAGCGGATCACGGCAGCAGGTCACGGTAAATTAACGTTTAATTAAATAACGTAAATTTGTGTTAAATTCACTAGAATCAAATTGGAACCCGTTCGTGTTGCGATTATAATTTGATTTGCGCCGAGCCTACGTAGGGGAGGAGTACTTTACTTTTGTCTAGAAAAATTTCTTATCAAAATTTGCTAAATTTTGTCGATTGATCCCGTTCGTGTATTAAATTAGCTTCGCTCAGGTTAGGTTCGCTCAGGTTAGGTTCGCTCAGGTTAGGTTCGCTCAGGTTAGGTTCGCTCAGGTTAGGTTCGCTCAGGTTAGGTTCGCTCAGGTTAGGTTCGCTCAGGTTATGTTAGGTTAGGTTCGCTCAGGTTAGGTTCGCTCAGGTTAGGTTCGCTCAGGTTAGGTTCGCTCAGGTTATGTTAGGTTAGGTTAGGTTAGGTTAGGTTAGGTTAGGTTAGGTTAGGTTAGGTTAGGTTAGGTTAGGTTAGGTTAGGTTAGGTTAGGTTAGGTTAGGTTAGGTTAGGTTAGGTTAGGTTAGGTTAGGTTAGGTTAGGTTAGGTTAGGTTAGGTTAGGTTAGGTTAGGTTAGGTTAGGTTAGGTTAGGTTAGGTTAGGTTAGGTTAGGTTAGGTTAGGTTAGGTTAGGTTAGGTTAGGTTAGGTTAGGTTAGGTTAGGTTAGGTTAGGTTAGGTTAGGTTAGGTTAGGTTAGGTTAGGTTAGGTTAGGTTAGGTTAGGTTAGGTTAGGTTAGGTTAGGTTAGGTTAGGTTAGGTTAGGTTAGGTTAGGTTAGGTTAGGTTAGGTTAGGTTAGGTTAGGTTAGGTTAGGTTAGGTTAGGTTAGGTTAGGTTAGGTTAGGTTAGGTTAGGTTAGGTTAGGTTAGGTTAGGTTAGGTTAGGTTAGGTTAGGTTAGGTTAGGTTAGGTTAGGTTAGGTTAGGTTAGGTTAGGTTAGGTTAGGTTAGGTTAGGTTAGGTTAGGTTAGGTTAGGTTAGGTTAGGTTAGGTTAGGTTAGGTTAGGTTAGGTTAGGTTAGGTTAGGTTAGGTTAGGTTAGGTTAGGTTAGGTTAGGTTAGGTTAGGTTAGGTTAGGTTAGGTTAGGTTAGGTTAGGTTAGGTTAGGTTAGGTTAGGTTAGGTTAGGTTAGGTTAGGTTAGGTTAGGTTAGGTTAGGTTAGGTTAGGTTAGGTTAGGTTAGGTTAGGTTAGGTTAGGTTAGGTTAGGTTAGGTTAGGTTAGGTTAGGTTAGGTTAGGTTAGGTTAGGTTAGGTTAGGTTAGGTTAGGTTAGGTTAGGTTAGGTTAGGTTAGGTTAGGTTAGGTTAGGTTAGGTTAGGTTAGGTTAGGTTAGGTTAGGTTAGGTTAGGTTAGGTTAGGTTAGGTTAGGTTAGGTTAGGTTAGGTTAGGTTAGGTTAGGTTAGGTTAGGTTAGGTTAGGTTAGGTTAGGTTAGGTTAGGTTAGGTTAGGTTAGGTTAGGTTAGGTTAGGTTAGGTTAGGTTAGGTTAGGTTAGGTTAGGTTAGGTTAGGTTAGGTTAGGTTAGGTTAGGTTAGGTTAGGTTAGGTTAGGTTAGGTTAGGTTAGGTTAGGTTAGGTTAGGTTAGGTTAGGTTAGGTTAGGTTAGGTTAGGTTAGGTTAGGTTAGGTTAGGTTAGGTTAGGTTAGGTTAGGTTAGGTTAGGTTAGGTTAGGTTAGGTTAGGTTAGGTTAGGTTAGGTTAGGTTAGGTTAGGTTAGGTTAGGTTAGGTTAGGTTAGGTTAGGTTAGGTTAGGTTAGGTTAGGTTAGGTTAGGTTAGGTTAGGTTAGGTTAGGTTAGGTTAGGTTAGGTTAGGTTAGGTTAGGTTAGGTTAGGTTAGGTTAGGTTAGGTTAGGTTAGGTTAGGTTAGGTTAGGTTAGGTTAGGTTAGGTTAGGTTAGGTTAGGTTAGGTTAGGTTAGGTTAGGTTAGGTTAGGTTAGGTTAGGTTAGGTTAGGTTAGGTTAGGTTAGGTTAGGTTAGGTTAGGTTAGGTTAGGTTAGGTTAGGTTAGGTTAGGTTAGGTTAGGTTAGGTTAGGTTAGGTTAGGTTAGGTTAGGTTAGGTTAGGTTAGGTTAGGTTAGGTTAGGTTAGGTTAGGTTAGGTTAGGTTAGGTTAGGTTAGGTTAGGTTAGGTTAGGTTAGGTTAGGTTAGGTTAGGTTAGGTTAGGTTAGGTTAGGTTAGGTTAGGTTAGGTTAGGTTAGGTTAGGTTAGGTTAGGTTAGGTTAGGTTAGGTTAGGTTAGGTTAGGTTAGGTTAGGTTAGGTTAGGTTAGGTTAGGTTAGGTTAGGTTAGGTTAGGTTAGGTTAGGTTAGGTTAGGTTAGGTTAGGTTAGGTTAGGTTAGGTTAGGTTAGGTTAGGTTAGGTTAGGTTAGGTTAGGTTAGGTTAGGTTAGGTTAGGTTAGGTTAGGTTAGGTTAGGTTAGGTTAGGTTAGGTTAGGTTAGGTTAGGTTAGGTTAGGTTAGGTTAGGTTAGGTTAGGTTAGGTTAGGTTAGGTTAGGTTAGGTTAGGTTAGGTTAGGTTAGGTTAGGTTAGGTTAGGTTAGGTTAGGTTAGGTTAGGTTAGGTTAGGTTAGGTTAGGTTAGGTTAGGTTAGGTTAGGTTAGGTTAGGTTAGGTTAGGTTAGGTTAGGTTAGGTTAGGTTAGGTTAGGTTAGGTTAGGTTAGGTTAGGTTAGGTTAGGTTAGGTTAGGTTAGGTTAGGTTAGGTTAGGTTAGGTTAGGTTAGGTTAGGTTAGGTTAGGTTAGGTTAGGTTAGGTTAGGTTAGGTTAGGTTAGGTTAGGTTAGGTTAGGTTAGGTTAGGTTAGGTTAGGTTAGGTTAGGTTA